>CM038042.1:24455167-25783917 GCA_021397845.1 Areca catechu | reverse complement strand
GGAGAAAGAGGCCATAAATCTAGTCAGTGCCCATGCATAGGACTGGCTTGTGCACAGCTAAGTGGTAAGAATCCTAAGGATGACATTAATGAGGGAGAACCCAAGCCTACCAATGAGGAAGAAAGGTTAGGTATGACAAGCCCAGAATCAGTTGACCCGATTACCACTAACCCGAAACCCATTGAAGATGGCATCGAGGAAGTATATGATGCTGGCTTGAGTCTAGTTGATGAATATGAGGGGGAACTTGAAGAATATGACATCGATACTATTGGTTCCTTACCTGAGGAGACCTTGGAGAGCAACCAAGTGGTAGGATTCAGAAATTCAAGGGATTTGTGAGAATCAGGTTCCTTTAGTCAAATACCCCCAGGAAGAACTCATAGTGTTAGCCCGAGCTATCAGTTCGTACCCTCTAATGACAGTCATTCCCCAAGTACCAATTGAAGATCTTTGTACTAAACTGTTTAAGTTTGTCCACCCTATGGTAGATCCTCTCCTTAGGATGACTGAAACAAGCCTCTTACAATTGGACCTTGTCCCATGCTCAGCCACTAAGGTCTCTCCCGTAATCTCAGTTGAACATCCTTGTCTTGAGCGGATTGGTTCACCCAGTCCTGTAGAAGTCCTCCTTATGACCCCAGATCCCTTCCTTCGCATGACTGACCTACCCTTCTATAGAATATACCTTTCCGCACCTATATGTCAAATTTCAAGTCTTGAGGTCATCATCCATAGGCCCTTCCATGAATCATTCTTCAATCCAGTTCTTGAGAAAATGGATCATTATTTGCTTAGAGAACAAACTTTAACTGTTGCAATCACATGTCCTAGGCTACTTCCCGAACCATCTCTTGATCCATTCCTGGGAGTAGTAAACTTTTCCTTTCGTAAGGATGATCAGTTGATACTCATATATCACCATTCAAACCTTCAGGTCACCACCTTTAGTCAACAGGTAATTCGAGACTCCACCTCATATTTCCTCCCTTTCTCTAGGACTTCCAATGCTTCTTACACCATCCAAGTATACTTTGTCGAAGTCTTTAGAGTGAACCACGTGTCAGAACCTATTAGGTTTGCCACCTACTTCTGGAAGACCTTATGGCACCTACTAGGCACCCATGATAAGTTTTCATGCTCTGCATGCCATCCTCCGACCCAAGGTCAAACCTAGAGAGCCGTAGTTTATTTGGTTTAGACCTAGGGTTCCTTTGGAATAAAGTTCATTCTTTAGGAATGCGTCGTCAGTCTAGTTTAGTTTTTTTCTTGACCCTTTACTAGGCTTTGACTCAGATTTTGGTTTGATTGAGAGCACCAGGAATTGGGATTTGTATTTTGTCCAGGGTTGAAATTGCATTCAATGTTTCGATCAATAGGTCTATAGGATAGAGTCCCTTTGAAATTGTTCATGGATACAAGCCTCACACACCACTTGATATGATTCACTATTAGCCCACACACACAAGTCTCTTGATGCACTTACATAGCATGTAAAGGACTTGCATAAAGAAATTCATGCCAAAATAACTTTAAGTAATGAAACTTATAAGAAGTTGGCTGATTCTCAAAGACGAGTCAAAACTTTTGTTGAGGGAGACTATGTAATGATTAGGTTAATGCCTGAGCGGTTTCCTCTTGGAGCCGTTAGAAAGCTACATGCTAGAGGAGCTGGACCATTTAAAGTAGTGAAGAGAGTAGGGTCCAATGCCTATGTGCTCGAGTTGCCTTCAGAACTAGGCATTAGCTCCACTTTCAACATTACAGACCTAGTAGAGTATAGAGAGCCAGCTGTGATTCCCAGTGAGCCTTTTGAGCCTAATCCTGTTATTGAGAGTGATCCCGACCCTGTGTGTCCACCAACAAACTGGCCTATGAGGAAAGAGCATATTGAAAAGATCTTGGATGATCAGGTTATCTCTACTCGTAATCGAGGATACCAAAGATACCTGGTCCGCTGGCAAGGAAGGCCAGATTCTGATGACTCTTGGATCTCCCGAGAAGAATTACAAGAATTGGACCCAGACCTCTTGGAGAGATACCAGAGCTAGCTTGATCCATACTCGACAGGGTCGAGTTCCTCCCACCCTGGGAGAATTGGTGCGGGCACCAGACTCAGAAGAAGACTTCAGGGCTCCATCTGGATCTCTAATTGACCTTGCCCGAAGAATTAGGGTTTTCTGATTTTGTAATAAGGGTTGACTTGGTCAACTCAAATTTAGTTGAGTCTGTACTTCCCTGCAATTTAAATTTTGTTGAGTCATGTTGACTCAGTACAAGTCCTAGTAGTGGTCTAGGTCTTCTCCAAGGTGCCACATTTTTTCCCAAGCCCAAGCAAGTGGGTGCCACACTTCCAGCCACACGCCAGAGTCCAGGAGGTGCCACATCTCCATCCCAGTGTCTTGGTCCCCACACCCAAGGGAGCAAGAATTTTTCTTGAAGCCAAAATCAAGGAGACGCCCCACATATACCTTAAAAGGCCAAGCTAAAGGAGGAAAGAGGCATTTCTTGGGGAGCACTTCAAGGGGGCGCCCAATCCATGCCTAAAAAGACCAAAGCAAAGTTGGGAAGAGCCATGACTTGGGGAGAAAGAAAAGGAAGTGTCCAAAAGAGTTGAGCCATGGAAGGAAAAAAAATTTTCTTGAAGAGCAAGGCTAGGAGGTGCCACCTACTTACCATTTGGAGCCATCAATCAACACTTATGGAACCTCTTGGCCGGCCATATAAGAAGGATTTGATTCTACAAGCCTAATTTGAAGATCCATCCTATTAGTCCCACATGGGAAGATGTAAAACCCTGACCTCTTGTAAAGACCTATAAAATAAACCCCTCTTGTAAGTTTTACAAAATAACTGATGAATGAATTCAAATTTTGTGTGAGCAACTTTATGTTTCTCTCTTCCGCACTTGCATCCAGGTGTTGAGCTCCGTGAGGGAGTAAATCCAGGTTCCCTAGGAACCTTGAGGAGGTGTGAGATCTCCAACCCCAAAACCCTAGGTTAGTCACTTCCATTCCAAACCCTAGCCGCCCAGCATCCTCTTCATTCCACCAAACCCTAGCCTACCCCATCTCTCACGGCCCCTCTCTCCAAGTAGAGGCCGACCACTAGCATCCAGGTCCAGTTCAGCCACTTCGAATCCAGAGCAAATCCCAGAGGAAGTCAGATCAGCATTCAGGAGAATCAGGACTTCAGCAATATCAACTTTGAAGTTCTTCTATCTGGTAAATCCTTCCTTGAGTATCTGGTTCCATAACTTGTTCTTCTTCTTTCCCAGATCTTGAGTTCAGGAGAAGCCAACTCTGCCAAAGGACCAGTATTGGAGGATCCATTGCGAAGATATCCGAATCCGGGGATCCAATAATCTGCTCAAGAGAGTCCTTCCACTAAACTCTGTGAAGATCACTGCCTGGTCTGTAACCTTTCTCTTCTCTTTACTTCTATCCTGTTGAAAGTTCAGAGTGAAACCCTAGGTCTGGGAGTTTCTCAACCCCCAGCGATCCTTTACTTCTAAACTACTCTGATAACCTAGTTTCTTTAAATTGTGCTTTCAATTATTACATAGTTTCTTTCAATTTAGTTTAACTTTCCTTTGAGTCAAAGCCGACTTCTGAAAATATAAAAAAAAAAAAAAAAAAAAACAAGAATTAATCTTAATTTACTTCCGCATCGCATCATCTCTTTCGTTCTGCATCATTTTTGGTATCAGAGCCCTGTCTAGGGTTTCTAACTTGCTTGCATGTTTTGAGTGTCTCTCTTTTTTACTTTGTCTGCTCGAAGTAGACTCCCCAGGACGTCCGGTCCTAGGAATGAAGCGAGGTGCAAGCCTCCTCTTCCCATTCCACAGGGTGTTCCTAGGGCGTGTAGGGGATCCGCTGGGTTACAACTTCGTAGCAGGAATTGTAAACGGGGGAAGCATTCTATTTTCAGTCTATAACTATCCTATTGAAGGAATTGTTTCTCATTGCAGGTAACTCCAAATTACATGATTTTTATTTTTCTGGAACCAGTATAATTGAAACTATTTTACATAATTTTACTATAATTTATTGGTTTCCATGAAATTTCTTAGAGTTAAATTACAACAATTATGTTTTTGTGTTTCTGCAATTCAATTTTTGAGTGAGCATCTCCTAATTCATCTTAAGGGCAATTGAGCATCTAAGATAAGGGGAGGAGTTGATAACCTCTCCTTAGTCCAAAACCACCACACATTCATTCGATCCTAAGCCTAATTTTAAAATTTGTTAGACTTAATTTGCCCTAGTGGGCTAGGGACACCAACAAGTCGGGTCTAGGCTAATGTTGAGTCAGTTTGTCTAGTTACTCTGTGTGTGCTTTGTACTCAGTGTCTAGAATAGTCAAGCTCGACTTTGGCCGGCCCACCTGACCATCGTTAAGAGAGTCACACTGAGCCATCATATTAGTAATGGTAATTCTAATAGCTCGATGAACACCCAATCTTTAGATCTAGCGATGAATACCTAACTATTGGGCCCATTATCATTCCAGTTAATAGGAGGCTAGGACTTAGTTATTCCCATAACTTCATTCTTTTATGGACCTAATAATTTAGAGGGTTTAACTTTAATATGACAGATGAAATAGTTAAGAAGACATGGATCAACCTCTCACTGACTACATTAGTCATAAAAGAGGGTTTCAGAAACTAATGATCCATGGGCACCTAAAATCAGTCAAGACTGATTAACCTTAGATGACATAGGTAAACATGAGTCATTGAGCTACCCAATCATTTTGATTGACCATATTAGCTAGGTAAGTGAGATCATGGGATGGGTTCCACCGTAACCGTCTTGCCTTAGACACCAACCGGGTTGGCCAGGTAAGAGATAGCCCCATAGAACCATGATCAAATACCATACTTACCTTGGATATCAAATGGTTCATCAGACTCGATTAGACTAGCTTAAAGACTTAGGCTGACCACTGAGCCACAAATCAGGTCTATTTAGATTTATGGACTAATCAATCTAACTATTAGAGAGATTTATAGAAAAGAAATCCTAACTCAATATTTGATTATATTAGTTCTCTATTTGATCCATTCATCTAAACTTAGGTCTAACCCATTAAGGACTTAATTGAAGCTAACCCATGACCCTTAAAGGTTATTAAAATGACTTAGAGTCTTTGAATCATATTCCTAGATCACTGTCATTCAAGGTAACTTAATTATTAATTAAGTTCAATAATCTTCATAAATTAAAATAATTTCAATTTATATTGTAAAACAATTTTACAAGTATATAGAATTTGAATTCACTATTTCAGGGTTTTCTGATCGAGTCGACTCATGCAGAATGTAGTCGTCTTGTCCAGAACTAAAAACTGATAGATTGTTCTATCTACAGAGACGAGTCAACTCGAGCAGGGGTCGAGTCAGCTCGAGCAAGGGTCGAGTCGGCTCATCTAGAGCATAGAACAGATAGAATGTTCTCTTAGCAGAAATGAGTCAGCTCGAGTAGGGGTCGAGTCGGCTCGTCTGCCAGGACAGAAAATAGTGACTTCAAATTCATGCATTTTACTTGAACTATTCAAAGTTTTTAGATTAAACCTCTATGGATTAAAACTATTTTAACCTATCAAATCTCTCACTTTCTTCTTCATAAGGCCATGACGTAGCGGCACCCCTACACGCCATAGGAGAACCCCATTGAATGGGAAGTGATGGCCTTCAAACCATACTTCTCTCCTATGACAAGATGGCAATGGCGAATTCACCTTAATCCAAGTACTTTGTGAGGAAAGCTAATGATATCTTAACATGCTACTATTATTATGCTACAGCAACCTGGCTCTGATATCAATGAAAGTTTAAAAGGCATAGCAGGCAGATAGACTATATTTAAGACTATTTTAAAGTACAGCACAGTGAAAGACTTGGTAGATCGCTCAAGTCGATCTACCAATCTGCCTGCAATAGGATCCGACATAATAAAAGTGCATGTAGAGATATCAAGAGCAAAGAAAAAGAAAGGGTACGTTACCTGTAACCTTTGGATGTAGGTGATGAAGAGCCACTGAGCCACACAAATGTCTGGCCTCTAAGGATAGTTCACACTAGGGCTCGATTCCAATCAACTCCCTTTGAGTGCTAGCTCTTCAGGATCCTTGAGACCGATCTTTTCCTTCCTTGGACCTTCAAGACTTTCTTGAAGCCGCTGAAAAATCTGGTTGGGGAACAATGGGGAGAAGTAGAAGTGCAACCCTTTCTAACTAACTCTTTCTTCCCAAATCCTATCTTGATTGCTAGGTAGGCTCACACCCAAAAACCCAAATCCTCTCAAACCCCACTTTAAGGATACCTTCCCTCCCTCTCTTAGGAAAGCCCAGCAATAGTCAACCTCAACTAACACTGCTACCCCTACAAAGACACCGATTTATAGTAGCAACAAAGAGGGAGAGAGATATAAAAGGAGTGATTGGGGGAGAGGGTTAAGGGTTGAACCAAATTAGCTTTAGGTTTATATGGGAGAAAATCTACATTCTAAATAATGCATTCCATAAAAAACCTTGAGCCAGTTTCAGCCAAGATTTGAAATTTGAATTCAAAATTTAAATCTGAATCTTTTAAAGGAAAGTGAGCATGACAAATCAAATCTAATTTGATCCTAAGCCAAATCATATTTGGCTTGACCCATCATATTGCAATCATATTACAAATAAGTCCTCCAAAAATTTACTAATCAAATTAGTGAAAAATCCTCATCATAGCCAAGTGTCAACTTATGGAAGTATCGACATTTGGGTCATGGTCAATTATATTGACCCTATAGTGATGCTAAATGATTCTTAATCATTGATCGACCTTTAGATCAAGTAGAAACCCCTATGGTGTATGACCCCATAGGTTCGAATGCTAAGTCGGTAGCACTAGAATATTTCTAGTACCAGTCAAAGTCATCATCTAGCAATGATACTTGATATCCGGATAGATCGAAGATGCAGAGCAACTCTCTAGAATCTCTGGCATATGGTTACCGCATAATTTATCCCTTTGACCTCATAATACTCAGGATGACCTAGGGTTTGATTGCCAACCCTAATTTAGTACATCCAGATCATGTCTCTACCTTACAAGTTCTGTGACTCCTCATAAGAACTATTCTGGCTAAGGTTTTGCTAAATTGAGACATAGTGAGTCATTCACTCCAAACCATTTGGAGGGATCAATCCCATCTTGATCCACCACTTCTTCACAAGTACTTGACTGTACCCAGAAACCTTCCATTACTGGATTAGAAATCCAGGTAGTCTGGTACCAAAGTATAGTGAGTTGCTTGCAAGTTACCATGGTGACCTCAGGTCTGAGGGACACATATACCCATATCCCTTCACGAGCAACCCTTTGGCAAAAGGGAGCTCCGCAGATGGTCACGTTCAGTGAGACGTCATACATTTCACTTGTATGTCATATGAGTGTCTCTACACTCCTTAATTAAGAGACCAATGTGACATACAACAACCTACGCTTAATACATCGTCGTTCTATAACAATGTATCCTTTGATTGTGAACTAGTTTAAGAACTACTCGATACATCCTCTCTGTATCAAATATAATGTAGTTCTAAGGACTCCATCACATAAGAGTTCTTTTCAAGAAAATGCACATGTGATGAATATCCAAAAGAATAACTTTTATTTATTTAAAGAATTCATATACAATTACAAAATAGCACAATCATCTACATCCTAGATGATTGCCTTTGGGACACTATTCCAAACAAGGAGGACCAGGTTTAGAGACCGGTTTACTGTGTCAACCAAGTCTTGCAGACTGCTAAAACTAGGTATACTTGTACCTGGAGCTAATCTTTATCCTTATGACCTTTCTAGGAAGCTTCATCTCTATTTTCATTTCATACCATGATCATTATGACAAACCAACTACTCCAGATGACCCTACATCAGCTAGATAATTGGGCAAAGTGGCCAAGTGGGCTCTTGAGCTCCTTGAGTTTGACCTCGTGTTTTGACCAAGGCCCTCTATAAAGGTACAAGTACTGGCTGATTTCATGACCAGATGTACTATCCCTGATGGAGAACCATAGGAGGATGATTTGATGGAAGAAGACCTAGAGAACCAATGGATGCTATATATAGATGGGTCTTCAAATGCCAATAGTTCAAGGCCTTTTCTTACATGATTTTGTAACAAGGATACTATTGGCCCACCATATAGCAAGATGCTAATGATATGGTCAGAAGGTGTGATTGATGTTAGTACTACATAAAAGTATAATGATAATTGGCTTCATTGCTAACCTCAATTAGCATGCCATGGCCCTTCGCCCAATGGAGATGGACATACTTGGGCCCTTTCTCCAAGTTTCTGGGCAATGAAAATTCCTGCTTATGGTCATTGACTACTTTACAAAGTAGATAGAAGTTGAACCCTTTGCCAAAATAATAGAAGCTTGAGTAAAGGACTTCATTTGAAAGTCTATCATCTATCACCTTGGCTTTCTGAGGGTCCTCATTTCTTATAATGGCCACCAATTTAGTAGCTTCAAGTCAGCCAAATTCTACAAGGACCTGGGCATCACTCATTGTTTTATCGCTATTGGATTTTTCTAAGCTAATGGGGAGGCCAAAGTTGCTAATATAACTATTTTACAAGGGTAAAAGACTTGGTTGGATCACATAAAGGGGATGTGGGCCAAAGAATTGTACCATATCCTTTGGACCTATCGGACCACATAAAGGGTTTCTACTAGAGAGACTTCCTTCAACCTAGCCTTTGGAACTAAAACAATGATCCCATTAGAGTTGGGGCTTCCATCCTTCCAAGTAAAAAATTTTGTTGAAGATGGCAACCCAAAGTACTTAAGGGTGAATCTGGACCTACTAGAAGAGGTCCAAGAATGGGCTACTATGAGGATGGTGACTTATCGACAAAAAGTCATCTAGTACCATAATGCAAGGGTCCGTGGCAAATTCTTCAAAGTTGGGGACATAGTGTTTTGCCTGGCCGAAGTATCACAACCAACCAATTGAGGGAAACTTTTCCCAAATTGGGAAGGTCCCTAGTTATTAAGTGAAGGTCATCCATCCAGGGACCTATAGCATGATGTAACTGGATGGAACACCCCTACCTTGCACCTGGAACTCAGAAAACCTTTGAGTATATTATCAATAATATACTTTTTTGAATAAATAATATTATTGTCAATTGACTCTAAGAATTTCATTATCATGTCCCTATAAATGATAATCAATGGCAAGGGCTAACCATTAGGACTCTCGTGCATCTATGACGTCGAGGGCTAACCATCAGGACCCTAGGCTTAATGGTGAGGGCTAACCATCAGGACCCTTGACCATCAGTGATATCGAGGGATAACCATTAAAACCCTCAACTCAATAGTAAAGGCTAACCATCATAACCCTTACCTATTTATGACATTAAGGGATAACCATTAGGACCCTCGACTTAACAGTGAGGGCTAACCATCAGAACCCTTGCCTATCCATGACATCGAGGGCTAACCATTAGAACCCTCAGCTCAATGACGAGGGCTAACCATCAGGACCCTCTCCCATTCATGATGTCAAGGGCTAACCATTAGGACCCTCGACTCAATGGCGTGGGCTAACCATCAGAACCCTTGTCCATCTTTGATGTTGAGGGCTAACCATTAGGATCCTAGCTCAATAGTGAGGGCTAACCATCAGGACCCTTGCCTATCCATGATATTGAGGGCTAACCATTAGGACCCTCAGCTCAATGACGAGGGCTAATTATCAGGACCCTAGCCCGATGCTAAATATTGAGGGCTAACCACTAGGACCCTCGATTGATGCTTATATCAATGGTTGACTACTAGGACCCTTGGTTTAATGACAAGAGCTAGACACTAGGATCCTCACTCAATACTACATGTCGAGGGCTCATTAATAGGACCCTTATCCACTCAAAGCTCCAAGGGATAGTCAAGAGAGGTCAATGGAAAACCTTAAGCCACTCTCCATAACTATGGTCCCTCGATCAAGCAAGGCAAACCAACATTGAAGGCATGCAGTAGACCTAATTTCTACCTTCTAGAATAGCAACCTGTATGACATTAATAAGAGCTCCATGGATGTTTTTTTATGATTTTGAATTATGGGAGAATGAAAAAAAGAATACATGACTACAAAAACAAAAAATAATGAACTACATGCTAAAAAAGCTATATTGATATTTCCAAAAAGCTCGAAGGTTGTTACAAAAGGTTGGCCAATGGCCATTACAAAATGAGGGTTTGCACAAAAGTAGACTGAAATTACTTACAAAAAGCAAAAGAAACAAAAGTATAAAGATATTTTAAGTAGTCAGTGTGGAGGGTCTGTAGTAGTTGGAGCGTTTGTACTAGCCTCAGGCCTAGGGGTGAACTTGTCATCACCCTCCTTTTCGGAGTCTACAATAAGGAAAATTAGATCCAAGCTTGGGAAGTGGATGGCCACCTTGGACTGGGCCTCATTTTTTGCAATGAGGTAGGTCATGGTGGAGTACTTGATCCGCTTGTCACGGCACTCCTTGGTAGCCTTGTAGGCCTCCAGTCCTCCTATGTCGTAGTCATCACTTAAGCCTCGATCTCGGATAACTTGTGGCATACCTCCACAAGGGTACTGCTCAATTCCTTCACTCCTCCTTAGCCTATAGCCATTTCTTCCTCTTCAAAGAGACCACCTACTTTAGATGGTCAACCTCGGTCTTAGTGGAGGACTTGGCCGATTTAGTAGCAAGCAGCTAGCCTTGGAGTTCCTCCATTTTCTCGAGTTCTCTAGCATAGGCCTGCAACTCAAAGTAGTCACTAATGTAGTGGGCAAACGATGGGAAAACACATAATGGTAAGGTAACCGAAAGAAATTAAATTAGAATTTGAGGCAAAGTAGAGAGTACCTAAAGGAAGGTTTGATGGCCCCCCTTTGATGGTGGGGCGCCCCTTCCCCAATGATCCCCTTTTCGCATTGTTGGGAAGAATGATACTTTTGAATAGTTCCTGAGTGATCCCCCAGTCCTCTATGGAGGGTTCCTCGGGTTGGGTGGCAAGGGTGCTTTGCCCCTCTGTGCCTACAGGTTAGGGGGTAGATGAGGATGCCCTGGCCATGAAAGAAGATGCCCTGATACGGGATGTGTTAGCTATCCTAAACCTAATGACCATCTATTGAGATTAGTAGAATAAATTAAATAGTTAATTAAAATAAATAATAGCATATGTTCAAGATAAGTAGGAAATAAGCTAAATAGATCCAGTTAAAATTAATGTCTGATCTAAGAAGTGACCCGATCGGCATGCATAGTCAAATATTTCAAGAGGTTGGATCATTGGTCGTGAAGAAATAAACATTAGTCTAAGTTAGTTCAATTCAATTAAATCAGATCTGACTGAATTAAAGATAGGATAAAATAAATTTCTAGCAAAGAATTTTTAAATTCTATTCTAAACCATGAAAAATTTTTCACCAAGCATGAGATGTCACCTAATCCTAGAAAAGGAAGATTGATGGGGGAATCAACCAGCCCAGAACTTGAAGCCCAGCCCAGAACTTGAAGCCAGCCCAGCCCAAACCTTGAAGCCCCAATCCTGAAGTCGAAGCAGCATGGATCCCGAAGCAGCATGGATCCCGGAGCAGCACGAATCTTGGAGCACATCCAAATGAAGATAAGTGTAATTTTTTTTATGGATGTATGAGGGATTAGGATATCACAAAATTTTAGGATTAGTTTCCATACGTTATTTTAGAATTTATTTTTATAATTATTTTAGGATTTAGTTGGATTGGTTTGTTTTTAATAGTTTGAATGTGTTAGGATTGAGGTTGAGGTATCTGAGATCAGGATATCGGATATCTTGATTAGCCTACTTAATTATTTTATCATTCTTTGAATAAGAATGAGACGATAAATATTTGGGAAGAGGAAACAAAAACTCCTGGTTAAGGAGAGGGTGCTAATGCCCTACATTATCGCTCTAGTTAAGAGTGGGCGTTGAAGCCTGGGTGGGTAACCCAATCATGATTTTTCTTTTTTCTTCCTAAATTTTTCATTCTATCTCTTCTTTTTCATCGATGTTCTTTTCCCTTTCCTCTATCTATTTTCCTTTCTTTTTCTGATCTGAGAGCCAAACCACCATTCCATCTCCACAACACCATAACCACCATCTTCATCTCCGATTGCGGCCCATCGGCAATCGTCCGCACCTGAATCAGAGCCAACCTTTCTCAGATCTATCTGTATCGCTAATCGATTGAATTGCCTTCACCACCTCTGTCCGTTCGATCATCAACGATCTACCCTCTCTAAAATAATCCTGATCAGAGTTTGTCCCACATCAGTTTTGGTATCAGAGCAAGGGTTAGGTTAGGTTAATCATTTTTTATTTTAATTGCATTATTTGTATTTAAAAAAAAGAGTCTGTAGGCCATGCATCCTAGAGCCAGAAGATTACTAAAGTTTGACTCGACGGAGTCAAGTTCTTCACATCTCAGGAGAATAATGGAGACATCGACTAGCCCAGAATCTGAAGCCTAGCCTAGCCTAGAACTTGAAGCCCAGCCTAGCCCAAAACCTGAAGCTTAGCCCAGAACCTGAAGCCAACCTAACCCAAACCCTGAAGCCCCAATCTTGAAGTTGATGCAGCACAGATCTCGGAGCAGCATGGATCCCGGAGTAGCACGAATCTCAGAGCATATCCAAATGAAGATAAGTATAATTTTTTTTATGGGTGTACGGGGGATTGGGATATCTCAAATTTTAGTATTAGTTTTCATACATTGTTTTAGAATTTATTTTTATCATTGTTTTAGTATTTAGTTGGATTGGTTTGTTTTTAATAGTTTGAATGTGTTAGGATTGAGGTTGAGGTATCTGAGATCAGGATATCAGATATCTCAGATTAGCCTATTTAATTATTTTATCATTCTTCAAATAAGAATGAGATGATGAATATTTGGCAAGAGAAAATAAAATCTCCTGGTTAAGGAGAGGGTGCTGGTACCCTACATTGTTGCTCTGGTTAAGAGTGGGCACTGAAGCATGGGTGGGTAACCCAATCATGATTTTTCTTTTTCTTCCTAGATTTTTCATTCTGTCTCTTCTTTTTCATCGTTGTTCTTTCCCCTTTCCCCTCTTTGTTTTTCCTTCTTTTTTCGATCTGAGAGCCAAACCACCGTTCCATCTCCATAACACCATAACCACCATCTACGTCTCTAATTGCGGCCCATCGACAATCGTCCGCACCTGAACCAGAGCCAACCTTTCCTAGATCTGTTCGAATCACTAATCGATCGAACCACCTTCACTGCCTCCATTCGTGAGATCATCAATGATCCACCCTCTCTAAAATAATCCTGATCGGGGTTCGTTCTACATTAAAGATCAACCTGGAAGTGGTCAAGATGGATGGCAATGAGTTCATGGATGAATCAGGCAAGTGGTCTTCAGACCTGGTTTACTAACATGAGAGAATAGTGGTCAGAAATTATCCCAAATAGGAACAAAATTTAATTAATCTAATAAATCCAAAATTAAAGGTTAGCATGGTTTTTAGGTTTGCTCTGAAAGTGTGTGAACTCATCGATCGTGTACATCATTTTATGATTTGTGTGATCAAGTTATCTGGAGATCAAATAGTGGTGAACCCAATTAATTGAATAACCAAGTCTTCTTTTTTTCAAAAAAATGGCTTAAAGTTGCAACAGAAGAATGGCTTTGCTTTGAAAAGCATGCTGGACTCTTCCTGCTTTCACAATCATGCAAAGAGGGGTCATCTTCTTATATCATTGAATAGAGGCTAGGTGGAACAGGGGATTCTCACTGGCTCCAAGGAACAAGGCACCAGTGGTGAAGGGCAGTGGTGAAGACAATGGTGACGTTGATCGATGGCAAGGATAGGCATGCTTCGATAGTGGGGGCTCTCTGGATGGGAGATTGCAGGAGGTCGGACAATGGTGATCTCGACCGTTCTGTAGTTGGTGGATGGGGTCATAGGAAGAGAGGGTCACCAATGTCTTTGGAGAGGTGGTGATGATGGGCAGCATGGTGGTCAGCTTGGGCAGAGGCAGAAGGGAAAAGGTGAGAGCGATGAACATAGACTTCTAATTAGGGTTGGCTGACATGGATGCTATGGAAGATGACATGGTGTGGGATCAACACAGGGGCCCAGCATAGTCAATTAATGGCAATGAAGAGAATGATGGGCATCATTGATACCGAGGATGGTAGGGGTTTTGGGCTTGGCAATGTCATCAAATGGGATCGTGGAGCCGAGGAGGGCACCATTGGGTCAGAGATGGGAGTCGGCTGGGCAAAGGTGTTGGGTGCAAGATTTTTCCAATGGGGTTGGATGCTAGGAGTGGGTGGTGTCAATGGCTCAAAGAAGACTTGGATGGCAACCAATGGTAGTGGTGGATGGGGTGGGTGGCCTCACGAGACAATGGCATGATTGGCTCGAGCAGGGATGGTTTCAGGAGCTTTTAAATGAAGTAGAGAAGAAAGGGTAAGAAGAATAGGAAGAAGAGAAGAAGAAGAAGGAGAGAGGAAAAAGAAGAACCGGGAAGAAGAGAAAGAAGAGAGAAAAAGAGGGAGGGAGAAGAAGAAGAGAGACGGAGGGAAAGACGAAAAAGGGGAAGGTAGGAGTAGAGAAAAATAATCCAAATATTTTTTAATAATTTCTTGCTTACTTTATTCCAATTACAAGAATTCTTTATATAGACTTTAGTCCATGGCAAGTTGGAGACCAACTTAACCAAAACTGTAGGACTCCAAACTAATCTGAAATAACTAAACTAATCTAAAACAGACTCCAAACTAATCTAGTTTTTATACTTTGAGATTTGTGCATGAGCTGGATATAAAATAATAAAAATAAAAATAATATATCTTATCCCCGTACACCTAGATAAAATAAAAAAAAATGTATATGTTTGCTTAAAGAAATGTTGGGTGTGCATCAATGCCAGGCAATGTCCTCATCATTTTCTTAGGATGGGAAGAACTCGACTCCATCAAGTCAGGCTCTATACTGCTATGAAAGTCTCAAACAATCTAGGAATCCTTTGACTCTAGCCTGCATCGTCGGTGAACCAACATAGCTATGATAATCTTAATCTCTAGTGAAGTTGATCTACTTGTCCAAGATGCGATCGATCTCATTGTGCTGCTCTCTCGATTTGGCTTATGGACACTCAGGAAAAGGGTCTCTCACAGAGGATGGTACAGGCTCAAACATATTACTAGGCATCAATGCTAGTTCTTTATATTCAATTAGATTCGATAATTGAAAGTTAAATTAATCCCATAGCCAGATGGTATTTCATTAATATACGTATTAGATCCAACTTTCTTTAAAATCTTGAATGTGCCTGTTTCTTGGGCATATAGCTTGCAAACTGTTCCTAGTGGAAATCACTCAGGTTTGACCCTAATCATGACATAATCATCCTTAGCAAAATTCTTTACTTGTCAGTGAGAATCTGCTAATTATTTATTTGATTACTTATATTAATTTATCACTGATCTCATTATGCAAACTCTTAATATGCTCTAGGAAGGATGATGCTGACTCTTATATTCTAGTATGCACAAGTAATGGTTGTATAATAATAATATTATTCTTAAATTATTATTTTTTAATTATTATTTTTTAAAGTCTGGGCATTCATCAATTTTTTTTAATTATCAAAGTCCATAACTTATTACTAATAAGAAGTTCATATCAACTTCAATATTTACATCTACTTCGTACCTTATGACAAAGGTATAGGCCTGAAGGAACTCAATTCACTTTTCAGGTTTCAGACTTAAGTTTTTTTCTGAATTAAAAAATCTAAAGGTCTCGTGGTCTGAATACATGAAAAGTTCTTGTGAAAGTAGATAATGCCTCCAAAACTTAAGAACTAAGACCATAGCATAGAATTCCTTGGGATATATATGATTCAATAAACACCTATGCTTAAAAGGGATAGATGGAGTACTTATCCAGGCCATATTATAGGAACTCAAGTTGTCTATAGGTACTAAATCTAGGTATGAAATATTATCGGCGAGATGTCATCAATGTAGCTAACATTATCAATGTTTTCCATGTATAATTTATTATCTTGACAATCCATGAAGAGTAGCAGGGTTGTTCCCATCTTTAGTTTCTTTAGGTTGGTTCAATACACATTTATCTTCTTTTATGTCAGTTGTTCCTCAAGTGTAATGTCAATCTATATAGTGTCATAGCTATCATAGATGTTCACTAATTCTGGATCCACTATATAAACATCTTCTTCAGAGTTATTTGTATGATTTTCAATTTTAAATTTTTCTATAAGTATGATGGATGGGCACTTACTAGTAGTATGGTCTTGTCCCTTGTATAAAAAGTATTGAATTTTTTAATCAGCATTCTTGATTGATGGTATCATGATTTTGAGAGGAGTATTCCTAGTTTGGACAATATTGGTTTGATTTTCTTTCAATTTTTTTTCTTAATCGATGCTCTTGACAAATACCAGTTAGATTATCAATTTTTTTAGTGAGAGCTTGAAGGGATGTAGCTATTTGGTTAGGATCCATCTTACTATCTGATTCTGAGGATTTGGGATGGTATTTTGGTCTTAATCAGGTGGTCATGCAAGGGTCACAACAAACTCTATATTGAATTTCAATCCCCTAAACATTTAGTAGTTTTATTTCAGTATGGATTTATGCTCAAAAATAGATATCCTAGGTTGTTTTCATATTTTTCAAAGCAAGGTCAGATTCTTCAATGACTGGAGATTCCAACAACCTAAATTTCAAAATTTTTAGATACTCTTAGGATTTAGAATTGATTGATTTTACAGGGACTGTGCAGACTAAAATTTTTAGCAAAATTTTCAGGATATAGTGACCAATTTTTTAGAGAAACTGGTATCAATCTAGAATTCAATTTTAAAATTGGCAAACACAGATATCATTCTTTTCAAATCTAGTTTTCATATCTATAAATTTTATAATTTTTCGATAATCCTATTAACATAACTTGTCAAAAGATAAGTATTGTGTAGTTCTACAAGTTGTAGATTTCTATGCGCACAATCAGAAGTTCCCAATCAAATTGGCATGAATCCTAAAGAGTTTCACAAATTTTTTACACATAAAAATTTTCTAATTTGAGTCTAGTTTCTAAAGAAACCAATTTTATATTTTTTTGATATTCTTAGAAATGGGACCTTAGGTTTGAACAAAGATTATCCAAAACACTGGTTATAGAATTCTAGGAATAAAAGCTAAGAATTTCAAGTCTAAACTAGCATGGATATTAAAGTAGTTTTAAGAATCTATAAATGTAGAATTATTTAGTTACGAGTCTATTTTCCAACAAAATATTTTTTATAATTTTTGGAGTTTCTATGGATGGGACTTCCTAAAATACTAAAGGGTGCGCAGGGTATGCAAAATACTGAATATGCTAAAATTTGAATTTTTTTATAATGCAAATATTTCTAATCTAAACTAAGCTAGGCTCTGATACCAAATTTTGATGCAGGACAAGCTAGCTACCACAGACCTAATGATCATTTATTGAGATTAATAGATTAAATTAAATAGGTAATTAAAATAAATAATAGCATGTGCTAAAGATAAGCAGGAATTAAGCTAATTAGATCTAGTTAAGATAAATGTTCGATCTAGGAAGTGACCTGATCGGCATGCAAAGTCAGATATTTCAAAAGGTTGGATCATTGGTTATTGAGAAACAACCACTAGTCTATGTTAGTTCAATTCAATTAAATCGGATATGACTGAATTAAAGTAGGATAAAATAAATTTCCAGCAATGAAGTTTTAAATTCTAATCTAAACAATGAAAAATTTCTCACCAAGCATGAAATGTCATGGAATCCTGGAAAAGGAAGATCAACTTGGAAGTGGTCAAGATGGATGGCGATGAGTTCACGGATGAATCAAGTAAGTAGTCTTTGGACCTAGTTTACCAACATGAGATAACAGTAGTCAAAAATTATCCCAAATAGGATCAAAATTTAATTCAGTCCAATAAATCCAAAATTAGAGGTCAATGCAATTTCTGAATTTGCTCTGAAAGTGTACGAACTCCTCGATCATGAACATGATTTTATGATTTATATGATCAAGTTATCCGAAGATCAAATAGTGGTGAATCCAATTAATTAAATAACCAAGTCTTCTTTTTTTTTTTCTTGAAAATGGCTTGAAGGTGGCAACAGAGGAATGGCTTTGCTTTGAAAAGCATGTAGGTACTCTTCCTGCTTTCATGATTATGCAAAGAGGGGTCATCTTCTCATATCATTGAACCTAAGATTGGTGGAACAGGGGACTCTTGCTGGCTCGAAGGAGGTCGGGGTGTCAGTGGCGAAGGGCGGTAGTGAAGATGGTGGTGACGGTGATCGATGGTGAGGAGAAGGCATGCTTCGGTAGTTGGGGCTCTCTAGATGAGAGATTGTAGGAGGTCGGACAATGGTGATCTCGGCCATTCAGTAGTCGATAAATGGGGTCACTGGAAGAGGGGGTCACCGATGTCGAAGGAGAGGCGGCGATGATGGGTGGCAAGGTGGTCAGCTCGGATAGAGGAAGAAGGGAAAAGGTGAGAGTGGTAGATGGAGACATCTAATTGGGGTTGACCGGCATTATCCCTACGAAAGATGGCTCAGTGTGGGATCAGCACGGGGGCCCGGCATGATTGATCGATAGCAGCAAAGAGGACGATGGGCATCACTGATACCAGGGATGGTAGGGGTTTTGGGCTCAGTGATGTTGTCTGTTGGGATCATGGAGCCGAGGAGGGCACTACTAGGTTAGAGATGGGAGTCGAATAGGGTAGAGGTGTTAGGTGTGGGGTTTTTCCAATAGGGTTGGATGTTAGGAGTAGGCGGTGTCGATAGCTCAAAGAAGACTTGGATGGTAGTCGACGATAGTGGTGGATGGGGCACGTGGCCTCACAAGATGATGGCACAATCGGCTCAATCAGGGGTGGTTTTAGGATCTTTTAAATGAAGTAGAGAAGAAAGGAGAAGAAGAATAGGAAGAAGCAGAGAGGAAGAAGAAGAACCGAGAAGAAGAGAAAGAAAAAAGAATAAGAGGGAGGGAGAAAAGAAGAGAGGAGGAGGGAAAGAGGAAAGGGGAAGGGAGGAGTCGGGAAAAACAACCCAAATATTTTTCAATAATTTTTGCATGCTTTATTCCAATTACAAGAATTTTTTAAATAGACTTTAGTCTTCGACAAATTGGAAACCAACTTAACTAGAACTGTAGGACTCTAGACTAATCTAAAATAAGTAGACTAATCTAAAATAGATTTCAAACTAATCCAATCTCATGCTTTGAGATCTATACATGAGTTGGATATAAAAATAATAAAAATAAAAATAATCTGCCCAATCTCCATACATCCATGTAAAATAAAAATATATATATGTCTGCTCAAAGAAATGTGGTTGTGTATCAATGCTGGGTGATGTCCTCATGACGCCCCGACTCTTGGGGTAGGTGTTGATAGTCGTGCCATGGGAATAGCAACCGGCGAGGGTTCCAAAGCCATAGCGAGGACCACACCCTTGACCGCAGGGGTAGCCTCAATTGATGGATGCGAGCGCATGATGAGCCGAATCTTCTTCGGCCTCCCCAAAGGAGACTCGATGGTGCCAAAATTTGCTGTCCACTTGACTTGCTTCATGATCGAGGGATCCATGCTTGCAACAATTGAATGAAGACCGTTAGAAGCATGAAAGCAAAGATTGAGGAAAAGAAGAAAAAGCAACAGGACCCATCTCTCACCTCTTGGTTGTGCCCAGCTAATGCCCATTCCAAAGAGGGTCTTGTCAGACAAAAGGAACCTTAGCACGGGGACTTTGAAGTGGAGAAGGGCTTTGTACTACTTTTCATTCCTTAGGGTGGGGGCTTGGATCACTTCCTTGCCAGGGCACACCCCACAACTCCAACTCCCAATCCCGGATGGATGCTTAATAAAAAGGAAGCACTCCTTCCAATGATGAACTAAAGAAAGAGCACCTTGGATAAGAGGGTGAACACCCTGCCTCCTCCAAGGGCAGATGTACCACTAATTGAAGAGGCAAAAGTGTTTTCTAAAGTTAAAAATGTTTTAAAAGGGAAGTTGTCAATTGGATGCTAGCCAAAAGATAAACTACCTTGAAATCACAGATGTACTATCATGATTTAGTACAATTATGCAAGGAGATATCCTAAAGGATTGAAAAAGTTTGATGAAAGCCTCAACCTAGCCTAGAAGTACTCTTTGTAAAGAGCAATCTGGACTAGGAGAGGATTATAAGCTTGACCCATCGGGAGCAGAATTTCTAGCCCAAACTCGGGTGGGATCTGGTGCTGATGCTGAAGCTGGTTCAGATCCACCTCCTCGAGCTTGGATTGGAAGTCCTCTGGAGGGAACTCCTCTAGCTCGAAATCCTCTTGCTCCAGGGGAGCACCCAGAGCCTCAGCAGGAACCTCATCTTTGCTAGTTTTAATTTAAAAGGCCAAGAACTAGCAAAAGTAGGGGTTTCACTCATCTTTGAAAATCAAATAAAAATCATGAAAAATTGGTTCAAAAATCAACTGAATGAACTCGATGAGACTGAATGTAGAAAAGATGAAAAGGAAGGAAAAACAATGAATAAGAGGTGGAAAGCTATGGAAGGAGACTTCTAAGTTCAAGCCTTTGGAAGAAGAGAGGTGGAAGGAGATTGAGGCAAAGAAAGCAAAAATGGAAGACAAGTGCTGGGACCTGACTATTTATAGAACCCCCCAACAGTCTAGATCTGAAGATGAAGAGGCCATCACCATTGGATGCCCGACGAGTGGTAGTCCAAGATTGATTGGAGCCTATCTCTAGCAGATCATAGGATGGTAGGCATCCAGGGGTGGCCAACACTAGTGCCTCATCTTTCGCAGGTGCACTCGATTAATACCATCTCAAGCACCATGCCCTTCTTGGTTATCGCAACACATTTAAGGTTGCCCTCTTGTTCTCCATGAAATCTATGATGACACATCTTCTCGAGTGCTGGCCCAAACTGACAACACCATCCTCATCCTAGAATACCTCGGCTAGAGTGATCCTCAATTACCTCTTTAGAGAGGGTGACAGGAAGCCTATGTGATGAAGGCTCACACCTATCTGGCTGAGATCCATAGACTGACCCAGTGGACTTGGAGCAAATTGAAGTCTATAAAGTTGGCATCAAATATTCAATCTTCGGAAATAACTCCGAGACACATGATTGGAGAAAATTCAAATTTTACTCATCTTGCAGATAATTACCAAAAAAGAAGAAAGGAAAAATGTGATTCCAATCACAACTCGATAAGTGCATAAAATCATCACCCTCAACCCTGGCCGATGTGGAGGATAGTTAAGGTATAAGAAACTGCTAGAATGGGAATCTGGAGCAAACTTGCCACGATCAATGGAAGGAGCCATATCACCAAGGCTTACATTCCTCAAACCTAGTTTTGTAGGCCTTTCTTTCCATGTATCGAAGCCAAGTGTCTCTTGCATCCAAGTACACCTTGGTTATCGATAGCTTGCTCTGGAGCATTTGGACTTCTTGACCGCTCTTATCGACATCCCTCTCCAGCTTGTCAATGGCATTCTCTATAGCCATTAGTTGGCCCTTTAGGGCCACTATCTCTCATGCTTCCTCATCACGAAAATTGCTGGACCCTTTGATTGCGGTCCTTCTCCTCTCCTCTTCGAGTGCTTGGTGAAGGAACTGGGCTTCAGCCAGAGCTTTGTTCTAGATTACTCCACATAGTGAACTCTCTCCTACTCTTGACTTGAAGATCCCTTGCCAGGAGTCCTACTATAAGCCTATCAAAGCTTTTCCCATAGCCATCCATTTTCACTCTTGGCTGATTGAACCTATCCCATAACCAATGAACCTAGGCATGAGCATCCTCCTTCAGATCTGCAATCTCATCTTGAAGACTTTCTCGCAAGCTAGTGATTTCCACCTTCACCTCCTTGGTGGCTTGGACCTCTCGCTGATGGCCATCAGTCATGCAGTTGCATATAGATGCAAGCCATTCCTCAGCCTATTTTAATTTTTTCAGCAAGCCCTCAACATTGTCCATTACGATCTTAGTGCACTTCTTCTATCGTTGAAATTTTCACTCTATCTTAGATGCCTGTACTTTGGCCTCGTAGGCCTCCCTCTTAGTAGAAGTAGCTTTTTCTTTAGGTACCACAACCTTCATCTCTGTCACCTTAAATGATCGCATGAAAAAGTTGAGATACTACCCCAACTGCATAATGAAACATATTAGATAGATAAAAGTCAAAATACTCAAAGACATGCATTATCATACCTAGATCACTGATTGAAAGGCCCCGCATTTATAGAGTTTGGGATTAGCCTCACGCATCTTCAACGTATCGGCCGGCAAAAGAAGAGACTAGACTAAGTCTTCAGCACCCTTAGATCCTTAGTAAAGCTCAGAGTTGTTAACCTAGAGGCAACCTTCTTTGGTGCTTGCTCCTTCAATGGCAGTTCCATGTGTTGGCTAGTCAATGTCTCAATCAAGAGACACTAAAACTCTGGAGCTTCCTAGTAGCCCTTTGATGTTTCTTTAGCTCACTTGGATCCATCAGTCCTCAGATTATGCGAAAGAGTCACAAGCGGCCCTAAGCTCTAGTATTGGAAGCTCACCAGAAGTTGCCTCGTAGTGAGTGAAAGTCTCTCCTCACCAGATAGGAGTAGTGGTGAATGGAGCATCCATAGACCCCTTTTTAAAGGAAAAGACCATAATAAATTCTTTTCTTCCCTCGAGAAGCATCATGAATTTGCTATGTGGTGACATTTTGCTTGCCAACCCATTTTGCACTACTTGAGGAGTATATTAACTCTAGGCCAGCACCGAAATCCCTCAAGCATGTAGCTAGGACTACTCCTCAGTCTGAGACCCTTCATGCTCAAACTAAGGAGAGGGGGGGAATGATGTGGGGGCTAACCTTCTACTCTCAATGTCTGGAGGATACATAGGCCGAGCTTCATCTTTGATAGTTTGGCCTACAACCCTTCGATTTGAGTAGAACCGTGCGGTTGGGCTCCCTTGACTTGATCATCCTTCAGCCTTGGCAAGGGTAGGTCCACCTCACCTCCAACAATCAAGGCCTGACATCATTCAAATAAGAAAAAGTTGCACCACAAGTCCCTCAGCCTTATGGACCCTTGGCCTTGATGGAGGTACTCAAGTTAACCCCGGATCCATGCATCCAAAGGTGGACGAAGCTCTCTAGTAGTGCTCTTCAAGATAGCTAAAGAAAGAATCAACCGACGCTCACCTTGACACACCTAGTTGCAAGATCAGGGGGCCATATCCCGAATCCTTAGCAAATCCTCTCAATTAAAAGGATCATGACTAGTCCTATGCAATGGTTCATATTACCATTAAGAAATGTAGCCAGCAATACAAAAGAGACAAATTCTCAATTAATTAGGATTGGGCATGTTGAGCAAATAAGATGATCTTCAAACATCTCGCATGATGGGATCTTAGACTTGTCACTTCCCACCAAACCCACTAAGGTTTTTTTTTCTCGAATATGCCCTTATCTCTAGCCTATAAAAGGGTTCTCTGAGAACCCCCAAGGTACATTTGAAACTCCCCCTCTCCTTGCAATCTATTCTCATTTCCTTTTTTTGTTGCTTGCCACCTGACTTGAGTATTTGAGGGTCCTCATCGGACCTGCCTCTGAGCATGACTTTATGGTATAGTTTGCGAGTGCCACACCTCCAGCAACCTCCGATGTCTAGATGGGAAGCAACAATAACAATACGATTGCATTGTGTTGCCCAGTTGGCAAGCCCAAGAGGAGGGGTGAATTGGGTATTTTAAAAATTTTAAGCAAGAATGTGCAGTTTAAACACTAGGTTGTGTATGTGTTAGTGGTGTGCAATACAATGCAGAAGCAATAAAGTAAAAGGAGTAGAGTAAAGAAACAAGCACACTCAAACACCACAAATTTATAGTGGTTCAGAGCAATCCTCGGCTCCTACGCCCACAACCCAAGGTGCATACTTGGGATTTTCACTATGTTCCCTCAAGAATATGCCGCATTGTTTTCATGGGCTCATAATCCACAACCCACTACAACATTTGTTTTCATGGACTCACAAACAACCCAAACTTGATTTTCAAGGCTCACCAAAAATCTTAAACAAGATCACAAGATGCAGCCCCTTGCTGCATTTGCTACAACACTCAAAACAGAGTAATAAAATTGCAACAAAAACAAACTCTAAGAAGCTGACTGAGTTGTTGCAGTTATAACTCTTGAATGAGGGCCTCTTCAATGCTTCTTCAATGCTCTTCAAGGCTCTCTAAGCTTTTTTAATGATTGACTCAAGAATTTGATTGAAAGTTGTTGAAGACTTGAGTTCTTGTTTGAATGCTCTTAGAATATTCAATGCTCTCCTTCTCTTTTACTTTTTCTTGCTTTAAATCCATCATTTATATCTCCTTGGAATGTTCCTAGGTGGATTTGGCCGTTGGAGTGCCTTGGAAACTGAGATATGATCGTTAGGAACCATTTTGGATTCAAAAAAGTATTTTTGGAATTAGTCGTTGCAATTTGAAAAACTGGGATTCAAGTCAACTCGGATGACTTCGAGTTGGCTTGGATGCTCAAACATGTAAAACCAAAGTTCTGTTAGAGTCGCTCACTTCAATTAAGTTGGCTCGGTTGACTAGTTTCTCATAACTGAATTTTACTTCACTCTGGAGGAGTCGGCTCTAGTTCTCAGGCCTTCTAGTCGAGTTGACTCTAGCAACTTTTAGTGCCAGCCTTCAGTTCTGTGCCATGCCGTGCCATCTCATATATCAGCTCAAACCAATAGAGTTGGCTCGAGTTGACACACTTCAAAAAGGCTCCAAATTGCCTTCAAACTTTTTCAAACTTTATCTAAACTAATTTTAAACCTAATCTAACATGTTTTTCTTACAAAATACATTGAATTCCACTGTTTTGCCTTTTTACATAAATATTACAAAATATCAATCTTTAGGGCTTTCAAATGACATAAATGATACGTTAAATTCATTTTTGATACATGAAGGTGTGCCAATGGTCTTAATAGTGTATAATTGTCAAACTCCTACTTAGAACTACCTACAAAAACTTTTAAAGTACTTGAAGATCATTAATATCAAATACATGCTCCAATATTTTGTTATCATCAAAATTATTCCGGGGGTCAACAATCTCCCCTTTTTGATGATGACAAAACACTGGACATGGAGGAATTAAAACTTTACAGTTATGTATATGTATTGTATGAACACTAAGAAGTATCAAAGTGACTTGTATATAGTTTAAATTGAGGTGTATCAAAAAGTATCAACATGTATCAGTTATGTATCAAGAAGTATCAGTATGTATCAGAAGGTATCAAAACCAATATTAAGTTTATTAAAAACTTCCCTTTGCTTTAGAATTCACATATTCTATGAATTAACTTCCAATTAATTTCCATGCACCATTAACTTCTCCCCCTTTTTTATTTTCTTGTATATTTTCATGCATACATTTTACATCATATAATATATTTTCCATGAAGTTTCTATTTTCCATGCATCATTATTACTACTTCCCCTTTTTGTCATCAACAAAAAAGGTAAAACAAAATGAATAAGAGATATATCATTACACATTGAGCTTAAAACATATGTATCATTACTGCTAAAAAGATACATTACATATATCCAAGAAATCACAGTCTTTAGTATCATAGCATAAGTCATACAAAATGTGATACATCAAAATGTGTATCTAAAAGATATCATGGTTACTCTCATTGCTAGAATCTATGTCTAGAGTCTTAGAAGCATACACTCTAGATGATCTAATAGGAGGTGAAGGTCCTCTATAGCTACGAGTCCTAGAAGAGGGTCCAACTCTAGGAGGTGGTCTAGAATATGAAGGTGACTGTCTAGTCCTAGGAGTAAGACCATGGAGGTGGCCTAGGTGACTATCTAGAGGAAGATGCTCCAAAGCTAGGTCTCACTCCAGTGAAGCCAGGCATAATAACTCCGAGCTCAATCTCTATCCTCTGCATCCCTTGCTGAATACCATGTAAAGTCAAAGCCTGATGTGCAGTAAATGAATCAGCAGCGCCATGAAGTCTACCAAAGTCTGAATGCAGATCTCTGAGATCAGTCTGATAATCCTCCTGCATCCTCTGGCTGTGCTCAACTATCTTTACTCTCAAAGTGAGCTTTCTCATATCATTACGAAACTCCTAAAGGCCACTCTCAACTGTCTGATGAAGATCACCAAACATAGAGCTGAATCTGCCAGTGAGGGTATCTACAAACTGAGTGAACTACTCAATAGTCACTGTAGTCTGAGTAGAAGCAGTAGTTGAAGTAGAAGGGGCTGAAGGATCTGTAGATGGGCTAGGTGGAGTCCTCAAACTACTAGGCTGTCCACCCATCTCAGCAAGTAAAGGCGCAACATCATCCTATGCCTCAGCCTCCTCTCTAGTAGAGTCACCATCACTATCAAAGCTCTCACTGGACTCTGAATCAGCATCCTCATCTAAATCCACCTACTATCTAGTAGCAGTAGTAGTAGTATCAAGCTCTTCATCATCATAAGAAGGATGTGCTATCCTCTATCCAGATGTCCTCTTCATCCACTATCCTTTAATCTTATGATATCCCATTCGGTGAAGAGACTTTTCAGAGTATCTGTCAGTATATAACAGCCTAGCATCCTCTCCAGTCAAGTCAACTCGAAAATCTTTGAATATCAAGATAAAAGCCATGCCATATGGTAGGCACGCTCTAGCTTTCCTGGCTGCATCTCTCATTTGTGTCAACATAATGAAGGGTAGGTTAATCTGCTCTCCTGTTGACTCTGGTCATGATTTTGATGATTAATAAAATACTTAAATATATATGAGTACTAATTGTGTATTTTAGTATCTTTATCAGATTAAGTATTCATATCAGTTGAAAGAACAAAATGTTTGTATTTCAGTTGAAGAAGTCCTTCAAATTCATGGAATTTCAAGTTATAAGGACTTTGGAACATAAGGAAGACTTGGAAGGACTTAAAGTTTGATTTTGGAGAAGTTTCAACAGAGTTTCAGTAGAGTTTTAAGAAAGTTTTAGCCAAGTATCGACTCATGGAATAGCAAGTATCGACTCAAGGCCTGAGATAAAAGTGATATAGAACATGCTGAATTTCAAGACTTCCCTCAAGTGTCGACTCACTATTCCAAGATCGATTCACAGTTTCAACTCATCATATGAAGTGTCCC
Source organism: Areca catechu (assembly GCA_021397845.1). Classification (NCBI taxonomy): domain Eukaryota; kingdom Viridiplantae; phylum Streptophyta; class Magnoliopsida; order Arecales; family Arecaceae; genus Areca; species Areca catechu. The sequence continues at coordinate 25,756,617 of CM038042.1, read as the reverse complement.
TCACTAGTGCAGAACAAAAGACTTCAGAAGATATTTTTTGATCAAGTATCGACTCACTATTCCAAGTGTCGACCTTAAGTGTCGACTCATGACCTGAAGTGTCGACACTTGAACGGTCGATAGCTCTGCAACGGCTAGTTTTCTGAAGAGCAAAACTTTTCCAAAATATTTATAATGGCTAGTTTTTTCTCTCCAATGATCTCTAACAGTCATTTAAGATTTGGAGAGCTATATAATCAACACAAATCAAATGGGAAGGTAATCCTTTGAGAGAAAAATTTCATATACTTCAAGGATTTATATTTTGAGTGATTTAAGCCTTCAAGCTTCCAAGTTTCAAAGAGAGCATCCAAAGTTCACATCCTTAAGCATCATTCAAGGCTTCAACAAATTGAAGATAAGCTTCTTCAACATCATCCAAGAGCTTCAAAGAGATATTTGCTTTATTTTAGAAAGCTTTTATTGTACTATTTCATATTATTCTTACATTATTTACTCATGGTTATTGGTGAGCTTTTATGAAAAACCAACTTGAGGTTGTTGGTTAGCCTTTGTATCAAAATCAACAAGGTTGTTGGTGAGCTCGAAAAAGCAACATAGGTTATTGGTGAGCCCGTAAAACCAACAAGATTTTTGGTTAGCTGTGAAAACCAAGAGATTGTTGGTGAGCCCGCAAAACCAACAAGATTTTTGGTTAGCCATGAAAACCAAGAGGTTGTTGGTTAGCCTATGTTAGAAAACTAACAAGGATTTTGACTTGTGAGCTCGGTGAAAACAAGTTGGATTTGATTAGTGAGCCCGGAAAACTAATCGGCTATAATCTTGGTGATTATAGTGAATTTCCAAGGAAAACTTGGAGAGTGGATGTAGATGCCTTGGAGTGCACCGAACCACTATAAATTTGTTGTGTTTGTGTGATTGTTTTCTTTGTGCATTTACTTTATTAATTTCATTGCATATTATTTTGAAGCATACAAATACTTTGGCAAAACACAAGCACTTAATTGCAATTAGCACATACTTGTTTTATATCCATTGAAATTAGTTCAAATAGTTTTATAAAACCCAATTCACCACCCCTCTTGGGTTGCATCATCACTGGGCAACATCCCCCTCAATCATATAGCTCTTGAAAACCATATCTATCTCACTCACCCAATCGAATCTATCTATTATGGGCAACTATATCCTACTAATAAAGTTATGCAGCAGCCTCATTTCCAAAGAGAGTTGATTGGCTTGAAGATTTACAATGCCACTTACATTCTTTCTCTCTAAAACTATCCTCAAAGTAGCTTGCTTGTTCTTCAAAGTCAGATGACACTTTCCCCTAGTAGGAAGATATAAAACCTTGCTCAGAACTTGCTCATCCACAATAATGTTCACTCCTTTAATAGTATATATGATCTAATCTACTCCAAGAGTTAGGTTTTCGAAGAAAGATCTTACTAATATGGAGTATATGGGTAAATCTAAAGAACTGAAAAACTCCTAACCTTGAAATGTGATCCAATCCCCAATCTAGAAATATTCTTTCTCAAGGAATTCAAAGATTACCTTTCTGCCAGAAGTAACCGGACGATTTTCCATCAAAATCACTTGCTTTGGTGGGGAAAAGGGTAAATCTCTCTGAGTCGACTACTCAGGGCGAGCTTTGACTCTCTGTTCCACTGTACCCAAGCTCGAGGCCTTCCATTTTCTTCATTGAGTGGTTGCCTTCTTTGGAGCCATAGATCATAGATCTAAGGGAGGATGGGAGAATGGTGTGGTCCTTGAGGCTTGGAAAGGGATTTTTCTTATTCTTTGGCTAGGGCTCAACAAGAAAAAATGAGACCTAGGTTTTGGGTCCTATGGTTTTTAAAAAAGCAAGAACTCGTCAACCAAGTCGGCTTGCCCAGAACACTTTTTTGCTCGAGTTGGCTCGAGTGAAACTTGGATTTTTGGGCCAGAAAATAAATGGACAAGCTACTATTCTATTTTAAACCTTAAAATAGGTATGCATTTTTCATAAAATGGACAAGAAATGGGTCAAAAGAATTTTCTAAGATTTTCTAAAGGATTTTCTAAGAATTTCTTAAATAGGGTCACATAGTCCTAATTCTCCTATAATCATTCTAAATCTCTCCTTATTAAGTGGTTTTTTGAAAATATCAGCTAATTATTTTTTAGTATAAATAAATTCAAGTACAATGTCACCATTTTTTACATGATCTCTAATAAAGTGATGTCTAATTTCTATGTATTTTGTTCTTGAGTGTTGAATTAGATTATTTGTTAAATTTATAGCACCGGTATTATTACATCTGATAGGAATCTTAGTTTGATTAACACCAAAGTCTTTTAGCTGTTGCTTAATCCAAAGCACTTGTGCGCAACAACTCCTTACAGCCACATACTCTATCTCAGCAGTAGATAGTGCCACGAAGTTTTACTTTCTACCGTGCCAAGAGATTAAGTTCAACCCTAGAAATTGACATGTGCCACTAGTGCTTTTTCTATTTATTTTGCATCCACCATAATCAGCATCTATGTATCCAATTAATTCTAAGGATGATTGTTTAGAATACCATAGACCTAGATTACTTGTTCTTTTTAGATATCTTAAAACTCTTTTAAGAGCAAGTATATGTAATTCTTTTGGATTAGATTGAAATCTAGCACATATACAAATACTGAATAAGATATCAGGTCTACTAGTAGTTAAGTATAACAATGATCCAATCATACCTTGATAAAGCTTTTGATCAACGTTGTTTCCATCTTCATCCTTGTCAAGTCTGCAGGTAGGGCTCATGGGTGTGTCAATTTCTTTAGCTGACTCCATACCAAACTTCTTAAGAATCTCCTTGATGCACTTAGCTTGGTTGATAAAGTATTCCTTCTTTTGTTTGCTTAATTTGAAGTCCAAGGAATTAAGTCAACTCACCCATTAAGCTCATTTCAAATTCGCCCAGCATAAGCTCAGCAAATTCTCCACACAAATCTTCATTAGTTGCACCAAAAATCATATCATCTACATAAATTTGTACAACTAACATATCATCTTCTTTTCTTTTAATGAATAGAGTTGTATCTACACTACCTCTAGTAAAATTATTTTCAAGTAAGAATTTACGTAATCTATCATACCATGCTCTAGGTGCTTGTTTTAAACCATATAATACTTTATTAAGTTTGAAAACATGATTAGGTAAAGCATCATTTTCAAATCTAGGGGTTGTTCTACAAAAACTTTTTCAGAAATGTAACCATTTAAAAATGCATTTTTAACATCCATTTGAAATAATTTAAAGTTCATGTAGCAAGCAAATGCAAGTAAAAGTCTAATAGTTTCTAATCTTGCTACAGGTGCCTAAGTTTTATCAAAATCTATTCCTTCTTCTTGGTTATATTCCTTGGCAACTAATCTAGTTTTATTTCTAGTTACATTGCCTTTTTCATCTAATTTATTCTTATATATCGATTTAGTACCTATAACAGGATGTTCGGAGGGTCTATCTACTAAGGTCGATACAATATTTCTTTTGAGTTGATTAAGTTCTTCTCGCATAGCCATCATCCAATTTAGCTCATTTTTAGCCTTTTCTATGCAATTTAGTTCTACTTGTGAGACAAAAGCAAGATAATCATGTGCATCTCTAAGTGAAAATCTAGTTCTAATACCTTCAGATAGATTTTTAATATTTAATTCCTTGAGATGGTGATGTACATACCTCCATTCGTTAGGCAAATCACCATGCTCTTTACTTACCATTTCATCTCCTTCTTCCACTTGTCTATCCTTTAAGCTCATGTTCTTCATTACTTTGTCAACAGTACCTGCATCATTATCAATGCACTCTTCTTTTCTAGAAGGTGAGGGGTTAGTTTCATCAAATATTACATAAATAGACTCTTTTATAGTCACTGTTCTTTTATTGAAAACTCTATATGCTTTGATAGAAGTTGAATAACCAAAAAATATTTCTTCATCAGATTTAGCATCAAATTTTCTAAGATTATCCTTACCATTATTCAATACAAAGTATTTACGACCAAAAACATGAAAGTAATTAATATTTGACTTTCTATCTCTTCAAAGCTCATAGGGGGTTTTCTTTAAGATATGTCTAATCAAAACATGATTTAAAATTTAGCAAGCAGTGTTCACAACATCTGTCCAAAAGTATCTTGGAAGATTGCCTTCACACAACATGGTTTGGGCCATTTCTTCCAATGTTCTATTCTTCCTTTCTACAACACCATTTTGTTGTGATGTCCTAGGGGCTAAAAAGTTGTGTTCAATGCCATGCTCGGTTCAAAATTCATCAAAGTATTGGTTTTCAAATTCAGTGCCGTGATCACTTCTAATTGAAATAATTGAAAAGTTTTTCTGATTTCTAATCTATCGATAAAACTTTTGAAAGACATTAAATGTTCATCTTTGTATGCCAAAAATAGAATCCATGTGTATCTTGAAAAATCATCTACTATCACAAGTCCATACTTTTTACCTCCTAGGCTCGTAGTCTTAGTTGGTCCAAATAGGTCCATGTGAAGTAGTTCTAATGGTCTTTAAGTTGAAATAATATTTTTAGCTTTAAAACTCCCCCTAGTTTTTTTATTGCATTGATAAGCATCACAAACATGATCAAGATCAACTTTAACTTTCGGTAAACCATTTACTAAGTTTTTAAAGATCAACTTTGACAATGTATGCATGCTAGCATCACCAATCTTCTATGCCAAAGTAGACTAGATTCCTTGGTTTTAACATTCATTGCCACTAGACTTGAATTACTCGACATGGCTAAATCATTTAAATCTACAACATAGATATTTCCAAGTCTATACCTACAAATCTAAATAATGTGCTAGTTACTATGCATATAGAAGATTCAAATATCACTTTGAAACCTTTATCACATAATTGACTAATACTCAATAAGTTATGCTTTAATTTGTCAACTAGCAATACATTTTCAATAAAAGTGGTAGGGGTGATTTTAATCTTACCAATGCCAATGATATTTCCCTTACCATTATCACCAAATATGACCATTCCCCCTTCTTTTATCTCAAGGGTGATGAATTGTTCCTTGTCACCTGTCATATATCTTGAGCAGCCGTTATCCAAATACCATCTTTTTATGATTTTGAACTGCAAGACATCCCTGCAAAATAAATCAAGTAGATTTTTTAGGTACCTAGGCTTTCTTTGGTCCTTGAAGGTTAGTTGCCTTGGTTCCTTTAAAAACTCATATTTTTTTTGTTTTGTTCTTCCATTTCAATTTCATATTACACTCATATGCTTTATGTCCTAAAGCATTATAGCAAAAGCAAACAACCCTTGACTTTTGAAAAGACATGGATGCTGAAAACTTTGATGCATAAGGTTTTGAAGCTAAAAACTTGTTGGTATGCATTGAGTTGTATTCAATTTTAGCTCTATTATTTGATTCTTTTGGATTTTTCAAAATTAGCTCAAGCTTGTTTGAACTTAAAGATAATTTATCAACTAAGGGCTTGAGTCTATCCATTTCATTTTGCAAACTTTTATTCTTTTCAAGGCATTCATCATTTCAACTTGTAAAACTTTATATTTTTCAGAAATACAATTTAATTCTTTTTGCAAATATTTGTTCTTTTCAGAAATTCCATTCTTCTGATTCAATGATATATCATAATTATTTTTCATGGTTTTAGTTTTTGAGCCAGCCTTTTTATACTCAGTTAAAAGGTCATGAAATGCAGCATATAATTCATCGTAAGTGAAATCAAGAGTAGGTTTGGGAGATACCTCATCCTCTAATCCCATCAAGCAAATATTTGCAGATTTTGATTGATGATCTTCTTCACTTGAGGATGATTCCTTGTTGTCAGTTCATGTTGCCACTATAGCTTTCTTTTTTTTCTTTTTGTAGCCTTTCTTTAGGGTAGGACATTCAGATCGATAATGTTCGGGCTTCTTACACTCGTAGCATATAGGGTATTACTCTTTATCCTTTTCTTTTTTCTGTTTTGTTCACCCTTAGATATGAATCTCTTCCTATACCTTCCTTTTTCTTTACCCATAAACCTTCTAATTTTTGCGATGACCAAAGCCATTTCGTCATCTCCAAGTTCTTCACCTGAGGAGGGAGTTTCTTCTTCTACTTCTTCAGGTCTCTTCTCCTCCAATGCAGCTTTAAGTGCAATGGTCTTCTTTTTTCCATCATCTTCAGTATGGCATTTCATTGCAAGCTCATGTAGGATCCAAGAAGTTCATCCAATGGAAGATTGTCCAAGTCCTTTGTCTCTTGGATTGTAGTTACTTTAGGGTCCCATTGTTTAGCAAGCATCATAAGATTTTTTGAATAAGATCTGCATTTACATAAGTCCTACCAAGACTTTCAAACCATTAATATCAATAAACCTTGCAAACATTTGAGATATAGATTCATTGGGATCCATTTTGAACAGTTCATAACTATGTACTAACATATTAATTTTTGATGTTTTAACTTGGTTAGTGCCTTCATGTGTAACTTGAAGTTTAACCCAAATTTCCTTTGTTGAAGCACAAGTGAAAATTCGGTTAAGCTCATTGGCATCCAAGTCACAATAGAGAAGGTTCATGGCTTTAGCATTAAGCTCACCCAATTTTATTTCATTGTCATCCCATTCCTCTTTCAGTTTTGGGATGTCAACTTTATTAACCTTCACGGTGTGTGTGTGTGTGATCCTTTTAAGATAATTTTTCATAGTTGAAAATCAATAGCTTGGATATAAATCCTCGTTCTAGCTTTCAAATAACTATAATTTGTGCCATGAAAAGTAGAGGTCTATTACTAGATTGGTGTTTGGCCAAAGATGTGCTCATGTGGTTTGCCATAGATCTTTTCTCTAAGTGATTGGGTTACAGAGACACTGCCCTGATACCACTTGTTGCCCAGTTGGCAAGCCTAAGAGGGGGGGTGAATTGGATGTTTTAAAAATTTCAAGCAAGTATGTGTAGTTAAACACTAGATTGTGTATGTGTTAGTGGTGTGCAATGCAATGCAAAAATAATAAAGTAAAAGAAGTAGAGTAAAGAAATAAGTATACTCAAATATCATAAATTTATAGTGGTTCGGAGCAACTCTCGACTCCTACGTCCACTATCCAAAGAACACACTTGGAATTTTCAGTATATTCCCTCAAGAATACAGTTGGATTGTTTTCATGGGCACACAATCCACAACCCACTACAACGTTTGTTTTCATGAGCTCACAAATAATCCAAACTTGGTTTTCAAGGCTCACTAAAATTCTTAAACAAGATCATAAGATGCAGCCCCATGCTGCACTTGCTACAACACCCAAAACAAAGTAATAAATTGTAACAAAAATAAACTCTAAGAAGTTAAGTTATTGTAGTTATAGCTCTTGAATGAGGGCCTCTTCAATGCTTCTTCAAGGCTCTTCAAGGCTCTCTAAGCTTCTTTAATGATTGACTTAATAATTTGATTGGAAGTTGTTGAAGACTTGAGTTCTTGCTTGAATGCTCTTGGAATATTCAATGCTCTCCTTCTCTTTTACTTTTTCTTGCTTTAAATTCATCATTTATATCTCCTTGGGATGTCCTTAGGTGGATTTGGCCATTATAGTGCCTTGGGAACTGTGATATGACCGTTAGGAATCATTTTGTATTCAAAAAAGCATTTCTAGAACTAGTCGTTGTAATTTGAAAAACTGGGATTCGAGTCTGCTCGGATGCTCAGATAGGAAAATCAAAGTTTTGTTAGAGTTGGCTCACTTCAATTGAGTTGGCTCGGTTGACTAGTTTCTCAAAATTGAATTTTACTTTACTCTGGAGGAGTCGCTCTAGTCTCGGCCTTCTGGTTGAGTCGACTCTAGCAACTTTCAATGCTAGCCTTCTATGCCGTGCCATGCCGTGCCATCCCATGTATCAGCTCGAATCAATAAAGCCAGCTCGAGTTGACACACTTCAAAAAGGCTCCAAATTGCCTTCAAGCTTTTTCAAACTTTATCTAAACTAATTTTAAACCTAATCTAACATGTTTTTCTTACAAAATACATTGAATTCCACTGTTTTGCCCTTTTTACATAAATATTATAAAATATCAATCTTTAGGGCTTTCAAATGACATAAATGATACATTAAATTCATTTTTGATACATGAAGGTGTGCCAATGGTCTTAATAGTGTATAACTGTCAAACTCCCACTTGGAACTACTTACAAAAATTTTTAAAGCACTTGAAGATCATTAGTATTAAATATATGCTCCAATATTTTGTTATCATCAAAATCATTCTAGGGATCAACATGTTGATTTATTGCACTTGGGAGAGCAACCTACAAATATTTTTACCAAGCCATTACCATTGGAGAAGTTCTCATTTTGTCCAGAAAAGCTGGGAGTCAAGGATGTTAGCATTATGGAGGAGTGTTCAGAATTAATGCTTGATATATATATATATATATTCTCTTGTAAAGCAAATACTCTAAAATTATTCTCTTTCAATGTTTGATGTGTATAAATTTTCTTTTATAGAAAGAATATTTTAAAATTATTCTTGTTGCCCAGCAAGCAACCCAAGAGGGGGGTGAATTGGGTTCCAAAAATTTTTTATAAGTATGTGCCAATTTAAAAACAATTTAGGTGCTAGTGAATTATAAGTATTTGTATGCTCTTTAAGAGTATACAGTGGAAATAAATAAGTAATGCAAAGTAAATAAGGCAAATAATGAAAGAGCAAGCAATCACAAATACAAGGATATATAGTGGTTCGGTGTACACCAAAGCACCTACATCCACTCTTCAAGTTCCACTTGGATATTCTACTATAATCTTCTTTGATTACAGCTGAATAGTTTTTCGGGCTCACTAATCAAAATCCAACTTATTTTCATCGGGAATACAAGTCAAAACCCCTTTGATTTTGTGGGATAACCAAGAATCTAGTTGGTTTTGTAACTTAGGCTCACCAACAACCTCCTTGTTTTTTTACTTAGGCTAACAAAAAACCTTTGTTGGTTTTAACACAAAGGCTCACCAACAAACCTCAACTCTAGTTTCTATTCCCTTGAACTAGAAACAAAAAAAAGATTCAAGTATAATGTATGAAATATAAAAATCTTTCAACTAAAAGCAAGTATCTCTTTGAAGCTCTTTGATTGTTGAAGATGCTTGTCTTGAAGTTGTTGAAGCCTTAAATGATGCTTGAATGGTTAGACTTGAATGTTCTTGAATGCTTTGAATGCTTGAAGGCTCAACTTGGCTTGAAAGTAGTTGTTCTTCAAAGAATATTTGAGTGAATGCACTTAACTTCTCATCTCTCTCTTTAATCTTGAGTTTGGTCAACTTTAAATACCTTTCCAAGCTTCAAATGGCAGTTTTTGATTGTTAGAGAGGAGAAAATAGCCGTTGGAGGCAAAAAGGACCAGTTCTGTGCTTCAAAAAGCTAGCCATTACTGTTCATCAGAACTGCAAGTGTCGATACTTCAAGTCATGAGTCAACACTTTGACTCGACACTAGTTTAAAAAAGTCTTATGAAGCTTTTTGAAAATCTCTGATGAGTCAACACTTTTTCTGGTGAGTCAACACTTGAGTTGACACTTGCTTCTATGAGTCGACACTTAAGAACAATCTTGACATTCAGCATGTTCTATATTATTTTTGTCTCAGACCTTGAGTCGACCCTTGAGTCGATACTTGAGTTGACACTTGAGCTCCATGAGTCGACACTTCAAGCATGCCATCTGAAACTTCTTCTACGTATCAGCTCAAGTCTCTGTGAGTCGACACTGTGAGTCGACACTTCAATTCCATGAGTCGACACTTCATTGAAACTTTCCTGAAATGCTTCTGAAACACTGTTGAAACTTATTCAAACTTTAAACTTGAGTCCTTCCAAGTCATTCTTATGTACTTAAGTCCATTTAACTTGAAATTTCATCTATGAAACAGACTTCTTCAATCAAGATAACAAGCAATTTAAACTTTCAGCAAGTGAGTACCATGTTCTGATAAACATACTTTTAACACAAAGTTAGTACTCAAATATATTTAAGTATTTTGTTAGTCATCAAAATCAATATATGAGTCAACAATTCTCTGCTTGATTTGATAGAAACTTGTCTTATTTTAATTTTTTTTTGATTTTGGTGGCAAGTAATTTAACTTAGGCTGCAAGTTATTGGAGATTATAGATAATCCCAATGGTTGTATTCGGGTGTACACAAAAAAAAAGGAAAAAAAAGATGAATCAATAGCTTTCTTTTGATCTTTTGTTATTCCTTGATAACTATATTATATACCTATATAAAAATATTAATTTAATACTTAAATTATCTTTATTTATTTTGAATTGATACTTTTATATATATATTGTAGGAAAGAAGAGCGCCAATACGAAGATCTTGATTTATGAGTTCAAATGAAATAAGTTTGAAGCAAATCGGGTCTAAAATGAGCCCAGATTCAATTTTTGAAGAATTAATAAGAAAATTACACGAAGTTTAAAGCAGTCGGTCCATGGTAGATTAGTGGCCTGGTCCACAGGATGCCCTATGGTCCACGGGCGGCTATGACCAATGGTCCATAGTGCAGAGCCATGGACCATGAAGCTCCTTTTGAGCCGAAACTCGTTGGAGACGTCGTCCCATTACTGCCAGAGCCACCTGTGTTGTCTCCTCCACCCGGAGAAGCCTCGGAGTGTTGATTGCCGGTTCTCTCCTAAAAGATCCCACCACTCTTTATGGTTTATCGAACACCACCATTGGGTCAATCTCTTCCCCAGTCGTTCTCCCATTTCCGGCCACCGTTCGTAGCCATTATCCCACTTCCAGCAACCATCCCTAGTCGCTCTCCCATCTCCGGCCACCATCGACTCTCCATCTCCCTTGCTAATCCACTGATGGCTCTTCCCTGTCGCAGTCATCGCTCGGTGATCATCACCATCTCAAGCTCGGCGAGGTCTCGATGGCGCGCCAGCGAATCTCTGGTGAAGTCCGGCATGATGGTAGCCATGATCCAAGGAGATAGCAGCGGCTTTGAGCAACAGCATCCATGATCAATCGAAGGAGGAAGGAGCATGGATCGCAAAGCACTCCAATGGTTCCTATTGATTTCCGTGATATGGGTGATTTTTGGATTTTTGATCGAGATCTGATAGCAACCAACGCTTAGCTGGCAAAGCACCAATTGGAGCAGGACTCTAAGTCTAATTTAACTAGGATTTGGACTTACCATCTAACCATAGATCTTTTATAATAATGAACCCTAGCCACCCATATGATCTGCATGTTTAGTCGCTTACTCGAAAAATATGAAGAGCCCTCTCCTGTTAAACCTTATAAAAAGGCTCCTATGCCTCTACCTGGGGAATCAACTCCTTGGAGTCCCTCTAAAGCCTTTGCATAGGAGGATCAACTTAGAAGCAGGGTAGTGCAGAAATGCAGGAGGGAAGAGAAGATTTTATATGCAATAGAGCAGGATTTTCTTGTTCTCCTGTCTTTTATATTTTTTTAGTCTGCAATAAAAGAGTATATTTTTATTTATGAGTTTATTATTTGTTCTCTTTTATTCACTCTTTATTATGCTTTATTATTAAATTGAGGTTAGGGATAACTCTTACTTTTTGGAGATGCACCGTGATCTATTACAGATACGGGACATATTGAAAAAAGAAGAGTTGGATATCTAGTGCCTCCTGAAGATGCACCATGATTTGTTATAGGTACGAGACATGCCAAAGAAAGATAGGTGAATCCATAAAATCAATAATATCTAAATTATAAAAGAAATACAATTAGTCAGGGAAAATTCACTCTTTAACTCCTGAAACAATCCCTTTTACTTACTTCACCATTAAAAGTAGTTTATCTCTTGTTTACTTTTATTTTTATACAACAATAATTATCTGTCTTTTCTTTTAAAATTATAACTTAGTCCTAAGGTCCCTGAGGATATGATCCCGACTCACCCTGCTTTCCTTTGATCTTTGTTATTCCTCATCTATTTTCTATCTCATATTTTTCCCTCTCTTATTTTATTTAACATCACACTATTTGCCATGATTACTAGAAAATACTACAAGCTAATTGATTTTCTCTAAGATTATCATAAAAACTATTGCCATCAAATCGCCCTCCATTGGATGTTGGTAGCCATCAATGGTGCTCTGATCTTCTCCGACGAGGATGGAAAGCTATTCCTAGGTACTCTACCATGAGAACCTGCAAGAACAGTTCCTAAGCCAGGATTTCTAACAGGGGACTCTCCGACGCTCAAGTCATTAGATGGGAGAAAATAGGCTACAATAGCTAGAGCTAACAGCAAAATGAAAAAGAGAAGACTGAGCACTTAGGAGTGATGGTAGCCACGTACCTAGTAAGGGAGCCCCTTTTATCTATTTATAAAGTTACTCAAAATAGAATAACTGAATATTATTAGGAAAAATAACTTTTCGTTAGGAAGTTAAGGATGTTAAGATAATTGTACTCCGTTATGGTAACTAAATACCGATTGTCTCTTATAGTCTCTAGCTGGAATAGCTGAAAGCTAGTTGGCTTTTATTGGCTATTCGAATATCGCTGACTCTAAGTTAGGTGAGATAACAAGCTACTGGTTCGAGTAGTGGGCTACTTCAAGTTGGTGGAGGGCTTGGTGTTGAGTATGGATAGGTTTGGCTAGATCTGCCGAGTAGATAGCCAGTCTTCTATAGATACTTGATGCAAAGTAGTAGTTGGAATCGAGTAAGTACACATTTGAATATTGATAGTGCTACCTGGTGAAGATAAGTAGTTGGCATCGAGTAAGTACTCAGTATGGCCGATCATACTACTTGGCATAGTCGTCTTCTTGAGTAGTCACTACAAGAAAAACCAGGTTTAGCAACCAATTTTTCGGTTGCTAATAATTGAAAATCAGTTGCTAAATAAATTTGCAATAGATTTTGCAACCGAAATTAGTCGGTTGCAAAAGTATAGGTTGCTAAAATTTGTGACCGATTTTTTTCGGTTGCAAAATTTAGCAACCAATTTAGTAACCGAATTTAAATTTTTTTTTGAAAAAAAATTCTAAAAAAAAATCGGTTGCTAAAAAAAATTCAAAAAATAAAAAAAAAATTGGCTGCTAAATCATTTGCTAAAAAAAAAAATTGAAAAATAAAAAAAAATAGTTGCTAAATCGGTTGCTAAGAAAATTCTAAAAAATAAAAAAAATTGGTTGCTAAATCAGTTGCTAAAAAATATTCTAAATAATAATAAAAAAATTGGTTGCTTAATCGGTTGCTAAAAAAATTCTAAAAAATAAAAAACAAAATCGGTTGCTAAAAAAAATTTAAAAAAATAAAAAAAATTGGTTGCTAAATCGGTTGCTAAAAAAAGATTCTGAAAAATAAAAAAAGAAATTGGTTGCTAAATCGGTTGCTAAAAAAAATTCTGAAAAATAAAAAAAAATCGGTTGCTAAATCGGTTGCTAAAAAAAAATTCTAAAAATAAAAAAAAAATCAATTGCTAAAAAAAAATTCTGAAAAAAAAAAATTGATTGCTAAATTGGTTACTAAAAAAAATTTAAAAAAAAAAACAGTTGCTAAATTGGTTGCTAAAAAAAAATTCTGAAAAATAAAAAAAAATCGATTGCAAAATCGGTTGCTAAAAAATAAAAATTTTTAAAAAAAATTAAAAAAAATTATATAAAGGTAATTTATGAAATAAAGGTATATATATCCTAATGAACAACATAATATAGAATTTAAATCAAGCTTTCTCATTTCAATTGCCTAAATTATCATGCTGACAGTGACAAAAGACACTCAAAAAAAACTCACATACAAGTTCAGTATTAGAATGAGCATGGACAACTATTAATTCCAGAAAATAAAAATGGTATGACTAATCTGACTGACCAATTAAAACAAAAGTTGTGGTCTATTTTAGTGAATAATATTATCTCAAGTACTAAAAAACGCCACTGCAACAAACATAAGTTTAATCAACAGATTGAATCAATGCTATTTGATGCCAACTGACCATAACAGAAAATTAAATGAGAATAATAAAAATATATGTATGAGTGAGTGAACAATATAAGGCCAGTGAACAATGGATGTCTCAGGTTTTAAAACCTTGCCTTTAGTGAACAATATAAGGCCAGTGATTCAAAATGTATAGAACTTAACAGAGGGCATTTAATGATCGTACCAATACAATGACGTACACCACAATCACTTAAGCAAATAATGGCCGCTTAAGAACTCACAACCAAATGATACAAGGCACATAAAAAAATTTAATCCACAATAATATTCTAAATATTGCAATAGTCACTACTGAGACCAGTCAATAAGAAATTACCTTTTGATTCATCAAGAAACCCAATGCGAACCTTCTCCTCATCATTTCCACCTGAAAGAAAAAAAAAACAATCACCAATTTCGCAGAAGATTATAACAGTAACAACACATACACGAGAAATAATCTGAATAAATATTTAGACAAGCAATGTTAGAGCTTCCACATAACATGAACATATAAGATAACCAAACTAAGCTCGGGAAAAAAAACAAACATAAAAATCGTGATAGTCACACAGAACTATAGATTCAGATCATTCATACATCTGGTTAAAAAAAGGGAAAGATTTTTTTCTTGACGTCGATCTCAGAGTACCTTCCAGCAAGTAGAGATTTGTTTGGTTAAAAGAGGAGAGACATTTGCTTTTGCTAGAATATTTGAAACGAACCGATTCTGGAACCAATGATTCATCAAAAAAAAATCTTTTAAAAGATATAATCAGAACAATCACAATGCTAGAAACACTGGAAACTAAAAGAACGCGAGAAATTCAGCACCAGATGCTTCTAAAATCCATAAGAGAACCGTCTTCCGATCTGAATCACGAATGAAAACACCCAATCGATATCATCGAATCACCGAACCGGATGCCCAAAATGCCGCCGCAATAGAGCATCAAAAGAGCACGGCATACCTTTCCCGGCCCATGCCTCCTCGGCCGGCTTCGAGAGGATGAGATCCTCCGACAGATTCATCTTCCCTTCCACCATCCAAACCGGACCCAGTCGCCGAGCACAGACCCAGTTAGCAAACACAGATATCTAAGGCCGCCCCCCAACTTAGGGCTCCCAACCCAGAGAAAAACCTCCAAATCCGAGCGATGGGAGGCCTCGAGGAGGGATTTCGAGCGCCAAACAAGCTCGATCGATGAGAAGTCGTCTCAAGGCTTAGGGTTTTGATATTTTAGAGAGAGGGGCAGAAGAGCGAAACAGAGAGCGGCCTTTTGGTGAGAGAATGAAAGCAGCACTAGCTGTTGGAGGAACTATCATTTTTCGAAAATCCATACGATTAAAGGATGCAAAACGCTTTATAGCGATCAATACCTGCCAACGACCTTGGCTAGGGTTTGGATGTAGCAGTCGACCATCTGCTGCTTAGTGGCCCCCTCCCTGCCAGGCTTGTCCATGATGATGAGCCAGTGCTCGTAGTTGCAACCAGGGAACAGCGATGCCATCTCCGTGGTGGCCGGTCGCTGAACCCACCGCCCGACCTGAAGTTCAGTGGCGAGAAAGCCGAGTTGCCGGCCCGCTGGGCCATGCACCGGACCGAGTTGATCCGGGCCGCTCCCATCCAGACCGCCGCAAGGGAAAGGTCGGGAGGAGACGGGCGGTGCCCGAGGAGGCCTGCAGCGAAGGGGGAGGAAGTGAGGAAGCGCTTGGAGAGGGAGGCGACGATGCAAGAGCAGGAGGGGATTTAATTGAAGAAACGAAGGGAGAAAAATTAGGGCAGCGGAAGGAGGGTATTTAAGCATTTTTTTGCGACCGATTTTTTCGATCGCAAATTTTTAAAAAAATTAAATTTTAAAAAAAAATTGCAACCGAAAAATTCAGTT
Organism: Areca catechu; assembly: GCA_021397845.1. Lineage (NCBI taxonomy): Eukaryota > Viridiplantae > Streptophyta > Magnoliopsida > Arecales > Arecaceae > Areca > Areca catechu. Next base: position 25,740,739 of record CM038042.1, on the reverse strand, counting down.
GCGAAATACATAAATAATAAAATTAAATTTTAAAAAAATTTGCAACTGAAAAATTCGGTTGCAAAATTCATAAATAATAAAATACATTTAAAAAAAATTTGCAACCGAAACATTCGGTTGCAAAATTTATAAATAATAAAATTAAATTTTAAAAAAAAATTGCAACCCAAAAATTCGATTGAAAAATTCATAAATAATAAAAATAAATTTCAAAAAAAATTTGCAACTAAAAAATTTGGTTGCAAAATTCATAAATAATAAAATTAAACTTAAAAAAAATTTGTAACCGAGTTTTTTGGTTGCAAACTTCATAAATAATAAAATAAAATTTTAAAAAAAAACTGCAACCAAAAAGTTCGGTTGCAAAATTCATAAATAATAAAATTAAATTTAAAAAACATTGCAATCAAAAAATTTGGTTGCAAATTTCATAAATAATAAAATTAAATTTTTAAAAGAAATTGCAACCAAAAAATCAGTTGCAAAATTCATAAATAATAAAATTAAATTTAAAAGAATTTGCAACTGAATTTTTTGGTTACAAAATTCATAAATAATAAATTTAAATTTTAAAAAAATTTGCAACCAAAAAATTTGGTTGCAAAATTTATAAATAATAAAATTAAATTTAAAAAAAAAATTGCAACCAAAAAATTTGATTACAAAATTCATAAATAATAAAATTAAATTTAAAAAAAATTGCAACCGAAAAATTGGGTTGCAAAGTTCATAAATAATAAAATTAAATTTTTAAAAAATCTTGCAACCAAAAAATTTGATTGCAAAATTCATAAATAATAAAATTAAATTTTAAAAAAAAACTTAACCGAAAAAATCAGTTGCAAAATTCATAAATAATAAAATTAAATTTAAAAAAAATTTGCAATCGAGTTTTTCGGTTGCAAAATTCATAAATAATATAATTAAATTTAAAAAAAAAACTGCAACCGAAAAATTTGGTTGCAAAATTTATAAATAATAAAATTAAATTTAAAAACAATTGCAACCAAAAATTCGGTTGCAAAATTCATAAAAAATAAAATTAAATTTAAAAAAAAATTGCAACCAAAAAATTTGGTTGCAAAATTCGTAAATAGTAAAATTAAATTTAAAAAAAAAATTGCAACTGAAAAATTGGTTGCAAAATTCATAAATAATAAAAATTAAATTTAAAAAAAATTGCAATTGAAAAATTCGATTGCAAGATTCATAAATAATAAAATTAAATTTAAAAAAAATTGCAATCAAAAAATTCGATTACAAAATTCATAAATAATAAAATTAAATAAAAAAAAATTGTAACCAAAAAATTCGGTTGCAAAATTCGTAAATAATAAAATTAAATTTAAAAAAAAATTGCAACCGAAAAAATCAATTGCAAAATTCATAAATAATAAAATTAAATTTAAAAAAAATTATGACCAAAAAACTCGGTTGCAAAATTCATAAATAATAAAATTAAATTTTAAAAAAATTTGCAACCAAAAAACTCGGTTGCAAAATTCATAAATAATAAAATTAAATTTTAAAAAAATTTGCAACCGAAAAACTCGGTTGCAAAATTTATAAATAATAAAATTAAATTTAAAAAAACTTGCAGCCGAAAAAATCGGTTGCAAAATTCAAAAATAATAAAATTAAATTTTAAAAAAAAAAATTTGCAACCGAAATTTTCGATTGCAAAATTTTTAAAAAATAATTTTAAAAAATTTAAATCAATTTTTGTTTCGGTTGTAAAATCGATTACAAAATGAAAATCGTGCAACTGAATTTGCAGCCGATTTAAATCGATTGCTAAATTATTCAGAAAATATATCGGTTGCAAAATCAGTCACAAATATAATCAAGAAAATCGGTTGTAAAATTGGTTGCTAAAACTGATTTTTCTTGTAGCGAGTTGGCTATATTAAATAATCGAAGTGCTTCCTGATTGATAAAATAGTCAGCATGCCGGCAAGTAGTCGGGTGCCTAACTAAATAATACTCAAAACAAAAACTAAATAAAAAATTAAAATTAAATAAAGTTAGCAGACCGGAAACGATTAGAGAAGGGGTTTAGAAAATTTGACAGATCATGATAAACCACGGTCGCTTTCTTGATAAAAATTCGTGCACGAATAAACTATAATGATCCACGCTCTTTCGAACGGTGTAAGGTGGAGAGGGTTGATCTAGATTGTATGTCTCGTTATAATTTCCCCAAGAAACAAAAACCTGATAGTTTATTGTGAGGCCCAGTTCTGATTGGGCTGAATTTGGACTGAAGTCGGCAGCCCTTGTCGACTTCAGTTCAAATTTGTTCTGGTTCGAAAGTTTGGATTTTTCGGCAGGAATTTCGGAGAAGCCCGTCGACGCCGCCGGAGGTGGGGGGATAAGGGTCTTCCTCGAGTTCTTTTAGGGGCATCGGGTGCCTCTGTTGATCCGGAATACCTCCCTATCGGTGGACGCCAATGGCTCCTTCGTGTGTCCCAGCCCTCGCCGGAGTGCTCACCACCGGTGGTCGCTGCGATCGGAACCTATCTCGTCGGTAAGTCCTTCTTCCTCGGAAAATGCTTGGTATAGGGGTGTTTGGCGGGGAGGAAGGAAGAATCCGGTCGATTCTTCTTCTCCGTTGGAACCGTGGGTAATGGCCAGCGATGGGAGGTCGCCGCCAGATTCCTCCTCTCCTTCCGGCAAACCGTTCTGGGCGGTCGATCACAGGGATCGCCGCGGTTCCTCCGCTTGCATGGGTGGGGGGGGATATTGAACCGCCTGTTAACAGAGAGGGATGTCTGTTTAACAGGGGTGGGTTTTGGCTCTGTGCTCACCGGCTGACAGTCGGACGGCCGCCGTAGGGATCGCCGGTCCCTTCCCTTTCCTCCGGCGAACGCTCCTTGGTGGTCGGACGGGAGGATCGCCGTCGATCCTCCCTGGTTCTTCCGTGAAGTCGGGACGGGCACTGTGGCCGAATGAGTTGGCCTGGGCTCGATTTAATCGGGCCTTGTTGGGCCGGGCTTGGCTGGGCCGGGCCTTGTTGGGCCGGGCTTGGCTGAGCCAGGCCTTGTTGGGTCGGGCTCGGTTGAGCCATGCTCTGTTGGGCTGGGCCTATTACCTTGGATGGGCCGACCCAGTAAAGGCACCATTAGGAAAATAAATAAAAATAATAATTAAAAGAAAAAGGAAGGTGGAGGAAGGGAGGAAAGAAATTGTCTGGGGATGTCCCAAGGAATTTAATTTATGTTTAATTTCTTTTTATAGGAATTAATTATATCAAATTATAAACAAAATAATTTGTGATACAGGATCGTCATCATCCCTGGAAAATCGGGTTTAGTGCTTAGTTGGTGAAATTGTAAGTTATCACTCACCGATATAACTTTTACCATGCATGATTATTTGACTCTTAGTTAATTTTTTTACGGCTTATATTTATACTGCATACATGTATCTCGATGTGTTATGAAATATAAACAAAGATTAAGATTAAGAGTTATGGGTTGAGTTAAATTTAGCTGCTCTCTAGTCCGACTATGATCACACGAGGATCTAGACTCATTTTGGGCCTCCAGCAGGGCCATCGCTGGCACATGACCGATGAGCGGTATGTGACACGGGAGTTAGTTGTTTTATTCTAGCACATGCTGGGAAGCATGTTTCTCGTGTGATACTCAGAGCTAGTTTCCTTTTGGGCCTCCAGCGGGGCTATCGCTGGCACATCACCAATGTGCGGTATGTGACACAGGATCTAGACTCTTTTGGGACGAGCCACGGGCCGATCGTGGCCATAGTATGAGGGACTAAGTGAGTGTGTATGGATGGCCATCCTAAAATTTGTATGATGTCAGAAAAATAAATAAGAAGGTTAATAATGAGAAATTGCTTATATTTTATGGTTGCTCACATGCATGGAGTTACTCCAGATTCATGGTAAATTTATATTTGTGACATATGATGACTTACTGAGTTTAGGGGAAACTCATTCCTTTCTCTTGCATTTTTTTTTCAGTTCCAGAGGAACACATGAGCCAGGGATTCAATCAGTGAGGCTTAGGATCTAGTCGACATTATTATTTTTATTGTCTGATATTTGATATTTGATTATGTTAAATGTGTGACGGTTGGCTTTATGAACATTTGAATCTACTTGCCTAGATTTATTTTTTATGATTTAATTATCTGGTTATTCATTCTATTTGAGAAATGGTTGATACAGACCTGATATGTTCCTGAAAAAGTTAAACCCCAGAATATACGACCGTCTGTCGCACTTCTGGTCCATGTCCTGGGGTTGGGGCGCGACATTTATAGCATGGAATAGCTTGCAAAACCTTTTCTGGTTGCGAGAGCTTTATCTAATACTCTCATGATGGGAGAGCCGGGAATAAGATCGAATTCCCCAACTGCGACATTCCAATGTCACGGGACAAAGGAGACCAAGTCAGAGTAGGTCAACATGATAAAACTAGAAACAAAAATAAATTTAAAATAACTAAAAATTAATTGTTTGAAAAGTAAGTAGAGTACAAATATTATAGAGAGGAACAAATGACCATGGGAGCACTTCCACGAAGTCTGGCTAATAGTTGGGAGAATATATCAAACATAAACATGAACTTGGGCGCGCAACATTCGCTTCCGAAAGATTTAGACGTTCTACAATAGTTTCGGTTCGCATGGAAGAATGATCTTAATTCTTTCATGACATCAACTGTTGGATCACCCATTACACATTGATCTTAAAGCATTCCTTTTTATTTATTTATTTTAATTTCACCTGTCCACAGATCTCGAAGTAGCTATAGCATGATCCAACAGTTAGATGCCGCAAATTAAGTTAACTCTCTTTCGTTTGAAACATACAACCCAAACCTTTGTACAATGGCGTAGACCCAACTTAATTGCAGCTGAACTGGGCATTGAACTGGCCTGCAGCTAAAATCAGTGTCATCTCAGATGACAGTCGTCTACTCCAAGAAAGAAGACGTGTGTACAATATTAATCAGAAACTTTTGTAAACAAAATGACTTTCACAAGCACCCCGATCTTAGACGTCTCATGTTTATTACGTGTCTGCATTAGAACAACGTCCAGACTTTTAACGCATGCATATACCGTTGCAGTTGAATGTGGAAAGCAACTCTGGAAAAAGGCTCCAAAAAATGGACAATTTATAAGAAGACTTGACCGGTTGGTGGAGAAGATCTACTACATTGTGCAAGCACGTTTGTTGACTAACGTGTTTCTACCAACCCAACTCATTAATTGACTGCTTGACTATGCTGGAGCATGCCTCAATGTGGAGAAAACTCCCCATGATTCCATTATTCTATAGATCTGTACTATTAGAGAGTTCTACCCCGTTTTTTGTACTCTAATTTCATACAATTTTGTTGCCTGTCAATTTTTGTTTTTTAATATTAAATGGTAGAGACAAATAATTAATTTTCAAATGAAAACTAGGCAAAACCTGAATAGTCTTTGGACATGTTTAGTTCACGATCGGAGCTAGAGTCGGAATAAAAATTGAAATCAAAATAGATTAGAATAGGAATCAGAATAGTCATTCTTCCAATATGTTTGGTCCATAATCAAAATCAAAATTAGAATTATCATAAGCTTCGTGTATATAATAAGGGAGTGTTGCTATCCGGGGATTAAATTTTTAGAGATTAGGAAATTTTTATTTCATTTTGGAATCAAAACAGGAATAAAATTTCTCTTAATCAAACAATTAGAATGGAAATCATGACTTATTTCCATTTCCATTTTAGAGTTCAACTTTTTCTAACCAAGCATGCCTTTTAGTTCTTGAAAAAAAAAAAACGAAACTAGATGAGCTAGAAAAGCAAGCTTGAACCATGCATATTGTAGGGGCTGCAAGCTAGCCCTTTGCAATCGTAGATGAAGTGGATCTTGTCTGATGGGTGGCAATTATCACTTTTTGATCTTTGTTCTAACCTAGTATATCAATTAAAAACAAATGCAAGCCTTTCTTTTTTTTCTTTGGCTGTGCAAATATATAGCTTCTTCATAGATTGCTCAAAAACATAACCTCGACACTGCATCTTGTTCATTAAATCTTGACATTTACAATTATATTCTTTTCTTTATATATATATATATATATATATAAGCCATTGAAAGATGATTGGTAATTGGAGATTAATGAAACAATATATATCTTTTCATTTTTTAATTTTTAGATATTTATTTTGTAAAATTTATATGGATATATATACACTCGATTTAATTAATTAAACCATCCGTTTTATTCAAAAAAAAAAAAAATGATGGGAGATTTTCTTATTTGACCCTAGCAAATATATGTTTATAGAAATTAATCTATCATGCGGTTGATCTGTACTGCTGTCCTTGAAATATTCTCCTTTTGCGTCACGTACGCGTCACGCAAGAGAAATCAAAAACATGAAACAGTTTATTTTCCTTCCCCCATCCCTTTTGGTTCATCAAAAAAAACAAAAAACAAAAACAAAAACAAACATGAAACAGATTATTTTTTCTACTCACCCAGTCTGTCAGCGTAAAAGATGGACATCAGCCATCAGGGGATGTGATAATTTTGTGGGGCCACACACAAAAAGTTGCAACTAGATTGGTTGCCATCCATTCATCGAATGATGGACAGCCAGCATGATACATCATACGCTAAGCGTACGTGATGCATCCAGCACGCCGAGGAGATCGCGTCCGCTTCATAAAACGATGCAGTAAAGGTGTAAACCATTGACTACCACGAACTTAACTTCCACCAAAATGACTACTACTTCTATTAGGTGGGCAATGACATCATATGGAACATTTTAGCATTATAATCTATTCTACTACCTACCATGACGAGAAAAATCGCTGGAATTCAATGTTCAACTTGTACGTCATGGCGTTTGTACGTACACCGGGATATTGAGATTTTTTTTATAAAAAAAAAAGCCAAGAAAGGTTCAAATTCCATCAATCTCGCTGCAAATAAGAACCTGTAATGTAAAATGCAAGGCTGACAAATATTATTACATTTTCGTAACGCAGACGGACAAATTAAATATATAACACTGGGCTTGGTCAGCTGGGGATGCATAGACCAAGGTTGGTAATATTTGCTGAACATGTCCTTGATAGAAAAATATCGACCAGAATTCAAACATTGAGACAAAAACCATATCCGAAGATTCACACATCTATAAATGTACACTCCTTTGCGTATATTGTCATCTTCAAACTTTTTTGAGGACAAGCCCGGCCATCAACCACGCTATCAAGAAGGACAAGTTTTCTAGGTGCAACCTTACATATTTCTTGCAGTGATCATGAGAGTTTGTGGAAGAGCCTGCTCGGCACATTTGCTGGTTATCGTTTTAGTGGTTTCGAGCTTGCTACCGCTCAACGCAGCAAGGCCTCTGGAAGAGAAAAGCTGGTGGTGGTCTAAGCAGGATGGCAGACTCCTGCTGGTTTCCCTTCCAAGAGGCCCTGTGACTCCTTCTGGGCCTTCAGGTTGCACGAGTAACCCCAACAATTCCGGAGGCACTTGCCCAAATCCTTAACTTTTGATCATATTTTTAAGGGAGAAGCTTGAGAGATTATCTAACACAACATATTTTTTGGTGAAAAGCAACGTCCGTATGTATGTAGTATATAGTGTTGCATGGGATCGGTATCAACTCGTCCTGATACCGATTATTATAGAAACAAAATAGGATTGTCGATTGTCGATGTCGATACTACAAGAGAAAGGAGAAAAGATAATAAATACAATATATAGAACACAGCATTTTGCTGGAGCTCACCATCTCAGGAATCTTCACGGTTTAACAGTTGCTTTTGATAAAAAACCCGATTTTGTACTGGAAATTTTTTTTTTTTTTATCCCTTACGCAAAATTTGGATTTATGCGTGTCAAAAAATGGCAGAGATATTAACTTCTTTTATATGTAACTTTAGTCAGAATTCTGATAATTTTTTTCTTTCTCCTACTTGTATTCTTTCTTGTATCTTTTATAGACACGTTTACCTTCTGGTACAAATCAATGAGGAATATAAGTATGCGATGATTGATAAAAATAATGCTTTAAAGTTTATTGGTAGAAAATTAACTCTACGTGGAGCTGTCATGAGGGACTTCTGAAAACTGATATTCTGATTAGATGCATACATTCTGGGGGGAGGAGGAGGAGTTAGATCCCGGTCATGGTCATCCCCAGACGGTCCTCCAATTTCAGTCAGGAAATATTCATCAATACACGGTGCATATTAATTTTTCCGCAGCCGTTCCCCATCCGAAGATGAGTACGTCGACTTTCTAGTCGAAATATGTCCAAATCAAGATTCGAACCCCTGCCCAAACCAAGACTCGAATCCCTGCCAGCTGGTTATGAGAAAAATCTCACAACCAACTGTACCACTCATCAGTGGTGTTACCATATATTTGGCCTAACAAAAACTTTTATTTGGATTCCCATTTTCTCCTCTTTAATTTAATCCATCGGCCTCTCCTATCTCCTTGTCATTTCTTCTACAAGAGTACGGTGATCTTACTAATTAATTAAGCTTTTGTTGTATATAAATTTTATATATAGCATATTTTACTTTAATTCATTAGTGATTGATGTTACTGTGGAAAAATAAACTAAAGAATATTTCCCGTGCATGGGTCGTGCATACTACGTACTAGTATCATTAAGTGAAAAATTATTGCCATAACATAACATAACATGCTAATGATATTACATTACATAACAAAATTCTATATATTTGCCATTAATTGCGCCCCCCCCCATCTTCTCTCTCTCATACCGTACAATTTAATATAGTATCACATATACAAAATATCAATATAGTATATTATAAATTAGAATACAACATGCTTACAAACTAATATAAAAATATATTATTAGAAAATAATATCACAATTTTATTATCTAAAACTAATATAGCGTTTCACAGTAAAAGGATAATTTTTAATCAGATCAAAATCAATGGTGATGATTTTTGTTTTAAGAGGTCCTTGATAGTTTTTGATGAGGAAGTAATTAACCGATTCTCAAAAGCTTTCCCAGGTAATAGGTTGTCTACAATAACATTATATAAAATTAATATTAATCATATTAGAATATTACAGCAAGGTTATAATTATAATAAATGGTATAAAATTCATAATATTATTTAAAAATCATATTATATTAAAAACATTAATATTAAATTATGAAATATTAAAAACATTAATGATAGATATAATAGATTAAGGATAGTTTTCCAATTTCAAGAAAATGATAATAAAAGAAATTCGATATAAATACGTGGTTTAGTTATTTTAGTGCCTTTTTTTTTTTTTTCCGATTTTCTTATCCTCCAGTGAAAAAGATAGCTGCACCACCTGGTGCGGTGTTGGATGGGTAGCCCCATTTGTTTGGGGCAATCTGCCAGACAACTACAAGTTCACAACCGGCCAAAAGAAACATCCAGCTCAGGATTCTTTCTAACTTGGAGACTGTATCCAGATCGTTGAATTCTACTTCATGACCTCGTGGATCTGACATAAACTAGTTTCCATAAAAAAAAATTAAGAAAAGTTGACATAAGGTGGCTGGTGATATTCCGTCGTTTTCAGCTGTTATTTTCTATCCACATTAATTCCAGTTAAAGCTGAGAGGAACTGCTTGTCAAACACAAGCCATCTTGGTATATAGATTATGAAAGATGTGGCACTAAACTTTACTTGGATTATGAAGTTTCAATGGTTTGGGATCTTTTACTTTCCTGCAAGCAATATGGTATGGCAGGCTCTTTTTCCAGCAACAAACTTGGTCAGCAAGAATTTTTTTTTTTTTAAAAAAATATACCTTGGCAATGAGGGGAATGAAAATTTCTACCAGGAAGAATAGGCCATTTAGAAAACATTTTTTGCTGAACCATTTAAAATAATATTCTTGATATCATTCGGAATTCGGAAACCCTTGGTGCAAGGAATATGATGGATACATTTCCGGTGTAGAAAGAGTAAAAGTCAACATTTATCGAAATCAAATGCAGAAGAAATGACTACCATGTCTCGCTCAATCTTTATTTGTCTAAATAAAAACAACATGATCCTACTCCCATCATTCAAAAGTTGGAATGGTAAAGAGATATAGAAGAGTCTCTAAAGTTTGGTTAAATATATATCAAGCTAATCATCATATACATTTAGTTGAATCTACCTATTGTTACCGAACCGATATGACAATGCACCGGCTGATTTGCTTGATTGGGCTCCTTCTGATCCTGCAAAATAACTCCACTTACCGGAGATTTTTCGATGGGATACACTCCGATGCTTAAGTCAGCAAAAGGGTTCGAGTGAAACACATAAAGGATTTGAGAGAAAAATGGATAGAGAAAATGAGAGAGTATTCTTACCAGTCGAATTCACTTATCTCCCGATGCCCCTATTTACCGGTATTTATAGACTTGGACCTTAACTGAATTCAGTTAGAAGGGCTTGAAGCGATTAGTTGCGTTAGAAACTACTATGTGCATATAATAACCGGTAAGAGTAACTTCCTCACTTTCTATTATTTTCATTTCTCGATTAGCTTAATAAACCAATCGGATTTACATAGTGAATGCTCAGGTCAGCCGTAGTGGTTGATCGGTTTTGAGTCTTGATCAGCTTCGCGCCTTGATCGGCCTTGAGCCTTAATCGGCCTTGAGACTGGATCGGCCTTATGCCTTGGTCGGATTGGGACATATATCGACCTTGACCACTTGTCTCTCTCCTAATTTTGAGGGACCAATTTATTATTTAAGGAATCATAGATGATCCCCTGATCCATTATAAATGGGTCTATCTCTTATATCCCAACACTATCTGATGTGGCAGGATCGCTAACGTGGAACAGCTATCAGACGCCATGTCAGGGAAGACCGCCACGTCAGGTTCTCTAGCCTGACTCCTTGGCCGGGTCGAGCTCCCTCAGAACAACGGGGCCGACCGTCGAGCCGAGCCCTGTCCTCCACCAGATCGAGCCCCTCGAGATCGAGCCCTGTGGTCGGAGTCGAGCTCAGCCCTTACCCGCCACATGGAGTCTCTCTCCGAGGTCGAGGCCTTTCGGCCATTGCCGCCACCTGTCCTCCACCAGATCGAGCCTCTCGAGATCGAGCCCTGTGGTCAGAGTTGAGCTCAGCCCTCACCCGCCACGTGGAGTCTCTCTCCAAGGTCGAGCCCTCTGGGCCGGAGCCGCCACCTGTCCTCCACCAGATCGAGCCCCTCGAGATCAAGCCTTGTGGTCGGAGTTGAGCTCAGCCCTCACCCGCCACGTGGAGTCTCTCTCCAAGGTCGAGCCCTCTAGGCCGGAGCCTCCATCTGTCCTCTACCAGATCGAGCCCCTCGAGATCGAGCCCTGTGGTTAGAGTCGAGCTCAGCCCTCACCCGCCACGTGGAATCTCTCTTCGAGGTCGAGCCCTTTAGGCCAGAGCCACCACCTGTCCTCCACCAGATCGAGCCCCTCGAGATCGAGCCCCTCGAGATCGAGCCCTGTGGTCGGAATCGAGCTCAGCCCTCACCTGCCACGTGGAGTCTCTCTCCGAGGTCGAGCCCTCTGGGCCGGAGCCGCCACCTGTCCTCCATCAGATTGAGCCCCTCGAGATCGAGCCTTGTGGTCGGAGTTGAGCTCAGGCCTCACCCACCATGTGGAGTCTCTCTTCGAGGTTGAGCCCTCCGGGCCGGAGCCGCCACCTATCCTCCACTAGATCGAGCCTCTCGAGATCGAGCCCTATGGTCGGAGTCGAGCTCAGCCCTCACCCGCCACGTGGAGTCTCTCTCTGAGGTCGAACCCTCTAGGCCGGAGCCGCAACCTGTCCTCCGCCGGGTCGAGCCCTGCCTCCCTTGCTCGGCCTTTAGCTCAGGCAAAGGTGACTGCAGGCAGGAGGACAGTACCATCACCCCAGGATGCCGGTAAGCCACCCAAGGATCGCAGAGCAGTGCCCACCATACCGCGATAATTGCCTGCCCGCCACTTATACCAAAAAGGAAGGAAATACCCTGATCAAGGCGCCACACCTTCCACCAGCCGCCCGTACTACCAGAAGGATGGGCCAGCAAGAGAGCACGAATCCCGGGTGCGGCGGCCCTCAGATCGAGGCTCTGCCAAGCTTCCTGGAATGGGGCGACCGGAGAGAATGTCAGAGCGAATGGAAGTTTCCTATACCGCATGTCAGGAAAGACGTCCCGTCTACGGCACGGTACCCCGCCGCATGCATCTGCCAGTCCAATGAGGATTCCAAGGCAAGCGTCCAATGGTCACCTTGACTACAAAGAACGATCGACACCCCTGAAAGGGGGAGGTAACATGAAAAATAACACAATATCAGTGCAAGCTCAACCATAAGGGCGAGGCACCACCACCACCACCACTCTAAGAAAACAAAGGAGGAGTGGTTACCCAGAGAATCCCTCTAGGTTCGCTGTCATCCTCCTACACACTTTCATCTTATTCTCATACCATTAACTCCTCCTAGAGTGGAGTCCATCAAGAGGGGCTCGACCAGGAGGATCTGTTCCCCTGGATCATCACTGACTTGACCGTCAGAGTGCCCCCACCGGAATCCCCGGCCTGGGTTACTAACCCAATCTTTTACAGGTTCGGCCAAGACAGGACCTCCCAGGAGCACCAAGCCATGCACTCCGGTGCCGACAATAGCTATAGGCCATGACGATCTTGGCGGCAATAGATTGGCGCACCAGGTAGGGGGAGCAAGGAGCAAGGCTCACCGCAGGACAATGGATCCAGTATAAGCCATCCCCCATTCTTCTTACAAGCAGTTCTGCAGAAGGATGGTAACAACACGAGCAAGGGAGGCTTCCACCAGCTGTGCGGGGGACTCCCCATCTTGGGGGAACTCGCACCACTAGGAGGTGGAGCCCCTCGCTCCTATTCAACCACCTCCGCCGGAATCCCAGCTGGCTGCACTCGTCCAGCAGATGCAAATCCTCGCCATGGCAGTGCGCCAGCTCCAGCACCAACACCGGTCCTTGGCTACCCACCAGCAGCCAGGGACCCCCGCGGCCCATGCCGCAACCTCCCGCGATAGCCTGCGTTCCTTCCAAGGAAGGCCTTCGCAGCCGCGGGCCACTACTGACAACCGAGGTAGCTATCAAACTCCAGCGAAGAGACAACGAGCTGGCCCTGCCGACGGGGAGAGCCACTCACCAAACCTCGAGCGGGCGGTGCCCAAACCCTGCAGAGGCAGGAAGAGCAAGACCCCCCGTCACGGAGACAGCACACCCATGTCACCTTCTCCGTCTCCTTCGGCAAAGGGGTCTACCGATGAAGCCGTCAGGCACGCGGTAGAGAAGCGAATGGAGGAACATGAGCGCAAGCTGACGGAGTTCTCCCACCGGTTTGCCAACATGCAGGGCTCCGCTAGTGAGCCAGCGGGCTACGACGCCCGTCCCCCATTCTCCCTAGAAATCCAAACGGAGCCGATTATGCACCGGTTCCACATGCCGTAGGTGGATCCTTACGATGGGACCACCGACTTCCTGGACCACCTGGAAAGCTACAAGGCTCTCATGAGGATCCAGGGGGCCATCGACGCCCTCTTCTGTGTCACCTTCCCCGCTATCCTCCAGAAGGTGGCCCGGGTGTGGTTCTCCCGTCTCGAGCTGGAGAGCATTGGATCTTTTGCTCAGCTAGAGTAAAAGTTCGTGACCCACTTCGATGCCTGCCGAAAGGTGCCACGAGAGGCAGACAGCCTCTTCTCCATTAGGCAGCAGGACCGCGAGCCCCTATGGAACTACATGGCCCGTTTCAAGGCTACCGTGCTGGAGATCTACAACCGTGATGAGCCAGTTGCTATGCTGGCATTGAAGCGAGGGCTCAGGACCTCTCGCTTGACCTACTCGCTTGACAAAAAGCCTCCCAAGACATACGTCGAGCTCCTTCTTCGAGCCCAGAAGTACATCTACGCCGAGGAGGCGGATCGTATGAGACAGGAGCTCAATGGGAAGCCACTGAAGAAGCCAGCCCCTACCGAAGCTTAGGGACACGGAAGCCAGGACCGCTAGCTCCGGGCCCTCGCCAAGGACCAAAGCCAAGGGGCCCTCCCATTCCTAAAGGGAGTTACACCCCCCTACTCACCCGAAAGACGAAGATTCTCATGGAGATCGAGGGCGAGAGCTATCTGAGGTGCCTGTCCCCATTGAAACCATCCACTAGCCATGACAAATCGAAGTACTGTCACTTCCACCACGACCACAGCCACGACACCGAGGAATGCCGTAACCTCAAGTGAGAAATTGAAGAACTCATCAAGAGGGGCTACCTCGGAAGATTTGTGGGGGGTAGACCTCAAGCAGAACCTCAGGTGCTTGTCGCTCTCCTACCAGTTCCAACAGTCGACAACCGCCCTACCGAGAAGCCGGTAGGGATGATAAGTTGGGGAGCTGGGCGCACTTCCAAGAAGGCCCAGGGGGCAGGGTGTTTTGAAAATTTACTCTCCTTTATGAGGGAAGGGGAAGATGGGAGAAAAAATATAAATAATGATACCGTGGTCGTCGAGATGACGGTCGTGAAGCATCCTGTAAAATATATCATGGTTGATAGTAGAAGCTCCATAGATGTACTTTTTTACGATACCTTCTCTAGGATAAATCTTTCTCCCAATTTACTCAAACATGTGCACACTCCCCTTATTGGTTTCACAGGTGATTCTGTAAGAGTGGAAGGAGAGATCACTCTCCCGATCACCGCCAGGACCCCGTCTCGGCAGAGCACCATTATGATGACTTTCACGGTTGTAAGGCTTCCTTTCGCCTACAACGTGATCCTGGTCCGACCCGGACTCAACCTACTTGACATCGTCGTCTCCACCAAAAGGTTGCTGGTACAGTTCCCCACTCCCTGCGGTATTGGGGAAATGAGGGGAGCACCCTGGCCGGTGTAACACTGCTTTCAAACCCTTCCTGGGGCCAAAACTCTGGAGGCTGATCCTAAGACAAACAACCTCGATCAAAGGGCTCAAGACCCTAGGGGAGGCCCGGTCGAGCGCCTACTCTCTTACCCGCTTGGAAGCGACCCCATGAAGACGGTGCAAATTGGAGCTCAGCTACCCGAGGAGGAGAGGGCTTGACTGCTAGAATTCCTGCATTTTAATGCGAATGTGTTCGCCTGGACAGCGGCGGACATGCCAGGTATTCCTCCTGACATCATTACTCATAAACTGAGTATTGATCCAAAGCACAGGCCAGTTCAACAGAAGAAGAGAAGCTTCGCCCCGGAGAGGTAGGCAGCCATCAAGGAGGAAGTAGATAAACTCCTAGTCACCGGTTTCGTTCGAAAGGCCCAATATCTGAGCTGGCTGGCGAATGTGGTGATGGTAAGGAAGAACAATGGCAAGTGGAGGATCTGTGTAGACTACACCGACCTCAACAAAGCATGCCTGAAGGATAGCTTTTCTCTATCGAAGATTGACCAATTGGTGGACGCCACCTCTGGCTACAGTCTGCTCTCCTTCATGGATGCATTCTCTGGATACAACCAGATCCGCATGCACCTAGAGGACGAGGAGCACACCGCCTTCATCACCGACCAAGGGACATACTGCTATAGGATGATGCCCTTCGGTCTGAAGAATGCTGGGGCCACGTACCAACGTCTGGTTAACAAGGTCTTCAAAGACCAGATTGGTCGGAACATGCGGGTATACATGGACGACATGTTGGTCATGAGCAAAATGAGCTCGGATCACGTTATCGATCTCGCTGAAGCCTTCCACAATCTCCGAAAATACTAGATGAAGCTCAACCCAGCGAAGTGCGCCTTCAGGGTGGCAGCCAGAAAGTTTCTCGGCTTCATGGTCACCTAGAGGGGCATTGAGGTGAACCCGGAGAAGGTCCAGGCGATCGTCGACATGGAGCATCCCATAACCAAGAAGCAGGTCCAGCGCCTGACGGGGCACGTCGCTGCTCTGAGCCGGTTCATCTCGAGGTCGGTCGATCGTTGCCTTCCCTTCTTCAAGGCATTGCGCAAGATGCACAACTTCACCAAGACGGAGGAGTGCAGGATAGCCTTCGAGGAGCTGAAGAATTTCCTAGCTTCTCCCCCTCTGCTCTCCCGACCGGAGGAAGGGGAGAAGCTCCTACTCTACTTGGCGATCATGCCCGGAGCCGTCAGCTCGGTCCTCGTCCGCGCAGACGAGGATAAGTCCCAGAAACCGGTGTACTACACCAGCAAAATCCTCTGCAACATGGAGATCAGGTATACCCACTCCAAAAAATTCATTTTTGCACTAATAATGTCTGCTAAGCATCTCAGGCCCTACTTCCAAGCACACCCTATTGTGGTTGTGACGGACCAGCCACTGAGGACCATACTCAGCCACCCCGAAACCTCCGGAAGATTGGCCAAGTGATCCTTGCTGCTCAGCGAGTTCGACATAGTGTATCAGCCAAGGCCTTCACAAAAGGTCCAAGTCCTGGCTAACTTCATGGTCGAATGCACCAAACTCACCGAGGAGGCAGAGCAGACAACAAAGGAGCACCGGACGGAGCCTGCACCAGGGGAGGAGCCCTGGATCCTCCACGTGGATGGCCCGTCCAACTCCGACGGGAGCGGGGTAGGTCTCATCCTCACCAACAGCGATGGGGTGGTGGCAGAGTGTGCCCTCCATTTTAAGTTCGTGCGACAAACAACCAGGCGGAATACGAGGTGCTCCTCGCGGGCCTGAAGGTTTCTCGTGAGTTGGGCATGCAAATCTTGAAAGTCTGCACCGACTCCCAACTAGTTGCCGGACAAGTTTCCAAGGAATACAAGGCCAGAGATCCCTAGATGGTGAAGTACTTGGATCGGGTCTGCTCCAACACGGCAGGCTTTCGGCGCTTTAGCATCTTCCATATCCCTCGGGGTGAGAATGCGCGTGCAGATGCACTGTCGAGGCTCGCGACCCTGCCATACTCATCACTGGGACGAGCCTACATCGAGTTCCTCGACAATCCGAGCTATGAAAGCCCAGAAGAGGTGCACCAAGTCACCCCTAAGCCGAGTTGGATGGACAGGTACGTCAAGTACATTACTGATGGCACCTTGCCAGAGGATCGCATGGAAGCCGACCTCATCAAGAAAAAGGCCTCCCAGTTTATCCTGATGGAAGGCCAGCTCTACTGCTGATCTCACTCCTACCCCCTCCTGAAGTGCCTCGGGCCTGCAGAGGCGACCCTCGTCCTCCAGGAGATACACGAAGGCCTCTGTGGAAATCATGTAGGAGGGAAAACACTAGCTTACAAAGCCCTTCGCCAAGGATACTTTTGGAAAATCATGAGGGAGGACACCGCTGACTTGTCAGAAGGTGCGACAAGTGCCAGCACCATGCCCATATACAGTGCCAGCCGGCGGCGCCGATCTCTCAACTCTCATCCCCTTGGCCCTTTGCTTTATGGGGAATGGACATCTTAGGGCCATTCCCCCCTGCACCTGGATAGTAGAGATTCCTATTGGTAGCGATCGACTACTTCATCAAGCGGGTCAAAGCAGAACCACTAGCCCGAATCACCGAAGCCAATGTCCGCCAATTCTTTTGGAAGGCAATCATCTGCTACTTCGGGCTCCCTCATTGCATCATCACCGACAACGGGCGATAATTTGACAACCGGGAATTCGAAGGGTTCTGCACTGAGCATGGCATCCAACATCGCTTCACCTCGGTAGCTCATCCCCAAGCAAATGGAGAAGCCGAGGTAACTAATCGGACCATCCTCCAAGGGCTCAGAACCCGGCTGGACCAAGCCAAGAGCAGATGGGCGGAAGAGCTTCCAAGCATCCTATGGGCCTACCACACAACGCCCAGAACGGCAACTGGCGAGACGCCCTTCAACCTCATCTTCGGTACCGAAGCAGTCATCCCTGTCGAACTTGGTGTGCCCACAATACGAGTACAGCAGTACGACAAAGCGTATAACTTGGCACACCTCCTGCTCAACTTGGACCTCCTCGAGAAAACAAGGGATAAAGCCCGACTCCGAATGGTGGCATACCGGCAACGAGTTGCCCGGTACTACAATGCACGGGTGAAGCCAAAGGTCTTCAGACCCGGGGACTTGGTGCTGCGCCGAGCGGAAGCGTTGCAACCTTGAGAGTGTGGCAAGCTCTCACCGAACTAGGAAGGACCTTACAAAGTAGCTGATACTCTCTCACAAGGGGCCTACTACCTCGAGGACCTGGACGGTGCCAGGTTCTCTTGAACATGGAATGCCCGTAACTTGAGGAGATATTATCAATGATGTAAGGTTTCTCTCCAATAATAATAAAGATTTTCTTTTGCACATGTCACTATTTGCCTTGCAGGAAAATCTCCAACAAGTCTTTGAGCCCAGCTCCAAGACATCAACAACCTCAGAGCCCAGCTCTCCGGCAAACAAGTCTTCAAGCCCAGCTCCAAGATCCCAAACAACCCCGAAGCCCAGTCCTTCGGCAAGCAAGTCTTCGAGCCTAGCTCCGAGACTCAAACAATCCCAGAGCCAGCTCTCCGGCCAAACAAGTCTTCGAGCCCAGCTCCAGGACATCAACAACCCCAGAGCCCAGTCCTCTGGCAAGCAAGTCTTCAAGCCCAGCTCCAAGACCCAAACAATCTCGGAGCCAGCTCTCCGACCAAACAAGTCTTCGAGCCCAGCTCTAAGACATCAACAACCCCGGAGCCCAGTCCTCTGGCAAGCAAGTCTTCGGGCCCAGCTCCGAGATCCAAACAATCCCAGAGCCAGCTCTCCGGCCAAACAAGTCTTCGAGTCCAGCTCCAGGACATCAACAATCCCAGAGCCCAGTCCTCCGGCAAGCAAGTCTTTGAGCCCAGCTCTGAGACCCAAACAATCCCGGAGCTAGCTCTCTGGCCAAACAAGTCTTCGAGCCCAGCTCTAGGACATCAATAACCCCGGAGCTTAGCTCTCTGGCAGGCAAGTCTTCGAGCCCAGCTTCGAGACCCAAACAATCCCGGAGCTAGCTCTTCGGCCAAACAAGTCTTCGAGCCCAGCTCCAGGACATCAACAACCCCGGAGCCCAGCTCTCCAGCCAAGCAGGTCTTCGAGCCCAGCTTCGAGACATCAACAACCCCGGAGCCCAGCTCTCCAGCAAGCAAGCCTCGAGCCTAGCTCCAGGTTACCCAAGCCCAGAGAAAAGTCCTCCGGCACCAAGACCTAAGAAGCCCTCAGGCACCCTAGCCTGGAGAAAAGTCCTCCGACACCAAAGCCTTGAGCCTAGCTCCAAGGCATCCAAGACTTGAGAAGCCCTCAGGCACCCAAACCCGGAGAAAAGTCCTTTGGCACCAAGACCTGAGAAGCCCTTAGGCACCCAAGCACGGAGAAAAGTCCTCCAGCACCAAAGCCTCGAGCCTAGCTCCAAGGCATCCAGGACCTGAGCTAGCCCTCAGGCACCTTGGACCGGGGCCAGCTCTCTGGCCAAGGGATCTTTGAGCCTAGCTGCTCCCAACTACCCAAGTCCTGAGCCCAACTAGCCGACATTGAAGCCTCATCACCAGATCCAAGACAAGATGGAACCCTTCTCTCTGATCTCACTACATACTTTCAAAAAAAAAAAAAAGAAGAGAAGAAAAAAGAAAAAAGAGAAAAAAGGGAGGAAGAGAGAAGCAATGAAGGCACAGGACGAGGTAGTTCAAAAATTTACTTTCATTAAACAAAATGCCTTTACAAAGCACACTTGGGACCCGACATGCCGGGCGACCCAACTCAAGTACAAAAGAAAAGGAGAAGAACTACTCTCCGGCTGGCCCCCCAGCTGGGCCGTAAGGCTGAGAGGTCCCATCCGCGGGGACCTCTGGCTAAGCGGCTCCGGTCTTGGGTGTTGCACTTCGTTCTCGACTGGCGAAGAAGGCTCGGGAGCGACGGCTTCCTCGGCACCCGTCTCCTGGTCTGAAGCTCTGGGGTAACTGAGGCGGCTACGGCCCTCATCAGGGACGAACCCCTCAACTCGACGATGTAGGTACATGAAGCCCTTATAGAAGGAGTCCGACGCCGTTTGGTGGATCTCGACGAGGAACTCTTTCGAGACCTTGTACCTTACGACCGCCTCCTCAGCCTCCTTCTTTGCCTCGGCGGCCTCACATCTGGCGGCCTCCGCTGACTTGGTCACCTCATCCGTCGCCTTCAGAGCCGCAACTGATTTCTTTTTCTCCACCACCAGCTTGGTCTGGAGGGATCGAGCGATCCCCTGCTACTGGGAGGCCTCAATGTTGAACACACCCAGCCTCCTTCTGCATCGGCGAGCTCCTCCACCTTCTTCTTCGACTGTGCCAGCTCCCAGTCGAGGCCCTCCTAGAGCTCCTTCGCTCGCCCCTCAGAATTGGTGAGCTGCTTCTCGAGGACCTTGACCCGCTGGTCAAGCACCTCATCGGCATCTGTCCTTTTCTTCAGGTCGGCCTTCAGCGACTCGACCTCTACTGTTCGTTGCTGGTCATTCTTCTACTAGTTCTGATAGCAGTCCCTGATGAAGAGGACCTCGGCACCGATCTGCACCATGCAAAAGGTCAAAAAAAAAAGGGAGAGAAAAAGGAGGAAAAGGAGAGGGATGAAGTCACTCACCACGTAAAGCTGGGGAAAGATGCTACCGATCACATCTCCCAATCGCAGCCTGGCCATATCCTGCCGATCGCATTGCTGGATGGAGAAGTCCATCATGCGCTCGGCAAGGGTGAGGCTGCCAAGCAAGGAGCTCTTCGGCCCCAGCTTGAATGGAAGTCAACGCCGCGCCTCTTCCCTCCTACTCTCTCGAGGAGCAGGTGCACCCATCCCACCAATAGTGGGGCCCCCAGGCACCGGCGGAAGATCCGGCACCTTCGCAGGCGGAGCCCTTGTCGCAAGCTCACCTCCAGCTCGAACTTCCCCCTCCTCGACCTCCACTACAGCCGGGCTCGGGGAGACAGGGGACACAGCAGCGGCAGCCCTAGCCTGGACGACCACCTTGGGCTCCAGGGCGGGGGCCGCGGCCTGTTGACTCGGTTGCTCAGGAACCTTCCAGACTGCCCGCTGGTTCGGCTATGGCATTGCGGACGGCGCGGGAGTAGCTTCAGCCTCCCCCATGCTCGAGGTGGCCGGCACGACGAGAGCGGCTGCCGATGTGCTCTTGACCCGAGCCTGCCTCGGAGGAGGCTCATCGGCCATCCCGGTGGGCGGCCTCTTCCTGGTGATCGACAATAAGTCGCTCTCCGAGAAGATCATCCCTGCACACAGATCGACCAAAGGTTAGAAGCCAGAAAGATCAGTACAAAAAAAAATGAAGGAAATAAAGACCTAAGTTAGACTCACCCGACCCCCTCGTCGAATCGACCCTGGCCTCAAAGAGGTTCTGCTCCGATAGCAAAACCTCGAGAAAAGGGATCTGGGCGGTGCGAAGCTACTCGTAGTCATCTCGGTCAGCCGCATCTACCGCAGAGATTCGGTTAGGGGACTGGTCTGGATCACTCTAGACCCAGTCAATCCCCTTGACGGTGGCAAAGAAAAACTTGCTCTTCCATCCCTTGATGGAAGAGGGAAGTTCAAACTTGATGCCATTAGGGCGGGAAGACAAGGACCACCACCCGTTCTCAGTGGTTTGGCATTTCAGGGCAAAGAATGCCCTAAACAAGGAGAACCGGGCAACGAACCCATGGAAGGGGCAGAGGACGATGAAGAAAAAGATGGTCCTAATGGCATTCGGGACTAACTAGGCAGGGACTAGATGGTAGTTGTCCAGCACGAACATGAAGAATGGGTGGAAAGGAAAACGAAGCCCTCCTGAGAAGGTCTCTTCGTAGAAGGTGATCCGACCCGGGCCGCTTGAAGTGACACTATCCCCAGGTCGGGGAACCAGAAGCCGGATAGAGTGTGGGATGTCATAGACATCCCGAATGGTCCCCAGCTCCACAGCATAGATCGTCGAAGCGATCCCACTGGGACCTGTTGACCGGGCAGACTCGGAAATGGGTTCGGGTGGGGGAGGAGGACGAGAAGGATGAGAAGAAGCGGCCCCCGGTTCCCTAATGGATACGGGGCGAAGTGGAAGGGCCGACCTCCTACTAAACTCAAATCGTGCCCTCTCCAACTCCTCATCGGAGGAGGAAGATGCTGGTCCCCACACAAAAGGACCGGCTTCGCCCTGATTAGAAGGACGGAAACCAGGACCGGAATGAGACATCCTATGAGAAGGAAGGAAGAAAGAAGACCCAAGAAGAAGAAGGAATGGACTCGGTTTGCGGAAGGCCCTAAACTCAGAAGAGGAAACCTACCGCAAAGGAGAAGAAAAAAGAAGGGAGACCAACCTGGTTCCTTAGGGGGAGGAAGAACAGAAGCAAATCGTGAAGAGGAAAGAGTCCAAGCACTGCAGTAGGTGCGAAGGATTTGAAAGAATAGAAGTTTTGGATAAAAAATTTATTTTCACTTCGAAAAGATCCATCAAACCCGTACCGTTACGACCTCTCCGCCAACGGATCCCCGACACGTGTTGGCCATCGATAAGAAAGGCACCCGGTCGCTCTAAATTCCATGCCAGTATTAATTACTCCTCGGACGTGGCCACGTGGCACCTCTGCAATGGCCTGGGGGACCGTTCTGCGAAGCTCCGATGATCGTGGCCATTATTGTGCCGGATCTTCACCTTTCCATGTCAGCAGTGCATTTACTCCCTTCGACTTGAGTGCCACGCACTAACGAGCCTCGGGAGTGGGGGGCAAATGATGTGGCAGGATCGCTGACGTGGAACAGCTGTTAGACGCCACGTCAGGGAAGACCGCCATGTCAGGTTCTCTAGCCTGACTCCTTTGCCAGGTCGGGCTCCCTCAGAACAACGGGGCTGACCGCCGAGCCGAGCACTGTCCTCCACCAGATAAAGCCCCTCGAGATCGAGCTCATGGTCAAAGTCGAGCTCAGCCCTCACCCACCATGTGGAGTCTCTCTCAGAGGTCGAGCCCTCTGGACCGGAGCCGCCACCTGTCCTCCACCAGATCGAGCCTCTCGAGATCGAGCCCTGTGGTCAGAGACGAGCTCAGCCCTCACCTGCCACATGGAGTCTCTCTCCGAGGTCGAGCCCTCTGGGCCGGAGCCGCCACTTGTCCTCCACCAGATTGAGCCCTGTGGTCGAAGTCGAACTCAGCCCTCACCCACCACATGGAGTCTCTCTCCGAGGTCGAGCCCTCTGGGCCGGAGCCACCACCTGTCCTCCACCAGACGAGCCCCTCGAGATCGAGCCTTATGGTTAGAGTCGAGCTCAGCCCTCACCCGCCACGTGGAGTCTCTCTTCGAGGTCGAGCCCTCTGGGTCGGAGCCGCCACCTGTCCTCCACCAGATCGAGCCCCTCGAGATCGAGCCCTGTAGTCGGAGTCGAGCTCAGCCCTCACCCGCCACGTAGAGTCTCTCTCTGAGGTCGAGCCCTCTGGGCCGGAGCCGCCACTTGTCCTCCACCAGATCGAGCCCCTTGAGATCGAGCCCTGTGGTCAGAGTCGAGCTCAGCCCTCACCCGCCATGTGGAGTCTCTCTCTGAGGTCGAACCCTCTGGGCAGAAGCCACCACCTGTCCTCCACCGGGTCGAGCCCTGCCTCCCCTGCTTAGCCTCTAGCTCGGGTAAAGGCGACTGCAGGCGGGAGGACAGTACCATCATCCCAAGACGCCGGTAAGCCATGCAACGATCGCGGAGTAGTGCCCACCACTAGAAAGGAAGGAAACACCCTGATCAAGGTGCCACACCCTCCACTTACACTAGAAAGGAAGGAAACACCCTGATCAAGATACCACACCCTCCACCAGCCGCCCGTACTACCAGAAGGATGGGCCAGCCAGAGGGCACGAATCCCAGAGGCCGCAGCCCTCGGATCGAGGCTCTGCCAAGCTTCCTGGAGTGGGGCGACCGGAGAGAATGTCAAAGCGAATGAAAGTTTTTCCTACCGCATGTTAGGAAAGACGTCCCGTCTACGGCACGGTACCCCGCCGCACGCGTCTGCCAGTCTAATGAGGATCCTAAGGCAAGCATCCAATGGTCACCTTAACTATAAAGAACGATCGACATCCCCGGAAGGGGGAGATAACATGAAAAATAACACAATATCAGTGCAAGCTCAACTATTTGGGCGAGGCACCACCACCACCACCACTCTAAGAAAACAAAGGAGGAGCGGTTACGCAGAGAATCCCTCTAGCTCTGCCATCATCCTCCTACACACTTTCATATTCTCATACCATTAGCTCCTCATAGAGTAGAGTCCATCTAGAGGGGCTCGACCAGTAGGATTTGTTCTCCTGGATCGTCACTGACTTGACCGTCGGAGTGCCCCCGCCAGAATTCTCGGTCCGGGTCACTAACCCAGTCTTTTGCAGGTCCGGCCAAGATGGAACCTCCCAGGAGCACCAAGCCACGCACTTCGACGCCGACAACAGCTACAGGCCACGACGATCTTGGCGGCAACACTATCCATATATAATAGGAATTTCCTGCATGATTCCAGGTATATGATTCTAATGTTGATTCTACGTTTGCAGAGTCCAGATCCAATTTGCTGTATTCCAATTTCATCCACATCTTCACTTTTAATTATTTTATTCTTTCCAGGTGATGAAGACTAACAAAGAAGCAAATTTGTCTAATGGAAATATAATACGAGTCTCTTTTTTTGTTGGTTGAAAAATATAATACAAGTCTTTACTTGAAGAGGGAAAACAAAATATAATACAGGACAACTATATTTATTTATTATTTCTAAACCTTTTCCAACCTATACTGAAGTGCCCTTATTTGTAATGATATCACAGCCATGCTGTGACCTAAGCTGGTCTTACAGTATGTTGCTTGCATAATTTTTAAAGGAGTTTAAAAATCATTTGATCTCCGTAATTTATCTAATATACGTATTTAAATATGGATATATGTATGTGTGTGTATATATGTATTTATATTTAGTGCTAAATTTTATTGAGGTTCTTCATTAGTTTGATTGGAAAATATTTGGAACCAAATACTTTGAATATTTATATATGTAATTGAATAATAAGTAAATAGGGAATGTTGCAATTTCCACCACTCCAATGCAAGCGCCACAAAAATTAGCCGGATATAAGCAGACCTCTCTGAGAGAAGACAGAACCCATAGGAAGTGCATCAAGAAATAATCACCAAATAAAAATCTGTACATATGGCGGTGATTAAAGCTATTTTGCAATAAGCCATTCCTAAGGGTGCATCGCATACAATTAACCCATCGTGACATGAGGAGACCTCTATGTAGGACGGGAAATGGGCTGGTCCAAAAGTTCATTGTCTGGAACTGGGCTGGGCCAACTCAATAAATTTCGGGCTGGCTTGAAATTGGTTCAGACTTCGGACAAAATTTTAAGCATATCGGACTAGTCTTCGGTTGTAAAATAAAGTCCATTTAATTTTTGAACTAAAGGGATGCCCGGATTCGATCCAAAAATTTTTAAAATATAGTCTTTGGACCGACCCATTTCCAGCCCTACCTCTATGAGAGAAAACAGAATCCATAAGAAGGGCATCATGAAATAATTAATCATCAAATGAAGATATGTACACATGACCATAATTAAAGTTATTTTATAATCAAGCCATTTCTAAGATAACATCACATGCAATTAAGCCATCCCTGAGGGGTAGCTACTAGGAGTGGCAATTAGATTGGATCGGGCATATACGAATCATATCATATACGGGTCGGATCAAAAAAATCTTAACCTAAACCCAACCTATTTATTAAATGAGTTATGATTTAAAACCTGAATCTGACCCATTTAATAAAGAGGTAATCCGACCCGACTCGTTTAACCTATTTATTAAACGAGTAACTTGCTAACAATTCGATCCAACCTGTTTAACCCGTTTAATAATTGAATAACCTATTTATCTAACCCAACCTATCTAACATGTTTCATAAATAGATAACCTGTTTATCTAACCCGATCCGATCCGACTCGTATGTCAGATGAGTTAAATAGGTTAGGTTTAAAAAAATCTGAACCTGATCTATTTATTAAATGGATGAAATAGGTCTATTTATCTATGATCTGAATTTATTTATTCCAAATTCAAATCTATATATGATAGGACAAATATGAATGAACCATGGTAGCTACACTAGTTCCCCCTCAGCACACATCGAACCCTTAAAACAAAAAAAAAAAAAAAACTGTCGTATGTGATGGAATGAGTGCCGTGAACCAATCACATCTGAACGCTACCGTCATGTTTTGCCAAAAGTAAAGAATATTGGCTCACCTACGGATGTATCACAAAATAGACGATTGCGCCGCATTGGAAAAAATTACAACACGTGTTTTGTAAAGGAAAGTGAGGAAAGCCCACCCGGCCTGATGAGATTGGAGGCAGCTGAGGAAAATAAAAATATGAATGAATGACTCCCGTATTAGCCATTTAATTGATGAAATTTTCATTCCCATTTGAACCTAGATCCTTCCAAACTGACTACTCTTTTCTGGTGTCAAATTCTATTTTGATTTCGGCTATCTCGAATCAAAAACATCGAGGACATGACCATTCCAATTTTTATTCTTATGTAGTCCAATTTAGATCCGATTTTAATTTCAATCAAAAACCATACATGCCCCTAATAAATCAGCTCCAATTTCTGAACAAGAAACCTCCTCCACCTGGAGGAAAGGGTGTGGCCACTGCGGTATTGCCCCATACCCAAAGAAAAAGACTAACGACCACAAATTTCTATGACGTAAACTATTACATTTAAGATAACATAGTCTAACATTATAACCAATTTAAATGACTAGAAAAAAAAAAAAAATGATGGAATTCAATGTTCAAAGTTCAAGGCGTTTGTAGACCACGGCTTTGAAACATCAAATATCAAAGTCCAAGAATGCGATTCAAATTCGACCAACGACCACAAGGCCCCAGGTAGAACTATTCAAGGCCAGATGTGCACAAAAATCCGGTTAAGTGCTGACCCAGACTTCCGCGTACGCTGACTAGGATTTATTATTCTAGCCAGGTCAGCGAGACGCGCAGGCCCCGGTCAGTAGCATTAACTGACCAAGTCTATGGTTTGAAAAGTATCGTTTAAAATTCACAACTTCCTTGCCCAAAAATAAAAAATAAAAATAAAAAATAATCACAACTTTGAGAAGAGGCCATGCAAGAATTCCCATACCGACCTCCTTATAAATAAACTTCTTATTTGAACTTCCCGTCTTCATTCATCGCCAAGAAACCCATCAGCCAGCCATATATCATTATTAGAGATCGAGGAGAAAGCTTTAGTGCAACCCTTTCCCAAGAGATTATGAGTATTCGTCGAACGACTACCTTCTCAGCGCGGCTGCTTCTTGTTATTCTGCTGATTTCGAGCATGCAATCGATATACGAAGCAAGGCCTTTGCAAGAGATCCGGTCGTGGTCTCAGCAGGAAGACGGCCTCCTGCTTATTTCCCTCCCTAAAGGCTCCAATCCGGGTTCTGGGCCATCCGGGTGCACAAGTGACCCCAATAACAACAACGGTCATTGTCCTTGAGGTGGCTCCGAACGTATAGCGAGATCAACAACGTTGCATGAACTACATGGATAACAAGAATTTAGGAGACAACAGATTCAGGGATCTTTACAGTCTGGTATATAGCTGGTTCCTGTAATTTTTTGAAAGATGGTCATCTTGGTATTCTATCTTCCTTCTCAGTACTTGATTCCTTTTTTTCTCACCTTTTTTGTAATTTCTTGGTTGCAATCTGTAATGAAAAGGAACTGTTTATATGCCACATAGATGAGAAGGGCCGTGGCTTACTAAATGTAATTTTATGGGAATTATGGTAATTCTTTAATTATTTTCCAGCTTTATTTCCTTCCTTTTCTCTCCCGTAAACCCACGTCTTCTATAAATCAGTCTGAATAAAACGTGTTGGGCATTAGAGAAAATGGCTCCATGTTAAGAAGTGGAAATTAAGCTAACTTGGATGCTTCGTCTAATTGCCGATAGCCTTGCATGATCATTTCTTTTTAAAACCTGATATGCTGCCGCCTGAATCGTCATGGCCCATAGCTCCGGCACATCATCATTGTATCGGGTGCCTCCTTGTCTTGCCGGGAGCGCTCTCTCCTCTCCGAGGGTTGGCTCTTCGATCCACCAGGCCTGCAAAATAGAGAAGACCCAAGCCGGGGATTCCGGCGATGACACTCTAATGATTAAGTTAGTGGGACGATCGAGAGAAACCGAACCTCTAAGACGGAGAGCTTGGGGGACTCCCTCGTCCCAGGAGGTGATAAGATGATAATAATCAAATAAGGAAATGAAAGAGGGAATGGAGAGAGCGGAGAGCGGGGAGGATCCTCATCCGACGCATCGCCGCTGAGCTTTGGGCTACTTGCTTGCCTCTCTCCCCCTCCCGCTCATTTACCTTCTTACTTACCTTCCTCCTCTCTTCTGGCCATGTCTTGGTGTCCTTCTTGGTATGCCCTCTCGCGGTGTCTTCTCCAGAAGGGTTGGCTGTTTGCTCGTGGCTTCTCCTTCTTCCATCCCCCCCTCTCGGACTTGTCCTTTCGAAGGAAGAGGTAATCCGTTAGCCTCTTGGAGCCTCTTCCTTTCTCTCGGACTGGCCCTCCTTGTAGCCTTTCTCATACTGGTCCTTCCAGAGGAGAAAGAGATTGCTCGGCCTCCCGGAGCCGTTCTCTTTGGAGATCCTCCTCCTTCTGCCTTTCAGAGAGCTCTCTCCCCTCTCCTCGAGATCCCAAAGATCTCAGAGATCTCAGCCTCTTCTCCTTCTTGGGGGTGTCGTTTTTTGCTTAAGAGGGGCAAGTGTTGTGCCACTGAGCCCCGTGCCATCGCGGGAAGTTTCCATTTTTGGAGGGACCGCCCGAGCATTGCAGGGCCTATGGCTTTGACAGGATTCTACTTCTGGGAGGTTTATGGGTCTCGCACCTCGTGGGTCAACATCCTCCAGCCGTATAGAGTGGACATGGCAGCACATTACAAGGCCCTGGGTCTGACGGGGCTTACCTCGTGCAGAGCATGCAGCGGCGTCTCGTAGAGCTGGCATTGGTGGTAGGAGATGCGCCACCTCCGGAGGTTGCAGGTAGATAGGGACCTCCGTGCCATGGTTTGAATTCTTGTTGATCTTTTTCTCCTTCATCACTGGCAGGAATTCTGGTCTTCGTATGGCAGGAAGGGACCTTCATTCGGGAGGTCCGCCTTCAGTAGCATGAGCTCGACCCTAGCTAGGAGCTGACCTCAGACGGAGGGCTCACCCCGTGAGCTCGACCCCGACTGGGAGCTGGCATCGGACGGAAGGCTCGCTTCGGCTATATGAGCATGATCCCGGTCTGGAACTGACCTCAGATGGAGGGCTCGTCCCATGAGCCCGACCTCGGTTGGAAGCTGACCTCGGACGGAGGGCTGACTTCATGAGCTCGACCCCGGTCAGGAGCTGACATCGGCTTTTCTCCCGGGGAGCTGCATCCAGGTGGCAGTCTCCATCCATGCGGTTGCTCTCTGGTGGCTATATAGGCTCCACGACAACGGATATTGCCATATCATGATGGATAGTTTATTAGTCTTGTGTTGTGCACCTACTATTTTTTATTTTTATTTTTATTTTTTGTTTTGTATTCTAGATTACTTTAGATTGTGCTAGATCAGTGAACGGAAACATTTTAAACAAATCAATAAAAAATACAAAATATTATTTATTTGAAACTTTAAAATACATGCTGAAGTTGATGGATCCAACCAACATAATGGTGATTTTAAAGCTATGCGGCAACCTTGTAACGGATATTATGAGGGTAATATATATTTTGAGGACATTAAATACCTTTCAACAGTGTGTAACAAGAGAAGCTTTCGGTGGAAAATATGTTCTAGCTGCGCCATATAGGTTATTAAAAGTTCGGTTATGTGATACAAAAATCACCACTCAATCCATTTTCATGACCATGTGGTTGGTTTTATTGGGATCGGAATCAACTCGCTCTGATACTGGTTATTGTGGAAGCGAAATAGGATCGTCGATTATCGATGTTGATACCACAAGAGAAAGAAGAAAAGATAACAAATATAATTTTTTGGACATGCAAAAGGTTTCACTATGAAAAATAAACTTACAGATTGAACTCTATCTCAACCCCGTACAAATATCTCTCAACAAGAAACCCTGAATCCTTCTCTTAAGCTCTTAATCAACCCTCTACAAGAGACCTCTCACCACTTTTTTTTCTTCCTCTCTCTATCTATGTCTCCGTCTATGAATTTGTAATCTCCACTGCATAGAGTATCTCACTAGGAGTCCAAATGTCCAAATGGAATCTAAATCAGAGTCCTGTAGCTCTTCCAATCGCAGTTTGATTACAACATTGCTTGTGATCGTCGATCGCATTGAGATCCGTGTAGCTTTTGTCTCCTTCTAGATTTCCTTTTGCTGGGCTCCACGTGTATTTTTTCTTCTTCGTGGGTCACATGAGCGTTGAGGCGCCGCTGGTCCTACAACCTCCACCTCGACTCAATGCACCACCTTCATCTGACTTGAGAGCTTCTAAGGATTATAATGCCCCCATGCCCTGGGACAATCATCTGATCATGGATAGGCAAACATGAGAGTCAAGCTAGGCTGCTTGATCCCATCTCTGTCATATGCTATGCTCACCTCGACCCGAGACCTACTCGGGAAAGTCTCCTGCGGTAATAGGAACTTCACTTTATGACGTTGCCTGTCGTCCTCCCAAGTCTCGCATCTCGTGTCCGATTCACTTGCTATCGGAGCTCCACCTCGCACTGGACTCCCTATCAAAAAGTAGTGACCCCCACGCTCCTTCCCTTGCAGAACAATCCTATTTCCATGCAAGACCTTTAGGACTCCATCACCAGCTCTCCACCTGTAGCCGCTTGAGTTCAATTTATCGAGAGAAATTAGATTCTTACTAAAACTGGGTACGCATCGGACCTCACCCAGTTTCTTCACAGTCTCATCATGTGTCTTCAAGCTGACTGTCCCGACACTCACGATCGCACAGCTCGATCCATCTGCTATGTGGACAGAACCCTCTCTATTGTCTAGAGAGTCAAACAGCTTCTCCCTGCAACAAACATGGTATGGACAGGCATAATCCAAAACCCACTAGAAAGAAGGGGATACCTTGTCGGATACCAAGAGTACATCGCTGATGTATCCGTCATCGCTGCTATCAGCCACCATCGTAGCAGCCCTCGTCCGATCTCTAAGCTGCGGGCAATCTCTGATATGATGCCCCAACTCATCGTACCAAAAATACCTGATCATGTTGGCATCCTTTGACTTGGACCGTCCTTCTCGTGATCCTTTATCACTCCACCTTCGGTCGCCTACACCTCCAAAAACTGTCAATGCTGAGTTTCCACCTGAACTTGAAGCCTAGTTCTCCCTCTTGAGAACCTCGTTCTGAAGTAGCGCCGATGTCACCTCCTCCATCTTGATGGTGCTCTTTCCCACTAGAAGAACAATCACCAAGGACTCGAAGGACTGCGGTAGGGATGACAGCAATATAAGTGCCCGGGTCTTCTTCTCAACTTTTTCACCGACATTGAGGAGATCAGTGAGGATCCTCTAGAATTGCTCAGGTGCTCCTGCACACTCTGTCCCTCAGCCATCCGCAATTGATAGAACTGCTTCCAAAGGAACAAGATGTTAGTGAGGGACTTCTCTATGTACAGCTCCTCCAGCTTCTTCCACAACGCCATCAGGGAAGACCGTTCAGTACATGGATCACCACATCATCCGCCAAGTATAAGCGGATTGTGCTAACCGCCTACTTCTGAAACCATTTCCAGGTATTCTGCTCTATGGTGTCTGGTCTCTCCTCGCATATGAGAGCGTCGATCAGCCCTAGCTAGATAAGCACGTCTTTCACCCTCGCTTGTCAGAGAAAGAAGTTGCTCTTCCCATCGAACTTGCTGATCTCCACTTTAATTGCACCTGTCTTCTCCATTTTCTTCGATCTCGATCAACCATGGACAACCTGGGCTCTGATACCAGTTGTTGGGATCGGCATCAACTCACTTTGATATCGGTTATTGCGGAAGTGAAACAGGATCGTCGATTGTCGATGTCGATACCACAAGAGAAAGAAGAAAAGATAACAAATACAATTTTTCAGATATGCAAAATGTTTCACTATGAAAAATAAACTTACAGATTGAACTCTCTCTCAATCCCGTATAAATATCTGTCAACAAGAAATCCCGAATCCTTCTCTCAAGTTCTCAATCAGCCCTATATAAGAGATCTCTCATAACTTTTTTGTCCTCCTCCCTCTGTCTGTATCTCTGTCCATGAATTTTTAGCTTCCACTGTGTAGAGTATCTCACTAGGAGTCCAACGATCCAAACAGAATCCAAATCGGAGTCCTGTAACTCTCTCAATCACAGTTTGATTGCAATGCTCCTCGTGGTCAACGATGGTATTGAGATTCATATAGATTTTATCTTTTCCTGGATTTCTATTGTATATATATATATTTTTCTTCGCTGACCCAACAGGTTTGGATTCAAGTAGTTTCATATTAGAAACTTCCTATACGAGGACAAAATTTTACAACGGAGACCTAATAAAAATATTGTCTGATTCATCCCCAGGTTCATGCAAGAAAAGGGCCCTTTCCTTAGTAAGGAGAGAGGAGGTTTGGTGAGGTGCTCTCTTGTTTTCTTCACCTCAAGTTCTTGTTTTTTAAATCCATTAATTAGAGGAGTATCCTAGATTTTCCGGTGACAAGTTTTCATCATTGGAGGTGAAAGCTGACGAGAGTGGAGCTTGGAGAGAGTTATCCATTGTGGTGTGATATACAACCTTGTAGGGAGGTAAACTCTCCAACCCCTATAATTCTTCATATTGACGGTGGATTTTGGTTTACTCTGGGACATGGTCTCGAAATTGGTGAAATATATAAATTGTTGGTGTACTCTCTGGTACTTCTCTGCTCTCTTTCCCTACACTTTGTACTACTACATGTCCATATCTTAAACATGGGTGGTTCTTGATAGGATCAGGTTATCTTGTTCCTCTGTATTACATGTCCATATCTTTGCTGCTGCACTAACTAGTCGATCTTAAGCTCCTTGTAGACTGCTAAAGTTAGTGTTCTGCATTCAGAAGTTTAGCTCTCTTATGCTTTTTTAATATTTGAACGACTAATTATTATTGGCAGAGACTAGTGGACTAACTCCATTAAATCCCATTTGTTGAAGATGCTTGATACTTCAAACAACATTAAAAAGAAACTAATTTCTTTTTTAATTTAATGCTCCAAGTGTGATACCTAGGCCCATGGGCTAAGTCTAGTAGTACTGGCCACTAGGGCGGCATAGCCCACCTGTTTATATTCCTTACCCAAGGACCGAAACAGGAGATTTTTTTCCCTATTTCTCATGCTCCATGGCAAGACCGAATCCCCCAGCCTCCACCACCTCTCGTCAGCATTGTTGAGACTCATTGTCAACTTCTACTCTAATTAAGATCCTAATTTTAGTTTGTCATTAATTTATCATGAGTGTTTATTTCAAATAGGTCTCTAATTTTGGAGTTACCTTATTTGGTCTAGGATTTTTGTCTTAGGAGGATTTGTTTTTTTAGTTCAAATAGGAATCTAATTCCCACCCATATAAACTCCATTTAAAGGGATTTATATTGTCTCCATTGTAATAGGTGAAAGTATAGAAGTATGGAGAAGATATTGTGTGAGAGAGATTAGATGTATCTTCTTAGCGAGGCATGATAGAATCTTTTATATAGTTAAATTTCTCTGATGAAGGTTATATTTCTCTTTTATCTTTTCTCCCAACATCTATTTTCGGTATTCATTTTGGTATTTGTTTGGATCTTGGATCGGCATGTCCTTCTACTTTGGATAGCGTGCCATTCCACATGATATTAGAGTTAAGATCCTGAGATTAGTAGCCAGTATGCATGTAGCTCTATATGATATTAGAGTTATAGGCTTGTAGAGT
Organism: Areca catechu; assembly: GCA_021397845.1. NCBI lineage: Eukaryota > Viridiplantae > Streptophyta > Magnoliopsida > Arecales > Arecaceae > Areca > Areca catechu. Next base: position 25,706,800 of record CM038042.1, on the reverse strand, counting down.
GGTCAAGCAATCTATGACTTTGATCAAATTTATTTAAAGCACTAGTTCTGGACCAGCAATTTGATTATTGGTGGTTTCCTTGTTCGTAGCTCGGTGCAGTTGAAGAGCTGCCAATAATTTGTTGTACGGTAGTGCAAGCATATGGACTCTTATATGATGATTCAGAAAGTGAATCATCATAGCCGATGCTATTACCATCTCTATCCATGGATTTAGTTATGAGTTGCCTAATCTTACCAATAAGGCTACTTTTGTTATCACCATTTCTCTTTGTAAGTTAAACAATACCTATTATCTATACTAGAAGGATGTTGTTAGGGCTTATTTGAAAGGACAGGATTTATGAAAAATCCTAGATGAGTCCATGATGATGCTATCGGAATATTCTCAATGATGAGATTGCGAGAAGAAGGTGAATTCTAAAATCCAGAAAGGTAATGTGGATTATTCAAAATTCTATTGATAAAAAAAACTATCTCTATATTCAAAATATAAAGGAGTTAAAAAAAGCATGGGATATTCTTATGGATATCCACTCAAATTCATATAATATAAAACATCATAAATAGAAATTATTTTAAGAGTAGATTCTGGTTTCAGACTTTTCTAAAGATCTAAAAGAAAAACAAATTTGATTCGAATACGAAGATTTGAGATAGGAAGAGCTTGATCAATTCAAAGTTGAAATAATTTTTGAAGATCCAAAATATGGCAAGGTTGATCAGCTTGAGGATCAATTAAGTCCAAAAAAAAATCTGGAGTAAAAGAAGCTTGATTAGATGGCTATCACATCAAGTTCAGAAGATATCATTATTAAAGACTTAATTGATTTTGCCAAGGTGGTAGCTCATTTGGTTGGAATCTTGCCTCACAAACCAACAGATCATGGGTTCTTTATGGAAGACTCGATTAAATTCAGGGATTATCAATCCCTTGAGACCCTTGATGGCCAGAATCTTTTTTCTTTCTCGTTCTGACCAGCTGGCATCTTGGTGGTATCGGGTTGACGTACTTATCCTTGGATGAGAAAAGGCTGCGAAAATCTAACGCCTTCCCCACCGGATATATCCCCCCTATCCTTTTTTTATTAAAAAAAAAAGACACGATTGATTTTAAAATTGCTTAGAAAGAATCAGAGAATGTTATAATTGATCGAGCTATGGAGATTCTTATTGAGAAATCAAATCATGCATATGATGTTTTGGGGGCTAACGTGTCACCTCAGCAGATATTGAAAATATGTTGGGTGAGCTACAAGAACATGTTGAATCTTTTGACATGGCTGGCATAGACACGCAACTAAGCTCTTCTGTTTGCACAATTGTTTCTTGTGGTCCATTTTCTGAGGTCGATCCGAGATGCTTGAATTTTGTATTTACCCAGCATGAATTCAATATGACGTCATGGGAGGTTGATGAAGTTGCGGCAATTGCTTCTTCTACAAGTTTAACCAAGGGCACTGGACTGCCGGATGTGGATGGAGTGTCGTTCTGCAATGGTAGAAATGAGAAAAAGAGAGGAGTTCATGGACCTAATACATTTGAAGAGATTCAGAAGGCCCTTTGGGAGGAAAGAGTGAAACAGTTAAAAAAAAAGGGAAGCCCCTATTGCATGGTGGAATTCTTTGTAGTGCCATAAGAAACCTATATATATGGAACTAATCTAAGGGGGCTTGTTACTATGAAACATCCTGTTCATGATATTCATAAGCAGAAGAACAAGCCTTCATGCTACATGGACTTTACGTCTAGACTGGAAGATATAGTTCTATCACCTGTTGAACGCTTTCATAAGATGCTTGATGTAGTCTATTGGAGCTTGAAATTCTTATATTATTATGTTGGGGATTCATCCCATTAAATATACACTTGATGATATACATAAAGTAAATGCTTACCAAAATATCCTAAATAGGATTAGCCAAACATGGTTACATATCAATACATCCCATATAGGAATATCTAAACTTGGAAGGATATCTTTTAAGTAGGAAAGATGTTTAACACCTCCCCTCAAACTGAAGGTGCTTCTTGCAGATGAAGTTTGGAGAGAAGGTAGCGAAAGCGCTCCTTGGCATGAGACTTTGTAAGTAAATCAGTAATTTGATTAGTTGAGGAGATATGATGTAGATCAATAGTCCACTGCTGATAGTGGTGGCGAGTAAAGTGACAGCTAATTTCAGTATGTTTGGTACGCTCATGGAAGACAGCATTGTATGTGATTTGGATAGCACTATGACTATCACAATAAATGGACGTTGGAGAAGATAGATGTATGCCCATATCATTAAGTAGCCAGCGAAGCCAGACGATCTCAGCAATAGTATGAGCAAGGGCACGGTATTCAGCTTCTGCGTTGGGACGAGATACAACTGATTACTTTTTACTTTTTCAGGCAATCAGTGAGTTTCCCAAGAATATGCAATAGCCAGTCGTAGAGCATCGATCAGTGATATCTCCGGTCCAATCTGCATCAGAGTATGCATGAAGATTGAGATCAAAAGAGGAAATAAGAAGCCCATGATATAGCGTGCCTTTGATATATCGTAGTATCCGAAGCAAAGAAGCATAGTGAACAGAGCGAGGTGCAGACATAAATTGACTAACAACATGAACTACATGAGAAATATCCGGCCGAGTGATAGTGAGGTAGTTGAGACTACCGATAAGTTGGCGATACCAAGTGGGATCAGTAAGAATTTTTTCATCAGTAGGCTAAAGCTTCAGATTTATCTCAAGAGGGGTATCAACAATTTTATTGTCTGAAATGTCAGCACGAATGAGCAAATCAGAGGCATACTTTGCTTGAGAAAGGAAAAGACCATCAGATTGATGGTTGACTTCAATGCCAAGAAAGAATCATAATAAGCCAAGATTTTTCATTTCGAAGCACTTGTGCAAGTATTGCTTGGTATCATGAATGCCTTGTTGATCATTTCCAGTGACAACCATATCATCAACATAAAGAAGAAGTAGAACAATCCCATGAGAGGAGCGTCGATAGAATAAGGCGAAGTCATGAAGGCTTTGGAAAAATTCATAATCAAGAAGAGTGGTTTGGAGTTTTTCAAACCAAGCGCGAGGTGCCTGTTTGAGACCATAAAGTACACAGCAAAGTTTACATACTTGATTAGGCTGGTGAGGTAAGCCAAGAGGCGGCATCATGTATACTTCTTCAGACAGGTCTCCATGAAGAAAGGCATTCTTGACATCAAGTTGATATAAGGACCATTGTTTGGCAGCGGCTATAGCAAGTAGAGTATGGACAGAAGTCATACACGCAACAGGAGCAAAGGTCTCTTCATAGTCGATGCCATACTCCTGTGTAAATCCTTTGGCAATAAGATGAGCCTTATAGCACTCGATGGAACCATCAGCCTTAGTTTTGATCTTGTATATCCATTTACAGTCTATGATCGATTTCCCAGGTGGCAAATCAACCAGGTCCCATATATGGGTTTTTTTGTAGAGCCTCAAGTTCTTCTGACATGGCATTCTGCCATGAAGGATTAGATGATGCCTCTTGATAGGATTTAGGTTCATGTAAAGGCAAAATAATGGACAAGTAGCAATGATAATCTATTAAACGAGCCGGTGGATGATGATGGCGAATAGGATATCACCTCTTAGGTGCTGCCAGATTGCTCGCAGGAGAAGTGTTTGTTGGGGAGATAGCAGACTGGCCAGGTTGTTCAGAATGCCCATTTTTCTCAAGTAGTGGTTCATGAGAGGGAAAAGGATCAAGCAGAGGTTTTTGACACTAAAATGAAAATTTTTATGAGGTAAAGAAAAAAAATGAAATCTGTTCCTAGAAGGTGACATGCCTAGAAATGCATGATTTTTGAGTTTCGGGATCATAGCACCGATATCCTTTTTGTTGGATCCCATATCCTAAGAAAATACAGATTGTATTTTTTTTTGATAATTTATCACACTCATGCTTGGGGAGATGAACAAAGTAAGTACAGCCAAATACACGTAGATGGTCATAGAAACAGGGAGAGTTATAAAGTCGTTTAAAGGGTAAGAGAGCATAAAGGATACGGGAAGGAAAGCGATTAATTATATATACTGCAGTATTCATGGCTTCTCTCCAAAAGACTTTCAAAATAGAAGAGGAAAGGAGTAAAGTACGGACGGTTTCAATGATATGACGAAGTTTCCTCTCAGACACACCATTTTGTTGAGGAGTTTTAACACAAGATAACTGTAAAAGTGTATCATGAGATTTAAGATAATTGTTGAATGATTTTGAAAGATATTCACCACCAGAGTCAGAGCGAAAGATTTTTATGTGTTTAGAAAATTATGTTTTGATCATGGTGGCAAATTCAATATAAACTTTTAAAACTTCAGAATGAGCATGCAAAAAATAGAGCCAGGTGTAGCGAGTAAAATCATCAATGAAAACAACATAATGAGCAAAACCACCCATAGAGGATATAGAGGTAGGACCCCATACATCAGAGTGAATAAGATCAAAAGGAGTAGTAGTAGTGGAGCGACTTAAAAAAAAAGGTAAAGTAGATTGTTTTGATAATTTGCAATGAACACAACATGATTCTTTTATTATAGAGACAAAACCTAGCAATCCTTTATGAATTAATTGAAAGGCAAGATGACCTAAACGATCGTGCCAAGACATAAAAGAAGAATTATTAGTGGAAATAGCAGCAATAGAGTGAGTACCAAAACAAGGAGGAACATAAAGTTTATCCAGAACAGAAAGTCGACCAATCTTATGGCCTGTCCTAACTTCCTTCTCCATTGAGCAATCTTGCACAACATAGCCAGAAGGAGAAAATGTAAATGTAAGTCCTTTTTCACATAATTGGCCAATGGAAATAAGATTCATAAAAAGTTTAGTAGCAAGAAGAACATCAGAAATGCATTAGTTAGGAGAGTGAATGGTTCCACTATGGCTAGTAGTAATGAGTGATCCATTTGTAGTTTGAATATAGATGGAAAAGGAAGAGAGGAAACATGTTGGAAGATGTCAGAGTTGAAAGTCATATGATTAGAGGCACCTGAATCAAAGAACCACTTACCTTGCAGAATGGAGGGTCAGAAGAAGAAGATGGGCAGCAGGAGTACCAATAGAGAGAGCCTGATGAATCATTGTCTGGATATCATTGGGAGTAAGTGATGTGGCTGCTTGGGCTGTAAGCTCTGGCATAATAGTAGCAGTAGTGGAGGATGAGCGATCTCCAGAACTTCGTGTTTTGGTTCTCATGTTATTGGAGTTTGGATGGGGGCAATTCCAAATAATATGTCCAACTTTCTTATAGCAGGTACACTGCATGGAGGATGCATCCTGGAGTTGAGAAGTAGATGCCTGACAATTATGAGCAATATGGCCAAACTTCTTGCATGAGTGACACTGGATTTGAGACATTCTCTTTGATTTAATCCATGCTGATAAGATTAGAGAGCCATCATGGTTGGAGGAGATGATCTTCTTTCGGGTTTCTTCAGCAATTAACTCGGAAAGGGCAGTGTCAATAGATGGAAGAGGAAATTTATAAAGAATAGAAGCCCGAACAAACTCAAACATATCATGAAGAGCCATTAGGAACTGGACAAGACAAAACTCTTCTCGAAATTAATAATAAAGTTCTGCATCATGGGTCTACTTGGGCTTCATCAGGGCAAGTTGATCCCAAATCAGAGACATCTGAGAGTGAAAGTCAGCCCCGGACTACTCTGGTTGTTGCTTGAGATTATGAATGTCCAGTTCAAGCTTATATTTGAGAGCAAAATTTATCTGATTATACCGCTTGGCGAGGAAGTCCCACACTTCCTTTGCAGTGTCAAATTTGTTGAAGTGTAGGCTGATGGAGGGACTGACAGTATTAGAAATCCATGTCATAATTTTGTTGTTGTCAATGTCTCATGTAGCAAAAGACTCTCCAAGTGCAATTGGACATGAAATTTTACCAGTAATATACAGCCAAAGTCCACATCCTTTTAGAAAGATTTTCATTATGAAGGACCATTGGTGATAATTAGTTCCATTCAAGTGGACCACAATCGACTGAGCAACATCAGTCATAATGAACCAAGCGAAGTCGTTTAAAAATCATAGATGGGTCAGGTAGCAGATTCGGTGGAGCAGATTTCTTTTTTTTTCTTATGAAGCAGCTGCAGAGAATGAAGACTGCTTACCGAGAGAAGGGAGATGATCTTTATGCTCTGGAGGTGGAGATTTGGGGATCTATCTGGCCATGGGGCCGCAAAGATAGCCTCAAAGAAAACAATGCAGACACATAGCCACCGAAGACGGAGGAGGCCAAGATGGGGCTCAGACCCCCTATTGAGGGTTTGGCAGCAGGAAGGGTGGCGGGGGCTGGTACGAGGCGGGCTCATCGAAGACGGTGACGGTGGTGGGAGGGCGAAGGAAGGAGAGCGGCGGTGTGGTCATGGGGAATCATCGGAGGAGCAGGGAGCAATGGATGGTAGGGAGTAGCGGATGTGCAGGGCACACCGACGTGGGAAGATGATGGGGCGAGGGCACGGGAGCAGCGGATGGATGGGGTTACCAATGAGGGAGACATCGGTGGGGGCAAGGGTGGCGGGAGGCATCGACGGTAGTAGCGGGTTGGGATCAAGGGAGAGAGGCAGAGAGGGAGGGTTGCCGGCCACCAGGGTCAGGATCAAGGGAGAGGGAGGGGATTAGGGTGGCCCATAAGAAAAAGAAGGGAATAGGGTAGGAATAAGTTGGAATAGGATTGGAATAGGTTTGGAATAGGTAGGGATAAGGTGGAATAGGAACCTTGCTTTGGTACCATGTTGGAGCTTGAAATTCTTATATTATTATGCTTGGGATTCATCCCATTAAATATACACTTGATGATATATATAAGGTAAATGCCTACCAAAATATTTTAAATAGGATTAGCCAAACATAGTTACATATCAATACATCCCATATAGGAATATCTAAACTTGGAAGGATATCGATCTTTTAGGTAGGAAAGATATTTAACATAGTCAAATCTTTTATGTGTGCTATCCCTTCATCACGAGACCCTGCTTTTATTTGCTGGTTTAGTAAAGGAAGATCTCGCCTTTTTGGACCTGCCACTGTCCATCGGCAAGTGTATTTTTCTTGATAGTCATCTTATATAATTTGACTGTAGGAAGTTACAAGAGCTTGCTTTCTTGATGAGGCACTTGAAATCAGAAGTCGTAGGGCCTTGATATTCGCTGAGATGGCTAAGATGCTTGATGTCTTGGAGGCATTCATTTATTTGTCTGGCTATACATATATGCGTTTAGATGGATCCACACAACCAGAAGAGCGGCAGACTCTGATGCAGCGGTCTAATGCAAATCCAAAATATTTTCTTTTTATTTTATCCACTCGTAGTGGCGGTGTGGGCATTAATCGGGTCGGTGCAGGTATTGTCATCTTTTATCTTTTATGACAGTGATTGGAATCCTGCAATGGATCAACAAGCTCAAGATAATTGCCACAGGATTGGACAGACACGAGAAGCACACAGTTATTGTCCTATTAGTGAGAGCACCTTTGCGGAAGCTACTCCAATATTTGAGCTATTAGAAGACTTCATACATAAAGATTTGATTTCATATAAAGAAGCCAATTTTGTGTGGATCATTAAGACTTTATATGTAGATACATGCGGATATGATCAAATATTTGTTATTGATTTTACTTGTGCAAGTAATGGTTGATTCTTACAGTTATTATTATAAATGGTAATTTGATATTCGATGGGACAACCTAGATGCTCGAAGGAATCTCGATGTCATGATTATAGAGTCACTACCAAAAAAGTGTTGGCAGGTATTATTAGTTTTGGTATATGCATTGAAAAGGACGAGCCAATGGCAAAATTATTGTTTGAGCAAATAAAGAAATTTTATTATTTAATGGTTAGTTTGACAAGTCACTACATGTTGCTATTACTGTAGCAATGATGGCGATGGCTACGATGATGGTTCACGACATCAGTAAAGTAAATATTATATGCATGGACTTTACAATGAAAGAGAGTGTTGAGACTCATTGCCAAGTCCTATGCTAATTAAGACCCGAATTTTAGTTGGTTAATAGTTTGATGTATTTAAGACTTAATTATGACATAGGTGTTTTATTCCAAATAGGTCTCTAATTTTGAAGTTCTAGTAGGTTTTGTTTTTCTAGTTCAGATAGGAGTCTAACTCCTATCTATATGAACTCTATTTAAAAGGATCTATGGTACCTTATTTGAAATGAATGAAAGTATGGAAGTGTAGAAAAGATTTTGTGAGAGAGAGAGAGAGAGGGGTTAGAGGTGTCTCCTTGATGAGGCATGAGAAAATCTTTTGTATGGTTTAATTTCTCTAATAAAGATTATATCACTCTTTAGTTTTTTATTCCAATATTTCTTTTTCATATTCTTTTTGGTAGTTTGGACCTTGGGCTGGCAGTTATTCTACTTCGAGTAGCATGTCGTTCCACAGACATTCCCCCTTGCATGCCATTCTCACCTCTCTTGCTCACCTCCTTCCTTTCACCATGCCCCACCCTCTCTCCTTTTTGTTGCATGATTGGCCTCTCTTTCCCATCTCTATCCGATGCCATGGTGGACTATTTCAGAAAGAGAGTGATCCTTTAGATTCTAGGTTAGGTATATTTTAGCTTCACTAGTTGTAGAATGAATGTCCCTATCAAAATTATATCTAATATGCAAGCTTGTAGAATGCTGAGAAATGGTTGTACAGGTTAGTTGACAAGTGTTTTAGATACTCAACAGGAAAAGTTAGAGTTGGAAGGTATTCTGATAGTAAGAAAGTTTCCTAATGTGTTTCTAGGGATCTGCTAAGATTGCTTTCAGATAGAGAAATAGAGTTATCTATTGATCTAGTACCTAGTGTAGGACCTATTTCTAAAGCTTCCTATCAAATGTCTCCAACTAAATTGAAGAAGCTTAAGGAACAACTCCAAGAATTACTTGTTAAGGACTTTATTAAACCCAATGTTTTTTCATGGGATGCTCCAATACTCTTTGTCAAGAAAGATGAAAGTCTAAGGTTATGCATTAACCATAGAGAGTTGAATAAGCTGACAGTTTAAAAATAAATATCCTCTTCCTAGAACTGATAATCTTTTTGATTAGCTTCAAGGTACCCAAATATTTTTCAAAATTGATCTATTGTTTGGATATCATCAATTAAAAATCCAGGCTGATGACATATCTAAAATAGCTTTCCAGACTAGATATGGGTACTATGAATTTTTGATTATCCCTTTTGGGTTAACAAATGCTCTAGTAGCCTTTATGGTATGATGAATAGAGTATTTAGATCTTACTTGGATCAATGTATGATTGTATTTATAGAAGACATTCTTGCATATTCCAAAATTCAAAAATAATATGAAAGTCATTTTAGGATAGTGTTGCAAATATTAAGTGAGCAAAAATTGTATGCAAAGCTGAGAAAGTGCTGATTTTGGCTTGAGAGCAACTCCTTCCTTGGGCACATAATATCTAAAAGATGCATATCTATAGACTCGACAAAGGTAGAGGCACTTGTAGATTGGATTTGACCAACTAGAGCGATGGAGGTCCGAAGCTTCATTGGGCTAGTGATATATTATAGAAGATTTGTAGAGGGATTCTCTCGCATAGCAGTGCCTTTGATCTAGTTGACTCACAAGGGAACCAAATTTTGTCGGATAGAGGAACGTGAGATGAGCTTTCAAGAGTAGAAGAGGTGTTTGGCATCGGATTCTATTCTTATCCTATCATCTGAAAGTGGGGATTTTACTATCTATAGTGATGCCTCTAGAAAGAGGTTAGGATGTGTTGGGATATGTCAGCCCAAGCACGGGCCGACCACCGATTTGACTGGCCGAAGACCACCGGCCGAAGATATTCCCTTCGAACCATGATTACCATGGGCAAACGGAAGCTCTTGACAGGTCCTTGGCTCCAGAAGATCAAGTCTTCAGCCTGGACCAGAGTACGACCTCCGAAGACATGATCTTTGGATTACGCAGAAGACACAGTCTTCGATCTACGACAAGGATCAAGTCCATGATCCATACCAAAGACACGACATCCGATCTGTCTCCAATCTCTATGAAACATAGCAAGTGACAGTTATCCTCAACTATCTCTGGCATGATCATGTCATGTGATTCCAGCGGCAGCGCCCCCGGCCTAGCCACCGGAACCACCCCAGTAATCACCCACGATCCCTGATTAAGGAAAAGAAAATAACTCCCCCATCGTAACTGCTGGAGGGAGAAAGAAAACTGTAGGCGGGACAACTCCTTATAAGTAATGGTAAGAGGGGACACTGGAGGTAAGAGGCTGGACACCCTTGAATATATCATAGCTTTTCCCTTCTCCGCCTTCCCCATTCTGTGGCTATAGCCCGCCACTGACTTAGGCATCGGAGTGTTCCCGGCCGGAGCACCTCCGGTAAGGGATCTATTTTGCAGGAGAACCAGGGAGCGGTCCAGCAAACCAGTAGCTCCACTCGGTCGAAAGAAGGGGTTCGACGCCAACAGGATGTATTCTTATGTAGAATAGAAAGTAATAGCATATGCCCTATTGGCATGGGAGGTAGCATGACTGACCAAAAGAATCGAGGATGGCATCATTTCTTAGCAAGGCAGTGTTGGGAATCTTCTTAGAGCCATGCACTAGCTTGAATCATAGATGGGGGTCCTGATTGCTCGCATTTCACTTTATAGACTCGATAACCATTCTACTTCAAGACTGCCCTCTCACCCATAGCCTCAAACCACCATTTCTAAGCCACCTTTTAGTATTGTTGTTAGGCCTGGTACTAGTTTTCCCTCTCTTTAAGGCTCAGGGACCCTTGCTAGACCTGAAGTAAGAGAATAACCTCTTCCTTATCAGGAGGACCTCACATTGAGATTCTCCCAGATGATTAGACTCTAGGTTATCCTTTTGTATTTTGCTTGTTAGTACTATAGTTTACATGGTATCAACCCCTTGTATAGTTTACTTTCTATTGCTGCATTGCTCCAAACTTGATAAGTTGGCTGTACTAGAGTGATTTTGGTCTTTTAAGGGTCCTCAAGAAATTGGCCAATGACTTTGGAAGTAGACTCAATTGGCTCTTTAACCTATAAAAGAAATCCTCAATATTAGAGAAATTAGTGAGATTTCTCCAATAGGGGTTCCTTCGATGCTTAAATCAACTTTAAGAAGAAGAATAGTAAGAAAAAATGGAGAGAAAGTGTGTGTTCAAAAAATATCCCCTAGAGATTCCCTTGATCCACTATTTATAGAAATAGAGGGTCGAGTTAGTTAGACGATTATAACCATATGTGAGATTGTTATACCATCAAAAAAGTGGTTAAGATGGTTAGGCCATTAATAGTCAGTTTATAAAGTGGTTTGTTAAGTGATCATTACACTTCTTGATAATCACTTTACCAACGTGTTGTATAGCTCTAACGACTTTAAGACACATGCTTCATGTTAATTAATGTTATTAAACTTTATACCATGTTCAGGTAAGTGATCGGTACATATCTAATGAGTAGTTGAGCCACATATGCTTTGAGTAAATGATTGGCTCCTGGTCTCTGGTATCTTGTGCCTTGAATAAGTGATTGGCTCTTGGCTATCTAATACCCGGTGCCTTGAGAAAGTGATCGACTCTTGGCCATCTAGTACTTATTGGAAATGTGTCCTAACACAAATCATCTAACTTGTAGATGGTTGTAATGTGTATGAATTATTATTAATAAAAGTGTTTTATTTTAATAGTTCATCATATTGCATCTTCTTGAAATGAATTTTTGTATGATGGAGTCCTTAGAACTACCTTGTATATGATAAAGAGAGGATTTATCGTGTGGTTTTTAAACCTATTTGCGACCAAATAATACATTATTATAGAATGATGATGTATCGAGTATAGATCGTTATGTGCTATATGTATCGGTTATTCTCTTAACCAATGAGTGTGGAGATACTAGCATAGCATGTAACTGACATGTAGGACATTTTACTAAACGTGATCCACCAGCGAAGCACTATACTACCAAGTATTGTTCGTGAAGGGATATGGATATAAGTATCCCTCTGACCTGAGATCACCATGATGACTTACAAGTAATTTTCTATATTTTGGTACCAAACTACCTAGATTTCTAATCCAATGATAAAAGGTTTCTGAGTATAGTCAAGTACTTGTAGAGTCGATGTGTGAGCCAAGATAGGATAGACCCCTTCAAGTGTTAGAGTAAATATCTCAATATATTTCAATTTAGTAAAATCTTGATCAGGGTAGTCCTTGCGAGGAGTCACAGGACTTGTAAGGTTGAGGCACAAAGTGAATGGATTGATTTAGAGTTGGGCAGTTTAATCTTGAAGTCATCCTGAGCATTAAGGATCAAAGGGATAAATTATATGATAACCATAAGCTTGAGATTCCAGATTGTTGCTCTATAATTTTTGACCTATCTAAATGTCGGATATCATTGCTGTTAGAAAATGTGTCATAAAACCAATTATCAGAATTGTAGATAGTTGAACTCATTATAATTTATACATGAATTGTTAATAAATAAAATTATTTTTTGTAGTTCATCACTTTTGTATATCTTCCTTTATGAACTCTTCTATAATAAAGTTCCTAGAACTACTTCTGATCGACAAAAAAAGGATGTATCATGTAGTTCTTAAATTTGTTGATGACCAAATAATATGTTGTTATCTTGGATGATAATATTTATCGAGTATAGGTTATTGTGTGCCATATAGGTTGGTTGTCCTCATAACCAAGAAGTGTGAAGATACTGATATGGCATGCAAGTGAGTGTAGGTGTACACTGTACTAAGCGTAACCAACTTTGTAGAGTACTCTGCTATTAAATGTATCTCTTAGAAGGATATGGATATAAGTAAACCTTTGACTTGAGATCATCATGGTGACTTACAAGCAACTCACTATACTTACATGCCAGACTACTTAGATTTCTAATCTAGTAATAGATAGTTATTAGGTATAGTCAAGTACTTGTTATGCCAGTATACGATTCAAGATAGGATTGACCACTCCAAGATATTGGAGAAAATGTTCTATTGTATTTTAATTTAGCAAAACTTTGACCAGGATAATCCTTGTGAGAAGTCATAGGATTTAGCAGGTTGAAATATATCTGGATGCACTTTTATGAGTTGGCAGTTGACTCTGAAGTTATTTTGAGTATTAGATTAAAGGGATGAATTATATGGTAACAATATACCTGTGTTCTTGAATGTTACTTTGCAATCATTTGATCTATCCAGACATCGGGTACCATTACTAGATGGTCACATTAATTAGTTCAAAAATTAGTTCCTGGGCTACTAGCTTAGTGTTTAAACCTATGGGTTCATACACATTAGAAGTTTCTAACTAATCATGATGGCTGATTAACGATTAAGAATTATTCAGAAACAAAATTATAAATATAATTAAAATTAATGCTATACAAATATTATAAATTAATAATTAATTAATTATTAATTAATTATAGAAGGATTAATTAGTAATTGAATTATTAATTAACTTAATTTGATTGAGTAAAGAGATTTTGGTCAAGCCTAATTAAATTTGGTTCAATTGGGTTTCACTCAATTAGGTTATTTGATAACCTAATTGCTAAGGAGTTTTGATCCTGATTTAATTTGGATTTGGACTTGATTAATTTTTGATTAATTAAGTTTATTTGGAGCCTAATCAGATTAGGTTCAAGTTATTTAAATAGATCAAACCAAATTAAATTGGGATTAGGATCAAATTTAATCAGGTCAAATTAAGAAACCCACCTAGTGCCCACTTGCTTATTTTCCTAAAAATTCTCCATGCCACCTTGGACTTTGCATGAACTTTTCTCATGCCATAAAGGAGTTCACACCCTCTTCTTTTTTTTTAATTTTGATTAGGATTAGTTAGGATAATCTTTTGGTTTAAATTAGAATTAGTTTGAATTTTAAAAATTTATAGAGTTCGAATGGGATTCAAACTTCTAACTTTGTCCTAATCTAACTCTAACTCCCCTAATCTCTATCCGATTCCCCATGCCAGTTTTGCTGAAATTCCTTTGAGATGTGCACCGATAAAAAGGAAGTTTTGCATGGGATTTGAGATGAATTATCAAAGGAAAAAAATTGGGAGTGGGCATGAAAACAAAAGTTGGCAAGAAGGGTTTCTTGGGGTTCTAGTGCTAGGTTTTCTAAGGAGATGAAAAAGAAAAATAAAAGAAAGTCTTTTAGATTTTAATTTTTCTCCACTTTTGATCCTCTTTTTCCTCCTCTTCTTGATCTTCTTGAAGGGTTCAAGAATATCCAAGAAAATTTTTATCTAAGCTATCTAGTGGCTTTCAAAAGGATCTAGCAGTTCTGGGAGGTTGATTGCATTGGATTTCATGTGGATAATTCATAGAGGCCACACACCCTGTGCCGTTACAAGGCAACATGGAGAGCCCTTCTATGTGCTTCAATAGTGATGATTATCAACAAATGATCAGGTATGAAATTTAATTTTTATATTGTTACCGCTCTCGTCGCCGCGCCCGTGCCACGGATCAGCCGATCCTTCCTGACCGCCTGGCGAGGGAGCCTCCCTTCCTGCGGAGAACCTGCAACAAAGGGGTTAGAAGACCCTGGCCGGGGATCCCGACGAGGGAGCTCCGACAGTCAAGTCAGTAGACGACGAGAAGGAACAGACTCTCCCACCGGGCCCTCGAAAGGGTCCCAGATTTAGAGAGTTAACTGGTGAAGGAAACGCTCTAGGGACCGGAATCTCGGCTGGGCCTACTTGCCGAGCTCACGCCCAGTGTTCCCCTCTCGGGATCTCGGGTTTCTCTCTCGGAGCAAGGCCTTGTGCCGGTGCTTCCTCCCTGTCCCCAGGCTAATTGGCTTACCTTGTAGTCCCCAGATTCTTCCCTCTTTATCTCCCTCCGTCGTGCGCTTGTCCTTTTCCTCCTCGGAAACCCCCCTCCCTTATTTTCCTTTCTTTTCCCTTTTTGGTGAAGGAGGCTAGGCGACTTTCCGACCTCGTCCACCGGGCCCAGCAGGGAAAAGGCAAAGACAGAAGAGAAAAAGAGGGAGGGCGGCGCTGGCAGAGCGGCCGGTCGTCAGGCCTCGGGCTCCGTGAGAGCGCTCTCTTCCCCGAGCGTGGGCGCCATCCGTTTATGGGGCCTGTTCTGTCAGGATCGGGTCTTCTCGGCTGCGGGACCTGTCGGGCCGATGCAAGTGACGTTCCGCGTGCCGCCGCCCTCTGTACGGGATGCCGTCTGGGGTCCGTACGGCCTGAGGGATGGCCTCGGGATCCGTCTCTCTCCCCGGGGGCCTCTCCGTACGAGCGGTCTGACCTCAGCTAAGTTGGACCCATCTCCAGGGGCAAACTGGTGAGGGGCAAGGGATCGACCGACCTAGGCTCAGGTGGACCCCTCCTGGGTGGACACCTGGCGAGGTGGCAGGAGGTCGCCTGGCTTCGGCCGAGGTGGGCCCGTCTCCGGGTGGCCACCTGGCGAAAGGCGAAGGATCAGCCGACCTCGGCTCAGGTGGACCCCTCCTGGGTGGACACCTAGCGAGGCGGCAGGGGGTCGCCTGGCTTCGGCCGAGGTGGGCCCGTCTCCGGGTGGCCACCTGGCGAAAGGCGAAGGATCAGCCGACCTCGGCTCAGGTGGACCCCTCCTGGGTGGACACCTGGCGAGGCGGCAGGGGGTCACCTGGCTTCGGCCGAGGTGGGCCCATCTCCGGGTGGCCACCTGGCGAAAGGCGAAGGATCAGCCGACCTCGGCTCAGGTGGACCCCTCCTGGATGGACACCTGGCGAGGCGGCAGGGGGTCGCCTGGCTTCGGCCGAGGTGGGCCCGTCTCCGGGCCCGGGCGCCAATGAGGTGGTAGAGGAACTCCGGGCCGAGCTCGACCTCGGCGAGGGTGGTTTGCTTCAGACAGTCGTCGGGTGGTGCGGTCTTGCCGATCCTAGCTTTGTGGACGTGGCGCTGACTCCGACGGGGAAACTTACACGTGGCTTGCTCGCATTCGGCGATACCTGAGCCTGGCCACGTCACTGTCATGGCTGTAACAGTTGCCCCCCAGCCCGCCGTTCCGTCGGGACATCGTAGAACGGAATGTCGGGATTAAATGCGGACATGACATGGGGAGGCGAAGATCTTGCATCATAATTGCCACGATCCTCGCTCGTCGTGGCTCGATGCGGCTGAAGACCTATTGGGGGCCACCACGCGTCGTCCACTTGCCCGTAATCAATGCGTCGCTTTGAGGCAGAGGCCGTTACTCTGCTAACGAGGCATCGGTGTCGGGCGTGCGCCCACGTGGCGACCATCCAGTGGTCGGAGGTGGAATGATGGGTACGGCTGCTGTTGGCTGAGTTTGAAAGGGAGGGGACTTTCCAGAACGAGGCCTTTTCCCTTGCTTCGTGGGCGGTTTGCTGCAGGCTAACAACTTCTGCTGCTCGCGCTCGTCTGTGCATTTTCGGTGAGTGCCTCCTTCTCCTTCTTTGGCCCCCCTTTTTCTTTCTCATTTCCCGTCCGATTTCTTTGTCCTTTCCTTTTCCATGGTGCGCCGTCGCCACGTCTCTTCCAACCCGGATGAGGCCGGTCCGTCCCGGCCGAGGACTCCGTCTTCTTCCTCCTCGGATGAGGAGGTAATTCCAGAGGAGGTCCGCCGGCGCTTGCAACCCGGGGGTGTCACTATTGGCATCCCCAGGGGGATCCGGTCCCCTCCGGTTGCGCCTGCCATGCCCCTCCGCTCTCTTCCTGCTTTGCCTTCTCTTCCTGCTCCACCATCTCTTCCCGCCGGTCCTTCCGGTCATGCTTCTACCATGACCGAAGGTGACCTTTCTCTGCTCCGGGATGCCTATGGCATCCCGGGGTCTGTTCGTCTGTTTGTTCCGCGGTCCGGGGAGCGCGTCACCATGAGTGGCCCCGGCCGCATTGCTTTCTACGAAGACTTCCTCCTCGGGGGTCTTCGTTTTCCTCTGCACCCTTTCTTTCTTTCCTTCCTCAGCCACTTCCGGCTCGTCCCGGCCCAGCTGGCTCCTAATGCCATCCGGGTCATCTTCTCCTTCATTATTTTCTGCCACTTTCACGGGTTCGTTGCCCGTTTTTCTCTCTTCAGGGCCCTGTTCACCCTAAAGAAGTGCTCCACCGATGACGGCTGGTGGTACATTTCGCGCCGGCCTAGGTGTCTCCGGTTCGACCTCCCTTCCTCGGTCAAGGGATGGAAGAGCCGGTTTTTCTTCGCCTCGGTCGACGACGTCGACTGGGCCTGGAGTTAGCCGGACCGGTCGCCGAACCGGAATTCCCGGGTCGAGTCTGCGGACCAGGAGTCCTACACCCAGCTCCTGAGTGACGTGGTCCCGGCGCTCGAGGTTCTGCTCTCTGAGCAGAATCTTTTTGAGGCCGGCATCAGTCCAATCCGTGAGACTGGTGAGATTCGGCCCCGCATTAATTTCTGCCCCCCCCTCTTTCTTCAAGATCGAGCCGTCTGACCTTCTATCTTTTTCATTTTACAGGGATGAAGTTTTCTTTGGAGAACCTCCTGGAGGGGGCGGCCCAGCGGGACATCGTGGAGGTGGACGAGCCCGCAGCGAAGAGGGCTCGTACGGAGACGAGCCGGGAGGTCGTGGCGGTGACCGTGCCCGGCCCAGCTACTGCCATTTCCCCGCCCAGGCCACCTCAGGGCGGGGTTCCTGGTACTTCGGCCACGCGACCTGGCGGCGCCGCAGAGAGAGCTCCAGCGCCCGTCGCTCCGCCCATCGCCGGGCCCGTCCTTGCTGCCAGCCCGACGGCACCGCCTGTGGCGACCGCCGGCCCGTCGGTTATGGCTTCGGCTGAGGGGGCAGCCACCGCAGGGGCCGGCCCGAAGGGTCCGGCACCGGTGATCTCCCACCGGGACTCGGTCATCCTCGACAGGGGGCTGGTGGAGAAGATGATGGAGTACGCCTCCACCGCCCGGGACCGCCGAGCTCGGGGCGGCCGGGACTACGCGGATGCACTGCTCGGCATCCTTCCGTAGCTTTTCACGGTAAGTCCGAGTTTCCTCTTCTTCCTTGTCTCTACCTCGAGACTTTCTGCCTCTACTCTGACATGTGTCGTTTTTGCCATTGCAGATCGGGAACGACGTCCTCCTACTGAGGAATTACCTCGTAGGGAATGCCAAGAGGGACTCCGATCGGGAGCTGAAGCTCGGCAAGCTCGCAGCCGACGTGAAGGATCTGATGGAGAAGGGGGCCGAGCTGCAAGCCGAGAAGCAAGCCCTCCAGTCCGACCTGGCGCGTTCCGAGGAGCGGAACAAGGAGTTGGAGGCCTCCTTATCGGAGGAGCGGACCTCCAACCAGCGTCGAACTGAGGAGGAGGCGGCGGAGAAGGCCCGCCTGCAGGCCCACTCCCAATGGCTGGAGCGCCAGCTGGAGGAGGCCCGGCGAGAGGTGGCCACGGCGAAGGACCGGAGCGCCTATGTCAACGGGCTCCTGGAGGCGGCCAAGCGGGAAGCGCAAGAGGCCGTCCCCAAGTTCCGGGCCTCCGACGAGTTCACGTCGGAGGTCCGGGAGGCCACCGTGGACTCCTTCCTGAAGGGGTTCCGGATGTGCCGGGAGAAGGTGGGGGCCTTCTTCCCCCAGCTGGACCTGAGCGGAGTCGTCGTCGGCGGCAGGAAGCCAGGAGGCGAGAGCAGGGCTCCCGGCACGGCCAAAGCGACACCTGCGGTGCCGTCGACCAGCGATGCCGCGGCCCTGGAAGAGCCCTAGGAGCCGGCCACTGTAGAAGTTGAAGAAGCAGCGCCCGCGCCTCCGGCAGATGGCTCCGAACCCGCACCCCAGTGACCCGGCACTGTCTTTTTACTTTATCTCTGTAGTTTTTGTTTTTTGGGGAGTCCCGGCCTGTCGGGGCTCCCAGCTTGTAGCGACTACTTATATCAATGAAGATCTGATCTTTATCGAAACCTTGGTTGTTGTTTCGTCTCACTTTTCTCTTCTTTTCTTTCTGAGATGTCGGTTTGGAACACCTGAAATAACTGCAGGCCTGGTCCTTCCATTGCTCAAATCGAAGGATGGGGCCCGCTGAGTCACGTCGCAGCAAGGCAAGCCTTAAGCAGGTCCGATTTTGGGTTGCCTTCATGCTTGGGCGAACAACACGGTTTCTGCACCGTCTTTCAGGCCGAAACTCGGGATCTCCGGACTGAGCTTGGTGCCGCAGGCTTTCTCAAGCCTTGCGTGGCTCACTGAGCTGTGCTCCGGGCTCGCGTGGGCGAACTGGGTTCGGCGCCACCTTCCAGGCCGAAGCCCAGGATCTTCCAGACTGAGCTCGATGCCGCAGGCTTTCTCAAACCTTGCGCGGCTTGCTGAGCTATGCTCCGGGCTTGCGTGGGCGAACTGGGTTCGGCGCCACCTTCCAGGCTGAAGCCCAGGATCTTCCGGACTGAGCTCGATGCCGCAGGCTTTCTCAAACCTTGCACGGCTTGCTGAGCTGTGCTCCGGGCTTGCATGGGCGAACTGGGTTCGGTGCCACCTTCCAAGCCGAAGCCCAGGATCTTCCGGACTGAGCTCGATGCCGCAGGCTTTCTCAAACCTTGCGCGGCTTGCTGAGCTGTGCTCCGGGCTTGCGTGGGCGAACTGGGTTCGGCGCCACCTTCCAGGCCGAAGTCCAGGATCTTCCGGACTGAGTTCGATGCCGTAGGCCTTCTTGTTGAAGTTAGAAGGGAGTGTTTGAAGTGGGGAAGCTTTGTTACAGAAACTGGGAGCCTTACATCACCGGTAGTACATTCTCAGGTTCGAGGAGTTCCATGTCCGGGGGAACCTGGCACCTCCCAATTCTTCCAAGTAATATGCTCCATGAGGGAGGGCTTCTGCTACCCGATATGGGCCTTCCCAGTTGGGTGAAAGCTTGCCGCATTCCCGTGGCTGGGAGGCTTCTGCGCGTCGGAGGACCAAGTCCCCGGGACGAAAAACCTTCGGCCGCACTCGGGAGTTGTAATATCTGGCTACACGTTGCCGGTATGCCGCCATTCGGATTCGGGCCTTGTCCCTCATTTTCTCGAGAAGGTCTAGGTTGAGCATCATCCTGGCCAGGTTTTCTGTCTCGTCGTATTGCTCCACGCGCAGCGTGGGTAGGCTGAGCTCGATCGGGATGACTGCCTCGGCTCCGAAGACGAGGTTGAATGGAGTTTCATCGGTAGCCGTCCTTGGGGTGGTTTGGTATGCCCAAAGGATGCTGGGAAGCTCGTCGGCCCACCTGCCCTTGGCTTGGTCTAGCCGCGTGCGGAGGCCCTGAAGAATGGTCCTGTTCGTGACTTCGGCTTCCCCGTTGGTCTGAGGGTGCGCCACCGAGGTGAAGCGATGCTTGATGCCGAGGTCGCTGCAGAAATATTCGAACTCCCGACAGTCGAACTGGCGTCCGTTGTCGGTGACCATGGTGTGGGGGAGGCCGAAGCGGCAGACGATGGACTTCCAGAAGAACTTGGCGATGTTTGCTTCGGTGATTCTTGCCAAGGGCTCGGCCTCGACCCACTTCGTGAAGTAGTCGATAGCCACTATCAAGAACTTCCGCTGGCCGGACACCGGCGGGAATGGGCCCAGGAGGTCCATCCCCCACTGGGCGAACGGCCAGGGGGCTGAGAGCTGAGAGATTGGGTTGGAGGGTTGCCACTGCACCATGGCATGACGCTGGCACCGGTCGCACTTCTTCATGAAGTCGGCGGCGTCTTCCTTCATTGTCTCCCAGAAGTAGCCTTGACGAAGGGCCTTGTATGCCATTGCCCTGCCCCCCACGTGATTCCCGCAGATGCCTTCGTGAATCTCCTGGAGCACAAGCTTGGCTTCTGTGGGTCCGATGCACTTGAGGAGGGGATAAGAGTAGGATCTTCGATACAGCTGCCCGTCCATCAGGACGAACCTCACGGCCTTCTTCCTGATGAGGCGAGCCGCCTCTCGGTCCTCCGGCAGGGTGCCGCTGGTGATGTACGCAGCGTACTTGTCCATCCAGCCGGGCTCCTGGCTGACCTGATGGACCTCCACCGGTGCCTCAAGGCTTGGGACCTCAAGTCGCTCCACATGAGCGCGTCCCAGCATCGTGTCCGGCAGGGTCGCCAGTCGAGAGAGGGCATCCGCGCGGGCGTTCTCCCCGCGGGGGATATGGAAGCTGTTGAAACGCCAGAACTTGGACGCGCCCGCCTTGACGAGCTCCAAATACTTCGCCATCTGGGGGTCGTGTGCGACGTACTCCCCGGATACCTGCCCCGCCATGAGCTGGGAGTCAGTGAAAGCTCTGAGGTTGGTCACGCCCAGCTCGCGGGAGACCCTCAGTCCGGCGAGAAGTGCCTCATACTCCACCTGGTTATTTGTCGCGGGGAATTGGAAATGGAGTGCGCACTCAGCGACAACCCCGTCACCGTTGGCAAGGATGAGCCCAGCTCCGCTTCTGCCGGAGTTTGAGGCTCCGTCTACATGGAGGATCCAGGCGTCCTCTCCGGGCTCATCGGTGCCGACCTCCATCGGCCGGGCCGGGGGGCCCTCCTCGGGCTCCTTGCCCAAGCCTGCGCACTCGACCAAGAAATCGGCCAGCACCTGCGCCTTTATGGCTGACCTTGGTTGGTATGTAATGTCAAACTCGCTGAGTTTCAGTGCCCACTTGGCCAATCATCCCGAGGTATCGGGTCGGCTGAGCACCGCTTTCAGCGGTTGATCCGTCAAAACGGCGATGGGGTGCGCTTGGAAATAGGGCCTGAGACGCTGGGCAGACACTATTAGCGCAAAAACGAGTTTCTCAGGTCGGGAATACCTGAGCTCCGCATCCCGGAGAAGTTTGCTGGTATAGTACACCGGCCGCTGGAGCCCGTGGTCGTCGGTTCGGACCAATAAAGAGCTGACGGCCTCCGGGGTAACCGCCAAGTAGAGGGTTAACTCCTCTCCCTCCTCGAGCCTAGACAGCAAAGGTGGCGACGCGAACGTCTTCTTCAGCTCCTCGAAGGCCTGCTGGCACTCCTCGGTCCAAGCAAAGCCATTCATCTTCCTCAGCACCTTGAAGAAGGGACAGCAGCGGTCCGCCGACCTGGAAATAAAACGGCTAAGGGCCACAACTCGGCCGGTCAGTTGCTGCACTTGCTTCTTGGAGGCGGGCTGCTCCATGTCAAGGATGGCCTGGACCTTCTCCGGGTTGGCCTCGATTCCTCTTTGGGTCACCATAAACCCTAGGAACTTCCCGGCGGAGACGCCGAAGGTGCACTTTGCCAGGTTCAGCTTCATCTGATGGCGCCGGAGGTTGCCGAATGTCTCCGTCAGGTCGGCCACGTGGTCCGAATCGAGTTTGCTCATCACCAGCATGTCGTCCACGTACACCTGCATGTTGCGGCCTATCTGGTCTTTGAAGACTTTATTGACCAGATGTTGGTACGTCGCCCCCGCGTTCTTGAGGCCGAAGGGCATCATCCTGTAATAGAAAGTCCCGCGGTCAGTTATGAAGGCAGTGCGCTCTTCGTCCTCCGGGTTCATCCGGATCTGGTTGTATCCGAAGAAGGTGTCCATGAATGACAGGAGGCGATGCCCCGAGGTGGTGTCGACCAGCTGGTCGATCTTCGGCAGAGGGAAGCTGTCCTTTGGGCAGGCTCGGTTGAGGTCGGTGTAGTCCACACAGATCCTCCACTTACCACTACTCTTCTTTACCATGACCACGTTTGCTAGCCAGCTGGGGTATTGGACTTCTCGGACAAAACCGGCGGCGAGGAGCTTTTCTACCTCCTCGTTGATCGTCTTCTGCCTCTCCATGGCGAAGCTTCTCTTCTTCTGGCGGACCGGGCGACAACTTGGGTCCACGTTCAGGTTGTGCATGATGATCTCGGGCGGGATGCCCGGCATGTCGGCCGCTGACCAGGCGAACACGTCAGCGTTGGCACGGAGGAACTCCAGCAGGCGGGTTCGCTCTTCCTCGGGGAGCTGGGCCCCGACTTGCACCGTCTTCAGGGGATCCAAACCAAGGGGAAAAGTTAGCAGGCGCTCTACGAGCCCTCCCCTGGGTTCCTTCTCTCTCAGATCGAGATCTTCGATATCGTGAGCGAGCTCTGCGCTCCTGGCGCCCGGGACTGTCTGGAGGCAGAGCGGGACCGGTTGGATCGTCCCCTTCATTTTCCCGAGCCCGGAAGGCGTGGGGAACTGCACCAACAGCCTCCTCGTGGAGATGGTGGCGTCAAGTTGGTTGAGCCCGGGACGCCCGAGAATGGTGTTGTAAGGCGAAGGGAGCTTGACGACAGTGAATGTTATCATGACGGTCGCCTGCCGGGGTGGGGATCCGACGGTGACCGGGAGAGTGATCTCTCCTTCGACCCCCACGGAGTCCCCTGTAAAACCTACCAGTGGGATGTGTACTGGTTTCAACCGATCGGGAGATAAGTTCATTCGAGAGAAAGCATCGTAAAAAAGTACATCGGCCGAGCTTCCACTATCCACCATGATTCGATGTACAGGATGCTTCGCGATGGTCATCTCGACCACCACGGCATCATTGTTTATATTGTCATTAATTTCCCCTCCCTTGGGAGGGGTTACATTCTCCGGGACTTCCCGGGCTCTCTTCATTGCTCGGCCGGACCCGCGTGAGATCATGCCCACGGGCTTCTCCGTTAGGCGATTGTCGATCGCAGGGACAGGCGGTAAGGCCGCGAGCGGCTGCCCTTCAGAGGGGGCTTCGTTCTTGACGAACTTCCTGAGGTAACCCCTCCCGATCAGCTCCTCAATCTCCCGCTTCAGATGGCGACACTCCTCCGTGTCATGTCCGTGCTTGCGGTGGAACTGGCAGTACTTTGATTTATCTCGGGCGGCTCTCGGGTTCTGAGGTGGAGGTCGGCGGAGGTAGCGCTCGCCCTCGATTTCCATGAGGATCTTCGCTCGAGGTACGAGGAGAGGGGTGTACCTCCGCTCGGGAGCGGCCTCGACCCTCGGCCTTGGATTCGGGCGAGGGTCGGCAGACGGCCCGGGCCTCCGAGCTCCCGGGGCGTCCCTCGGGATTGGCTTCTTCGGAGTCTTCCCGTCCAGCTCTCGACGGGTGCGGTCAGCCTCCTCCGCTCGGATGTACTTGTGGGCATGGAGGAGGAGCTCGGAGTATGTCCTGGGCGGCTTCTTGTCCAGGGAATAGGTCAGGCGGGACGTCTTGAGCCCGCGCTTCAAAGCCAGCATGGCGACTGGCTCGTCCAAGCTGTAGATCTCCAGGGCTGCAGTCTTAAACCGGGTGATGTAGTCCCGGAGCGGCTCCTGGTCCTGCTGGCGGATGGAGAAGAGGCTGTCCACCTCTCTTGGCACCTTTCGACAGGCGTCGAAGTGCGCCACGAACTTTCCTTCTAACTGCTGGAAGGAGCAAATGGATCCGGGCTCGAGACGGGTGAACCATACTCGAGCGACCTTCCGAAGGGTCGCTGGGAAGGCGATGCACAGGAGGGCGTCGGTGGCGCCCTGGACCCTCATGAGAGCTTTATAGCTCTCCAAATGGTCCAGGGGGTCGGTGGTCCCATCGTAGGGGTCCACCTGCGGCATGCGGAACCGTTTCGGGATCGGTTCTGCCTGAATTTCTTCAGAGAAAGGGGGGCGGGAGTCGTAGCCCGCCGGGTCAGCCGACGAGTTCTGCAGGTCGGTGAACCGTCGGGCGAACTCCGCCAACTTGCGCTCGTGCTCTTCTAGGCGCCTCTCGGCCTGGCGCCTGATGGCTTCGTCGGTGGAGTCTTCCACCGAGACTGCAGGTGAAGGGGGCGCCGATCGGTCTCGGCGCGAGGTCTGGCCTCGGCGTCGCTTGCTGCGATGCACCGTTTCGGCCCCATCGGCCGGGGATCGACTCTCGTGATCCTCCGAACTGAAATAGTTTCTCTTCGCGGGAGCTTGGTGGCTCCCCCGAGGGTTGGAGATAGCCCGCGGATGGGACGGCCTGCCTTGGATTGAGCGCAGGCTCCCATGCTGCCCCGCGGCTCGGGCCGCGGGAGTCCTGGCTACGGTTGAGTGGCCAGGGACCGTTGCTGATGCTGAAGCTGTCGGACCGCTGAGGTCAAGGTCTGCAGCTGCTGGACGATGGCCGCAAGGGATCCGTCCACCGGGATAGGCTGCTGCGGAAGAGGAGGGGGAGCCGGAAGCTCCCGTTCGGGGGTGTGGCCCCCTGGAGGGGAGTGGGCTTCTCCCACACGGCTGGTGGATGCCTCGCGACCATGAGTGACCATCATTGCTGGAGAGCGTGACACCTGCAGAAAGCTGGTTCCCACAAGGGGTTAGTGTCCTGCCCCCCCTACCTGGCGCGCCAATCTGTTACCGCTCTCGTCGCCGCGCCCGTGCCACGGATCAGCCGATCCTTCCTGACCGCCTGGCGAGGGAGCCTCCCTTCCTGCGGAGAACCTGCAACAAAGGGGTTAGAAGACCCTGGCCGGGGATCCCGGCGAGGGAGCTCCGACGGTCAAGTCAGTAGACGACGAGAAGGAACAGACTCTCCCATCGGGCCCTCGAAAGGGTCCCAGATTTAGAGAGTTAACTGGTGAAGGAAACGCTCTGTGGACCGGAATCTCGGCTGGGCCTACTTGCCGAGCTCACGCCCAGTGTTCCCCTCTCGGGATCTCGGGTTTCTCTCTCGGAGCAAGGCCTTGTGCCGGTGCTTCCTCCCTGTCCCCAAGCTAATTGGCTTACCTTGTAGTCCCCAGATTCTTCCCTCTTTATCTCCCTCCATCATGCGCTTGTCCTTTTCCTCCTCGGAAACCCCCCTCCCCTATTTTCCTTTCTTTTCCCTTTTTGGTGAAGGAGGCCAAGCGGCTTTCCGACCTCGTCCGCCGGGTCCAGCAGGGAAAAGGCAAAGACAGAAGAGAAAAAGAGGGAGGGCGGCGCTGGCAGAGCGGCCGGTCGTCAGGCCTCGGGCTCCGTGAGAGCGCTCTCTTCCCCGAGCATGGGCGCCATCCGTTTATGGGGCCTGTTCTGTCAGGATCGGGTCTTCTCAACTGCGGGACCTGTCGGGCCGATGCAAGTGACGTTCCGCGTGGCGCCGCCCTCCGTACGGGATGCCGTCTGGGGTCCGTACGGCCTGAGGGATGGCCTCGGGATCTGTCTCTCTCCCCGGGGGCCTCTCCGTACGAGCGGTCTGACCTCGGCTGAGTTGGACCCATCTCCGGGGGCCAACTGGCGAGGGGCAAGGGATCGGCCGACCTCGGCTCAGGTGGACCCCTCCTGGGTGGACACCTGGCGAGGTGGCAGGAGGTCGCCTGGCTTCGGCCGAGGTGGGCCCGTCTCCGGGTGGCCACCTGGCGAAAGGCGAAGGATCAGCCGACCTCGGCTCAGGTGGACCCTTCCTGGGTGGACACCTGGCGAGGCGGCAGGGGGTCGCCTGGCTTCGGCCGAGGTGGGCCCGTCTCCGGGTGGCCACCTGGCGAAAGGCGAAGGATCAGCCGACCTCGGCTCAGGTGGACCCCTCCTGGGTGGACACCTGGCGAGGCGGCAGGGGGTCGCCTGGCTTCGACCGAGGTGGGCCCGTCTCCGGGTGGCCACCTGGCGAAAGGTGAAGGATCAGCCGACCTCGGCTCAGGTGGACCCCTCCTGGATGGACACCTGGCGAGGCGGCAGGGGGTGCCTGGCTTCGGTCGAGGTGGGCCCATCTCCGGGCCCGGGTGCCAATGAGGTGGTAGAGGAACTCCGGGCCGAGCTTGACCTCGGCGAGGGCGGTTTGCTTCAGACAGTCGTCGGGTGGTGCGGTCTTGCCGATCCTAGCTTTGTGGACGTGGCGCTGACTCCGGCGGGGAAACTTACACGTGGCTTGCTCGCATTCGGCGATACCTGAGCCTGGCCACGTCACTGTCATGGCTGTAACATATATATATGTAGATTTGACTATGGTATGTATCGATTAGATCGATACGTGCTGATTTTATTTTTTATGTTGCATATCATGTTACAATCCTTGTAGGATATTTTTGATTTGATCTATATTTGTAATTTTATATTTAAAATAGTTTTAAAATATATTTACTTTTATTATAAATTATAAAAAAAATCATGCATGAAGTCCAAGGAGTTTTTCAATAGTGGTATTAGAGCAATCGATTGCATAACATGATTTGCAATGTAGATCTTTGCATATTTGATATATTTTCAATCTAAGTAACTACTTCAGATTGGATTGATTATCATGGCTATCAAGTCATAGGAGTAAAGTAGGGTTTAAAGGACCTCTCTTCCCATCCAATGAGATCTCCTATGGCATGTAGGGATGCCACTTGTGGTTATATCTCATGAACAAGTGAGATAAAAGGATTTATTTTTAAAATTATTTTCAATTATTAGATCAGTTTTTAATGATTTAATCTTAATTAATTTACTATTTTTGATCTGAAATTAATTTATTTTGGTTAGTTTTTATGTTTAGAACATAAAACAAAACATTAATTTCAGCATATAACTATATCATATAGTTTAGATCTAAAAAATTTTAATGTGTATGAGATACAAATAAATTGTTTAGATCTAATTTTAAGAATAATTAATCTTGATTAATTGCAAGAATTAAGAGGTCTAAGATTAGATCAAGAATTATGAATTTAAGATCTAATGGCATTTCATAAACTTGGATATTGGGTTAGCTTGAATCAGTTTAATTAATCGGGTTAGACTTAGGATTAGAAATTTGAGTAATATGGAGCTAATAGAGAAGTTGATTTAACCTAATAAAAAGTTGATTAGGATTAGGTTAAGGATTCTCTAGATCAATTCTATAGTAACAGCTGGATTGGGTGCATATTATATCAAATGGACCTAATTATGACTCAGAGGTCAGACCCAAGTCTAATGACGATATCATCCAGTATAGATCTTGATGCATATCCTTGAGCAGGCATTTATAATATTTTATTTTATTTTATTTGGGTGTATGGAGATTGGGCATATTATTTTTATTTTTATTCTAGTATTCAGCTTATGCATGAATCTCAGAGCATGAACACTAGATTAGTCTAGAGTCTATTTTAAATAGGCTAATTATTTCAGATTGATTTGAGTCTTAGAATTTTGGTTTGTCTAGTCTTTAATTTAGTGGAGAGTCCTGGAGTTTCGATCTCTAATTTATGGAGCACTAGGACCTATATAAAGAAGTTTCATGTATTAGTTGAAGCATCGATAAGAATTGAATAATTTTTTTTAGTTTTCCCATCTCCCTCCTTTCTTCTTGTCATCTCTTCTTCTTCTTCTTCTTCTTCTCTTTCTCTCCTCTTTCCCTTATCTCTTCTTCTTCTTCTCCTAATCTTCTTCTTCCTCCCACCGATTCTGAGAATCAAGAACCCGAACACTTCGACCGTCACTCAACTCTTCCGCTTGCAACCAAACTCATCCAATCGTTGGTATAAAAAAACCACTTCCCTTTCGACGACACTATACTCGAACACCCGTCTCAGTCATTCGATGCCTCCCACACCACCTACTCTACCCGAAGCCGAGTGCGTCGCCACCAACTCCGCCTCTTCCCTCCCATCCAAAGCCCCATAGCCATTCCCTTTTCTGTCCCGTTCATCTCTGGCCACCATTCGAATCCACAACTACTGACTCAAAACCAGTCCCATCCTCCATCGTGCCACTCCTCCAATGAGCCATCTTTTTATGCCACCGACCGTTGATCGTGTCCCCCACTCTAGCATCGACTCCTTCAAAAATACTAGTGAAAACCTCACTAGATCTTTCTCTGAAGCTGGTCCTCTATTTAGCACAATCGTGAAGACATGAATGTGAATGCAAAGTTGGTTTGCATTGCCAACTTCAGGCTAAAGTTCAGGAAAAAAAAAAAAAAGAAAAGAAAAAGAAAGAAAAAAATTATTAGTTTTAAAATCATCATTTCAAGCTTCACCACTATTTGATTCATGAGCATCCTGATCACACGGCATAGAAGTGCATGCACGATCGAAGAGTCTACATGCTTTTTAGAGCAATTCCAGAAAACTGCACCAACTATAATTTTGGATTTATTAAATCAAATCTAACCTTGTTCTATTTTGAAAAAAAATCTTAACTACAATTATTATCTTTTGGTATTCAGGTTCAAGGACTTACCCAGACTCGTCATCTAGCTAGGATCGCAACCGGACTTGGTCAATGCCTCCTTTTCTAGTTTTGGCCATGATCAAGTTTATGAGTACCCTTTTCATTTAAAAATATTTAATTGATATTGGTAGAGAGTTTATTCTTTAAGTTTATTAGATTTATATATTAATTACTTGTGCTCAGCCTAAATTTATGGATAGTTTTTTAATTACCCATAATCTTATTTTAAGATTTAGGGCTTTCATTATTGCTTGTAATTTTTTTTAAAAAAAATTGATTATAGTTTATCCCTTTCATATTCATAAAAAAAAGAATAGCTAATTTTGATTTATAGTTTCAATTTGCTGACAATTTAGAAAAATATATATAAATAAAATAATATCTATATTAGTCCCATATTTGCATCCTTAGATCAGGTCATCCCATATCAAAAGTTGGGTATTAGAGTACAGCTTACTTTTGGTTAGGTATATTTGCAATTAATTTTTTTTTTTTCATATTTTAGTATTTAGTATACCTGCACATCCTTTAGTATTTTAGAAAGTCCAGTTCATAAAGAACTTCAAAAATTATAAAATTTATTTTGTTAAAAAATAGACTCGTAGCCAAACAATTCTATGATTGTGGATTCCTGAAACTACTTTAAAATCCATACCATATTTGGAATTAAATTCTTAGCCTTTGTATTGAAATTCTATAACCTGAAATTTTGGGCAACCTCTGTTTAAACCTAATGTCCTATTTCTAGGAGAGTCAAAAAATTATAAACTTAGTATTTTTAGAAACTAGACTCAAATTTAAGAATTTTTACATGTAAAAATTTGAGAAACTGCTTTAGAATTTGTATCAATTTGAATAGGAATTTCTGATTGTGCATGCAGAAGTTTGCAATCTATAAAACTACACAATACCTATTCTTTTGACAATTCTTTTTGATAAAGTTATCAAAAAATTATAAAATTTATAGAACTGAAAACTAGACTAAAAAAAAAGATACCTATGTTTGAAAATTTTAAAATTGACTTCTAGATTGGTACCAACTCTTTGAGAAAAACTAGTTACCGTATTCTAAAAATCCAATAGAGAATTTGATTGTGATCCTTGCATGACCACCAGGTCAGGAGGAAAATACCATCCCAAATCTTTAGAGTCAGATAGTAAGATGGGTCCTAACCAAATAGCTACATCCCTTCAAGACCTTACTAAAAAAATAGATAATCTGACTGTCCTTTCCCAAGAGCATGGGTTAAGACTAGAAAATTTGGAAGAAAACCAAATTAATAATGCTCAAATTATGAATACTTCTCCTAGGCCCATAGCATAACGAGAGATCTAGAATTTTAATAGAGATAAAAATCAGGCAATTCGACATCAACAATATTTTATTGAACAAGATGAACAAATTTTTCATAGTGTTAAGACTAAAGCCCCGAGTTTTGTGGGTCGATTGGATCCTAAAGAGTATATTGATTTGGAAAGCAAACATGGACCACTATTTTGAGTGGTATGATATATCAAAAAAAAATAGATTTGCTAAAATGAGATTATTAGGTCAGGCTAAAATATACTAGAGTAATATTGAGCAATTAGCCATGCATGAAATACATGAACCTATTAAGACGTGGGTTAAAATGAAAAATAGACTTCATGAAAAGTACCTACCCAAATCCTACCACCAACGTCTCCTTGATTAGTGGCAATGACTGACCCAGGACAATAGATCTATTAGTGAATACATCTCTATATTTGATGAATACTTTATGAGGTGTAATATAACTAAAGATCCCTCTGTCACTCTATCTCAATTTTTAGCTGGACTAAGAGATGATATTTAGAGTGAGCTATTTTGCGAGAAGTTTATAGTCTAGAGTAGGCTAACCAATTAGCTCGAGATTATGAAAGGTTCCATAGGACATTGGCTACCTGTCGAACTGAATCTCAAAGCCCTGAAATCTTAGGACCTAGACCTAGTAATAATCAAACCTCTACTACTCATACCCTATAAACAACACCACCAGATAAGGAGGATGACAAAGGAAAAACTATTTCAAGAGAGATTTCTCGAACTAGTTGTTCCAAAATTTAATGTTTTAAGTATAATGAGCTAGGTCATTATACAAGTCAGTGTCCCTCAAGAGCTTTATATATA
This sequence comes from Areca catechu, assembly GCA_021397845.1. Taxonomy (NCBI): domain Eukaryota; kingdom Viridiplantae; phylum Streptophyta; class Magnoliopsida; order Arecales; family Arecaceae; genus Areca; species Areca catechu. The sequence goes on along the minus strand of CM038042.1, from coordinate 25,675,613 downwards.
GAATAGCCTAAAGAAGAAAATATTAAGAATGAACTTAAGAAAGAAATTTTCATTACTGATCCAAAGTTAGTAAACACCTATGAAGAATATGATATTACCTAAGAGGAACCTGAACCATTGCTTGTAATAAAAGATAGACTTGGAGTGGTTAGGTGTGTACTCACCCATCCTAAAGCAAGTGAAGATTGGCATCGAACTTCTATTGTTCAAACCTATATTGGTCATGATGATAAGGTGTGTAAAGTAATTATTAATAGTAGTAGTTGCATCAATACGATTTCTATGATACCTTGAAACATTTAGGTTTAATACCTGTAGACCACCCGAGTCCATACAAAGTTGCCTAAATAGACACGTCATCAATTCTAATTAGGCACAGGTGTTTGGTACCTATTAAATTCCAATCTTATCAGGATAAAAGTTTGGTGTGATATCATGCCCATGGAAGTTAAAAGTATCATACTAGGAAGACCTTGGTTGTTTGATTAGGATGCAACACTCTATGGTCGATCGAACTCGTGTACTTTTGAGAATAAAGGAAAGAAGATTACTATATACCTTCACCTCCTAGAGTTATCAAAAAAAATGGAGTTAATAATAAAAAGAATGATAAGCTTAGTTAGAGCCTACACTTAATCAGTACTAAAAAAATTGAAAGAAAATTGAATGAAGGCTTTTTGATCTGGATCTTAGCAGTAAAAGAAGTTGATAGTGAAAACCAAAAGCAATATTCCTAGGATGATCAGATGGAGGGGTCGACTTCCAAGTATGAGGCTATGTGAGTTCTAGGGGCTAAGACTCTTGAAGCAAGATTTGTGAAGGAGTGATGTCCTTGGTACAACTCTTATGTAGATCACCATTGGAGGATAGATACTCGTGCATCTATGAAAAATTTAGTGAAACAAGTAAGTCTCAATACCCTCTTATTACATTTTATACTTTGATTATATTATCAAGGTGTATCTTGGGCATTAGGGTTTTGGTGCACAAGGGTATTTTGAATAAAATTTTTGAATAACAACACTTTTGCTACACTTGCCAAAATCCAACATTGGTATCGGAGACATCGTTGATCACTACAATTAAAGAATTGCATGTAGTTTTAATTGATGTTTTCACTAGGATTTTTGATTTGGTTCAATTCGGACCAAGTGTTGAGTTTGATTGAATGTTTAAACCCTAATTAATCTTAGAGATATGTTTAGATATGTTTTTTTATGATTATGAATGCTAGCATGCATATTTTTTGAGTTGTTAGTTAAATTAGGATGTGCTTGAGACCATTAAAGCCCTCCTAAAAATCATATTAAGTTGTAGTGTTAGAAATCAAATGCAAATCCATTGATGATATGATTGATCAATTGGTGTCTAGGAAAGTTGTTCTGGGAAGGTAAAGAAAACATGATTTTTAATTAGATTTGTTGCTTCCATGGCCGATTTTTTGGTATCTAAGGCAAGCACGGGGGGCCTCCCATCTCTCTCCCACTTACCTAGCCAATTTAATTGATTTAAATCTTGAATTGGAAGTGCTCAATGATTATTATACTACTAATGCCTTCCTTCATGCTAAGTTAAAATCACGTCAAAAACTATAGTAAGTTTATTGTGTAACATAAGGCTTACTATGAGGATTGATAATGGGATTAGCTTGATGCATTTTTATGCTTTATGGTATATTTGATGCTGTTGCTTTGTTGTATAACACAAAGGCAATATTATTCAAATACAATTATATGAAAATGAACGGTCTAACTTAACAAAGATATTATAGTTTGTTATGTAACACAAGGTTATAAGTGTCTTAGAGGCAAGAGATAAAGTTGAGAGTTGCAGGGGATGTGATTGGAATGGATATTCCTACTCTTGAACTTGTAGAGGTTTGTTGTGTAATACAAGGCTTTTGTGAGAGATTCAAATCTCAACCCCACTAAGGAACCAAGGAAGTGGGTTCCTATTTATCATATGTGAGGGCTATGGTATTCGATAAAAATAGTGGAAAACATAACTAGATTAAAGACCTCATCTAGTTATGAATGTCTTCATGAGTGGTTTACTGATATAATTATTCTTTAATTTAATTTCTATCTTTACTTTCACTATGTTGCATTCTTAATGTATTTATATTGACTGATCCAAACTATGTGGATTGGTTGAGAAATTTGTAAATAATATTTGCATAGAAAATAGTCTTCTACATTCTTGATACTCATGATCATGATTAAATCGGGGATGGTGCTTTAGAGGCAATTTGCATAGAAAAATATGGTAGACTAATAGTTTGACTATTAAGACTATCATGTTGGCCTTGATATGCAATGAGTTGCAGGCAACATGAAGAAATGAATCTACTTTCCATACTCTTTGGGGAGTTGAATGGAGAGCTCAATCAAGATTGCTTTTTTCTGTCTCTGCCATATTCCTAGTCCAAGTTTGCGATTATGTATCATATGAATAAATTGGATAGTATCCTGCCAAAGCTACTTAACATAATGAAAGTAGCAGTGAGCCATATCAGGGGTGATAAGGCTCTACTCCTTGTAGACAAGAAGAGAGACAAGTAGGGTTCAAAGATGTTAAACTCTAATGGAAGCATCTTCAAGAGGAAGAAGGCATAGAATTCCCTTTTGGTTTTTACTTGTTTTTATAATAGCATGTTATACTAATTGAAGCATGAAATATAATGGAGAAGATGTGAATATCATATTTCTCTAGTATTGTCACTTGGATCATTTTAGTGAGTCAAGAATAAACAAGTAATACAAAAATGAATTCCTTGACCCTTATGATTTTGAATCATTTGGGACTTGTGAATCTTGTCTCATAGGAAAGATGACCTAAACTCCATTCTTAGGATATGGTGAAAGGGCAATTGAGTTGTCAGTCATAGTACATTCAGATGTTTGTAGGTCTATGACAACTTAAGCCAGAGGAGGAACTCCTAGTTCATCATCATTATAGGTGCTTTATCTAGATTTGGATTTTATATATCTGATGAAACATAAATCCAAAGCCTTTCGATAAATTAAAGGAGTATTATTGTATGGTCAAGAAATAAACTAGAAATAGGATCAAAGTTCTTTGATTTATTCGAGAAGATTAATACTTATATAGTGAATTTTTTGATCATCAATTTTTCTCTCTATATGGACACCTCATAATATACCATGGATTATTGGTGTATTGGAAAGAAGAAATCGCACTCTATTGGATAAGGTGTGGTCCATAACATGCTTCACTATTCTTTCAATATCGTTATAGGGATTTATCCTAGAAATTGCTACTTTGATAATAAACAGGATGCCTTCAAGGTTTATTACTAGCACTCTATGTGAGATATCGAAAGGATAAAAGGACAAGCCTCAAATTTTATAGGTTTGAGGATGTCCTGCTTATGTCCAAAGTGATTTTGGATATAAGTTAGGTGCTAGATTCGAGAAGTAAAAGTTTGTAAGTTATCCAAAAAAGAGTATTGGATACTAATTCTACCACCTTATTGAATAATAGGTATTCGTTAGCGTTGGGTTCCTCGGGCTAGGTGCAGCGGAAGATTGGGTTTTAAAATTTTCATTTTTGAAACCATAATCAACTGGAACCCTAAACCCTTGGACCACATGATCATGACAATCAATAAATCTAAATTTTAGGACTATAGAAGAATACCTAGAGTGCTATTATCCTTTATTTCCATGAGGCACACAAGTGCATGCCCTCCAAAGGTGATCTACACAGGAACCAAACCAAGGAAGCACTCCTACAATAGTTGCTTGTTTGACTATGACTCCTTTTGGCAGCCTTCTAGACTTTCTCTCTTGCTAGACTCCTTACCCTCCTGTAGGGCACTCTAAGACCTCTCTATAGCCTCTCTCAGATATCAAATACCCCTTCTATTTTTCTACCTAGGCCCTTGTCTTAAAAGACTAGCCTTGTCTTAAAAGAACAAGCCTTGTCTAAAAAAAGACAAATCTTGTCTTAAAGGGGAGGGAGAGAAAATTGCAGGTTGGAGTATTTGGATGGAAAAAGAGTACTTTGGCATCAGATCACTGATGCCTATTTATAAAGGGGAATAGGGTGCCTGATATATCCATTCATCAGCCATCTGATAAGACTCTTTAATCATAAAGAGTCTTATTAATGGAAAGACACATCCAGATAACACCCATTCATGCACCAAGAGACATATAAGTGTATCTTGGTTTTTCCAGCCAATTTTTCCTTCTAACACATGGCATTAACCGATTGCAGGAAAGTCAAGGAGCGTGAAATGATAAAGGAAGCATCAGAGAAAATTAAGAGACTTAAAGTAGAAGGACTCTGCTTTTCAGATTGGCGCCAATAATGAAGGGACGCATCCCTTCATTGTGCACGTTCTAATTTCATTCCAATTACCATCTATTGATCGGTCAAACCATAGCAGAGGGGCATGGAGATAAGGTAGAAGTCCTTTGGGATTAATCTAGGATTTTTGACTAATCTATAGAAGGACACTTGGTCCTTCTGCATGCACATAATATGCGTGAATGCATTATGGCATCCAAGAGTCCATGCCAACATGGACTCTTTCATAAATCTAAGATAAGTCCTAATATAATTCAGATAAATACTGGATTAGGCTGCCCCACTTAGGACTCTAACCAAAATAAATTTTACTTAAATTGGTTAGCCCAAATAACAAGCAAACAAACCTAATCCAATTGGGTTAGGAGTTAAGCTAGCCAACATATGCTAGTATGTTAATTAGCTAGCCAATTAAGATCCTATGACCCTAATATAAAATATAATTGACTTCCTTGGCCAGTTTCTTAATATGTGTGACCCTTTGGTTTCCATATCTAGCCAGTAGTAGGTTTAGCTCCAAGCCAATTCGATCCAATTGAAACCAATTTGACCAAATTAAGTTAAATTGAGTTGACTTATGTTGCCAATTCGGACCAGCTTCCGAATTGACTCATGAATCCAATCGATTTGATTCATGAAAATCTATAAGACATGATTGACGTCTACCAATATGTCATGCCTACCCGAAAGATGAGGAATTTGATAGAAATTATCAAAATACCCTTCAATGGAAAGTTAACATAAAATTCAATCATTCGATCTACCTTTATCCCGATTAAGTGATGGGCATGGATAAATGTCAAACCCTATCACTCAATCCTTTTGAATCTCAATTCGATAATAAAGACTTGATTAATGAAAGATTAAAAATTTTATCTAATCTTATCATACTTTGATCAAAGACTTCCTGAGTCATCATTCAAAAAGATTTCATGGGATAAGTCCTCCTCTTACCAGGAGTGATCGATTCCTTGTTGACCCAACTCACATCCTTCATACATAATCCACCATATCCGAGAACATCATGTATATTACTCATTGTCATGAGTGAGTATGAACTAAAATATAGCTTCATGTGCATAAGGAACCATGGTGATCTCAGGTCTAAGGATCACTTGCATAACTCCCATTATGAGAATCATCTTTTGACAAGTAGTAAGACTTCCATAAGATGTTCTCAATGCAGATCAACCTAGTGAACTTATACCCTTATGAGCACCCACATCCTTGTATTAGTATCCCTACACAAGTGGTTGTGAGATCAACCACCCTTCCTTTAAGCATACATAGGATGTGCTAGTCTTTCTGGAAATATCGATCCCTGAATCGATAATCCAATATCTAGGAACATTTTAGATTAGGGTTTACAGGAATTTAGATCTCACTATTATGATCTTCATCATAACCCTAATTCATTGCCCTAACCTATAGGGTTCATCATAATCTTAGATAAGAAACAAGCAATATGATAAATTAATAGATACCTTTTATTGATAAATAATATCATACATGAGTTGGAAGATCATAGAAATGCCCTTGTAAAGATTGGCTTTTAGGCATTATTCTATCAATCTCTCACTTGTACTAAAGCCAATTGCCTTTGTATTTTACACCCATACAATCTAAGTAACGATCAAACTGCTATTGTGGTAGTGCTTTAGTGAATGGGTCTGCTATATTATTTTTTGTATCTACTCGTTTGATAATCACATCTTGTCTTTCTATGATCTCTTGAATGAGGTGGAAGCATCTTAGGATATGCTTGGACTTATGATGAGACCTTGGTTCCTTTGCTTGTGCAACAGCTCCATTGTTATCACAATAAAGTATCTCCGATTATTGTATAGTAGGAACCACATCCAATTTCATGATAATTTTTTTCATCCACACCACTTTCTTTATGGCTTCACTAGCAGCTATGTACTCTGCCTCAGTAACTGAGTCAGTTACAATTTGCTGCTTTGTACTCTTCCAACTCACTGCACCATCATATAGAGTGAAGACATATCCTGATATGGATTTGCTATCATCTGGATCTGATTGAAAACTAGAATCTGTATACCTTTCTAGTTTCAACTTTGATTTATCATATATAAGAAAAATATCTTTAGTCTTTCTTAGGTATCTAAGAATATTTTTCACAGCTTTCTAATGATCCTTCCCTAGATCAGCTTGGTATCTACTCATTATGCCCAAGGCATACGCAACATCAGGCCTAGTACATAACATAACATGCATAATTGATCCTACAGCCAAAGCATGAGGAATCATACTCATTCTTTCTCTTTCTTCTGGTGTCTTAGGAGACATCTTCTTAGATAGATGTATGCCTTGACTCATGGGCAAGTAACCTCTTTTACTTCCCTCCATGTTGAATCTCTTCAACACTAAGTCAATGTACCTGGATTGGGATAAGCCTAGCATCCTTTTAGATCTATCTCTGTAGATCTTTATACCAGTATATAGGATGCCTCTTCCAAATCTTTCATGAAAATTGCTTGGATAGCCAAGATTTGATCGATTGTAACATTGGAATTTCATTCCCAATGATGAGTATGTCATCAATATATAAAACCAAGAAAATAAGGGCACTCCCACTTGTCTTCTTGTACATATAGGGTTCATCCACATTCTTGATGAAACCAAAATCTTTGATTGTTTCATAAAAGCAGATGTTCCAACTTCTCGATGCTTGTTTTAATCCATAAATGAATTTCTTAAGCCTACATACTTGATTTGATCTCTCACTCGAGACAAACCCTTCTGGTTGTGACATATAGACTTCTTTCTCAAGGTATCCATTAAGGAAAGTAGTCTTTACATCCATTTGCCATATCTCATAATCATAGTATGTAGCTATAGCAAGCAATATCCAAATGAACTTGAGCATGGCTATTGGTGAAAAAGTTTCATCATAGTCAATTCCATGTTTTTATTTGAAACCTTTTGGCACCAGCCTTGCCTTATAGGTCTCTACTTGACCATCTATTTCAATGTTCTTCTTGAAGATCTATTTACACCCAATTGGGTTTACTCCTTCAAGTGGATCTACTAAAGTCCAAACCTGATTAGAGTACATTGAGTCTATTTCAGATTTCATGGCTTCCAACCATTTGCCAGAGTCTTTACTCGGATAGCTTTCGTATAGGTCACAAGATCATCATCCTGTATGATACTGGCTTCATTATCATTTTCAATGACAAAACCATATCTGAGAGGTGCATTTCACACTCTCTCTGACCTATGGAGAGGTATGTATTGTGGTTGTTCCTGAACCTTAGGAATATCTGGTTGAGGGATTGCTTTAGGTGTAGATTGAACTTCTTCAAGTTCAAATATCCTTCCATTGCCCCCTTCTTCGATAAATTCTCTTTCCAAGAATGTGTCATCCCTATTAATAGTGATCTTTTGCTCAGTAGGATGGTAGAAAAGATATCATATTCCTTCTTTAGGATAACCTACAAACCTACATTTATCAGTCTTAGCACTTAACTTATGTACAAAAATATTCCTGACATAAAAAGGGCAACCCCAAATCTTAAAATATTTAAGATTTGGCCTTTTCCCTTTCCATAATTCATATAGAGTACTCTTAACTGCCTTTGATGGCACCTTGTTTAGTATGTGGGTAGTAGTCTCTAGGGCATAACCCTAAAAGGATACTAGAAGATCAGTAAAGTACATCATGGACCGTACCATATCTAATAAGGTACGATTTCTCCTTTCTGCTACACCATTTAACTGTGGTGTATATGGAGTGGTCCATTCAGAGAGAATTTCTTTGTCTTTAAGATGATCAAGAAATTCACTAAATAAGTATTCTTTTCCTCGATCAGACTGAAGGGCTTTAATACTATGCCTAGTTTGTTTCTCGACCTCACTTTGATACTCTTTGAATTTATCAAAGGCTTCAGACTTGTGTTTCATGAGATACACATATCCGAACCTAGATAAATCATCAGTAAAACTGATGAAATAAGAGTATCCTCCTCTAGCCAAAGTTATCATAGGACCATACACATCTGTGTGTACTAGACCTAACAACTCAATTGCCCTATTCCATGTCCAGTGAATGGAAATTTAGTCATCTTACCCATGAGACAGGACTCTTAAGTTTCTAATGATTCATGATCAAAAGGTTTAAAAATTTTTGTTTTGTACAACTTGTTTATCCTAGACTCACTAATATGACCCAAACGACAATGCCAGAGATATGTGACATTTATATCATCTCTCTTTCTCTTCTTATTTTCAATAAACATAACTTTATCATTGAGTGATAGAATCAAAAGACCATTAACAAATGTACCACAATCAAAGAACTTCTTTGAAAAGAAGATCGAGCACCCATGGCTCGAAATATTTATTTCATAACCTTGTTTCAATAATAAAGGTATAAAAATAATATTTTTTATAATGTTGGGTACATATAATAATTTTTTAATTCAAGAATATTGTCCAATGGCAATAACATCAGATAGGTGCCAACAGGTTCAATATAAATGGGTCACCACTTGCATTGAACAACTCAAAGTCACCCTTCTTCAAGCTTCTAGGTCTCTGTAACCCTTGCAATGACTTGCATATATGAGACCCACATGCAGTATTTAGTATCCATGAATCAGAAGCTGAAGAACTCAATGATAAGTTTGTTTGTATCATGTGCAAACCTTTGGATGCACCACCAGCATCCTACTTCTGACTTGCAAGATATAACTTGCAATTCTTCTTCTAGTCCCTTTCTTTTCACAGTAATAATAGGTTCCACCAGCAGAGGGCTTTCTTGCCTTCTTCCTTTTTCTGGAAGCTACTCTTAGAGTTCCTTTTCTTCTTTGAGCCCTTATTCATTGCCTACTTCTTTCCATCAACTAGAAGAAGCTAAGCCTTATTATCTCAGGTAATGATAAATTCAGTTTGTTCATGTGATAATTCATGACAAAATATGAGAAGGAATCTGAGAGTGACTGTAGGATCAAGTCCTGATTCAGTTCCTCATCCATCACAAACCCTAATTAACTTAATCGAGTGATCAAGTCAATCATTTTAAGGACATGAGCTTGGACGAAAAAATCCTCATTCATTCATGCTCGGAACAACTGCTTCGATATTTCATATTGAGCAGTCTAACTATGCTCTCCATACTCCTTAAGATTGAGCAATATGACTGAGGTTCCATTTTCTCATGTTGCCTCTATAACTCATTCCTCATTGAGGCCAACATGATGCACTTGATAGTCATGCTGTCATTCTGTCACATTTTATATGTGATCCTTTCCTCCTCAGTAGCATCCTCTTCTACCGAAAGTGGGTTAGGAGAATAGAGGATATAAGCAATTTTCTTATGAGCTAATATAATTCTTAGGTTCCTTAATTAATCCACATAATTCGGACCGATCAACTTATTAGTATCCAAGATGCCTCACAATGAAAGAGTAGAAGCCATAATGTAAAATCTATATTAAATAAAGAATAACTATAAGCAGACCACTCAGGATGATATTCATAATTAGATAAGGTCTTTCGTATCTAATTATGTCTCCCATTATTTTCTATGAAGACCATAACCCTTTCCTATGGTAAACGAGAAACCAGTATCCAGTCTCTTTAGTAGGGTTGAGATCCCAATTCCTTATAAATGCCTTGTGTGTATATAACAAACACTTATAAGTTCAAGGATAAGAAATGACCCTTTCTAATTGCATCCCTTGCAATTCTCAACGTACCTTTTGCCTCTAAGATACTTATAGCCTTGTGTATGCACAACAAACCATAATGTCTTAGTTTAGTCGGACCCTTCATTTCTATATGCCATGATTGAATAATGTTGTCCTTGTGTGTACACAACAAAGCAACATTATCAGTCATGCGATAAAGCACTAGATACACCAAGACAAATTTTATACCAAATGCTAGAGCAGGCCTTGTGTTACATAACAAACCTACTATAGTGTTGACATAAATTTGGCTTAGCATGAACGAAAGCAATTTATAGTGTGCTTAATCAATTAACATTTCCAACTTAAGATTTAGATATGACCAATTTGGCTAGGTAAGTGGAAGAGATGAGGGGGTCCCTCTATTGCTTTCCTTAGATACCAAATAAATTGGCCAGGTCAGACAATGGAACTAATTAAAAATTCATTCTCTTTACCTTTCCAGAATCACTTGCCTAGACACCAATTGGCTGATCAAACTCTAATTGGATTTGCATCATGATTAACTTACACTATGACTAAATATAATTTTTATGAGACCTTTGATGGTCTTATAATACATCCTAATTAATTATGTCAATGTGACATTCATTCTAGCTATCAAGCATATTAATCCTAATATGCATAACATAAGCATGATTATAACAACATTTCGTTCACCTCACTTGTTCATGGGATAAGGCCATATCGGCACCCCTACATGCCATAAGAGACCCCATTGAATGGAAAGAAAAAGGATTTTAAATCCTAATTGGCTCCTATGACTGGATGGCCATAGTGACTAACCCAATCCGAAGTAGTTACTAGGATATATCATATCACATGTATATTATATGAACTAATCATGCATTAATTCATACCAAAGCAAGCAATCAAAAATATTGAGACTATTAATTGCATGCATCAAGGTAGCTCTGATACCACTGTTGGGTTCCTTAGACCGGGTGCAGCGAAAGATCGGGTTTTAAAATTTTCATTTTTGAAACCATAACCGGCCGGAACCCTAAACCCTTGGACCACTTGATCATGACAATCAATAAATCTAAACTTTAGGGCTATAGAAGAATACCTGGAGTGCTATTATCCTTTATTTCCATGAGGTATACAAGTGCATTCCCTCCAAAGGTGATTCACATAGGAACCGAACCAAGGAAGCACTCTTACAATAGTTGCTTGTTTGACTGACTCCTTTTGGTAGCCTTCTAGACTTTTTCTTTTGCTGGACTCCCTATCCCCTGTAGGGCACTTTGAGATCTCTCTATAGCCTCTCTCAGATATCAAATATCTCTTATATTTTTTTTTCTTTGGCCCTTGTCTTAAAAAACTAGCCTTGTCTTAAAAGAACAAGCCTTGTCTTAAAAAAACAAGCCTTGTCTTAAAAAAGACAAACCTTGTCTTAAAGGGGAGGGAGAAAAAATAATAGGTTGGAGTATTCGGATGGAAAAAGAGTACTTTAGCATCATATCACTGATGCCTATTTATAGAGGGGAATGGGGTGCCTGATATGTCCATTCATCAGTCATTTGATAAGACTCTTTAATCATAGTCTTATTAATGGAAAGACATATCATGATAACACCCATTCATGCACCAAGACATATAAGTGTCTCTTGGTTTTTCAAGCCAATTTTTCCTTCTGTCACATGCCATTAACTAGTTGCAAGAAAGCCAAAGGGAAAAAAATGAGAAAGGAAGCATCGGAAAAAATTAAGAGACTTAAAGCAGAAGGACTCTGCTTTTCAGATTGGCACCAACAATGAAGGGACGCGTCCCTTCATTATGCACGTTCCAATTTCATTCCAATTGGCACCTATTGACTAGTCAAACCATAGCAAAATGGCATGGAGATAAGGTAGGAGTCCTTTGAGATTAATCTGGGATTTGTGATTGATCTGTAGAAGGACTCTTGGTCCTTTTGCATGCACATAATATGCGTGAAAGCATTATGGCTCCCAAGAGTCCATGCCAACATGGACTCTTTCATAATTTCAAGATAAGTCCCAATATAATCCAGATAAATACTGGATTAGGCTGCCCCACTTAGGACTCTAACCAAAATAAACTCCACTTAAATTGGTTAGCCCAAATAACAAGCAAACAAATCCAATCCAATTGGGTTAGGAGTTAAGCTAGCTAACATATGCTAATATGTTAATTAGTTAGCCAATTAGGATTCCATGATCCAAATAAAAATATAATTGACTTCTTTGGCCAATTTTCTAATGTGTGTGACCCTTTGGACTCCACATCTAACCAGTAGTAGGTCTAGGTCCAAGCCAATTCGATCCAATCGAAACCAATTTGACCTAATTAGGTTAAATTGAGTTAACCTATGTTGCCAATTCGGACTAGCTTCCGAATTGACTTATGAATCCAATCAATTTGATTCATGAAAACTCATAAGACATGACTGATATCTAGCAACATGTCATGTCTACCTGGAAGATGAAAAATTTGATAAAAATTATTAAAATACCCTTCAGTGAAAAGTTACCATGCAATTCAATCATTTGATCTTCCTTTATTCCGATTAAGTGATGGGCATGGATAAATGTCAAACCCTAGCACTCAATCCTTTTGAATCTCAATTTGATAATGAATACTCGACCAATGAAAGATTAGAAACCCTATCTAATCTCATCATGCTTTGATCAAAGACTTCCTGAGTCATCATTCGAAGAGATTTCATCGGATAAGTCCTCCTTTTACTAGAAGTGATTGATTCCTTGTTGATCTACTCACATCCTTCATACATAATCCACCATATCCGAGAACATCCCATACATGACTCATTGTCATGAGTGAGTATGAATCAAAATATGGCTTTATGTGTATAAGGAACCATGGTGATCTCAGGTCTAAGATCACTTGCATAACTTCCACTATGAGAATCATCTTTTGACAAGTAGTAAGACTTCCATAAGATGTTCTTAATGAGGATCAATCTAGTGAACTCATCCCTTATGAGCACCCATATCCTTGTATTAGTATCCCTACATAAGTGGCTATGAGATCAACCACCCTCCCTTTGAGCATACATAGGATGTGCTGCTAGTCTTTCCAGAAATATCAATCCCCGAATCGATAATCCAATGACTAGGAACATTTTAGATTAGGGTTTATAAAAACTTAGGTCTTACTATTATGATCTCTATCATAACCCTGATTTTATTGTCCTAACCTATGGGGTTCATCATAATCTTAGATAAGATATAGCAGTATGATGAATCAACAAATGCCTTTTATTGATAAATAATATCATACATGAGTTGGAAGATTATACAAAATGCCCTTGTAAAGATTGGCTTTTTGGACATTATTATTTTAGTTAGTAGGTATACCACTTTTTTAGAAAGGTGTTTTTCCTTAGAAGGAGAAAGTGGGAGAATCATATTGAACCGTAAAAGTTCAATACCTACAAACCATTCCTTTATCACCAATGAATGGTTCACAAGGTGATCCTCAACCAGAAGTACCCAAGGATGAGGTACATCCACAATACATACCTCCTCTTCGTAGATCAAACAGAGTGTACTAGGCACCTCTAAGATATGGGTTTGTCATTGGAAATGACATTAAAATCCAGATTATTCTGGATGATGATCTATTGACATATATGGAAGTTTTCATGAGTAGAAACTCTGACAAATGGCTACAAGCCATATAATCTGAGATGGACTCCATGTAGTTAATCAAGTGTGGACTTTGGTTGATGTCCCTATGGGTGTGATCCCAATAGGTTGTTTATTAGTCTTCATGATGAAGATTGGAGTAGATTGCCAACTTGCAACCTACAAGTTTAGGTTAGTGATAATTGGTTTCAAGCAAAGGTAAAGAATTATCTTTGAAAAAATCTTATCACCTATAGTAATTATCAAGTCTATTCAGATTATGCAGGCTAAAGTTGCATATTTTGATCTGGCAATTGGATCTCAAAATCTCTTACCTTAAAAAAAAGTATTTTGAGGATAAGGTTTACTTGACTCAACCAGAGAGGTTTGTCTTAGTGGGAATACAATTTTAGTATGCAAGCTTTGGAAATCCATTTATGGATTGGAGCAAGCTTTGAGGAGTTGGAGCATCCATTCTATTATGATGGTCAAAAGAGATTGGATTCATTAAAAGGTAGATGAATCATGTGGACAAGAAGTCAAGTGAGAGTATTATTGTCTTCTTAATTCTATTTGATGATTAGGAATGATATCCCAATATTTCAAATCGGTCATGACTTGGCTATTTAAGATGTTTTTCATGAAAGACTTGGATAAAGCATCCTATATACTAGGTATATATAGGTCTATAGAGATAGATCTAAAAGGATGTTTGGCATGTCCTAGTCTTGGTACAGAGACTTTGTGTTGAAAAGGTTCAAGATGGAGACTAGTAAAATAGTTTACTTGCCTATGTGATGCTATGTAATAGGCCTGATGGGACTTATGTTTTAGGCATAGACAGAAAGTTTTCAAGTAGATCCAAGAAAGGATCATTGGAAAACAATGAAAAGTATTTATTTTCAGAGGACTAAAGATATTTTTCTAATATTTCTGGATGATTGGAGTAGAAACTAGAAGGATATTTTGATTCTAGTTTTGAATAAGATCCAGATGATAGCAAATCTCTACCAAGGATATAGGATTATCCTGAAAGGTATAGCAATGAGTTAGAAGAGTTTCTAATAGCAAAATGTAGCTAACTTAAGCATTGAGCCAAATTACATTATTGCTAAGTGAAGATAATTTAGGAAGTTGTCTGGATGAAGTAGTTCATCTCTAAATTGGGCTTGGTTCTAGAGTTTGAACCAAGAACTCTTTTGTTAATCTAAGCACATCCTAAGACACTTCCATCTCATTTATGATGAGATCATAAAACAAATTGAATCATAAAATAATATAGCAGATCCATTGACTAAGGCCTTACTACAGTAGTTGTCTGATTGTCTTCCAAGGGTTTAAGATATTTGGATAATTAGTTTCAGTGCATGTAGAAGATTAAAAGAATAGTGCTATGCAAACCAATCATATGAGTGATATGATGGAACTTTTCTAAATAATCTTCCAACTCATGTTATGATAATATTCATGTTTCTATGGATTAAGACATTATGATTTATCATTACAGCTACATCGTACTATACTTAATTAAGATTATGATGAATCCCATAGATTTAGGTAATGGTTTTAGAGGATATGAAAGGAGTTCATGCCTATGAGATCTAAAATTTTAAAATTCTAATCTAAAATTTTCCTAATCGTAGGAGCATTGAGTCAGGGATCAATGTTTTAGTTAGACTGGCACATCTTATGTATAGTTAATAAAAAGAGTGGCTAATCATACAAGCCACTTATATAGAATGCTAATACAAAGATATGAGTATTCATTAGAAAATGAGTTCACTGAATTGATCCACTAAGAGAAAACATCTTATGGATTCCTATTTGCATGTCAAAAGATGGTTCTTTAAGAGGAAGTTGTGCAAGTAATCCTTAAACTTGAGATCACTATGGAACCTTGTACATAAAAATCCATGTGTTGGTTTATACTCATTCATGATAATTAAGTAATGAATGGGATGCTCTGGATATGGAGGAATGTATATGGAGGTTGTGAGTAGGTCAACAAGGAATGAATCATTCCTAGTAAAAAGAGATGTCATCCTGTGTATTATCATCTCTAGATGACTCTAAAAATCTCTAGCCAGAGTAGGATGAATATTAGGAAAGGTTTCTAATATTTCATCATTGAGTCATCACTGATTGTTGGATAATTGAAAGGAATCTATTGGTGAGTTTGACATGTTTTTATACTCAGACACATTCAGAATGTAAGATAATTGAAAGATTGAATTGTATGGTAACTTACTATTGAAGGGCATATTTGATATCTTTATTAGATTTTTTATCTTCTAGGTAAGCATGATATGTTACTAGATGCCAATCTTGCCTTGTAGATTTTCATGAAATGATTAATTTATAAATCAATTAAAAAGGGTCTAATTTGACAACATCAACTAGCATAGTTTGGATCTTAATCGATTACAAGTAGTCTAATCAAATTAGGTCAAATTGCACCTAGACCTACTGCTAGCTAGACAAGAACCCAAAGGGTCACACACATTAAAGAATTGGCTAAGGATCCATTTGATATGGTTGATTAAAAATTTGGATCTAATCAAGGTGACCAGTAAGTATGCTAGCACATGAGGAAACCCTAGCTCCTTGAATTGATTTCGATTTGGGTTTGAGTCTTGTAAATTTGTAAAACCTCATTGACTTATTGGTTTATTAGAGTTTGGATGTGAGTTAGCCTCTAGGGGCAGCCAAATATGATGCATGCCTAAATTAAGAGTCTCAACTTGATGGGACTCTAGGTGCCTAAATTATATGAGGGCATGTGATGCACTTTTGGTACGAAAATGAATGAGGAATCCTTCTATGATGGGTTTCAAATCTATGTGGCACGAAGAGAGGCTCTTCATCTACATCAGAACTATTTTTGAGGCATTTATTGGCTTTTATTTTGGGCATGGATGTGGTGTGGATACTAGGGCCAGAAAATATTGACAGGTTGAACCCACATCCCTGTGGATCACCTGTGAATAAAGCCCTGAACCCAACCCCTTTTATCCACTATAAATATTTTATTTTAAATTTTGTTATATAGACTTAGTTGGGTTTATCCCTTTTTATCAACTGTAATTAGGGTTTTTAATTTTTTTAGCCTTTTAGGCCAAACCCCAATTTCAATTGGGTTATAAATGATCTAGTGTTAGTTTGCCCTTTTTATCAATTAGGGTTTGTATATAAACCCTATTTATCAGGTTGTGTCAAAACCTATTTTGGGCCAAACCCTATTTACTAGCTTAAGCCATTTTATGTTATTGTTTATGCTTTTTGATCAAGTTAGGCTTAGAGTTGGTTTTTAGTTTGTTAAATCATGTGATTAGTTAGTTATTGAGTCCTGTAAAATAAGGAAGACCCAATTGAAGACCTATGTGACTTCATGTGTACTCAAATCAAGACAAGCCATGTGACTCCACGTGCTAGCCCAAGTCACTTGTCATAAGCAACCACTTCTTGGTGCTACCTTTTTCAAGAATTTGGATATCAACACATGTCATGTTTGGACATGTCATGACACATCATTGGGACAACACCACTTGGCACTTCATCCAGGACATTATCACATGGCATGTCATTTATGTTTGGACATCCCACATGCTATGTCTTAAATGAAAGCAAGAATTGGCGCCCCTTCTTTTTAAGAGGAGTAAAGCAAAAGGAGTTCTCCAAATTGTCACCCATCATCTCAATTATTTCATGACAAAGCAAGAGAAGTCGGCCACCATTTTCCAAAGGGTTTCAACCCAAATTATTCATCAAAGTGTTGGAAGTCCAAGGGTTTCTACTTCAAGAGTTTTGATCAAATATGTTGGAAGCTGCTTATGTCTCCATAACTCTAGAGTCTCACCAAAACTCTTGAGTCCTCTCCTATCTAGACTGAAGAGTCCAATTACCTGTAGAAGCCTACAACATCAAGACTCCAGAGTCCAATAATCATGGCCAAGTGATGGAGCATCTTGACCCTACATCATGCCATCTCACCAATCCTCATCTTTGCACCCAAGATGGATGAGAATCCCATGATGATTGCCCACTTTGAGAGAGTCCCAGATCAGCCCAGTGATAAGAGTCCAGGATGCCTAGAAGCAAGATTCTAGGAGTTGTAGTCCAAGGGAGAAAAAGACTAGTATTTGTATCCCTTGCACCACTAGTTGTGGATCTATAAAAATCCCATCAACCCCCCTTGTAATTATTATTATTCATTCATCAATACAACGACATTCAATCAAATTTTTCCTTTTCTATGTGCATCGTGGGATGTGAGGCCCTTTTCCTTTGTTCTTCGGAATATCGCGGGGTGTGAGGCCCTAGTTATCCTTCTTTCCATCCAGAAAATCCAAAAACCACCACTTCTAACCCTTTCCCTTCATTCTTTTTCCTTCCTTTGCTACTTCTTAATTTATGTTTTCTTTGTTGAGTGATTGTAGGTGATAAAGAATTAAAGTTAAGGTGTTCTTGCCTTGGAACCAGCATCGCAAAAGATCGAAACCCGAAGATCGAGATCTTGAAGCCCTACCGCTAAATTCTTGAGAGTCCAGCCAGATCTACTTCAAAGGGAAACGTCTTCATTGGTAAAATTATAAAACCCTTCCCTACTCTTTGACTTCTGAATCTTTGATAAGTAGATCCTAGTTTACGGTGGTTTCTTAACCATCGAATCCTGATTTTCTAGTTACTTTGTTAGATCTACTCATGCAGGTATAAACTAGTTGACTAGTTTACGTTAATTACTTACTTTGAGTCATTAAAAACTGAAAATTATAAAAAAAATTAATCTCTATTTTTCTCTACTAATTAGGTTAATAATCAGTAGATTAAGTTTTCATAATTATTTCACATCAATTTTGGTATCAGAGTGAAAGGTTAAACTAGGGTTTAACTTCTAGTTCTGAAATTTTTGCATACCTAAAACTAGGCTGAAATTAAATTGCATGAAAACCACCCTAAAAAAATTCAAAAAAAAAATAAATGTTCTATTAATCCTCTGATAATATCAAAAAATCAGATAAAAATAATTTTTTTTATTACTATTTTCTGGTGGAAGGAAATCATGCCTCCGAGCGGGTATATGAAAGTATACTTATGACCCATGAGAGTAATGAGCTACGACTAGACATGAAATCTTGAGATCGAAAATCTAAAACTAATCTGATCTGAAACTTAATTTATAGATAATACAAAAAAAATAATTAATATATATTTTTTTGTTATTTTTATGTATTTTAATCTCAGTGCATCTAGGATTTCATATTTGTGTGTGTGCATCATCAAGAAACCTAATCTTAAGGGCATACAATATCTATATAAGGGAGGGATTTCATTATCCTTCTTTAGTCCACAATCACCACCTTTGCATCGATCCTAACCTTAACTAAAATCAATTAGACTTAATTTGCTTTAGTGAGCTAGGGACACCAATAGGTCGGGTTCCAAGTTTTGTGTGAAAGCTAGTGCACCCGATCCTTTGATTATTACTTGAACCCGGTATCTATGGCTAGAGGTCTAGAGGCAAATGCCCTAAGTGGACTCGTGGTTTTTAATTAGGACCTTGTGAAAGTAGGAGGAGCCTCCCACAACCCCATCTCTTACTTGGCTAGTGGATAGGGTAATTACTGAATTGGTAATAAATTCAGCAGACCCATTCTACTTGAGCTCTAGGTCTAGGAGACCCTAGTCCGAGTCTTGTGTTTGCATTGCATGACCCCTAGATTAGGAGCCCAATACCAGTAGTCTCACCCAAACCTAACCCAGTCTGACCATGGATTACAACCATGAAACATTTCTGAGGTTCATGACTGAATAATTTGACCTGGTGAATAATAAGTTTGACCGAATAGATGATCGACTAGGTAACCTAGAGAAAACCCATAAGATCTGTCTTAAACCTAAACTTGAGACCCCATGTCCTATACTTCCCAACCCTAGGATAGCCCCTTGCCATGACCCCATATGGGAGACTAACCATAGGAGACCCAATTATGATTCCATAGACAAGATGAGAGAGCCACTAGGAACTTTAGTCTAGCAGCACCTACTTTTGGTGGTGATCTTGATCTTGAAAATTATATCGATTAGAAAGAAGGTATGGATCTATATTTTGAGAGGGAACTAGTGTCTGATAAAAGAAAGTTTAAGTTTGCTAAGCTTAAGTTAGTACGCAGGCTAGAATTTACTGGGATGACGTTGAAAGAATGATCAGATGAAGAAGAGACATCCATAACTACCTGGAGTGACATGAAACTTAAACTTAGGAAAAGGTACCTACCCAGATCATATGAACCTAGTTCCTATGCACCCAGATCCTTTGAACCCAGCTCCTATGAACCCAGATCCATGACCTATAGAGCTGAACCTATATCCTATGAACCTAAGAAACCCATAACCCCTAGGTATCAATCTAGTGCTAGTTAGGTTTCCCTTAGTTGGCTAGAACCCATTAGGATTAGTGCTCCTTATTAAAAATTAGGATCTAGTCAAATCCACCCGAGTTGACCCATTCCTCAATAGAGTCGACCCAATTCTCACTCGAGCTGATTCAACCCTAATCTAAGCCGACCTACCCTTACTAGTCCAGATTTTAGCCCGCTTCCCCTTAATCGACCCACCCCTACTATCCCAGTTGTTCCCAAGGATAACATTGAAGAGGAAGTAGGTAGGATAGACCCAGAATTAGCTGACCCGATAGGCACCCAGATTGAAGCCAGCCCAGAGTTAGTTGACCATGACTGTACCCTGACTGAAACTGTACTGGTAGGATCCTTAGAAAAAGAGATCCAAGAGGAACCTAACCCTATTGCTGAGACCTTACATGAGAAAATATTAGAAGAGACTCAAGTCATAGAGCCTAGTCCTGAAATCCAAGAACAAGAGAAAATTGGTGAGGACTTGGCTTATTTAGTCTAGTACCCTCAGGAAGACTTCACCCTTGTGGTCCCAATTGAAGATCTTTTTCCTGAGATTAGAGACCCATTTTTCCATCAAGTGGACCCTTTATTCCCTGTAGGTGTGAATTAATGTCTAACCCTTAAGGTCAACCCCATTAGTCTAGGACAAATCTCTGAATCTTTTTCTTATTTTCTATCCTACCAAGTCACCTCCGAATCCACTTCTTATTTTCTATCCTTCCCTGAAGCTTTCCATGTTTTTAGGACCATTGGATTACATTTTGTAGATATTAGTATGTTGAATAAGCCCATTGAGCATGTTAGGTTTACAACCTATTTCTGGCAGACTATGTGGCATCTATTAGAAGTGCATGTCAAGTTTTCATCTACATGTCATCCACCAACCAAGGGTCAAGCACAGAATTAAAGTTAAGGACTAAAAAAAATATATAAATAAATAAATAAATTAATAAATAAATTTTTTCACTAGGAAAGCATAGTTGAGTCTATTAGACATTTGCAGAGTCATATGCACAACACATTAAGGAATTGCATAAGAATCATATGGCTAACCAAAGAAAAAAAAGACTCAAAGAATACAATGAAGGAGACTTTGTCATGGTTAGGCTACGACCTGAATAGCTTCCACTTGGAACCATGAAAAAGTTACATGCCTGTAGTAGTGGACCATACAAAGTAATTAGAAAAATTGGTTCTAATGCCTACGTGCTTGAGTTACCACATGAACTAGGCATTAGTTCTACTTTCAACATTTTAGACTTTATAGAGTATAGGGAGCCAACGTTGACTCCTAGTGAGCCATTTGAGCCTGATCCAATCCTTGAGAGTGAGCCAACTCAAGTATGTCCACCTGCCATACCACCAGCCCGAAGAGACAAGATCAAGCAGATCTTAGATGACAAGATTATCGTTACTCGGGGCAAAAATTATCAGCGATATCTGGTTTGTTGGCAAGGATGACCCGAGACTGTTGATTCTTGGATCACCAGAGAGGGCTTGCAGAGAGTTGACCCAGACTTATTGGAGCACTATCATAGCGACATTGACCCATACTCGATAGGATCAAGTTTCTCCCACCTGAGATGAATTGGTGTGGACATCAGGGATAGAAAATATCGACAGGTTGAATGACATCCCTGTGGATCACCTGTTAATAAAGTCCTGAACCCAACCCCTTTTACCCACTGTAAATATTTTATTTTAAATTATGTTATATAGGCTTAGTTGGGTTTAGCCTTTTTTACCAACTGTAATTAGGGCTTTTATTTTTTTAGCCTTTTAAGCCAAACCCTAGTTTTAATTGGGTTATAAATGATCCAGTGTTAGTTAGCCCTTTTTATCAATTAGGATTT
Organism: Areca catechu; assembly: GCA_021397845.1. Lineage (NCBI taxonomy): Eukaryota > Viridiplantae > Streptophyta > Magnoliopsida > Arecales > Arecaceae > Areca > Areca catechu. Next base: position 25,653,687 of record CM038042.1, on the reverse strand, counting down.
GTATATAAATCCTATTTATCAGGTTGTGTCAAAACCTATTTTGGGCCAAACCCTATTTCCCAGCTTAAGCCATTTCATTTTACTGTTTATGCCTTTTGATCAATTTGATCAAGTTAGGCTTAGAGTTGGTTTTTAGTTGGTTAAATCATGTAATTAGTTAGTTATTAAGTCCTGTGATACAAGGGGGACCCAATTGAAGATCCATGTGACTTTATGTGTACTCAAATCAAGATCTATGTTCTAGTCCAAGACAAGCTATGTGACTCCATATGCTAGCCCAAGTCACTTGTTATATGCAACCACTTCTTGATGCCACCTTTTTCAAGGATTTGGACATCAACACATGTCATGTTTGGACATGTCATGACACATCATTGGGACAACACCTCTTGGCACTTCATCCAAGACATTATCACATGGCATGTCACTTATGTTTGGACATCCCACATGCTATCTTAAATGAAAGCAAGAATTGGCGTCCCTTCTTTTTAAGAGGAGTAAAGCAGAAGGAGTTCTCCAAATTGGCACGCTTCATCTCAATTATATTACGCCAAAGCAAGAGAAGTCGGCCATCATTTTTCAAAGAGTTTTAACCAAAATTATTCATCAAAGTGTTGGAAGTCCAAGGGTTTCTACTTCAAGAGTTTTGATCAAAGAGGTTAGAAGCTGCTTAAATCTCTAGAACTCAAAAGTCTCACCAAAACTCTTGAGTCCTCTCCTATCCAGACTGAAGAGTCCAATTACCTATAGAAGCCTACAACATCAAGACTCCGGAGTCCAACAACCATGGCCAAGTGATGGAGCATCTTGACCCTACATCAGGCTATCTCACCAATCCTCATCTTTGCACCCAAGATGGATGAGAATCCCATGATGATTGTCCACTTTGAGAGAGTCCCAGATCAGCTAAGAGACAAGAGTCTAGGATGCCCAGAAGTAGGATTCTAAGAGTTGTAGTCTAAGAGAGAAAAAGACTAGTATTTATATCCCTTACATCATTGGTTGTGGGTCTATAAATATCCCATCATCCATTCTTGTAATTATTATTATTCATTCATCAATACAATGACATTCTGTCAAAATTTTTCTTTGCTATGTGTATCGTGGGATGTGAGGCCCTTTTTCTTTATTCTTTGGAACATCGCGGGATGTGAGGCCCTAGTTATCCTTCCTTCCATCCAGAAAATCCAAAAACCACTACTTCTAACCCTTTCCCTTCATTCTTTTTCCTTCCTTTGCTGCTTCCTAATTTGTGTTTTCTTTGTTGAGTGATTGCAGGTGATCAATGATTAAAATCAAGATGTTCTTGCCTTGGAACCAGCATCATGAAAGATCGAAGCCCGAAGATCGATATCTTGAAGCCCTGTCGCTAAATTCTTGAGAGTCTAGCCAAATCTACTTGAGAGGGAAACATCTTCATTGGTAAAATTATAAAACCCTTCCCTACTCTTTGACTTCTGAATCTTTGATAAGTAGATCCTAGTTTACGGTGATTTCTTAACCACCAAATCCTGATTTTCTAGCTACTTTGTTAGATCTACTCGTGCAGGCATAAACTAGTTGACTAGTTTACCTTAATTACTTACTTTGAATCTTTAAAAATTGAAAATTATAAAAAAAATTAATCTCTATTTTTTTCTACTAATTAGGTTAATAATCAGTAGATTAAATCTTCATAATTGTCCCGCATTAGAATGCCAGGAAAGGAGTTGGTGCATGCAGGGATTTCTAGTCATGCATGAATGGGTGTGAGAGTCCTTCTACTTTAAGCAAAAAGATATGCATTATTTGATTAGGAATTTTTCTTATTTTGAGTCCTCTTTAAAAGGGATTCCATATGGGATTTTTTGGGAATTCTTTGATCAACTTTAAATGCTTAAAATTCCTCCTCTCACTAGGCTGTGTGCAAGAGTCTCTTTGGTCATGTGAAAGGATGCCAAGTTTTTCTTTAGTTTGAAATAGGACACCTTATAAATTTAGGATTCTTCTCTTATTTGAATTAGTATTTAGTAATGATTTAGCATGTCAAATATGGGAAGGATCTAATAATGGTTAGATGTAAATAAATACCTCTTCATGGATGCGCATGAAGCAATCTCAGGATGTGCGAAGGGTCATGATTTTTCCTTCTATTTTAAATAGAAGGAGACATCTTCTAATCATATTCCTTACCTTCTGGATCATTTCAAATGAACATTTTACATGGCATTTTTTTAGATTTCTTTGATCAACAAAAAATGCTAGAAACACTCTCTTTTTGCATGCACATGGGGAGAAGCCAGAAGAGCCATATCTACCTAATAACGAGTCCTCCTACTAAGAGACTTATCAAATCCGATCACTCTCTTTTAGATAGACTTGAAGAGGGATTGTGATACTACATTGGCACCCTTCTAACTCTATAAATATGGTACAATAGATAGGTTCTTGTGTGGTTTCTTTTCAAGACTAAGTGCTGTCCAACTTCCTATCTAGTCTAAGTTTTAGGACATAGCCTAGTCATTTTATGACAAGGGCTAATCCTATTAAATCAAGGCTAATGGACATCTTAGAGGAGGAAATCAAGAAGCCTATGAAGTGTTCTGATTATATAGAATGTGTATTGATGGTCAAGATGATTAGATGGAGGCATCAACTTCCAAGCATGAGGCTATGTGAGTTCTAAGGGTTAGGACTCTTGAAGTGAGATTTATGGAGGAGTGATATTCTTGGTGTAGCTCTTGTGTGGATCACCATTGGAAGATGGACATTTGTGTATCTATGAGAAATTTAGCGAGACAAGTATCAATATCCTCTTATTACATTTTGTACTTTGATTGTATTATCAAGGTGTATCTTAGGTATTAGGGTTTCGAGGCACAAGGGTGTTTTGAATAAAATCTTTAAACACCAGCACTTCCACTGCATTTGCCGAAACCCAACAGCCAATCCCTTCTTGGTGATTGTAGAGGTAGACTTCTTTACCTATGTCTCCATCATGACATAGTCGACCAACTCTTTGACCTTCTCAGGCTCCGATGAGGTCATCGAGCCTTCCCTTTCCCTTCAATCTCCACTTGGTCTAAAGGACTCGACCACATTGATGTTGTGTAACAGGATGGTGCTACTGCTATCAGTGGTGCCAATGTTGAGGATGAAGACGGCACTATAGAAATTGGTGTCAGGATGACTACCACCTCGTCATCATCCATAATGGTAGGAGCTTCAATTAGGCATGGTGCTAGTGCCCTCGTGAAGCTAATGGGCCTCCAAGAGCCACTCGGGGATTCTTGGACACCACCTTCTTCAGCTATGGAGCCCCTCCCTCAGCTTGGCCCTCTTCTTCTTAGCATTCCGAGGGTCTCTAGTGAAACCTTCATATCTACAGATAACTGAGTATATGACTTAGCAAAAAAAATGGTAGATGAATGAAAAGGACAAACTTCAAAGACTTACTCAATGAATTGATAGGGCTGAGCTCTGCATCATACAAACTCTGCTTCGATAGCAGATTCCACTGCTAAGGGATCTCCATGTTAAGTAATATGTTAATGTCTTCTTCGCAATGAAGACCTCATTGTTCTTATTTGGTGATTTGTTGGGCTCTTCCCAAACTTAGTTGATTCCTTAGGGGGTAACAGAGAAAGAAAAACCTGCACTTCCAGTTATGGATTAAAGAGGGAAGATCCTTATGAAAGGTGCAACCCTAGTGAGGATCGATAAACCACTAGCCCTTTACTGTCGGGTTTTACTTTAAAAAGAACAATGCTTGGAATAGAGAAACCTTAGGTTGGATCCTGACCATGTAACAAAAAATAACAAATGACACTATAAACCGGAAGGAGTTAGGAGCAAGTTGAGTGGGAGCTACTCAGTAAAAGTCAAGAATATTAATAATAAAAAGGGTGAAAAGGAAATTGGAGGCTTGCATGAAAAAAACTCCTTGTACAAGAAGATTCTGCCTGGTGAACTTGAAGTGACTCAATCATTGGGCCCACGAACAAAAACTTGAAATTGACATGGAAACTAATATTGTTTCCGGAGTCAGAAGGCATCCATTGGTCATCATCGAGATGGTGCTCACCAAATCAGGTGAAATGGGAGCATCTAGACTAGCTAACTAACTAGTCCAAAGTGCTTCTTAGAAAGGTGAAGTCCCTGCCTCGCCAAGATTTAAGGAGGCAGTTTCTTCCTAGGAAGACTCCTGAGAATCTTGAAGTCGGGAGGCATGGCTTACCGAGTAACTCTCCTCCTTATAGTAAGATATCCCAATAACAAGGAAGGAATAGAAGAAGATTAAGCAAAACATGGAAAAAAGAAGAAAAAATTGCCAGAAAAAGTTTCAACTCAAGAATACTTTAATGGTTTTCAAAAATGGTAGAAGCTGCCTAATGCAGCTCTATCAGAAGAATCCTAAGGAGACCCTAAAGCCCTGAGATAGGCCCTAAAAGAGTCCAAAGAAGAAAAAGTGAAGAGGTAGAAAAGAATAGGAAGGTGGAAAAAGCCTTAACCTGGAAACAAAAAGGATTCCTAAGGAGGACAGGGTTTGAAGCGCAAAGGCTTCTTCTCTCTCTCGTATATTGCTCTACGAAAAAGGTGATCCCTACAATAATGGCATAGAACCCCTATTTATACATCACTTCAATAGTTAAGATCAAAGTCCTTGATTCGGTCAAAGCCTTTGGATCTCGACATGTGGCCTATTTTCAGCTAACTAGCATTGCATCGCTTTGAAAAGGTAACCAACCAATTAATTTTTAGTTCGGGTTCCATGCATATCATTTATATGCTATTGTTGTCAAGTTGCATGGTGCATCTTCGTTAGCTAAGAAGAATCGAACGAAGCACTAGCTATTTTAGAAGTTATTGCATAGTTATTTCGAGCATTGTGCCCATGATTTCTTTGCCCATCACTATCGAGGTGACAAAACAGTTGGTGGCGACTTCTAAGATAGTAGTTAATGCCCGAATATCAAGAAGATTTGTTTCATTCATGAGACCGAAGAGATAACTAATCCCTTCTCTCAGATATGATAAAGCTAAATAAATTACTCGACAACATTTTGAACTCGAGAGTGAGTGGGGGGTAACAGTTATGATGACTACTTACTCGATCTCGAGGACTAGCCAGATGTCTGACTACTTACCGGATTTCCAACTACTTCATCAACTAGGGTGTATTCCAACTACCGACTATGGTACCAAGTATGAAGAGATGACTATGCCTGCCACTATACCAAGTAATGCACTAGTCAGATCGAGTAGTTGCTCGGTACTGAGTACTTATTTAGTACCAATTATTTATTTAATATCAACTACCTACTCAGGACCGACTAGCTTCCTAGGTAAATCTAGTCCAGGCCTACCAACATACAGTATCATATAGTATTAGGACTCTATCGCCAATAGCATGCTATTCTACCTACTTAAAGTCAGCAATACTTGAGTAAGTGGTGGAGGCCAATAACTTCTAGCCATTTTAGTTGAAGATCATGGCAGACAAGATCCTAATAAACCACTATTATTCTAACGGGAGGATCTCAACCTCCTAATAGATAGTTGTTATCCAGCATTCAATTATCCCAAGTAACTCTAAAATAGGTAAGAGAGATCTCGACCAAGAATAATATTTCTACCACTCTTATACATCTTTTTTTTATTGCTTTTAGCTCTGGCTGCTATAGCCCATCTCACTCTTTCAAGCATCGAAGGATCTCTCACAAATTACCACAAATCAAGGAACTGTTTTTACATATCTCTATCAGAGAAAAGTTAGGAACGTCATCCCATTCCAACCATAAAATATTGGAAGATCCTCACCCTAAGGTTGCGTTTGGTATGCGATAATCTATTCAAATTATCGGTAATTTTAAACTGGGCCCACCAGATTATCATTTTTGGTATTTTTATAACATGGTAATCTATCTTGCAGTGGTAATTTGGATTACCACTCATGTGGCAATCCTGATTACCTCATAAAGAGGTGGCTATCCAGATTACCGAAAAGTGGTAATCTATTTTTTTTAGAAAAATACTCCTATCCTATTACTTTCTTTGGTGAGAAGGAAAGCAAACCCTCTTCACCTTCATCGTCTTGCACTCTCCCTGCCCTGCCCCACCTCCACCTCTCGCCAGTGAGCTACCATCACGTCACCTTCGAAAAGATTGCTGCTGTTCAAGCCATAGCCAGTGATCGGTAAGATTTTTTTCTATAAAATATCCTCCTTCTCCATCATCAGTGATCAGGAAGAAGGAAGACCCTGCATCAGGCCGCTTGCCGCCCCACCTTCGAGCCCCCCCAATGGTCCCTCCTCCTCCTCCTCCTCCTCATCTCGAGAAGATTGCCAGGGAATCCATCATCACGTCGCCCCACCTTCGAGCCCCCCCAATGGCCCCTCCTGCTCTTCCTCCTCCTCTCAAGAAGATCGCCGACCCTGCATCGGGCCGATCGTTGCCCCGCCTCCACCTCACCATCCTCCTCCTCCTCCTTCTCTTGCCCATCTACCGACCTTGCATCTGGTTGCTCGCCGCCCCGCCTCCGAGCCCTCCAAACAGCCCCTCCTCCTTCTTCTCCTCTTCATCTCAGAAGATTGCTAGGGAATTGTTGACCCCATAAGTGATTTTGATGATAACCAAACATTGGAGCATGCACATTTATTTCTAACAACTCTTCAAGTGGTTTACAAGTTTTTGTAGGATGATTTATTTGTTCAAACTTCAACTCCTACATTCTTACTTATTGTTTTGAGTTGTGTTGTAATCTTATTTTGTAAAGAAGAACCCAATAAAAAAGTTAAGAAAAATCTGTAAAAAGGGTTACTTTTATAAGTATGTGTGTCTAAAATTCATTTTAAGTTGGTGTGCAAGAAAAGTTTAAAAGTGTTGGTGAGAGTCTTCTTGAAATTGAATTGTAAAAATCCTAAAGAAGTCACTTGAGCCGACCGAGCATGAAAAAGAGCCAACTATACCTCATGGCACGCAACAAGGATTCTGGCATGCAATAATTCGAGCCGACTCGAGTGAATCCGAGTCGATTGGAATAAGTCTGAGCCGACTCTTCTAGAGTCTAGTTTTGAAGTGTTCTGAGAACAAGCTAGGCGAGCTGACCCAAACCAAAACGAGCCGACTCTGCCAGACCTAATTTTGAAGACTTAAGAAAGCGAGCTGACCCGATCTGCAACGAGCCAACTCTTCTAGAGTAAAGATTTCCGATTCTGAAAAGAAGAGCCGATCCAAGTTTAAGTGAGCCGACTCCTCGAGTTCAATGTGTTCAATGACAAAAGCTCGAGCTGACCCAAGCTATCAAGAGTTGGCTCTTCAAGAGTGAAGATTTTGCACCCTGAGAAAAAGAGCCAACTACATTGAGAATTGGTGACTTGACCTATCGACTCGAAGGATCTGAACCGACTCGAAGGAATCCAAGCCAACTCGAATGTCATTTCCAGGTACATAACAGCTAGTTCCAGAATTTCTTTTTGAATGCCAAAAAGTGCTCCAACGGTTATATGTCACATCCCAATGGTCTTCAATGTCTCAAACTATCTTGGAGTAATGGAAGACCATATATTTGAAGGGTTTGAACTTCCTAAAGAGAAGATTTTTGAAAGTTCTTCAAAGTTTTAAGAGTTCATTGAATATCCTACCCACCAACAAGCAAGAGAGCACAAAGAGCATTCCAGTCAGTCTTCAAGTCTTCACCAACTCTGATCTGAAACTTGAAGCACTTTGGAAAGAAGCCACTGAAGCAATTAAAGCTCATTCAAGTGCATTCAAGTGGAATTCTTTTAAGCTGCACCGGCAACTATCCGACAACTAGAGTTTGTTATTATTGTTGCATTTATTTCAATTTATTCTTGAATTGTTTGGGTTATTAGTGAGCCCGTTTAAAAAACCAAATAGGTTCTTGATGAGCCTTAGATAAAAACCAAGGGTTAGGTTCTTGGTGATCCTGTGAAAACCAAGTTGGATTTTTTTGATGATCCTGTTGAAAACCAAAGGGTGTTCGATTTTCTTTGGTGATCCCGTTAAAACTAAAGTGTAGAGATTTTAAATAGTGATCCTGTAAAACAATCCTACTATATTCGGGTGTGAATATAGTGAAAATCCTAAGTGGTATCTTGGATAGTGGACGTATAAGCTGGGTTGCTCCAACCCACTATAATTTCTGTGTGTTTGTGTTGTGATTCTTTGATCTTATTTAGCTTCTGTAAGTTATTATTTTGTCACAACACCTAACACTTTGAAAGAAATTTTAATTGTACATTATCTGCTTAAATTTTTGAATTTTCAATTAACCCCCCACTTGGGTAGCCACCTGGGCAACAACTGGTATCAGAGCAGTGTTTCTGATTACATTAGAGTAAAGATTGATGGCTCATCCCATGAGTAGATCCTTGGCGGAAGGCCGGTCAACTAATAGACCTCCACTCTTCACAGGCACAAATTATTCGTATTGGAAAGCAAGAATGAAAATATATATTCAACCTCTTGATTTTCAATTATGGAAGGTCATTCTTAAGGGGCCACATGTTTCCATGATCAAAATTGATGGCATGGATGTCCCTAAGCCTGAAGAGGAATGGGATAAACACGACATGAAATTAGGGGAATTGAATGCCAAAGCAATGAATTTGCTATACTGTGCTTTGGATTCAAACGAGTTTAATCAAACTTTTACTTGCTCTTCAGCAAAGAAAATTTGTGATAAACTTGAGGTGATCCATAAAGGAACTTCCCAAGTGAAGACTTCAAAGATTAATCTTTTAGTACACAATTATAAATTATTTAAAATAGAACCTAATGAAAATATCTCTGCCATGTATACTAGATTTACAGATATTATTAATGGTTTGAAAAGTCTTGGCAGGGTTTACTCAAATGCTGATTTGGTATAGAAGATATTGAGATAACTTCCAGATAAATGGGATCCTAAAGTTACTACCATCCAAGAAGCTAAAGATCTGAACACTCTATCCATGGATGAATTAATGTGCTCCCTCATCAAACATAAATTAGCCATGTAGCATAGAACTGATGATGATTAGAAGAAGAAGAAAACTATTGTGTTCAAGGCTGCATTGGAATCAAAGAATGGTGAAGAGACGAAAGATGACTCTAGCTCCTCCAAAGATAATTTAGATGATGAAGATATTGCAATGGTCGTGAGGAGATTCAGAAAGTTTATGAAAAAGAAAAAAGGAAGATTCAATAGAAAATTCTATAAATGTGGAGAACATTCTAAAGAAAAGGACAAGGACAAAGACAAAGAAAAGGAACAAGTCCCCACCTACTATAAATGTAAGAAATCAGGGCATATTCGTCCAGATTGTCCACTGTTGAAGAAATTTTTCAAGAAAAAGAAAAAGAAAGTGATGGTTGCCACATGGAGCGATAGTGAAGAATCCACCTCAACTGAAGAGGAAGAGATCACAAAAATAGCTAATCTATGTCTAATGGATCTCGAGGATGAGGTAACATCCCCCAATGTTCAAATTGAATTTATATTTGATGAATTAAATTTCGTATTTCATGATCTGTTATCTAAATTTAAAAAAGTTGGAGTAAAGATTAGATCTCTAAAGAATACTAATGTTCTTTACTCAAAGAAAAAGAAGAAATTTTAGAAAAGAATACTTTATTGCAAAAAGAAATTCATGACTTTTCTGAAAACTGTAAAGTATTGAAAACTAAAAATAATATTTATCATGACAAAAATAAAGTTTTATTAAATGAAAATCTTGAGTTGAAAAAGGAGGTTGAAAAACTCAAGCCACTTGTTGAAAAACTAACTCTATCTTCTAACAAGCTTGAGTTGATTCTTAAAGAACAAAGAATTTCTGGTAACAAGGTTGGAATTGGTTTTAATTCTTCAAGTTCAAATTATATTTTAGCAACTACATTTGTTAAACAAAAAGATTTTGTTCCAAAGTTTACTTCTAAAAAGGTTTTGTGATAAAAGGTTCTACTTCCATTTCGAAAGCTACCTTGTATGTTCCTAAAAACTCAAATACAAAACCTGCTATTTCTGCATCTCATGCATCTAGAACTTCAAAGCATAAATCTTTTTATAATTCTAGAATCAGATGTTTTTCTTACAAAGAACTAGGACATAAAGCTTTTGAATGTAATATTATTAGAAATATCTATAATAAATCAAGAAAGATTTGGGTTCCCAAAGGAACCACCTCAGCTAACCTGCAAGGATCCAAGTTAGCTTGGGTGCCTAAAAGAACTCCTAGATTGTCTTGCAGGAATGTCTTGCAGCCCAGAAATTAAAGAAAAGATGGTATCTCGATAGTGGGTGTTCAAGGTATATGACGGGTGATAAGGATCAGTTCATCATCTTGGAAATGAAAGAAGGAGGTATGGTTACTTTTGGAGATAATGGCAAGGGAAAGATAATCATAATTGGTAAGATCAAAATAACCCCCTACACTTTCATTGAAAATTTATTGCTAGTAGATAAATTGAAGCACAATTTATTGAGTATTAGTCAACTATGTGATAAAGGCTTCAAAGTTATCTTTGAATCATCTATGTGTATGGTAACAAACTCTCTTAATTCTAGTAGTAAATTCATTAGACATAGACTTGGAAATATTTATGTGATAGATCTAAATGATCTTGCTATGACAAGTAGTTCCAGTTTAGTTACAATGAATGCTAAGACCAAGGAGTCTTGTTTACTATGACATAGATGATTAGGTCATGCTAGCATGCATACTATTACCAAGTTAATTTCTAACAATTTAGTGAGAGGCATGCCTAAGTTTAAAGTTGATTTTGATAATGTTTGTGATGCATGCTAAATGGATAAACAAACTAGGGGGAGATTTAAATCCAAAAATATGATTTCAACTATTAGACCTCTAGAATTACTTCATATGGACTTATTTGGACCAATTCGACCACAAACCTAGGAGGTATGAAATATTTCCTTGTGATTGTAGATGATTTTTGCAGATTTACATGGGTTTTGTTTATAGCTCACAAAGATGAAACCTTCAAAGTATTTCAAAAATTTTACAAAAAGGTTTCAAATCAGAAAAATCTCTCAATATATTCAATTAAGAGTGATCACGGCACTGAATTTAAAAATCAGTCTTTCAATAATTATTGCACTAAAAATGACATTGATCACAACTTCTCTGCTTCTAGAACACCACAACAAAATGGTATTGTAGAAATAAAAAATAGGATTTTGGAAGAAATGGCTCGAACGATGCTGTATGAAAATAATCTTCTAAGGTACTTTTGGATAGAAGTGGTGAACACTGCTTATTATATTTTAAACCATGTTTTGATCTGTCCTATTTTGAAGAAAACTCCCTATGAGTTGTGGAATGAAAAGAAATCCAATATTAATTATTTTCATGTGTTTGGATATAAATTCTTTATGCTTAATAATGGTAAAGATAATCTAGAAAAATTTGATGCTAAATTTGATGAAGCAATTTTCCTTGGTTATTCATTATATAGCAAAGTATATAGAGTATTTAACAAGAGGACTCTTATTGTTGAAGAGTCAATGCATGTTATTTTTGATGAAACTAACCCTTCACCTTCTAAGAAAGAAGAGTGTATAGATAATGATGCAGGTACAATTCAAAAAGAGATGGAAGATATGAGCATACAAGAAAGATCAATTGAAGAAGGAGAAGAAATGATAAATAAGGATCATTTAGATCTACCAACAGAATGGAGGTACGCTACTTTCCATCATAAAGAATTAATTATTGGTGATCTTTTACAAGGTATTAGGACTAGGTCTGCACATAGAACTGCACATGACTACCTAGCCTTTGTATCATAAATAGAGCCTCACACCCTAGAAGAAGCTGAAAGTGACCCAAACCGGATGATGGCTATGCATGAAGAATTGAACTAGTTTGAAAGAAATAAGGTTTGGATATTAGTTAATAGACCTAAAGACCATCCAATCATAGGAACCAAATGGGTCTATAGGAATAAATTGATGAATAAGAAAATATCATTAGAAACAAAGCTAGATTAGTGGCTAAGGGATATAGTCAAGAAGAAGGCATTGACTTTGATGAAATATATACACCCGTAGCAAGACTAGAAGCCATTAGATTACTTCTTGCATTTGCTTGCTACATGAATTTTTAAACTTTTTTAAATGGATATAAAAGTACATTTTTAAATGATTTTATCTCTGAACAAGTTTTTGTAAAACAACCATCGGGTTTTGAAGATCATGCTTTTCCAAATTATATGTTTAAACTCAATAAAGCTTTATATGGCTTGAAGCAAGCCCCTAAAGCCTGGTATCATAGATTTAGCACTTTCTTGATTGAAAATGATTTTTCAAGAGGAAATGTTGATAAAACCCTTTTCAGTAAAAAGAAAAATAATGATATATTAGTTGTACAAATCTATGCTGATGATATTATATTTGGTGCAACTAATGAAAGTTTTTGTGAAGAATTTGCTAAGCTAATGCAGGGATAATTTGAAATAAGCCTAATGGGTGAACTTAGCTACTTCCTCGGACTTCAAATAAAATAAACTAAGGAAGGGATCTTCATCAACCAAGCCAAATACACCAAGAAAATTATCAAAAAGTTTGGTATAGAGACAAGCAAACCAATTAGCACACCCATGAGCCCATCTTGTAGATTGGATAAAGAAGAAAATGGATCCAATGTTGACCAAAAGCTTTATAGAGGTATGATCGGATCCTTATTATACTTAACTACAAGTAGACCAGATATCTTGTATAGTATATGTATATGTGCTAGATTTTAATGTAATCCCAAAGAAACACATATGCTTGCTGTTAAAAGAATATTGAGATATTTGAAAGGTACAAATAATCTAGGTCTTTGGTTTTCAAAATAATCATCTTTAAATTTAATTAGATTTTCTAATGCTGATTATGCTAGTTGTAGAATTGATAGAAAGAGTACTAGCGACACATGCCAAATTCTAGGATTGAATTTAATCTCATGGCACTACAAGAAACAAAACTCGGTAGCACTATCTACTACTGAGGCAGAGTATGTTGCTGCAGGGAGTTGTTGTGCACAAGTGTTATGGATTAAACGACAACTAGAAGACTTTGGTGTTACACAATGTAAGATTTCTATCAAGTATGATAACACAAGTACTATAAATTTGACCAAAAATCCTATTCAGCATTCTAGGACTAAACATATAGAGATTAGACATCACTTTATTAGAGACCATTATTTAAATGGTGACATTGAACTAGAATTTATCCTAACTGAAAAATAGTTAGCTGACATTTTTACTAAGCCACTGAACCAGGATAGATTTGAACTGCTTAGAGAAGAATTAGGGCTTTGTGATCCTTTCTAAATAACCTTAACCTAATAATCTTCAAAGTTAAGGAAGATTTATCTAGAAAACCTCCTACAACTATTTATGATTTTTGAACAACTTCCCTTGAAATTTCATTGCATAAAACTCAATTTCTAAATCATTTCATTTTCTGTGGAAAGTTTCTGTTGGAGTCGACTTGAGCAATTTTGTTCTGGTCGAGCCAGCTCGAATGTCTGACTTTTCTGCTCTTGCTCTGGTCGAGCCGACTAGGTCAACCTAAAGTCTTGCCTAGATGACTCGATGTTCTGATTGTTTTGAGTTTGCTCTGGTCGAGCCGACTTGGATGCTTTTAGGGCTAAGCGAGCTGACTCGAATGTCGGGAAATCACTATTTAAGTAAGATCCGAGTAATCTTTTCTTGCTCTTAACTCTTTCTATTTTACTTCAAACTCACTCTACTCCACTCGGAACCTTTACCAATCTCTCAAAAACCATTCCCAAAAAGCTTGATTTCCTTATTCCTACAAACTTTGTTGAAATGGCTCCAAGGATATCTGCACGAAAGATTCCACAAGCAGCAAAATCAAGCAAACGTAGTGAAGATCTAAAAGGAAAGGAAGAAAAGAGAAAGAGGTCCACTCCAGATGAAGAAACATCCTCTTCGATTGGGAAATCCACCTCAATGGCCAACAGGCCTATTACTTGCGGAAGAAGGATCGATTTCTCTTTCCTAGAAGAAATGAAAATGAAGATCGGAAGTTAGATAGACAAGCAAGGCTGGAAGTATTTCTACTCACTAGATATTCTGACCTACCCTTCTCTGGTATGAACTTTCTTTGAAAACCTAATTCTTGAAGAGTACCATCTGAAATCAACTGTCAAGGGAATTAAAGTCATTGTGGATAAAGAAAAGTTGGGCAACTTGCTTTAAATGCCAACGGATGGTGCCATCGAGCTTACCCTAATTGATAGAGAACACACTTTGAAGTTTATTTTGGAAAAAGAAGATGTAAGCTCCGTGTTGCCCAGAAATGAAGCCCAAGAGGGGGGGTGAATTGGGTCTTTTAAAATTTAAAATAATAATATGAAGGTCTAGTGGTGTTTGTGAGTAATAAATTCAATGCACAAGATTGAATACAACGGAAAACAGTAAATGAATAGCAATAACCAAAGAGCAAGAGAGAAAGAGGGCAATCACATACAAACACAAGATTTATAGTGGTTCGGTGCAAACCTAGCACCTACATTCACTCCCCAAGCCATCCCTGGGAATTCCACTATAATCTTATCAAGATTACAGCCGACTTGTTTTTCAAAAGGCTCACAAGTCAAAACCTAAGTTGGTTTTGTCACCTAGGCTCACCAACAACTTTTTACACTTATTTTGTGTTCGGGCTCACAAGTTAACCCTAGGATTTTATCTCTTTGGCTCACCAACAAACCACAACAACCTTCTTTCAAGACACCCTTGAAAGCAAGGTCAAATCACAAGATAAAAACAGAAATACAACTTTGAAACTAAGACAAACTCTCTTCAAGAGTAAAATGAAATATTTGAAGCTCAAATTGATGCTTTGTCTTGTCTCCTCCTTAGAATATCCTTCAAAACGTCTCTTTTGGAATGATGTAAGGATGAGCTTATAGGCTTTTTCAAGGAATCAAACTATAAAAGGCTTTTGATATGAAGTTCTTGAGAGAATATAGGCTTTTTGTCTTTAAATGGACTTCAATACACTTCCATGCCTTTAGAATAAGGTTGGTGGAGGTTAAATACACCAAAAAATTTCCAAAAAATGGTTTGTGACCACTGGAGCCTTGGATCTAGCCGTTTGGAGCTTGAAAAGCAAGTTCTGCAAGTCAGAAAAATAGATCCGTTAGAGTTGTCAGGCTTCAAGTGTCGACACTTGGCTGTCAGGTGTCGACACTTGATTTCTAGGTGTCGACACTTGAACTTTCTAGTGTCGACACTTGATGCACAGGTGTCAACACTTGACATAAAAACCCTCAAATGGCAAAGTTCTGGATTTTCAAAAATCTCAGGCCTTGAGTCGACACTTGAAAACCTAAGTGTCGACACTAGGTATCGACACTTGAATTCTGGGTGTCGACACTTGGCATGCCAAGGATTTTTCTTCGTGCCAAATGCTAAAGTGTCGACACTTGGCTTCCCAGGTGTCGATACTTGAGACTGAAAAGCTCAGATTCAAGTGCAAATTAGCCCAAAAACATAAATATAAATTTTGAAACTTAAATGGATCATAAACAAATAATAATTAAACATGTAGAAGCCCTTTTTTCATGAAAAGGATGTCCAGATTTGTGAAAAATGCTCCGTGCCACGGCGTGCCATGATATATAAACTTTTGAGATTTTGAGATGCTTTCTTCCTGAAAACTCATAACTTGAAATACACATTAGTATACAATATGCACTTAATATTTTGTTATTCATCAAAATCACTGGGTGGAGCCAACACTCTGTCCAGCATGTTCAAGCCAACTTGCTGTCAAAGGAAATGAGACTTCTTCACAATATGATCAGTAGAATTTTTCTTCCCAGAACCGGTCGCTTTGACTCGGTGAGTAAAAAGGACATGACTTTCATGGGACATCTGATTGAAGAAGAACCTCTTAACCTTCTGTTCATCATGATGATTTAAATGAGAGAAGCAGCTAGAAAAGTTAAAGCATGCCTACCCTATGGTATGGTTTTTACCTTACTGTTTGAAGAAGCTAGAATTGATCTAACTAATGAGATAGGCAAGCCTCTACATCACTCAGACACTTATTCCTTCAAATCTCTTAAAAGAATGGGATACAAACTGCAAGAAGGAGTATGGATAAAGAAAATGTCTGTTCAAATTGCTACCACTTCCTCAGATGATGATGAACCTACTGATGTTGAAGCCAACAAATATGGAAACAAGGATGAAGAAGGATCTGAACATGCAATGATAACTCCATCTGAACTTAAGGAGTTAATATTTCAAAGGATGGAAACAATCTCTGATTCACCGATAGGTCACATGAATTCTGCACTTGATGATTTAAGAAGTTCGGCTAATGTCAGTCTATAGAAAATGAGATCAGAACAAGTGCTTCACAGGGAGAAAATGGAAAAGAAAATGGAGAACTTTAAAGAAGAAATCAAAAGTATCTTACTGTAATCTTCAAAGGAAACTTTCATTGCTGAGGATACTACTGTACAGATCAACAAAGAATCACTTGAGACTCTTGTTCAACCTTCTCCTATTCCTTCATCTGATCCACCTACAATCAAACCTAAACCTATTGAGACCAAGAAGAAGACGAAGACTAAGAAGACTAAGATACCTAGAGCCCTAGTTAGAACTAGATTCAGGATTTAAGGTTTAAACCCCTGAAAACCAAAACCTCTGATAAGGTTATAGAGGTTGGCTTTTCTTCTTCTATTGAAGAAGAAGAATAGGTTGATTAGCTAGTCTTTTGGTTGTTTTTGTACTTCTCTATGTGAATGCTCTACTTTTTATTCTACTGAATGAATGTACCTTCTTTGATACTTTGTTTGGCAAATTTCTTAATGAAATGAAAGCTCCTTTAGTAATTTCTATTGCTATCATGAGTTATCCTTCTAATCATACAATGCTTTTGATACAACTGTGATGAATTTTTAATTAGAATTACCAATTGAATTTGAGAAAGTGAAATTATCTCAAACAAATATTAAATACTTTCTCAATCTGTTTCAAAATCTAAGCTTTATTGAACATACCTTTTTGATTTTTGACAAAAAGGGGGAGAATGGTATCTATAATTAAGCTATCATGAAAATTCTGGTATCTATGTTAAGCTTCCTTCCAATTGTTCTTAAAGTGCATAAAATGAATAAAAAAGGGGGAGTACAAAAGTGATAGTATTCAAATGGACCTAACTGCTATATTATTTTAAAACCTAGAGGAATGGGGAGATTGTCTTGAGAATGGCTTTATCTCTAAATCCTTCTCTTGCTCTGACTGTTCTAAAATTAGTCCTAATTCTGTTAGAATTTTAAACTCTGATACTTTTAAACTCTAATACTCCATGTTTAATTCTGATAGTATGAAGCATGCAAAATCTAATACTTTGATCAATGATATGCAATTTTATCATTAGAGCTCTGATACTTATTTACAAATATAGTTAGCTCCAATACATGTAAATACTTACTTTCAAATACTTTTATACATGTAAGTATAAATAATTTTTTATGCCCAGTGTTTTGTCATCATCAAAAAGGGAGAGATTGTTGATCCTATAAGTAATTTTGATGATAACCAAATATTGGAGCATGCATATTTATTTCTGACAACTCTTCAAGTGGTTTACAAGTTTTTGTAGGATGATTTATTTGTTCAAACTTCAACTCCTACATTCTTACTTCTTGTTTTGAGTTGTGTTGTAATCTTATTTTGTAAAGAAGAACCCAATGAAAAAGTTAAGAAAAATCTATAAAAAGGGTTATTTCTATGAGTATGTGTGTCTAAAATTCATTTTGAGTTGGTGTGCACAAAAAGTTTAAAAGTATTGGTGAGAGTCTTCTTGAAGTTGAATTGTAAAAATCCTGAAGAAGTCACTTGAGCCGACCTAGTATGAAAAAGAGTCGACTCTATCTTATGGCACGCAACAAGGATTCAGGCATGCAGCAATCCAAGCTGACTCGAAGGAATCCGAGCCGACTCAAGTGAATCTCAGTCAACTGGAATAAATCCGAGCCAACTCTTCCAGAGTCTAGTTTTGAAGTGTTCTGAGAACAAGCCAGGCGAGCCGATCCGAACCAAAACGAGCCGACTCTGCTAGATCTAATTTTGAAGACCTGAAAAAGCGAGCCAACCCGATCTGCATCGAGGCGACTCTTCCGGAGTAAAAATTTATGATTATGAAAAGAAGAGCCGACCCAAGTTCAAGCGAGCCAACTCCTTAAGTTCAATGTGTTCGATGACAGAAGTTCGAGCCGACCCGAGCTATCAAGAGCCGACTCTTCCAGAGTGAAGATTTTGTACCCTAAGACAAAGAGTCGATTGAACTGAGAATTGGCGACTCGACCTATCGACTCGAAGGATCCGAGCCAACTCGAAGGAATCCGAGCCGACTCGAATGTCATTTCCAGGTATATAATGGCTAGTTCCAGAATTTCTTTTTGAATGCCAAAAAGTGCTCCAACGTCATATGTCACATCCTAACGGTCTACAATGTCTCAAACTATCTTGGAGTGATAGAAGACCATATATTTGAAGGATTTGAACTCCTAAAGAGAAGATTTTTGAAAGTTCTTCAAAGTTTTAAGAGTTCATTGAATATCCTACCCACCAACAAGCAAGAGAGCACAAAGAGCATTCAAGTCAGTTTTCAAGTCTTCACCAACTCTGATATAATGCTTGAAGCACTTTGGAAAGAAGCCACTGAAGCAATTAAAGCTCATTCAAGTGCATTCAAGTGGAATTCTCTTAAGCTGCATTGGCAACTATCCGACAACTAGAGTTTGTCATTATTGTTGTATTTATTTCAATTCATTATTGAATTGCTTGGGTTATTGGTAAGCCCGTTTGAAAAACCAAATAGGTTCTTGGTGAGCCATAGATAAAAACCAAGGGTTGGGTTCTTGGTGATCCTGTGAAAACCAAATTGGGTTTCTTTGGTGATCCTATTTAAAACCAAAGGATATTGGATTTTCTTTGGTGATCCCGTTAAAACCAAAGTGTAAAGATTTTGGATTGTAATCCTGTAAAACAATCCTACTATATTCGGGTGTGAATATAGTGGAAATTCCAAGTGGTATCTTGGATAGTGGACGTAGGAGCTGGGTTGCTCTGAATCACTATAATTTCTGTGTGTTTGTATTGTGATTCTTTGATCTTATTTAGCTTCTGCAAGTTATTATTTTACCACAGCATCTAACACTTTGAAAGGGATTTTAATTGCACATTATCTGCTTAAATTTTTAAATTCCCAATTCACCCCTCTCTTGTGTAGCCACCTAGGCAACAGGAATCCATCATCGCGCCACTCGCCGCCTGCCCCGCTTTATTCATTATTCTTTTTTTCTTGATAGAAATGATAGGGGGAGCAGTTCCAGGAGGCGGTCCACATCATTGCATCCTGTTGTATCTTCCAAGTCAGTGCTTGATGTAATGAGACATTTTGAAAGGCCTACTAAACTTGATCGATATATATGTAGCCATCCAACAACAGGCCGCCTTATAAATATTATTATTTGTTCTGATAAAAGTAAAGAACATTATTTTTGCAGTCCAATTCTTGGCTTTGGAGTAGAATAGTAACTGATATAATGGTAATGGACCTATTGCTCATATGATAATATATTACTTAAGTTTATATTAAAATTAAATATCCAAAATACATAATATTTTAATTTTTAATTAGTTGAGCATATGGTTTTAATCAATAGCATGATTATTGGTTAATAGTCATTGTAACAGTTTTGTCACCTCAATTAATACATTATTGATATAAGTAACATACAAAATAATGATGCTTATATTTCACCTACACCTTCTATTTCAATAAAATGATATTTTTATAAAATTTAAACTCTTTGCTTAAAATTCTTCAAAGAAGAATTATATGGTCAAAGAATAATAACATTTATCTAATAATACATGGATTTTAATAAATTTGATTTAAGAATATTTTGAAAATTTGATGTTAGATTATTCATAATCTGTTTGTCATACCAAATACAATAATCAATCTTACTTATATATTATCTGTATATACTAAATACAATAATCAGTATTATTAGTAATATATGATAATTTATGTTATAGGTAACTCATATTACTATTCAGATTTTTATGGTCCATCAAATGCAACCTTAAAAATTTTAGCAAGTAGTTATTTGCCGGCAGATAACATCGATAACACCGTCATCTCTTACTTCTTTCACTCTCTTTTGGGTTCTTGAGAGCAAATAGAGAGCAAGCGAGCGGGTTGTGGTTGAAAAGGGTGACGGAGGGGCAAGGGGATTCCTCGTGGAAGTCGGAATTAATCACGATCGCGAGATGGGCTGGGTGGTGCTGGTCTTCGATCAGACGTTGTTCATCCTGTTATGTGTCCGGCATAGCGTAGAATTTCGAAATCTAAGTTCGAAATTAAGAAGGAAATGGAGAGCCGTATTAATTGGCAGCGCCAGCGTGTCTCAAGTGGATTCCGTTCTTCCATCGGAATCCAAAATCCTTCCACGATATATATATACATTTATCAACTGGATTCCGTTCTCCAATCGGAGTCCAAAATCCTTCTACGATCTGTACGTCTTATTTCCCTGGAGAGGACAAGAGAGGAGAGGCAAAGAAAGACCGCGCTCTAGTTCTATCGGTGTCCAGAAACCATCAACCATCAACCATCTACTCGTCTTATTTCTCCCTCATGGGCAAGACCAGGAGACTGTTCGGCCGGTGCGTTAGGAGCGCGATCAAGGTACTGTGCCGGGTGCGGGACTCGTACGTGAGGAGGCTGACGGAGTTGTCCAGCAGCGTGCAATACGAGACGGCCATGGGGTACGGAAGTTTCACGGCGTGCTATGGCTTTCCGATGGAGAGAGAGTTCTTGGGATACGAGAGAGATTTCCCGGCCGTGCACGGAATCGCCGGGAAATCGGAGGGCTGAGGGCCGAGCGGCGCCGTTCAGGCAGAGGGTGGTGCTCGGGACGATCGAAGAGGATAAGCCGTGCGAATTTGGGGCGGATGTGAGTGTGGGCTCGGGTTTGTTGCCGGGGAGGCGAGGGAGTTGTGATGCGTAGGGAAAGGGGACGGTACGCCGGTGGATTGGATTGGGTGGTTATGGTTACATTTTTTTTTTTTTTACTTTTTATTTGTTGCATCAATTCATCATAAATAATAATTCTTTTCTTTATATATAAATTTTTTAATTTTTTGAATCATGAATTCATCTAACAAGGAAATTTTGATAGAGTTTTCTTGTTTTTTTTTTTTTGAAACTAAAAGGGATGGGGGAGGAAAATCCCCGCTGTAGTTACTTTCATTGGGCCATTGGGCTCCCGCCCCGCCAAGCGATGTTCGATTCGGATTCGGGTAACTATTTTTTCGCAATACCTTCCATACGGAAAAATTTCTGGATTTAATCGAGTCTCGAGTCATAGTATGGATCATGCCTCGAACTCGTTATCAAAGAAACGTGAGCGTGAATACCCACCAACTGTGCTACCACCTTAGTGGTGATAGAGTTCTTCCTTTGAAAGCTGTAGACTGATCTCCTCCTACTTGATCTCTAACTACTTTACAACTATAGTGATGTTAGGGCCTTAAACCCCTACCCTCAAGATTCTAAGGATCTCTAGGTCAGGTACTGGCTCAGGCGGTCACCCATCATCTTCTAGATGAATCAGGGCTGTATTTAGGTCCTCCTTGATCTTCCCAGCCCTCGGCTTCATTAAGAGTCCATCACACCTTCAACCATCCAGCTCCAGTATTTCTTGTACCATAGTAGTACCTTAATTTTCTCGTCTTGGAGAACCTTCAGTCTTGGATGAATAACTCTTTCATCCGGATCGATCCATAGTACCACTGGAGGCTCACTTCCTCTTCGATAGCATATCACATCCCTCGGTACTATCAACCCTCAAGCTCGGTATGAAAATTCAAGCTGATTCTGAATCCTTTATACTTGGTACCATAGTTGATAGTCGAAGCATGCCATTGTTGATGAAGTAATTGAAAAGCTGGCAAGTAGTTGGACATCCAACTAGTTCTCGAGACCAAATAGTCATCATAATATTATCCTCTAGTCTGTGTCCGGTGTATAAGGATGTCACCATGGCGAAATTGGTGCGCAGGATTCGTAGAGGCGTGGGAGGCTAAGGCAGAGAAGGCTAATGAAAGATGATTGATGGCAGTGGAATTAAAGATGCTAGAGGAAGGAAACATGGCAGTTGGGGTGTGTGTGTGTGTGGGGGGGGGGGGGGGAGGGGTGGGTGTGTTGGGGCGGGGTGTGTGTGTTGGGGCGGGGTGTGTAATGTGCCTGGCAGAGATTGCTGAAGGCCAAGCAGCTCGGGTGTTGCAGGGCCTCACCTTCCATCACACTATGTCGATGCCTGGCTCCAACACCGGTCCGTTTGTTGCCTCTGTAAGGTCCGTCTTCTCCATCCTCTTTCTCCCCCTCCCTCTCAACACCGACCCGAACCCCAATCTCCCCCTTGAGTAGAAGACTCTCTTCATCTTAGGTAGTAAATTAATTCTTTTTTTTGGTGAAGAGTAAATTCAGTCTTTTACATTCACATAGCTTCTAAGTATTGTTTTAGTGCTTTGTTGCAGCGCGGAAGATTCTTTCTTCTTGTATTACTTGGAGAACTTATGTACAGAATGTTTTCAAGAGTTTTTTAAGATCCAGTCACTATATATGTATTTGTTTTTGTTAGAATTAGAAAAAAAAGTAACTTATTTCATGTTGTTTCCTAAAACATCATATTCTGTATTAATCCTATTAAAAGTATTACTGTAGTCCTAATAGGAGTCATATTATCATATCTGATGATTATGAGCTCTATTTAAAAGCCTTTATGGCTCTAATAATAAACAATAATCTTTTTTCTTTATCTTAATATGGTATCAGAGCACCACATCCTCACCACTAGGGATGGCAATGGACCGGGTTCGGGCCAGGTGCATAACTATCCAAATCCAAACTTGAATATTCAATAAATTATCCAAACCCTGCTCAAACACTATCGAAACTGGATTTTTTTATCCAAACCCATCTCAATTGGATATCAAGTAATTTAGGTTTACCCAGCCCGAATTTAATTTAGTCATATTAATTTTTTTTTATTTTTATCAATTTTAAAATCATCTACTATTTTATAAATCATACATACATTAAACAAATAAAATTTACCTATATTTTTAGTTTCGTATTCAATCAAAATAAAATTTAAATTATCTTAAATAAATAAAATTCAACAAGACTTAATTCAATACTTCTGAAGTAAATAAAGATATAAATATAATTTAAAAGTACATCTAACTCGAAGTTCCAAGTTATAAAAAAATATAAAGAATAATTCTCGATTAATCCTTAGTTGCAACATCATTTTTCACCCGATCCACCTACAAATAATTAATCATTGTTAGTAATGATTGATTATAATGATCATGAACAATAGAATTTGTTGAAAAAATTACTAAAAAAACTTTTATTTGAATTGTTGTCTTTAAATACAAAATCTTCAAAACATCACAAATCTTCTCTTGCTCTTCTTTGAAAAGGATAAAAGATTTAAGTATTTAAAAAGTTAATAATTAATAATTAATAATTAATATAATATATTTAATATAATATATATTAATCATATATATTTAAATATCAAAATAATTCAAGTCGGGTTTAGGTCGGTTGTATATCTACCTAGTCCCGACCCAAATCCAAAGTTAAGATTCGGGTTTTATCCAAACCTGGCCCAAACCCAGTCAAAGCATTACTAGCCGACTCAATCGGGTCGGACCGAATTGAGTACCCATGGGTTTGGATTTTATTGCCATCCTTACTCACCACTATGCCTTAACCCTAGCGACCGCCCACCCTTTCCCCACTCCCCTTTTCCCTTCCTAATGTGTACCCCCAATTTTCTCTTAAGAAAATAAAAAAAAGAAAAGCCACCCGTGAGCACCTTCCCCTCCACCCGTGAAGCCTCTCACCCATTCAGGCAAAGATCCCATATTCGATTGCTCAAAGCCTCCCACCCATGATCTCCTCCCTACTTACTGCCAGCCATTGTCATTCACCACTGCCTACAACCGACTTCTCTTCTCCCTATTATCATTCACTGCTACTAGTTACCTTCTCTTCTCCCTATTGTTGTCCGCTGCCGCCAGCCACCATTGCCTGTGAACATAATAAGAAGTAAGACCAAGAAATCTATCGCTATCCATCATCGTTGATGTGCCATTGCCATCTATGCATCGTCTCTATGTTGCTCGGGGATATAGTGAAAAAATTAGATTTCTTTTGATTTATGGAAGGGTGCCAACACATCCTTATTTCTACATGTGCATGGGAGAAAGCTGAATCAGTGTATCATATAATTAAGAATCCTTCTCAAATAAGACCTTAATTTTTGATATGCTAATTTAATAGGCTTTGAGATCAACATATCTGGACCATTTGGCACCCCTGTATTGCTATTGATAGATAGGGTTCAACCATTCCAACTTTATCTAATCTTCCTCCTCTTGTTAAGAGAGGTCTTAATATTAAGACAAGTCTGTCACTTAAAGACAAGAGCCTAGAAAAAAATTATGAGAAAATTAAAGTTAGGAAAAGAGGGTTTAGAAGTCCAAGTGCAAGTCAAGGAGTGGGTTTGATCAAGTTAGGTCAAACCAAGTTTATAGGTTAGAACTCATCAACAAAGTTTTGGAAGGAATTCTATTCTTAGAGTGATTTCCATGTAGATCACCTCTGGAGGACATGCACTTGTGTACCTATAAAAAATTTGAATTTAGCAATTAGAGGTTTACTTCTTAATTATTTTAGATTATCCTTTCTAATTATAATAATCAAGGGATCTTAGATCTAGAGTTTCAGTTGACTAGGATTTCATAAATGTAAGATTTCTGAAATCTGACCTTTAGCTATGCAACCATAACCCTATAATGGTATCTGAGCAACTTTGATTGATTCAATTAATGATCATTTAAATGATATGATATGGATATATACATGTTTTTTAATTCAACTACATGATAGTTGTTATATACATTGTTTGGTAATTGCCACTGTTTAGTTGTTTCACCTAAATCCTTATCAATATTAGAGATATGTTTAGTTTAGTTAGTCATCATTCTGATATAAGGTTTCTTAGCATAGTAGTGACAGCTACTATGTTGTAAAGTCATCCTAGAATGATGATATAACTGCTTCACATCTGGCACATTATGTTGTATTGGTATATGCTTATTTGCTAGTATGTTGTATTAGGATATGCATGAGACCATGAAAGCCCTCCTAAAAATCATATTTAGTCATAGAATTGGAAATCAAAATGTAAATCTATTCAAGATATGATTTATCAATTGATGTCTAGAAAAGTGATTTTGGAAAGGTAAAAAGAACGCCATTTTTAATTGGGTATATTACTTACTTGGCTAATCTTTTAGTATCTAAAGCATGCATAGGAGGCCTCCTACCTCTCTCCTACTTACCTGGTCAATTTAATTGATTTAAATCTTGAATTAAAAATGCTTAATAATTGTTACACTACTAATGCCTTCCTTCACGCTAAGTCAAAATCATGTCAAAAACTATAGCAGGTTTATTGTATAACACAAGGCTTACTATAGGGATTGATATGGCATTGTCTTAGTATATTTAATTCTTTATGGCATGTTTGATGATGTTGCTTTGTTGTATAATATAAGAGCAATATTTCTCAAATATGATTATATAAAAATGAAGGGTCTGATTAAACTAAGATATTATAATTTGTTGTGTAACACAAGACTATAAGTGTCTTAGAGGCAGAAGTTATATTAAGAATTGCAACGATTGCAATTGGAAAAGAAATTTTTTACCTTTGAACTCATGAATGTTTGTTGTGTTACACAAGGCATTTATGAGGAATTAGGATCTCAATCCCACTAAAGAAATCTTGATAGGGTTTCTTGCTTGTCATAAGTGAGGGTTATGAAATTTGTAATAACATAATGGGAGATAAATTAGATTTAAAAGTCCTTATCTAGTTATGTATGTCATATTGAGTGGTTTGCTTATATGTTATTCTTTATTTAATGTATAATAATACTATGGCTTCTTCACTATCACTACACGGCATTTTAGATGCCAACAAATTGACCGGTCCCAATAATGGATTGGTTAAGGAATTTGAAGATTGTCTTAACTCAGGAGAAAGTATTTTACATCAACTCCTTTGATCCTGAGCTAATCGAAGAGGATGCTACAGAGGAGGAAAGGGCCACACATAGAATGTGGTAGAAGGATAGCTTGACTATCAAATATATCATATTAGCCTCAATGAGCAATGAATTGTAGAGGCAAAATGAAGACATAGAATTTCAGTATATACTATTTAATCTCAAGAAACTGTATAAAGAGCAAAGTAGGACTGCTTAGTATGAGATATTGAAGTAGTTGTTCCATGCAAGAATAAGTGAGGCCACATCCCTAAAAGCCCACTGCTAAATATTATTAACTTAATCACTCGATTAGGTAAATTAGGATTTGTCATGGATGGAGAGCTCAATCAGGACTTCATCTTGTAATCACTCCCTTAATCCTTCTCATAGTTTTTCGTAAACTACAACATGAACAAACTGAACATCTTACTGCTAGAGCTACTTAATATACTTAAGACAGTCGAGAGCCATTTCAAGGGTGAAAAGGTTCACCTTCCTTTTGTAGATGGAAAGAAGAAAATGGTAGCAAAGAAGGGTTCAAAGAGAAAGAAGAAACCTGTGTGTGTTATCAAGAAGAGAAAGAAGGCAAATAAGACCTCTCCTAATAGAGGCTATTTTTACGACAGAAAGCAGGGACACTAGAAGAAAAATTATAAGAGTTATCTTGCAAGTTTGAAGCATGATATAGGTGGTACATAAAAGGTTTGTATATGATACAAACTAACTGATCATTAAGTACTTCAGCTTCTAATTCATGGATATTGGATACCACATGTGGATCTCATATATGCAAGTTATTACATGGACTACAAAAAATTAGAAGCTCGAATAAGGATGACTTCGAGCTTTATGTCATGAGTGGTGAAACCATTCAAGCAAAAGCTATGGGCATTTCTTTATTGTTATTGCCTTTGAACAAGATATTAGAATTAAAAGATTATTATTATATTCCAAATGTCATTAGAAATATAATTTCTATATCCTTGTTACTACAACAAGGTTTCAAAATTAATGTTAAGAGCAATGGTTGCTTAATTTTTCATTCTAATGAGTTCTTTGAAAATGGTTATTTAAATAATGATCTTTTAATTCTTATACTCAATTATGAAGTGTTACTTGTTGATAAAATCAAGAAAAAAAGAGAGAAGATATTAATATTACTTATCTCTGGTTTTGTTAACTCGAACATATAAGTGAATCTAGGATAATAAACAAGTTATACAAAAAAGATTTCTTTGATCCTTATGATTATCAATCATTAAAACTTGTGAGTCTTATTTCATGAAAAAAATGACCAAGTCTCCATTCACTGGATATAGAGAAGGCAATCGAGTATTAGGTCTTATATATATAGATGTGTGTAAACCTATGACAACTCAAACTAGAGGAGGACACTCTTATTTTATCATGTTTACTAATAACCTATCAAGGTTTGGATATATGTATCTTACAAAACACAAATCCAAAGTCTTTGAAAAATTTAAAGAGTATCAAAGTATAGTTGAAAATAAACTAGAAAAAGTATTAAAATTCTTTGATCTGATCGAGAAGGAGAATAGTTATTCATTGAATTTCTTAATCATATTAAGGATAAAGGTATTCTTTCTAAGTGGACACTTCCTTATATATCATAATTTAATGGTGTAGCAGAAAGGAGGAATCACACCTTGTTAGACATGGTGTAGTCCATGATGAGCTTCACAGATCTTCCTATTTCTTTTTGAGATTATGTCCTAGAAATTGCTGTGTATATCTTAAATAGGATTCCATCTTAAATAGGATTCCATCTAAATCCATAGCGTGCAAATGGATCATCAAGAAGATAGGAGTAAATTGCCAAGTAGAAACCTATAAGACTAGGCTAGTGGCAAAATGCTTTAAATAAAGGCAAGAAATTGACTATGATGAAACCTTTTTGCTAATAGCTATACTTAAGTCCATTCAGATCTTGCTTGCTATAGTTGTATATTATAATTATGAAATTTGATAGATGGATATAAAAACTACCTTCCTTAATGAGTATCTCGAGGAAAAGGTTTATATATCACAACTAGAGGGGTTTGTCTCAAGTGGAAGACTGAACCAAGTATGCAAGCTAAAAAAATTCGTTTATGGATTGAAGTAAGCATCGAGGAGTTGGAACATATTTTTTTGATAAAATAATTAAAAAAGTTAGTTTCATAAAAAATGTGGATGAACCATGTGTGTATAAGAAGACTAGTGAGAGTGCCATTATCTTTTTAATCTTGTATGTTGATGATATACTTATCATTGGGATATCATGTTATAATCGGTCAAAGCTTGGTTATCTAAAAAGTTTTCTATGAAGACTTAGGAGAGGCATCCTATATATTAGGTATAAGATCTATAGAGATAGATCAAAGAGGATGCGTGGCTTATCCCAATATAAGTATAATGACTTAGTATTAAAAAGATTCAATATGGAGGGAAGTAAAAAATATTACTTGCCTATGAGTCAAGCATACATCTCTTTAAAAAGATGTCTCCTAAGACATCTGAAGAGAGACAAAGAATAAGTAAGATTTCTTATGCTTCGGTTATAGGATCAATTATATATATTATATTATGTACCAGACTTGATATTGCTTATGTTTTAGGCATAGCAAGTAGATTTCAAGCTAATCCAGGAAATGATTATTTGAAAGTTATGAAGAATATTCTTAAGTAAATAAAAAGGATTAAAGATATTTTTCTAATATATGGTATATCAGATTTAAAACTAGAAGGCTATAATGACTCTAGCTTTCAACCATATCCAAATGATAAATCCATATCAAGGTATATATTCACTCTGTATGATGGTATAATGAGTTGGAAAAGTACCCACAGTAAACTATAACTGACTCAGTTATTGAGGCAGAGTACATTACTGCTAGTGAAGTCGCTAAGGAAGCTATCTAGATAAAGAAGTTTATCATGAATTTGGGTATAGTTTTTGAGATACAACAATTGGTGCCACTTTATTGTGATAACACTGGAGCTGTTGCATAAGCTAAGGAACCTAGGTTTCATCAAAAGTCCAAGCATATCTTAAGGCACTTCCATCTTATTCGTGAAATCATTGAAAGACAAGATATGGTTATAAAATGAGTAGATCCAAAAAAATATAGCAAATCCATTCACTAAGGCTCTTTCTCAACAGTAGTTTAATCACCATCTAGATTGTATGAGAATTAAATACAAGGATGATTGGCTTTAGTGCAAGTAGAAGATTGAAAGAATAGTGCCTTGTAAGCTAATTGTATTTTATATGTGATAGAGATATTTCTATAATTTTTTTTCTAACTAATGTATGATATTTATTAATAAAGAGGTATTTTTGATTCATCATATACCGTATCTTATGTTTTATGTCTTAAGATTATAATGAACTTCATAGATTAGGGCAATGGTTTTAGGATTATGATAGGTTCATAATGGTAAGACCTAAAATCTTAAAAGTTTCAGTCTAAAATATTTTTAATTATAGGATCATCGAGTTAAGGATCGATGTTTTCGATAATACTGGTACATCTTATATATGCTTGATAGAGAGGGTGGTTGGTCTCATAACTACTTGTATAGTTATACTAATATAAGGATGTCGGTGCTCATTTGGAATTGAGTTTGCTAAATTGATATGCTATGAGAATATCTTATGGAGTCTTATTTACTTGTCAAAATATAGTTTTCTAAGTGAGAGTTGTACAAGTGATCCCAAAACCTAAGATCACCATTGAACCTTATGCACATGAATTCATATTTTGGTTCATACTTATTCATGATTGAGTCATGTACAGGGTGTTCTTTTATATAGTAGAATGTAAATGAAGGTTGTAAGTAGGTCAACAATGTATCAATCACTCCTAGTAAGAGAAGAATTTATCCCATATAATATCATTATATGGTGACTCAGGAAGTCTTTGATCAAAGTAAGATGAAATTATAAATGATTTCTAATCTTTTATCGATCAAGTCTTCATTACTGGATTAAGATTCAAATGAATAAAGTTTAGGGTTTGACATATTTTTATCCTCATCACTTATTTAGGATAAAGGGTGATCGAAGGATTGAATTGCACTGAATTTACCACTGAAAGGTATTTTTGTTATTTTACTAAATTCCACATCTTCTAGATAGGTATGATATATTACTAGATGCCAATAATGTCTTATAGGTTTTCATAAATTAAAATATTTAATTCATGAGTCAATTAGAAAGAGTTTTAATTGAATAGCTTGAGTTAGCATGTGTTTGACATAATTCAATTAGATGGGTTTTAATCGATTAGGTTAAACATGTACCCGGGTCTACTATTGGCAAGATGTGTGTTCATAGGATCACACACACAAGAAAATTAACCAAGAATAAGTTTTAGTTGGTTGGACCAAAGGAACCAATTTGGATAGCTAGGAAAAATGCTAGCATATGTGACATAAATCCTAGATCTTAAATCAATTTGATTTAACCAAAATCTTGTTGAATTAATTAACCCAATCGAGTTATTAATCAAATTACATTAGGATCTGACTTGGATAGTGTTTAATTGGATTTTATTGGACTTTATTCAGCTATTTGTGGTGCCAATTATAGAGTCCAAGTTCATTTGGACTCTATTATGCTTATTGCCTAGATTGGATAAAGCTGATTT
Organism: Areca catechu; assembly: GCA_021397845.1. Lineage (NCBI taxonomy): Eukaryota > Viridiplantae > Streptophyta > Magnoliopsida > Arecales > Arecaceae > Areca > Areca catechu. Next base: position 25,622,851 of record CM038042.1, on the reverse strand, counting down.
ATTTTGTTTGTGAAGGGGTATTAAGACTTCTTCTGATTTGGAATTAAGATCCATGAGGTAGCCCTCTAAGCCCCCCATCATGTGACCACACATTTTAATGTGCAGCTTGGCACCTTTAGGGCATGAAATATCAATTTTTTTGGTGCACGTAGGTGGCTTTTCATGAAGGGACATGCAAGGCTCCTTTTGCTTTAGTCAGAAGGAGATGATTCATTACCGATAGTGAAATTCCTAAAAGGAATAGAGTATTGTACTGTAATACATATTGCCAAGTATAAAAGATAAAAATGATATAGTTGAAAGAATGAAAAATTCTTTTAAAAAAAGGTTTGGGCTATAATAAATTACTTTGCCTTGCTTATTTCTTTATGGAGTGAGAATATAGCTATGCATATCTTAAATCTAATCCATACTAGAAAGTTCAAAAGACTCCTTATGAGTTATGAATTATTAGGAAACCTAATTTGAGATATATGTATATATATAGGGATGTCTATCTAAATAATAATAATAAGAATAAGAATAACAAACAACAACAACAACAACAACAACAATAATAATAAATAATAATACAACCCACATGAGAAGGTATTTGACCTAAGAATGACTACTGATTTTTTTATTGATTATCTAGAGAGGCCAAAGGAACATAGATTCTATTGTCCATCTCATATATCACAAATAATAAAAACCAATAAAGGTAAATTTTAAAGGGTGGTAGTTTTTTTAGAAGTGGACAACCTCGAGATATCATCTTTAAGGAAATACAGAAAATAATCTTTACACCTAAAAAGCAAATTGAAGTGATAACTCCTGTTATTATCCCTCAAGATAGTAGTCATAAGGGACCAGAACTAACTATTACATGAGGTTCCTACTCCTGAAGAACTATTATCTAACCACTATGACAAGTGAATCAAGGGATAGCTTTCTCGAGATGTGCTACAATATAGAAATTTGTTGTACCTTTAGATTATATGGTGTATCTAAATAACATGGGTGAAAAGAATGATGGCCTTGAGATCTTCTCACCAATTATGAAAAGTGAGAACATATAATAGTTGCCATGAAAGAAAATTTAAGCTCCATGAATAACAACCATATCTAGGACCTTTTGATCTACATGAAGGGGTGCAATCAATAGGTCACAAAAGGATCAATTAGACTAAAAGGAACTTTGATGGCAAGGTTAAATGATATAAAGATAGACTTGTGGAAAAGGAATTCATATAGGGAAGGCATTTACTTTAAAAGGTATATTCTCTAATTTCATTGAAAAATGATTTTTTTTGGATTTTCATGATCTTAGCAACTTATTTTGATTTAAAGCTACATCAAATAGATTTGAAAACATCCTTCATTGATGGTGATCTAGAAGAAGAGGTTTTTATGAAACAACCTGGGGGTTCATTATTTATGAACAAGGGCACATGACTGGAAGATTAAAGTAATCCATCTATGAATTTAAACAAGCTTTTAGATAATATGTATCTAAATTTTAATAGGATAATCACTTTCTTTGGGTTCAAGAAAAATATTATTGATCAATATATATACTTGATGCTTAGTCAGAGTAAGTTCATAATTTTGGTATTTTATATTGATAATATTCTACTTGCAAGTAGTGATCTCGGTTTACTAATTAAGAAAACCAAGTAGTATCTATCTTAAAATTTTTATATGAAAAATATGGGTGTAGTCAATTATATTATCAATATTGACATTCGTAGATATAGATTCTTATGGATGCTTGGACTGTTGACTCCTGTCTTGATTTTGATGAATAACAAAATACTTAAGTATATCTGAGTACTAACTGTATGTTAAAAGTGTGCTTACCAAAACAGGGTACTTATCAAAGCTGTTTTGTGTTAAAAGTTCAAAGCTTATTATCTTGTTGAAGAAGCCAACTAAAATTAATGAAATTTCAAGTTTAATGGACTTTGATATATAAGAATAACCTTGAAGAATTCAAATCTTGAAGTTGAAAAAGTTTCAACAGAGTTTCAGGAGAGATTTAGCCAAGTGTCGACTCATGGAAGTGAAGTATCGACTCAAAGTATCAACTCACAGAAGCTTGAGCTGATACACAGAAGAAGTTTTAGTTGGCACGCATGAAGTGTCGACTTATGAAAACTAAGTATCGATTCATGTGTCGACTCAAGTATTGATTCAATGCCTGAGACCAAAATGAAGATAGAACATGCTGATTTCAAGTTTTTACTTAAGTATCGACTCATGAAGATGAAGTGTCGACTCAAGTATCGACTCACCAAAAGAAGTGTCGACGCACCAGTACTTTCTAGAAAGCTTTAGAATATATTTTTTGATCTAGTGTCGACTCGAGTGTCGACTCATGTATTGACTCATGACCTGAAGTGTCAAAAACTATGGGTCTAGATGAACAGTAACTGTTAGTTTTTTGAAGTACAGAATTGATCATTTTCACTTCTAATGGCTATTTTCTTTTCTTCAATTATCAAAAATGGTCATTTAAGGCTTGGAAAGGTATTTAAAGTGGACCAAACTCATGAGGGATGCAACTAATGAGGAATTAAAGAGAATTCATTAAGAGTTCATTACTTTTGAGGGAAGTTAAGCCTTCAAGCATTTAAGAGCATTCAAGTCCAACTCTCAAGCACTCATTAAGGCTTCAATAATTTGAAACAAGCTTTCTCAATAGCAATCAAAGAGCTTCAAAGAGATATTTGTTTTTATTTTTGAAAGCTTATTGTATTCTCACTTTAAACTCAACTTTATTGTTGTTCCTAGTTTCAAGTGGTTTGAAACTAGTACTTAAGTTGTTGGTGAGCCTTGTTTGAAAATCAATTGAGATTTTTGGTTAGCCTTGTGAAAACAAGAGATTTTTGGTTAGCCTTGTGAAAACCAAGAGATTGTTGGTGAGCCTTATGAAAATCAACTAGGTTTTTGGTTAGCCTTATAAAAATCAAGGGGTTGTGATTAGTGAGCCCGGAAAACTAATCGATTATAATCAAGTGGGATTATAGTAAAATTTTCAAGTAGACCTTGGGGAGTGGATGTAGGTACTTTGATGTGCACCAAACCACTATAAATCTTTATGTATTTTTGATTGCTTCTATTCTTCTTGCTCTTACTTTAATTCCACAGTATTTTATCATCAAGCACGCATATTTTGAAATCACTAGCACTTTTATTGTTTTTAAATTGGCAAATACTTGCAACAAGTTTTAAAAACCCAATTCACCCCCCTCTTGGATTGCTTTGTTGGGCAATAAGTGGTATCAAAGTCACGTACTCAGCTTATAGGTCTAACCATCTTGAGTTAAAGATCTATGGCAGCCCCTTTAGGTTCTAGTATTGTTGAGGGACAAGCCTCAAATAGACCACCTTATTTTAATGGCACAAATTATACGTATTGAAAAACTCGCATGAGAATTTATATGCATTCTATAGATTATAATCTTTGAAAGGTTGTAGTAAAAGGTCCCCATGTTCCTTCCATGATTGTTAATGGAATTTCCATTCCAAAACTAGAAGAGGGTTGGGATGAAAATGATATTAAGCAATCAAAGTTTAATGCTAATGCTATGAATTTGCTTTATTGTGCATTGGATCATAGTGAATTTAATAGAATTTTTACATGTACATCTGCGAAGGAAATTTGGGACACACTTGAGGTTACTCATGAGGGTACCCATCAAATGAAGAATACTAAAATAAATATGCTTTTATATATATATTATATGAGATGTTTAGAATAGAGCCTAATGAATCTATAACTGATATGTATACTAAATTTACTAATATTATAAATGGTACGAGAAGTCTTGGGAAGGTTATGTCTAACGCTGACCTTATAAATAAAACTCTCAGGCCATTGCCAACTTCTTGGGATCCGAAGGTCATGGCAATTCAAGAAACTAAAGATATAAAGACACTTCCCTTGGAGCAATTTGTCGGTTCATTCATGACTTATGAGTTGAACTTAAAGCAAAAAGCAGTGGATACAGATAGAAAGAAGAAGATAATTATATTTAAATCCACTATTTCAAATGAGCTTTCGAGTAAAGAAACAGATGAAAGTGAAAATGAGGACAAGGATGAAGAGGAACTTGTGGCTAGAAAGTTTAGAAGATTCATGAGAAGGAAAAAGTTTTCATTCAAAAAGAAGCCACATAAAGGAGGGCCTATCAAAGAAAAAGGCAAAGAGAAAGAAAAAGAGAAGGAGAAGGATCAACCTATTTGCTTTGAGTGTAAGAAGCCTGGATATTATAAATTTGGTGGTCCCCTCCTTAAGAAATTCAATAAGAAGTTTTAAAAGAAAGCAATGATGGCAACATGGAGTGACGGTGAAGACTCTAGCTCAGAGGAAGAATATCAGAAAGTAGCTAATCTTTGCCTCATGGCACATGAAGATAAGGTACAATCTAAACCTGAACTTGAATTTATATTTGATAAACTTAGAGATGCTTTTGATGAACTCATGCATCAATATAAATTACTAAAAATTAAAAATAAAAAAGTTGAAAAAGCATGCTGATTCATTATCTCTTGAAAATACCAATCTTGAAAATGAAAATAATGATTTTAAAAACAAGATTGATAGTTTAGAAAAATAAAAAATACTTTATCCATGAAAATAGAAGTTTTGAAAAGACTAAAGGCTATTGTTATAAATAATGAACTTTTAAAGAAAAACAAAGATCTTGAGGTAGAAAATAAGAAATTCAAATATGAGCTTAACAAAGTTAAACCTTTATTGAAAAATTTACATTTAGTTCTAAAAAGTTAAATTTATTATTGAACAATCAAAGAGCTATATTTGATAAAGCAGGACTTGGTTACAAGCTACAAAAGAAACAAATTTTTTCAAGAATTTCTTTGTTCCTACATTATCTAATGTTACTTGTTTTAGTTATAGAAAATTTGGGCATAAAGCATATCAGTGTAACCTAAAAAAGTTGAATAATTCAAGAAAAATTTAGGTTCAAAGGAATCACTATTAGTACTAACCATAAAAATTCCAAGATGACTGGGTACCTAAGATGAAAACTTGATCTATTTTGTAGGTATGTCTTGCAACCAAAGAGAAGAAAAGATTATAGTATCTTGACAGTGGTTGCTCAAGATACATGATCGAAGATGTAAAGCAAATCACATCTCTAGAGACTTTAAATGGTATAAATGTGATATTTGGTGATAATAGTAAAGGCAAAATCATCAATATCGGTAAAGTCCATATCACCCCCTTACTTTGTTGATAATGTTCTACTTGTTGATGGATTAAAATATATTTTCTTAGTATTAGTCAGTTTTGTGATAAAGGCTATAAAGTAGTTTTGAATCATCTCTTTGCATGGTATCTAGTTTTGATGAAAATGAAGTGAAATTCATTGGAAATAGGCATGGCAACATCTACCTTGTGATCTGGATAAATTACCTTTACAAGATTGTGAATGCCTAGTTGCAATGAATGCCATAATTAGTGAGACTAGTTGGCTTTGGCATCGTAGATTAGGTCATGCAAGCATGTATTTACTTTACAAATTATGTAAAAAGAATTTAATAAAAGATTTACCAAAACTTAGATTTGAAAAAGATAAAATTTGTGAAGCTTGTCAATTTGGAAAAATAAACAAGAACATCTTTTAAAACCAAAGGAATGATTTCAATTTCTTGGCCACTAGAATTACTCCATATGGATCTTTCTGGACCAACTAGGACTACTAGCCTAGGAGGCAAGAGATATAGACTAGTCATCGTGGATGATTTCTCTTGATTATTTGGATTTATTTTTAGCACATAAAGATGAATCCTTTCTGACTTTCATGAAGTTTTATCGAAAAGTTTCAAATGAAAAAGGTACTTCTGTCATTTGTATTCGAAGTTACCATAGAACTGAGTTTGAAAATCAAGATTTTAAAGATTTTTGTAATGAAAAAGGTATTGAACATAATTTTTTCACCTAGAACACCTCAATAAAATGGGATGGTAGAAAGAAAAAATTGTACTTTAGAAGAAATGGCACGCACAATGCTTTGTGAAAATGATCTTCCTAGATACTTCTGGGTAGAAGCTGTTAATATTGCCTGTTATATTTTAAACCATATTTTAATTTGACCAATTTTAAAGAAAATATCTTATGAGCTTTGGAAAGAAAGAAAACCTACTTTAAAATATTTTCGGATATTTGGTTATCAATGTTTTAGTTTGAATAATGGAAAAAGATAATTTAGACAAATTTGATGCCAAGTTAGATGATGGTATCTTCTTAGGATACTCTACATATAGCAAGACATACGGAGTTTTTAACAAAAGAACACTTGTAGTAGAAGAGTCCATACATGTAGTGTTTGAAGAGTTTACTAACAAAGTCCTCTAAAAAAGAGGATATTTATGATAAAATGTTGCAGGGTTGAAGGACTCAAGAAGCTGACTTTGGATGATCCCCATACCAAAGAAAGTGAAGAAGATCAAAACAAGAAGAATAAAGAAGAAGCCATAGGATCTTCACCAAAGGATCTATCCAAAGAATGGAGGTATGCTCATAGACATCCTAGGTGATCCATGAGAGGGGTAATAAGAAATAGAATCCTCTATTATAAATGAATGTGATCATATTACTTTTGTATCTCAAAGTGAATCTAAATATATTGAAGAAGCTGAAAAAGATCCAAACTAGATGATTGCTATACAAGAGGAACTAAATCAATTTGAAAGAAATAATATTTGGACACTAATAGAAAGACTAACTAATGCTTCCATAATTGGTACTAAATGGGTGTATAGAAATAAATTAGATGAAAACGATATAGTAACTAGAAATAAGGCTAGACTAGTAGCTATGGGTTATAATCACGAGGAAGAAATTGATTTTGATGAAACATTTGCTCCAGTAGCTAGACTTGAAGCTATTAGATTATTTTTAGCATTTGCATGTTGTATGGATTTCAAACTATTTCAAATGGATGTTAAAAGTGTGTTTTGGATGGTGATATTGCTAAAAAAAAAATTTTTGAATAACCACCTGGTTTTCAAAATCATGTACATCTTGATCATGTTTTCAAACTACACAAAGTACTTTATGGTTTAAAATAAGGCCCCCATGCATGGTATAAGAGACTTAGTAAATTTTTGATTGAAAATAGTTTTACTAGAGGTCATGTTAATACTACTTTGGTTTTAATGAAAAAAGCTGATGATCTCTTAGTAGTACAAATCTATATGGATGATATTATCTTTGGTGCCACTAATGAATCTCTTTGTTGAGAATTTACAAAGCTAATACATGAAGAGTTCGAGATGAGCATGATGAAAGAATCGAGCTACTTCCTTAAACTCCAGATTAAACAAACAAGTGAAGGGATCTTTATCAACCAAGCTAAATACACAAATGAGATCTTAAAAAAGTTTGGGATGGAGAAGACTAAACCTATCGATACACCTATGAGCCCTTCATGTAAGCTTGACAAGGATGAATCTGATAAGAAAGTTGATCAAAAATTTTATAGAGGTATCTGGATCATTACTGTACTTAACTGCTAGTAGATCAGATATTATGTTTAGTATATGCATGTGTGCTAGATATCAGTCTGAGTCTAAGGAATCACATTTATTGGCTGTTAAGCGCATACTTAGATATTTATCTAGCACTGTTGACATTGGATTATGATACTTTAAGAATTCATCTATTGATTTAATTATATATTCTGATACTGAATTTGCTGGCTGTAAGTTAGATAGAAAAAGTACTTCTGGAACTTGTCAATTTCTTTAAGTTAACTTAATCTCATGGTTTGGTAAGAAACAAAAAATTTATTTGCACTATCTATAGCTGAGGTTGAATATACTACAGCTGAAAGTTGTTATACTCAAATCCTATGGATTAAGCAACAACTTGAGGATTTTGGTATGAAACTAACTAAGACACCAATAAGATGTGATAACACTAGTGCTATAAACTTAACAAAGAATCCTGTTCAACACTCTAGAAGTAAGCACATTGAAATTAGACATCATTTTATTAGAAATCATGTTCAAAACAATAATGTTGCGCTTGATTTATCTGCATTGAAATGCAATTAGCTGATATACTAACCAAGCCACTCCATGAATACAGGTTCAGTATGATTAGAAGAGAAATAGTGATCATTAATCATTTTAATTAAATTTTGATATCTTCATGACCTTTTAAATTTCTCTTGAAAATTTCCTGATCAAATATCCTTGAAAATCATGATTAATCATTCATAGACCATTAAAATTAGTTGTTGTAATTTTTTATGATTTTAAATTTTTTTTTTTGAATTTCTATTGAAGTGTTGATACTTTGAAGTGTCGACATCTTCAAGTATCGACACTTGGACTGAAGTCATGAGTCGACACTTGAACGGTGGGAATCTGAGAACCAATAGGGAAAATCGATCATTTTCTCTCATTTTCTTCCTAAACCCTGAGCGACTCATCCCTAAATAGTATCCAACCTTCATTTAACTCCAATTATTGTTCCAACCGTCTGATTCTTTGTTTAAGCATGTTTCTTTCTTATTTTTCATTGTTCTTCTCTGATTTCTCATGGTTTTACTATGAAATCTTTGTCCATTTCACCCTACATTTTTCTTTCCCTATTTTCTTGAGAGATGGGTCCCAGAAAATAATTAGTCAGGAGACCTCGACCCTCTACATAAGACAAAGAACGGTGCATGAAGGCACATCACGAGGATCCGGCAACAGAGGGAGCTGCACAGCAGGAGTTCCCTGTCCGACCATAGGTTCATGAAGCTGATAGGATGGCCTCTAAGGCCATCATCGGAGGTCAGAGGGTAGATTTTGACTTTGTGGACCATCATCACTTCTGTATAAAAGATTGGCTAAGGGATGCAAGGCTGGCTCATTTCTGCTCACTGATAGAGAGATTCTACCCAGGATTGATTCATGAGTTTTACGGTACATTGGTCAGAGGAGCAGATGGTTGGATAGCTGAGGTCAGAGGGACTACCGTACCACTGACAGCTAAGGTTTTGAGCAGAGCTTGGAAGATTCCTATGAGAGGTATTGTGGCAGACTCCCTAGTTGATAGGATGAGCAGACTATGATGCATTTTTGAGATAGAGGATCTCAAAGAGGGAGCCACAGTTGTAGCATCTCGACTTTCTTCGAAGATGAGATCACTGCACCACATTATCGCCTAGATACTTCTACCGAAGACCAGATGCTTCAACTTCATTATAGAGAGAGAGTTGCTCGTGATGGTATGCTTGATTAGATGAACTCCTATTTTTCTTCCAGTTCTCATGCTACATCAGATGATTGAGGTAGCTACTAGCAAGAGGTTATGTTTACCGTATGGCATGGGTTTGACCATTCTCTTCAGAGCTTATGGAGTTGTCATAGATGGAGAGCCCTTCAGACAGTTGCTCCACACTGATGTCTATGATGAGCGATCTCTACATCGCATGGGTTATCATAGAGTTAGAGGTCAGTGGAGGTGTAGGATATCTGGACAGGCTACTGATGCTGATCAGGAGGACACTGAGGAGGAGGAGCGCATAATTAGAGATGAGGCGGGGCCTTCTAAGCCACCGAGGGATATTCTTGATACTCAACCCGAGCCATCAGTATCGGTACATCCTGAGGTGCGAGCTCCAGGAGATTCCATAGATGAAAGGATCACTCGCTTGGAGACTGAGGTGATGACTATTAAACAGTGAGTTGATCGCATTCACATGGAGATGACTGCAGGTCATCAGGAGATGAGAGAGGGATTCTTTGCTATTCTGGCCGTACTTGAGAGATTATCTTCTGCCAGAGCACTTGCACCACCATCATTAGATTCCTTGCCTGCTCCACCAACACCTCCAGCTCCAGTTCCAAACATAGAGACCGGAGATGGCCAGGGTGATTCCTTTATGGATTTTGATGTTACAGATTATATGGTGGACCCTGAGCCAGATGTTATTGCTAATTAGGATACAGTGCCTGCAGCAGATGAGACGAGGACTCCAGAGGCTGTTCCTGATCCTAGTTCTTTCATCCTGACTCCGTTTCTCTCTAGCACTCCCACCATTCCTGATCCTTTAGACATTTTAGTTTTCACTCATATTCTTCACACTGATCCGCTTGATACTTCTATTGATTTATCGACTCCTACTTTTAGTATACCCACTAGGACACCACCTATACCTTCTACTTCTTCTTTGATCCGGGAACTAGGGTTTTACACACCTAGTTTCCACATTCTTTCTTCAGGACCCACTTTGATGAGTCATACCATCGATCACTATTATAGTTGCTGATTTCGTCACTCTTCATGTTCTTGCTACTGACATCACTTCCACCTCTTCAGCACCAACCAGAGGAAGAGCACGTGCCAGAAGTAGATGTAGAGGGCATGATGATGCACCCAGACCTGTTCGGACCAGACTTTCAGACCAGACTTTCAAATCTCCGATCGATGTGGCTGTGACCCTGACCTTCTAGGATTATCGGATTGATCATTATGGAGATTGGGTCTTCCTCTAATGAGGAAAGCACTTCTTAGGGTTATTTAGTATATCAGTCAGTCTGTATTTCAGTGTTTGTATGTTTCTATGTATCAGTGTGTCAGTGTACTTGTTATCTATTACTTGTATCAAATTCTAAATCTGATGTATCAAATATTTAAAAATATATATATATATATTTGACATTTCCAGATTTTATCTGTGTATTCTCACTTTATTTTTCATTACATGTTACTGTAATGCTCTATCTCTACTTTGTTCTTTTCTTACCTTTTTAATGATGACAAAAAGGGAGAAAATTAATGAGAATTAGTAATGGGGAGTAATAAATAATAATGAAAATTAATGAGAATTAATGATAAGCAAAAGTGAGAGAAAAGAAGAAAGCAATAAGTTAGGAGGAGAGAGAAAAGTACTAAAGTAATAAATTTTGAAAATTTGAAGTAGTAAATTTGAAAATTTTCAAAAATCACTTTTTGAAAATTAGCTTTCAGATCATATATTGAGGGAGAGTTTTTGTTCTATGCTCTATTACTTTTGATCTATACCCTTGAATTTTATGCTCTGATACTCATTATTATTCTTATTTGTTCTGTTTTTATGCTCTGATATCCTTTATCTTTTTTTTAATATGCTCTGATACTTTGATATTCTTCATGCTCTAATAATTTTGCTCTGAAACTTTCCATCCTTTTGGTATATTATTTGCTTTGATATGCTCTGACATTTTTATACTTTGATACTCTTAAAGCTCTGTTCCGATACTTTATGATTCAGCTTCTTTTCTCTAATACTTATCTTTTAAAACCATTTTAAGCTCTGATATGCAATATGAATATCTAATATAAGTATAAACTCTGATATATTTCAAATTATAGCTCTGATATATTATAATCATAGCCTTGATACATTATAGTTACAGCTTAGATACATTGAAACTTTTTAATTGAATTCTTTTCTTATACATACAATTAGCTCTAATGCATTGTAGATGAGGTTTGTTCTTGATAAACATTATAACTCAAGATTCTGATATTTATTATCAATAGCCCTGATAATTTTATTCAACTACTTTATACTTATTGAAAATCTTTTGAGCTTACTATGTTTATACTTAAAGATTTGTTATCATCAAAAAGGAAGAGATTGTTGACTCCTATCTGATTTTGATGAATAATAAAATACTTAAGTATATCTGATACTAACTATATGTTAAAAGTGGTTTACCAAAATATAATACTCATCAAAGCTATTTTGTGTTAAAAGTTCAAAGCTTGTTATCTTGTTGAAGAAGCTAGTTAAAATTGATGAAATCTCAAGTTTAATGGACTTTGATACGTAAGAATAACCTTGAAGAACTCAAATCTTGAAGTTGGAAAAGTTTCAGTAGAGTTTCAGCAAAGTTTCAAGAGAGTTTCAGCCAAGTGTCAACTCATGGAAGTGAAGTGTCGACTTAAAGTGTCGACTCACAGAAGCTTGAGCTGATATGTAAAAAAGTTTTAGCTGGCATGCATGAAGTGTCAACTCATGAAGACCAAGTGTCGACTCATGTGTCGACTCATGTGTCGACTCAAGGCCTGAGACCAAAATGAAGACAGAACATACTGAATTCAAGTTTTTACTCAAGTATCGACTCTTGAAGATGAAGTATCTACTCAAGTATTGACTCACCAGAAGAAGTATCGATGCACCAGTACTTTCTAGAGAGCTTTAGAAGATATTTTTTGACCTAGTGTCGACTCAACTATCGACTCATGTATCGACCATGACCTAAATCATCGACACTTGCAGGTCTAGATGAATAGTAATAGCTAGTTTTTTGAAACACAAAATTGATCCTTCATCCCTAGCGGCTATATTTCTCCTCTCCATGATAAAAAATGATCATTTAAGGCTTAGAAAGATATTTAAAGTGGACCAAACTCAAGAGGGATGCAACTAAGAGGAATTAAAGAGAATTCATTAAGAGTTCATTATTTTTGAGGGAAGTTGAGCCTTCAAGTATTCAAGAGCATTCAAGTCCAACTCTCAAGCACTCATTAAGGCTTCAACAACTTGAAGATAAGCTTTCTCAACAGCAATCAAAGAACTTCAAAAAGATATTGCTTTATTTTTAAGAGCTTATTGTATTCTTACTTTAAACTTAACTTTATTCTTGTTCCTAGTTTCAAGTGGTTTGAAACTAGTACTTAGGTTGTTGGTGAGCCTTGTTTGAAAACTAACTGAGATTTTTGGTTAGCCTTGTGAAAACAAAGAGATTTTCGGTTAGCCTTGTAAAAACCAAGAGGTTATTGATGAGCCTTATGAAAACCAACTAGGTTTTTTGTTAGCCTTGTAAAAATCAAGAGGTTATAATTAGTAAGCCCGTAAAACTAATCGATTGTAATCAAGTGGGATTATAGTGAACTTTCCAAATGCACCATAGGAAGTGGATGTAGGTGCTTTGGTATGCACCGAACTACTATAAATCTTTGTATGTTTGTGATTGCTTCTATTCTTCTTGCTCTTACTTTAATTCCACTGCATTTTATCATCATCACCACGTATTCTTGAAATTACTAGCACTTTTATTATTTTGAATTGGTACATATTGCAACAAGTTTTAAAAACCCAATTCACTCCTTCCTCTTGGGTTGCTTCGCTGGGCAACATGGACTATCATAGATTTCATAACCATGCTAGAATAATGATTATACTTGATCCCTATTTTTTGAATTTCTCTTTTTATGCAAACATGCATAATATTTATAAACATGTGATATTTCATAAAATTTCTAATTTCTCAATACTTGAATACATACATTTTTTCTTCACAATCATTCATTAAAAATATGAATTTAAATCAAAAGTCACGACATGTACTAAAAAATCAATAGGGGTAAAGGAAACTTACCATTTCTGCTCTAAAAACCTCTCAAAATTCATCAATTAGGAAGATTGTCTGATAGCCTAAAATAATCAAGTGTCTCATTAGACTTCTACAAGGAATCATATAACTTGAATTGTCTCATGATAGGATTCAATCCAGGTCAGCAAATCTAGCCTAATGTCTAGGGGTCTCAACCATTACTTAAATATAATCATTAATTAATACTCAACATCTACACTAGTATTTCATAATAAGATAGAGATTGTGATTATCTAAATGTAAAGGAATCATCTTGATTATGTCTCCTCATTTTCTGGATATGGGTTTCTACATGATTAGATCAATGTTCCAAGGTTAGAGTTGGTCATTCAATTAAGGAAAAATTAGACTAATTAAAGGTAATTAGGCTTGGCTAGTTCAACCCATAGAGATAGAAAGGAGGTAGAGAGACTCAGTCTGGGGTCAATCAAGGCCTAATCTATTTATTAGGTGAGGTCCAATTAGAGTTCATGAATGATTGCTAGCAAAGAAAGAATGCTTGAAGAGAAAACAGATGCATGAAAAACAAAGAAATCACCCATTAGAAAAACCATTAATCATAATATGTAAAAAAATGTTGCTTTCTTCTGACAATGTAAAATTTTAAGAAGGAAGTGTTTTCAGAAATGACAAATCCTCTTGTATGTACAATTTACCTTGAAATCAGGTGTTTGTACAATTGTATGGCTTATTATATGCAATTTTGTTAGCATTTTAAAAATATTCTATACTTAATATTATGTATAATTGATTAATCAATATGCTTCTGGTTTTGTTTGTTAGTTGTTTGTCTCTTCTTCTCCCATGCACGATATATGGTGCTAGCAAAGAGAGATTTCAGATATGCTAGGAAAAAATTATTCATAAAAACAAGTTTCCTTAGATGAAAAGAAGGAAATCTTTACCTGATCGGAGATTGAGATTAATTCAAGTTTCTTTTCTAAAAAGGAGGAGATGGAGGGGAAGAGGATCGGCCTATAGTTGAATTCTAGCAGTACCCTTCAACTAATCAAGGCATCATGACTCACCCTTCCATGTAAGCTATCCCATACATAAGATAAATTATTGCTTAGAACCATTCTGCCATGTGGACTTTGGACCATCTGATAAAACTTATCATGTTATTGATGATTAAAATTTCAAAACTTCTTGCTTGGTTGAAAAGTATGGATGGAAATAAAGTACATTAATCATAGTTAGTCCTTTTCAACCAACTTTTGCAAGATTTTTTTTTAATTTTATTGAATGATGTGGAGATTCTTTATTAGATGGTCTAACATTGACGTGTTAGAACCGTTCTAACTAATAATTTCTTTATAAAATGGTTCAAAGGACCTCTACTTTAGAACTAATTTAATTCGTTTAATTCCATCAACAACAAGAAGGATTAGCTATTTGTCAATATGCTAGGGTGGCTGATTAGCATCCCTATTTAAAATAATTACACAAAGATAAGAGAAAACTATAGTTTATCTTTCAAAATTTGATGATTCTTTATACTTCATCATCTAAAAATTTTTCAAAGTAGCCCTTGAGTTCCAAAGTGTTCCACATTATTCTGCCATTCATCTTAGTTAAGAATGGTGACACGAGATAGAGTATGAAAATTATTGTAGGATGAAAAACTCTTAGTGTCAGCCGATCTCTCCCTTCCATTTCCTTCTTTCAGTCTCTTTCTGTCCTCCAAAATTTTAAATTTTTTGCTATTAAATCCTAAAAGAAATCCCAGTCAGATCACCAAACCAAATCCATCTGCAGGATGAAAAGATGAATCATTAATTTGTGCAATATTCATGAGGGGGAGGACCAAAAAGATGGAGGTGCATATGGAAGCCAGAGTCTATGGCGATGGAGAGGCGGTGCTCGGAGACAAGAGGGAGATTCATTAACTCTCCCATCAAGATATGGGCAATCACTACTATTACTACTACACCATGGTGCTACTTCTAATAAGTTCTACGCATCCATGGCAAAGACCAACCTCCCTATCCAAATGCTTACAAGAGTCCTAGTAGTAGTGATGATGGCAAAGGCTATATAGTAGCTAGGAGCCTTAGTAGCAAAAGTTTGGATAACCATCAAGTCTTGTAGCAGGAGTCATATACCACCAATGGCTGACCCCCTCCCTTCCTTCTTGGATCTCGACCTCTATCATAGTGAACCCTTCTACCTTACTTGACTGTATTCCATGCCGCCAGGTTCCTCTATCCTTTTTTCTTCTTCAACATAATTGTTAGATCTGATAAGGTCATAGAAATGGAGTTAAGGAACAACCACTGCCTGACGATGGACTCTTCAATGATTTTAGTTGATTTCTAGGCCCCTCTCACCAATGGCATCTAAATTGACTTAGACTTGTTTGTTGGATTTGCATCCACACCATCCCTCTTCCATGTGACCCAAGGTGCTACCTTTCAATCTAGATCATGTGGCCATCATGTGACCACTTTCATTCCTCTTTCATCATACTAAACAAGGGCTTCCCAATATAGTTTCAGTCTGATTATGAGAGAAAAAGGGAGAGAGCAAAAAGAGAAGACAGGGCTAAGAGAGCGAAGGGAGAAGAGAGGAGGAGAGAGCAAAGACAGAAGAGTGAAACCTAGAAGCTCAATGGCTTCAAGTATGAATTCTATCCAAAGATTTGTCTAAAAATTGGTTGAAGCTCCAATCAACTCCTTCCTATTTTCTACAACCGTAGATCAAGCACTCCATTAAAGACCTTATGGAGCATAGCAAATCTTAGGTGCCAATTTTATAGGTGCCACATGTATGAGCTAAGTAAAGGATGTTGTTGGGGGAGTTTGCTGGACCCTAGCATATGAAGCCCAAGCGAACATGCCTAGTCAGTCGACCCCACTACATGACTGCTCATTGCCAAGGATATGAAGCCTAAATCAATAAGCCCGATCAAGTAGCCCAACCATATATCCTTCGACCATTCATTGAATTAAGGCCTTGATTGATAAAGAACATCTCTCAGCTCAATATTATCGGATAAGTCAACATGATTAGTGCATGTCACTCCCACCACTTGACAGATGTTATCAGAGAAGTTAATGCCTTTTCCAGTTGATTGAATGTATCTAAGCACCAATATCAAGTAGCCTGATTGAGCAGGCATCGATGTTGATTGGTGCCCTTTCATCAGTGAACCCTTCGAAAGTTATCAATATATGTATGTATTCATCAGGATTCGACTCCTAATCGCCAATAATTCCCTTATCCCAATATTCCTGGACATGGCTGACCATTGCTCGATGCATGGGTAGCCCCATTATCTATCTATCCTCTCATGAAAAAATTGGCATCTTATCCAATCAGACCACTCGATTGCCAAGGATATGAAGCCTAAATCAATAAGCCCGATCAAGTAGCCCAACCATATATCCTTCGACCATTCATTGAATTAAGGCCTTGATTGATAAAGAACTATCTCTCAGCTCCAATATTATCGGATAAGTCAACATGATTAGTGCATGTCACTCCCACCACTTGACAGATCCGTTATCAGAGAAGTTAATGCCTTTTCCAGTTGATTGAATGTATCTAAGCACCAATTATCAAGTAGCCTTGATTGAGCAGGCATCGATGTTGATTGGTGCCCTTTCATCAGTGAACCCTTCGAAAGTTATCAATATATGTATGTTATTCATTCATCGGATTCGACTCCTAATCGACCAATAATTCCCTTATCCCAATATTCCTGGACATGGCTTGACCATTTGCTCGATGCATGGGTAGCCCCATTATCTATCTATCCTCTCATGAAAAAATTGGCATCTTATCCAATCAACCAGACCCTACCAAATATCGCTTGTTGATAATTATATTATACATATATATATATATATTAATTTAATAATTAAATTATCTTTATTTATTTAAACTTGATACTTTATATATTATCATAAGAAAGAAGATAGCCAATGTGAAGAGCTTAATTTATGGATTCAAATGAAGCAAGTTTGAAACAATCGGACTTAAAATAAGCTCGAAATCAAAGTTTGAAAATTCATTAAAGAATCATAAAAATTTTAAAAGTAACCGGTCCATAGTGGACCGATTGCTTGGTCTACAGAAGCCCTAGTGGTCCAATGGTAGCCATGGCCATCGATCTATAGTTCATAGCCACGGATTGTGATTGTTTTTTTAAGCTGAGATCATCGAAGACACCGTCCCGCCACCGCTCAAGCCACCTGCACCGCCTCTTTAGCCCGGAGTTGCTGTATTGCCAACCAACATCTAAAGCACCCCTTCTCTCCACTGAAACACCACCACAGCCATCAACCATCCTTTGCCTATTGCCACTTTTTTACTCATCACCACCTCCATCTTCTCTTCCTTCATCGATTATGGCAACACATAGGATAAGACTCCAGCGAGGCTTCTTAAGCATGAAATCAAGTATTGGAGGGATCGGTGATGGGGAGGCATGAGTGGTCATAAAGGCGATGGTTCCAGTGAGATGGTAGCAACACGAGGAGACTCAAACGATGATAGCAGCGTGAGGAGATTCTGACGAGATCCAAGAGAAGGGTGATGGTGATCGAACCTATTGATGGAAGGAAGAGGACAAGCATAGATCTAAAAACAATCAAATGGTTGAAAAGCTTTTACGCAGTCAAATATTAATTTGAAGAGCAATTGGACACCAATTTTGTTATGGATTGAGCCTAACCACGACTATCCACCTATTGATTTGTAAAAAATAAATCCTAGCCATTGCTATGATCTCTCCTTTTAGTCCAACATCAAAAAAATACAAACACCCCCTCTGTTAACACCTACAAAAAGCTCCTATACCTCTACCTGGAGGCATCACTCCCTGAAATCTCTCTAAAGCCTTTGCATATGGAGAGAGGAAGGGAAGATCATGTACGGCTAAGGAAATTCGTCTTGGAGAGTAGATGAGGTTTTTGGTATTTATATATTATTTTTTTTCTTTATATAATTAGTACTTGATTGTAATGTTTGCTTTTTATGAATAACATTTTTTTAATTATTTCAAGCTATGTTTTTCATATCTAGACTATAGTTAGATTTTAGAATAGCCTATGACTATGTAGAGACAAGTCATGATCTCAAAATATAATTCATGCTCAGTGATATAGGCTATGCCCGGAATCTGATTATAGAAAATTTTATTTATATGATTAGAGACTTTGAATAGCCTATGGCTATGTAGGAGTGGATCAAGATTCATATCCAGCGAGATAGGCTATGCTCGAGGATCAATTATAATTTAATAATTATATATTGAATAAATACTTAATATAATACCAATACCGAATCAAAACCCATGACATCTTTTTATATCCTTGTTAATCTCTTGCTTAGTTTAATTTTTGTTCTTAGTTATAACAATATTCCAACACTTTCATCTTTTAACTTAATTAAAACTCTAATAAAATAATCTTAAAAATGAACATAACCCCAACTGATCCCTAAGGATACGATCCTGATTCATCCTAGCCATAGAGTTGAGTTGGTAAATAATTTTTGACCAGCTATAACAATGATCAAATTTTGGCACCATTCCAAGAATCATTGGCATAGTTACTTCATAAAAAAATAAAATACAAAAAAAATAATTTATTAGGGTTTTCTTTTTTTAAGACCTAAACTAACTTGTTTTAATACTTGTTTGCATTGCAATTCATCTACATAAATCATCTTAAGGGTACTAAGCCCTAAATAATATAAAGTAGGGATTTCATTACCCTTCCTTGGCCTACAAATCACCACCCTCGTATTGCATTATCCTAAGCCTATAATTAAAATCAATTAAATGTTGGCCCCTAAGGACTCTCAAGCTCGCTAGGACAAGGAATTCTAAGAGTTGGACTAGCTCAGAATTAATTAGTTAATTGGTGTCTAGAAAAGGGGTTCAAGAATGATATAGTCCTGAAGGAAGGTGGTTCTTTAATTGGTTCTATTATCTGCTTGGCCAATTTATTTAGCATCGGAAGAAAGCAATGATGGGACCTCCATTGACCTTATCCTTACTTGGCCAATTAGCTAATTAGTGTCTAACTTTGAAGGCTCAAAGGCAATCTTGGAATAGTCAGGAGCTGTCCAGAATTATGAAACCCGAGGATAGAGAGTCTATTGTTAATTAGTGTCTAACTTTGAAGGCTCCAAGACCATATTGGAATAGTTAGGAGCTGTCCAGAATTATGAAACCCTAGGATAGAGAGTCCATTGTATGCTAACTTTAGTACCATTACATAGAACTAAAAATAACAATTCTTCTCTATCCCTCTTAGCTCTGGACTCCTTAGGCTCGCATCTATAGACTTCTTCTCTATCTTTCTTCTCTCTTCTTCCCTTCTCCTCTCAAAAATAAAAATAAATAAAAAAATCAAAATCATAAACTAGGGTTAGGCTATGGATATACATAGTGAGATCAATCTACCATGCCAATTAAGGGAGTACTTCACCCCTTCATCATAACATATTCTTCGTGTATCCAAGCACCTACTATAGAGGTAACCCAGTATGAGATTAAGTCTAGTATCATACAAATGCTACCATCCTTCTATGGACTTAGTCAAGAGGACCCTTATAAATATCCAGACGAATTTCTTGAGATATGCTCTGTAGTTAGGATTCAAAATCAATCTGATGTAGCCCATAGGTTGAAATTATTCCTTTCTCATTTAAGAACAAGGCCAAATATTGGCTATGATTATTAGATTCTATGATCATTTCAACCTGGAGCTAATTACAAAAGAAATTTCTTAAGAAATATTTTTCAATAGAAAAAACAAACTAGATCCAAAAAGCCATAACTAGTTTTTCCCAATTGGAGGGAAAAATATTCCATGAAACCTGGGAAAGGCTCAAAGAACTCATCCGCAAGTATCCACACCATGCCATACCAAAATGGTAGCTAGTCCAGTGCTTTTATGATGGATTATCAAAAAAGCATAGGCAAATGATTGATTCATCCTGTGGTGGGACATTCTGGCTTAGGAGCGAGCATGAGGCTTGATAACTATTTGAGATCCTAAGCAAAAATTCCTTGCACTACATATCTACCACATCTAGAGAAACTCTCAGACCAAATTCTAAAAAAGGTAGAATGTATGAAGCCACTTTGTAGACATCCATAGCAAGGTGGATACATTATCCCAGACTATGGATGCACTATCCCAAAAACTCGATCAATTCTTGTAAATTAGTCACACCTCTTTTCCATGAGCACAATCCCAAGATGTTTGTCTAATCTGCTTAAGTCCTAGTCACACTATAGGTGATTGCCTAGTAGTCCATCATTTTCTGAGCTTGTACAGGAACAGGCCCACCCAGCCTGAACCCATATTGTTTCCAGACCAGGAAATGATCCATACTCAAATACGTATAATCTAGGCTAGAGGAATCACCCGAATTTTTCATGAAAATAGTAATCTATAGTCAACCCAGCTTTTTATAGACCCAATCATCAATGCAATAATATATCGTATCCTTAGTTTTAGGATGCCCCATGCCCTTCTCCTAATAACTATAACTTCAATTTTAAGGAGAAAGTTTTATAAGCTTTGGCTAGACTAGAAACCAACTCTCAAATCCTTGATCCCGCACATAATCTATAGCTATGCTAGAGACTTGAATCAACCAACTAGCTACAACCATCTACAAGAGGGAGGAAGGGAACCTACCTAGCCAACCTATTAGCAATCCAAAGGGACAATACAGGGCCAAAAGCTCCAATGTTCTTGAACCTCATCTTGAGCATGCAAATTTATAATGATCCTAAAAGCAAAAAGGTTTTGGAGCAACTACAAAAGATTAATACGTCAAGAACCCAAATCCAAAACAAACCCAAATTACCTAATGATAAGGAAGACCCTAAAAAGAGGAATGAACCAATTTCTCTAGCACCTACGATTAGAGTTCCATACCTAAGTAATCTAAAAAACCTCTACCTTCGAATAAGATGGGGGCTAAGATGAATGAAATGCTTGAATTATTTAAACAAGTCCATATCAATTTTCTGCTCTTAGATGCCATCAAGCAAGTCCCAACTTATGCTAAATTTTAAAGGATTTGTGCACCCGCAAACATAGATCTCAGGCACACATCCTAAAGAAAGTCTGCCTCACTAAGCAAGCTAGCTTAGTCTTTCGATATACAACTCCACCCAAGCTCAAGGATCCTGGTACCCCTATTATTTCTTGTGTTATAGGGGGCCTAACTATTAAGAAAGCCCTACTAGACTTAGGAGCAAGTGTAAATCTCCTCTCAAGTTCAGTATATAAACTGTTTGGATTTGGAAATGTCGATAACCCTACAACTAGCTGATAGATCTCTTAAGGTATTACTGGGGATAATTGAAGATGTGTTAGTCAAGGTGGATGACTTCTACTTTTCTGTAGACTTTATTGTATTAGATATAGAATCGGGAAGTGACCCTAGTCAAATCTCAATCATTTTAGGCCGAACCTTCCTTGCAATAGCTAATGCTTGTATTAACTATAGGATAGGAGCCATGGACATATCATTTGGGAATAAAAAGCTAAGGTTGAATTGTGTCATTTGGGAATAAAAAGCTAAGGTTGAATGTATTTAATGCTATCATAGGTCCATAAAGTGATGAGTTTGATGAAGTGAATATGCTAAAAAAACTTGTAAAAGAAACCACCCCTAATATGCCCTCGCAAGACCTTTTGCAAGCTAGCCTAGCCCATTTTGATATGGACAGCTTTGACATAGATAAGTACATGGATGAAGTGAATGTACTATTAGAACCACCTAGTTCTATTCCTCTATAGACCATGAAATATGAGCAAATGACCCTTCCCTCTAAAACACAATAGCTTCTTGTCACTAGAAACCCTACCTACACTAGAACAAGAGCCACTCCTAGTCATTTTAAAGGATCCATTCTTCGAACATGTTACAACCTCTGACTAGGAAACCTAACTTACAAATTTACAAAATAAATCCAAAGAAGCTATTGGAGAGACAATCACTGATCCACCAATAGACTGCCCACCAAAATGTCACTTCAAGAATGTAATCAATCTTTAAGCATGATAGCCCTGACAACTTGACTGAGGACCCTTCCTATAAATATTTGAATTATACTAGAATTGATAACATGGATAAACTAAGTGACCTAATAGATCCACCTTGGATATTAAATGTGAGCAATTTCTAGAGTCTTCCAATATTTACCTGGCTCCTGCATTGGAACCAACATCTACCCTATACACCAAGCCACCTAGTACTAATTATCAAAAGATATGTCTGGTAGATACACATAAAAGAAATCTAGTGTGGAACATTACTGATTGGACTTTGTCCAACCATCTTCCATGGTTTGGTACTCCTAAAATTTAGTAGATGTATCAACTAGCATAATTTAAGAAGATACACTAAGTCTAGCTAAAGATGTTGACTCCACTAATTGATTTTGATGATAAGCAAAATAGTTAAGTATAATTTGAGGACTAATGATTTGCTTTAAGTATGTTTTCATTGAAAGGATACTCACAAAATTTGAAGAAGCCCAATTGTGTTGAAGAACCAAGTTTGAATAGAATGAATGAACAAAACAAGACTTGGACACTCAAAGAGTTGGTTGAATGGATGACTAAGGCAAATGAAAACATGTTCCAACACAAGTTCAGCAATTTCTGTACCTTTTTGATGATGTGTCGACTCAAGGTGTCGACACATGACATGATGTGTCGACACATGAAGATGGTGTGTCGACTCAGGCCGGTACGCAGTGAAATTTTAAATGGCATAGATGATGTGTCGACACATGGATCTTATGTGTCAACTCAAGGTGTCAACACATGGATCAACACATCGCCTGAGAATTTCAAGCCACAGAACTTGTCAAAGTTGAAGGAACAGTTGACGTGTCGACACACGGATCTAATGTGTCAACTCAATGTGTCGACTCAACTGAGAATGTGTCGACTCAGCTGATTTTTCTAGAGAATCTGAATGGAATATTTTGAACTTGTGTCGACTTAAGAAGAATATGTGTCGACCTAATGTGTCGACATATGAAGAGAAAGTGTCGACACATGGAGTTCTGACAACTGTAACGGCTAGTTTTTTCAAGCACAGAACTCTCCCAAATGCCCTCCAACGGCTAGTTTTTCAAGTATAACGGGTAGATTTCGATTTTGGAAACTTGGAAAGGTATATAAAGGCTCCAAATCAAATCAAGACAATAACTATTCATAAGTATTGAATATCCAAAAAGAGTTTAAAGAGAAAAGAAGAGAGAAGAGCCTTAACTCCTATTCATTCAAAGCTCAACTACTCTCAAGCAAAGGGAAGCCTTCCAAGCATTCAAAGCTATCAAGTGCATTGAAGATCATTCAATCTCGGACATTCAAAAGGCTTCAACAAGAACAAAGCAACACTACTTCGAGCTACATCGACTTATTTGCTTTTTATTGAAAGCTTACATTGGTTCTTTATTTTTCAATCTTATATCTTGTAAAGGTTATTGGTTAGCCTATTGAAAAACCATGTAAGGTTTTTGGTAAACCTTGAAAACCAATTAGGTTGGTGGTTAGCCCGCAAAACCACTAAGATTCTTGGTTAGCCCAGAAAACCAAGAGAGGTTTTTGGTTAGCCTTGTGAAAACTAATTAGGTTTTGGTTAGCCCGTAAAACTAAGTGAGGTTGTGACTTGTGAGCCTTGTAAAAACAAGTCGGGTTTTAATTAGTGAGCCCAGAAAACTAATCGGCTGTAATCATTGGATTATAGTGAATTCCCAAGGGAATCTTGGAGAGTGGATGTAAGTGCATTGTTGGCACCGAACCACTATATATTGTTATGTTTGTGATTGCTTGTTCTCTCCTTCCTTGCTATTTACATTTAGCTTATTGCTTTTAATTTCTACTGCACTTTTACATTAGAGCATTGCACTTTAATTTCAGTACCTTGTTGAAGTGAATTGCATATCTTGTCTTGTGAGTTTGATACTTGTTTTATCAAGCTTAGCTTTAAATAATTTTTAGAGACCTAATTCACCCCCCCTCTTGGGTTGCTCTTTGGGCAACAAGTGGTATCAGAGTCTTGTTCTCAGTTTATATGCTTTACCGCCTTGAGTAAAGATCTATGGCAACCCCAATTGGTACTAGTGTAGTTGAGGGACAAGCCTTAAACAGACCTCCATTTTTCAATGGTACAAATTACACTTATTGAAAAACTAGGATGAGAATTTATATGCATTCTATAGATTATAATTTATGGAAAGTAGTTGATAAGGGTCCTCATGTTCCTTCAGTGGTGGTTAATGGTGTTTCCATCCCAAAACTTGAAGAGGATTGGGATGAAAATGACATTAAATAATCCGAGATCAATCCTAAGGCAATGAATCTCTTGTATTGTGCATTAGATCCTAGTGAGTTCAATAGGATATCTACATGCATGTCCGTCAAAGAAATATGGGACACACTTGAAGTTACCCATGAGGGTATCGATCAAGTGAAGAACACTAAGGTCAATATGTTAGTGTACACATATGAGAAGTTCTGGATGGAAACGAATAAATCTATTACTGATATGTACACATGTTTTACAAATATTGTAAATGCTATGAGGAGTCTTGGTAAAGTCATATTTAATGCTGATCTTGTGAATAAAATTCTTAGGTCACTACCGACATCGTGGGATCCAAAGGTGACCACAATTCAAGAGGCAAAAGATGTAGATAAGCTTCCACTTGAGCAGCTAGTAAGATCGCTTATGACCTATGAGCTTAACTTGAAACAGAAATCAATGGACCTGGATAAAAAAAAGAAGGGGCCTTTAAATCAAATGTTCAAGAATAATCATCGATTGATGAGTTCGATGATGATGAAGAAGAAGAAGGTGAAGAAGCCCTCATTGCTTGAAAATTTAGAAGATTCATGAAGAGGAGGAAATTTTCCTACAAGAAGAATTTTCAATCTAAAGAAAAGGGAAAAGAAAAAGAAAAAGAGAAAGAAAAGGAAAAGAAGGAAGTACCTATATGCTTCGAGTGCAAGAAGCCCGAACACTACAAATTTGATTGTCCTCTCCTCAAGAAATCAAGGAAGAAACTAAGAAAGAAAGCAATGATGGCCACGTGGAGTGATAGTGAAGACTCCAGTTCAGAAGAAGAGCAGACTGAAATTACAAATCTCTACTTCATGGCACATCAGGATAACGAAGAGGTATGTTTCGACTTTGAAGTTGATTTTACTCTTGATGAGCTTAGAAGTGCTTTTGAAGAATTGATGCATGATTATAAGTTAGTATTATCTAAAAATAAGAAATTAAAAAAGCATGTTAATAGTTTCTCATTAGAAAATAATTCTTTACTTAATGATGTTAGTTCTTTGAAAACTAAGCTAGATGTTTTGGAAAAGAAGAATAATGCTTTAGCTATGGAAAATGAAGTTCTAAAAAGACCTAAACATGTTGTTTCTAACAATGATCTTTTAAAGAAAAACAAGGATTTGGAACATGAAAATGAAAAATACAAAAATGAACTTGAGAAAATCAAACCTTTTGTTGATAAGTTCACCTTTAGTTCAGAAAAGCTGAATTTACTTTTAAACAATCAAAGAGCAATTTTCAACAAGGCAGGCTTAGGATATAAACCCCAAAAGCAACAAAAGTATTTCAAAAATATTTTGTGCCTGCATCATCCAGTATCACTTGTTTTACTTGCAAAAAATTAGGTCATAAATCATATCAATGCAATTTTAGAAAAATCATATCTTTTGGTAAAGTGTGAGTTCCAAAAGGAACAATTTTGAATGCTAACCCGAAAGGATCCAAGTTAGCTTGGGTACCTAAAAACAAAGCTTGATCTTATTATAGATGTGTCGGGCAACCAAGGAAAACAAACGAATTTGGTATCTTGATAGTGGTTGCTCAAGGCACATGACTAGAGATGTGAAGCAATTCACTTCTCTTGAAGCTTTGAATGGAGGGAGTGTGACCTTCGGTGATAATGGTAAAGGTAAAATCATTGGAATTGGTAAGGTTCACATAACTCCTTCTAATAGTATTAGTAATGTACTTCTTGTAGATGGTTTAAAGTATAATCTCTTAAGTATTAGTTAGTTTTGCGATAAAGGTTTTCAAGTAGTTTTCAAATCATCATATTGCATGATTTCTAGTCCAGATTTAAATGGAGTACAATTTATTGAAAAAAGGCATGGAAATATTTATCTTGTAGATCTTGATGATCTATCTTTACCTAATGGAGAATGCCTTGTTGCAATGAATTCTACCAAAGAAGAGACTAGTTGGTTATGGCATAGAAGGTTAGGGCATGCTAGTATGTACCTTATTTCAAAACTCTGCAAAAAAAACTTAGTTAGAGATTTACCTGAAATCAGTTTTGAAAAAGATAGAATTTGCCAAGCATGTCAACTTGGAAAACAAGTCAAAACTTTTTTTAAACCAAAAGGATTTGTAACTACTAGCAGACCACTTGAACTACTCCATATGGATCTCTTTGGACCAACTAGAACATCAAGTCTAGGAGGCAAGAGATATGAATTAGTTATTATGGATGATTTTTTGAGATTTACTTGGATTTTCCTTTTAGCACAAAAAGATGAATCTTTTTTCGTATTCATAAAGTTTTATAGAAAAGTTTCAAACGAAAAAGGTGTTTCAATGTTTGTATTCGTAGTGATCATGGAACCGAATTTGAAAATCAAGATTCGAAAACTTTTGTAATGAAAAAGGTATAGAACACAATTTCTCTGTACCTAAGACACCTCAGCAGAATGGGATAGTAGAAAGAAAAAATCATACTTTAGAAGAAATGGCACGCATTATGCTTTGTGAAAATAATTTACCAAGGTATTTTTGGGCCGAAGCTATAAATACAGCCTGTTATATTTTGAATCGAGTTTTGATACGCCATATTTTAAAGAAAACTCTATATGAGCTTTGGAACCAAAGAAAACCAACTCTGAAATATTTTCATATTTTTGGTTGTAAATGTTTTATTTTGAATAATGAAAAAGATCATCTAGGGAAGTTCGATGCCAAGTCTGATGAAGGTATCTTCTTAAGATACTCTACATCAAGCAAGGCATACAAAGTATTTAACAAACGGACTTTAGTTGTAAAAGAGTCAGTACATGTTATTTTTGAAGAATGTTCTAACAAGTTCTCGAGAAAAGAGGATACATTTGATGAATGTGCAGGTGTTGACAAACTTCAGAAGCTGACATTGGATGATCAAGCTCAACCAAATGAAGAGAATCAGGACAAGGGTGAGAAAGAAGATGACACTCTAGTGCATCATGATCTACCTAAGGAGTGGAGGTATGCTCATGGACACCTTAAAGAATTAATCTTAGGTGATCCATCTAAAGGGGTAAGAACTAGAGCTTCTATTAGAAATGAATGTGATTACATAGCTTTTGTATCTCAAGTAGAAACTAAATGTTTTGAAGAAGCTAAAAAAGACTCTAATTGGATCAATGCTATGCAAGAAGAACTAATACAATTTGACAGAAATAATGTTTGGACACTTGTAGAAAGACCATCTAATGTTTCAATTATGGAAATGGTTTTGTCATTAGAAATAAAGCTAGGCTAGTTGCTAAAGGCTACAATCTGGAGGAAAGGATTGACTTTGATGAAACTTTTGCTCCTGTTGCTAGACTTGAAGCAATTAGACTATTGTTAGCTTTTGCATGTTTCATGAACTTCAAATTATTTCAAATGGATGTTAAGAGTGCTTTCTTAAATGGTTTTATAAATGAAAAAGTTTTTGTTGAACAACCACCCAGATTTAAAAATCATGCACATCCTGATCATGTTTTCAAATTGCACAAAGCACTTTATGGATTAAAGCAAGCACCTAGAGCATGGTATGAAAGGTTAAGCAAATTTCTTATTGAAAATGAATTTTCTAGAGGAAATGTTGACAAAACACTATTTTTGAAAAAAAAAGACAATGATTTATTGGTAGTACAAATATATGTTGATGACATCATTTTTGGTGCTACTAATGAAATTCTTTGTCAAGAGTTTGCTAAGCTTATGCAGGGTGAGTTCGAGATGAGCATGACGGGAGAACTTAACTTCTTTCTCGGACTCCAATCAAGCAAACTTCAGATGGTTTCTTCATCAACCAAGCTAAGTACTCAAGAGAAATTATCAAAATGTTTGGGATGGAGACTACTAAGTCAATAGGTACGCCTATGAGCCCCTCATGTAAACTAGACAAAGATGAAAATGGTAAATCTGTGGATCAGAAATTATATTGAGGCATGATAGGCTCTTTACTATATCTTACTGCTAGTAGACCAGATATTATGTTCAGTATTTGCATGTATGCTAGATATCAGTCTGAACCTAGGGAATCACATCTTATGGCTGTTAAGCGCATTATTAGATTCTATCTGGTACTATTAGTATTGGTTTGTGGTATGCTAGAAATTCTTCTGCTGAATTGATTGGATATTCTGATGCAGACTTTGCTGGTTGTAGATTAGATAGAAAGAGTACTAGTGGAACTTGCCAATTTCCTGGGGTTAACTTAATCTCATGGTTTAGCAAGAAACAAACTTCAGTTGCACTATCCATAGTTGAGGCTAAGTATATTGCAGCAGGAAGTTATTGTGCTCAAATCTTGTGGATTAAGCAACAACTTGAAGACTTTGGAATCAAGTTGGCTAGAACTCCTATCAAATATGATAATACCAGTGCTATTTGCTTGACTAAAAATCCTGTTCAACACTCTAGGAGCAAGCACATTGAAATTAGACATCACTTTATTAGAGATCATGTTGAAAACAATGATATTTTGCTTGAATTTATATGTACTGAATTTCAATTAGCTGATATTTTAACTAAACCTCTCTTAGAAGATCGATTCTGTATGATTAGAAGAGAGCTCGGGATCATCAATCCCTTTGATTAAATCTTTTCTCCAAATTTGACTCAAATTAGATCTATTCAACCTTATTTTTGATAAATCATGATTAATCATTGATGATTTGACTCCAAATACATGTTACTTCAATTGATTTTGATCATTCAGTGAAATTCCAATTTTTCCAGTTTTTAAGTTGATGTGTCAACACATCATGTGTCGACACATGCGTGAGTCGACACATGCCCGACGGGAAACTATGATTTTAAGGGTTTCTGAACCATTTTTCTTCCAAAATTCATTCTCCTCCAAGCCGACACCTCGATTCCAGGTATCCATACTGTTCATCCTCCCATTTCTTGTTTATTATCCATGGATTTCTTGGATTTAAGACTTTGGTAGCCATTTTTGTTGGAAATCCTCTTAGGTTTTAGCTCCTAAATCCTAGAAACTCTATATTTCCACCAAAAACCTTGTCTAAACCTTGTTTATTGACAATGGATCCTCGCAAACAAGTTGTTCGCCGACCGCGTCAGTCACAGCATGAAGAAGAGCGGAGAATGAAGGCACGACACGAGTCTAGGGCTCCAGATTTGCCAGCACGACAGTTATTTGCACCTTCTAGTCGGATGAGCTCTAAGACAGTGGTTGGAGGACGCTGAGTGGACTTCTCTTTCTTGGACCAGCAACATTTTCGGATAGGAGAGCGGATCCAACATGCTGGTTTGGCATCCTTCTGTTCGCTCAGCGAGAGATACTATCCTGGGCTGATGAGAGAGTTCTACGGATCACTTGCCCGTAGATTAGATGGCTGGATTGCTCAGGTCAGGGGATGAGATATTCCCATTTCAGCAGAGATTATGAGCAGGGTATGGGATATACCCATGACTGGATCAGTTATTGACAGCCTGTTGGACAAAGTTAGTGGGCTCCGGTGTATTTTTGAGTTTGAATCTTACCAGAGGGAGTCACTGTTCCTGCTTCGAGACTGTTTGCAGAGATGAGACTGCTACATCATATAGTTGCCCGGATTCTTCTATCGAAGACCGGTTGATTTGACTACATTACCGAGCGAGAGCTGCTCGTGATGGTCTCCTTGATTCAGCGGATGCCGATTTGTCTACCTGTTCTGATGATCCATCAGATTACTGAGGCGGCATCTAGCCAGTGGCTCTGCTTGCCGTATGGCATGGGTTTGACAATACTACTTAGAGAGTATGGAGTCAGCTTTCAGGATGAGCCTTATCGTACTTTGATCCATACCGATGTCTATGACATCATGTCATTGCATCGCATGGGTTATCACTTAGTCTGAGGCCAGTGGACACGGAGAACATCAGGATAGGCTGAGGATGCAGCTAACATTGATGAGGACACAGCAAAGGAGGAGCAGATTTTTTTCGATGAGGCTGGATTGAGCGAGACACAGCCTGAGGCGGCAGCACAGCCAGCTCAGTTAGATCCTTCTACATCTGCCCAGCCACAGCCACAGCCACAGCCAGAGCAGACGGAGACTCCTGGTATTTCAGATACTCTAGAGGATAGAGTCAGACGCATAGAGATCGATGTTTTTATCGTGAGGTAGCATCTAGATGTCTTTATTGTTGAGATGAGAGAGAGCCACATTGGTCTTCGTGATGGTATTTTAGTTATTCTCTCAGCACTGTCTAGAGCTTCTATGAGTGCTCTTACTGCAGACATAGTTCCTGCTCCTGCTGATGTATGTGCTCTAGCACCAGCTGATGACATTGGTGATATTGATACTGGTGCTGAGACTACTATTGGAGATGGAGTTGGAGATATTGATGGAGATGAGGTGACTGACTCCGACCGGTTTGATATTGATGATCTTATGTCAGAGCCAGTTGTGGAGGTGATAGATGATATGGCTGCGAGACCTGTTGACCCATTCTTCTCACCTACTCCGATACCTGATCCATCCTCTCCTTCCAGATCGCTTGATCACATTTTAGTTCCAGTTCTGATTCCTATTCTTAGTCCTGTTATTGACCTACCTATTACTGATCTACCTACTATTGATTCTCCTGACATTCATACACCTATCATTCAGACACCCACACTTGATACATCTATTGTACAACACTGATACTTTCTACAGCTGATACTATTATTCTTGATACACCTGTATCATCAGCTGTTACACCTATTTTTGATAGTCCTACCCTTCATACTTCATCAGTCATTCGAGAGCTTGGATTCTATACACCCGGCTTTTAGCATCTCGACTCAGGTCCCACTTTTGATCGTACTCCTGCTCTAGCTGTTGCTGAGATGATTTGCCCGATCAGTTCAGTTCCTGTGAAGGACGTAGCTTCTACCTCTACTGCTTCAACCAGAGGTCGGACCTATATTCGTCACAGAGGATGTGGACGCCATACCCCTCCTCAGCCGACCAGGACCAGACTTCGAGATCTTCGACCACGATGGCCGCGAGCTCGATCTTTCACTGATACCGGATCGATCGAGATCGGTTCATCTTCTGATGACTCGATGGATGAGGATTAGGATATTGATGTATTTCTTGATAGTTTTATATTTTTAGATAGTTTACTTTCATGCTTACATGTACTTTTATCTTTGTTGTGTACTTAATGTACAAGTTCCTAACATATATGAAAAACCTTGTGTTTTCTAATTTCTATATCTTTGTCTTGTTTAATTCATTTCCCTTACTTCCTACCTTTTTAATGATAACAAAAAGGGGGAGTAATTCATGATGTTATTTACGTATAAATGTGTTTACTTCTCCAAACAAAAGGGGGAGTAGCTTTTACTTTTTGAAAACCTGAATTTATAAAAGGGGGAGCTTCACCTTTTGTCAAAGTAAATTTGATTCTCAAAACCCCTCTTTCAATGTTTTTGAAAAGATTCTCTCAAATTTTGTTATGAATCATTAATTCAGGGGGAGCTTTGTTAATTGCTAAAACTTTCATTGTAAGAGTATCATGATACATGTTCTTATTGCATTTAAATGAATATCAAAGTTCTGGCTAAGTTCTGATACTCTCTATCTTTGAAACAAGCTCAAATTTTATCACCTGTATTTTGAATGATTATAATTTTAAGTAAAGATTGATACTTAATGCTTTCAATATTGTGCATCTTGATCAATTCTTTTAAAGCTTTACTTTTAAAGCATTTTATACTTAAGGATTTTGTCATCATCAAAAAGGAGAAGATTGTTGACTCCACTAATTGATTTTGATGATAAGCAAAACAGTTAAATATAATTTGAGGACTAATGATTTGCTTTAAGTGTGTTTTCATTGAAAGGATGCTCACAAAATTTGAAGAAGCCCAATTATGTTGAAGAACCAAGTTTGAATGGAATGAATGAACAAAACAAGACTTGGACACTCAAAGAGTTGGTTGAATGGATGACTAAGGCAAATGAAAATATGTTCCAGCACAAGTTCAGCAAATTTTGCACCTTTTTGATGATGTGTCGATTCAAGGTGTTGACACATAACATGATGTGTCAACACGTGAAGATGGTGTGTCGACTCAGGCCGGTACACAATGAAATCTCAAATGACACAGATGATGTATCGACACATGGACCTTATGTGTCGACTCAAGGTGTTAACACATGGATCAACACATCGTGTGAGAACTTCAAGCCACAGAACTTGCAGAAGTTGAAGGAACAGTTGATGTGTTGACACACGGACCTAATGTATCGACTCAATGTGTCGACTCAACTGAGAATGTGTCGACTCAGCTGATTTTTCTAGAGAATCTGAATGGAACATTTTGAACTTGTGTCGACTCAAGAAGAACATGTGTCGACCTAATGTGTCGATACATGAAGAGAAAGTGTCGACACATGGAGTTCTGACAACAGTAATGCCTAGTTTTTTCAAGCACAGAACTCACCCAAATGCCCTCCAACGGCTAGTTTTTCAAGTATAATGGCTAGATTTTGGTTTTGGGGACATGGGAAGGTATATAAAGGCTCCAAATCAAATCAAGATAACAACTATTCACAAGTATTGAATATCCAAAAAGAGTTTAAAGAGAAAAGAAGAGAGAAGAGCCTTAACTCCTATTCATTCAAAGCTCAACTACTTTCAAGCAAAGGGAAGCCTTCCAAGCATTCAAAGCTATCAAGTGCATTGAAGATCATTCAATCTTGGGCATTCAAAAGGCTTCAACAAGAACAAAGCAACACTACTTCGAGCTACATCGAATTTTTGCTTTTTATTGAAAGCTTACATTGGTTCTTTATTTCTCAATCTTATATCTTATAAAGGTTATTAGTTAGCCTATTGGAAAACCAAGTAAGGTTTTTGGTAAACCTTGAAAACCAATTAGGTTGGTAGTTAGCCCACAAAACCATTAAGGTTCTTGGTTAGCCCGGAAAACCAAAAGAGATTTTTGGTTAGCCTTGTAAAAACCAATTAGGTTCTTGGTTAGCCCGTAAAACCAAGCGAGGTTGTGACTTGTGAGCCTTGTAAAAATAAGTCGGGTTTTGATTAGTGAGCCCGGAAAACTAATCGGCTGTAATCATTGGATTATAGTGAATTTCCAAGGGGATCTTGGGGAGTGGATGTAAGTGCATTGTTGACACCGAACCACTATATATTATTGTGTTTGTGATTTCTTGTTCTCTCACTCCTTGCTCTTTACATTTAGCTTATTGCTTTTAATTTCTGCTGCACTTTTACATTAGAGTATTGTATATTAATTTCAGTACCTTGTTGAAGTGAATTGCATATCTTGTCTTGTGAGTTTGCTACTTGTTTTATCAAGCTTAGCTTTAAATAATTTTTAGAGACCCAATTCACCCCCCTTTTTGGGTTGCTCTCTGGGCAACAAAAGACTTTAAACTTTGCACTCTTGAGAGGCAGTCCAACTTTTGAACTTAATATCACTTTTTAGTTTATTTTCTTTTTAGAACAGATAACTTGGTTGAAAGGATATCCAAATCATCAAGGATAACTAAAGACCCCTACTGGACCAAGAATGTATTAAGTTAGGTGTATTCTTTCCTATTCTTTTTTATATATTGCATTCTTTATTTTTTTCTCCATTGAGGACAATATCGATTAAGTTGGAAGGAAAGAATAACTAATCTAATTAAGTTCTCAAGTATGACAAA
This sequence comes from Areca catechu, assembly GCA_021397845.1. NCBI lineage: Eukaryota > Viridiplantae > Streptophyta > Magnoliopsida > Arecales > Arecaceae > Areca > Areca catechu. The sequence continues at coordinate 25,588,490 of CM038042.1, read as the reverse complement.
AAATAATTAGTTTTGTATCCAGATTTTATCTCGATTTGAAGTTAATTAGGTATCCTAATCAATGATTGATTAACAGTCTAGATAATTTTAGAGATACTAAGGAACAAATCACTAAGAAAACCTAACAAATGATAGGGTTTTGACCAAATCAAATTTAGGAATGATTCCATAACTCTCTCTCTCTTTATCTTAATAAAGAATCTGCTTATGCATGTCAATTGCCTTCATCTGACCCAGCCTTAGTAGGGACCAGTCCCTCGTTAGTCAATCCTCATGAGGTCATTGGCATATGTACACCTTTATCTAAGACAATCCGATCAAGCATCTCATTGCCAACTACTCCTCAACTTTGATAGGAGTGCTTCAATTAACCCCTGATTCTTGTATTAAGAGATGAGCGGGTCCTTAGACAATATTTCCACTTGGACCTTCCAAAAGCTAACACTGCCGATGCTCAATTCTACATCCCCAATTATATAGCTAAGAGGTCATATCCCATCTTATGATCGCTAATCACCACTATATCTTTATAATTAGAGAGAGCCTAATGTCATTAAGAAATATGGCCAATTCCATATAAAGGACAAGGTTCTAATTAAAATAGAATGGACATCCCCTATGAACAGAAGATTTCCTAGCAGCCTGCATGATAAGCCTTGCCACTTCTTACTAGATCCACTGAGATTTTTATGATTCTAAAAATGTCCTTGTCTTTTACCTATAAAAAATCCCTTGGAAGCATCCATGGTATGCAAAAAGTCTGCCCACGCTCCTTATACTGTTGTTATGCTAGAGATCTGATTTGAGCATCAAAGGGTCCATGCTAGAATATCTTCTAGCCAAGATTTTTCTACAGGTTTCACCTCCTGGAGGTCTTCCTGCACCACTAGCTCCAGCACTCTTGGTGCTTGATGGATTTCGGCATCAACAATTGTTATCTTTAACATTTTTTCTATGCGTAAGTCTCTCATAAATCTCCTATATATGGTCATAGGGGGTTTATTGGTACTAAAATGGAGCACTAAGAAGTCAATGTGATGGTTAATATGAAGAGTTTAACCCCATAAGTAGTTGTAGATATAGTAGTCCAGGGAGTGCCTAAGTATAACAATTTTAAAGTTTTGGGACGTATGTGTAAATTATGAAAAGTTAAAGGTGCATCTATATAATTTTTGGATAATTTATTTTGATTTTAAAATAAGATAGTAAATTAGCAATTTGATAGACATTGTTGATGGCATGAGACATCTATCGGATAGTTGTACCATATTGTAGTAAATACATGAGTTATAGGAACTGCTTGAAAAAATTAAAATTTTTGAAATATAAATATAAAATATGGAATGTTGAAGGGGTGCTGCTATAATTTACTCTAATGATATTTGAGCTGTAAAGCCTTCTTTTATATCATGCTGTTCTGGTTCTCGGACTTTATTTTATTTCATTGCAACTCCATTTTGGGCAAGAGTCTCGATCGGGGCAAAAACTTTAAAGAGAGGCTGTTGGTGCGGAGGAGGTTTTGAAGGGAGGCCGGAGAGGCTATGGGAGCAGGAGAAGCAGTCAAGAAGGAAAACCTGAGAGGATAAGGGCTTAGTAGAGGGTCATTTTATCAGGGGAGGTGGTGATTTTATCTTTAATGATAGCATGTTACTGAAATTTGTTGGTTGTAGGGTTGGAAGTGTGCCGGGTCGGCTATACCTCTACCCGAGCCCTACCCGAAAAAAAAATTTTAGCTTCGGGCTAGGCCTAGGTCCGATTTTTTTTAAAAAAGACCCGACCTGAGCTTGAAACTGAACCAGGCCCGAGCCCGATTGGGCCCACCCAATCGGGCTTTGATTCGGGCCAGCCCGCATCGGGCCCAATTTGGGTCAGCTTTGGGTCGAGCCGGGCAGGGTTTGGGCCAACTTAGGGCTGGCCCAATCGGGCTTTGATTCGGGCCAGCCCGCATCGAGCCCGATTCGGGTTAGCTTCGGGCTGGGCCAGGCCGGGTTCGGGCCAACTTAGGGCTGGGTTTGGGATATGGATAAGTTTACACTTCTCCTTTTTGTGCACAAAATGCAAGATTATAGGTCCCTCAGACATATCACAGAAAATTGGCTACCTATACACCCATCAGCTCTTTTGCAATTACTAGGGTTTTAAGGAATGGTCAAGAGGGGAGCTTGTGGCAGGCACAAAAGAATCACTACTTGGATATCTTCATCGGCTGCTCTACCAGGCTAATGTTAAACAATCAAATCTGAGCATCCATTTATCATGTTTTAGTATCATGGGCAAGCGAGACAATCATTTCCATTTATTTTTTATCAATACTCCCTATAAGCGGCTGATTACAATCACAACTACAAGTAGACATTAGTCGTAAAGCAACTTTTAAGGCTTATGGAATTGTTATACCCAACCAGCTTACCATCAAACCAGACCGCTATATCTTCTACGGTTCGACCGAGCTACTCTCGCAGACATCCGAGCAACCCCCTCCCTACTGAAGCTCCAACGAATGCTCTCCTTCGGAGGTCCGACCGACCCTCTGGAGCGGAGGTCTGAGCTGCCCACTTCTGCTAAAGTCTGGTTGGCCTCCCCTGCTGAAGCTCCGACGGATGCTCTCCTTTACTGGTCCGACCGACCTACTGAAGTAGAGGTCCAAATGACCAACTTCTGCTGAGGTCTGACCAACCCGCTCCAAGGATCTCAATAACTCTAGAAGCCTCCTCTCGTTGATACCAGAATTCTGTTATAATATACTCCTGCCATATCAGCACCACTACTCCCACGACGTCGCCCTATCTTGGCACCATGTGGCCACTCTCCGAATTCTCTTAGGGGCAAATCAGTCTTTCCAGGCTTCATCCCTAACAAATTTTGGCACTGTTCCATGCATATATAAGGTAAACTAGGGGACACAGGGCAGTAAGCAAGCTAAGGCAAGCACTAGCACTCTCTTCGTTCCCCATACGCTGCCTCTTTGATTCCTCCATTTTGTTGCCCTCAAGCTCCCGCTAACTTAAGCATCGGAGTGTCGCCCGCCATAACACTACCAGCCCTTGGAGACTTTGTTGCAGGTAAACCAGGAGGAGAGCGCTCCAGCCCAGCCATCCAAGCCTGATCCAGGAGAAGTTGCAGCAACAGATTGGCACTAAAGGAAGGGCAGTTGTCCCTTCTCTAAAAGGAGGAATCCACTTGCTAAGCCCTATAATGGTAAAGGGAAGAGCCCAGAACACCTCCATAGAAGAGGTCATTCCCTGTCCAGGTCTGAAGGACCTCCCAGGATGAATGACACCGCTGTTGCTAAGCCCACTGTCACTTTGGGACTGCAACAGTTCCAGACGCGCCTGAATCATATCGATACACTTACCACTATAGTTCAACACCTCCTGGAGGTGGCCAATAATCGCCAGCAGCCGCTTGCTACATCTTGCACCAACCACCAACCAGTCGCTGAGGGGAGCCGGCGGCAAGAAGTCCCTTAGCCTCTTTCCCATGTTGTTACGGAGCCCCAAAGCTCTTTGGGAGCTCATGTCGACGGGAAGAGGGCAAGATCCGCCTCACCCTCCCTCGCTGACTCCGTCCCTGATGGTGTTCGACACCGGCTGAAGTCCCGAGAGACTACACCAGCAAGATTTTGCGCATGGAGAAGCACATTGCCGAGCTTGCTGATAGGCAAAAAGTCGAAGCGGGGTAGGCGTACGACTCCCACCCACCTTTTTCTATTGAGATCATGGGAGAGCCGATCCCCCGTCACTTCAAAATCCTATAGGTGGACCCCTACGATAGCACCACCAACCCGCTAGACCATCTGGGCACCTATAAGGCCCACATGATGGTACAGGGCACCTCCGATGCCCTCCGCTACATTGCCTTTCCCGCAACTCTTAAGAAGGCCGCTCGGATGTGGTTCTCCGCCATCTGATCAGGTACGATCCACTCCTTCCCCCAACTTGAAAAACTTTTTCTTTTCCATTTCAGGACCTGCAGTTGGACCCCGAGAATACTGATTGTCTCTTCCTCGTGCTACAAAAGGAGGAAAAGACCCTCTGAAACTACATGGCCCATTTCAACTCAGCGGCCATGGAGATCCTGGATTTGAATGAAGATATAGCTATGTCAGCTTTTAAAAAAGGGCTGTGCTCGTCCAGGCTCAACTTTTTTCTGGATAAAAAATTTTCGACCAGCTACTCCAAGTTGCTAGCTCGGGCACAGAAGTACGCCCTGGCAGAAGAGCAAGCGATGAGCCGATGCCAAGCTGAAGGGAGGTCAGCCCCCAAAAAAAAGAGTGACAAGGCTCTCAAAGCCCAACCTCCCAGCGATGGCAACTATTCGGCACAGCGCCGCAGCCCAAAATTGAAGGACTTTCCTAGGAGGTTCGAAACCTATGCGCCTCTCTCCCTTCCGAGGGAGAAGATCCTCTTGGAAATTGAGAACAAGACCTTCCTGCAAAGGCCTCGTCCGATGAGGCACCCCTTTGCATCCAGAAATAGAGACAAATACTGCCAGTTCCATCGGAACCATGGACACAACACTGAAGAGTGCATCTAGCTGAAGGATGCTATTGAAGACCTCATTCGAAGGGGGTACCTGCACAAATACGTCCGACCCCGCAGGGATCGGGCCAAAGCCTCAGCTACCGAGACCCCCTAGAGGAGACAGAGCTTCCCAACCAGTGTCCAACTGACGGGAATATCGGCATGCTGCACCGTTGGCCCGACTGGAGAAATGAAGAAGATCGGGACATTGTGAAGAGGTATAGGGGTTCCAATGTATTTAGCTTCTCCAACGAAGACCTCTTAGAATCCCATGTCTCCGGAAATGACCCTGTAGTTGTGTCGGCAATAATTGCCAACTATGATGTAAGGTGGATTCTTACTAATAATGGAAGCTCCACAGAAGTATTATTGTATGATGCTTTGTCAGAATGAACCTGTCTAGATCAAAACTGCAAGAATCCCCTATGCTGCTGACTGGCTTCGGAGGAAACTCCATCAGAGTTGAAGGAGAGATAACTCTATCTGTGACCATCGGGCCGGAGCCTTACCAAAAGACTCTTCCCGTCTACTTTGTGGTTGTACGGATGACCTCAGCTTACATTGCCATTTTGGGCCGGCCAGCCCTCAATAAGTTCAGAGCCATCATCTCAACCTACCATCTACTGGCCAAGTTTCCGACTCGGAACGGGGTCGGAGTTATGAGGGGAGATTGTCGGATGGCCAGGTAGTGCTTAACTATTCAGGACAAGCAGTCAGAAGGTCATTCTATCATTGAACAACTTGACCCTAAGGCTGAAGCCGACAGCCGTGGCCAACCAGTTATAAGAATTATGTTTGTTCCCCTTCGGGAGGATAACCCCACTAGGGTCCTCCAAATTGGGAGCACTCTCAGTGAGGAGGTCAAGTTGGAACGGATCGACTTCTTGAGAAATAATGCCGATATCTTCGCTTGGTCGGCGTTGGACATGCCAGGCATTCCATCGGATATCATTACTCACCAGCTTAAGGTGGATCCGACCTACGGGCCTATTTGACAGAAGAAGAGGAGCTTCACTCCCGAAAGACAAAGGGCTATTGATAAAGAGGTCAAGAAGCTCTCTGATGCCGACTTCATCAGGGATGTCCATTATCATGACTGGCAAGCAAATGTTGTAATGGTGAAGAAGGCTAATGGAAAGTAAAGAATATGTATGGATTATACTGACCTCAACAATGCTTATCTGAAGGACAGCTTCCCTCTGCCAAAGATTGACCAACTGGTAGATTTCATGGCCGGCCATTAGCTTTTAAGCTTCATGGATGCCTTCTTCGGCTACAATCAGATCAGGATGCACCCGAAAGATGAGGAGAAGATGGCCTTTGTCACTGACAAAGGACTGTACTGCTACAAGATGATGCCCTTCAACTTGAGGAATGCCAGAGCTACTTTCCAAAGGTTGATAAACCGGGTCTTCGAAGGATAGCTCGGAAGGAATATGAAGGCATATGTTATATGATAGTCAAGAGCCTCCACAGAGCCGACCACATTAAAGACTTGCAGGAGTCCTTTGATGTACTGAGACGCCATTGGATGAAGCTGAATCCTGCCAAGTATACTTTTGGGGTAACTTCCAGAAAGTTCCTCGGCTTCTTGGTCACACAAAGAGGAATCAAAGTCAATCCTGACAAGATTAAAGCCATTATCGACATGGGGCATCCGACCAACAAGAAGCAAGTTCAAGAACTTACAAGCCGGATAGCCTCTCTCGGTCGCTTCATTTTCCAGTTGGCTAGGAAATCTTTGCCTTTCTTTAAGACTCTCCATCAGTCGGATCACTTCCATTGGACTGACGAGTGTCAGTCGGCTTTTGAAGCTTTGAAAGATTATCTGAAGAACCCTCCATTGTTGGCTAAGCTAATAGAGGGAGAGCCCTTGTACTTGTACCTGTCATCTTCGGATGAGGCGGTCAGCACCGTCCTCATTTGGATTGGAGAAGACAATCAGTAGAGGCCTATTTACTACATCAGTAAAGTTCTCCATGACGTTGAAACAAGGTATCCTAAAATGCAGAAGTTTGTATATTCCTTGGTCATAGCAGCTAAGAGACTCCGACCCTACTTCCAGGCATACCCGATCGTCGTGCTATCTGACCAACCCCTTAAGACGATTCTTCGGAGTCCGGACACTTCTGGTCGGCTTGCCAAGTGGGCCGTTAAGCTTGGTGAGTTCGATATCTCTTTCCAATCCTGGTCGACCATGAAGGCTCGGGTAATCACTAACTTCATTGCAGAGTGCACCTTGAGGCCAGAATTGCCCTCGTAAGTGGTTGGCGTGCCTGAAGCTAACCTCATTGAAGAAGTAGAGCTTGCTTGGATCCTTTATGTGGACGGAGCGTTCAACCTTGCAAGCTACGGGGTGGGTCTAGTCCTAGTCGACCCTGATGGACAAAGCTTGGAATATGCCTTACATTTTTTATTTCAAGTATCAAACAACCAAGCAAAATATGAAGCCCTCCTTGCAGGACTGAGAATAGCCAACGAGTTGGGTGTCAGCCGAATCAGAGCCTTCTCCGACTCTCAGCTGATGGTAAATCAAGTGAAGGGTGAATTTGAGACGAGAGATCTGACCTTGGCCAAATACTTGAACAAGGTACAGAACCTCGTATCTCATCTAAAATTCTTCGAGATCATCCATATACGTCGATTATAGAACTTTCGGGTGGATGCTTTGTCAAGATTGGCTACAGCCATCACCAACACCTCCGACCAAACTTTTGTGGAGTACCTGCAGCGCTCAAGTATTGATGAAGAGCTGACCGAGATCCACCAAGTTGAACAAGAAGCCTCTTGAATGGACCCAATTCTTACATTCTTTGTCAGAGAGACTCTGTCGGAAGATCTGACTGAAGCCAAGCGTGTACGTTGGATGGCTTCAAAGTACGTCATCCTCGATGGCATCCTCTACAAACGATCATTGTCATAGCCGCTGCTGAAGTGCTTAGGACCGACTGATGCAGACTACGCACTCAGAGAAGTTCATGAAGGCATCTGCGGAGACCATCTAGAAGGAAGAACCCTGGCATACAAGATCATCTGACAGGGATACTATTGGCCTACAATTCAGAAGGATGCATCGAACTTCATCAGAAGGTGCGACGCGTGCCAAGGGTACTCCAATACCCAAAGGAGGCCTGCCAGTTAGCTGACTTTGCTCACTATGCCTTGGCCATTCGCGCAGTGGGGTATAGACATCTTGGGACCTTTCCAACCTGCATCCGGCCAGCAAAAATTCCTGATCGTGGCCATAGATTACTTCACCAAGTGTGTGAAGGCCAAACCACTAGCGCAGATTACAGAAGCCAAAGCAGAGAGCTTTGTCCGGAACTGCATTATTTTTTGATTTGGCATCTCACAGACAATTATTACTGATAACGAAAGGCAATTCGATAATCCCAAATTTCGGGACTTCTGCCAGCAATATCACATCTTCCATCAGCTTACATCAGTCGGCCATCCATAGTCCAATGGAGAAGCCGAAGTCACTAATCGGACAATTCTACATGGACTAAAGACCAGACTGAATGACGCCAAAGGGCTTTGGGCAGAAGAACTTCACTCAATGCTCTGGGCCTATCGGACAACCGCCCGAATGGTGACTAGGGAGACTCCGTTCAACCTAACCTACGGAACTGTAGCAGTCATCCCTGTAAAAGTGTCCTTGCAATCCCTGCAGATGGATCACTTCGCCAAACTGACCAACTCAGAACAACGGCGGGCTGACCTAGATCTGCTCGAAGAGACCAGGCTCCAAGCAGGCTTAAAGATGGTGACTTATCATCAGAAGATGGCCAAATACTACAACTCTCGAAGTCAAGGCTCAAACTTTCTAGAATGGAGATCTGGTCTTGCGAAGGGCAGAAATATCAAGACCAATCAAGCAAGGGAAACTCTCCCCCAATTGGGAAGTCCCTTATCGAGTCGCGAAAGTAATTCGAGCCGGAACCTACCGGCTCAAGCATTTGGATAGATGGAAAGTGGCGCGTCTATGGAATGTAGACACCAGCTCGAGCATTTGGGTGGACAGCAAGTGGTGCATCTGTGGAATGTAGACAACCTTCGCAAGTATTATCAATAAAGGCCACAACTTCTCTTATGAACCACTTCCGAAAGTCCAACTCCGGTCGGCAAAGGCTCTAGGGAAAATCACTTTCGAAAGTCTGACTCCGGTCGGTAAAGACTCTAGGATAGCCCATTCCTGAAAGTTCGACTCCGATCGATGATAGCTTCAAAACGATCCACATGGAGGTCTGGTCTCAAGTTCAGACGAGCCGACGGACCAACACTTAGAAAAATTTCTAAGTGTCTGGATTCGGACTGAGCTACTGTCCGGCAGCCACTTCGGAGGTCTCAAGTTCAGATGAGTCGACGGACCAACACTTAGAAAAATTTTTAGGTGTGTAGGTTCGGACTGAGCTACTGTCCGGCAGGCACTTCGAAGGTCTCAAGTTCAGACGAGCCGACAGACCAACACTTAGAAAAATTCCTAAGTGTCTAGGTTCGGACTGAGCTATTGTCCGGCAGCCACTTCGGAGGTCTCAAGTTCGGACGAGCCGATGGACCAACACTTAGAAAAATTCCTAAGTGTCTAGGCTTGGACTGAGCTACTGTCCGGCAGCCACTTTGGAGGTCTCAAGTTCAGACGAGCCGACGGACCAACACTTAGAAAATTCCTAAGTGTCTAGGTTCGGACTAAGCTACCATCCAGCGGCTCCTTCGAAGTGTCTACGGTCCCATCCAGCCAACCGTCGACACTTAGAAACATTTTAGAAGAAGGAACTGCGGTCAATCTGACCGACCCACACATACAAAGATGTACGTAGGAGATGTGACAAAAAGGAATTCTATTATATTATAAGGGAAGTTTCTCATAAAAGAGAAGGTTAGACCTTTACAAACATCTTAGGTCTGACCCACTAGAGATACAGGTATGGCTTCAACTTCGATCCCCTCGGCCTCCCTCGAAGCTTCGACTGGGACGATCGCCCCTCTCACCTCGGCTTCGGCCTGGGTGCCCACTTCGGCCTCCTCTACGCCAGCTTCAGCCAGGGATTCGACCCCTCCATCAATCGGGTCTGCCTCCTCTTTCGCACCTTCCTCTTCTACTTGTTTTGGTGGCTATAGGAAGGCGAGGTTAAGCTTCGAAAATGCATCACTTACCTTCGCCAGGCACTCTTCGTACCCGTAGTTGAAGCTGACCTTGCCGGCCTCATTCATCTCCTTTATGAAATCGTCGGAGGCCTTGTACTTCTTCATGGCCACTTCGGCTGCCGTCGTCATCATGCTCCTGGGTTTTCTTCAGCAAACCCTTTTATCTCTCTGCCTCCACCTGGTAACCCCTCGAGCACCTTTTGGACTTGACCAGGCGCCCCTCCTCTTCAGTCAGCCGACGGGTTAGAGATTTCAACCTATGCTTTTTCCTTTTCAGACTGGCTCCCCGGTCAGCCAGCAAATCTCGCAGGTCTTCCACCTCCTTCTTGAGGGTCTCTACCTCCGCTCGACAGGTAGACAACCCTTCTTCAGCGATCTTCCATGCCGCCTCCACTGCGGCCCTGTCCGCCTTTACCGCGGCTTTAGCCGTCTCCACCTCCTCGACCGTCTTGGCCGAGCGCTCTTTCAGGAACAGCAACTCGCCCAGGCCATCATCCATTAGTAAGACATCTTGAAGGAGTTGCCAATAGCAAGACAATGTTAGTGGCTCACAGGCAATAAAGCAAAGGCTAAGGAACTCGGATACGGGTGACTTACCCCCATCATGTGATGAAAAGAACTCGTGGTGGCCTCGTTCACTGATCGTCGATCGACGTCCGTGATGGCCCTTTTGAGCAGGTCTTTGACCCGCTCGGCATCATAAATGGCATGCCACTTTTGACGCTCCTCATCATCGGCTTTGCCAGCCTCCCTCCTATCAGCTACCTGTCCTTCGACCACCTGTTCCCCTCTGGCCGTCGGGGAAATCTCCTCGATCAGCTTGGTGAGCGGGGAGGTTGGGGCTGTCTCTGCTTCGGTCGGCAGTGATTTGTCTTCTTCCGTCGGGTGGCTGACTGCCCGACCAAGGACGAACGCTCTAGTACCCTCACCACTTGGCAAGCCGATAACGGCACATGGTCGTCAGACTCTACTGAAACGACAATAGTGGACGGCTCCTCCGTCCGTCACTTCTTTGGCCTTTCGGATGTTGTCTCTTTTGTCCATTGCCTCTTCGGCCTCCCGGACGTTGGCTCGGTAATACGGACGGCCCTTCTCTGTGCCGCTCATGCTAAAATGGTCGCCCGATCAGGCTTCATCTTTGCACCTGCCATCAAACAAGGTCAGGGTCAGTAGTAAGGAACAAAGCCAACAGAAGATTTGAAGATTTGAAGACCTACAACAAACAGTTGCTACCGTACCTAAGCCTTGCTGCTGGCTGATCCCAACAAGGAAGAGGTTCTCCTCTCGGAGCAAGTCATGTATAAACATCGGATCTTATCCATCCACCTTATTGAAATCGGCTTCGTCGGCCCTCAACACTCTCCTCCCATCCATCACTTTTGGCCTGGGATCTCTCCACATCGATTCAAAATCCCAGTGTTCCAGGCTATTTACAAAAAAGTATCAAGACTTCCATCCATGAATAGCCGACGAAAGTCCTCCTAGTATCTTCCGACTAGGGCAGGGACTGAACATTCACCACTCCTAGCTTCGGAAGTCTTTTTCAAAAGAAAGAAGTTGCCGAATAGAGACAACCTTGGCTCAACTCTGGCCCTCTGGCAGAGGACCATGAAGCCGTAGATCACCTGAATGCTGTTCGGGATCAGCTACGCAGGGGTAACTCTGTAAAAGTTAAAAATTTGGATGAAGAAAGGGGAAAGAGGATACCGAAGGCCAGCCTTAAGGTGGTCTTCATACACCGGAAGGGCTCCTAAGTTCAGTAGGTCGTTCACCCTCTCCTCCTAGGTCGGAATGGTCAGATGCAAAGTGGTCGAAATATTATACATGGCCCTAAGGTTCTCTACCTTCTCTCGGGTCACTACGATGGAATATTGCTAGGGCCCAGTCCCCTACAGTCAGAGCTTTGGCTGCCAGAGGCCATCCTAATGGGAGTTGGAAGAAAAGATGGAGGAACTAACCTGGAAATAGAATTCCTAGAGGGAGGTGAATGTGGTAGGAAGAAGAAAGCTATTTCTCCCCAAATGCAAGCACAGCGGAAGACTCCCTCCGGGCTTTCACCCCCTCCTTTTATAGATGTTGAGGGGCCGCTTCCCAGCGCCCTTGAGCACCGCGATCCACCATTAGATGATGCGATCTCCCAATCCTATGGAGAAGTCGATGGGACGCACCAGATTGTGCCCAATTGTGATCCGCGTAACCGCACAACCAGCAGTGGATGAGCAGCTCCGGACACTGCGCCAACCGCTCAGATTTCGCCATGTCGCCCACGTCGCGTTAGGAACCCGATGGACGACATTTCAGGCTGGCAGCCCATCATTACGCCCCACTAGCATTAACTGCTCCCTTGCCACCACTTCTAATGCAGTGCTGACATTTGTCCTGGGGGCAGGATTTTGGAGTAGAAGGTTGTCGGTCACAGCACGCCGGATCAAATCCACAATCATCTCAAAGATCGATGCATTAAAGGCCAAATAATGCTCTCGTCCTTCGAGGCTGCAGAACCACTCGAAGGCCAAGAGTAAGGGGGCAACTATTATACCCAACCAGCTCACCATCGAACCGGACCGCCATATCTTTTAAGGTCTGACCGGGCTGCTCTCGCAGACATCCGAGCAACCCCCTCCCTGCTGAAGCTTCGACGGACGCTCTCCTTCGGAGGTACGACCGACCCACTTCTGTTGAAGTATGGCCGGTCTTTCCTGCTGAAGCTCCGATGGACGCTCTCCTTCGGAGGTCCGACCGACCCACTGAAATAGATATCTCGAACGACCCACCTTTGCTGAGGTTCGACCAACCCGCTCCAAGGATCTCAATAACTCTAGAAGCCTCCTCCAGCTGATACCAGAATTCTGTTATAATAGACTCCTCCACATCAGCACCACTACTCCACTACTCCCACGATGTCGTTCTATCTTAGCACCACGTGGCTACTCTCCGGATTCTCCTAGGGGCAGATCAGTCTTTCCAGGCTTCACCCCAACGAATTTTGGCACTGTTCCGCACCTATATAAGGTAAACTAGGGACACAGGGTGGTAAGCAAGCTAAGGCAATTACTAGTACACTTTTCATTCTCCATACGCAGCCTCTTTGATTCTTTCATTCTGTTGCCCTCGAGCTCCTACTAACTTAAGCATCGGAGTATCCCCGCCGGAACACCATCGGCCCTCAGGGACTTTGTTGCAGGTAAACCAGAAGAAGAGCGCTCCAGCCCAGCCATCCAAGCCCGATCTGGGAGAAGTTGCAGCAACAGGAATCAATAAATCTATTGAGATATCTATTGCATGCAAAAATGATCATGTTTTTGGCACCATATCATTCATAGCTTCACTGCAGCAGTAAGATCACCATTCTTTGACATGATTAGATTAGGGCAAAAAATATCTTGGGAAAAGAATTTAGACAAGCACCTTTCCTGGTTCTGTTACCATCAAACATGCAACGTGTTGCACTTCTGGTTGATTTATAGACTCTGATTTCCCCGCCCTTTTGAAACCAATATCCCCAATAACGAAAATATAAATCCAAAAATATCCCATCGCAACGGTCAGAAACCCCTACTACAGTCTACTTCTGAGGATGCAAAACTACCGATTTGAATCAGCACCGAAGGTAATGAAACAAGAAAGAAATTTAGGTCACTGAAGTCTTGAGAAAAACATGGACCAAGTTTTACATCGGTAGTTTGCACAACAGCTGAAGCTCTAATTCAAATGCTGCAGCCTAAAAAGTAACAGCTATGTGATCTTTATTTGCATGCATATCCATCCCTATCATGCTAAAAGAGTGATCAGTACATGACCAGTCCAAAATTGTCTAAGAGTACAAGCACCATGAAGAATTGCAAACCTTGTATGATACGGAGACAGACATGGATCTGACATTTCAAACAAGTCTACAAAGCTTTACTGATGCCTAGTCTGCTCTTGATTGGCCTGTACGAGATGACAGAATGATGCCAACAATGAGGCCATATAGAATCCTGTCATTTTTCTCTCCACATAACTGCAAATCTTTTGTATACCTTAACCATTGAGAAGAATTCAACTGTAAGGTGCACTTGCAGGTCTTTGGCACAATGGCACGAAGGCGCAGACGCCAAAAGACTTCTCCAAGAGGTTAAAGTCGATGCCGAAGCAGCATTGCATCAACGAGCAGTTGTTCGAGTCATTGGCAGCGCAGGGCACCCCAGGAAGAGTTGGAAGGGGGCCAACTCATGGCGGTTGACATCTCCATCCATGGCGACGGCTCTGCAGATGTTAAATGTTATTTTAAAAAATAAACATAGAGAAGAGAAAAGAAACCAAAATTGCACAGAGTTTCCACGTCATTACATGTTGTTCAAGTTGAATTGATATAAAGATAAATTGGTTGTTGTATATCCATTTACTGCAGGCAAAACATTCTGCAATCACAAGCTCTGTGACAGCTGGCACCAACTATACATTAAAAAAAAGAAACGGTTAGTTCTGGTAAAAAAAACTTATCATGGTTAAAAATGAACTTCACGCACTCACATAAGTAGAGATATGGTTCTTAGAATGATCTAACTCTAAGAATCATCAACAGGACATCATATACTGAATTGAGGTCCTTGGAATCTGCGAGTCTTGCTTTAAAATTCCTCCAACAGATTTTGGTTGAGATGATATAATGCTAGACATAAAATAACATGGTTATGGGAGTTTGGAAGCATGAAGAACCTAATACTAAAAAATGGTAAATCCACTATAAAAATTTAAAGAGACATCCACAAATAAATAAAATACTTATTCAACATAAACAGAAAAACCAACAGTAAAATGTTTACTTAGGTGATAAATGTGCGTTGAAAAGCACGTGAAATATATTACAGGTTTCCAATATTTATGACAAAATGCAGCATGATCTTAATCACTTGAAGAGCTCTAAGAAGCTTACTTCTCTACTTTCCTCTTCATCCTCATCATTGACTTCAGACTCTGACCTATCAGACTCATCATCACCATCATCAGCCACACTTTCCTAAATAAAAAATATAGTAAAATAAACTAGGGACCACTGTAATGAAAAGTAACAGGTGACAACTGATATAAAACAAGACTAGTGTTATTTAAGACTTGTTTCTTATCGTAAGCAGACATTTGCTTTTCATATTCACTCTTTCTTTTTGCAGCTTTGGCTTCATATGGAGCTTTCTCCTAACAAATTAAGAAAACCAAATTATTGGACATACAATGTGCAACACAAGAAGACCCAAAAGATAGGAAAAGATTTCAACATAAAAATCCCAACATTCACCACCGTACTATCTATGGTCCTGTATTTCAATCCAACTACAATATACATTATAATAGTTCCTTGTTATCTTAAAGACAATATGATATTTCCATATTATCTTAAAAACAACCAATCCAAGACAGCTTCAGTCTTAGTCAATCTCAACCCAGATAAAGTAAACAAGAAGATACATAGAGTTCAAAAGACAATGACAGCTAGCTACCTAGCTAGGGGACTTACCGTTCACGAAATCTGGTGAATTGAGTCAAGAATCATTGAATCAACCTTTATACAAATAAGTTAAAAAGGGGTTCAAATGAGAGACTTATCGCTTCATCTCTTTTAATATGGTTTGCTGGCTTGCTACATTTAAAATGCAAAAATTGCTACGAGAGAAAATGGGTAAAAACTCACTCACCCATTATATGATACAAAAAAACTAAGCAAATGCCATAATCAAAATTTACTTGTTTCACCTTCTCATCGTTTTCACTTTCCACATTTAACAAAAACATTAAGCATTTATGAATGTATATATAAAAAAAAATTATTTTGTTTGTAAAATATATAAAAGAAAGTTAACAATTTAATGCTCCGCCTGCTCCGAGGTACCATCAGGCCCATCATCTGCATTCAGCTTCATAAAACTTGAGCAATTTATACCTGATAAATATTAACATAAATATCAATTATAAATATTTGAAATATAAGTACAATAAATTAGCAACATAATAATAAAATATTTATATACCTTCTTCATAATCTAGCCAATCCTGTGTACAAACCTTGACAGTAGATGGATTCAAAAAACTCCGATACTGATCAACAACTCTACTGCTAGTGCTAAATGCCAACTCTGAAGAAATGGTAAAGACCGAAATGGCTAAAATATCTCTAGCATTTCTTGATAATGTAGGATAGATAACTGCATTATTCTTCCACCATGTTAAGATATCAAAGTTCTTATCATTCAAACCAGAAATCACATCATCATCCAAATAACTATCCAACCTTGATCTCTTTGGCCATTTCGATGAACTTTGACTTCTAAATTGAACAAAATCCATATCAAGTTGTACAATATCTATAAAAAATAAAGAAACTGATCTTGTATCACTTTGTATACCAATTTCATCTGCTAGCTCACTCGAACCAATTAAGTGTTATACTTTTGCTGCATCTGCATACTTTGAATAAAGATTATGAAGAAAAAAATGATTTTCATCAATCCTTTACTTTTTCTCTTCCACATCAAATGCTCTTTCATAATAAAATTTTACAAATATCAACTTCTATCTAGGATCCAAAATAAAAGCAATGACCAACAAATTATTGCATTGAGACAATATTTACTAAATTTCTTTTTCATTTCTTTTATCAGTTGCTTTAGTGTTTCATCAGTATGAGCTCTCGTATCCATCAACATCATTTGAATTTTTCAAACTTCTTTTAGGTGCAAATTAGATATAGCATACTTAGAACTAGAAAATATTTTAGTAGCATTGAGAAAGATTTCTAAAAATTTAAGAATTATCTCAGCCTTTTTCCATTCATCAGTGGTAGGACACATACATGAATGTTTAGTCATAAATCTACTAAAATCATCTTTATAACTAAAAGCATCAAGCAACATCTCATAATTTGAATTCAACCATGTAGCAACATCCAAAGTAAGTCCTTTTTCAACAAAAAGTCTCATATATTGTGCTATTTCATTAAAAGCTTCTATCCGAGATGACCTTGCAGATACATATCTAATAACATCTCTTACACATTCAATAGCTTCATGAATAATTTTCATCCCATCTTAAACCATAATATTCAGTATGTGTGCACAACATTGGATATGACTATATTGCCCACCAAGCAACATTTCATAATAAAAATTATCCTGGACCCTTTTTATCATACCATTATTTGTAGTACAATTTGTTGACTTTGTTATTGATTTTGATGATAAGCAAAATGCTTAAGTATAAGTTGAGTACTAATAATTTCTTTGAAGTGTGTTTTTATAGAAAAAGGTGCTCATCAATTTGACAAATGTTGTTTGATTGAAGAAGTCCAAATTTAGATAAAGGATTTGCTCAAAGAAGACTTAATAATTGAAGATTGCTTGCAAGGATACTTGAGTTCAACACAAACTTGATTTAGTATAAGTTCAGCTATTTATGTGAAAATCTCAGTGAAGTGTCAACTTAAAGTGTCGACACATGACTCAAGTGTCGATACATAACTGAGGAAGTGTCGACTCAAGCCGGTATGCAAAGTAAGTTTCAGATGGCACGCTGAAATGTCAACATATGGAATTGAAGTGTCGACACATGGAGCAGCTCATCACCTGAGATTTTTGAGTTATAGAACTTGCTGAAGTTGAAGATCTGGCTGAAATGTCGATACATAGATGCTATGGATGCTAAGTGTCGACTCACTTGAGAATTCCAGAAAGCTACATTGAAAATATTTGAACTAGGTGTCGACTCAAGGAGTGTAAGTATCGACCTAAAGTGTTGACTCACAGCCTGAAATGTCAACACATAGAGTTCTAGGAACAGTAATGGCTAGTTTTTCAAACATAGAACTCGTCCCTCTTGGCTACCAACGGCTAGTTTTTCGTGTCTAATGGCTAGAAACCAGATTTGAGACCTTAGAAAGGTATATATATGATTCAAATCAAATCAAAACATAAGATAATGAAAAAGGAATAACCAAGAGAGAAGAAAAGAAGAGCATTCACTCCTATTCATTAAGTTCAACCACCTTTAAGCAAGAAGAAGCCTTCAAGCATTCAAAAGCCTTCAAGAGCATTCAAGATCAATCATTCTTGAGCAATTAAAGATGCTTCATCAAGTTGAAAGCATCAAAACAACAAGCTTCAAAGAGATACCCGCTTTTTATTGGAAAGTTTTCATTGTTTCTTTACTTCAAACTATATTTATTGTAAAGATTTTTGGTTAGCCTATTGAAAAATCAAGGAGGTTATTGGTGAGTATTTGAAAATCAATTAGGTTCTTGGTTAGCCTACAAAATCAAGGGAGGTTGGTGGTGAGCCTTAAAATCATTTAGGTTCTTGGTTAGACCGTAAAACTAAGTGAGGTTTTGACTTGTGAGCCTTGTGAAAACAAGTCGGGTTTTGATTAGTGAGCCCGAAAAACTAATCAACTATAATTGGTTGAGATTATAGTGAATTTTCAAGGGGATCTTGGAGAGTGGATGTGGATGCATTGGATAGCACTGAACCACTATATTTTCTTGTGTTTATGATTGCTTGTCTCTTCTATTTGCTCTTACTTTTATTTCTTTATATTTCTGCTACACACTTACTTAAGAGCACTTCATTTGCTTTCATAGTACTTAGTTTAATTGTTGGATTGGATCACACACTCTTGCATTACATTCAAATAATTTTTAGAGATCCAATTCACCCCCCCTCTTGGGTTGCTTACGGGCAACAAGTAGTATCAGAGCCCTGTTCTCAGTTTATAAGTCTAACCGTCTTGAGTAAAGATCTATGGCAGCCCCTATTGGTACTAGTGTAGTTAAGGGACAAGTCTCAAATAGACCTCTATTTTTCAATGGAACAAATTATACTTATTGAAAAACTAGAATGAAAATATACATGCATTCTATTGATTATAACTTATGAAATGTAGTTGATAAAGGTCCACATATTCCTTCGATTGTAGTTAATGGTGTTTTCATCCCAAAGCTCGAAGAGGATTGGGATGAAAATGACATTAAACAATCCGAAATCAATGCAAAAGCAATGAATCTCTTATATTGTGCATTAGATCCTAGTGAATTCAATAGGATATTTACTTGTACATCCGCCAAGAAAATATGGAACACACTTGAAGTTATCCATGAGGGTACCGATCAAGTGAAAAACACTAAAGTGAACATGTTAGTGCACACATATGAAATGTTCCGAATGGAACCTAATGAGTCTATCACTGATATGTACACTAGATTTACAAATATTATAAATGGAATGTGAAGTTTAAGAAAAATAATGTCTAATGCTGATCTTGTCAACAAAATCCTCAAGTCACTTCCAACCTCATAGGATTCAAAGGTGACCGCCATCCAAGAAGCTACAGATGTTGACAAGCTACCATTGGAGCAACTGGTAGGATCGTTCATGACTTATGACTTGAATTTGAAGCAAAAATCTATGGATATGGATAATAAGAAAAAGGAGATTGCATTCAAATCTACCATACAAGAAGAATCCTCAAATGATGAATCCGAAGAAGAAGAAGAAGAAGATGAAAGTGAAGAAGCACTTCTTGCAAGAAAATTTAGAAGGTTCATGAAGAGAAGAAAGTTTCCTTATAAGAAGAAGTTCCAATCCACTAAAGAGAAGGGAAAAGAGAAAGAAAAAGAAAAAGAAAAGGAAAAGGGGAAGGAGATACCTACATGCTTCGAGTGTATGAAGCCGGGACACTATAAATTCGACTGCCCTCTCCTAAAGAAGTCAAGGAAAAAAGCTAAGGAATAAGGCAATGATGGCCACCTGGAGTGATAGTGAGGACTCCAGTTCAGAAGAAGAATAAGCTGAAATTGCAAACCTTTATCTCATGGCACATCAAGAGCAAGAAGAGGTAAATTCTGATACAGAAATAGATTTTACTTTTGATGAATTAACAAATGCTTTTGATGAATTAATGAATGATTACAAACTGATTTTAACTGAAAAAAAAAAATTGAAAAAGCATGCAAATAGTTTTTCTCATGAAAATAATTCTTTATTAAATGAAGTTAGTGTTTTGAAAACTAAATTAGATGTTTTAGAAATGAAAAATAATGCTTTAACAATGAAAAATGATGTTTTAAAAAGATCCAAAACTATCATTTCAAATGGTGATCTTTTGAAGAAAAATAAGAATTTAGAATTGGAAAATGAAAAGTACAAAAATGAGCTTGACAAAATGAACCTTTTGTTGAAAAGTTTACCTATAGTTTAGAAAAACTAAATCTTCTTTTAAACAGCCAAAGAGCAATTTTTAACAAAGCAGGATTAGATTATAGACTCCAAAGATAACAAAAGTATTTCAAAAATTTTTTTGTACTCGCATCATCTAGTATAACATGCTTTTCATGCAAAAGACAAGGTTATAAATCTTTTCAATGTAATATGAGAAAAATTAATATCTATGAAAAAGTTTGGATTCCAAAAGGAACCAATTTAAGTACTAACCCTAAAGGATCCAAGTTGGCTTGGATACCTAAAAACAAAGCTTGATTTGTATTGTAGGTGTGTCTTGCAACCAAGAAGAACAAAAGACTATGGTATCTTGATAGTGGTTGCTCAAGGCACATGACGGGAGATGTGAAGCAATTCACCTCTCTTGAAGCAATGAATAGAGGGAGTGTGACCTTCGGGGATAAAGGTAAAAGAAAAATCATTGGTATTGGCAAGGTTCACATTACTCATTCTATATGCATTAGTAATGTACTTTTGGTTGAAGGCTTGAAGCATAATCTTTTAAATATTAGTCAATTTTGCGATAAAGGTTTTTAAGTTATTTTTAAATCATCTTATTGCATGATTGCTAGTCTGGATAAAAATGGAGTATAATTCATTGAAAAAGGCATGGCAACATTTACTTGGTTGATTTAGATGATCTATTTTTGTCTAATAGAGAATGCCTAGTTGCAATGAATTCTACTAAAGATGAGACTAGTTGGCTTTGGCATAGAAGACTAGGATATACTAGTATATATTTACTTTCAAAATTCTGCAAAAAGAATTTAGTAAGAGATTTACTGGAACTTTGTTTTGAAAAAGATAGAGTTTGCCAAGCATGTTAATTTGGAAAACAAGCTAAAACTTCTTTTAAATCTAAAGGTTTTGTTACTACTAGAAGGCCACTAGAACTACTTCATATGTGTTGACTCCGTTATTGATTTTGATGATAAGCAAAATGCTTAAATATAAGTTCAGTACTAATGATTCTTTGAAATGTTTTTATAGAAAAAGGTGCTCATCAATTTGATAAAAGTTTGTTTGATTGAAGAAGCCAAGCTTAGATGAAAGATCTGCTCAAAGAAGACTTGGGCAGTCAAAGTTTGCTTGAATGGATATTTGAGTAAGACATATATTTGGTTCAGCACAAGTTCAAGTATTTTTGTGAAGATCTCAGTAAGGTGTCAACTCAAAGTATCGACACATGATATCAAGTGTCGATACATGGAAGTGAAGTGTCGATTCAAGCTGGTATACAAAGAAAGTTTCAAATGACACGGCTGAAGTGTCAACACATGGACTTGAAATGTCGACTCAAAGTGTCGATACATGGACCAGCTCATCGCCTGAGATTTTTAAATCACAGAACTTGCTGAAGATGAAGAACTGCAAAAGTGTCGACATATGGATGCGATGTGTCAACTCAAAGTATCGACTCACCTGAGAAAGTGTCGACATATCTAAGATTTTCAGAAAGACAGATTGAAGATATTTGAACTGGGTGTCGACTCAAGAAGTTCAAGTGTCGACCTAAAGTATCGACTCATAGCCTGAAGTGTCGACACATGAAGTTCTGGGAACAGTAATGGCTAGTTTTTTAAATGCAGAACTTGCCTTTTTTCACCACCAACGGTTAGATTTTCGAGTCTAACGGTTAGAAACCAGATTTGAGACCTTGGAAAGGTATTTATATGGTTCAAATCAAATCAAAAGACATGGAAATGAAATAGAAATATCCAAGAGAGAAGAAAAAAAACATTCACTCCTATTCATTGAAGTTCAACCACTCTCAAGCAAAAGCAAGCCTCCAAGCATTCAAGAGCCTTCAAGAGCATTAAATATCATCCATTCTTGAGCATTCAAAAAGGCTTCACCGCCTTGAGTAAAGATCTATGGCAGCCCCTATTGGTACTAGTGTAGTTGAGGGACAAGTCTCAAATAGACCTCCATTTTTCAATGGATCAAATTATACATATTGAAAAACTAGGATGAGGATTTATATGCATTCTATTGATTATAACTTATGGAAAGTAGTTGATAAAGGCCTTCATATTTCTTCGGTTGTGGTTAATGGTGTTTCCATCCCAAAGCTCGAAGAGGATTGGGATGAAATTGACATTAAGCAATCCGAGATCAATGCTAAGGCAATGAATTTTCTTTATTGTGCATTAGATCCTAGTGAATTCAATACGATATCTACTTGCATTTCAGCCAAAGAAAAATGGGACATACTTGAAGTTACCCATTAGGATACTGATCAAGTGAAAAATACTAAGGTGAACATGTTAGTGTATACTTATGAAATGTTTCGAATGGAACCTAATGAGCCTATCACTAACATGTACACTAGATTTACAAATATTGTAAATGGAATGAGAAATCTAGGAAAAGTAATGTCTAACACTAATCTTGTAAATAAAATCCTCAAGTCACTTCTAATATCGTGGGATCCGAAGGTGACCGCCATCCAAGAAGCAAAGGATGTTGACAAGCTATCATTAGAGCAGCTAGTTGGATCGCTCATGACTTATGAGCTGAATTTGAAGTAAAAGTCAATGGACATGGATAAAAAGAAAAAGGGGATTGCATTCAAATCAAATATACAAGAAGAATCCTCAATCGATGAGTCCGAAGAAGAAGAAGAAGATGAAAGTGAAGAAGCTCTCATTGCTAGAAAATTTAGAAGATTCATGAAGAAGAGGAAGTTCCCTTACAAGAAAAAACTTCAATCAAATAAAGAAAAGTGAAAAGAGAAAGAGAAAGAAAAGAGAAAAAAAAGGAGAAGGAAATACCTACATGCTTCGAGTGCAAGAAGCTGGGTCACTACAAATTCGATTGCCCTCTCCTAAAGAAGTCAAGGAAGAAGTTAAGAAAGAAAGCAATGATGGCCACCTGGAGTGATAGTGAGGACTCCAGTTCTGAAGAAGAGCAGATAGAAATTGTAAATCTTTGTCTAATGGCACATCAAGAGCAAGATAAGGTAA
Source organism: Areca catechu (assembly GCA_021397845.1). Classification (NCBI taxonomy): domain Eukaryota; kingdom Viridiplantae; phylum Streptophyta; class Magnoliopsida; order Arecales; family Arecaceae; genus Areca; species Areca catechu. Next base: position 25,565,609 of record CM038042.1, on the reverse strand, counting down.
ATTTTAATACCGAAGTAGATTTTACTTTTGATGAGTTAAGAAATGCTTTTGATGAATTTATGCATCATTACAAATTAGTTTTATTTGAAAATAAAAGATTGAAAATGCATGCAAATAGTTTTTCACATGAAAACAATTCTTTATTAAATGAAGTTAGTGATTTGAAAACTAAATTACATGTTTTAGAAAAGAAAAAAAATACTTTAACTATGGAGAATGAAGTTTTAAAAAGATCCAAAACTATTATTTTAAATGGTGATCTTTTAAAGAAAAACAAGGATTTAGAATTAGAAAATGCAAAGTACAAAAATGAGCTTGATAAAATAAAGTCTTTTGTTGAAAAATTTATCTATAGTTCAGAAAAATTAAACCTACTTTTGAATAGCCAAAGAGTCATTTTTAACAAAGCAGGATTAGGCTATATAGCGCAAAAACAACAAAAGTACTTTAAAAACTTTTTTGTACCTGCATCATTTAGCATAACATATTTTTCATAAAAAACAACAAAAGTACTTTAAAAACTTTTTTGTACCTGCATCATCTAGCATAACATATTTTTCATATAAAAAGCAAGGTCATAAATCTTTTCAATGTAATTTGAGAAAAATTAATAGTTTTGAAAAAGTTTGGGTTCCAAAAGGAACCATTTTATGTACTAATCTTAAAGGACCCAAGTTGGTTTGGGTATCTAAAAACAAAGCTTGATTTTTTTTGCAGGTGTGTCTTGCAACCAAGGAGAACAAAAAACTTTAGTATCTTGATAGTGGTTACTCAAGGCACATGATGGGAGATGTGAAGCAATTCACTTATCTTGAAGCAATGAATGGAGGGAGTGTGACCTTCGGGGATAATGGTAAAGGAAAAATCATTGGTATTAGTATGGTTCACATTACTCCTTCTAATTGTATTAGTAATGTACTTTTAGTTGAAGGATTAAAGCATAATCTTTTAAGTATTAGTCAATTTTGCGATAAAGATTTTCAAATTATTTTTAAATCATCTTATTGCATGATTGCTAGTCCGAATAAAAATGGAGTACAATTCATTGGAAAAAGGTATGGTAATATTTATTTGGTAGATTTAGATGATCTATCTTTGCCTAATGGAGAATGTCTTGTTGCAATAAATTCTACTAAAGATGAGACTAGTTGGCTTTGGCATGGAAGATTAGGTCATGCTAGAATGTATCTACTTTCAAAACTTTGCAAAAAGAATTTAATTAGAGATTTACCTGAACTTTGTTTTGAAAAAGATAGAGTTTGCTAAGCATGTTAATTTGGAAGACAAGTTAAAATATTTTTTAAGCCTAAAGATTTTGTAACTACTAGTAGGCCACTAGAACTACTTCATATGGATCTCTCTGGATCAACTAGAACATCAAGTCTAGGAGGCAAAAGATATGAATTAGTCATAGTGGATGATTTTTTGAAATTTACATGGGTTTTCTTTCTGGTACATAAAGATGAGTCATTTTCTGCATTTATAAAGTTTTATCGAAAAGTTTCAAATGAAAAAGGTGTTTCAGTTGTTTGCATTCGTAGTGATCATGGAAATGAATTTGAAAATCAAGATTTCGAAAGCTTTTGTAATGAAAAAGGTATTGAACACAACTTTTCTGCACCTAGGACACCTCAGCAGAATAAAGTAGTAGAAAGAAAAAATCATACTTTAAAAGAAATGGCATGCACTATGCTTTGTACAAATGATTTACCAAGATATTTTTGGGCTGAAGCTATTAATACTGCATGTTATATCTTAAATCGAGTTTTAATCCACCCTATTTTGAAGAAAACTCCCTATGAACTTTGGAATCAAAGAAAACCAACCTTAAAGTATTTTCGAGTTTTTGGTTGTAAATATTTTATCTTAAATAATGGCAAAGACAATCTTGGAAAATTTGATGCCAAATCTAATGAAGATATCTTTTTGGGATACTCTACATCAAGCAGGGCATACAGAGTTTTCAACAAAAGAACCTTAGTTGTAGAGGAGTATGTACATGTTATTTTTGAAGAATCTACTAACAAATCCTCCAGAAAAGAGGATACTTCTGATACATGTGCAGGTGCTGATAAGCTTCAAAAGCTAACATTGAATGATTAACCCCCTCAGCCAAGTGAAGAAGTTCAAGACAAAAGTGAGAAAGGTGAAGACACTCCAAAGCACCAAGATTTACCTAAGGAGTGGAGGTATGCACATGACATCCTAAGGAATTAATCCTAGGTGATCCATCTAAAGGGGTAAGAACTCGAGCCTCAATTAGAAATGAATGTAATTATATAGCTTTTGTTTCTCAAGTAGAGCCTAAATATTTTGAAGATGCTGAAAAAGACCCTAACTGGATAAATGCTATGCAAGATGAATTAATTCAGTTTGAGAGAAATAATGTTTGGACATTAATAGAAAGACTATCTAATGTTTCTATTATTGGCACAAAATGGGTATTTAGGAATAAATTAGATGAAAATAAAATTATTGTTAAAAATAAAGCTAGGCTAGTTGCCAAATACTATAATTAGGAGGAAAGAATTGATTTTGATGAAACTTTTGCTCCTGTTACTAGACTTGAAGCAATTAGACTACTATTAGCATTTGCCTGTTTTATGAATTTTAAACTCTTTCAAATGGATGTTGAAAGTGCTTTTCTAAATGATTTTATAACAGAAAAAGTTTTTGTTGAACAACCACTTGGATTTGAAAATCATGCACATCCTGATCATGTTTTTAAATTGCATAAAGCACTTTATGGATTAAAGCAAGCACCTCGAGCCTGGTATGAAAGACTCGGCAATTTTTTGATTGAAAATAAATTTTCTAGAGGCCATGTTGATAAAACTTTGTTTCTGAAAAAGAAAGATAATGATTTATTAGTGGTACAAATATATGTTGATGATATCATTTTCGATGCTACTAATGAAATTCTTTATCAAGAGTTTGCTAAGCTAATGCAGAGTGAGTTCGAGATGAGCATGATGGGAGAACTCAATTTCTTTCTCGGACTCTAGATCAAGCAAACTGAAGATGGAATCTTCATCAACCAAGCTAAGTATACAAGAAAATTTCTAAAGAAGTTTGGGATGGAGACTACTAAGTCAATAGGTACACCTATGAGCCACTCTTGTAAACTTGATAAAGATGAGCATGGTAAATCTGTAGATCAAAAATTATACAGAGATATGATAGGCTCTTTACTGTACTTAACTGCTAGTAGATCAGATATAATGTTCAGTGTATGCATGTGTGCTAAATATCAGTCCGAACCTAAAGAATCACATTTATTGGATGTTAAGTGCATTATTAGATATCTATCTGGTACAATTGATATTGGCTTATGGTATTCTAGAGATTCATCTGCTTAATTTATTGGATATTCTGATGTTGATTTTGCTGGTTATAAATTGGATAGAAAAAAAACTAGTGGTACTTGCCAATTTCTTGGAGTTAACTTAATCTCCTGGTTTAGCAAAAAACAAACTTCAGTTGCATTATCCATAGCTGAGGCTAAGTATATTGCAGCAGGAAGTTGTTGTACTCAAATCTTATGGATTAAGCAACAATTTGAAGATTTTGGAATCAAGTTGACTAGTACACCTATAAAATGTGATAATACCAGTGCTATTTGCTTGACTAAAAATCCTGTTCAACATTCTAGGAGTAAACATATTGAAATTAGACATCATTTTATTAGAGATCATGTTGAAAATAATGATGTTATGCTTGAATTTGTTTGTAATGAATTTCAATTAGCTGATATTTTGACTAAGCCTCTTCTAGAAGATCGGTTCTGTATAATTAGTAGAGAACTCAGGATCATTAATCCTTTAAATTAAAATCATCCAATTTTTGACTCAAAGCAATCAAATTTGACATCAATAATATTCATTTATTATAAATTTCATTGAATTACCTATGATTTTGATCAGACATTCAATCTCTTAATTTTTGGTTTTTAAGTCGATGTGTCGACACATTCATGAGTCGGCACATGAATGGCTGCAGACCGAGGTTAAGGGCATTCCGAAGTATTTTTTCTTCATTTTTTCTCCCCACTCGAGCCGATACATGCCCTAAGTTTCTCCACACTCCTTCTTCCCTCAAATTTGTGCTTAAAATCCTTCGATTCTTCATTTGGGATGCTTTTTGGCTTGGATTGAACGACTTTCCACTTTCCATTTCCAATTTGAACCCTAGAATCCCTAGGTTTCTCCTCCAAATTCGTTCAAATCTTTATTCTATGCAATGGGACCCCGAAAACAAGTAGTCCGTCGCCCTCGACCATCCAATCAAGAAGAAGAACGAAGAACCAATGCCAAACATGAAGCTAGAGCTCCAAATCTGCCTGCTCGACCCCTATTTGCAGCTTCTAACCGGATGAGTTCGAAGAAGGTTGTCGGAGGACGTCATGTGGACTTTAGTTTCGTCAACCAGCAATACTTCAAAATCGGTCAGTGAATCAAAGATGCTGGTTTGACATCCTTCTATTCTCTGAGCGAGAGATACTACCTAAGGCTCATATGAGAGTTTTATGGATCATTAGCCTGTGGGAGTGATGGTTGGCTAGCTCAGGTCAGAGGCAGGGATATCCCCGTTACTTCAGAGATATTGAGCAGAGTGTGGGATATTCCTATGACTGGGTCAGTTGTTGATAGTTTGATTGATAGAGTGAGTGGTCTCCAGTGTGTATTCGAGTCAGACATTTTACTTGAGGGATCCACCGTGCCTGCATCATGTTTGTCTACGGAGATGAGACTTTTGCACCACATTGTTGCCCGGATCCTTCTATCGAAGACCGGACATTTTGATTACATCACTGAGCGAGAGTTTCTCGTGATGGTCTCATTGGTACAGCGCACACCCGTCTGCCTTCCTGTGCTTATGGTTCATCAGATGATAGAGGCTTCGATGAGTCAGCGACTCTGCTTACCCTATAGAATGGGGTTGACATTATTGTTCAGGGAGTATGGTGTTAGTTTTGAGAACTAGCCCTTCCGTATGCTGCTACATACTAATGTTTATGACATCAGGTCATTACATTGGACGGGTTATCATCTGTTCAGAGGTCAGTGGAGATGCAGAGTATCTGGTCAGGCCAACGATAGAGATGATGATGATGCTGCAGAGGAGGAGCGCATTCTTTCCGGTGAGGCAGAACCTACAGAGGCATCTCTTCCAAAGAGTCAGCCTGAGCGAGCAGCGCAACCAGAGACTGCTTCTTAGTCTGAGCCTACATCATAGCCTCAGCCAGTTCAATCGGATACTCCAAGAGTTTCAGAGAGCTTGATAGACAGAGTCAGTCGTATAGAGACAGATGTCTTGATCATTAAACAGTGACTTGACAGCTTTATCATGGAGACGAGAGAGAGCCATAGAGGACTGAGTAACAGCATCTCAGCTATTTTATCTGCACTATCCAGATCTTCTACAGGGCATACTCCAGTTTCTGATACAGCTCCACCTGCTCCAGCACCAGTTGTTGATGACAGTGATGATGATGGTGATGATGAGGAGACTGACTTTGATAATTTTGACTTCCTAGATTTGATTTCAAAGCCAGTGGCAGAGGTGACAGCAGACTTGCCTAGGAGTCCCATTTGTGACCCTTCCAGTTCACCTACTCTGACTCCAGTCCTATCTTTTCCTCCATCCAGATCAGATGATCATGTTCCTATTCCTTTTCTTTCACCGGTTGTTGATTCACCCATTGTCGATACATCCATTATTGACACTCCTATTATTGACTCATCGATTACAGATTCACCCATTCATTTTTCAGCTGATATGCCTATCATTGATACACCTATCATTTCATTAACTGATACACCTATTTTTGACACACCCACTGTTGTTACACCTACCATCCATGCATCCTCTCTTATTCGAGAGCTAGGTTTTTACACACTTGGCTTTCAGTATCTTGATTCTGGTCCATCGTTTGATTGTACACCACATCTGACAGTTGCAGAGACTGTCGTCCCGATATGCTCTGTTCCTATTGAGGACATAGCCTCTACCTCTTCCGCTCCAGCTAGAGGTCGGACGTATGCTCGACGCAGAGGACATGGTCATCATACTCCTCCATGATCGACCAGGACCTATCTTCGAGATCTCATATCATTGTGGCCCCGAGCTCGCTCTTTTACTGATACTGGATCAATTGAGATCGGATCTTTTAATGAGGATGAGGATTAGCATTTCTTTGTATGATTAGATAGTTTACTTTTATACATCTTTTGTATATTTTGTTGTTGTACAAAATCTGAATTTAAATATGATGTTGTACTTCATAATTATGATCTCAAATAAATGAAATACTTTAACTTTCCTTTAGTACTTCATTGTCTTCATTTATGAATGAACGAATGAATGAATTTTTATTGTACTTCAATGCTATATCTTGAATAACTTGCCTATTTGTCTTCCTACCTTTTTAATGATAACAAAAAGGGGGAGTAATATAACTAAAGTATAAATGTGCAAGGGAGTAATAGTATAAATATATGCTTGAGAATTTGTCATGTTTGATAATTCCTTTTAAATTTGAAAATTCTTTTAAAATTAAGTTGAGCTTGAATTGAAAATTCTTTGCAAATTCCTTAAGTAAGGGGGAACAATACTTCTTTATTTTAAAAATCTATTTTTAATTGAATTTCATGTTTGAGAAGATGTTTACAAACTCTTTTATGAATCATCAATTCAGGGGGAGCCTTGTTTATTGCTGAATTTTTGCCTCTCCTAAAGCATGTTTTCTTGTAGAGTATCACGATACCTAAGTTTATGTCTTATATATCCCAAAGCTCTGATACTCTTAATCATTATATCATTCTTGCTCTGATAAATCATTTCAATATTACAAATTACTTTGGTATACATATTGCATCTAGCTCTTCGCATCTTAAAAACTCTTTTGAAAGCTTTTTATGCAATTTATACTTAAAGATTTTTTTATCATCAAAAAGGAGGAGATTGTTGACTCCGTTATTGATTTTGATGATAAGCAAAATGCTTAAGTATAAGTTGAGTACTAATGATTTCTTTGAAGTATGTTTTTATAGAAAAAGGTGCTCATCAATTTGATAAAAGTTTGTTTGAATAAAGAGGCCAAGCTTAGATGAAAGATCTGCTCAAAGAAGACTTGGATAGTCAAAGTTTGCTTGAATGGATACTTGAGTGAGACATAAATTTGGTTCAGCACAAGTTCAAGTATTTTTGTAAAGATCTCAGTAAGGTGTCGACTCAAAGTGTCGACACATAGAAGTGAAGTGTCGACTCAAGCCGGTATTCAAAAAAAGTTTCAGATGGCATGGCTGAAGTGTCAACACATGGACTTGAAGTATCGACTCAAAGTGTCGACACATGGATCGGCTCATTGCCTGAGATTTTTAAGTCACAGAACTTGCTGATGATGAAGAACTGCAGAAGTGTCGACACATGGATGCGATGTGTCGACTCAAAATGTCGACTCACATGAGGAAGTGTCAACACATCTGAGACTTCCAAAAAGCTAGATTGAAGATATTTGAACTGGGTGTTGACTCAAGAAGTTCAAGTGTCGGCCTGAAGTATCGACTCACAGCCTGAAGTATTAATACATGAAGTTCTGGAAACAGTAACGACTAGTTTTTCAAACACAAAACTTGTCTCTTTTCACCCCTAACGGCTAGATTTTTGAGTCTAATGGCTAGAAACCAGATTTGAAGCCTTGAGAAGGTATTTATATGGTTCAAATTAAATCAAAAGACATGGAAATGAAATAGAAATATCTAAGAGAGAAGAAAAGAAAGCATTCACTCCTATTCATTGAAGTTCAACCACTCTCAAGCAAAATCAAGCCTTCAAGCATTCAAGAGCCTTTAAGAGTATTAAAGATCATCCATTCTTGAGCATTCAAAGAGACTTCATCAAGTTGAAAGCACACTACATCGAGCTTCAAAGAGATACCCACTTTTTATTAGAAAGTTTTTATTCTCTTTACTTCAAACAATTATTTTTTGTAAGGGTTCTTGGTTAGCCTATTACAAAACCAAGGAAGGTTATTGGTGATCCTTTGAAAACTAATTAGGTTCTTGGTTAGCCAGGAAAACCAAGGGATGTTGGTGGTGAGCCTTAAAACTATTTAGGTTCTTGGTTAGCTCATAAAACCAAGTGAGGTTTTGACTTATAAGCCTTATGAAAACAAGTCAGGTTTTGATTAGTGAGCTTGAAAAACTAATTGGCTATAATTGATTAAGATTATAGTGAATTCATAAGGAGATCTTGGAAAGTGGATGTAAGTGCATTGGATAGCACCGAACCACTATACTTCTTTGTCTATATGGTTGCTTGTGTTCTCTACTGCTCTTACATTTATTGCTCTTTATTTTCACTGCACATTTACTTAAGAGCATTACATTTGAATTCATGGTACCTTGATTAATTGTTGGATTGGATTACATACTATTGCATTGCATCAAGTAATTATTTTTTAGAGACCCAATTTACCCCCCCTCTTGGGTTGCTTACTGGGCAATAATATGGATCTCTTTGGACCAACTAGAATATCTAGTCTAGGAGGCAAGAGATATGGATTGGTTATAGTGGATGATTTTTCAAGATTTACCTGGATTTTCTTTCTTTCTAATGAAGATGAATCATTTTTTGTATTTGTAAAGTTTTATTGAAAAGTTTTAAATGAAAAAGGTACTTCAGTTATTTGCATATGTAGTGATCATGGTTCTGAATTTGAAAATCAAGATTTTGAAAGCTTTTGTAATGAAAAAGGTATTGAACATAATTTTTCTGCACCTAAGACATCTCAGCAGAATGGGGTAGTAGAAAGAAAAAATCATACTTTGAAAGAAATGGCACGCACTATGCTTTGTGAAAATAATTTACCAAGATATTTTTGGGCTGAAGCTATTAATACTGCATGTTACATTTTGAATCGAGTTTTAATCCATCCTATTTTAAAAAAAACTCCTTATGAACTTTGGAATCAAAGAAAACCAACTTTAAAGTATTTTCGAGTTTTTAGTTGTCAACGTTTTATCTTAAATAATGGCAAAGATAATCTTGGAAAATTTGATGCCAAGTCTGATGAAGGTATCTTTTTAGGATACTCTACATCAAGCAGGGCAGAGTTTTTAACAAAAGAACCCTAGTTGTAGAGGAGTCTGTACATGTTATTTTTGAAGAATCTACTAACAAATCCTCCAGAAAAAATGATACTTTTGATGCATGTGCAGGTGCTGATAAGCTTCAAAAGTTGACATTGAATGATCAACCCTCTCAACAAAGTGAAGAAAATCAAGATAAAGATGAAAAAGGTGAAGACACTCCAAAGCACCAAGATCTACCTAAAGAGTGGAGGTATGCTCATGGATATCCTAAGGAATTAATCCTAGGTGATTCATCTAAAGGGGTAAGAACTCAAGCTTCAATTAGAAATGAATATGATTATATAGCTTTTGTTTTTCAAGTAGAGATTAAATATTTTGAAGATGCTGAAAAAGATCCTAACTAGATAAATGCTATGCAAGATTAATTGATTCAGTTTGACAGAAATAATGTTTGGACATTAATAGAAAGACCATCTAATGTATCTGTTATTGGCACTAAATTGGCGTTTAGAAATAAATTAGATGAAAATAGAGTTGTTGTTAGAAATAAAGCTAGGCTAGTTGCCAAAGGCTACAATCAGGAGGAAGGAATTGATTTTGATAAAACTTTTGCTCCTATTGCTAGACTTGAGGCAATTAGACTACTATTAGCATTTGCTTGTTTTATAAATTTCAAACTCTTTCAAATGGATGTCAAAAGTGCTTTTCTGAATGGTTTTATAGTTGAAGAAGTTTTTATGGAACAACCACCTGCTTTTGAAAATCATGCACATCTTGATCATGTTTTTAAATTGTACAAGGCACTTTATAGTTTAAAGCAAGCACCCCGAGCATGGTATGAAAGACTTAGCAAATTTCTGATTGAAAATGAATTCTTTAGAGACCATGTTAATAAAACTTTATTTCTAAAGAAGAAAGATGATGATTTATTAGTAGTGAAAATCTATGTTGATGATATTATTTTCGGTACTACTAATGAAATTCTTTGTCGAGAGTTTGCTAAGCTAATACAGGATGAGTTCGAAATGAACATGATGGGAGAACTCAATTTCTTTCTCGAACTCCAAATCAAGCAAACTAAAGATGGAATCTTCATCAACCAAGCTAAGTATACAAAAAAAATTCTAAAGAAGTTTGGGATGGAGACTACTAAGTCAATAGGTACACCTATGAGCCCCTCTTGTAAACTTAATAAAGATGAGCATGGTAAATCTATAGATCAAAAATTATACAGAGATATGATTGGCTCTTTATTATACTTAACTGCTAGTAGACCAGATATAATGTTTAGTGTATGCATGTGTGCTAGATAACAGTTTGAACCTAAGGAATCATATCTGTTGGCTATTAAGCGCATTATTAGATATCTATCTGATATAATTGATATTGGCCTATGGTATTCTAGAGACTCATCTACTGAATTAATTGGTATTCTAATGCTGATTTTGCTGGATGTAAATTAGATAGAAAAAGTATTAGTGAAAATTGTCAATTTCTTGGAGTTAACTTAATCTCCTGGTTTAGCAATAAACAAATTTCAGTTGCACTATCCACAGCTGAAGCTGAGTTTATTGCAGTAGAAAGTTTTTGTGCTTAAATCTTATGGATGAAGCAATAACTTGAAGATTTTGGAATCAAATTAACTAGTACACCTATAAAATGTGATAATACCAATACTATTTGCTTGACTAAAAATCCTGTTCAACATTCTAGAAGTAATCAAATTAAAATTAGGTACCATTTTATTAGAGATCATGTTGAAAATAATGATATTGTGTTTGAATTTATTTGTACTGAATTGCAATTAGCTAATATTTTGACTAAGCCTCTCCAAGAAGATTGATTCAGTATGATTATAAGAGAACTTGGGATCATTAATCCTTTTGATTGAGAATTTTCTTCTCTTTGATCCATGATAGATCAAAATTGACATTAATCTTATTGAATTTCATTATATTTCTCATAATTTTGATCTACGCTTCATTCTCTGGATTTTCAGTTTTAAGTTGATGTGTCGACACATGTATGTGTTGATACTTGGATGTGTCAACACATGGGACTGTTTCGTGAGTCGACACATGAACGACTGCAGATCGAGGTTAAAGGTGAAAATGAAGCATTTTCTTCCCATTTTTCCTCCCCATTCGAGCCGACACTTGCCCTAGAACAGTTGCAACCATCGTTTCCCTCCAAATCTCACCAAAAAACCTCTTAAATTCTCGTTCTAAACAATTCTTGGTTCAGTTTTGCTACATTTCCCCCTTGGATTTTCTGTTTTGGGCCGTTGAAACCCTAGTTCCCTCCTTTTAGTGTTCAATCCATTATTTCGAGGAATGGGACCCAAAAAGCAGGTTGTTCATCGCCCTCGGCCATCTATCCAGGAAGAAGAGAGAAGGACGAAAGCCAAACATGAAGCTAGAGCTCCTGATCCACCCGTTCGGCCACTTTTTCTAGCTTCTAGTCGCATGAGTTCGAAGACAGTTGTTGGAGGATGCCGTGTAGACTTTGGATTCGTCGACCAGTAGCACTTTAGGATTGGACAGTGGATTAGAGATGCTGGTTTAGTTTCATTCTATTCATTATCTGAGAGATTATACCCAGGGCTCATACGAGAATTTTATGGATCTTTAGCCTATGGGAGTGATGGCTGGATAGCTCAGGTTCATGGCAGGGATATCCCGATGTCTGCAGAGGTTTTGAGCAGGCTATGGGATATTCCTATGACTGGTTCAGTAGTTGATACTCTGATTAACAGAGTGAGTGGACTCCAGTGCATATTTGAGTCAGATATTTTGCCTGAGGGAGCCACTATTCTTGCATCCCGTCTCTCTGCTGAGATGAGACTTCTACATCACATTGTTGCTCGGATTCTTCTACCGAAGATCGAAAATTTTGATTATATCATAGAGAGAGTTGTTTGTCATGGTCTCTTTAGTTCAGCACACACCCGTCTGCCTTTCAGTGCTCATGATACATCAGATGATGGAGGCTTCGACTAGTTAAAGACTTTGCTTACCCTACGGGATGGGGTTGACACTACTGTTTATAGAGTACGGTGTAACTTTTGATGATGAACCCTTCCGAATGCTTCTACATACTAATGTCTATGATATCAGGTCACTACATCGGATGGGATATCAGCTGTTCAAAGGCCAGTGGAGACGTAGAGTATCTGGACAAGCCGATGATAGAGATGATGATGTTGCAGAGGAGGAGCGCATATTTTTAAGCGAGACAGGGCCTTCAGAGGAACATCTTCCAGAGATTCAGCCTGAGCCAGCAGCACAGCCAGAGTCTGCTTCTCGATCTGAGCTAGCTACACAGCCTCAGCCTTAGCCAGCTCAGTCAGATGCTCCAGGAGTTTCCAAGAGTCTTTTGGACATAGTCAGTCGCATAGAGATAGATATCATAATTGTTCGACAATGACTTGACAGCTTTATTATGGAGACGAGAGACAGCCACATAGGATTAAGTGATGGCATCTCCACTATTTTATCTGCACTATCCATACCCTCTTCTCGGAGTGATCCAGGTCTAGCTCCAGCACCAGGATCAGAGAGTGACATTGATGGTGATGAGGAGACTGATTGAAACGGTTTCGACTTTCCAGACTTGATGTCAGAGTCAGTGCCAGAGGTAGCAGTAGACTTGCCTAGGAGTCCCATTCGAGATCCTTCCAGTTCATTCATTCAGACTCCTGTTCTATCTACTCCACCATCTAGATCTGATGATCATACTGCTATACCTATTCTTTCACCTGTTATTGATTCACCTATCATTGATACCCCCATCATTGATACTCCCATTGTTGACTCATCGATTACTGATATACCTTTTATTTCTTCAGCTGATACGCCTATCGTTGATACGCCTATTATTTCTTCAGCTGATACATCAATTTTTGATTCACCTGTAGTTGATACACCTATAGTTCATACATCCTCGCTCATCCGAGAGCTAGGTTTCTACACACCTGGCTTTCATTATCTTGATTCCGGTCCTTCATTCGATCGTACACCACATCCGACAGTTGTAGAGACTGTCACTCCGATCTGCTCTGTTCCTGCTGATGATATAGCCTCCATCTCTTCTGCTTTAGCTAGAGGCAGAACCTATGTTCGACATAGAGGACATGGTCGTCGTACTCCTTCGCGACCGACTAGGACCCGTCTTCATGATCTCAGATCGATATGGCCCTGAGCTCGTGCTTTCACTGATACTGGACCAATTGAGATCGGATCTTTAGAGGATGATGATTATGATACTTTTTATATTTAGTTAGTTTTCTTTTCTGCACTTTTTATATGTTTTGATGTTCTCCTTAAGTACAAAATTCTGACTTTGAATGAATTCTTATGTTGTACTTCATGTTATGACCTTAAATGAATGAAATACATTAATTTCCTTTAGCACTTCATTGTCTTCGTTTATGAATGATTGAATGAATTATTATGTTGTACTTCAATGTTTTATCTTGAATGACTTATTATTCTCTTCCTTCCTTTTTAATAATAACACAAAGGGGGAGTAATAAGACTAAGTATAAATGTGTAAATTCTTTTGTGTTTGCAAATTTGAAAACTCTTTTGAAATTTGTTTAGGCTTGAATTGAAAATTCTTTGCAAAATTCATTGAGTAAGGGGGAATAATACCTCATTTGTATTAAAAATCATTTTTTGAATTAAATTTCATGTTTGAAAAGATGTTTATAAATTCTTTTACGAATCATCTATTCAGGGAGAGTTTAGTCTATTGCTGAATTTGTCTTTCCTAAGCATGTTTTCTTTTAGAGTATCATGATACTTGAATTTATCTCTTATATATTCCAAGCTCTGATACTCTTGACCATTATAATACTCTTACTCTGATACATCTTTTCAATATTGCAATTGCTCTAATACACCTATTGCAATTAGCTCTTCGTACTTTAAAAAGTTCTTTTGAAAGCATTTTTTGTAATTTATACTTAAGGATTTTGTTATCATCAAAAAGGAAGAGATTGTTGACTCCGTTATTGATTTTGATGATAAGCAAAATGCTTAAGTATAAGTTGAGTACTAATGATTTCTTTGAAGTGTGTTATTATAGAAAGAGGTGCTCACCAATTTGACAAATGTTGTTTGATTGAAGAAGTATAAATTTAGATGAAAGATCTACTCAAAGAAGTCTTTGATAATTGAAGATTGCTTGAAATGATACTTGAGTTCAACACAGACTTGATTCAACACAAGTTTAGCTGTTTATATGAAAATCTCAGTGAAGTGTCGACACATGATCGAGAAAGTGTAGACTCAAGCTGGTATGCAAAGAAAGTTTCAGATGGCACGGCTGAAGTATCAACACATGGAATTGAAGTGTCGACACATGGATCAACTCATCGCTTAAAATTTTTGAGTTACAGAACTTGCTGAAGTTGAAGATCTGGCTGAAGTATCGATACATGGATGCTAAGTGTCAACTCAAAGTATTGACTCACCTAAAGAAGTGTCGACTCATCTGAGAATTTCATAAAGCTACATTGAATATATTTGAACTAGGTGTTGACTCAAGGAGTGCAAGTGTCGACCTAAAATGTCGACTCACAGCCTGAAGTGTTGACACATGGAGTTCTGGAAACAGTAACGACTAGTTTTTTAAACATAGAACTCATCTCTCTTGGCTCCCAATGGCTAGTTTTTCATGTCTAACGGCTAGAAACTGGATTTGAAGCCTTGGGAAGGTATATATATGATTCAGATCAAATCAAAACATAAGAGAATGAAAAAGAAATAACCAAGAGAGAAGAAAAAAAGAGCATTCACTACTATTCATTAAGTTCAACCACCTTCAAGCAAGAAAAAGCCTTCAAGCATTCAAGAGCCTTCAAGATCAATCATTCTTGAGCAATTAAGGAGGCTTTATCAAGTTGAAAGCATCACAACAACGAGCTTCGAAGAGATACCCGCTTTTTATTAGAAAGCTTTCATTGTTTCTTTACTTCAAACTATATTTGTTGTAAGGGTTTTTGGTTAGCCTATTGGAAAACCAAGGAGGTTATTGATGAGCCTTTGAAAATCAATTAGGTTCTTGGTTAGCCCGTAAAACCAAGGGAGGTTGGTGGTGAGTCTTAAAACCATTTAAGTTCTTGGTTAGCCCATAAAACCAAGTGAGGTTTTGACTTGTAAGCCTTGTGAAAACAAGTCGGTTTTGATTAGTGAGCCCGGAAAACTAATCGGCTGTAATCAGTTGAGATTATAGTGAATTTCCAAGGGGATATTGGAGAGTGGATGTAGGTATATTAGATAGCACCGAACCACTATATTTCCTTATGTTTGTGATTACTTGTCTCTTCTATTTGCTCATACTTTTATTGCTTTATATTTTTGCTGCACACTTACTTAAGTGCACTTCATTTGCTTTCATAGTACTTAGTTTAATTGTTGGATTGGATCACACACTCTTGCATTACATTCAAATAATTTTTAGAGATCCAATTCACCGCCCCTCTTGGGTTGCTTACTAGGCAACACAATTATCAACAGTGATACCACATATTTTAGAATCTAGTTTCCATTCATAAGAGACTTTCTAATAGCATCTTCAACTACAAAAGCTGAATGAGGATATACTAATTTTTTGAAAGTAATTATCTTCTTATGCAGAATAAAATCAAAATTAATATAATGAGTTGTAAGCGATATATACCCGACATTTTGATTTGATGTCCAGATATCGATAGTAAAACTAACCTGAGAAGTTAAGTTCTTAAAACATTCATGCAATTTTATCCTCTCTCCATGATACAAATTCATATAATTATTATTTATAGTCTTACAACCTATGGTATTAAATAATAGCTGAACAGATCTCATAAGATCCTTGAGAACAGGATGCTTAACAATATGAAATGGAAGCTCGGCATAAATAATAAACTTTGCAAGTATTTTTTTTGTCTCTTCTTGATTGAATTTAAAAGACTTCACCGAATCTTTTGAACTTGCCATTATGAACATTTGATTAACCAAATTTATTTTATATTTTTTATAAATATTATCAAGATGGTATTTTAGATGACTTGTTCTTTCTTTTGTACTGCCATTTAAAACCTTTTTACAATGTTTGTATATAGCTATTAGTTAATTAGCTTTTCTTTTCTCAGTAAAATGATCCTATACCCAAGATCATTTTTTAAAATCTTTATCACCATCAATTTTAGAATTATCATCATTTTTGTCATCCTCATCCCTTATACATTCAATGGTCTCATTTTCATCCATTTTTGATTAAGACATTCTGCATAAATAAGAGACTATATTACTTTAAAAAGATAAACTAAAACAAAAGAGGACAAAAAATACTATAGTTACTTCCAAAACAAACAATACAAGAAATATAAAATGATAAATATATGCAGGATAGTCTGAAGAATAATTAATATACAAATGTACTAGAAATCTTAAGTACCAAGAAGAATAAAATGATCAATCAAGTAGAAACTCGGATAAACCTTTCAGGACATGTGCATACTCGAATGTAATAATGTCATCATTTTTAATATAACTTCTTGTTTTCATTCCAAACTGTTACGGCCGTAATGATGACGTGGCCGGACTCAGATTCTGTCGGGTATGATCGAGCCACATGGAGGTTTCTTCGGCCGAGTCAGCCTCGACTTCCATGCTACCAAGGTCGAGCTCGGCCCTTGCCCCCCCAGGCTACCTCGCCAGGTGATATCCCGAGATGTTACCGCCCTCGCCGAAGTCGAGTTCGGTATAGGGCTCCTCCCGCCGCCTCGCCAGGTGTCCACCCAGGAGGGGTCCACCTCGGCCGAGGTCGGCTGCTCCTTCGCTCCTTCGCCAGGTGGCCCCCGGAGATGGGTCCACCTCGGCCGAAGCCGAGCGCCCTCCTGCCACCTCGCCAGGTGTCCACCCAGGAGGGGTCCACCTCGGCTGAGGTCGGCTGCTCCTTTGCTCCTTCGCCAGGTGGCCCCCGGAGACGGGTCCACCTCGGCCAAAATCAAGCGCCCTCCTGCCACCTCGCCAGGTGTCCACCCAGGAGGGGTCCACCTCGGCCGAGGTCGGCTGCTCCTTCGCTCCTTCGCCAGGTGGCCCCCGGAGACGGGTCCACCTCGGCCGAAGCCGAGCGCCCTCCTGCCACCTCGCCAGGTGTCCACCCAGGAGGGGTCCACCTCGGCTGAGGTCGGCTGCTCCTTCGCTCCTTCTCCAGGTGGCCCCAGGAGACGGGTCCACCTCGGCCGAAGCCGAGCGCCCTCCTGCCACCTCGCCAGGTGTCCATCCAGGAGGGGTCCACCTCGGCCGAGGTCAGGCCGCCCGTACAGAGAAGATCCCAAAGAAAGAGGCGTAGGTTCCGAGGTTGACCCTCGAGCCGTGCGCATCACAGACGGCGCCCCGTACAGATTATGGCGGCACGCGAAACACCACTTACGTCGGCCCGACAAGTCCTGCAGTCGAAAGGCGCGGTTCTGACAAAACAGGATCCATAAACGGACAGCGCCGGCACTTAGGAAGGAGAGCGCCCTCACTGGGCCCGAGGTCTGACCGGCCGCCCTGCCGGCGCCACCCCCCTTCTTTTGTCTTTACCCTTTCCCCGCTGGGCTCGGCGAACGAGGTCGGAAAGCCGCCTGGCCCTCGAAACCAAAAGGAGAAAGAGAAAAGGATGGAAAGGGGAGTCTTCCACGAGCAGAAGACAGGCGGACAGCGGGAGGAGATAAAAGGAAGGAAGTTGGAGGCGACCAGGTAAGCTGGGACGAGTAAGAAACAGTGGCCAAAAGCCCCGCTCCGAGAGTAAGATCCAGGGTCCCGAGAGGGGATCGCTTGGCGTGAGCTCGGCAAGGAGGCCAAGGCCGGGTTTCTGGTCCCTGCAGCACCTTTCTTGCTAGTAAATTCTCTGGGTCTGAGACTCCTTCGGGGGCTGTCTTAGAGAATCTGTTCCTTCTCGCCGTCTACTAACTTGACCGTCGGAGCTCCCTCGCCGGGATCCCCGGCCAGGGTCTTCTGACCCTCTCTTGCAGGTTCGCTCCAACCAGGAGGCTCAAGGAGCTAGGCGGTCTGGTAGGATCGGCGGATCCGTGGCACGGGCGCGGCGGCGAGATCGGCAACATACATGGATTATCACAGGCATGGAGAAGAAATGACATGCCGAAGAGGCGAAGATTAGGTTAGGTGACAGCAGATTCAACTTTTTATGACCAATTTGATTGAGTTTTTTTTTCAATTCGTATTGTATATTTAGCACGGAACTATGTATGGATTACCTATAATAAATTATTATTTTTTGAGTGAAGCATGGGAGGGTTTTAGTTATAGTTTCTAAATTCGAAGGAGACCAGGATGGCCATGCAATGTGCAATATTGGATGATGGTTTGCAATCATACAATATCATGCAAGCATTTTTACATATACAAGTCCTACTTTTATTATGTAAGCATTTTGTGTTTAAGTAGTTTTTAAAAATGCCTCACATTTGGCTGTTATAGTTTAGCGCTCTAGATGTATCTGGGAGAGGATATCTCCATAATGTCCGCTATTTAAAAAAATAAAGATGATGGAAAAGAAATCCCACACCAACTACTTACAAGGCATGCAATTGATCTTATCTTTAAATCATGTGATATCGTAAAATAACTCCTTACGAATCTTATAAATAGAATTCCTGAAGAATATTTGAAGCCAAATGCTAAGACGTGATGGTTTTGATGGTATTAAAATTAATTCAACATACTACCCCATGGACTACATTATCTGGCATTCCTTCTGTATTTTCTCATATTTTATTTTCAGATTTACATAGAAGTATTTTCTCTAGATTGGCATGAATAAAATTCAATTTTATCCCCTCTCTCTCTCTCTCTCTCTCTCTCTCTCTCTCTCTCTCTCTCTCTCTCTCTCTCTCTCTCTCTCTCTCTCTCTCTCTCTCTCTCTCTCTCTCTCTCTATCTTTCTTCTTCTTCATTTTTTTTTTTGGCAAAGGCACATTTGGTCGAGGTAAACCACATCAAGAGGTTAAAAATAAAAAATATGGGTAGTAGGTCCTTTATCATACATAATTTATTGGATGTGAGGGCAGTGGCAAACAAGAATTTATGCAGCTCTATTTTGTCATATACCCCAAATAATGATAGCAAATATGTGATGAATAACTGCATGACAAGATTCAATGCAAATGGTAGAATAACCAATTCATTAAACATAATTTGGGTAATCACATATGATCAATATTGCATAACCTGCAAATCTTTATTCAAATTTTGCTACAAAGTCCAAGTCCAACTAATTAAAACACAAGCATATATTTATCCTCACTTCAAGTATAATGAGAAATAATCCAACATGGCACATTGATCTCGAGTTTGGGACCTCGGTTAGGGGCTCCCAAAAAAAAAACCAGAAAAGAGGAAGAAAGAACCATGACAATGAAAAAATAGAATGAAGGAAAAAATCATCCAAAAGAAAGAAATAAAAGATAAACTGACCTTGGATCTTGAGATTGCTATATATTTTCAAGCTAAAATCAAAAAACACTGGCCCCAAAAAAATCCAGAAAAAATAGAGAACAAAGCCTCTCTCCAGTATCACTGTATCAGGGAATAGGGATAGAGGCCCTATAAATTGGCTAGCATTGCTACTTTAAAATAACCAAGGTCAAAGAGTAGAATCAAATACCAGAGGCTCACCTAATCGGACTGTGGGGACAGGATCTACAGTGAAATCGTAGAAGGAATGCTGGAACGGGATCCATGGAAATCCTAGAGTGAATCGCAGAGAGATGAGAGTGTCGACTGCCGATTGCCGAGAGTGCCAACAGCTGAGTGACAGGGGGAATGCCGGAACAGGGTCCACGGAAACCCTAGAGCGAATTGCAAACAACACAGAGAGAGGAGAGTGCCGACTGCCGACTGTCGAGTGACGGGACTAGTTCATTGGGGCTCATTGGGGCACGCCAAACGGGTTTGATATAAAGAACGGAATCAAGCTGGCTCATTGGGACGGGCCGGGCCTTTGGTCAGGCCTAGTTCGGGCTGAGGTCGGGCCGGGCTATAGAGAAGCCCAAGCTCAGCCCAAAAATTTTATGGACTTTATTATGAGGCCCAAGCCCGGCTTGATTTGTTTTGGGCCTAGCCCGATGTCGGGCCGGCCTAAAGCCCATCGGGTTGGCCTGAGTCAACTTCCAGCCCTAGTTGGTTGGCCAGCTGGAGGTCCATTTTAGGACATTTTGATAATTTTTAATGCCTTTTTAAAAATTTTAAAGATGAAGCGGTACATGAGAATCGAACAAACTTTTGGAGCAACATGATTCTGCAAGATTGGCTGCAACTCTAGGCTGACTGGGAATGTTGGAGAAGGTCAACTGGAAATGTTTTTTTTTTTGTGTAAAGAAAAGGGATGGGGTGATAAATCCTGGTATAGCTACCGCCGCAGGCTCCATCCTGCCAGGTAATATTCGATTCAAGATGCTTAGATTTTTGCAGTCTCTTTCTATCTAAATGTGATATCGTGGGTTCCAAAAAAATTTCTGGATTTAATCGAGTCATCATGAGATCATACCTCGAACCTATGACCGATTGGTAATGAGACAAGATGTCTACCAATCGGACTACCATCTTGGTGGTGACCGAGAATGTTGAAAACGCTTGGCTGATGGCCAACGTTTGTATGTTATAATTTTTTTAAAAGAAAATTTTATACTTTCTTGTCTCTGCCCATGCAAAGTTAAAATATATTAAATAATATGTAAACGTCACAGCAATTCACAACTTTCCGACTAATCAGTTTCATATACGATTATTTGACGAACGGTCTCGAGAAATAGCGAAGAAGATGTGATGGCTTTTGCCAACAACCAAACCGTTTAGGTATTCCAATGGGCCGTGAAGTTACCAATAACTCGAGCAACTAATAAATCATATAACAACTTGAATTCAAAGTGCCTCTTGCTGCGCTAATTTGTTTGAACATGGAATCCACACACTTCAAGTTTTTCTTTCTTCCAGATCTCCTCCCAAAACATGTGAAGGATGTTAAACATCCTTCCTACCTAAGAGATATCCTTTCATATTTAGATATTTTTATATGGGATGTATTGATATGTGTATTGATATGTAACCATGTTAGGCTAATCCTAGTTATGATATTTTGGTAGGCATTTACCTTATGTACCTCCTTAAGTGTATATTTAATGGGATGAATCCCAAGTATAATGATATATGAATTCAAGTTTCTACATGGTATCAGAGCGGGTTACTATTCTATCTTATTCCTGCCTTTCCCAAATCTATTCCAATATTATTCCCGACTTATTCCTCCCCTTTTCTCTTTTCTCCGAAGGGACGACCTAATCTACCCATCATCGCCACCACGCCTCCTAACGACTCCCGCTGGACCCTCCTCCTCTCTCAGCCCCAGTTACTGCCCGTCACCGCCACGACTCCCATTGTCCCCTTCACCAAACCTCTGTATCTCCCCTTCCCACCGTCCGCCGAACCTCCACCTCACCGTCCACCAGCCACCGTACATCGTCCACCCTCCATCGCACACCATTCCATCACCGTCCACCATCACCGCCCGTCACCGTCCACCATTCTTGGAAAGCCCCCCACCTCTCGTCCCCATCCACCATCCACCGCTCCCACCACCTCAACCCTCGCTCTCACCATCGATCGTCTACTCCTGCCCGTCCACCAACTCCCGCAGACCCTGCACTGGCCCCAGCAATCGATCGACACCGACAACACCGATCAACACCAACTCCCAACTCTTCCTATGCCCTGCCCTGCACCGGACCGGCCCTACACCAATGACACCAATCGAAACAGACACCCCTGCATCGGCCCCAACATCATCCCAACTCCTCCTGTGCACCGGTCTCTGCCTCTCCTCGTGCACTGGTCTCCAGATTCATCCTTTAGATCTCTACACCGGCCTACTTCCTGAATCCAGCTAGTCTCCCATCCGACCACAGCCACAGTCCTTGTCGTGTTACTGTGCCACCTCTCCCGTGCTGCCCTTCTCTGTGCCAGATTTCTGAGGACATCAGCACAAATGCCATGGGATTTCTCTGCCGGGAGTCTCTCCATCCACTGGAATCCTCCTTCGCCCGTGACCACTGTGTCTCCTTCAGATTTGCTTCCTGAGCTTATTATGGATTTCAACCGACTTCTCTTGATTCATCATGACTGATGTCACTCAGCCGATTGTGGTTCACTTGAATGGGACTAATTATCCCCAATGGTCCTTCATGATGAAGATCTTTTTAAAAGGCCGTGGACTTTGGCAGTATATTACTGGTGAAATTTCATGTCCACTTGCCCCGAGGAGTCCTTTGCACATGGGAAATTAACAACAATAAAATCATGACATGGATTTCCAATACTATCAGTCCCTCCATCAGCTTACATTTCAGCAAATTTGAGACTGCAAAGGAAGTGTGGGACTTCCTCGCCAAGCGATATAATCAGAAAAATTTTGCTCTCAAATATAAGCTTGAACTGGACATTCGTCATCTCAAGCAACAACCAGAGCAGTTTGTGGCTGACTTTCACTCTCAGATGTCTCTAATTTGGGACCAACTTGCTCTGATGGAGCCTAAGTGGACCCATGATGCAGAACTATATTATCAATTTTGAGAAGAATTTTGTCTTGTCCAATTCTTAATGGCTCTTCGCGATGAATTTGAGTTTGTTCGGGCTTCTATTCTTTACTGCTCTCCTCTTCCATCTATTGACAATGCATTGTCCGAGTTACTTGCTGAAGAAACCCAGAAGAAGATCATCTCCTCCAACCATGATGAATCTCTCACATTGTCTACCTAGATTAAATCAAAGGGTCACTCTCAAATTCAGTGTCACTAATGTAAGAAGTTTGGCCATCTTGCTCACAACTGCCCGGTGTCTACTTCTCAACTCCAGGATGCATCCTCCATGTAGTGTACCTACTGTAAGAAAGTTGGACAGTTGTTTGGAATTTCCCTCATCCAAAGTCCAACAATATGAGAACCAAAGCTCGAAACTCTGGAGATCGCTTATCCTCTATTGCTACTACTGTTATGCCTGAGCTTGTAGACCAAGCCGCAACATCCTTTACTCCAAATGATATCTAGACAATGATTTATCAGGCTCTCTCTATTGGTAATCCTACTGCCTCATCTTTTGACATCTCCTTTCTGCCAGGTAAGTGGTTCTTTGATTCTGGTGCCTCTAATCATATGACTTTCAACCCTGACATCTTCCAACATGTTTCCTATATTCCTTTCCCACCCAATATTCAAACAGCAAATGGATCACTCATTACTGCTAGCCATCATGGAACCATTTGCTCTCCCAACCTATACCTTTATGATGTTCTTCTTGCTACTAAACTTTCTATGAATCTTATTTCCAATGGCCAATTATATGACAAAGGACTTGCCGTTACCTTTTCTCCCTATGGTTGTGTTGTGCAGGATTGCTCAACGGGGAAGGAAGTTGGGATAGGCCATAAGATTGGTCAACTTGTTGTTTTGGATACGCTTTCTATTCCTCCTAGTTTTGGTACTCACT
This sequence comes from Areca catechu, assembly GCA_021397845.1. Taxonomy (NCBI): domain Eukaryota; kingdom Viridiplantae; phylum Streptophyta; class Magnoliopsida; order Arecales; family Arecaceae; genus Areca; species Areca catechu. The sequence continues at coordinate 25,541,981 of CM038042.1, read as the reverse complement.
CTATCACTGTTGTTTCCACTAATAACTCTTCTTTTATGTCTTGGCACGATCGTTTAGGTCATCCTTCTTTTTTAAAGTTATCTCAATTAATTAATAAAGGTTTGCTTGGTTCTGTCTCTCTAATAAAAGACCCACGTTGTGTTCATTGCAAATTATCAAAACAATCCGTCTTACCTTTTTCTTTAAGTCACTCCACTACTACCGCTCCCTTTGATCTTATTCACTCTGATGTATGGAGTCCTGCCCCTATATTCTCTATGGATGGTTCTACTTATTATGTTATTTTCATTGATGATTTCATTAGCTACACCTGTCTTTATCTTTTGCATGCTCGCTTAGGAGTTTTACAAGTTTATATTGAATTTACCACCATGATCAAAACACAGTTTTATAAATAGATAAAAATCCTTCGTTCTAACTCTGGTGGTGAATATCTTTCAATATCATTCAACTGTTATCTTAAATCTCAGGGCATACTTTTGCAGTTATCTTGTATTGAAACTCCTCAACAAAATGGTGTGTCTAAGTGAAAACATCGTCATATTGTTGAAACTGCCCGTACCTTCCTCCTTTCTTCTTCTGTTCTAAAAGTTTTTTGGGGTGAAGCCATGAATACTGTCGTGTATCTCATTAATTGCCTTCCTTCCCGTGTCCTTGGTGCTCTCGCACCCTTTGAATGCCTTTATGACTCTCCGCCTTCCTACGACCATCTTCGTGTTTTTGGTTATACTTGCTTTGTTCATCTTCCCAAGCGTGAATGAGATAAATTATCCAAAAAAAATGTAATATGTATTTTCTTAGGGTGTAGGATCCATCAAAAAGGATATCGGTGTTATGATCCCGAGACTCGAAAATTATGCATTTCTAGGCATGTCACATTCTGGGAACAAATTCCTTTCTTCTCCTTACCTCATAAAAAATCTTCCTTTCCTTGTCAAGAACCTCTACTTGATCCTTTTCCCTCTCATGCACCTCTTCTTGCAGAAAATGGGCATTCTGAACATCCTGATTAGTATACTGTCTCCCCAACTGACACTCCTCCTGTGAGCAATCTGGCAGCACCTGAGAGGCGATATCCTACTCATTATCATACTCCACCAGCTCATTTAGCATATTATCATTGCTACTTGTCATCTATCTTGCCTTTACATGAACCTAAGTCCTATAAAGAGGCATCATCTAATCCTTCCTGGCAGAATGCCATGTCAGAAGAACTTGCGGCTCTATGAAAAATCCATACGTGGGACCTGGTTGATCTACCACCTGGGAAATCAATTATGGGCTGCAAATGGATATACAAGATCAAAACTAAGGCTAATGGTTCCATCGAGTGCTATAAGGCTCGTCTTGTTGCCAAAGGATTTATACAGGAATATGGCATCGACTATGAAGAGACCTTCACTTCTGTTGCCTGTATGACTTTAGTCCGGACTCTACTTGCTATAGCTGCTGCCAAACGATGGTCCTTACACCAACTTGATATCAAGAATGCCTTCTTCATGGAGATCTATCTGAAGAAGTATACATGATGCCGCCTCCTGGCTTACCTCACCAGCCTCATCAAGTATGTAAACTTCGTTGTGCACTTTATGGTCTCAAACAGGCACCTCGTGCTTAGTTTGAAAAATTTCAAACCACTCTTCTTGGTTATGGATTTCTCCAGAGCCTTCATGACTCCGCCTTATTCTATCACCGCTCCTCTCATGGGATAGTTTTACTTCTTCTCTATGTTGATGATATGGTTATCACTAGCGATGACCAACAAGGCATTTCTAACACCAAGCAATACTTACACAAGTGCTTTGAAATGAAAGATCTTGGCTTATTACGATTCTTTCTTGGCATTGAAGTCAACCATTAATCTGATGGTCTTTTCCTTTTTCAAGCTAAATATGCCTCTGATCTACTCATTCATGCCAGCATTTCTGACAATAAAACTGTTGATACCCCTCTTGAGATAAATATGAAGCTTCAGCCTACTGATGGAAAGATTCTCACTGATCCTACTAGATATCGATAACTTGTATGTAGTCTCAACTACCTCACTATCACTCGGCCGATATTTTTCATGCAATTCATGTTGTCAATCAATTTATGTCTGCACCTCGCTCTACTCACTATGCTTTTATGCTTCGGATACTCTGATATATTAAAGGCACGCTGTATCATGGGCTTCTTCTTTCCCCTTCTCATCTAAATCTTCATGCATACTCTGATTTAGATTAGGCTGGAGATATCACTGATCGACGCTCTACCACTGGATATTGCATATTTTTGGGAAACTCACTGATTGCCTGGAAAAATAAAAAGCAATCAATTGTATCTCGCTCCAGCATAGAAGTTAAATACCGTGCCCTTGCTCATACTACTGTTGAGATTGTTTGGCTTCGCTGGCTACTTAATGATATGGGCATACAGCTATATGTTCCAACACCCATTTATTGTGATAGCCATAGTGTTATCCAAATCACCCATAATGCTATCTTTCATGAGCGTACCAAGCATATTGAAATTGACTGTCACTTTACTCGCCACCACTATCAGCAGCGAACTATTGATCTACATCATATCTCCTCCACCAATCAAATTGCTGATTTACTCACAAAGTTCCATGGCAAGGAGCGCTTCCGCTACCTTCTCTCCAAACTTCATCTGCAAGAAGCACTTTCAGTTTGAGGGAGGGTGTTAAACATCCTTTCCACCTAAGAGATATCCTTCCATGTTTATATATTCTTATATGGGATGTATTGATATGTGTATTGATATGTAACCATGTTTGGCTAATCCTAGTTAGGATATTTTGGTAGGCATTTACCTTATGTACCTCCTCAAGTATATATTTAATGGGATAAATCCTAAGCATAATGATATATGAATTCAAGTTTCTACAGAGGAAATGATACATATGACACACTTTGCTACTCTTCCTTCGATCAACCAACCAAATTCGAAAACTAGTTGCCACCTGTGAGTTACAAAGTAGAAGGGAAGAAATTAACACGGAAAAGGCTCAGCTTCATATTAAGAATTGATGTCCATGGCTTCTATCAAGAGAAATCTCTTAGTTCTAATGACCATTTTCTATTATGAATAATTATTGTTATGCAGAAAAGTATTTGGCAATGAACCGAGCCCTTATTTGAGGCATAGTATATAAAATGACCAGGAATCAATCACTTATTTAAGGTACAAGATGTTGCCCAGAAATGGAGCCCAAGAGGGGGGGTGAATTGGATCTTTTAAAAATTTAAAACAATAATGTGCAGGCCTTGTGGTGTTTGTGAGTAATGAAATTGATGCACTAGATTATATGAAGCGAAAAATAATAAATAGAGTACAAAAAGTAAAGAGCAAGAGTTAGAAGAGATAATCACACACAAATACAAGGTTTATAGTGGTTCGGTGCAAACCTTGCACCTACATCCACACCCCAAGCCATCCTTGGGAATTTTACTATAATCTCTTTAAGATTACAGCCGACTTGTTTTTTCAAAGGCTCACAAGTCAAAATCTATGTTGGTTTTATCACCTAGGCTCACCAACAAACCTTTATACTTATTTTGTCTTCGAGCTCACAAGTCAACCCTAGTTGGTTTTGTCCCTTTGGCTCACCAACAACCACAATAACCTACTTTCAAGAAACCCTTGAAAGCTAGGTCAAAATACAAGAGAATTTCAGATATACAATTCAAATAAATAAAATAAACTCTCTTCAAGAGTAGAATGGAAGCTTTGAGGCTCAAGTTGATGCTTTGTCTTGTCTTCTCCTTGGAATATTCTTCAAGCTCTCTTTTTGGAAAGATGAAAGGATAGGCTTGTAAGCTTTTTCAGGGAATCACTCTTTAATTGGCTTTTAAAGTGAAGTTCTTGAGAGAATATTGACTTTTGGGCTTTGAATGGACTTTAATATCTCAAAAATGAGTTTGGTGAAGCTTAAATACATCAAAAACTTTCAAAAAAATGGTTTGTGACAGTTGGAGCTTCGAATCTAGCCGTTTAGAGCTTGAAAAGATATTTCTGCACTTCAAAAAATATATCCGTTAGGGCTGTCAGTTGTCGATACTTGACTGTCAGGTATCGACACTTGACTTCCAGGTGTCGATACTTGAACTTTCAAGTGTCGACACTTGATTCACATGTGTCAACACTTGACACAAAAACACTCCATTGGCCAAGTTCTAGATTTTTAAAAAGTCTCAGGCCTTAAGTCGACACTTGGGAACTTAAGTGTCGACACTTGAGTTTCAGGTGTCGACACTTGAATTCTGGGTGTCGATACTTGGCATGCCAAGAAGTTTTTCTGTGTACTAAATGCTGAAGTGTTGATACTTAGCCTTTCAGGTGTCGACACTTGGTTCTACAAAATTCAAAATTAAGTACAATTCAAGCTAAAAACACAAGTGTTGATTATGAAACTTAAATATAATGTAATTAAGCAATAATTGAACTCGTTTAACCCCTTTTTGCATAGAAAAGACTCCTCAAAATGTGAAGGATGTTTCGTGCCACAGCATGCCACGATACTTTAATTTTGAGAATTTGAGGTGCTTGTTTTCTGAAAACTCATAACTAGATATAAACATTAGTACACAATATGTACTCAACATTTTGTTATTTATCAAAATTACTAGGTAGAGCCAACAATCTTCCCCTTTTTGATGATGACAAAATCTTGAGTATATCAACATTTAATTTCAAATTTCAGATATGGTATTTCATAAAAATAATTTTAAGCTTATACATCCACAACTTGCAATATCAAAGGATGAATCTCCCCCTTAATGAGACAATTCTAATCAGAACAAGTTTTGAGGAACAGTATGCAATATCAGATTTAAAATTTAGATTAATTAGAATTATATAATTATACTCCCCCTTTTTGTCAATCATTAAAAAAAGAGAGTAAGCTCCCCCTCAAAACGAGCATGGAGACAAAAAGTAGTAGAGTATCGAAGTTGATACAAGAAATAGTTTTTCAAGAGTTAACAGGTATCAGAGCCAAAAAGTAAATGTAGAGCATCAATTTCAAGAGTATCAATGTCAAAATCAATCATAGTGAATTCAAAAATTGTAAACATCAAGCTGAAATGCATATATATATATATATATATCAAGTAATGTTTTCAGTACAAAATTTGCTGACTCATCAGCAACACTGAAACAATCAAAATACATCATGAGACATAAATCATAAACAACATACAACATCTATGAGGCTAGTCCTCATCAGATGGAAGCTCAAGAGTAAATGGTGTGCTAATCCTAGATCTAGGAACTAATGCCTTAGGAGGTCCCTGGGCTAAGGCCCTATGACTCCTAGTACGGCCAGAAGGTCTTAATAAGGGTACAACCCTGGAAGATCTAGTGGAAGGAGGGGATAGAATCTCAGTCGGTGTAATGAAATCTGGTGCGGAATCAACTAAATCAGTTGGAGGAGGAACTGCAGGAGTAGCTGGAGGATCATCTCTACTAAGCATCTGATAATGACCAGCATGATCCACACTACCATCTGAACTCCCATCACTGGGATCACCATCACCCTCTCCATCATCACCATCATCAGCATCAGTACCACCCTCATTAGTGTCATCATGTCCGTCTGAGTGGTCATCATCATCATCATCAGCCGGTGGAGCTGCTGGAGGAACAAAAGATTCGAGTAACTCCTCGATATGTGCGAATCTAGCCTCCATGATGTGTTATAACTCAGCGTGCTCAGAAGCTGTATGGGCTCTAAGGCCATCTTTCTCAATCCTCAGTTGAGTGAACCGCACCCTAAGTCCTACAATCTCTCTTCGTACCTCAGCAAACTACTGTCGGGTGTGCTCCTCAAAGGATAACTTTGTAGACAACGGAGGAGGAGCCAAAGGTGTAGCTGTAGGAGTCACTGGCTCTGCCTCTGATGCTGGAGTATCCTGAGGAGGTGTACTGACTGGCCCTGATGGCCCGGCCTTAGCCTCTCTGATCTCATCCTCCTCGTCTGGCTCCTGTCCAGACTCTCTCCGAACCCAGCGACCTGCGACCAACCGATATCCCATGTGGTGTAGCGACCGCTCATCATAAACATCGGTATGTAGAATCTCCTTAGGGATCTCCCCCTCCAAAGGAACTCTACAAGCTTTAAATAGACGGGTCAGCGCCATCCTGTATGGTAGATAATGTCGCCTCTATATCGCTGCATCACGCATCTAAACCAACATCAGCGAAGGTAAATCAATCAATCTCCTCTAGGTCAGACTGACCATCAGCATCAGCTCCCTCTCTTTGATGAAATCAAATCGTCCAGTCTTCGAAAGTAGGATATGGGCGGTGATGTGATGTAGAAGGCGCATCTCCACTGACAACTGGTTCGCGGTGACCACAGTCACTCCGTGAACGTCCTCTCGCTCAAGGATGTACCTGAAAGCTGCCTCTCTATCCTCTACTGAGAAAACACTGATACCTCAATGAGGAATCTCTCATACTATGCTCAGTAGCTCCTTTGTCAATGAGATCTCCACACCCCTGATGGTGGTGTTCCATAATAGTCGACGGCAATCCAAAGCACCATAGAACTCTCTCACTAGATGGGGATACTACCTCTCCTGCATGGTGTAAAAAGATACTAATCCAGCATCTGTGAGTGTCCGCCGAATCTGGAAGTGCTGTTTATCGAAGAACTCTAAGTCGATCCGTCTGCCAGCTGCCACAGCCTTCCCTGCCATCCTCTCTGCAGGGGGGAGCCTAGAGCTGCTGAACTACTAGCCTGTCTTGCATCGTGTCTGGCCTTAGTCCTCCTCTCAGAACCCTGACTAGATCTTCTCCTAACAGCTAGTCTCTTCCTCGGACCCATCACAACAAGCTGAGCAAGAAGGGAAGAAGGTAAACAGACTAAAGTGGGAACAGGTTTCAATCAGGTTGAGAACTACAGATTGGCCATAGGTTAGGCTAAAGGAGACTAAGTTTTCCTAAAAGAGGATACTGGTTAAAGAAAAGCTAGAATTTGTTTTGAAAAATAAGGATAAAAAACCAAAATGATTTTCTCCAAAAAAAAACATGAAATTGAGGGTCAAAAATACTTTCAATAGTTTGAAAAGTGAGAGATTTATCCCATACAAAACATATTTGGGTTATAAAACATATGTGGGTTATAAGACATATTAGGGTTATAAAGTTAATCGCAACATATAAAATATATTTTCGTTATAAAACATTTATAAAACATATTTTTCAAGTTTATAAAATTAGTAAACTGGGACAAGTTAAAACATATAAATTAAACCCATGGGATTAGGGTTAAAAACAAAACACATTTGGATTTTAGGTCAAAAACAAGTAATCAAACAACAAAATAGTAGAAAGAGGAGTAAGATACCATGAAATCAATACAAATATCCCTTCCACATGAATGAAAACTGAGAATAAACAACAAATAGCTAAGAAATCTAAATTTAGAATGAAAACCATGAACTTTTTGGCCAAAAAACCCAATGCAATAGTGAAATCAACAAAATCAGACAGATTGAGTGTGAAATCAGTCAAAATCCAAGGGAAATCCAAGATAAATGCATTCAAACACGATTTCCTCAAAAAGGAGACTTCCAAACAATTCAAAACTTTGAAAAATCTAAGTTAAGTACATTAAAACGGACGAAAATTAGGGAAACTAGGTTACACAGTTTCAAAAATGAGAAAAAGAGAAGGGGATTACCTGATTTCAGTGGGGTAATGACGGAAATTGATGATTTAAAAGGTAGATGAGTTTTTTGGGACCACAGGAGCTCGAGAGAAAATGGGGGAAAGTAAAATACAAAACCTTAGTTTGCCCTAAAAAAGTCAGACTCCGCGAGTGTCGACACTTGGAATTTCTCAAGTGTCAACACTTGGTCAAGTGTCGACACTTCACAAAATCCAAGTGTCGATACTTGGCCAAGAAATTCCAAAAAAAAATCTGAAAAAATCTTTAAAAAATCAAGGATGTTTTTAAATTTTTTGGGACTTAATAAAAGTGATTTTTGAGTAAAAATAACTTGGGTATGATGAAATTTGAGAGAGTTCTAGGAGAATGGATCAATGATTCCTAACTCTCTTCTAATCATACAAAATCTCTCTTCACTCAAGGGTTTGGTAAACACATCAGTTAATTGATCATCAGTACACACAAATTCAAATATTACATTAGAGTTTTGTACATGATCTCTTATGAAATGATGTCTTATTTCAATGTGTTTACTTCTTGAATGTTGCACAGGATTTTTAGTTAGATTGATTGCACTAGTATTGTCATATCTTATGGGTGTCTTAATTAATTTAATGCCAAAGTCTTCGAGCTATTGTTTGATCTATAGGAGTTGAGTATAACAGCTTCCAGCTGCTATATATTTGGCTTCCATCGTAGATAGAGCAACCGAATTCTATTTCTTGCTACTCCAAGAGATTAAATTTACTCTAAGAAACTAACAAGTTCTACTAGTACTTTTACGATCAAGTTTACATCCAGCAAAGTCAGCATCAGAATAAGCAATCAATTCAAATAAAGAATCTCTAGAGTACCAAAGACCAATTTCAATTGAGCCAGATAGATATCTAAGTATGCATTTAACAGCCAAAAGATAAGACTCTTTAGGATTAGACCGATATCTAGCACATATATAAACACTAAACATAATATCTGGTCTACTAGCAGTAAGATATAACAACGAACCAATAATGCCACGATATAGTTTTTGGTCAATAGATTTACCTGATTTATCCTTGTCAAGTCTACAAGAGGAGCTCATAGGCGTACCTAATGGCTTGGTGTTCTCCATCCCAAACTTCTTGAGTATTTCTTTTGTATACTTAGCTTGGTTGATGAAGATCCCCTCTTTGGTTTGCTTTATCTGGAGTCTGAGGAGGAAGTTAAGTTCTCCCATCATGCTCATCTCGAGCTCACCCTGCATTAACTTTGCAAACTCTTGACAAAGAGATTCGTTGGTAGCACCGAATATGATATCATCTACATATATTTGTACTACTAAGAGATCATCATTCTTTTTCTTCAAAAATAAAGTTTTGTCAACATTACCTCTAGTAAAATCATTTTTAAGCAAGAAAGAGCTTAAACGATCATACCAAGCTCTAGGAGCTTGTTTCAAACCATACAAAGCTTTATAAAGTTTGAAAATATGGTTTGGAAATTCATGGTTTTCAAAACCAGGTGGTTGTTCAACATAAACCTCTTCTTCAATAAAATCATTCAAAAAGTCACTTTTGACATCCATTTTAAATAATTTAAAATTCATAAAATAAGCAAAAGCCAACAATATCCTAATTGCCTCAAGTCTAGTCATAGGAGAAAAGGTTTCATCAAAATCAATCCATTCCTCCTGATTGTATCCTTTGGCAACTAGTCTAGCCTTATTTCTTGTAACAATACAATTTTCATCAAGTTTGTTTCTAAAAACCCATTTAGTGTTAATAATTGAAACATTTGAAGGCCAATCTACTAAAGTCCAAACATTGTTTCTTTTAAATTGGTTAAGTTCGTCTTGCATAGCATTAATCCAATTACAATCATTTTCAGCTTCTTCTATAGTTTTAGGTTCAATTTGAGATACAAAAGTTAAATAATCACAAACATTCCTAAGGGATGATCAAGTACTTATACCTTTAGATGGATCACCAATGATAAGTTCCTTGGGATGTCCATAAGCATACCTCCATTCTTTGGGTACAAGATCGATTGTAGATGTGTTTTCATCACCTTGTACTTGATTTCCTTCATTGTTTTGATCAACTTTTTGTTCCTTTGTAGGCTCTTCATTGTTGTTCACCTTTTCAGTTCTTTTGATACCTGTTTCATCATTAAGCACATCTTCTTTTCTAGAAGATTTCTGGTTAGATTCATCAAACACAACATGTATGGATTTTTTAACAATAAGTGTTCTTCTGTTGAAGACCCTGTATGCCTTGCTAGATGTAGAGTAGACTAGAATGATACCCTCATCTGACTTGGTATCAAATTTGCTCAAATTATCTTTACCATTGTTTAAGATGAAACAACGGCATCCAAAAATATGAAAATATTGAATTTAAGGTTTTCTACCCTTTCAAAGCTCATACGGTGTTTTCTTTAAAATTGGTCGAACTAAAACATGATTTAAAATATAGCATGTAGTATTTATGACTTCCGTCCAAAAACATCTAGGTAGGTTATTTTCACAAAGCATGGTGCGTACCATTTTTTCAAGAGTTTTATTTTTTCTTTCTACCACCCTATTTTGTTGAGGTGTCATAGGTGCTAAAAAATTATGATGAATGCCATTTTCAATACAGAATTTGTTAAAATCAGAATTTTTAAATTCGGTTCCATGGTCACTTCTCAAAGATCAATTGAACACCTTTTTCATTTGAAACTCTTTAATGAAATCTAATGAATTCAGAAAACGTTTCATCTTTGTGTGCTAAAAACATGATCCATGTAAATCGTGAGAAATCATCTATAATAACTAGACCATACTTCTTACCTCCCAAACTAGATATTTTAATTGGCCCAAAGAGGTCCATATGAAGCAATTCTAAGGGTCTAGATGTAAAGATTATTCCTTTTGATTTAAAAGAAGATTTGGTTTGTTTTCCAAGCTAGCATGTACTACAAATCTTATCTTTTTCAAAACAGAGTTTTGGTAAATCTTTTATCAAATTCTTTTTGCTAAGTTTTGAAATCAAATGCATACTAGCATATCCTAGTCTACGATGCCAAAGCCAACTAGTTTCATTAATCTTGGCATCCATTGCCACTAGGCATTGACCATTTTGAACAGGAAGATCATCAATATCAATTATATAGATATTGCCATGTCTATGACCAATGAACTTGATGCCATTGTCATCTAAACTAGAAATAATGCACATAGAAAATTCAAAAGTAATTTTGAAATCCTTGTCACAAAATTGACTAATACTAAGTAAATTATATTTCAAACCATCAACATATAATACATTATCAATGTAAGTAGAAGGGATGATATAGACTTTACCAATTCCGATAATCTTGCCCTTTCCATTATCACCAAATGTCACGTTACTACCATTTTGATATTCGAGTGTTGAGAACTGCTCCACATCTCCAGTCATATGTCTTGAGCAACTGCTATCAAGGTACCATATTCTTTTCTTATTGGTTGCAAGGCATACCTACAATAAAAATCTAGTGGAGATTTTAGGTACCCAAGTCATCTTGGATCATTTCAAGTTAGTGGCAATGGTTCCTTTTGGAACCCAAATTTTCTTAACATTATTCAATTTTCTCTTATTGCATAAGTAAGATTTATGCCCTATGGTGTCACAAGCATAACAAGTAATGGATAATGATGCAGGCACAAAGAAATTTTTGAAAAACTTGTGCTTCTTTTGAGTTCTAAAACCTAAACCTACTTTGTCAAAAACTGCTTTTTGATTATTTAAAAACATATTTAACTTTTCAAAACTATATATAAATTTGTCAATAAAATGTTTTAACTTTTCAATTTCTTCTTTATAATTTTTGTTTTCTTCTAAAATTTCTTTGCTTTGTCTTGAAAGATTTTCATTTGATACTAAAAAGTTTTTCTTTTTCAAAACTTCCTTTTCTTTTTCAAGACTAACAATCTTATCATTTAACTTTTTATTTTGATGAAGTAGGCAATCATTTTCATTTGAAAACTTGTCATTAGCTTTGACTAAATTCAGATTTTGCTTTTTTAGTTCTTTATATTTTGATTTTAGTTTTTGAAATTCTATAACTAACTCGTCAAAAACTTCATGCAGTTCATCAAATATAAATTCATTTTCAGTTTCAGATAGTACCTTATCATGATCCGCCATCAAACAGAAGTTTGCAACTTCTTGCTATTATTCCTCAGAGCTGGAGTCTTCGCTGTCACTCCAGGTTGCCATCATGGCCTTCTTCCTTAGTTTTCTTCTACTCTTCTTAAGTAAGGGGCAGTCTATCTTGAAGTGGCCCGGTTTCTTACATTCAAAACATGTGGGCTGCTCCTTATCTTTCTCCTTTTCTTTGTCTTTGCTTGGCTCACCTTTCAGAGGTTTCTTCTTGAAGTTGTATTTCTTCTTCCTCATGAACCTTCTGAACTTTCTTGCCATTAGAGCTGTCTCATCTTCTTCATCTTCTTCTTCGGATTCATCGCTTGACTCTTCTCTTGCGGTGGATTTGAAAGCGATCACTTTATTCTTCTTGTCAACATCCACATTCTTTTGTTTTAAGGAAAGCTTATAGGTCATCAATGAGTCTAACAATTGCTCGAGGGGTAGAGTGTTGACATCCTTGGCTTCCTTTATGGCCATCACCTTGGTGTCCCATGAAGCCAGAAGAGACCTGAGAAGTTTATTTACAAGTTCACCATTAGATACAATCTTTCCTAAGCTTCTCATGCCATTCACAATAATTGTGAACCTAGTATACATCTCACTTATAGATTCAGTAGGTTCTATCTTAAATATTTCATATGTGTGAATGAGCATGTTAACCTTAGTAATTTTTACTTGGTATGTACCCTCATGAGTAACCTCAAGTATGTCCCAGATTTTCTTTGCAGAGAGACAGTTAGATATTCTATTGAATTCACTTGGATCAAGAGAGCAAAACAATAGATTCATAACCTTCGCATTAAGCTCTATTTGCTTAATATCATTCTCATCCTAATCATCTTCCATTTTTGGAGTGAGAATGCTATTAATCAACATGGTAGGCTAATGAGGACCTTCTATGATTATCCTTCAAAGATTATAATCAATGGTTTGAATGAATATGCGCATGTGAGTTTTCCAATAAGTATAATCGTGCCATTAAACAGGGGGGGACGGTTTGAAGCTTGACCTTCAACAACACCCATTCTTATTGGGGCTACCATGATCTTTTACTCAAGATCCTTGGACCTACAAGCGAGTACTGGAGCTCTGATCCACTTGTTACCCAGAAATGGAGTCCAAGAGGGGGGGTGAATTGGATCTTTTAAAAATTTAAAGCAATAATGTGCAGGCCTTATGGTGTTTGTGAGTAATGAAATTGATGCACTAGATTATATGCAGTGAAAAGCAAAAAATAAAGTGCAAGAAGTAAAGAGCAAGAGATAGAAGAGATAATCACACATAAATGGGAGAGATAGTTAGATATTCTATTGAATTCACTTGGACCAAGAGAGAAAAACAATAGATTCATAGCCTTCGCATTAAGCTCTATTTTCTTAATGTCATTATCATCCCAATCATCTTCCATTTTTGAAGTGAGAATGCCATTAATCAACATAGTAGACTGATGAGGACCTTTTATGATTGTCCTCCAAAGATTATAATCAATGGTTTGAATGAATATGCGCATGCGAGTTTTCCAATAAGTATAATTCGTGCCATTAAATAGAGGGCGACGGTTTGAAGCTTGACCTTCAACAACACCCATTCCTATTGGGGCTGCCATAATCTTTTACTCAAGATCCTTGGACCTACAAGAGAGTACCGGAGCTCTGATACCACTTGTTACCCAGAAATGGAGCCCAAGAGAGGGGGTAAATTGGGTCTTTTAAAAATTTAAAGCAATAATGTGCAGGCTTTATGGTGTTTGTGAGTAATGAAATTGATGCACTAGATTATATGCAGCGAAAAGCAATAAATAGAGTGCAAGAAGTAAAGAGCAAGACATAGAAGAGATAATCACACATAAATACAAGGTTTATAGTGGTTCGGTGCAAACCTAGCACCTACATCCACTCCCCAAGCCACCTTTGAAAATTTTACTATAATCTCTCCAAGATCACAGCCGACTTGTTTTTTCAAAGACTCACAAGTCAAAACCTATGTTGATTTTATTACCTAGACTCACCAACAAACCTTTATACTTGTTTTATCTTTAGGCTCACAAGTCAACCCTAGTTGGTTTTGTCCCTTTGGCTCACCAACAACTACAACAACCTACTTTCAAGAAACCCTTGAAAGCTAGGTCAAAATACAAGAGAATTTCAGATATACAATTCAAATAAACAAAACAAACTTTCTTTAAGAGTAGAATAGAAGCTTTGAGTCTCAAGTTGATGCTTTATCTTGTCTTCTCCTTGGAATATTCTTCAAGCTCTCTTTTTGGAAAGATGAAAGGATATGCTTGTAAGCTTTTTTAGGGAATCACTCTTTAAATGGCTTTTGAAGTGAAGTTCTTGAAAGAATATTGACTTTTAGGCTTTGAATGGACTTCATTACCTCAAGAATGAGTTTGGTGAAGCTTAAATACTTCAAAAACTTTCAAAAAATGGTTTGTGACCGTTGGAGCTTCGAATCTAGCCGTTTGGAACTTGAAAAGATGTTTCTGTACTTCAAAAAAAAAAGATCCGTTAGGGCTGTTAGAACCCGAGTGTTGACACTTGGTTGTCAGGTGTCGACACTTGAACTTTCAAGTGTCGACACTTGATTCACAGGTATCGATACTTGACACAAAACACTCAATTGGCAAAGTTCTAGATTTTCAAAAAGTCTTAGGCCTTGAGTCGATACTTGGAAACTTAAGTGTCGACACTTGAGTTTCAGGTATCGACACTTGAATTCTGGTGTCGACACTTAGCGTGCCAAGGAGTTTTTCTGCGTGCCAAATGCTGAAGTGTCGAGACACTTAGCCTTCCAGGTGTCGACACTTGGTTCTGCAAAATTCAAAATTAAGTGCAATTCAAGCCAAAAACACAAGTGTTGATTATGAAACTTAAATGCAATGTGATTAAGCAATAATTGAACTCGTTTAACCCCTTTTTGCATAGAAAAGACTCCTCAAAATGCGAAGGATGCTTCGTGTCACAGCGTGCCACGATACTTTAATTTCGAGAATTTAAGGTACTTATTTCCTGAAAACTCATAACTAGAAATAAATATTAGTATATAATATGTACTCAACGTTTGTTATTTATCAAAATCACTAGATAGAGCCAATACAAGATACCAACCGATCACTAATTTAAGGTACAAGATGCCAGATGGCTAGGAACCGATCACTTATTTGAAGTACATGATACTCGATAGCAATTATTTATTTGAAGCACAGGATACCAGACAACTAGAAGTCAATCATTTATTTGAGGCATAGGATACCCGATGGCCAAGAGCTGAGGATACCAGATGGCCAATAATCAATCATTTATTAAGGTATAGGATGTCCAATGACCAAGAACCTATTATTTATTTGAGGCACAGTATACTAAATAGCCAATAGTCGATCTTTTATTTGAGACACAGGATTCCTGATGGCAAAGCATTAGTATATTATAATGAGACAAAAGCTAGTCTTTTACTTTGCTCTATACTAGATTCCTGGAATAATTTGATCATGAATTTTAGTCATGCGAAGTCTCTCTGAAAAAAAATTTGTTGTAGTGTTGCTTCTCACTAAAGAACCGAAACGTAAATCAAGTCAAAGTTCGTCAGCTAATATAATTGTATCACAAAGAAGGTCCATGAAGAGAGATCATGATGATAGAGGGAAATTCAGATCGAAGTTTAAGGCAAAGAAAAAAATAAAATACTAAAGCTATGATAAATCAAGGTATATGAGGAATGATTGTAGACCGAGAAAGGGAGGTAAAGAGGACAAACCTGAGTTCAATAATTTTCAAAAAAATATAGTAGATGTTAATTCTGCGGTATCTAAAAATAAAGATATATTATCTGTTCCAAAAAGATTGAAGATTCTTGATTTGGGTACATCATTTTATATGACTCTACGTGCTAGTAGCATTGGCTGGCCGGCAAGCTTGAGGACCACTAAAGATTAATATTTTGGAAACTTTAAAATGTGAATATGCATGAATGAGAATTGTTCAAACTTGAAAAAAGAAAAGAAGAAAGGTTTGGCGCAACGTGATTCCCCCAAGATCCGCTGCGTGCAGCTCGAGGCTGACTAGGAGTGTTGAAGAAGGTTGACTGGGAATGTTGAAGAGCGCACGAAAACAGATAGCCAACTTTTGTACTTCATATTTTTTTTAAAATATATTTTTTTGATTCTTTTTCTCGCTCTTTTTTTACATGCAAAGTTAAAATATATTAAATAATGCATAGACGTCTAGCACGGCGATCTTTTGTGGGGCACCATCTATTACATAATTAATAACTGCACATAGAAGCAAACCATATATACATCACATATAAACAGTCATCCATCACGTGATGAACTTTAAGTGCAATACATCACACCATTAGATGCATCATCGCCACTGTAGATAACTCGCGCCGATGTTTATTTCATGAATGGCCCCGAGAAATAGCAAAAGAAGATGCAATAGCTTTTGCCAACAACCAAACTGCTAATGTATTCCAACTGGTTGTGAACTCCACCTGCTGTTTCTTACTATTAACTCCTTAATTTCAAGCATGCCTAACAACGGTATGACGACTTGAATTCAAAGTACCGCACGCTTAACGAGCTAATTTGTTTGAACTTGGAATCAACACCCCTCGAGCCTTTATTTCTTTCAAATCTCCTCCCAAAACACATGTAAAAGAAACCATACATATAACCGTGGAAAAAATAATTCATAAATTTCTAGGATCAATCAAAATAAGAATCATATATTAAATTTGAAAAATAAATACTTACCTGGATTCGTCATAATCCTTGATCTTTGTGCTCACACAAACACCGTAGGCAAAGTCCTTTTCTCCGGTCTTCCGCAGAAAGGTGGCTCTCGATGGAAAAAATCACCATATCATAAAATCAGCGTATACATGATATATAAATAGAGGAAGCGGAGAGGGGACTTGGCCAATAAAATAAAAATACCCTAACTGACCCTTCCATCACGAGTCAAGTCGGGCTAAGACCTACACTGTGCCGCCTCAACCACACCAAATTACATGAGGTGCTCCTAGCCCAATCAATGATTACATAACAATGGGCTCAACCTACATCTATCAATATGGACCATAAAATCAACTCAGTTTTAATAGAATAAAATTTTAATTAATGTTAGCCCATATTAGAAAAATTCTTACATTCTCCCACTTGGGCTATATTAATTATAATTTTGAAAATGTTTTATTTTCAAAATAATTCTTGAGTTAAAAATAACATGTGGCTACCATATGATCCATAGATAGCATCTATAAATGACTCGGTCCAACAATATCCATGATGCCGAATCATGGGACCATTGTACTACTTAACCGATACAAGACTTATCCATGGTTACATCATCATAAACATCATCGACATGAATCTTGGTGCGGTAGTGTAGCAAGAAAATATCATCAAGGTGATCAAATAAAATATACTATTTTTCATTATCAGTCCTCCAATTTCTTGTCAACATGCTTAGAAACAAAATAAGCAAGAGAAATCATGATGGCATCAAACAACAAGCCATCCTATCTCACATACTCAACAATGGTGTCAATGACGAGACAGCACAACAAATCTGAAACACGACACCAGATCTCAATCAGGTATATAACCAAAAGAGATATCTCATAATCAAAATAAATTAAACATATGTACCAGCAATCATGATTTCTCTTTAACCACATTCTATATTACAAGCTAGAGAAATCTTATGACTTCAAAAGAAGTCTGTATGTCTCCAAACATAATGAGCTCTCATAATTATCAAAATGAGACATACCCATACAACTGTCATTCTCAAGATTAACCACATTCTTGAGATACTATGTTGTGCTTTATTCCATATGTGCACATATAAAACTATATAGGATTGTAATCCATCATCTATCATATTAACAATGTATATAAATACATATGATAGAAAAATCAAATGAAACCAAGCTTTATAATAATAAAGCACAAATACAAAGCCACTCCCATTAACCAAAAACAACAAAATAATTTAAAATGCCCATATTCATGACACATTTCATAAAAAAAAACTATAGGTCTTAATCTTGATTAGGGGATCAACGAATATTGACTTTGTATATAATATAAAATATCTCCCTTTCAACTACAACCTTTGACTGACAAATATTCTATCTTCACATATATAGAAAGGATAAAAACTTTTATTGTTCCTTTAAAGAACATAGCTGCCTATGATTATAAAAATTATAAGTGGTTTTAAGATAATCAATAATTATAAGACCCAGGACAAAGTTTCATAATGAAACAATATGAATTGTGACTTTACAATATGTCACAAACTTTGCCTGTATATCCAAGAATGCCACTAAATTCTATTTGCAAACCTTTCTATGAAACAAAATCTCCATTCATTTACAATGTCATAAAAAATGACATGTATCTATTTTCTTTTCATATAATTTCTTTACTAGTACTACATCAACTAGTAATGAAGGTACTATAATTAGTTTGTATATTTAATATTGCTCTCCCACTATCCCCCAGTAGGATAAGAGCAACAACTTATTTTCCTTCAATATCATATTTCTAATATATAGAAGCATCTGACATAATGCATATTAGAATCTACAAATATGACATTATTTGACTCAATATTCTTTATACCTCTCTATTAAGATAGTAGAATCTGTATTCATTTAAAATTATCTGGATAACCAAAATAAATAATGTATTATTACAAAAATAAGGTTTATTCGCTGATGGATTATCAATGATTAAGTGTTGCAGGATAGCTTCAACCATAAAGATAAAAGATATTGGGCTTCCTACCAACCTTTAACTCAAAAGGCATCTTGTACAACCTTTATCAAGAATTTTATTCAAAATATAGATGGTAATCATTAAGATTTTATACTAGAGTTATCATAATAAATTGCACCCACTCATCATACTTTAGATCATATCTTTTAAAGTATAGTATGCCTCTCAGTCACATCATTTTACTTAGAAATTTCATGCAGGTGTATTAAACAATTATCCCATACTTATACAAATATTTGATAATACTATTTATTTACTATATATGGGATCCGAAAATATGACTGATACACCATATAATACCCTTATCCTTTTTTCAAAAGTATCAAAAAACTTTTGAAACAGAATAAGATATGATTTATTAATTATTTCACATATATGACTTTAAGATCATTAAACAGCACAGCAAGAAAACTAAATATGATGAGCAGCCTATGTATTAGAGATAAAAATTTAATAATACTAATTTTAGGTACAATTCTCTCTAGTTTCAAGATATAAATTCTAATACCATCATACCATCCATCTCACATATTAATTTATTTATCCATCAGCTATTCAGACTTTTTTTTATCAGATTCTACATATCTACCACCAATAAGGTCAAAATTAAATTACCATTCTTAAATATAATAATAATAATGGAATTAATTTTATAAATATATTTCAAAATAATTCAATCTTTATCACTTATAAGGCAGCTTTATTCTAGAGTACTCTAATAAGATAATCAAGATGGAAGATCATTATATAATGTAATATCTATATTCCATCATACTTAGTGCTAGCACAATCTTTCATTTCTACATTTCAGTCAGAGTCATCATAATGAGAGCATTAACTCTATTGAATACAAAAATATTAACTGCTAAATAGTCTTTATGCAGTTAATCAATAAAGAAATATAACAATATATCTCTGAAAATCTTTATAAGCATTATTTTAATGAGAGCCCTTGGTCCAATGCAATAAAACTTTCTTTAGAAAGAAAATGACCCATATAAGGAATCTCTCTTCAACATATAATGCTACACAATCTCTTCTAAAAGACTCTCAGAAGGACCTAGTAAATCTCAATGAATAGGCCACTTTGGTGGTCACCATCCATCGAAAATCACTAACCTTCCAAAGAAGGATTATCAAGTCATGACCTCTAAGATGGCATAAAATATTAATCAAGCTCATACATGATGCAACATACTTGAGGTACAAATAATAAATCAATAAAGATTTTGAATATAATAAGTCATTTTCAACAAATGTACCATGTGCATCATTATATAAAACTCTCCTATTGGCAAAGTATGTGATATACTTTTGAGCTCCACAAATGAGGTCAATACAAATTTTGAAAATATGTCTCAATTTGGATAAATAATTTTTTTTAGGGCCTAATATATATTTCTTTTCAAAGAAAATAAAGGTTAACATAATGAGGATACAAGGCATTCGAAAACCTGTCCCCTTTAAGCAGACAAATTTTCTAAGTCCAATATACCTCTATCTTTGATATTTTGATCCAATCAAAATTGAATAACAACATTATTATTAACATAAATGACTGTATAATCAAAAATAACAGGAATGTAAAATACTAATCAATTGGCATATACCATAAATGATATGTAAGAGTCTAAAAATAATATCACATATTCTTCTTTGGGCAGAACATGTAATGAGCATAAGTACTCTTCACACGAGGCCACAAGCAAATGAAATACCCTAACAGTCATGAACTTATCCCCTTTGGATAGACAAGCCCATGAATGCTAGAGCACTATTGCAACACAATGCCCCATACAATATTTCCGATTAAAATATACAACAACCCCCTTTGGACAGGCGGTTATATGCAATAACTAGAAATCCTCTCATAATGAAAAAATTCAATGGACTGACATAAACAAACCACTTTGATGATAAATATTTATGCCAATCCATAAATTATTCATACAGAGAAGATAAATGCCCAATAAACACAAAATGACATACTTTAACGACATGTATGCCACAAACGATCAGTCCAAAATGAAATACTTTAACATGTATCTCACTTATCATATTATTATATAATAATACATTTCAACTGCCACATCTATCAATAACACTTACTACATAACTATAAAACACCTTTGGTCAAGAATTATAGTATATAATAAGTGTCACAATCAATTACAGTCAATTTTGGATCAATTGTTATAGAGACAACAATATACAAATTCCAAATAAAAATAAGTTATTAGTCCTCATTAACTTAGCTATTCAAAATTTATAGAGTGCTCCAAACCCTTTGAGATTACAGAAAAACACACTCGAACTATATGATGGTTAGTAAAATTACACATAAAATATTTTTAATTATTTAAATAATTTATCAAATATGAAGAACTCTATCAAAATATTCTTCAAATTATTATGAATCCAACGGTCCAAAAAACTACTCAAAACGAATATAAAATGAGCAAGTTACAGTAATTTTTATCAAAAGCAATAGTAGAGGACTAAACCATAAATTTTAGAAATTATTTGGACTCATATTTAATTTATAGGGGCTTAAACTTAAAAATCTTCTTAATCCTAAAGCTAAAACATATCCAATGAAATTGAATCTAGCCAACTCATCAATTTGGGCTGAACATAATTAATGGTTTGGTTTTTAAATGGGTCAAAAATTGATAATTCAAATTCAAAGTCCACTCAGAACTTATCTCTTACAACCCTTTCTGTTCGATGATGGATAAACCATCATCAAGCGATGGAAATGAGGCAAATATCGATCTCCATGATCCCTGGAAATATTAACAAACAAGAAGATATGCCAGAGATTTAGGATGTTTAACCTTAATGACATTCTTAACATATTAAAGATCTTGTGAGCATGACTATGACACCAGGGATGACAAAGGACCAAACATGGTAAATCAGTGCTCTTATAAATTGATTATAGCCCTCATATCTATTAGAAATGCATGTGAGCACAAGAAAAATCATTTCTTAAAAATAAATATGGAACCCTCAAAAAAAGAAAGAGTCCATCTAGTAATTTAGGTACAAATGGTGCTTTAATCATTCAAATCATCGGGTCTAGCCTCACGCAATGCACGATCAATGTCAGCAATTCCAAGAGCAAACTCTAAGTTTTGCCTCCATTTCTTATAGTTCGACCCAGTAAGCACCTCAACAACAGCATTGTTGTTGTTCACACTAAAAGTAACTATACAATCAAAATAAGAAATGCATACATCAATTAAAGGACAAACTACAAATATATCATATCACAATAACAAATAAGAGCACAAAAATAATATCATATATTTCCCTTTGGATAGAACATACAATATGTATTAGAGGTCTTCACATGAAGCCACAAGCTAATCAGATATTCTGGCATTCCTGAACCTATCCCCTTTGGACAGACAGGCCCAAGGAAGCTAGAGTACCTTAGCAAGGTAATGCTCCATGCCACATTTTCTAGTTAAAACACACAACAACCCCCTTTGGATAGGTTGTTGCATGTTATAACCAGAAAATATCTCTCATATGATAAACAATTCGATGGACTGACACAAACAAACCACTTTGGTGATAAATATTTATGCCAACCTACAAAATTATGCATACAGAGAATAAATATCCAAGCCAAATCAAAGGATATATTTAAATATATGTATGTCCAATACGATCAGTCGCAATAGGATACTAATCAACATGTATCCCCTGATTCATTTCACAAATTTCATTGCAGTCCAAAATATACATCATCAATAAAAACAACCATAAAAATTCGTCCATGCCCCTCCATCATTTAATTTTGGACCAAAATATAATTATAAAATTTTCAAGTTCTTGATTGTAAAAGGACTAATTTATAATTCCAGAAAACTCAAGGGCCTAAATGGAAAATGGTCTTTTGGACAAAAAAGTAATTATAAATGTTGGAGGGACTTAACTACAAAAGGGCTTATATTTAATTCCAAAAATGCCAGGGGCCTATATACAAAATGACCCTTTCGGTTTTCTTTTTAATTACTTATTTAGGGAATGGGTTATTGGATTTTGGGTTTAAACGTAGGCATTATCTCTCCAAACGAACCCAAAACCCAGAGAAAAAAAAAAAAAAAAAGAACTGGTTTCTTCCCCAAAACTACCGGTCGCCAACCATGGTTCTACCCCACCGATGCAGCCACCGGCGAGACCACTGCAGGGACAGCCAAGAAGGCTCAGTCGCCATCTCCAGTTAGCACGCCGGAGGTCGAAATGCCTTCGATGGCCGGTGGGACGAGGTAAGTTCTTTTTTTTTTGGTTCGATCAGCCACCGGTGAGACAGTGGCTCACCGGTCATCGTCGCCGGCAAGAGGAGGCGGGGGGGTTTCCGGTCATGAAACGGCCAGATACGTGGCCGGCGGTGACAGCCCAGGGATGTCCGATCGCACGATAGCCGCTCTTATCCTCCTTTTTCTTTGTTTCTTCAATTGGCCACCGGTGGTTATCAAGACCATGGATCGCCATCAGGAAGAGAATAGGAGAAGGGTTTTGGTCACAGGGAACGGTGGGAAACACGGCCACCGGTCACTGTGCAAGGATAGTCAACCACATAGCGAGAAACACGGCATGCTAAGATCCGTGACGATCGATGGGGAAGGTTTTATCATATCTAAAATATTGAAACATGATTCTAATCCCAGGCTCTGGTACCAAATGTGGAAAAAATAATTCCTAAATTTCTTGGATCAATAAAAATAAGAATCATATATTAGATCTGAAAAATAAATACTTACTTGGATTCACCATAATCCTTGATCTCTATGCTCACACGAACACCGTAGGCAAAGTCCTTCTCTTCAGTCTTCTGCAAAAAGGTGGCTCTTGATGGAAAAAAATCATTGTATCATAAAATCACTGTATACGTGATATATAATAGAGGAAGCAGAGAAGGGACCTAGCTAATAAAATAAAAATATCCTAACTGACCCTTTCATCACGAGTCAAGTCGGGCTAAGACCTACATTGTGCCGCCTCAACCATACCAAATCACATGAGGTGCTCCTAGCCCAATCAATGATCACATAATAATGGGCTCAACCTACGTCTATCAACATGGACCATAAAATCAACCTGATTTTAATAAAACAAAATTTTAATTAATGTTAGCCCATATTAAGAAATTTCTTACAATAACACCCTTTGCCACTCTTCCTTCGATCAACCAACCAAATTCAAAAACTAGTTGCCACCTCTCTAAGTTATAAAGTAGAAAGGATGAAATTAACACGAAAAAAGCTCATCTTCAAATTAAGAATTGATGTCCATGGCTTTTATCAAGAGAAACCACTTGGTTCTAATGACCATTCTCTCCATCTTCTGCCTCCTGTGTTCCCAACTGGCCATGGCAACAAGGCTTCTCGGGGTGGAGCAGCTGCTTGCAAGAGTTGGTTTCCCGTTGCAATCCTTGATGCAATCCGGTCCTTCTGGTTGCACCAGCGGACCAGCCACCGATGGAGTCTACCCACCGCATTGAAATCATCACAAAATGAGTTATAAATTAAACTATATTACTTGTAGCCTTTAGTTCTTAAGCTTCCCTTATCTCCAACGACAGACTTGGATGTGATAAAAATTCAATGTTACCTAGTCTTTTGTTTGTCTTCTATTTTCAACATCATGCTGAAGTCATCTGTGTTGCCACCAAGATCGCACTGGCCTGCAACTCTTACGTGACCTAGGTGAGTGGACTCCCATCGGCATCACCGGGTTCGCTGATCGGAGGTGATCCAGGAGAACAGGTCCCCCTCTACGGGACTTGGCGGAGTCACCGTATTCGGAGGTGTCGTTGTAAGAATGAGAGGGGCTTGGAGTTGTGCTGGTCATCCTGTGGACCTTTTTGGTGGGGAGAAATCCATTTTCCCGTCGCTCCTTGTGAATGGAGACCTGCAAAAAGTCCTGGCCAGGGGTATCGGCGGGGACACTTCGACACTCAAGTAAGTTGGAGAAATAGTCAGAGCTATGTAGGAGAATAATGGCCCGGGAGCTAGTCAATGAGCTTGTGATAGTTTTTCTTACCTTGGCCGAAGGTCTCTCTTACCCGTTATGAGATTGCTCTTATCATTTGGGGAGGCGTGCTCTTCTTGACCTAGGCCTGTGAGGCTAGGATAGGTCGTGGGGCTATGATGGGTTGGTGAACCTTCCTCTTCTGGGTGGTTCAGAAAGTTGATGAGAGGGTGCAGTGCCTCGAGTGGGGCACTCTTTCCTGATTAGTGTAAATTGTGGCCTGGAAGGCCTTAACGTAGTACTCCTTTGCGGGCGGCGTACTACAGGATCCACGTGGATGGGGCTCCTTGAAAAGCATGCCGGGCCCATGTGGATGGGGCCAAACTATGCGATGCTCTCAGTGGTCGAGCTGGGCTGAGATGCCGAAGTGCCGAATTGACCGGGGTGTTGTCCTGTGATGCAGAACGAATGCTCTGATACCAAAAATGATGCAGAACAAAAGAGGAGATGATGCGATGCGGAAGTAAATTAAGACTAATTCTTTTTTTTTGTTATTTTTTTTAAAAATATTTTTAGAAGTCGGCTTTGACTCAATGGAAAGTTAAACTAAATTGAAAGAAACTAGGTAATAATTGAAAGCACAATTTAAAAGAAACTAGGTTATCAGAGTAGTTCAGAAATAAAGGATCGCTGGGGGTTGAGAAACTCCCAGACCTAGGGTTTCACTCTGAACTTTCAACATGACAGAAGTAAAGAGAAGAGAAGGGTTACAGACCAGGCAGTGATCTTCACAGAGTTAGTGGAAGGACTCTCTTGAGCAGATTGTTGAATCCCCGGATTCAGATATCTTCGCAATGGATCCTCCAATACTGATCCTTTGGCAGAGTTGGCTTCTCCTGAACTCAAGATCTGGGAAAGAAGAAGAACAATTTATGGAACCAGATACTCAAGGAAGGATTTACCAGATAGAAGAACTTGAAAGCTGATGTTGCTGAAATCCGGATTCTCCTGGAGGCTGATCTAACTTCCTCTGGGAATTGCTCTGAATCTGAAGTATCCAGACTGGACCTGGATGCTGGTGGTCGGCCTTGACTTGGAGAGAGTGGCCATGAGAGATGGGGTAGGCTAGGGTTTGGTGGAAAGAAGAGGATGATGGACGGCTAGGGTTTGGAAGTGAAGTGGCTAACCTAGGGTTTTGGGGTTGGAGATCTCACACCTCCTCAAGGTTCCTGGGGAACCCGGATTTACTCCCTCACGGAGCTCAACACCTAGATGCAAGTGCGGAAGAGAAAAACACAAAGTTTGCTCATACATAAATTGGATTCATTCATCAGATATCTTTAAAATTTACAAGAGGGGTTTAATTTATAGGACTTTATAAGAGAACAGGGTTTTACATCTTCCCATGTGGGACTAATAGGGTGGATCTTCAAATTAGGATTGTAGAATCAATTCCCACACATATGGCCGGCCAAGAGGTTCCAAAAATGTTGATTGGTGGCTCCAAAAGGTAAGTAGGTGGCGCCTCCTAGCCTTGCTCTTCAAGAGAAAATTTCTTTCCTTACATGGCTTAACTCTTTTGGACACCTCCTTTTCTTTCTCCCTAAGTCATGGTTCTTCCCATTTTTGCTTTGGGCTTTTTAGGCATGGATTGGGTGCCCCCTTGAAGTGCTCCCCAAGATGTGCTTCTTTCTTTACATAGCTTGGCTCATATGGAAATGTTTTGGCCGCCCCCTTGAATTGTGGATCCCAGATTATTTTCTCCTTAAGTGGCGCATGAGAGAAGGGACCTGCTATCTTGTGGTGTGGGGACCAAAGCATACTGGATGGAGATGTGGCGCCCCCTAAACTCAGGCGTGTGGCTGGGAGTGTGGCTGGGAGTGTGGCGCCCACTTGCTTGGTCTTGGGAGAAAATGTGACACCCTGGAGAAGACCTAGACCACTACTAGGACTTGAACTGAGTCAACATGACTCAACAAAATTTAAATTGCAGGGAAATACAGACTCAACTAAAATTGAGTTGACCATGTCAACCCTTATTGATGCAGAACAATAGAGGAGATGATGCGATGCGGAAATAAATTAAGATTAATTCTTTTTTTTCTTTTTTTATATTTTCAGAAATTGGCTTTGACTCAAAGGAAAGCTAAACTAAATTGAAAGAAACTAGGTAATAATTGAAAGCACAATTTAAAAGAAACTAGGTTTTCAGAGTGGTTCAGAAGTAACGGATCGCTGGGGGTATAGAAACTCCCAGACCTAGGGTTTCGCTCTGAACTTTCAACAGGACATAAATAAAGAGAAGAGATGGGTTACCGACCAGACAGTGATCTTCATAGAGTTTGGTGGAAGAACTCTCTCGAGCAGATTGTTGGATCCTCGGATTCGGATATCTTCGCAATAGATCCTCCAATACTGGTCCTGTGGCTAAGTCGGCTTCTCCTGAACTCAAGATCTGGGAAAGAAGAAGAACAAGTGATGGAATCAGATACTCGATGAAGGATTTACCAGATTGAAGAACTTGAAAGTTGATGTGATGAAATCCGGATCCTCCGGGAGGTTGATCTGACTTTCTCTGGGAATTGCTCTGGATCTGAAGTATCCGGACTGGACCCGGATGCTGGGGTCGGCCTTGACTTGAAGAGGATGGCCGTGAGAGGTGGGATATGCTAGGGCTTGGTGGAAAGAAAAGGATGATGGGCGGCTAGGGTTTGGGAGTGAAGTGGCTAACCTAGAGTTTGGGGTTTGGAGATCTCATACCTCCTCAAAGTTCCTGGGGAACCCGGATTTACTCTCTCACGGAGCTCAACACCTGGATGCAAGTGCGGAAGAGAGAAAACACAGAGTTTGCTCACACAAATATTTGAATTCATTCATTAGCTTACTTTAAAGTTTACAAGAAGGGTTTAATTTATAGGACTTTACAAGAGAGTAGGGTTTTACATCTTCCCATGTGGGACTAAAGGAGGGGATCTTCAAATTAGGATTGTAGGATCAATCCCTACACTTATGGCCAACCAAAACATTCCACAAATGTTGATTGGTGGCTTCAAAAGGAAAGTGGGTGGCGCCTCCTAGCCTTGATCTTCAAGAAAAAATATTTTTTTTTCCATGATTGGTCTTATTTGGAAGTATTTGGGCGCCTCCTTAACCTTGCACTTCAAGAGAAATTTCCTTCCTTTTATACCTGGTTTTATTTGGAATTACTTGGGCGCCTCCTAGTCTTCCTCCCCAAGCTTTGCTCCTTTCTTTTCATAGCTTGGCTCTTATGGAAACACCTTGGCCGCCCCCTTGAATTGTGGCTCCCAGATTGTCTTCTCCTTAAGTGGCGCATGAGAGGAGGGACCTGCTATCTTGTGGTGTGGGGATCAAAGCCTACTGGATGGAGATTTGGCGCCCCCTGGACTCAGGCGTGTGGCTGGAAGTGTGGCTGGGAGTGTGGCGCCCACTTGCTTGGCCTTGGGAGAAAATGTGACACCCCAGGTTGAAGTCCTAGACCACTACTGAGTCAACATGACTCAACAAAATAAACTACAGGGAATACAGACTCAAGCTAAAATTGAGTTGATCAAGTCAACCCTTATTACAAACCAGAAAACCCTAGTTCTTCGGGCAAGGTCAATCAGAGATCCAGATGGAGCTCTGAAGTCTTCTTCTGAGTCTGGTGCCCGCACCAATTCTCCCGAGGTGGGAGGAACTCGACCCTGTCGAGTATGGATCAAGTTGGCTCTGGTATCTCTCCAAGAGGTCTGGGTCCAATTCTTGAAATTCTTCTCGGGAGATCCAAGAGTCATCAGAATCTGGCCTTCCTTGCCAGCGGACCAGGTATCTTTGGTATCCTCGATTACGAGTAGAGATAACCTGATCATCCAGGATCTTTTCAATATGCTCTTTCCTCACAGGCCAGCTTGTTGGTGGACACACAGGGTTGGGTTCACTCTCAACAGTAGGATTAGGCTCAAAAGGCTCACTGGGAATCACAGCTAGCTCTCTATACTCTACTAGGTCTGTAATGTTGAAAGTGGAGCTAATGCCTAGTTCTGGAGGTAACTCGAGCACATAGGCATTGGATCCTACTCTCTTCACCACTCTAAATGGTCCAGCTCCTCTAGCATGTAACTTTCTAACGGTTCCAGGAGGAAACCATTCAGGCCTTAACCTAATCATTACATAGTCTCCTTCATCAAAAGTTTTGACTCGCCTTTGAGAATCAGCCAACTTCTTATAAGTTTCATTACTTAAATTTATTTTGGCTTGAATTTCTTTATGCAAGTCTTTTATATGCTGTGCAAAAACTTCGGCAGACTCGGAGACTCATGTGTGGACTGGTAAAGGAGCTAGGTCAAGAGGTGTGTGAGGTTTGTAACCATGCACAATTTCAAATGGACTCTTACCCGTAGACCTATTGACCGAGTCATTGTATGCAAATTCAGCTCTAGGTAAGTACAAATCCCAGTTCCTAATGTTTTCTCCAACAAGACACCTTAACAGATTGCCTAAACTATGGTTCACTACTTCGGTTTGGCCATCAGTCTGGGGATGATAGGCAGTTGAAAACTTAAGTTTTGTCCCTAACTTATGCCAAAGGGTTTTCCAGAAATAGCTGGTGAACCGGACATCCCTATTGGAAACAATTGTCTTAGGTAGGCCATGGAGTCGAACTATCTCATTAAAGAACAGGGTGGCTACCTTAGACGCATCAAATGTTTGGGAACAAGGCAAGAAATGGGCCATCTTGGAAAATCGGTCGACTACAACACAGATAGAGTCATGCCTCCTCTGGGTCTTAGGCAAACCTAACACAAAGTCCATGCTCACATCTTGCCAAGGACGATCTGGGACAGGGAGTGGGGTATAAAGGCCGGTGTTCTGTTTTCGCTGTTTGGCAACAGCGCAGGTTCGACACCTAGCCACAATGTGTGCTACATCTCTTTTTAAGCTAGGCCAGAAAAATTGGTCTTCAATAGCCAGGGTGGTCTTGTCATTTCCGAAATAGCCAGCTAAACCTCCAGCATGAATTTCCCAAATCAAAAATTTCCTAAGAGAAGTTCTAGGGATGCAAAGCCTATTCTTAAAGAACAAAAAGCCATCTAAAAGGGTATAATCCTTATGGTCACTAGATGGTCCTTGAGTTAGATCTTGGTACACAGTCTTAAAATCCGGACACGACTCATATTCCTCTTTGATTTGCTCAAACCCTATGACTTCAGCCCTAACAGAATTCAACAACAAAGATCGATGACTAAGGGCATCAGCTACCTTATTTTTAGACCCAGCCTTATGCTTCAAAACAAAAGCATAGGACTGGATATACTCTACCCACTTAGCATGCCTAGGGTTAAGCTTCTTCTGGGAACTCAAGAATCTAAGAGCCTCATGGTCCGAAAATAGCACAAATTCTTGCGGTAGAAAATAATGTCTCCAGTAACGCAAAGCTTGCACTACCGCATAAAATTCCTTATCATATGTAAAATACCTAAGCTTAGCATCATTAAGTTTTTCACTAAAGAATGCTACGGGATGGTTCTCTTGGCTTAGGACTCCACCTATACGTACTCCTGAAGCATCACAAGCAACCTCAAATACTTTTGAAAAGTCTGGTAACCTCAAAATGGGTGCCTGGGTCATCCTATCCTTAAGATCCAGGAAGGCTTTATGGGCTGCTTTAGTCCACTGGAATTCTCCCTTCCTAATACAGTCTGTGATAGGAGCAACTACAGTACTAAACCCCTTGATGAATCGCCTATAGAAGGTAGCCAAGCTGTGGAAACTTCTGACTTCATGCACACTGGTCGGCTCTGGCCATTCTACTATGGACCTAATCTTTTCTGGATCGGCAGCCACGCCATCAGGGGTTACTACAAAACCAAGGAAGATAACTCTATTGGTCAAGAATTCACACTTTTTAAGATTAACGTAGAGACTATCATTCCTCAAAACTTGGCAGACTTGTCTAAGGTGGCCTAGGTGATCTGCAGGGGTCTTACTATAGATCAGGATGTCATCAAAATAGACTACTACAAACTTCCCTATGAAAGCTCTAAGTACCTGGGTCATAATCCTCATGAAAGTACTAGGGGCATTGGACAACCCAAAAGGCATAACAACCCATTCATAGAGACCATCCTTAGTTTTGAAAGCAGTTTTTCACTCATCCCCTGGTCTAATCCGAACCTGATGATAGCCGCTCTTGAGATCAATTTTAGAAAAAATCATTGCACCGGCCATCACATCTAGCATGTCATCTAGTCTAGGGATAGGGAACCTATATTTGATCGTGATTTTGCTGATGGCACGACTATCAACACACATCCTCCACGTGCCATCCTTCTTCGGGATTAGGAGTGCAGGGACTGCACAAGGGCTAAGACTCTCTCTAATGAACCCCTTCCTCAACAATTCTCCAACCTGCTCTTGCAGTTGCTTATGCTCAGATGGATTTTTCCTATAATGGGGCAAGTTAGGTAAAGTGGCTCCTGGGACTAAATCTATGGAATGCTGGATATCCCTAAGAGGTGGAAGGTGGTCTGGCAGATCCTCAGGAAAAACATCCTCAAATTCTTTTAACAAAGGTTTAACTTCCTGAGGAGGCTCTGAGGGTGTAGGAGTCCTAAGTTCCTTAGCAGTCAACATCCAAATAGGTGAACCACTATGAATTTCTTGTTCTGGATCCTTAGCACTAATTAGGTTCACTCCAGTCTTCATTTCTCTGACCTTATTGGTTCCTTTAGCTACCTTGTCCTTAGGACGGACTGAAGGGATTGTGATTTTCTTCCCATTGAAATTAAAGACATAGGTGTTGGATTTTCCTAAGAGGGTGGCATCATGATCATACAACCAAGGTCTTCTAAGAATTATACTGCTCACCCCCATGGGCAAGACGTCACATCAAATGTTCTCTTAATAGGATTGCATTTGGATTTGGACCTGACATCTAGACTGGATGGGTATAGAGGTAGAGTCTACCCAAGAAACCTTATAGGGGTTGGGGGTGGGGGACTGGGGTTAAGCCTAACATTTTGACAGTGCTAGCAAAAATGGCATTAACACAGCTCCCACTATCTATGATTATTTTACATACCTTATCCCCTAGTTTAAGGAACGTCTATAGGATGTTAGTCCTACACCAATCTTCCTGAACTCTATTCTGGGATAGGATGCATCTCACAACCCCTAATTGGTCAGACTCTGTGGATTCCTCCTCTCCTTCATACTCATCGACCAAATTCATTTCGATCTCATAAACTTCTTCTTCAAACTCTTCATTGGGTCCGGAACTCTCTTCTTCTGCTTCTTCTATGTAAAGGGATCTACGAGGGCATTGGCTAGAAACATGACCTACTTTGTGGCACTTAAAACAAGCTATGGCTGTGCACTGGTTGGAGATATGACCGGGCTTCTGGCACTTAAAATAGATGATACTAGGGGTTCTCTGGGTGTCAGGTGCCTTACCTTTGTCCATGGGCCTAGGGGTGGGAATACCCTGATTAGGCTTGCTAGGGGTAACTTGGCTAGGTCCATTTCTTGGGATTGGGGCACTAACCCTAGGAGGCATGGGTCCTCTTTGAAACTTCTCAGTGTTCAGTGCAATCTGATAGGCTTGGTCTAGGTCAGTAACCTCTCTCAGAAACAACTCCCTCTTTATATCTTTCCTAAGTCCAGCCCTAAACCTAGACAAAGTGACCTCATGGGCTTCACTCACATCACATCTCATCAGGTATTCATCAAAGGTGGTTATGTAGTCTGATACAGATCGGTTCCCTTGTTTCAAAGTCTGCCATTGGTCTAACAAATTTTGCTGGTATGAAATGGGTAGGTACTTATCTCTAAGTTTCTCTTTCATACCCTGCCAAGTGGTTATGGGCTCTACATTTCGTCTTCTAGTGGTTAGCTCAATGTTCCCCCAGTATAACCTAGCTTGACTTACTAACTTCATCTTGGCAAACTTGAACTTTCTTTCCTCAGACATGGCATACCACTCAAAGTACTGGTCCATCTCACCCTCCCAATCAGAATACACCTTAGGGTTTAAGCTACCATCAAAAGTGGGTGCATCTAATTTAATGTTCCGAATGAAGCTATCATCTCTATCTTCAAGTTCTGGGTCAGGCCTCCTATGATTAGGTTCAGGATTTCTGTATAAAGGTCTTCTAGGCTCTTGGTGTGGGTGAGGTTGAGGCACATTAAAATCTGGGTCAGGAGTCCAATTCTGATGCCTAGGTTCCTCAAGTACTTGGACTCGATCCCTTAGCTGGGCAAAATTCTCATGGACTTGTTCTTTAAACTGGGCAACAGTGGCAGTCACATCCTGACTCAATTTGTTCATACTCTCAGTAAGAGCTCTAACCATGGCCTCTAAATCAGGTTGGGTTTGACCAGGTTGGTAGGGTACTCCATTCCGGGTAGACATGATGATGCAAGCAAACACACAAAATGAGACTCAACTAAATGACTACGGGCTAACTAGACCTAGAGCCCAAACTAGATGCCCAATCAGACTAGCAAGCTAGCCTGTAGTAACTCGGGACTCAGCCAGGCAGGTGTAAGGGGAGTGTTAGGTCCCTAATTGCCAATCCTAGACACCAATCAGTGATTAGCCAGGTAGGCGGACCAGCACACAAGCCCTTCGGGACGTAGTCCCTGAACCACCGTTCTAGACACTGAGTACAAAGCACACACAGAGTAACTATACAAACTGACTCAACACTAGCCTTGACCTGACTTGTTGATGTCCCTAGCCCACTAGGGCAAATTAAGTCTAATAAATTTTAAAGTTAGGCTTAGGATCGAATGAGTGGGTGGTGGTTTTGGGCTAAGGAGAAGTTATCAACTCCTCCCCTTATCTTAGATGCTCAAATGCCCTTAGGATGAATTAGGAGATGTTCACTCAAAATAATTGCATTGCAGAACACAAAAACAGAGTTGCAGTAATTTAACTCTCAGAATTTTTACGGAAACCAATAAATCAAAGAAAAATTATGTAAAATAGCTTCAATTATACTGGTTCCAGCAAAACAAAAGTTATGCAATTTGAAGTTACATGCACTAAGAAACAATTCCTAAAATAGGATAGTTACAGACTGAAAATAGGGTGCTTCCCCCGTTTACAATTCCTGCTACGAAGTTGTAACCCAACGGATCCCCTACACGCCCTAGGAACACCCTGTGGAATGGGAAGAGGAGGTTTGCACCTCGCTTCATTCCTAGGACCGGACGTCCTGGGGAGTCTACTTCGAGCAGACAAAGTAAAAAGGAGAGAGACTAAAAATAAGCAAGCAAAACAGAAACCCTAGACTGGGCTCTGATACCAAAAATGATGCAGAATAATAGAGGAGATGATGCGATGCAGAAATAAATTAAGATTATTTCTTTTTTTTCTTTTTTTTTTTTTTATATTTTCAGAAATTGGCTTTGACTTAAAGGAAAGCTAAACTAAATTGAAAGAAACTAGGTAATAATTGAAAGCACAATTTAAAAGAAACTAGGTTTTCAGAGTGGTTCAGAAGTAACGGATCGCTGGGGGTTGAGAAACTCCCAGACCTAGGGTTTCGCTCTGAACTTTCAACAGGATAGAAATAAAGAGAAGAGATGGGTTACCGACCAGACAGTGATCTTCACAGAGTTTGGTGGAAGAACTCTCTCGAGCAGATTGTTGGATCCTCGGATTCGGATATCTTCACAATGGATCCTCCAATTCTGGTCCTGTGGCTGAGTCGGCTTCTCCTGAACTCAAGATCTGGGTAAGAAGAAGAACAAGTGATGGAATCAGATACTCGAGGAAGGATTTATCAGATTGAAAAACTTGAAAATTGATGTGCTGAAATCCGGATTCTCCTGGAGGTTGATCTGACTTTCTCTGGGAATTGCTCTGGATCTGAAGTACCCGGACTGGATCCGGATGCTGGGGTCGGCCTTGACTTGAAGAGGATGGCCGCGAGAGGTGGGATATGCTAGGGCTTGGTGGAAAGAAAAGGATGATGGGCAGCTAGGGTTTGGGAGTGAAGTGGCTAACCTAGGGTTTGGGGTTTGGAGATCTCACATCTCCTCAAAGTTCCTGGGGAACCCGGATTTACTCCCTCATGGAGCTCAACACCTGGATGCAAGTGCGGAAGAGAGAAAATACAGAGTTTGCTCACACAAATATTTGAATTCATTCATCAGCTTACTTTAAAGTTTACAAGAAGGGTTTAATTTATAGGACTTTACAAGAGAGAAGGGTTTTACATCTTCCCATGTGGGACTAAAGGAGGGTGATGCAGAACGAAAGCTCTGATACCAAAATTGATGCAGAACAAAAAGATGATGCGATGCGGAAGTAAATTAAAATTAATGTATTTTTTTTATTTATTTATTTTTAGAAGTCGGCTTTGACTTAAAGGAAAGATAAACTAATGCTGAAAGAAACTAAGAAATGACAGAAAGCGTAATTAAAAGGAGTGGATTATCAGAGTAACTCAGAAGTAGGATCGCTGGGGATTGAGAAACCCCCAGACCTAGGGTTTACTCCTCTTTCAAGAAACAGACGAAGAAAGAAGAGAAGGTTTTATACCTGACTGTGATATCTCTCGTTGCTTCAATTGAAGGACACTCTCGAACAGATTGTAAGATCCTTGGAGACGAGGTATCTTCGCAATGGATCCTCGGATTGTAGTCCTATGGCAAGGTTGGCCTTCTTCTCGAACTCAGGATCTGGAAGAAGAAGAACAAAAAAAAAAAAAGAACCAGAAACTCAAAGAAAGACACTGACCTGAGGACTTAATGAAGATTGTTGGATGTAGAAGTTCCGGAGATCTTGATACTGATCTGACTCTTCTTTGAACTTGCTCTGTAGTTAAAATAGTTGATCTGAACCTGGATGCTGGTGACCGGCTTCGATGTGGAAGAGAGGGGCCGTGGGATTAAGATGGAAAATTAGGGTTTGGTGGTGGTGGAGTAGAGATGGGTGGACTAAGCTAGGGTTTTGGGGTTGGAGATCTCACACCTCCTCAAGGTTCCTAGGGAACCCGGATTTACTCCCTCATGGAGCTCAACACTTGAATACAAGTGCGGAAGAGAGAAACACAAAGTTGCTCACAAAGAAATTGATTTCATTCATCATTATTTCAAGAGTTACATAAAGTTGAATATATAGACATAACAAAGAAATAAAATTTCATACACTTCCCATGTGGGACTAATAGGACTAACCCACACTTTAGGCATCAAATTCTCTTCCCAAGACTCCTTCCATGAGTGGGCAGCCCAAAAACTCCAAGAAAACTTGAAAATCAGCTCCAAATGGCAGGTTATGGGGGTGTCTCCTTGTATCTCTCCACGAATCAAGGATTTTCCCTTCATGGTTTGGCTCTTTTGGACACCTCCTAGTCTTGCTCCACAAGTTTAGGCTTCTTCCTTTCATGGCTTTGGCACTTTAGGAAACTTTTGGGTGCCTCCTTGATTTTCTCCCCAAGACATGCTCTCTTTCCTTTTATAACTTGGGTTTTTAAGGAACATTGTGGAGCACCTCCTTGATCCTCTCTTCAAGAAAAATTCTTGCCATCCTGGCTTGGGTTTATCTGGAAAGAAGTTGGCTCCTCCTTGGATTGAGGTATCTTGATGGATTTCTCCCCCAAGTGGCGCATGAAAGAAGGGACCTGCTTTCTTGTGGTGTGGGGACCAAGGCACACTGGATGGAGATGTGGCGCCTCCTGGACTCTGGCGTGTGGCTGGGAGTGTGGCACCCACTTGCTTGGTCCTGGAAGAAAATATGGCACCTTGGAGAAGACCTAGACCACTACTAGGACTTGTATTGAGTCAACATGACTCAACAAAATTTAAATTGCAGGGAAATACAGACTCAAACTAAAATTGAGTTGACCAAGTCAACCCTTATTATGAAACCAGAAAACCCTAATTCTTTGGGCAATGTCAATCAGAGATCCAGATGGAGCCCTGAAGTCTTCTTCTGAGTCTGGTGCCCGCACCAATTCTCCCGGGGTGGGAGGAACTCGACCCTGTCGAGTATGGATCAAGCTGGCTCTGGTATCTCTCCAAGAGGTCTGGGTCCAATTCTTGTAATTCTTCTCGGGAGATCTAAGAGTTATCAGAATCTGGCCTTCTTTGCCAGCGGACCAGGTATCTTTGGTATCCTCGATTACGAGTAGAGATAACCTGATCATCCAGGATCTTTTCAATCTGCTCTTTCCTCACAGGCCAGTTTATTGGTGGACACACAGGGTTGGGTTCACTCTCAAGAGCAGGATTAGGGTCAAAATGGCTCACTGGGAATCACAGCTGGCTCTCTATACTCTACTAGGTCTGTAATGTTGAAAGTGGAGCTAATGCCTAGTTCTGAAGGCAACTCGAGCACATAGGCATTGGACCCTACTCTCTTCACTACTCTAAATGGTCCAGCTCCTCTAGCATGTAACTTTCTAACGGTTCCAGGAGAAAACTGCTCAGGCCTTAACCAAATCATTACATAGTCTCTCTCAACAAAAGTTTTGACTCGCCTTTGAGAATCAGCCAACTTCTTATAAGTTTCATTACTTAAATTTATTTTGGCATGAATTTCTTTTTGCAAGTCCTTTACATGCTATGCAAGTGCATCAAGAGACTTGTGTGTATGGACTAATAGTGAAATCAGATCAAGTGGTGTGTGAGGCTTGTATCCATGAACAATTTCAAAGGGACTCTAGCCTATAGACCTATTGATCGAAACATTATATGCAAATTTAGTCCTGGACAAAATATAAATCCCAATTCCTGGTGCTCTCAATCAAACCAAAATCTGAGTCAAAGCCTAGTAAAGGGTCAAGAAAAACTAAACTAGACTGACAATGCATTCCTAAAG
Source organism: Areca catechu (assembly GCA_021397845.1). Lineage (NCBI taxonomy): Eukaryota > Viridiplantae > Streptophyta > Magnoliopsida > Arecales > Arecaceae > Areca > Areca catechu. The sequence goes on along the minus strand of CM038042.1, from coordinate 25,504,548 downwards.
AATGGACTTTATTCCAAAGGAACCCTAGGTCTAAACCTAACAAACTACGGCTCTCTAGGTTTGACCTTGGGTTGGAGGATGGCATGCAGAGCATGAAAACTTATTATGGATGCCTAGTAGGTGCCATAAGGTCTTCCAGAAGTAGGTGGCAAACCAAATAGGTTCTAAGGAGTCTTGCAACCTAGAGATCTCAGTAAAGTGTAATCCCATAGCTCTAGAAACATGAGAAGATTCAGGGAAGGGTAGGAAATAAGAATCAGAGTTTTGAGGTGGCTTATCAGAAACAAGAAACAAACCTTGGTTATTCAGGATGACCTTAAAATGAGGACATTGTTCAATAGGTGCACTCATCCAAACCTCATGATTTGCTCTAGGAGGGTCTACAAGTGCAAGCTCTAGGGTAGGCTGGGTGCTCCTAGAATGTGGAAGGTTATCAGGAAGGTCTTTGGAATGTTTATCTAAAAAGTCCTCTAAGCTACTGTCTTTTTCTTGTTCTTGGACCTTTTCAATGGGCAATTCTTGTGAACCCCTTCCTTCTTCATACTTCTCTACCAGATTTGACTCAGGGGTGTCTTCTTTGGATTCCTCAATGAGTTCAGGGGTATTCTCACTTAAACTTTCATTGGGTGTAATTTCTTCTTCCTGAACTTCCTCAAAAGGGTCTTCTCTTAGGGTTAGCTCCTGAATTCCTTGAGTGGCAGGGGTCCCCTCAATAACCCCATTAGGTAGGAGTTGGTTAATTGAATTATCGGAAGAGATATCCTCAAATTCTTCTTCTTCATATTCATCTATCAAACTTATGTCAGGCTCATATATTTCTTCCTCAATCTCACTGAAAGGTTCTAATCTATTCTCCTTTGATTCCTCTTTAAGTACGGCTCTGGTCGGGTCAACTAATTTTGGGATGACCATGCCTAACTCCTTCTTAGTGTTATCCTTCTGGTCAAGAGGTGACACAAGTGGGAATTGACAAACAAGAGTCTGGTTCACTACGAGTGTCGGATCAATCGGAACTTGACTCAAGTTGGTAGAGGTTGGCTTTAAGTCCAAAGTACTTGATTGGTTATATCTTAAAGACCACTCATAGTCTTGGGCTTCTTGGTAGGCTCGGTCTAACTTATTGGTCTTTTCAAGGCATAGCTTCCTATAAATGTCTGGGTGTAACCCAATCCTAAATCTCGATGTGATCTGAGCTTCGGTCTCAATGGTATTGCATTTCATGTCATACCACTGGAAGTCCTCAATATATTTAGACACAGGCCTATTACCTTGTTGCAATTGGTACCATTGGTCTAAAAGTCTTTTCTCATAGGATCTACCTAGGTACCTATCTCTCAACTTACTTCTCATATCTCTCCAAGTATATATTTCCTCTTTTCTTTGATAACACTCATGCTCAATAGCATACCAATGCGACCTAGCATGTTTGGTGAACTTGGTTTTGGCCAACCTAACTTGTCCTAATTCCGATATGTTAGTGCACTCAAAATATTGATCCATTTGTTCTTCCCACTTAATATATGTCTCTTGTCTTCCATCAAAAGTGGGTGCATAAGGTTCGGTGTTCCTAACAGGTCCCTTTTCTGAGTCAACCAAGTATGGATATAGGCTCCTAGGGTTATGCTCGGGATCACGGTATAAGGTCCTCCTAGGCTCCTGGCATGGGTGAGGTTGGGGCCTATTAAATTTTGGATCAGGGGTCCAATTTTGATGTCTACGTTTCTCAAGTCCCTGGGCTCCGTTTCTAAACTGGGCAAAACCCTCATTCATATCCTGACTCAATTTGGTCATACTTTTGGTAAGAGTTCTAATCATGGCCTCTAAATCAGGTTGGGTTTGACCAGGTTGGTAGGGTACTTTGTTCCGGATGGACATGATGATGCAAGCAAGCACACCAAATGAGACTCGACTGAAACGACTACGGGCTAACTAGACCTAGAGCCCAAACTAGATGCCCAATCAGAGTGGCAAGCTAGCCTGTAGTAACTCGGGACTCAGCCAGGCAGGTGTAAGGGGAGTGTTAGGTCCCTAATTGCCAATCCTAGACACCAATCAGAAATTGGCCAGGTAGGCGGACCAGCACACAAGCCCTTCGGGATAGAATCCCTGAACCACCATTCTAGACACTGAGTACAAAGCACACACAGAGTAACTAGACAAACTGACTCAACATTAGCCTAGACCCGACTTGTTGGTGTCCCTAGCCCACTAGGGCAAATTAGGTCTAATCAATTTTTAGATTAGAAGCTTAGGTTCGAATGAGTGGGTGGTGGTTTTGGGCTAAGGAGAGGTTATCAACTCCTCCCCTTATCTTAGATGCTCAAATGCCCTTAAGATGAATTAAGAGATGAACACTCAAAAATAATTGGATTGCAGAACACAAAAACAGAGTTGCAGTAATTTAATTCTCAGAAATCCCACGGAAACCAATAAATCACAGGAAAATTATTCAAAATAGTTTCAATTATACTGGCTTCAGAAAAATAAAAATCACTAAATTTGGAGTTACCTTCAGTGAGAAATAATTCCTGCAACAGGGTAATTACGGGCTGAAAACAGAGCACTTCCCCGTTTACAATTCCTGCTATGAAGTTATAACCCAACGGATCCCCTATACGCCCTAGGAACACCCCATGGAATGGGAAGAGGAGGTTTGCACCTCGCTTCGTTCCTAGGACCGGACGTCCTGGGGAGTCTACTTCGAGCAGACAAAGTAAAAAGAGAGAGACTCAAACAAGCAATCAAAACAGAAACCCTAGACAGGGCTCTGATACCAAAATTGATGCAGAAAGAAAGCTCTGATACCAAAATTGATGCAGAACAAAAAGATGATGCGATGTGGAAGTAAATTAAAATTAATATATATTTTTTTTATTTATTTATTTTTAGAAGTCGGCTTTGACTTAAAGGAAAGATAAACTAATGCTGAAAGAAACTAAGAAATGACAGAAAGCACAATTAAAAGGAGTGGATTATCAGAGTAACTCAGAAGTAGGATCGCTGGGGATTGAGAAACCCCAAGACCTAGGGTTTACTCCTCTTTCAAGAAACAGACGAAGAGAGAAGAGAAGGTTTTATACCTGACTGTGATATCTCTCGTTGCTTCAATTGAAGGACACTCTCGAACAGATTGTAGGATCCTTGGAGACGAGGTATCTTCGCAATGGATCCTCGGATTGTAGTCCTATGGCAAGGTTGGCCTTTTTTTCGAACTCAGGATCTGGAAGAAGAAGAACAAAAAAAAAAAAGAACCAGAAACTCAAAGAAAGACACTGACCTGAGGACTTAATGAAGATTGTTGGATGTAGAAGTTCCGGAGATCTTGATACTGATCTGACTCTTCTTTGAACTTGCTCTGTAGTTGAAACAGTTGATCTGAACCTGGATGCTGGTGACCAGCTTCGATGTGGAAGAGAGGGGCCATGGGATAAAGATGGAAAATTAGGGTTTGGTGGTGGTGGAGTAGAGATGGGTGGACTAAGCTAGGGTTTTGGGGTTGGAGATCTCACACCTCCTCAAGGTTCCTAGGGAACCCGGATTTACTCCCTCACGGAGCTCAACACTTGAATACAAGTGCGGAAGAGAGAAACACAAAGTTGCTCACAAAGAAATTGATTTCATTCATCATTATTTCAAGAGTTACATAGAGTTGAATATATAGACATAACAAAGAAATAAAATTTCATACACTTTCCATGTAGGACTAATAGGACTAACCCACACTTTAGGCATCAAATTCTCTTCCCAAGACTCCTTCCATGAGTGGGCAGCCCAAAAACTCCAAGAAAACTTGAAAATCAGCTCCAAATGGCAGGTTATGGTGGTGTCTCCTAGTATCTCTCCATGAATCAAGGATTTTCCCTTCATGGTTTGGCTCTTTTGGACACCTCCTAGTCTTGCTCCACAAGTTTAGGCTTCTTCCTTTCATGGCTTTGGCACTTTAGAAAACTTTTGGGTGCCACCTTGATTTTCTCCCCAAGACATGCTCTCTTCCCTTTTATAACTTGGGTTTTTATGGAACATTGTGGGGCACCTCCTTGATCCTCTCTTCAAGAAAAATTCTTGCCATCCTGGCTTGGGTTTATCTGGAAAGAAGTTGGCTCCTCCTTGGATTGAGGTATCTTGATGGATTTCTCCCCCAAGTGGCGCATGAAAGAAGGGACTTGCTTTCTTGTGGTGTGGGGACCAAGGCACACTGGATGGAGATGTGGCGCCTCCTGGACTCTGGCGTGTGGCTGGGAGTGTGGCGCCCACTTGCTTGGTCCTGGAAGAAAATGTGGCACCTTGGAGAAGACCTAGACCACTACTAGGACTTGTATTGAGTCAACATGACTCAACAAAATTTAAATTACAGGGAAATACAGACTCAAACTAAAATTGAGTTGACCAAGTCAACCCTTATTTCAAAACCAGAAAACCCTAATTCTTCGGGCAATGTGAATCAGAGATCCAGATGGAGCCCTGAAGTCTTCTTCTGAGTCTGGTGCCCGCACCAATTCTCCCGGGGTGGGAGGAACTCGATCCTGTCGAGTATGGATCAAGTTGGCTCTGGTATCTCTCCAAGAGGTCTGGGTCCAATTCTTGTAATTCTTCTCGGGAGATCCAAGAGTCATCAGAATATGGCCTTCCTTGCCAGCGGACCAAGTATCTTTGGTATCCTCGATTACGAGTAGAGATAACCTGATCATCTAGGATCTTTTCAATCTGCTTTTTCCTCACAGGCCAGTTTGTTGGTGGACACACAGGATTGGGTTCACTCTCAACAGCAGGATTAGGCTCAAAAGGCTCACTGGGAATCACAGCTGGCTCTCTATACTCTACTAGGTCTGTAATGTTGAAAGTGGAGCTAATGCCTAGTTCTGGAGGTAACTCGAGCACATAGGCATTGGATCCTACTCTCTTCACCACTCTAAATGGTCCAGCTCCTCTAGCATGTAACTTTCTAACGGTTCCAGGAGGAAACCGTTCAGGCCTTAACCTAATCATTACATAGTCTCCTTCATCAAAAGTTTTGACTCGCCTTTGAGAATCAGCCAACTTCTTATAAGTTTCATTACTTAAATTTATTTTGGCTTGAATTTTTTTATGCAAGTCTTTTATATGCTGTGCAAAAACTTCGGCAGACTCGGAGACTCGTGTGTGGACTGGTAAAGGAGCTAGGTCAAGAGGTGTGTGAGGTTTGTAACCATGCACAATTTCAAATGGACTCTTACCCGTAGACCTATTGACCGAGTCATTGTATGCAAATTCAGCTCTATGTAAGTACAAATCCCAGTTCCTAATGTTTTCTCCAACAAGACACCTTAACAGATTGCCTAAACTACAGTTCACTACTTCGGTTTGGCCATCAGTCTGGGGATGATAGGCAGTTGAAAACTTAAGTTTTGTCCCTAACTTATGCCAAAGGGTTTTCCAGAAATAGCTGGTGAACCGAACATCCCTATCGGAAATAATTATCTTAGGTAGGCCATGGAGTTGAACTATCTCATTAAAGAACAGGGTGGCTACCTTAGACGCATCAAATGTTTGGGAACAAGGCAAGAAATGGGCCATCTTGGAAAATCGGTCTACTACAACACAGATAGAGTCATGCCTCCTCTGGGTCTTAGGCAAACCTAACACAAAGTCCATGCTCACATCTTGCCAAGGATGATCTGGGACAGGGAGTGGGGTATAAAGGCCGGTGTTCTGTTTTTGCTGTTTGGCAACAGCGCAGGTCCGACACCTAGCCACAATGTGTGCTACATCTCTTTTTAAGCTAGGCCAGAAAAAGTGGTCTTCAATAGCCAGGGTGGTCTTGTCTTTTTCGAAATGGCCAGCTGAACCTCCAGCATGAATTTCCCAAATCAAAAATTTCCTAAGAGAAGTTCTAGGGATGCAAAGCCTATTCTTAAAGAACAGAAAGCCATCTAAAAGGGTATAATCCTTATGGTCACTAGATGGTCCTTGAGTTAGATCCTGGTACACAGTCTTAAAATCCGGACACGACTCATATTCCTCTTTGATTTGCTCAAACCCTATGACTTCAGCCCTAACAGAATTCAACAACAAAGATCGACGACTAAGGGCATTAGCTACCTTATTTTCAGACCCAGCCTTATGCTTCAAAACAAAAGTATAGGACTGGATGTACTCTACCCACTTAGCATGCCTAGGGTTAAGCTTCTTCTGGGAACTCAAAAATCTAAGAGCCTCATAGTCCGAAAACAGCACAAATTCTTGCGGTAGCAAATAATGTCTCCAGTAACGCAAAGCTTGCACTACCGCATAAAATTCCTTATCATAGGTAGAATACCTAAGCTTAGCATCATTAAGTTTTTCACTAAAGAATGCTACGGGATGGTTCTCTTGGCTTAGGACTCCACCTATACCTACTCCTGAAGCATCACAGGCAACCTCAAATACTTTTGAAAAGTCTGGTAACCTCAAAATGGGTGCCTGGGTCATCCTATCCTTATGATCCAGGAAGGCTTTATGGGCTGCTTTAGTCTACTAGAATTCTCCCTTCCTAATACAGTCTGTGATAGGAGCAACTACAGTACTAAACCCCTTGATGAATCGCCTATAGAAGGTAGCCAAGCCGTGGAAACTTCTGACTTCATGCACACTGGTCGGCTCTGGCCATTCTACTATGGACCTAATCTTTTCTGGATTGGCAGCCACGCCGTCAGGGGTTACTACAAAACCAAGGAAGATAACTCTATTGGTCAAGAATTCATACTTTTTGAGATTACCGTAGAGACTATCATTCCTCAAAACTTGGTAGACTTGTCTAAGGTGGCCTAGGTGATCTGCAGGGGTCTTACTATAGATCAGGATGTCATCAAAATAGACTACTACAAACTTTCCTATGAAAGCTCTTAGTACCTGGGTCATAATCCTCATGAAAGTACTAGGGGCATTGGACAACCCAAAAGGCATAACAACCCATTCATAGAGACCATCCTTAGTTTTGAAAGCAGTTTTCCACTCATCCCCTAGTCTAATCCAAACCTGATGATAGCCGCTCTTGAGATCAATTTTAGAAAAAACTATTGCACCGGCCATCACATCTAGCATGTCATCTAGTCTAGGGATGGGGAACCTATATTTGATTGTGATTTTGTTGATGGCATGACTATCAACACACATCCTCCACGTGCCATCCTTCTTCGGGGTTAGGAGTGCAGGGACTGCACAAGGGCTAAGACTCTCTCTAATGAACCCCTTCCTCAACAATTCTCCAACCTGCTCTTGCAGTTCCTTATGCTCAGATGGATTCATTCTATAATGGGGCAAGTTGGGTAAAGTGGCTCCTGGGACTAAATCTATGGAATGCTGGATATCCCTAAGAGGTGGAAGGTGGTCTGGCAGATCCTCGGGAAAAACATCCTCAAATTCTTTTAACAAAGGTTTAACTTCCTGAGGAGGCTCTGAGGGTGTAGGAGTCCTAAGTTCCTTAGCAGTCAACATCCAAATAGGTGAACCACTATGAATTTCTTGTTCTAGATCCTTAGCACTAATTAGGTTCACTCCAGTCTTCATTTCTCTGACCTTATTGGTTCCTTTAGCTACCTTGTCCTTAGGAGGGACTGAATGGATTATGATTTTCTTCCCATTGAAACTAAAGACACAGGTGTTGGATTTTCCTAAGAGGGTGGCATCATGATCATACAACCAAGGTCTTCCAAGAATTATACTGCTCACCCCCATGGGCAAGACGTCACACCAAATCTTCTCTTGATAGGATTGCATTTGGATTTGGACCTGACATCTAGACTGGATGGGTATAGAGGTAGAGTCTACCCAAGAAACCTTATAGGGGTTGGGGTGGGGGACTGGGGTTAAGCCTAACATTTTGACAGTACTAGCAGAAATGGCATTCACATAGCTCCCACTATCTATGATTATTTTACATACCTTATCCCCTAGTTTAAGGAACATCTGTAGGATGTTAGTCCTATGCCAATCTTCCTGAACTCTATTCTGGGATAGGATGCATCTCACAACCCCTAATTGGTCAGACTCTGTGGATTCCTCCTCTCCTTCATACTCATCGACCAAATTCATTCCGGCCTCATAAACTTCTTCTTCAAACTCTTCATTGGGTCCGGAACTCTCTTTTTCTGCTTCTTCTATGTAAAGGGATCTACGAGGGCATTAGCTAGAAACATGACCTACTTTGTGGCACTTAAAACAAGCTATGGCTGTGCACTGGTTGGAGATATGACCGGGCTTCTGGCACTTAAAATAGATGATACTAGGGGTTCTCTGGATGTCAGGTGCCTTACCTTTGTCCATGGGCCTAGGGGTGGGAATACCCTGATTAGGCTTGCTAGGGGTAACTTGGCTAGGTCCATTTCTTGGGATTGGGGCACTAACCCTAGGAGGCATGGGTCCTCTTTGAAACTTCTCAGTGTTCAGTGCAATCTGATAGGCTTGGTCTAGGTCAGTAACCTCTCTCAGAAACAACTCCCTCTTTATATCTTCCCTAAGTCCAGCCCTAAACCTAGACAAAGTGACCTCATGGGCTTCACTCACATCACATCTCATCAGGTATTCATCAAAGGTGGTTATGTAGTCTGATACAGATCGGTTCCCTTGTTTCAAAGTCTGCCATTGGTCTAACAGATTCTGCTGGTATGAAATGGGTAGGTACTTATCTCTAAGTTTCTCTTTCATACCCTGCCAAGTGGTTATGGGCTCTACATTTCGTCTTCTAGTGGTTAGCTCAATGTTCCCCCAGTATAACCTAGCTTGACGTACTAACTTCATCTTGGCAAACTTGAACTTCCTTTCCTCAGACATGGCATACCACTCAAAGTACTGGTCCATCTCACCCTCCCAATCAGAATACACCTTAGGGTTTAAGCTACCATCAAAAGTGGGTGCATCTAATTTGATATTCCGAATGAACCTATCATCTCTATCTTCAGGTTTTGGGTCAGGCCTCCTATGATTAGGTTCAGGATCTCTGTATAAAGATCTTCTAGGCTCTTGGTGTGGGTGAGGTTAAGGCACATTAAAATCTGGGTAAGGAGTCCAATTCTGATGCCTAGGTTCCTCAAGTACTTGGACTCGATCCCTAAGCTGGGCAAAACTCTCATGGACTTGTTCTTTAAACTGGGCAACAGTGGCAGTCACATCCTGACTCAATTTGTTCATACTCTCAGTAAGAGCTCTAACCATGGCCTCTAAATCAGGTTGGGTTTGACCAGGTTGGTAGGGTACTCCATTCCGGGTAGACATGATGATGCAAGCAAACACACAAAATGAGACTCAACTGAACGACTACGAGCTAACTAGACCTAGAGCCCAAACTAGATGCCCAATTAGACTGGCAAGCTAGCCTGTAGCAACTCGAGACTCGGCCAGGCAGGTGTAAGGAGAGTGTTAGGTCCCTAATTGCCAATCCTAGACACCAATCAGTGATTGGCCAGGTAGGCGGACCAGCACACAAGCCCTTCGGGACATAGTCCCTGAACCACCGTTCTAGACACTGAGTACAAAGCACACATAGAGTAACTAGACAAACTGACTCAACACTAGCCTTGACCCGACTTGTTGATGTCCCTAGCCCACTAGGGCAAATTAAGTCTAATAAATTTTAAAGTTAGTCTTAGGATCGAATGAGTGGGTGGTGGTTTTGGGCTAAGGAGAGGTTATCAACTCCTCCCCTTATCTTAGATGCTCAAATGCCCTGAGGATGAATTAGGAGATGTTCACTCAAAATAATTGCATTGCAGAACACAAAAATAGAGTTACAGTAATTTAACTCTCAGAAATTTTACGAAAACCAATAAATCACAGAAAAATTATGTAAAATAGCATCAATTATACTGGTTCCAGAAAAATAAAAATCATGCAATTCAGAGTTACCTATACTGAGAAACAATTCCTGCAATAGAATAGTTACAGACTGAAAATAGGGTGCTTCTCCCGTTTACAATTCCTGCTATGAAGTTGTAACCCAACGGATCCCCTACATGCCCTAGGAACATCCCGTGGAATGGGAAGAGGAGGTTTGTAGCTTGCTTCGTTCCTAGGACCGGACGTCCTGGGGAGTCTACTTCGAGCAGACAAAGTAAAAAGGAGAGAGTCTTAAAACAAGCAAGCAAAACAGAAACCCTAGACTGGGCTCTGATACCAAAAATGATGCAGAACAATAGAGGAGATGATGCGATGCGGAAATAAATTAAGATTATTTGTTTTTTTTCTTTTTTTTCTTTTTTATATTTTCAAAAATTGGCTTTGACTCAAAGGAAAGCTAAACTAAATTGAAAGAAACTAGGTAATAATTGAAAGCACAATTTAAAAGAAACTAGGTTTTCAGAGTGGTTCAGAAGTAACGGATCGCTGGGGGTTGAGAAACTCCCAGACCTAGGGTTTCGCTCTGAACTTTCAACAGGACAGAAATAAAGAGAAGAGATGGGTTACCGACCAGACAGTGATCTTCACAGAGTTTGGTGGAAGAACTCTCTCGAGCAGATTGTTGGATCCTCGGATTCGGATATCTTCGCAATGGATCCTCCAATACTGGTCCTGTGGCTGAGTCGGCTTCTCCTGAACTCAAGATCTGGGAAAGAAGAAGAACAAGTGATGGAATCAGATACTCGAGAAAGGATTTACCAGATTGAAAAACTTGAAAGTTGATGTGCTGAAATCCGGATTCTCCTGGAGGTTGATCTGACTTTCTCTGGGAATTGCTCTGGATCTGAAGTATCCGGACTGGACCCAAATGTTGGGGTCGGCCTTGACTTGAAGAGGATGGCCGTGAGAGGTGGGATATGCTAGGGCTTGGTGGAAAGAAAAGGATGATGGGCGGCTAGGGTTTGGGAGTGAAGTGGCTAACCTAGGGTTTGGGGTTTGGAGATCTCACACCTCCTCAAAGTTCCTGGGGAACCCAGATTTACTCCCTCATGGAGCTCAACACCTGGATGCAAGTGCGGAAGAGAGAAAACACAGAGTTTGCTCACACAAATATTTGAATTCATTCATTAGCTTATTTTAAAGTTTACAAGAAGGGTTTAATTTATAGGACTTTATAAGAGAGTAGGGTTTTACATCTTTCCATGTGGGACTAAAGGAGGGGATCTTCAAATTAGGATTGTAGGATCAATCCCTACACTTATGGCCGGCCAAAAGATTCCATAAATGTTGATTGGTGGCTTCAAAAGGAAAGTGGGTGGCGCCTCCTAGCCTTGATCTTCAAGAAAAAAATATTTTTCCTTCCATGATTGGTCTTATTTGGAAGTATTTGGGCGCCTCCTTAACCTTGCACTTCAAGAGAAATTTCCTTCCTTTTATATCTGGTTTTATTTAGAATTACTTGGGCGCCTCCTAGTCTTCCTCCCCAAGCTTTGCTCCTTTCTTTTCATAGCTTGGCTCTTATGGAAACACCTTGGCCGCCCCCTTGAATTGTGGCTCCCAGATTGTCTTCTCCTTAAGTGGCGCATGAGAGGAGGGACCTGCTATCTTATGGTGTGGGGACCAAAGCCTACTGGATGGAGATGTGGCACCCCCTGGACTCAGGCGTGTGGCTGGGAGTGTGGCTGGGAGTGTGGCGCCCACTTGCTTGGCCTTGGGAGAAAATGTGACACCCCAGGTTGAAGTCCTAGACCACTACTGAGTCAACATGACTCAATAAAATAAACTGCAGGGAATACAGACTCAAGCTAAAATTGAGTTGATCAAGTCAACCCTTATTACAAACCAAAAAACCCTAGTTCTTCGGGCAAGGTCAATCAGAGATCCAGATGGAGCTCTGAAGTCTTCTTTTGAGTCTGGTGCCCGCACCACTTATTACAAAACCAGAAAACCCTAATTCTTCGGGCAAGGTCAATCAGAGATCCAGATGGAGCCCTGAAGTCTTCTTCTGAGTCTGGTGCCTGCACCAATTCTCTCGGGGTGGGAGGAACTCGACCCTGTCGAGTATGGATCAAGTTGGCTCTGGTATCTCTCCAAGAGGTCTGGGTCCAATTCTTGTAATTCTTCTCGGGAGATCCAAGAGTCTTCAGAATCTGGCCTTCCTTGCCAGCGGACTAGGTACTTTGGTATCCTCGATTACGAGTAGAGATAACCTGATCATCCAGGATCTTTTCAATCTGCTCTTTTCTCACAGGCCAGTTTGTTGGTGGACACACAGGGTTGGGTTCACTCTCAAGAATGGACTTTATTCCAAAGGGTCAAGAAAAACTAAACTAGACTGACGACGCATTCCTAAAGAATGGACTTTATTCCAAGGGAATCCTAGGTCTAAACCTAACAAACTACGGCTCTCTAGGTTTGACCTTGGGTCGGAGGATGGCATGCAGAGCATGAAAACTTATCATGGGTGCCTAGTTGGTGCCATAAGGTCTTCCAGAAGTAGGTGGCAAACCTAATAGGTTCTGACACGTGGTTCACTCTAAAGACTTCGACAAAGTATACTTGGATGGTGTAAGAAGCATTGGAAGTCCTAGAGAAAGGGTGGAAATATGAGGTGGAGTCTCGAATTACCTGCTGACTAAAGGTGGTGACCTGAAGGATTGAATGTTGATCTATGAGTGTCAACTGGTCATCCTTACGAAAGGAAAAGTTTGCTACTCCCAGGAATGGATCTAAAGATGGTTCGGGGAGTAGCCTAGGACATGTGATTACAACAGTTAAGGTTTGTTCTCTAAGCAAATAATGATCCACTTTCTCAAGAAATGGATTAGAGAATGATTCATGGAAGGGCCTATGGATGATGACCTCAAGACTTGAAATTTGACCTATGGGTGCGGAAAGGTATACTCGATAGAAGGGTAGGTCAGTCATGCGAAGGAAGGGGTTTGGGACCATAAGGAGGACTTCTACAGGACTGGGTGAATCAATCCGCTCAAGACAAGGATGTTCAACTGAGATTACGGGAGAGACCTTAGTGGCTGGGCGTGGGACAAGGTCCAATTGTAAGAGGCTTGATTCAGTCATCCTAAGGAGAGGATCTATCATAGGGTGGGCAAACTTAAACAGTTCAGTGCAAAGATCTTCAATTGGTACTTGGGGAATGACTGTCATTAGAGGGTACGAACTGATAGCTCGGGCTAACACTATGAGTTCTTCCTGGGGGTATTTGACTAAAGGAACCTGGTTCTCACAAATCTCTTGAATTTCTGAACTAGGTCCTTCCACTTGGTTGCTCTCCAAGGTCTCCTCAGGTAAGGAACCAATAGTATTGATGTCACATTCTTCAAGTTCTTCCCCCTCATATTCATCAACTAGACTCAAGCCAGCATCATATACTTCCTCGATGCCATCTTCAATGGGTTTCGGGTCAGTGGTAATCGGGTCAACTGATTCTGGGCTTGTCATACCTAACCTCTCTTCCTCATTGGTAGGCTTGGGTTCTCCCTCATTAATGTCATCCTTAGGATTCTTACCACTTAGCTGTGCACAAGCCAGTCCTATGCATGGGCACTGACTAGATTTATGGCCTCTTTCTCCACAAAACAAACATTCTTGCGATATAGGAACCTGGGTCACACTGGGTTTCAAGCTAGTAGAGACCTTACTTGGGCATGGGTGTGGATCTAAATGGTTTGATCTAGAAGACTTGGGTTGTTGAGTGACTTGTCTAGAATATTGTAAGGACCTCTCATAGACACGACCCACACTATAGATATCATGGTTAGGCTTCCTAAGGTTATGCTCGGGATCACGGTATAAGGTCCTCCTAGGCTCCTGGCATGGATGAGGTTGGGGCCTATTAAATTTTGGATCAGGGGTCCAATTTTGATGTCTACGTTTCTCAAGTACTTGGACTCGATCCCTAAGCTGGGTAAAATTCTCATGGACTTGTTCTTTACACTGGATAACAGTAGCAGTCATATCCTGACTCAATTTATTCATACTTTCAGTAAGAGCTCTAACCATGGCCTCTAAATCAGGTTGGGTTTGACCAGGTTGGTAGGGTACTCCATTCCGGGTATACATGATGATGCAAGCAAACACACAGAATGTGACTAGACTAAAGCGACTACTGGCTCACTAGACCTAGAGTCCAAACTAGATGCCCAATCAGAGTGGCAAGCTAGCCTGTAGTAACTCGGGACTCAGCCAGGCAGGTGTAAGGGGAGTGTTAGGTCCCTAATTGCCAATCCTAGACACCAATCAGTGATTGGCCAGGTAGGCGGACCAGCACACAAGCCCTTCAGGATATAGTCCCTGAACCACCATTCTAGACACTGAGTACAAAGCACACACAGAGTAACTAGACAAACTGACTCAACACTAGCCTTGACCCGACTTGTTGATGTCCCTAGCCCACTAGGGCAAATTAAGTCTAATAAATTTTAAAGTTAGGCTTAGGATCGAATGAGGGGGTGGTGGTTGTAGGCTAAGGAGAGGTTATCAACTCCTCCCCTTATCTTAGATGCTCAAATGCCCTTAGGATGAGTTAGGAGATGATCACTCAAAATAATTGAATTGCAGAAATACAGAAATAGAGTTGCAGTAATTTAACTCTCAGAAATTTCACGGAAACCAATAAATCACAGGAAAATTATGTAAAATAGTTTCAATTATACTGGTTCTAGCAAAATAAAAATCATGCAATTTGAAGTTATTTGTAATGAGAAACAATTCTTGCAACAGGATAGTTATAGACTAAAAATAGAATGCTTCCCCGTTTACAATACCTGCTACGAAGTTGTAACCCAGCGGATCCCCTACACGCCCTAGGAACACCCCATGGAATGGGAAAAGGAGGTTTGCACCTCGCTTCATTCCTAGGACCGGACGTCCTGGAGAGTCTACTTCGAGCAGACAAAGTAAAAAGAGAGAGACTCAAAACAAGCAAGCAAGTCAGAAACTCTAGACAGGGCTCTGATACCAAAAATGATGCAGAACGGAAGCTCTGATACCAAAAATGATGCAGAACAAAAGAGGAGATGATGCGATGCAGAAGTAAATTAAGACTAATTCTTTTTTTTGTTGTTTTTTTTTTAAATATTTTTAGAAGTCGGCTTTGACTCAATGGAAAGTTAAACTAAATTGAAAGAAACTAGGTAATAATTGAAAGCATAATTTAAAAGAAACTAGGTTATCAGAGTAGTTCAGAAGTAAAGGATCGCTGGGGGTTGAGAAACTCCCAGACCTAGGGTTTCACTCTGAACTTTCAACAGGACAGAAGTAAAGAGAAGAGAAGGGTTACAGACCAGGCAGTGATCTTCACAGAGTTAGTGGAAGGACTCTCTTGAGCAGATTGTTGGATCCCCGGATTCAGATATCTTCGCAATGGATCCTCCAATATTGATCCTTTGGCAGAGTTGGCTTCTCCTGAACTCAAGATCTGGGAAAGAAGAAGAACAATTTATGGAACCAGATACTCAAGGAAGGATTTACCAGATAGAAGAACTTGAAAGCTGATGTTGCTGAAATCCGGATTCTCCTGGAGGCTGATCTGACTTCCTCTAAGAATTGCTCTGAATCTGAAGTATCCAGACTGGACCTGGATGCTGGTGGTCGGCCTTGACTTGGAGAGAGTGGTCGTGAGAGATGGGGTAGGCTAGGGTTTGGTGGAAAGAAGAGGATGATGGGCGGCTAGGGTTTGGAAGTGAAGTGGCTAACCTAGGGTTTTGGGGTTGGAGATCTCATACCTCCTCAAGGTTCCTGGGGAACCCAGATTTACTCCCTCATGGAGCTCAACACCTGGATGCAAGTGCGGAAGAGAGAAACACAATGTTTGCTTACACATAAATTGGATTCATTCATCAGATATCTTTAAAATTTACAAGAGGGGTTTAATTTATAGGACTTTACAAGAGAGCAGGGTTTTACATCTTCCCATGTGGGACTAATAGGATGGATCTTCAAATTAGGTTTGTAGAATCAATTCTCACACATATGGCTGGCCAAGAGGTTCCAAAAATGTTGATTGGTGGCTCCAAAAGGTATGTAGGTGGCACCTCCTAGCCTTGCTCTTCAAGAGAAAATTTCTTTCCTTCCATGGCTCAACTCTTTTGGACACCTCCTTTTCTTTCTCCCTAAGTCATGGTTCTTCCCATTTTTGCTTTGGGCTTTTTAGGCATGGATTGGGCGCCCCCTTGAAGTGCTCCCCAAGATGTGCTTCTTTCTTTACATAGCTTGGCTCTTATGGAAATGTTTTGGCCGCCCCCTTGAATTGTGGATCCCAGATTATTTTCTCCTTTAGTGGCGCATGAGAGAAGGGACCTGCTATCTTGTAGTGTGGGGACCAAAGCATACTAGATGGAGATGTGGCACCCCCTGGACTCAGGCGTGTGGCTGGGAGTGTGGCTGGGAGTGTGGCGCCCACTTGCTTGGTCTTGGGAGAAAATGTGACACCCTGGAGAAGACCTAGACCACTACTAGAACTTGAACTGAGTCAACATGACTCAACAAAATTTAAATTGCAGAGAAATACAGACTCAACTAAAATTGAGTTGACCATGTCAACCCTTATTACAAAACCAGAAAACCCTAATTCTTCGGGCAAGGTCAATCAGCGATCCAGATGGAGCCCTGAAGTCTTCTTCTGAGTCTGGTGCCCGCACCACCCTGGGTAGTACATGGGCTGACAAGAGTGTGCCCAAAGTGGACGAAAGCGAGCCGAGGGTGGTACTGTCTTGGGGCACATTCGATGCACTAAACTTTACATGCCAGGTTGCCATGCAGATGCACGGACCAAGAGAAGGCCCTAGAGGCTTCTCATGCATGTTGGTCGAGGCGAGTCCTGTAGAGACTCCATGCACGTGGATCGGGGTGTGTGGTGCAAACCCATGCACTGCTCCTAACATTATCGAAGTGCTGGACAGGTTGTCGAGGTGCCAGACCATGCACAGGCATGCCGGAGCTGGAGCTGGTCAAGAAGCCGTGCGAGAGGACACCACACTAGTACCGAACCGGGTGTGGGCATGTCCTATATGCATGCCACGGTCAATGTGGAGCTAAAGAGTTCTGCCACGGGGCCAAAGCCGGATCCCACATGGGCTTAGCCTTGTCGCCAGAGCCATGCTGCTCCCCAACGTGTCGAGCTGGTCTGGCACAGGCTAAGGTGGGCGGAGCTGCGCTGCCTCCCATCGGGCGGAGCTGAACTGAGGTGGGCGAAGCCGAACTGAGGTGGGAGGAGCCTTGCTGCCTTCCACCGGGCGAAGCCGTGCAGGACAGAGTCGGACTAAGGTGGGCGGAGCCTTACTGCCTCCCATCTGGCGAAGTTGTGCGAGGCGGAGATAGGCTGAGGTGGGCGGAGCATTGCTGCCTCCCATCGGGCAAAGCCAAAGTGGTCAGACTGGGCGCACCGTAGAGCAATGTCACGGGCAGACCGAAGCGAACGGACGGAAATGGGCCTGCTATGGTCATGCCGTGGGTGGACCAGATGGACAGAGCCGGGCCTGCCATGGGTGAATGGATAGAATCGTGCTTGCCGTGGGTGGATGGATGGAATCAGGCATAATGCAGGCGGACTAGAGTGGACGGATGGAGCCGAGCCTACCGTGGGCGGACGGACGGAGCTAGGCCAGTCGGGAGCTCCTACCATCGCTTTTCTCCCATCGATTCACTTCGTGGGAGCTTGCGTGGGTGTGCCTCGACATGCCTGGCTAGGGCGAGTGGAGCCAGAGAGCTTCTTGGGCCGAAGAGGGCTACCTCGCATGCCTGACTGGGCTCTAGGTACGACCGAAGCAGACTGGTCGAGGTGCCAACCTAGCAAAGCTGGGCTCCAGGCATGACCGAAGTGGGCTGGCCGAGGTGCCAACTTGGCTGAGTTGGGCTCCAGGCACGGTCGAAGCGGGCTGGCCAAGGTGCCAACTTGGCTGAGCTGGGTTGCAAGCATGGCCAAAGCGGGCTGGCCGAGGTACGACCTGGCCGACGTAGGGATCAATTCCTCTTAGAACAAGAGGACCCACTATCTTCTTTTAATAAGAGACCTGGGGATACCTGTGGAGCTCGTGGCCACGTCAGCCATCAAGGAGGATTCCATGTCAGGGCCGAATGGATTTTATTAATACTGTAATATGCCCCCACTCCCTAAGTTCAAAATGTTACTTCCCATCATTTTGGACGAAGGGAGTAGCTATATCCATTCGGTTCTATGTTGTAGCATGCCTTGTACTGGTTGCCAGAAGTAAGTCACTGGATGGAACTGTGCTTGCCGGAGTTAACCGTTGGACTTAAAGAAAATAGATGAAGGCACCGAGTCGTGGCTGTCCTCTTCATGAACAGGGAGTGGCTTGTAGATCAAAGTAGAAGGTAGTGATGCTGAAACTCACTCGCCTATAGGTAATTTGACCGAAGGTCAGTTGGTGTTTGCATGGCGATGGTGCTAGTGCTTCAGTCTGACTCCTCATTGGTCGGATAGGATGTGGTGCCGAGGAGGATGAAGTTGGTAAAGAGCATAGATTGGGTACACGCATACATGATCGGGCGCATGGTTGACATGGCCAGGCTACAGCACCCCATAGAGCCCTTGGTGAAGGTGTAGAAGCTGCTGGAAGGATCAAGGAGTAGGAGCTCGACTTTGGCCAAGGCATCTCGATCTTGAGGGAGCCACCCGGCGAGGAAGCTGGAAGAGCTGGGGCTCGACCTTGGCCAAGGCATCTCGACCTTGAGGGAGCCACCCAGAGAGGGAGCTGGAAGAGCTGGAGCTCGACCTTGGTTAGGGCATCTCAACCTTAGGGAGCTGCCCAGAGAGGGAGCTGGAAGAGCCGGAGCTCGACCTCGGCTAGGGCATCTCGACCTTGAGGGAACCGCCTGGCGAGGGAGCTGGAAGAGCTGGGACTCAACCTCGGCCAGGGCGTCTTGACCTTGAGGGAGCTGCCCGGTGAGGGAGCTGGAAGAGCCAGAGCTCAATCTCGGCCAGAGCATCTCGACCTTGAGGGAGTCACCCGGTGAGGGAGCTGGAAGAGTCGGAGCTCGACCTCGGCCAGGGCGTCTTGACCTTGAGGGACCCGCCTGGCGAGGGAGCTAGAAGAGCCGGAGCTCGACCTTGGCTAGGGCGTCTCGACCTTGAGGGAGCCGCCCGGAGAGGGAGCTCAAAGAATATGCATGGCTGTCATAAACCCAAGTTGGTGGAGATGCAGCCATCACAAGCTTCCACGATGGTCGGCCCCATGCATTTCGGTTGCCAGGGATGTTTAACAAGGTTGGTGACGATGGTGTTGCGGAAATCCTTATGGGGGAGCAGGTCAGTGCATGCATTTTTGAGTTTTGTACCACCCACCGCCCACGTTGTATGGAGGAACAAGATCATCGTTTGTGTCATGTTTGCATGGAGTGAAGGATAAAATCCCACTCCACAATCTCGCATGGTGTGCATGTGGTGACGGGACCTTCACTGCTTCCTCCTTTTGGGAATCATACTCCATTCGTTGCCTTCCCTAGCCATGGTGGGGGTTAGTCTTTTTCATCTCTAACAGGAGTTTGACCTCAGCAGGGAGCTTGGTCTTGTCAAAGAGCCTGACTTCGGTGAAGAGCTCGGCTTCATTAGGGAGCTCGACTTCATCTCTGCTTTATTGAAAAGCTTGATTTCAGTGAGGAGCTCGGCTTCATTAGGGAGCTTGACTTCAGCTCTGCTTTATTGAGAAGCTTGATTTCAGTGAGGAGCTTGGCTTCATTAGGGAGCTTGACTTCAACTCTGCTTCGTTGAGAAACTTGATTTCAGTTAGGGGCTCGGCCTCAATAAGAAGCTTGACCGACTCTTGGCTTGAATGTAGAGCTTCGAAAGCTTCTTGGCTTTGGTGTGGGGCATTGAAACCCCTGGCTTGAGTGTGGGGCTTCGGAAGTTTCCCGGCTTGAAGTACCGGGCTTCGGGAGTTTCCAGGCTTGAAGTGCCGGGCTTCAAGAGTTTTCGGGCTTGAGATGCTGGGTTTCAGGAGTTTTTAAGCTTGAGGTATCGGGCTTCAGGAGTTTCTGGGCTTTAGTGCTTGTCAAGAAGCCTTGCAGGCAGTGGCAGGCTCTAGTGAACTATGGTGCTTGCCCATGATAATAGTGCAGGAGCTTTTCCTATAAAACTGAAACATAGTTTTTCATATTGCAAATATAGTAGGGAAAGGAGTTACTTGTTGGACTCCAGTTGTATGAATAAAATAAAGATATATTTCTTCCTTGAGAAGGCCAGAATTAAATTCGCCGACCACCATCTTAGGAGAGAATGAGACTCTGCTACATGGGAGAATAGAACTTGGTTGCATGGGAGGAGAGGACCTCATTCATGGGAGGGTAGGAGTCCGTTGCATGGGAGGAGAGGACCTCGTTGCATGGAAGCATGAGGCTTTGTTGCATGGGAGGAATGAGATCTTGTTGCATGGGAGCATGGAACTCTATTGCATGGGAGCATGAGGCTCTGTTGCATGCGAGCAGAGGATCTTGTTGCATGAGAGGAATGAGATCCTGTTTCATGGGAGAGATGAGATCTAGCTGCATGGGAGAGATGAGATCCTGCTGCATGGGAGACTAGGAGCCCGCTGCATGGGGGCATAGAACTCTGTTGCATGGGAGGAGAGGATCTCGTTGCATGGGAGCATGGAACTCCGTTGCATGGGAGGAGAGGATCTCGTTTCATGGGAGAGTGGAACTCCGTTGCATGGGAGGAAGCTCCGTTGCATGGGAGGAAAGAGACTCTGTTGCATGCGAGAGATGGAACTCCGTTGCATGGGAACAATCTCCGTTGCATGGGAGGAAAATGATCCTGTTGCATGGATGGTGAGGGCACAAGAGCTTGGAAGAGGAAGCAAACCTTTTTCAATTTAATTTGGATCACCAATGAGTATGTCCATGTGTTCTTCACAAAGAGCACTCGAGTCCCAGTTGTTTTGAGTTTGTAATTAAGTCAACTTGAATAGCAATTTGACCAAATTGAGTGTTATTTGGTCAATTAGGGTTGTTGAGTTATCAATTAAGTCCATTGAGTCCATCAATTGGTTTAAGAGTCTTGTAAATAGCATTAATTTGCTTTGTTTGGTGAATTGTCCAATTTGAGACCTGTAATTAGTGCTTGAATAAGTCAAGGGTTGTCATAAGTACCCAAGATCCAAGTCATCATCACCTTGGTGGATCAATTCTAGGTCAAAAAAGGGTTGTCCAAGTTTTTTACTAGACATCCGAACATTGGGACATTCGAACATTAGGACATCCGGACATTGGGACATCCAGAAATTTGGACATCAAGACAAAGTCATCCTTATCCAAGAGAGGCGCCCCATCCCATTTATTTTTCATCGCCCATTTCAATTTTAAGATGGCACCCATTTAAGAGGAGTAAAGCAGAAGGACTCTGCTTTTCATCTAGCGGCCCCCCTCTCATTGTCGCCCATTCCACTCCAGATGATGCCCATACCAAGGATTAGTTCAAATTTAAATGAGAGAATCCAAGATTAGATGGAGTCATCCACATTTCAAAGGGAGCCTTATCCTTATCCAAATGCCTTTTTCTCATGCCAAAAGGATTCACTCCCAGATGAATGTGCACCATTCGCTTTCTTCCTTTCTTGATGCCAATTCCAAGATAGCCAGCCTATTTGAAGTTTGAAAGAATTCCAAGATTAAGGGAGAATTCAAATTCAAAGTGTCCTAAGATAAGAGATGAAATTTGAAGATCAAATGGAAGCCCCCTCATCCAAACTTCTTTCAAATTCAAGGAAGGATTTTAAATTCAAATTCAAGCATTCAAAAGGACTTCTTATCTCATGTTGCCAACCAAGGAAGATTAAAAATCAGATTAAGAAGGATTTCATGCCAAGAAGTGGGGAGGATTAGTGCTAAATTAAGAAAGGATTAGCGCCATCTCACATCTTAATTTTGTCGCACAAGCCAGAAGCCTTCATTTCATCTCAAGTTGTCGTCCAAGCCATGAAAAGCCAATTCAAAATTCAATTTCAAGGAAGATGCCAAGAAGCCAAGGAGTATTTGAAGTTCAAATTTGTAATTGAAATTCAAATGGAGTCCTATGTTATCTTCATATGTAAAAAACCTATAAATAGGACCCCATACTCTCCTTGTAATTATTATTATTCATTCATGAAATAAAGATCCATTCTTTCTTCCACAAAGCTGGGTTAGGCTTTAGTGTTTTTCTCTAAGGACGAAGAGGTCCTTAAGAGCTCAAGATGAGGAGGTCCTTGAGAACTCAAGGTGGTGAGGTCTTTGAGTGGAGGTTCTACCGGATTCGACAAGTTGCTACTGATCTTCTTCAAGCTCTATGCATCCAACTCTTCATTTTTTCATTTTGAATCTGATTTACTTCATTCTTAAAGTCTTGTTTGCTACCTTCTCTGCATATCCCAGGTGTTCAAGGATTTTAGAGGATGGACCTTTGCTTCCAAACCGAGATTTGACAGTAGAAATAAAATATGGAGTCCCGATCTTCATCCTACTGCGAGATCTGAGCGACCAAGCAGCCGATCTATCCCGAGTCAAAGAGAATCTCCATTAGGGTAAGCAACCAATCCTTTCTCATTAGATTTGGTAGTTGAAGCATGGAATAGCCTAATATTAGATGGTTTCCTAGCCATCGGGTCCTTATTCTTTATAGCTTGTGGATCAGATTGCGGGTAAGTAGTTAGTTACTTTCTTTAATCTCTTTAGTCTGTTATGTTTAGTTGCTTTACTGCTATGATCATTGCTTTTTAAAACATCTTAGACTAAAATTATATCATCTTACACCATATCGTATTGTTCTGCATCATCTTATTTGTATCAGAGCATTAGGTTAGATTAGGGTTTCATGCTTGTTGAATTCTCTTTAAGTACTCGGATCAGATGCTTCACCATGGACATCCGGTCATAGGAAAAAGTAGGGCTGCAAAACCCTCACATCCCATTCAAAGGGGATTTCCTATGGCGTGTAGGGGTGCCGCTGTGAATTGACCCCTGAAGAAGAAAACGAAAAGAAATGCATCTTTAGGGTTAATTTTCTGCATCCCATCCATTCCAGTACATGGTCTATTATTTTAAATGTTTCTATATGTATGAAGATCAAAATAATCTTATTTTTGTTTTTTTGGATTCATTACATTTGGTTTTATTTGCTAGTATTTTCTTAGTATTTAATTCGGTCTATAAAACTTTTGCAAGCTTGACTACTGCCTGAGAACATTTTTGTTTCAGAATTTTAGCATATAGTTTAAATTCCATAAAAGTTTAATTTCTGTAATTTAAAATTTTAAAAATTTAAAATTTAAATTCCAAATCTGAAATCTAAACTTAAAATTTGAAATTTAAAGTTTAAATTTGGAATTGCTAGTGTTATCTTATCTTATCTTGATTGTGCATTCATTTTACTTGAAAACACTTAAGGGCAAGCAATGTAATATAAGGGAAGGATTGAGACCCTTTCCTTAGCCTAAAACAACCAACCCCATTTGCATAATCCTAAACCTTAATTTAAATTGAGTAGCACTTAATGTTAGGGACAGCAACAGGTCAGGTTTTATATACGTGTTAACCCATTGTAGTAGTCACTTCTGTGTGTGCTTCTAAGAATTTGTGTCTAAGGCTAGAGGTCCGGAGACAAACATCCTAAGTGAACTGGTAGTTCTTTAATTAGGACTTCACGAAAGTAAGGGAAGCCTCCCACCACCCCACCTCTTACCTGGCCAATTGAGGAGTTACTACAATCTTGGTTATTACCTTGACTAAGCATTATATTGGCCCTTAGGTCTAGGAACCCTAGACTTAGGTTGATTTGTATTGTTTACACTGCATGACTACTAGGGCAGGTACCCCATACCAAGATCAACAGACTCGAGCCAGTACATCTGCATCTATGGATTTCAGTCCAGAAAGCTTGATGCATACTTTGACTGAACAGTTTAGGCATACATTGACTGAACAGTTTAGACAGTTGAGTGGTAGGCTAGACCAAATTGAGCATAGAATAGGAACCCTTGAGGAATCTCATGTGTCTCAGCCAAACATTACGCCCCACTCCAGTTCATATTCTTAGAGCCCAACATTCTGATCCTATTCTTAATCCAAATCCTAGACGCCCAACCCAGGATGAAACTAAAGAAGATAGAGCCTTTAGGAGTGTCAAATTTGATGCACCCATGTTCGATGGGAACTTAGATCCTAAGGTCTATACGGATTGGGAGAGCGACATGGATCAATATTTCGAATGGTATGACATGTCAGAGGAGTGAAAGGTGAAATTTACAAAGTTCAAGTTAGTCTAACAAGCATGACTATATTGGGATAATACTGAGAGATTGACCCTTCAGAGAGAACACATGCCCATAGTTACATGGAGGGATATGAAGGACAAATTGAGAGAGAAGTATGTGCCATTAACATATCAACAAAGGCTATTGGATCAATGGAAAAACTTGACCCAAGGTAGTAAGACTATGATCGAGTACATTGCCAAGTTTGATGAGTTTGTTATGTGATGTGGTGTAGTCGAGTCAGAATCTGTGACACTATCTAGGTTTAGAAAAGGCTTGAATGAGGATATTAAAAGGAAACTATTTCTAAGGGAAGAACATGATTTGGAACATGCTTACTAGGTTGCTAGAGACTGTGAACGATTTCAAAGAAGACAACCTATCTATCAACCTGAACTCAATAGGTTTAGTAACCCTAGAAATAGGTCAAGCTAAGTTCCTGTTAGTCGGCCTAGTCAACCCACACCAGTAGGTCGAATGGATGATCAAGGAAAGGAACCAATTGGTCGAGTGGATGATCGAGGAAAAGCACCAATAGGTCATATGAATGACAGAGGAAGAGCACCTGTAGTATATGGAGAAGGAAGTCAGAATATAGAGTGTTATAGGTGTCATCAGGTTGGCCATTTTGCTAACAAATGCCCTGTATAGAACCTACACATAGGTGAGATGGGAGAAGAAGAGGAACCTGAAGCAGTTGAAGAGTGTGGAGAGGAAGTATATGAAGCTGAGCTTGATTTAGCATAGAAGTATGAAGGTAATGAGGAGGAAATAGAGTCACCTGACCTTATAGGAGTTGTTAGGTGTATTCTAGCTCAGACCAGGAAGGACGGGGATTGGCGTAGGACAACATCCTGCAAACCTTCATCAAATTAGGGGACAAAGTGTGTAAGATCATTATAGATAGTGGGAGCTGTATCAATGCCATTTCTACCAATGCAGTCAAAAGTTTAGGTTTACCTACAGCATCCCATCCCAACCCCTATAAGGTTTTATGGATTGATGCAACCTCAATTCCCATTAAGTCGATTTGTCAGGTCAAAATCCATTTCCAGTCATACCAAAAGAAGGTCTAGTGTGATGTGTTACCAATGGAAGTCAGTAGCATAATTTTGGGAAGACCCTGGTTATATGACCATGATGTTACCCTATTTGGAAGATCAAATTCTTATTCTTTTAATTATCAGGGTAAGAGGATAGTCATAAATTCAACCCCACCCAAGGATAACATTAAAAGGGGATCCGGTAATTTGAAAGAAGAAAAGCCAGGATTAAACTTAATTACTGCTAAGAAAATGGAAAGAGAAATCATTAGAGGTGCACCCATTGGAGTTTTAGTGGTTAAAGAGACTCATGAGCAACATAAACCTGAACACCCTAAGGAAGTTGTAAAGCTTTTGAAAGACTTTCAAGATGTGTTTCCTGAAGACTTGCCAAATGAACTGCCACCATTAAGGGACATCCAACATGCCATAGACCTAGTCCTAGGAGCTACATTGCCAAACCTTCCACATTATAGGATGAACCCTATAGAACACTTAGAGATGCAAAGACAAGTAGGGGAGCTTTTTCAGAAAGGATTCATTAGGGAGAGTCTTAGTCCTTATGCAGTTCCAGCATTGTTAACCTCCAAGAAAGATGGCACTTGGAGGATGTGTGTCGACAGTAAAGCCATCAATAAAATCACTATTAAATATAGGTTTCCAATTCCCCATTTGGATGATATATTAGATATCATGGCCGGATCAACCATTTTCTTGAAGATTGACCTTAAAAAAGTGGCTATCATCAAGTTAGGATCAGAATTGGGGATGAATGGAAAACAACCTTTAAGACTAAGGATGGTTTGTACGAATGGTTGATAATGCCTTTTGGCTTGTCCAATGCTCCTAGCACTTTTATGAGGATAATGACCCAAGTATTAAGAGCCTTTATAGGAAAATTTATGGTTATATACTTTGATGATATCCTTATATACAATAAGACAAGGAAGGATCACTTAGACCATCTTTATCTAGTATGTCAGACACTTAGGAAAGAGAACTTGTATGCCAATCTTAAGAAGTGTAGCTTCATGACTACTAGGATAGTCTTTTTAGGTTTTGTAGTAACCCTAGAGGGAGTGTCAGCTGATCCTGAAAAGATCAAATTAATAGTTGAGTGGCCCATACTTAGGAAAATCCATGATGTCCATAGTTTTCATGGATTAGCCACCTTCTATAGAAGATTTATCAAAGGATTTAGTACCATTGTGGCACCGATTACATATTGCATTAGGAAGGGAGCATTTAAGTGGACCAAGAATGATAATAGAGCCTTCCTAGAGATAAAAAAGAAGATGACACAAGCCTCGATCTTGAGACTTCCTGATTTTTCTAAAGTATTTGAAGTTGCTTGTGATGCTTCGGGTGTTGGCATAGGAGGAGTACTTAGTTAAAAGAGTCATCCTATAGCCTTTTTTAGTAAAAAATTAAATGAGGCTAAATCCAAGTACTCAACCTATGATAAAGAGTTTTATGCGGTAGTACAAGCATTGAAATATTGGAGACATAATTTACTACCATAGGAATTTGTTTTGTACTTTGACCATAAGGCACTTAGGTTTCTAAACTCTCAGAAGGAATTAAATCCAAGACATGCTAAGTGGGTAGAGTATCTCCAGTCTTATACTTTCATATTGAAGCATCGAGCTGGTTTAGAGAATAAGGTTGCAGATGCCCTTAGTTGCCAATCAATGTTGCTGAATTGTGTCAATACTGAGGTTGTTGGATTTGACAAGCTCAAGGAGCAGTATGAGTCTTGTCCATATTTTGGAAAAATCTATGAGAAAATCAAGCAAGGACCATCTAGTTTGGATAGTGATTATACTTTGCAAGATGGTTATCTTTTTAAGGAAAATAAGCTTTGCATACCTAGAACATCCCTTAGGGAATTTCTGATTTGGGAGATCCATGCTGGAGGATTAGCAGGACATTTTGGAAGAAATAAGACTATTCTGGCAATGGAGAACCAATTCTTCTGGCCAAGTCTTAAGAGAAATATAGCTCAAATAGTGGCTAGGTGTAGAACTTGTGCTATTATGAAGTAGCAAAAGCAGAACACTAGCCTCTATACCCCTTTGCCTGTGCCTGACTGCCCTTGGCAAGATCTAAGTATGGACTTTGTTCTAGGTTTACCCAAAACCATGAGGCGACATGATTCCATCTTTGTCGTGGTTGACAGATTTTTCAAAATGGCGCATTTCATTCCTTGTTCACAAACATTTGATGCCTCTAGAATCGCTAAACTTTTCCTAGATGAGGTGGTCAGATTACATGGTTTACCCAAGATAATTATGTCTGACAGGGATGTACAGTTCACAAGTTATTTTTGAAAAACCCTCTGGCATATGTTAGGGACTAAGCTGACATTTTTTATTACTTATCACCCTCAAACTGATGGCCAGACCAAGGTAGTGAACCGAAGTCTAGGAAACTTGTTAAGATGTCTGGTAGGGGAGAATACTGGCAATTGGGACCTATTACTGTCTAGAGCTAAGTTTGCCTATAATAGTTCAGTCAATAGATCTACTAGTAAGAGTCCTTTTGAGATTATATATGGGTACAAGCCATGAAAGCCTTTAGATTTGATTCCATTACCCATGAATGCCCGCATTTTCGAATCAGCCGAGTCATTTGCACAACATGTCAAAGCATTGCATAAAGAAATCAGTAACAAAATTAAAAAGAGCAATGAATCATATGAGCATGAGGCTAACTTACATAAGAGATCTAAAGAGTTTAATGAAGGGGACTTTATCATGATCAAGTTATGACCTGAACAGTTTCTAGTCAGAACCATAAAAAAATTACACACCCATAGTGCTGGACCGTATAGGATTATAAAGAAGATTGGACCTAATGCTTATATGCTAGAATTATCATCTGAGTTAGGTATTAGTCTGGCCTTCAATATATTTGATCTAGTCGAGTTTAAAAAACCAATGGTGATACCTAGTGAGCCATTTGAGCCTGATCCCACCTTTGAGAGTGACCCTATCCCAGAATGTCTACCAGCCAAATACTAGAGAGGAAAGAAAAGATTGAGTAGATCATGGATGATAAGATCATAACTACTAGAAATAAGAACTACCAAAGATATCTGGTTCATTAGCAAGGGAGACTTGAGTCTGAGGATTCTTAGATCACCAAAGAGGATCTTCAAAAGTTGAACCCTGACTTGCTAGAACATTACCAGAGCCAAATTGATCCATACTCAATGAGGTCGAGTTCCTTCCACCCCGGGAGAATTGGTGAGGACACAAGAGCCAGGAAGAGGAAGCAAACCTTTTCCAATTCAATTTGGATCACCAATGAGTAAGTCCATGTGTTCTTCACAAAGAACACTCGAGTTCCAGTTGTTTTGAGTTTGTAATTAAGTCAAATTGAGTTGTAATTTGATCAAATTGAGTGTAATTTGGTCAATTAGGGTTGTTGAGTTACCAATTGAGTCCATTAAGTCCATCAATTGGTTTTAGAGTCTTGTAAATAGCACTAATTTGCTTTGTTTGGTGAATTGTCCAATTTGAGTCCTGTAATTAGTGCTTGAATAAGTCAAGGGGTGTCATAAGTACCCAAGACCCAAGTCATCATCACCTTGGTGGATCAATTCTAGGTCAAAAAAGGGTTGTCCAAATTTTTCACCAGACATCCGGACATTGGGACATCCGGACATTGGGATATCCGGATATTGGGACATCTGGATATTTGGACATCAAGACAAAGTTATCCTTATCCAAGATAGGCACCCCATCCCATTTATTTTTCATCGCCCATTTCAATTTCAAGGAGGCGCCCATTTAAGAGGAGTAAAGCAAAATGACTCTGCTTTTCATCTGGCGCCCCCCCTCTCAATTTCACCCATTCCATTCCAGATGATGCCCATACAAAGGATTAGTTCAAATTTAAATGAGAGAATCCAAGATTAGATGGAGTCATCCACATTTCAAAGGGAGCCTTATCCTTATCCAAATACCTTTTTCTCATGCCAAAAGGATTCACGCCTAGATGAATGTGCACCATTTGCTTTCTTCCTTTCTTGATGCCAATTCCAAGATAGCTAGCCTATTTGAAGTTTGAAAGATTTCCAAGATTAAGGAAGAATTCAAATTCAAAGTGTCCTAAGATAAGAAATGAAATCTGAAGATCAAATGGAAGCCCCCTCATCCAAACTTCTTTCAAATTCAATGAAGGATTTTAAACTCAAATTCAAGCATTCAAAAGGACTTCTTATCTCATGTTGCCAACCAAGGAAGATTAAAAATCAGATTAAGAAGGATTTCATGCCAAGAAGTGGGGAGGATTAGTGCTAAATTAAGAAAGGATTAGCGCCATCTCACATCTTAATTTTGTCGCACAAGCTAGAAGCCTTCATTTCATCTCAAGTTGTCGCCCAAGCTATGAAAAGCCAATTCAAAATTCAATTTCAAGGAAGATGCCAAGAAGCCAAGGAGTATTTGAAGTTCAAATTTGTAATTTAAATTCAAATGGAGTCCTATGTTATCTTCATATGTAAAAAATCCTATAAATAGGACCCCATACTCTCCTTGTAATTATTATTATTCATTCATGAAATAAAGATGCATTCTTTCTTCCACAAAGCTGAGTTAGGATTTAGTGTTTATCTCTAAGGACGGGGAGGTCCTTAAGAGCTCAAGATGGGGAGGTCCTTAAGAGCTTAAGGCGGTGAGGTCCTTGAGTGGAGGTTCTGCCAGATTCGACAAGCTGCTACCGATCTTCTTCAAGCTCTATGCATCTAACCCTTCCTTTTTCCATTTTTAATTTGATTTACTTCATTTTTAAAATCTTGTTTACTGCCTTCTCTATAGATCCCAGGTGTTCAAGGACTTTAGAGGATGGATTCTTTGCTTCCAAACCAAGATCTAACGGTAGATCTGAAATCTGGAGTCCCGATCTTTATCTTGCTGCGAGATCTGAGCGACCAAGTAGCCAATCTATCCTGAGTCAAAGAGAATATCCATTGGGGTAAGCAACCAATCCTTTCTCATTAGATTTGGTAGTTGAAACATGGAATAGCCTAATCTTAGATGGTTTCCTAGCCGTCGGGTCCTTATTCTTTATAGCTTGAGAATCAGATTGCGAGTAAGTAGTTAGTTACTTTCTTTAATCTCTTTAGTCTATTATGTTTAGTTGCTTTACTGCTATGATCATTGCTCTTTAAAATATCTTAGACTAAAATTAGATTATCTTACACCGTATCGCATCGTTCCACATAATGGGAGAGATGGAACTTCGTTGCATGGAAGAAAGCCCTGTTGCATGGGAGGAAAGATACCCTATTGCATGGGAGAGATGGAACTCTATTGCATGGGAGGAGAGGATCTCGTTGCATGAGAGAATAGGACTCCTGAGAGGTGACGGGCATTTGAAAAGTCCACAAGCATGAATTTCTTCCCTCTTTATTGTTGTCAGCCCCTTTCCCCCTCTCTTCTTCTCTTCTTTTTTCTTTTCTTTTCTTTTCTTTTTTTTTGTCTTCTTTTCTTGTTGAATTGGGCTCTTGGAATGTGGCACCGCCCGGAGGTGGCTCCATCTTTGGCTTGCTACTTGCTGCCCTGTCAAGGGTGATGATGCACCTTCACAGCTCGGGATTTTTTCTCGAGGTCGCTCCTTGGAGCCCCGAGAGAGAGGAGCTTGCGTGCCCCCACCCCTGCACCCCCGGTCTGCCCCCCGAGGACTAAGGACAAAGGTGGAAACTGTTGTCCCACCCAATTGAGGAGCATTCATCTGCCCCCCTTCCGGGCATGCCAAACTGTTGCCACCAAGATCACCCTGGCCTGCAGCTTTTACATGACTTAGGTGAGTGGACTCCCGTCGGCATCATAGGGTTCACCGATAGGAGGCGATCCAGGGGAACATGTCCTCCTCTACGGGACTTGGTGGAGTCGCTGTGTTTGGAGGTGTCGTTATAAGAATGAGAGGGGCTTGGAGCTATGCTGGTCATCCTGTGGGCCTTTCCGGTGGAGAGAAATCCTTTTTCTCATTGCTCCTCGTGAATGGAGACCTGCAAAAAGTCCCGACCGGGGGTACCAGCGAGGACACTCTGATACTCAAGTCAGTTGGAGAAACAGCCGGAGCTATGTAGGAGAATAATGGCCCAGGAGCCAGTCAATGAGCATGTGGTAGTTTTTCTTACCTTGGTCGGAGGTCCCTCTTACCCGTTATGAGATTACTTTTGTCATTTGGGGAGGCGTGCTCTTCTTGACCTAGGCCTGTGAGGTTAGGATAGGCCTGTGGGGTTATGATGGGTTGGTGAACCTTCCTCTTCTGGGTGGTTTAGAAAGTTGATGAGAGGGTGCAGTGCCTCGGGTGGAGTACTCTTTCCTGATTAGTGTAAATAGTAGCCTGGAAGGCTTTAATGTGGTCCTCCTTTACGGGTGGCATGCTAGAGGACCCACGTGGATGGGGCTCCTTGAAAAGCATGTCGAGCCCACGTGATAGGGCCAAACTATGCGATGCTCCTAGTGGTCGAGCTAGGCTGAGATGCCAAAGTGCCGAATTGACCAGGGTGCTGCCCCTGTGCAGTACACGGGCTAAGAAGAGTGTGCCCAAAGTGGACGAAAGTGAGCCGGGGGCGGTGTCATCCTAGGGCACATTCGATGCACTAAACTTTACGTGCCAGGTTTCCATGCAGACGTGCGAACCGAGAGAAGGCCTGTAGAGGCTTCTTATGCATGTTGGTCGAGGCGAGGCCTGTAGAGACTCCATGCACGTGGATCGAGGTGCATGGTGCAAACCCATGCACTGCTCCCAGCTATTATCGAAGTGCTGGATAGGTTGCCGAGGTGCCGGACCGTGCACGGGCATGTCGTAGCCGGAGCTGGCCACGACACCGTGCGAGAGGATGCCATGTTGGTACCAGACCGGGTGTGGGCATGCCGTGATCGATGCGGAGCTGGAGAGTTCTGCCATGGGGCCGGAGCCAGACCTCACGTGGGCTTAGCCATGTCATTAAAGTCACGCCGCTCCCTAACGTGCTGAGCTGGTCCAGCATGGGCTGAGGTGGGCGGAGTCGCGTTGCCTCCCACTAGACAAAGCCATGTGGGGCGGAGCCAGATTGAGGTGGGCGGAGCCTTGCTGCCTCCCACCGGGCGAAGTCATGTAGGTAGGAGCCGGACTGAGGTGGGCGGAGCCTTGCTACCTTCCATCGGGTGAAGCCGTGAGGGGCGAAGCAGGACTGAGGTGGGCAGAGCCTTGCTGCCTCCTATCGGGCAAAGCCGAAGTGGTCAGACTGGGCACGCTGCGAAGCCATGTCACGAGCTGACCAGAGCAGATGGATGGAGCCTGGCCTACTGCAGGCATGCCGTGGGTGGACCAGAGCGAACGGACGGAGCCGGGCCCATCGCGGGTGGACGAACGGAATCGAGCCCGCCGCGGGCGGATAGACGGAACCAGGCTTGCCACGGGTGGACTGGAGCAGACGGATGTTAGCTGGGCCTATCGAGAGCTCCTACCATCGCTTTTCTCCCATCGGTTCACTTCGTGGAAGCTTGCATGGGCGTGCCTCTGTTAGGAATTGTGTTCCAAAGCCAATCGTTTAGGCTGTAGATGGTTGTGCTATCTTTGTATTTGTATATGAGTTCTTCTTTTAATAAATAAAAGTTTTGGCTGTCCATCATATTTAGTTTTTATGTAAGAACTCTTTTGTGATGGAGTCCTTAGAACTACGTTGTTTGATATAGAGAAGATATATCTAGTAGTTCTTAAATTGGTTCACAACCAAATGATACATTGTTATAGGATGATAATGTATCAAGTGTAGGTTGTTGTATGTCGCATTTGTTGGTTGCCCTCTTAACCCTAGGAGTGTGGAGACACTGGTGTGACATGCAAGTGAAATGTATGACATCTCCTGAACGTGAGCATCTGTGGAGCTCCCTTCTGCCAAAGGGTTACTCAAGAAGGGATATGGATATATGTGTCCCTCAGACATGAGATCACCATGACAGCTTGCAAGCAACTCACTGTACTTTGGTACCGGACTACCTGGATTTCTAATCCAGTGATGGAAGGTTTCTGGGTGCAGTCAAGTACTTGTGGAGTGGTGGTGGATCAAGATGGAATTGACCTCTCCAAATTGTTTGGAGTGAATGACTCACTATATCTCAATTCAGCAAAACCTTAGCCAGGGTAGTTCTTATGAGGAGTCATAGAACTTGTGAGGTTGAGACATGATCTGAATAAACCAAATTAGGGTTGGCAGTCTAACCCTAGGTCATCCTGAGCATTATGAGGTCAAAGGGATGAATAATGTAGCAACCATATGCCAGAGGTTCTTGTGAGGTGCTCTGCATCTTCGACCTATCCGGACATCGGATATCATTGCTAGATGAGGACTTTGACTAGTACCGAAAATGTTCTAGTGCTACCGGCATAGTGTTCGAACCTATGGGGTCACACACTATAGAGGATTTCTATCTGATCTTGTTGCTAATCGACGATTAAGAATAGTTTATCGTCACCCGAAGTCAATATGATTGACTTTGTTCCAAGTGTCGACACTTGAAATTTTGCAAGTGTCAACACTTGGTGAAGTGTCGACACTTGACAATTTTCGAGTATCGACACTTTATGTGACGAGCAGAATTTCTGAAAGGATTTCGTGGGAGGTTTTTGGGCAGGTTTTGACCTAGTTTGAATTTTGAATTCAAACTAGTTTTGGCTCAAAGGCTTTATGGTATGAATGTCATACATGCCTTAATGGGTTAGACCCACTTGGTATGGCCTTGATCCTCTCCCTCATTCTCTCCTCTCATCTCTCCTCCTTCCTTCTTCTCCCTCTCCCTGCTGCCCCTATAAATATGGGACTTTGTGGTGGCTGCAGGGGTTACACACAAGAACTGCAACAATTTTTTGGGAGAAAAGGATTGAGAAGAGTAGTAAGAGCTTTAGGGTTTGGGTGTGTGCTACCTAGCAATCAAGCTAGGTCTTGGGAAGAGAGGTTTTGGAAAGGGATTCCTGCTCTCCTCCTAGTCTTCCTAGAAGAAGAAGATCATCCAAGGATCCCGAAGAGCTAGCACTCCGAGGGAGTTGATCAGAGTCGAGCCCAGGTGTGGATATCCTGTAGAGGCCAGACACGTGTGTGGCTCGAGCGCCCTCCTCCTTCCCACAGCTCTTCACAGCTTCTCTCCAGCACTCTCCGAGGTATAGAGGTATGCCCTTTATATTTATGTTGCTATCTTGTTATGATGTTATATGCATGCTAGATTATTATGCTAGGTCCTGTTGCGGGCAGATCGGTAGATCATTTAGATCTATCTACATAGCCTTTCGCTGTGCATGTCTAAAAATATTTTAAAATGCATATCTTTTGCCCTCTTTTCTTACATATTGTATACTGGGTGTAGGTGTTTTTCACCTACAATGGTATCAGAGCCAGGTTCTTTTTGTAGTATAATGATGCTAGTATGGTAATAACATCTCCTTTCTTTCTTAAGTACTTGGATTGAGTGCTTCACCATAGCCATCAAGTCATAGGAGAGAAGTAGGGCTGCAAGACCCTCTCTTCCCATTCAATGGGATCTTCTATGGCGTGTAGGGGTGCCGCTGTGATTGACTCTTAAAAAAGAAAATAAGAAAGAAAATATGTAGGTTAAAAATGTTTTAATCTAATGAAATGATCATGAAACAACTTTAGATAAGATCTAAGAGTTATTTTTGATCGGTTTTGCTTGTATGTTTGGAAAAACTTTTGATTTGAAATCACTATTTTTTTCATTGTCTCAGGCTGTGAGTCGACACTTGGCCTTTGAAGTGTCGACCCATGGAAAAGTTTCCTGAGATCTGGTTTCTATTTTTCTTTTGAGACAGAATGAAGAGTCGATACTTGATCCTGAAGTATCGACACTTGATCCTGAAGTGTCAACACTTGGCCTTTGAAGTGTTGACACTTGAGTGCGTGTCAGAAAATATGTTGTTCTATTTTCTATTCCCTGTCTCAGGCCTTTAGTCGACACTTGCTTCTGAAGTGTCGACACTTGGGTTGAAAAATTATGAAATAATAATGAATTCAAATTTTGAATTATTTTACATTGATAAATTAAAATTATTTTAATTTATTTAAGGCTGTTGAACTTAATTTTGAATTAAGAATGACTAAAAACTCTAGGAATATGATTCAAAAGATTTTAAGTCATTTCAATAAGTCTTAAGGGTCATGGATTAGCTTCTATTAGGTCCTTAATTAGGTTAGACATAAGTTTAGATGCATTGGACTAATTAGAGAACTAATCTAATCAAATGTTGAGTTAGGATTTCTTCTCTAGTTCTATCTAATGTTAGATTGATTAGTCCATAATCTATACAGACCTAATTTATGGTTCAGCGGAAAGTCCTAGTCTTTAGGCTAGTCTAATCGAGTCTGATGAACCAATTGATGTTGAGATAAGTTTGGCATTGTGATC
This sequence comes from Areca catechu, assembly GCA_021397845.1. NCBI lineage: Eukaryota > Viridiplantae > Streptophyta > Magnoliopsida > Arecales > Arecaceae > Areca > Areca catechu. The sequence goes on along the minus strand of CM038042.1, from coordinate 25,468,977 downwards.
ATGGTTCTTTGGGACTACCTCTTACCTGGCCAACTCTGTTGGTGTCTAAGGCAAGATAGTTAATGACGGAATCCAACCCATGATCTCACTTACCTGGCCAATATGGTCGATCAGGATTGATTAGATAGCTCATTGACTTGTGTTAACCCTTGTCACCCAAGGTTAATCAGTCTTGACTGATTTAAGGTGCCCATGGATCATTTGTTATGTCTATCCCTCCTAGATTGTTGATGTGGTCAGTGGGAGGTTGATCCATGTCTTCTCATCTCTTCATCTATCACATTAATTTAAAAATCCTCTAAATTATTAGTTCCTTAAAAAGATAAAGTTATAGAGATAACCAAGTCCTAGCCTCCCATTAAGTGGGATAGTAATGTGTCCAGTAGTTTGGTGTTCATCGACAGATCCAAAGATCGGGTATTCATCGGGCTATTGGAATTGCTGTTCCTAATATGATGGCTCAGTGCGACTCTCTTAACGATGGTCAGGTGGGCTAACCAAAGTCGAGCTTGACCATTCATTAGTTAGAAGCATTGAATTTTGTCATGTTAATGGTTGGACCTAACTAGGACCTTCAATAGGAGGCCCAAAGGTCGATTGAAGTGCTTCTTAGGGCAAAACCCAATTACTAGAGGTTACTTGGAGAAGTAATCGGTTAAAGAACCTATCTTTAGATACACATGGATGGGCCGGCCAAAGTCAGGCTCATGTGTTGTCTATTGAACTCTAGTACCCACTAAGGAATTAAAGTAATTCCTCGGATTTGAGGTAAAGGCTACCAATCTATGAAAAATAGTGGGAGGGACCTTTAGACTAAAGTCCATGTCTTTAGGTTAATTATTCATATACACTAATTAGTTTTGGTTTTCTTTTTAGATGTCTTCCAACCTGTCACTCCGGTCTCTTCCAACAATGAGAAGCTCAATGGACCCAATTTCGATAGCTGGTATTAAAGGCTCAGGATTGTCCTGGAGCACGAACGGATCCTGTATGTGATATCGGATCCGGTACCTGAGATCCCTTCTGCCAATGCTCGGGGTTCGATCAGAGACACTTATCAGAAGTGGCTCTCTGATAGGACCACTGTTCGATGTATCATGTTGGCTACGATGAACATGAGTTCAGTCAAAAATTTGAGGAAGCCCAGTCGAAAGAAATCCTTCAAAGGTTGAAGGAGTCTTTCGGGATACCAGATGACATTGAGAGGTACAAGGTCTCCTGTGCCATCTATAATGTATGGATGCGTGATGGGGCCTCGGTCACTGATCATGTATTATACATGATCGAGATGATTGAGCACCTGGGCAATCTTGGATGTCCCTTGCATGAATAGCTTGGGAAAGATGTGATTTTGAATCTCTCCCCTCCTCCTATCTAGACTTTCTCGATCATTATAGAAAGAATAAGCCTGCAGTCACTACCATGGTCTGTTGGGGTTGCTACAAACTTATGAGAAAGACCACCAGTTGTATAAAGGGGTGGTGAATCTAGTGGGAGGTTCTTTGGGAGGATGTTGTCCCTTTAAGAAAGGGAAGAAGAAAAATAATAAAGGAAAAAATGTGCTTAGTGCTTCTGGGCCCAGTCAGGCCAAGAAAGTGAAGGCTGATAAAAGCCAGGTGGAGTGCTTCTTCTGCAAGAAGTGGGGTCATTGGAAGAGGAACTATCCTCTTTATATAGCATCCCTTAACCCGAACAGGTCCAAGAAAAAAAAGCTGCAGGATGGTCCTGGACAAGGTATTTATATGATAACACCTTGTAGTTTCTCTGTTTGCGATACTACTAACTGAGTATTGGATACAGGAATTCCAATTCACATTTGCAATTCTTTGCAGGGACTTCAAGTTAGTAGAATTTTTGAGGATAGCGAGAGAATCTTGAATGTGGAAAATGGAAGCCGAGTTCCAGTTATGGCGTTGGGAGTCCTTAAACTTGTTTTCAAGTCCTGTACTATCATTTTAAACGAGTTCCATTTCTATCCTTTTATTTTGAATGTCATTTCTGTAGGCTAGTTGGCCATATATGGTTATGAACTATTAATAAAGAATGACATTTGCAAAATCATTTTGAATGATTTTGTTATTTTGAATGGACAAATGCATGATGGCATTTATGTACTGTCGTGACCTGTTAGTATAATGTACACATCTAGCAAATGCCCTATGATAGATAATGTCAGCGATGCGTACCTATGGCATTGTAGACTAGGTCATATTAATAGGAATAGGATAAATAGGATGAAAATCGAGGGTCTTCTCGATTTTAGTGAAGATAGTTCACTTCCAACCTGTGAGTCCTGTCTTCTTGGAAAAATGACTAAGTCGTCTTTTACTGGAAAATGTGAACGAGCCAATGAAATTCTAAGTCTGATACATATTGATGTATGCGGACCCATGAATGTTAGTGCTAGGAGAAGGTATGGTTATTTCATTACTTTTACAGATGACATTTCGAGGTATGGTTATGTCTTCTTGATGAGACATAAATCTGAATCATTTGAAATATTTAAACGATATCGTAATGAAGTAGAAAAACAAACCATAAAGTATATCAAAATCCTTCGATCTGATCGAGGAGGTGAATACCTTTATGGCGAGTTTCTGACATATCTTAAGGAGAATAGGATTCTCTCTTAGTGGATGCCTCCAAGGACTCCCCAGTTAAATGGATTGTCTGAGAGGAGGAATCGAACCCTGTTGACATGGTTCGGTCCATGATAGGCTTTGCTTCTCTGCCGATATCCTTTTGGGGATATGCTTTAGAATCAGCCTGTTACCTTCTGAATAGGGCTTCAAGTAAGTCCGTTAGTAAAACACCATATGAGATATGGACTGGACGTAAGCCGACACTATCACACCTCCGGGTTTGGGAGTGCCCAGCTTATGTAAAATGTTTGGAAACGGACAAACTTGGGCCTAGGTCTAACCGGTGCCTATTTGTTGGGTATCCAAAAGAGTCTAAGGGGTATTACTTCTACTTAGCCGAGGAACAAAAGTTGTTCGTCAGTTTTAGGGCTATCTTTTTGGAAAAGGAGTTCCTTGGTGAAGGAACTGTAGCCACTAAGATTGAACTTAGTGAAGTTCAAAAAGTAGAAGAACCAACACACTTAAGGGACAACATAGAACCGGCTGTGATTATATCACACCCAGAGTCCACTCAGAAACCATTAAGGAGATCCAGTAGAGTACCGAGCCGACCGGACAGATACTATGGTTTCTTGGTTCGGGACGGTGATCCCATTAAACTCGATGAGAACAATGAGGATCCGATCACCTATATGGATGCATTGCAAAGGTCTGACTCTGAGAAATGGCTTGGAGCCATGAGATCCAAAATGGAGTCCATGGAGATCAACAATGTATGGATATTGGTTGATCCACCTGAAGGGATAAAACCCATTGGGTGCAAATGGATTTTTAAGTGAAAAAGGGGTGCAGATAGAACGGTGGAGACCTATAAAGCCCATCTAGTTGCCAAAGGGTATCATCAACGTTATGGTATTGACTATGATGAGACGTTCTATCCTATGGCTATGCTCAAATCCATTCAGATTATGCTTGTTTTAGCAGCACACTTTGACTATGAAATCTGACAAATGGATGTCCGAACAGCTTTCCTGAATGGTGAGCTGGAAGAGGAGGTGTATGAAAGGTAAACTAGTAGCGAGCATGCTTTCTATTTTAAAACTTTTTCAAAATAACATGCAGCGGAAGCATTATCGAGAAGATTAACATTTAATCTAAGCATTCTTTTAAAACTTTTCTATGCTACTTATCCCAAGATCTTGCATGAATGATTAATATAAACTATGAAATCATGAATTTATGCAATGAACATTTCAAAGCAACATATCCATATATGTAAAACCATACCTCATATGAAGTGGAGATGCTCTCCACCGTGAAAGATCCAAGAGGAGGAAGAAGAACTTTGCTTAGCCGCATACGTGTCCGGCCTCTACAGGTGGTTCACACCAGGGCTCTTTCAAAATCCACTTCCACTCCAAGTGCTAGCTTGTTGTGGAATGATTTGATCGGAACTCCTTTTCTTCTTTCGATGCCGGACTCTCCGAATGAATGAAGAAACTCAAGAGGTGGAGAATGAGTGGTTGGAACCCTTCCCAAACACTCAATCCTAAGACCTAGATCACTAGGTACAAATATGCACACTCTTCTCCAAAAAACTTCACACCCATAAAACTAGAACTTTTCCTAGTTTCTTTCCTTTCTTCCCTTTGATTTTTTTCCATCATTTCTTTGCTGAATTTTTCCTTAATTTTGTCCTCCCATTTCAGCCCATTAAGTAGATGGAGAGGGAGAGCGAGAGTGGGGAGTTATAGGTGTGGTAATGGATAGTTATGGAAAGTTATGGTCATGGAAAGTTACATAACTCCCCAAAACTGAATTTAAACTTATTTAAATTCAGATTAATGTCTTAATTATTTTCAGTTCATAACTGAAATCAATTGGATCAAGTGTGCATACATTGGGTTCAACCCGATTGGACCCAAACCTATTTTGAACCAAATCCTATTTGATTCGTTCCAGATTTTTATAGCTCAATCAAATTGGGCTATCAAGTAATCACATTACTTAATTCACCTCCATGTATCACCAACTATTAGTAAAAATTTCATGTCACAACCTTTTGTGACATCAAGTGTCTACACTTGTGAAATCAATAAGTGTCGACACTTACACAAGTGTCGACACTTTCAAGAATATCAAGTGTCGACACTTGGATAAAGAAAAAACCCTTTTTTTCTGTGAGTCCATGAACGATTCCCAATCGTTCTCTGATCACTAGATCAAGTAGAAACCCCTATGGTGTGTGACCCCATAGGTTCAAACACTAAGCCGGTAGCACTGGAACATTTTCAATACCAGTCAAAGTCGCCATCTAGCAATGACACCCGATGTCCGGATAGGTCGAAGTTGCAGAGCAACAATCAAGAACCATTAGATATGGAAACCTTGTAATTAATCCCTTTGACCTCAATGCTCAGGAAGGCTTAGGGTTAAACTGTCCAACCCATAAAGTCCATCAACAATGTGTCTCAATCTCACAAGTCCTGTAACACTTTACAGAGAATACCCTGGCCAAGGTTTTGTTAAATTGAAATACAGTAAGATATCTGCTCCAAACACTTTGGAGGGGTCAATCCCATCTTGATCCGATCACCGCTACACGAGTACTTAACTGTACCCAGAAACCTTCCATCCCTGGATTAGAAATCTAGATAGTCCAGTACCAAAGTATAGTGAGTTGCTCGCAAGCTACCATGACGATCTCATGTCTGAGGGATAACTACGTCCATATCAAAACTCTAGGTAGAAAAAAGTACAGACGGGTCACGTTTGATGAAATGTCAAACACAACATCTGCATACCATACCAGTGTCTCCACACTCCTTGGTTAAGAGGACAACCAACGACTATGGCACACAACGACCTATACTTGATATACTATCATCCTGAAATAAGTGTATCATTTGGTCGCGAATAATTTTAGGACTATATGATATATCCTCTCTATATCACATACAAATAGTCCTAAGGACTTCATCACTCAAGAACTCATTACAGAAAGATGAAATAGTGATGAACTACCAGAATAAACATTTTATTCAATAATATAATTCATATATAATTACATCAAATGTACAACTGTCTACAGTAGAAATTGGCTTTGGGACACATTTTCCAACAGTGTATATGATACAACCTGAAGGGTTCACATCCATAGATGAGTCAAAGGTGTGCAGGCTTCAAAAGTCCATCTATGGACTGAAGCAAGCATCAAGGAGTTGGAACATACGATTTGATAAGTATATTAAGTCATATGGCTTCGTTAGGAATGGAGAAGAGTCTTGCATTTATAAATGGGCTAATGGTTCTGTGATTGTATTACTTGTGCTGTATATGGATGACATTCTCTTAATCAGAAATGACATTGTAGCACTACAAGGAATAAAGGTTTGGTTGTCATCTTAGTTCTCTATGAAAGACTTGGATAAAGCCTCTTACATACTATGTATGAAGATCTATAGAGATAGATCTAAGAGACTTCTATGATTGTCCCAGTCTACGTACATCAACACCGTACTGAAATGGTTTAGCATGAAAAACTTCAAGAAGGGCCATCTCCCGATAGGCACTGGAATTGATCTCTCCAAAAGCAATTATGCGACAACTCCTGAGGAGAGAGAGCATATGAGTAGAATCTCATATGCTTCGGCAGTGGGTTCTATCATGTACGCCATGACATGTACTAGACCAGACGTGGCATACTCACTAAGTATAGTGAGCAGATGCCAGTCTGACATAGGTGAAGCTCATTGGAAAGTGGTAAAGACCATCCTTAAGTATTTACAAAATACTAAGGACCAATGGCTAATTTATGAAGAATTTGACTTGAAACTTGTAGGGTATACTGACTCTAGTTTTCAGTCAGATAAAGATGATACCAAGAGTGTGTCAGGTTTTATCTTTACCCTGGATGGAGAAGCTGTTTGTTGAAAAAGTTCCAAGCAGCCTACCATGGCATACTCAGTATTCGAAGCAGAGTACATTACAGCATCAGATGCAGCGAAGGAAGCTATGTGGTTGCGAAAGTTCCTTGGCGAGCTGGGAGTGGCACTTTTCCTGGATGGTCCTGTTCCGATGTACTGTGACAACACTGGAGCCATTGCTCAAGCCAAAGAGCTGAAGTCTCATCATCGCACAAAGTATATTCTACAGTGCTATCACCTTGTGCGAGAGATCGTGGAACGAGGTGACATTGACCTTCAGAAGATCGATGAAAAGGAGAACCTAGCTGACCCCTTCACTAAAGCCATCGGAGTTCAAGATTCGACTGTTGTAAAAGAAAAATGGGAATGAGATTCTGTACTGATTGGCTTTAGTCCAAGTGGGAGTTATTGGGAATTGTGTTCCAAAGCCAATCGTCTAGGCTGTAGACGATTGTGCTATCTTTGTATTTGTATATTAATTCTTTTTTTAATAAATAAAATTATTTATTTTTGGCTGTCCATCATATTTACTTTTCTTGTAAGAACTCTTATGTGATAGAGTCCTTAGAACTACATTGTTTGATATAGAGAAGATATATCAAGTAGTTCTTAAACTAGTTCACAACCAAATGATATATTATTATAGGACGATAATGTATCAAGTATAGGCTGTTGTATGTCGTATTTGTTGGTTGTCCTCTTAACCAAGGAGTGTGGAGACACTGGTGTGACATGCAAGTGAAATGTATGACATCTTACTGAACGTGACCATCTGCGGAGCCCCCTTCTGCCAAAGGGTTTCTCATTAAGGGATATGGGTATATGTGTCCCTCAGACCTGAGGTCAGCATGGCAGCTTGCAAGCAACTCACTGTACTTTGATACCGACTACCTGGATTTCTAATCTAGTGATGGAAGTTTTCTAGGTGCAGTCAAGTACTTATGGAGCGGTGGTGGATCAAGATGGAATTGACCTCTTCAAATAGTTTGGAGTGAATGATTCACTATGTCTCAATTCAGCAAAACTTTGGCCAGGATAGTTCTTGTGAGGAGTCATAGAACTTGTGAGGTTGAGATATGATCTGGATAAACCAAATTAGGGTTGGCAGTCTAACCCTAGGTCATCCTGAGCATTATGAGGTCAAAGAGTTGAATATGCGGCAACTATATGCCAGAGGTTCTTGTGAGATACTCTGCATCTTCGACCTATCCAGATATCGGGTATCATTGCTAGATGAGAACTTTGACTGGCACTGGAAATGTTCCAGTGCTACCAGTTTAGTGTTCGAACCTATGGGATCACACACCATAGAGGATTTCTATATGATCTTGTGGCTAATCGATGATTGGGAATCGTTTATCGTCACCCGAAGTCAATATGATTGACTTTGTTCCAAGTGTCGATGCTTGGAATTTTATAGGTTTTGTCTTTACCCTGTGACGAACAGAATTTTTGGGAGGATTTTGTGGAAGGTTTTTGGGCAGGTTTTGATCTGGTTTGAATTTCGAATTCAAACTAGTTTTGGCTCTAAGGCTTTATGGTATGAATGTCATACATGCCTTAATGGGTTAGACCCATTTGGTATGGCTTTGATACTCTCCCCCATTCTCTCCTCTCATCTCTCCTCCTTCCTTCTTCTCCCTCTCCCTGCCGCCCTTATAAATGTGGGACTTTGTGGTGGCTGCAGAGGGTTACACACAAGAACTGCAACAATTTTTTTGGGGGAAAAAGATTGAGAAGAGTAGTGAGAGCTTTAGGGATTGGGTGTGTGCTACCTAGTAATCAAGCTAGGTCTTGGGAAGAGAGGTTTTGGGAAGGAGTTCCTGCTCTCCTCCTAGTATTCCTGGAAGAAGAAGATCGACCAAGGATCCCGAAGTACTAGCACTCCGAGGGAGTTGACCAGAGTCGAGCCCAGGTGTGGATATCCTGTAGAGGCCAGATGCGTGTGTGGCTCAAGCGCCCTCCTCCTTCCCACAGCTCTTCACAGCTTCTCTCCAGCACTCTCCAAGGTATAGAGGTATGACCTTCATATTTATGTTGCTATCTTGTTTTGATGTTATATGCATGCTAGATTATTATGCTAAGTCCTGTTGCGGGTAGATCGGTAGATCGTTTAGATCTATCTACTGAGCTTTCCGCTGTGCATATCTAAAAATATTTTAAAATGCATATCTTCTGCCCTCTTTTCTTGCATATTGTATGCTAGGTATAGGTGTTTTTCACCTACAGCCTCGACGTGCCTGGTTGGGGTGAGCAGAGCCAGAGAGCTTCTTGGGCCGAAGCGGGCTACCCCGCATGCCTGGCTGGGCTCCAGGCATGGCCGAAGCGGGCTGGCCGAGGTGCCAACCTGGCCGAGCTGGGCTCCAGGCACGGCCGAAGCGGGTTGGCTGAGGTGCCAACCTGGCCGAGCTGTGCTCCAAGCATGGCCGAAGTGGGCTGGTCGAGATGCCGACCTGGCTGTCACCGGGGTAAATTCCCCTCAGAACAAGCGGATCCACTATCTTCTTTTGATGAGAGACTTGGGGATACCCGTGGAGCTCATGGCCACGTCAGCCATCAAGGAGGATCCCGTGTCAGGGCCGAATGGAGGTTTCATGAAAATAATAAGTTTAAATTTTTGGTGTTTTCCCCCTGGCCTCTTCTCCTGAGATATCTATCTAAGATGAGGAGGAGGCTTCTTGTTATTGTGATGTATGAAATGAAAATTAAGGGATCCCATTTATATCTCCGCTGCTGTTACCTTCTATAAGGACTCTTATCAGGTCACGTACCATCCAATTATAGCTGCTCCAAAACTGAGTGGCCCATCCAACCCAGGTGCATTTTGGATGGGTCTGGCTCTGGTTTCTCAGCCCGGTGGATTGGACCAGGTAAAAATTTGATCCCATCCGTTAAACATGTCGGGCTTGGATTTTCATTGACCCATCAATCCCGAGCCCGATCCAAGCCTGATTATTTAAATTAATAACTTATATATATAAAAATTTTACAAAATTATATCCTTATCCTAAATTTTAAATCTCTTATCTCATCCCTTCTTACTCCAGCGTGCCTCGTTGTATCGTCCGCTCCCTAATTTTGGTTATGCGCAAGGCTGAGCCCGATCCGCTCGATAAGCAAGCTTATGTTGAACAAACTAGAGGCAACGTGAATCTCAAGCTTGTGCAGCACAAATCTCAAGGCATATTGAGTGACAATAGTGGGGGTTGCAAGGTTTCGTTTGCCTCGAAGAGTATGTGTGTTTCAACTAGATATATGCTAGTGCTGCTCAACTAACCAACGCTGTGAAACATTTAAAAATTGTAGACATTTTCTTCCTCTATAGACTTGGAGACTAGAGTTTATGATGGAGCTGGGAAGGAGAACTCTTGAGTTCATTCTCAAGTCTTTTATGATCTTTTCTCTTGTATTGCTCCCTACCTTTGGAAGGAACCGATCCATGGAATATCAAAATTTTTATATTTGGCTCGCATGCAATAAAATTAACAAACTTACTTACAAAGATTCCAAAAACAGCAGTGTTCTAACTGCAATGGACCCAAACAAAAACCAACGCTATATCATGCCATTTATTTATTATTTTAATTCTTTCAATATTACATAATGACAAGTATAATGATTGTTTTAATGGTATAGAACAACTTTATAATGCTGCATTATTTTTCAAATCATTGTTTATGTAATAAAATACTATTTTTTGGATGGTAAAAAATCTTTTGATGAGAAAATGGTGAAAAAATGCATGTTATAAAATAAATAAGAACAACTTATATCAGAAATATATGCAAATAATAGGCATTATTTGTGTTATAATAAATTGTGATAACACTACATATCTTCTTATAGATTATAGTTTAAGCATGAAATTGTTAAAATAGATAGCCTTCTCTTTTAAGCTCTCTTTCTCACTAGCACAATTTCTACAAATCCAATTTTCCTACTCTAGTGGTTGTTGCCATTGTTGTCGATATTCTGAAACTACTCATTACCTTTTTCTTTCCAGCTACATTTAATTAGGTGTGTAAACGGGTGGAGCTTAAGTGAGTTGAGTCTTCTTTTTAGTACACTTATTTTGATGGAAACTTCTTTTTAGTACATAACTCCTGCTTTGCTCCCCCCTCCCCCCAAAAAAGGTGACCTAGGTCAACTCGAGCTTAGCTCCATGAAGCTAGCTTGAGCTCTGCTAAATTTCGATCTAGCTGGGTTTAGGCTTAGTACGTATAGCTTAATAAAAGTGCAAGGGCAGCACATGGTGATAATTGCAAGATAGAGGCAATGAGTGTGATGCCGGGAGGTGTTGAACTCCCCTATAAAATGAAGAAAACAAATAGGATGCCAACGAAATAGATTGTGGCAAGAAGCAAACCCATCTACAATTTCAAAGCCTAAATGATAGCAGTGAACCTACATACCAATAATTAGCTTCCAAAGAATATGGACGATTTTTAGGGTAGGTGACATGATAGGTCTCTCAGCTCCAAGGCCAACTCACCACTTTGGATGGCCACTTCTAGGATACAACTATGAAACACTCAATCACAAACCCTAGGTATCCACCAAATGGGAGTGAAGAGAGGATAAAGAGAAAACAAGAGAAGACTATATCTTGGAGAAAAAAAAAAACCTAATTTTTACCCAATAAACTTGAGGATGCATGATTACAGTAGGAGCTCCAAGGTGGTCTTTAATTATAAGCAACACAAGGGGAACCTTTTTCCTAGACTTCCAATGTAGAATATATTGTATTCATGAGTACCATATATAGCAACCTTTTTCTTCTCCTTTCCAATGTGGGGTTCCTAATCATATTATAACCCTAGCAACTCTTAACTATTAAATTTTCTAATAATATCAAAATTCCCCATAAGGAATGTTTGCTAACATCAAACTACCTAAAGTCTACTAACATGAAATTCCCTAAATTAATAATTGGTGTCTAATATGGGTGGTGCCGAATGTGGGACTCAAACCCATGCACCCAACAGGTTAATCCTAGATACTCTAGCATCATACTCTTCTATTTGGAGAAGACTCGCTATCAAGTCCAAATCTCCCTAGTCTTCATGATGGGGAGAGAGATCAGCTATGTTGAAAGTAGCAGTTATAGTATAATCTTCATAAAATTCAATTTTGTAAGCATTGTCATTGATTTGTTTCAGAATTTTAAAAAGGTCATGTACTTCCATTCCTCTATTAAATAGTTGAAGTTTATTAATAAATCAAGTTGTAGGGACTATTATAGTGGTCACCCAAAGAAGAGGTATAGTGATGCGCCTAATTCCCCACCAAAGTTAAATATAAAGGATACTTATTCACTTTGATAAAGTTTTTAGTCTCATTATTTAATGATAACATGAGCATGTGGTATTTATTTGTATCATTAATTAATTCCTATAATTATTGATAATAGCATAGATAATTTTTTAATAGATTAAATTTCTTAGATTGAAAAGAAAGAATAATGCTCGTATTAAGATATGCTGATCTTGACCTAGTGTTTTGAGTATATTAAGATATGCTGATCTTGACCTAGTGTTTTGAGTGGATAAATGTTTGCCACTTGTACATAAAAGTATGCTAAAATAGATGAGATTTTATGATAAAAAGAAGTGTTTCAATCTCCTTAGTTTGGTCCTAATGAAATCCCACATGACTAGGCACATTAGGAGATTCATCCTTTCCTAAGATAAAAAATGTAATCTCTTAGATGCTGCAAAGCAACAATTCATAAGCACTTTCAAGGCTAAGGAAAGTACAATAATAACAAAACTAGTCTTAATGAGATAATAAAGAAATGATAATATCCACGAGTACATTATGGAGACGAGGGATATTATAGTATAGTAAAATGATCTTAAGGTTGTTGTATTTGATGTAATTTTAGTCCACTTTATTCCTACTTTTCTCCCTGTTAGGTAAGATCTCTTTAAAGTTTCCTATAATGCGTACAATGAGAATTGGACAATAAATAGATTGCTGACCAAATGTGTGCAAAAAGAGTAAAGAAGACAAAAATTATGAACCTTACTTCACATTAGGCTAGTGGAAAAGTAGATAAAGGGAAAGTTACATCCAAAGCAAAAGGGAAGAAAGCATCGGCTATGACATTAGGTGTAGCCAACAATAAAGTAATCAAATATTTCTTCTATAAAAGGAAAAGATATCAAAAGAAGAATTGTATAATGTTTGAAAATTATCTACAAAAGAAAAGCACCATTTATTCTCACATGTGTTTTGATTACAATCTAGTAAATGTTTCATACTCTATCAAGCGGATTATTGACTCTAGTACATCTATGTATATTGCTAACAATTTGCAAGACATCCTATAAAGAAGCCCTCCAATTGAAAGTGAATGATGCATCACCATTGAAAATTATGCATCATCATTGCAAGGCATCCTATAAAGAAGCCTTCCAATTGAAAGTGAATGATGCATCATCATTGGAAATCGTGCATGTCCATATATTAAAGCAATTGGATGATATAGGATAGTTTTGGACTAGATTTACCTTAAATTTGGATAGGACCTCCTAGATTACTTTTCTAGAAATTTAGCTATTGTTGTTGGTTTGGATGAAGTTGGCTTTCATGCTATATTTGGAAGCTTTAGATTTAGTTTAATTAATGGCTATAGTTATTAGTTGTGGTTTGCTATATAATGGTCTTTACAAACTTTTCTTAGATCATTCAGTTAAGCAATCTTTCTTGTAAATTCTTTTATTAGCAATAAAAAAGATAAAATTAATGGAAATTCTTTTATAGCATTAGAAACTAGAGCACATGTCTAAAGAAATGGTCACAAGATTAATGAAGGATGAGATCTTAGTATAGTTAAATTTCACTAATTTTTGAGACCTATGTTGATTGTATAATGAAAAAACTGATAAACACATCTAGAAAAGATGTCAAGAGGAGTGAAAAAATTTTAGAAATCATTCACACTGATTGATTGTATGTAGACCTTTTTCTCTATGTCTAATAGTAAAAATATTTCACCATTTTTATTGATGATTATTGATGATATATATATTCTATTTTATAAGATTATTATTTTGATAACTTTAAAAATTCAAAATAGAAGTAGAGGGATAATCAGATAAAGTGATTAAAGAGGTTGGATTGAACAGAGGTGGCAAGTTCTATAATTGACATATAGATAGGACAAAAGCTAGGACCAATAGTAAAATTTCTAAAAGCTAGGATAAGGGTATTGTACCAAAATACATTGACAAGAATGAAAGATCAAAATGGTACCTATAAGAATGAACAAAATGCTTAAAGAAAAAAGGTTTGGACTAGAATAAATTACTCTAGCTTACCTATTTTCTTGTGGGATGAAAAGATTGCTATGTATATCTTAAATAGGTTACTTACTAAGATAGTTTAAAAGACTCTTTATGAGTTATGAATCAAGAAGGAAACCCAATTGGGGATATGTGTGTATATAGGAATGTCCAACTGAAACAAAAAATGCACAACCCACATGAGAAGGTATTTGACCTAAGAATGAGTAGTGATTTTTTTTATTAATTATTTAGAGTGGTCAAATTGGTACAGATTCTATTGTCTATCTGATACATGCATCACAAATAATAGAAACTAATAAAGGTAAAGTTTTAGAGGGTGGTTATTTTATTAGAAGTGGACAACCTCAAGATATCATCTTTAAAAAAACACAGAAAATAATCTTTACACCTAAAAAGCAAATTGAAGTACTAACTCTTATCATTATTCCTCAAGTATTATTATTCCTCAAGATAACATTCAGAAGGGAGGGACCATCACTAACTAGTACATAAGGTTCCTACTCTTGAAGAGATAATTGTCTAACAACTATCGCAAGTGAATCAAGGGATAGTTTTCTTGAAATCTAATAGAATAAGGAAATTTGCTGCACCTTCATATTATATAGTTCATCTAATTAACATAGATGAAAATAAGGATGACCTTGATATGTTCTCAGTGACCATGAAAAGCGAGAACTCCTTACAATAGCTGGATGTCATGAAAGAAAAATTAATCTCCATGAATAACAACAATATCTGGGATCTTTTGACCTACCTGAACGGGTGCGATTAGTAGGTCATAATAAAGGATCTATAAGACTAAAATGAACTTTGATGGCAAGATTAAATTGTATAAAGACATATTTGATAGATTTGTGAAAAAGAGGTTCATACAAAAGGAAGGTATTTACTCTATAAAGGTCTATGAACTAATTTTATTAAAAGATTCTTTGGATTGCCACAGTTTTAGTAGCTTATTTTGATTTAAGGTTATGTCAAATGGATATAGGATTAGCCTTCCTCAATCGAGACCTACAGCAAGAGGTTTTTATGGATCAACCTAGGGGCTTTGTTATTAGTGAACAAAAACACTGGCTTCTAGAAAGTGTATCTCAAATTTAATAGGATAATCATTTTTTTTTATTTAAAAAAATATTATTGATTAATATATCTATATACCAGAAGGTTAGTAGGTGCAAGTTCATAATTTTGGTGTAATATATTAATGATATTCTACTTGCTAGAAATGATTTTGGTCTACTTTAGAAAACCAGATAATATCTATTCAAAATCTTGGGGTAAAAATATGGGTGAAGTCACTTGTATTATCAATATTAACATTCATAGAAATGGAATCTTAGGAATGCTTGATCTCTTCTAGAGTGGCTCCTACTGTAAAAGATGATAAATTTAACAAATTGCATTGTCCAAGAAATGAAACTAAGAGAGAGGAAATAAGGTCCGTACCCTATGCATCTTTCATTGGGAGTTTTAATTGTACCCAGGTTTATATATGATCAAATATTTCTTTTGTTGTATCAATGCATGGGCTGTATTAACATAATCCAAAAATTAAACATTATTAAGCTGGAGAAAAGTCATTCATTACCTATTAGGCACAAAAGGCTACATTCTCATATACAAACATTTAGATCATTTTAAAAGCATTGCCTATTTTGATTCATACTGTCATGCCCCAAATTGATGGTCCAAGCCAAACATGTAATAGATACCCACACATCCAAAAGGTTTAACCCCACAAGATATGCAAGGCATTCCCTTTTATTTATACACATTCATGTTATTCCAAACTTAGGAAATGGTAGAAATAATTAATCTAATGCATTAGTTCAAAAGAAATAGTCCATAATCACTCATGATAATATGTACAAATAAATTTATTCAAGAAAAAGCAAATCAAATGTCTCTAAATCCTAAGTTCCTCATTGCTTGGTCCTAAGCCCAACCCATCTATTTTGCCACATCTACACAAAATAATAGAAAAGAAGGTACGGGCTATACAGGCTAAGTTTCCAAAATTTCTAGTGGGATCGAGCATAAAATAATTTTTCTCTAAATATTAATAAATTAACAAAATTAAAGTATATTATTGACATAATTTCATTTTCAAAATATGTTATACATAATAGTGAAATTTAAATTCTCTCTCATCTTTTTCATGATATATGGCAATGACCAGTTCCATGAAAAGATTTGAAAGAAATTAGCCCTAGAATACAAAGCACATGATATATTAACATGTGCCAATGATCAACCCCAGCTACTTTGGCTCAAAAGGGAAACTCGCTAAGAATCACATGATGATGGTTACCCCTTGACAGGGCATAGATACCATTCTCGATAATAAAGATGCCATGTATTAGCATGTTCCCATTATCAGCTTCATCTATCTAAGTTAAGAAAGACTAGCTCTACTAGCAATTGACCTTGACAAGATAAGTCTAGAATCAACTAGTTTTTAATGTATTGTCAATAATCAATTTTGTTGGCTAGACTCGAATCATAGTCAAATATGAGAGTTTTTCAGAATTCTAACCATAACTAGTTTCTCTTATAAAATATACTCATTTTTAATAGCATAAGCAATATCAACTAGAATTTCAAATCTTATTTTCATATATAGAAAAATTATTTCCTTTCAAAACTTCATGCAAGATTTAAAACAAAAGTATTCATTTCTTTTAAATGCCATGCAGTATTAAAATATAAATATAATCACTTTTCAAACTTTATAGTTATACAAATAAATCACAAATTTCATAACCATGCTAGAATAAAGATTATACTTAATCCAAAATTTTTTGAATTCTCTTTTTATGTAAAACATAATATTTACAAATATGTGATATTTTCTAAACTTTTTAATTTCCAAATACTTACATATATTTCGTTTTATTCATAGACAATCATTCATTAGAAATTTGAATTCCATGCACTAAAAATTCTTTGGAGATAAAGGAAACTTACCATTTTTGCTCTAAAAATCTTTCAAGATTCACTAATTAGGAAAATCATCAAAAAACCTAAAATAATAAAGTGTCTCGTTAGACTTCTATAAGTTATCATATAACTTGAAATGTCTCATGATAGGATCCAATCTAGTCTCCAAACCTAGCCTAGTATCTAAGGGCCTTAATTGCCACTTAAATCTAATAATTAATCAATACCCAACATCAACACTAGCATTTCACAATAAGATAGAGTTTGTAATTACTTGAATGTAAAGGAATCATCTCGATTATGCCTCCTTGCTATCAGGATTTGGGTTTCCATATGATCATATCGAATATCCTTGGTTAGACTTAATCAACCAATTAAGAAAAAATAGACTAATTAAAGACAATTAGATTCAATCTGGTTCAACCAACAGAAAAAGAGAGAAAGATAGAGAGAGAGCTTGGTATAGGTTCAATCAACCCATAATCTATCTAATGTGGCTAAATCCAATTGGAGGCCTGGTCTATTCAGTATGGGTCTCGATCTAAGGCTGATCATGGGCCAGCTATATGGTTTGAGTCAATCATTAAGGAAAAGGATCCAAATCTAGTTTTCTTATGGACCTGATCTAAAGAGGAAAGACCACATTAGGGGATGGATCTAAAAAAAATCATTTGGCTATTACACTCTAGTGACTCTAATACTAAATTACAAAGAAAGTATTGATGATGAGTAGTAGCCCAACTTTGGGATTCTCCTAGATTAGATATTTATAACAAAATGTTGCTACAATAGGTTACTGGAAAATGTTTTCTACACAATAAGTTGTAACAAAATGCTATTACAATTTGGAATACAGATTACAACAAAGAAGTTGTTAAGAGCTAGAATACTACATAATTTGAATGTTTTCAAAGTATTGTTGCTTATGATCGACTGAATTCATGGGCTTCTTCCCTCTAATTGAGATTACCATAAGAAAGAGAAGGAAAAAAACAATCCCCTCTATGACACAAAGCCACAATCAAAAATCCATATATGATTTTCTAAAAAACAAAGAATGTTTGAAAAGAAAAGGGACTACAAACAAAGAAATCATCCATTAGAAAAAAACTTTTAACCATACTATGTAAAATAAATGTTGCTTTCCTTTTGACAATGTAAAATTCTAAGAAGGAATTGTTTTCATAAATGGCAAATCCTCTTGTAAGTATAATTGACCTTGAAATTGAGGTGTTTGTAATATCATTGTATTGCTTATTATGCATTTTTTCATAGTGTTTAACAAAATATATTTTTATATATTACTATTAAATAATTGATTAATTAATATGCTTTTTGGTTGTTTGTTTACTCAGTTGTTTGGCTCTTATTCTCCCAACTTGGGAAGAAGTTGGGTCTATAATTGAATTTTAGCTATGCCTTTCAACCAGTCGAAGGCATCATGATCACCCTTTGATGTAAGCTATCCCAAGTTTTTTATCCCATTAATAGGAAAAATAATTGGTTAGAACTATTTTACCATGTGGACTTTTGACCATCCAATAAAACATCGTCCTATTATTCGATAATTCAAAATTTCAAAACTTCTCACTTGGTTGAAAAGTGTGAATAGAAATAAAGTTCAAAGTTAACTATGGTTAGTCATTTCCAATCCAACTATTGCTGGATTTTTTTAATCTTACTAATTAATGTGGATATGTTTTATTGGATGGTCCAAAATTCTCTTGTAGAATAGTTCTAACAAATAATTTATCCATAAATAGGTTCAAAAGGCATCTTTTTCATATCTAATTTATGCCTTTTTGTCTCTACCAACAAGTGAGAATGATTGGCTAGGAGCGATTAGCTAGTCTCCATGTTTAATACAATTACACAAAAATTAAGAGAAAACTATAGTTTTGTCCTTTCAAATTTTGATGATTCCTACACACCTTATTATCTTTAAAAATTCTCAAAGTAGCCCTTCGAGTTTCTAGGTGTTCCAAATTAATCCTATCATTCATCTTGGTTGAGAATTGTGTCCCGTGATGTAAATACTCTTGTTGTCAACCAATCTCCCCTCAATTTCTTTCTTCAATCTCTTTTCATCCTACAAAATTTTAAAAATTTTCACTATTGAATTCTAAAAGAAATTCATTTTAGACACCTAATCCCAATCCATCTCGCAAGAACAAAAAGATGGATTTTTCTCATTAATCCATGCAATATTCAAGAGGGGGAAGATTCCCTCTCCATTTTCTCCCAAAAATGTGGAGGTGTGCAAAGAAGTGGATGACCATGGCGGTGGAGAGGCAATTAATGCTTAGAGACAAGAGGGAGATTCAAAAACCCTCTCATCAAGATATGGGCAACCCCTGCTATTGCTACTCCACCACGATGCTCCACCACGATGTTGCTTCTTGTGAGTTGGGATCCAAGGTGAAGACCAACTTCCCTACCTAGATGGTTACAAGAGTCCAACTGGTAGCGATGATGGCAAATCCATGTAGCAAAGCAATACCATTGATCCATTAATATCTAAGCAATACCACTACAGCCAAGAGGTCGTCATGCTACCAATGGCTAACTCCCCCCTACTTATTAGGTCTTAATCTCTATCATAGTGGTTCCCCTTCTAGCCACATTTGACTCTCCCCCAACCTATTGGGCCTCAATCTCCATGTGCTTTGGAGAAGGAGATGGATTCCTTACAAAAAAAAGACTTGGAATCTTGTTGAGCTACCTAATGGACGTAAAACAATTGAAAGCCACTGGGTGTACAAATTGAAAGACTCTAAGGATACTATCGAGAAGTTTAAGGTGGGACTAGTGGTTAAGGCCTATGCTCAAAAATTAGGTATCAACTTTGATAAGATTTTCTCTCTCGCTATTCATCTTACTACTAGCAAAGTTGTGTTGGCAATTGCAGTAATCATAGACTTGGAGTTGGAGTAATTAGATATCAAAACTACTTTCCTGCATGGTGATCTAAAAGAAGAGATTTATATGATACAACCTAAAGACTTTATTGAAAAACAAAAAGATAGTTTGGTTTATCGACAAAACAAATCATTATATTGGTTGAAGCAGGTGACAAGGTGTTGGTATAGATGATTTGATTCCTTCATAGTAAGCTTGGAATTTCAAAGACTAGAGATTGACTATTGTACATATTTATGTAATTATAATAATGGTAGTTTCTGTATCTTGCTATTGTATATGGATGATATAATTGTAGTAGGTAACAACAAGCATTGTACATCTATGCTTATTAGTTGGATGGGAAGTTTGATGTGAAGGATTTGAGAATTGTGAGTTAGATTCTTGGTGTTGATGTTGCTTACCATCTGGATGCCAGAGATCACTGGAGGAGAGGTGCTCGAGTGCTATACCTATAAGAAAAGTCTCGGCCAGAGTTACTTCGATGAAAGCCCTCCAACAAACAAGTCAGGTTGCAGATGATAGAAAAAAGAATGTAAAGCAGAGAGGAGAGAGAGTGTCGAGCTTTTAGAGATATGGTGTACCTTGGTAGCTCTCAAGGAGCTCCCTATTATAGATGATGATAAGGGCATTCTCAGGATACAAGAAATCTTAGGGGATTTGGTGAAAAATGATAGGACATCAGATTTTGGTAGGAGATTCGATAGAGGATTATTCCATTTACTTAGAATGTCCATCTCCCATTAACAAAAACTATCTTATTCGTATTGCCAGTTGCTCTCCATAATGGTAATAAGGACTATGGTATGGAATGGGTGATGTCCCTCTTAATTGAAAGGATTTGATAGAGATTATGGGATATTGCCTCTCAGTCATGCTACTCGATGCATGAAAATGAGCATCCATTAATTCCTTCTTAAGTTGCCTGATAGTATGCTGCTATAGAATTTTAGTTTTTCCTGGGCTCAAGGGTCTTAGATCAGACCTGGACCTCCTATCAAGGTGAGAGTCAACTAGGATCGAAGGTCCTAGGGAATGATCCTGATGTATCAAGCTTAACTTGAATACTGGAGGTATAATGATCCTTTGCCAGGATCAAGAGTCACTTAGAATGAAGAGGCTTGGTGACATAGCTTCATCCTGCCTGAGGGATAATTAGCCTTGGACACTAGAAATGAATCTTGGACATTGGACCTTCGGTATGCACTATTCCCATACCCATCTTATTATCTAAAGAACTATCATATACAAAGACATGGCATGTAACGTGTATTATTCTATCAGGAAACTTAAAAGATAGCAGAGGTAGCTTTGCTGATACTTTTCCTTCTCATGAACCTTGTCATAGATGCTTGGTTGATGTTCTATTTAACAAATACTTTGCATATGAACACTCCAAGGGTGAAAGATCCAATGTCGAGGATCGAAAAGGTCAAGGGGGAGTAGAGTGTAGTCTTTGCCTCATCTAGAAGATGGAGGGTGACCACTTGCCATAGCATCCAGTCCAGAGATCCTTGAGATATCAAAGGTGGGGAGTTAGCCCCCATATCACTTGGTATGAAGGTACTATAAGAGAGAAAAGATAGGAAGATCTGGCTGATCTAATAAACCCATGTGGAGAAGGTTCTGCAACGTTTTGATATATAGAATGCGAAACTAGTGAGTATGCCTTTTCCTATCCATATAAAGTTATATTTAGAGCAATCACCAGTACTAAAGCAGAGAAGGTAAATATGGCTCAAGTACCATATTTATCAGTAGTAGGGATCCTAATATTTGCTATGATACATGCAAGATCCAACATTTCACATGCAATGAAAGTGGTCAGTCGATACATGGTGAATCCTGGTAGTGATCATTGGATAGTAATAAAGTGGATCCTTTGGTATCTAAGGGATACTTCTAATTATTTACTCTATTGTGGGCCTACGGGTTTGGACTGTATTGGCTTTGTTGATACAAATTTTGTTTGAGATAGAGATAAGACGAGTTTTACCATGGGATATGTGTTCCCTATGGGAGGTGGTGCTATATGGTGGGAGTTAAAGTTATAGTTGGTTATGATTTTATCCATGACAGAGATGGAGTATATTGCAACTATGCATGCTTACAAAGAGCCATATAGCTTAAGTGATTACTTGGAAAGCTTAGGGTGAAATAAAATATATTGGAGTTACATAGTGACAATCAAAGTGCTTTTTTTTCACCAAGAAATCCAGCTTTATACTCTCATACAAAGTACATTGATGTTCGTTTTTACTTTGTATATGATGTACTGGAAGAATGTTGGGTGTCATTTCTAAAAATCAACTTAGATACGAATCTAGTGGATATGTTGATGAAGCCTGTGCCTCAAGACATGTTCAATTGGAGTAAGACTTCTCTAAGACTTGAAGCTATGTGATGAGTAGTGATTGACAAGATTTTCAATTGAAGTTTTGTTGATAGCACGTGTCTTGAAGTGGAAGATATGTTAGTTGATGAAGCCATGTTATACAAGAAATATGGGTAGTCCTTGTCCAACAAGGAGAATGATAGGAATATGGATAGTCCTTGTCCAATAAGGATAATATTTGTAGTCATTGTCCAACAAAGATAATAATTTTTATTCTTGTCAAACTCAATAAAAATTTTATATATATATATATATATATATATATATATATATATATATATATCCATTGTCCTCTATTCTTGTACAAAAACATCTAAGGGATCATTCTAACTTTTTGTGAGTTCTTTTTTCTCTTGTGTTATTAGGATTTATATTTTACAAATTTGTTCTTATTGTAGAAAGAAAGAAGGGTGAGAGATTAGAGGTTATTTTTTTCTTATAAGTATTTCCTACCATGATGGAAAAAAGATATATATGGAGGTCTTGTTCAAGAATGTAGGAACGACATATTATCATCCAAACCTTATAATTTTTTTATATTCTTTCTCTACTTTTTTTTTTTGCTTTACTTTTCTTGTGGTTTATCTATTGTTTTTAGACTCCTATGCAAAATCCTTTATTACTAATAGATATTTCTTTTTCCACTTAGTTGAAAATCCATATATCTCCAATCTTTTGACTTCATATTAGATTTGAAGATCCTTGAACTCATTGTTGTAATATATCTCATTTTATCTTTCTTAATAGAATATATTTGAATTACCTTTTAAGTTTTTCCTTCATCTTAAATAAGCTCTTCTAATTTTTTCTTTCATTAGCATACTATATGAATGTAATAATAATATGGATAAATTATAGTGATACCCCTTCAATATTTCATAATTTGCAAAATATTCTAATTTTTTACTTAGACTTCAAAACTTAAGTTTTTGTTGCAATGTCATCCATCCATCCATCTTCGTTAGGATCCATGCACACATGATAGTCATGTGAGATATTGTTACCCAGTTAGACAATCCGAGAGGGGGATGAATTGAATTTTTCAAAATTTAACTAAAATATGTGCTACTTTTTGAAACTAGTGAAGTGATGGTGAGCCAATATATATGCTTTAACTATTTTAGAATGAAATGCTAAATGTAAGAGAAATGAGATAAGGCACATACAAATACATAAAAATTTTGTAGTGGTTTGGTATTTTTAATTCCTACATCTACTTTCTAAGTCTCTTCTAGAATTTTTTTACTATAATCTCTCTAGGATTATAACTAGATTGTTTTTCCAAGCTCACAATCCAAAACCCTTACATCTAATCTCTTGCTAAAAACCTAACTTCAATCCCTTAGAAACAAAAGAACCAAGAAAGGAGAGTATAAATACAAAGCTCCTTGAAATGAGTAAGAATAAAATAATAGAAAAAGGAGACTCTTAGAAATCTATTGAAATCTTTAAAGCTTGTCTCCTTGCTGATAAGATAATAATTGGAAGTCTTACCAGGTGGTTGTGAAGTGATTGCGTTAAAATCAATGCTTCTTGATTTTTTCTTTTTATTCTCGACTATCTCTTGATTGCTCTTAGAATATTTTCTATTCATATTACTTTTAATAAGTTTTGGTGAGTTTTAAACATGTCTTCAAGGCCAAAATAACCATTTGTAACAATTGGGGATGAAATAGAGCCATTCGATTCAAATTTGGACAAATCTAAGCTTTTTACAAAACTAGCTATTAGGTTGTCAGTAGTCCTTGAATCGAGTTGGATATCTATCGAGTTGACTTAGATACCATCCGAGTTAGCTCGATCCAAAAAGGAGTATACTTGGTCTTAGTTCATCAAAAATTTATCTTTCTATGTTTTACTATTAAGTAAACTTGGATTGTTGGGATCGACTCAATTGCCAATCTATAAAAAACTTAGCCTTTTGTAGAGCACTGTTAGGTCGATTAAGATAATTTGGATCGACTCGGACTCCATCCGAGTCAGCTTGATCGTTATCAGAGTTGACTCAGTTCTCAGCCTTCAAAATTAAGCTTCTAAATTTTTTAGCTCTTATTATCATGTCAACTCGATTTCCATTTGAGTCGGTTCAACAGCATGCCAACTGAAATTCTTGTGTGCCAAATTGAAACTTTTATGTGCTATATTGAAACTCTTGGTCTTTAAAAAATCTTGATTCTACTTCTTAACATACTATTTTTGCTTGAATTTTGCTAGCTTTTCCTTCTCTTTAAAACTCCCAAAAGGTACGAATATAATCAGACTTAATTTTTCTTTTAGTAATTTAATATTTTCTGAAACTTAAACTTATTCAAATTATTAGTCACATTATATATGCAAATATTTTGTTATTCATCAAAACAATCCTTGGAGCCAATAGTCTTCCCCTTTTTAATAATAATGATAAAACTTTGAGTATATAAGCAAATGATATTAAGATAAAATTAGGCATAATTAACTTGGCTCAAAAACCTAAAACATTTCTAAGAGCATTAACATTGCAAGCTTCTACGATATCACTTATCTTATAAAGTATCATTTATTTGTCAATAGAGCATATTAGGACTACTAAAGCAAATCTCAAGAAATTTTAATATTAGATCATATTTATATATTTAGTATCAGAATATATTATATTATCAAAGAAACTTTTAGAGCATATTTATACGAGTCTCTTAGTATCTATCAGATCTAGTATCGAGTATTATATAGTTTTATAGAATAGAGTATCAAAGCTAGAGGCATAGTATCAAATATCAGCTAGTATAGATATTATCAGAGTATCAGAGCTGGTAGCATAGTATCAAATATCATTTGCATTTTAGACTTCTATACTATACTTTTCTATCCCTTTTAGTTATCAATCAAAAAACATACATATCATGGTGCATGATATGGTTCCCCCTTTATAAAATCTTTATGAGAATCTTATAAAGGTAATAATGAATATCATGGATATCATTCATAAGATAATCATATAATATTCACAGTATCATATTATGGTGCAAAATGTGATAAGATATCATAAAATATCATAAAGTATTGTATTACAAAATGAATGTACTGCATACAAAAAGTGATACCACCAAAGTAGTACACCAAGATACAAATATCATATAGATATAATGCCACACACAAAAGTAAGTAATACATATATAGTCCTATGAACAATCTAAGTGATCCTTGAGCTCTAATGGTCATCAGAATGGATCTCTAAGGTAGCTATGGATCCAGTTCTAGAAGATAAAGGATGAGCTGTCTGACTTCTGGTCTTAAAGGATAGACTAGTCATAGGAGGTGGACATTATATAGATGCTCTACGATAAGTCCTAATGGGTATGGGTGGATCAGGTTGGTTGTGTACAAGCTGTGTTGAGTGAGAAAGGGAGGCTCTAACAACTAGTCTGCTTAAAGCTGCTACTATTGAGAATGACGCTGCTTGCTCTACTAGGGCTACTAGATCTACTAGAGCTACTCTTAAAACCATCATCTCAATAATGCGGGTCAGGGTCTGAGCGATAGAACCCATGCCTACATACTCAAACATGCTCAATCTATTAATAGTAGTTTGTATGTCCGCAAATCTAGTATCAAGCCTTTCTCTAAGTCTATCTATCTCATTAGTTAGTGTAGAGTCTCCGGGCTACTCAAAATGACTCCTCATCTTGGCATGGAGCCCATCTACTCTATTAGACAAGGTCTGAATCTCCATCTTGATAGACCAACTTACTACCTTGGCTATCCTTTATACCATTTGATCATCAAATCTACTCGAATGGTGTGGAGCACCAGGTGTCCTAAGGAATGAAACCAGAATTAAAGTAGGTGCTAAAGCTGCATCAGGTGCTCTAGGTGAAGAAGATGGCTTAGGTTTTTGGACAAAAGACTCTGGTCTCTCTCGACGCTCCTGGCCAGACATTCTATGAATCCAATGACCATCTATCTTTCGGGATCCCATCCTATAAAGAGTCCAATCATAGTCCTCATCATGGCTTAGCAATTTCTTGAAGAATTTCTCTTCAAAAGAAATACCAAAAGCCTCAAAAACCCAAGTCAATACCACACCATATGGTAAACAAGCCTTCATCTTTTCTGCTACCTCTCTCATCAGAACCAACATTAGACTAGGCAAGCTTATGAAAGTCCCCTGAATCAAGTGATACATAAGTTCCAGCTCTCTTTTAGACACAAAATCAAATTGGCCAGTCTTTGGAATAAAAATTTGCCCAATAATATGATGTAATAGTCTCCTATCAGTGGTCAAGGTGCTAGCTATAAGATCACCAATTCAATCTATATCATCTCGATCTAGTACACACCTCAGATCAATCTTCCTCTTCAGCTAATCTTTTAGGCACAATACCCTGAGAGAAGACTCCAATGATCTATCCTAAGATCATATTAGTCAATGTAACCTCAACACCCTTAACAAATGAAGTGATATCTCTAGAAATCCTTCTCAAATTTTCATAAAACTCTCTCATAAGCCTTGGACAGGTAAAAATGTTTATCCTACAAAATTGTTCCCATCCTTGGATTTTAATTTATTGTCCAAAAAGAAAACCACCGTTATCAAAAAATTTAAAATTTATCCATCTTCCAGTGGTAACTACCATACTAGCCATTTTCTCGGTTGGGGGATGAGAAAGAGAGGGTACCGACACGGAAATAATTGGCTCAATCAGCAGTGGCTGGGTTAATGGAGCTTATTCTTCTTGAGCTACCTCCCTTTCTCTTTCTCTAGTCGTGTGGACCATCTTAGACTAAGGATGCTTCAATCGTTGAGCAAGCTACTTTCATGGTCCCATTCATTATGAAAAAGGTAGGGATTTGAGGGGAAACAAAGGGAATAGGATGAAATCAAAGAGATTTTGATAGATAGAGGGATGGGATGAAGGAAGGTAACTGTTCTAGGATTAGAAGAAGGGATAAGAGGGCTTATTTGGCTAAACGGGGGCTTGTGGGTCCTCTTATCAAAGAGGAATCGCATCCATGAGTTGACTCACATATATTATCAAGTCGGCTTGGATTTGAGTCAACTCGGACTTAGGATTCGAGTTGGCTTGGATTCAGGTTAGAGATAAAAAAATTTAGAAAATAGGTTTTAGGGGATATCCAATAGGATTTTAGAAATTCTTAGAAGAAAAAACTTAACTAGATAAGGTTCCTATCAAATAATGATAGTTGAGGCCAAAAAGAGATTTAATCAAATGGATCACAAATACCTTATTCTCTTCTAATCATACTAAATCTATCATCACTTAGTAGCTTGGTAAAAATAGCAGACCTATCAGTACCAAAAAAATCAAGCATCACATCTCTATTTTAAATATGATTTCTTATGAAATGATATCTTATTTTAATATGCTTAGTTCTTGAATATTGAATTAGATTCTAGTCAAATTTATTGTACTAGTATTTTCATATTTTATGAAAATATTGTTTAGTTTGATACCAAAATATTTAAGTTATTGTTTAATCCATAAGATTTGCACACAATTTCTAGCAATAATGTATCAGCCTTAGCCATAGATAATATTACCGAACTTTGTTTCTCGCTAAAATATGAGATTAAGTTAACTCCAAGAAATTGATAGTTCTATTGGTATTTTTTCTATCTAATTTATAACCAGTAAAATCATCGTCAGAATATCCAATTAATTCAATGGAAGAAAGTTTTGAATACCATAAACCAGCATTAATAATGCTAAATAAAGATCTAAAATTTTTTTAATAGTAAGTGTGATTCTTTAAGATTAAATTGATATCTTGCACACATACAAATACTAAACATAATAGTTAACTACTAGTAGTAAGGTAAAGCAATGATCAAATCATATATCTATAAAATATTTGATATATACTCTTGTCCTTTTGATTATTATCAAGCTTACATGAGAAACTTATAGGTGTGCTAATTTTTTTAGGATTTTCCATCCCAAACCTTTTTAAGTATTTCCTTTGTATACTTTATTTGGTTAATGAAGATTTTCTTGTTTGTTTACTTTATTTGGAGTTTAAGGAATAAGTTAAGTTCTTTCATCATGCTCATTTTAAACTCTCCCTACATTAACTTTATAAATTCTTGACAAAGAAGTTTATTAGTAGTACTAAAAAGAATGTCATCTATATAGACTTGAACAACTAGCAAATCATCATTTTTTTTAGAAAATAAGATAGTATCTACATTTTCTCTAATAAAATCATTTTGAAGTATAAATTTGCTTAAATGCTCATACCATGCACGATGGGCTTATTTCAAACCATATAGTATCTTATGTAGTTTGTAAACATGATTTGGAAAGTCATGATTTTTTGAATCTAGATGGTTGTTCAACATATACTTCTTCAAAAATAAAATCATTTAAAAATATACATTTGACATCTATTTAATGAAGTTTGAAATCCATAAAATAAGTAAACATAAGTAGTAGTCTAATAGCTTATAGTTTAGCTATAGGTACAAAAGTTTCATTAAAATCAATGTCTTCTTTTGGACTATATCCATTTACAACTAATCTAGCTTTATTTCTTATAATAATATCATTTTTATCTAATTTTTTTCTGAAAACTTATTTAGTTTCAATGATAAAATGATCTATAGGTTTTTCTATAAGGATCCATACTTTATTTCTTTGAGATTTGTTAAGTTTTTTTGCATAGCATTTATTCATTCACAATTATTTTCAGTTTTTTCTATAAATTTAGGCTTTATTTGTGATATAAAAGCTAAGTAATTGAAAGAGTTTTTCAAGAATGATCGAGTTTTTACCTCTTGGGATGGATCACCAATAAAAGATTTTGTGGATGACCATGAATATACCTTTATTCCTTAGATAGTCCATCTTGCTTTTTTTTGTTGAGTTAATGTACTTTCATCATCCTTTTTTTTTTGAATCTTCATTTTCTAGGGGATGAATCCTTTATTGTGAAATCCCCTAATTTTTAATTTAGAATTTCTTCTTCATCATCCAAATCATCTTTCTTTCTCGAAGGTTTGACATTAGCTTCAGCAAATATAATATGAATTGATTCTTTAATAATAAGGATTTTTTTGTTAAAGACTCTATATGCCTTGCTAGATAATGAGTAATCTAAAAAAAATTTCTCATCCAACTTAGTATCAATTTTTTTTTTAAAATTATCTTTTTCATTATTAAGTATAAAATAATGACATCCAAAAATATGAAAGTAGCTAATGTTTGATTTTCTATTTTTTCAAAGCTTATATGAAGTTTTTTTTAAAATTGGATGAATCAAAATATGACTTGAAATATAACATGCTATATATATTTCTTCTATCTAAAAAATATCTACGGAGGTCATTTCCACATAATATACTGCATGCCATTTCTTCTAAAGTATAATTTTTTTTACCATCCCATTTTGTTAAGGTTTTCTAGGTGCAGAAAAATTATATTCAAATCCATGCTTGCACCCCATTTTAGTTTTTGTAAATCTTTCACATGATCTCTTTTGACAAGTTTTAAAAATAAATTCATACTTGTAGTCCTAACTTATGATGCCATAACTAACTAATTTCATTGATTTTAGCATCCATTGTAACTAGACATTGACCATTCTTCAATGATAGATCATTTAGATCCACCATGTAGGTATTGCGATGTCTATATCCAATAAGCACAATGCTATTATCAATGGGACAAAACACAATACATAATGATAATTTAAAAATAACTTTGTAGCCTTTATTACAAAGTTGACTTATGCTAAGAAGATTATTCTTTAAACCATCAACAAGTAAAATATTTTTAATAAATATAGAGGGGATGATACAAATGTTATCAATGTCAAGTATATGGCCTTGTCCATTATCTCCAAATATAATCATTTGCTCTTTTTTTATATCAAAGGTGATGAATTAAGTCTTGTTATCCATCATATATCTTGAGCACCTATTATTAAGATATCAATTTTCTTTTTCTTTCTTGGACCGCAAAATACTTCTATACAAAAAGTCAAGTTATAGTTTTAGGTATTCAAGTTATCTTGGATCCTTTGGGGTTAGTCTTATTGATTTCTTTTGAAATTGATTTCTTCTTAACCATTTTACCATTAATTTTTTTGAAGTTACAATGATAAGCTTTATGTCTTACTTTTTTACAACAAAAAACATATAATATTTGAAGTAGAGCTAAGGAGTGCTTTGTCAAAGAAATTTATCAAATATTTTTGTTTATTTTGAATATTGAAATCTAAAGAAGCTTTATTAAAAATAGCTCTTTGATTACTTAAAATTATTTAAAAAATTTTGAAACTAAGAGTAAATCTTTCAATAAAAAGTTTCAACTTTTGCAACTCATTTTTAAGATTCTTATTTTGTTGTAAAACACTTTTATTATTTTTCAAAATCTTTTCTTCTTTAGCTAACAATTCAATGTTTTTGTTTTTCAAGTCCTTATTTATCTTGTATAGTTTTTCAAATTTAACTAAAAGATCAACTAAAGCACTTTGAAGATCACCATCATCTAAAATATTTTTAGATTTTACCTTTCTTCTTGTGCCATTAGATATAGGTTGGTCACTTCTTAAATTTTTTCTTCAAAGTTTGAGTCTTTACTATCACTCTATATGGCCATTAATACTTTTTTCTTGAATCTTTTAAACTTCTTAAGTTGATAGTAGTCCTCTTTGAAATGACCAGGCTTCTTGTATTCAAAGCAAATATGCTACTCCTTTTTATCTTTCTCCTTGTCTTTGCTTGGTTCATCTTTGTATGCTTCTTAAAACTTGGTTTCTTTCTTCTTATAAGCCTCTTGAACTTTCAAGCAACAAGAGCCATCTCATTATCATCTTCAACCTCTAACTTATCATTTTTCTTGTCTTCATTTGTTCTTAACTTTAAGATGATGGTCTTTTCTTCTTGGACTCTTCTTTATCATTTTATCTCATTGTGAGGTTATGAGTCATAAATGATTTAATGGGTTCTTCAAATGGAAGTGTACTAAGATCCTTTACTTCTTGGATAGTGGTCACTTTTACTTCCTATGATTTTGGAAGAGATCTAAGAACTTTTTGAATAAGATTACTATTAGAATAAGTTCTGCTCAAACTCTTTAAGTCATTAGTAATATAAGTAGATCTAGTATACATGCCGGTAATAGTCTTATATGCTCTATTTTAAATAATTCATACTTATGCATAAGCATATTGATTTTAGTTTCTTTTACTTGATTAGTGCCCTCATGGATAATCTCAAATCTATCCTATATTTTCTTAGCGGAACTATAAGTTAAAATTGTATTAAGCTTATTAACATCTATGCATAATATAAAATATTCATAGTTTTGATATTTAGCTCTATTAGCTTCATATCTTGCTCATCCCAATCCTTTTCAGGTTTAGTAATATCAACTCCATCTATTCTAATTATGGGTTATATGGGCCATTAACTATAACTCTCAAAAGTTGATAGTCTAGTTCTTGAACATAAATATGCATACGAGTTTTTCAATAAGTATAATTTGTTCCATTAAACAAAGATGGTCGATTTGAAGATTTTCCTTCTATAAGAGACATGTTAAGTTAGGTTGCTATTTAATCTTAACTCTTGATCATTGGATCAAATGCAGCTGAGACTAAGACTTTGATACTACTTGTTGCCTAGCTAGATAATCCAAGAAGGGGGTGAATTAGGATTTTCAAAACTTAACTCAAATATATGCTGCTTTTTGAAACTAGTGAAATGATGGTGAGCAGAGATATATACTTTAACTATATATCTTAGAATGAAATGCTAAATATAAGAGTAATGAGATAAGAAGGAATACATAAACATATAAAAATTTTAGTGGTTCAATGTTTCCAACACCTACATCCACTCATCAAGTCTCTCCTTAAATTTTTTTATTATATTTTCTCCAAGATTATAGCAAGATTATTTTTCTGGGCTTGCAATCTAAAACCTTTACAGCCAATCCTTGGCTAAAAACTTAACTTCAATCCCTAATTGAAGTTAGAAACAAAAGAACCAAGAAAGGAGAGTATAAATACAAAGCTTCTTGAAATAAGCAAGAATAAAAATAATAATGCTCTAAAAAGGAGACTTCTAAAAATTTATTAGAATCTTCAAAGCTCGTCTCCTTATTAAGAAGCCAATGATTGGAAGTCTTTTCAGGTGGTTGTGAAGTGATTGCTCTCAAATCAATGCTTCTTGATTTTTTTCCTTATTCTTTACCATCACTTAATTGCTTTTAGATTATTCTCTATTCTTCTTGCTTTTTAATAAGTTTAGTGAGTTTTAAAATATCTTCAAGGCCAAAATGACTATTTGTAGCTATTGGAAGATGAAATAGAGTCGTTGGATTCAAATATGAACTTTCTGTAGAATTAGTTATTAGGCTATCAAAAGTCCTTGAGTTGACTTAGATATTTGTCAAGTTGACTCAGATATATCATCCGAGTTGGCTCGATCTAAAAAGGAGTAGGATTGATCTCAGTTCATCAAAAATTTATCTTTCTATTTTTCATTGTTGAGTCGACTCGGATTGTTGGGATCGACTCGATTGCCAATCTATCAAAATTGAGCCTTCTGTGGAGCACTATTGGGTCAACTTAGATAATTGAGATCTCAAGTCAACTTGATCACCATTAGAGTTGATTCAGTTCTTAATCTTCAAATTTAGCTTCTATATTTTTTAGCTTTCCCTCTTGAGTTGACTAGGTTTCCATCAAGTCAGCTCGGTAATGTACCGATTGAAATTCTTGCATACAAAGCTAAAACTTTTGTGTGCTGTGCTAAAACTCTTGGTCTTTAAAAAATTTTGATTATACTTCCTAACACATTGTTTTTGCTTAAATTTTACTGGTTTTTCGTTCTCTTTAAATCTCCAAAAACATATCAATATTATAAAATTTAATTCTTTCTTTATCAGATCCAATTTTTTTTTAGTACTTTAGCATTTCCTGAAACATGAACTTATTCAAATTATTAGTCATATTATATACTCAAATATTTTGTTATTTATCAAAATCAATCCTTAGAACCAACAAATATCTTTAAATAAGAAATATCTTAAATACCCTTTTTAGTTGGATTAGAAGAAGTTTATGTGTTTTAGCAAAAATGGAAGGAGATCATGTGGCCATCATGTGAACCCTTCGATTCTTCTTTCTTTCTTGCCAAACAAGGGCATCCCAATCTAGTTTTAGTCTTTGATTCTTCTTTATGCAAGAGAAGAAGCTCCATGGAATCAATGATGAACCCTGTCCAAAGCTCCAACCAAAGCTCTTGTTAGCTCTTTTCCATTTTCTACAATTGTAGATTGAGCACTCCATTGAAGACCTTATAGAGCATAGAAAATCTCAAGGTTGGTTCTATGGGTACCGTAAGAAAAGCATATTAAATTTAATAATTTTTCCAAGCAAGATCTCTTGCATATCTCTTGTGTATGATTACTGGAGATTTGTTGGTACTAAAATGGAGTGCTGAGAAGTAGATACGATGGATATTATGAAGGACTCCATCCCACAAAGAGCTGTAGATATAGTGCGTGGTCAGAGGAAAGCCAAAGTGTAACATATTTAAAGTTTTGGAGTTTACATGCAAATCAAAAAAAAAGTTGAAGATGCGTCTATAATTTTTGGACAGTTTTTTTTATTTTAAAATAATAAGTAAATTAATAATTTGATAGTTGCCATTAATAGCATTTGATCTTTACTGGATGGCTGGATCATATTGTGATAGAAACCTAAGTTTTAGGGTTTGCTTGAAAAAATTTAAACTTTTGGGGTATTAGTACAAATCATGAAAAGTTGAAGGAGGTGTCTCTGTAATCTTTTATGATTATGTCATGCTGGTTCTTAGGCTTTATTTTATTTCATTGTAACTCTCTACTCCAGGTAAGGGCCTCGATCAAGGCAAGAGCCTTAGAGGGAGGCTGTTGGTGCAAACAAAGATCTTGAATGGAGGCCGCAGAGGCTATGGGGAAGAGGTGAAGTAGAGAAAGAAAATCTAAGAGAATAATGGTTTATGAGAGGGTATTTTTTCATCAAGGGAGACGGTGGTTTTCTCTTTTACCGATAGCTTGCTAGAGCCGTTGGCTGGTTGGCAAGCTTGAGGACCATTTAAGATTAATATTTTGGAAACTTCAAAATGCTTTTATAAACATTTTTTAAACGTGTAGATGTATGAGTGAGAATCGTCCGAATTTTAGAAGGACAGAAGAAAGGTTTGGAGCAACGTGATTCCCCAAGATCTGCTGCAACTCGAGGTTGACCAGGAATGTTGAAGAAGGCCTGAAGACTGATAGCCAACGTTTTTGTACTACATAATTTTTTTAAAATATTTTCTTGTACATTTTTTCTTTCTTTGCATGCAAAGTTAAAATATATTCAATA
Organism: Areca catechu; assembly: GCA_021397845.1. Lineage (NCBI taxonomy): Eukaryota > Viridiplantae > Streptophyta > Magnoliopsida > Arecales > Arecaceae > Areca > Areca catechu. Next base: position 25,434,548 of record CM038042.1, on the reverse strand, counting down.
ATACATAGACGTCTAGCACGGGGTTCCTTTGCAGTGCACCACCCATCGCATGATGGATGGCTGCACATGGATGCAGGCCTTGCGTATATCACTGACATTGTGGGCAACTTGCGCCCCACGTTTATTTGGTGAATGGTCTTGAGAAATAGCGAAGAAGATGCAGTAGCTTTTGCCAACAACCAAACCGCTTACGTATTCCAACTGGCTGTGAACTCCACCCGCTGCTTCTTACTAATAACTCCTTTCAAGCATGCCTAACAAAGGTATAAGGACTTCAATTCAAAGTACCGCACAACGAGCTAATTAGTTTGAGCTTGGAATCAGCAACCCTCAAGTCTTTCTTTCATTCAAATCTCCTCCCAAAACACACGTAAAGGAAACCATACATATAGCACCCTTTGCCACTCTTCCTTCCATCAACCAACCAAATCCCATAACTAGTTTGCCACCTCTGAGTTCCGAAGTAGAAAGGAAGAAATTAACAGGAAAGCTTAGCTTCATATTAGGAATTGATGTCCATGGCTTCTATCAAGAGAAACCTCTTGGTTCTGATGACCATTCTCTCCATCATCTGCCTCCTGTGTTCCCAACCGGCCACAGCAGCAAGGCTTCTCGGGGAGGAGCAGCAGCTTGCAAGGGTTGGTTTCACGTTCCAATCCCTGTCTCAATCCGGCACTTCTTGTTCCACCAGCGGACCAGCCAAGTGCCCACCGTCTTGAACTCATGACGAAATGAGTTATAAATTAAACTATATTACTTGCACCCTGTAGTTCTTAAGCTTCCCTTGTCTCCAATGGCAGACTTGGATGTGATAAAAATTCAATGTTACCTAGTCTTTGCTTTATCTTCTATTTTCAAAATCATGCTGAAGTCATCTGTGTGCTGGTTTCACAAAGATAATAAGTTGAAATTTTTGGTGTTTTGCCCTGGCCTCTTCTCTTGATATATATATATATATATATATATGTAAGACGAGGGGGGTATCTCCTTGTTATTGTGATATACGAAACGAGGGGGGTATCTCCTTGTTATTGTGATATACGAAATAATAATTGAAGGTTCTTTTTTTTTTTTTTTGGTAACCGAAGGTATGGGGGGGGGGGGGGGGAGTTAGACTCCGAGCGTGGCCACTCCTAGACGGTCCCCCAACCCCAGCCACCGTTCCCCATCCGAAGGTAAGTACGTCAACCTGATTATCACTGACGGTCCTCCAACTCCAGCCATCGTTCCCCACCCGAAGGTAAGTACGTCAACCTGACTATCACTGGCATCATCAACCAACAGAAGCTCAAGAATTATTTTATTAAATTTTCTCTTTTTTTTTAATTTTATTTTTAGATTATTTTTCTATTTTTTATTTTATCTCCGGACTTTCTCATCGAAATATGTCTAAACCAATATTCAAACCCATGCCAGTTGGTTGTGAGAAAAGCCTCACAACCAACTGCACTACTCGCCAGTGGTGAAGGTTCCCATTTTTATCTGTTACCTTTTATTAGAGACTCAATCAGATTGGATACTGTTGAATTAGACCTCCTCTAAAGTCTTGGTTTAGTTTATCGATCAACCTGGTGGACCCGACCACGCTAAAACTTTGAGCTAGTCATTTAAACATGCTATGGTTGGATTTGCATGCATGGACCTAGCCAGAGCCCAATCCAAGTCTGATTATTCGACTTAATAAGTTATATATACACTCACAAGTATATATCTCCTACTTGCAGGAGATGCCATATCACAGATGATTTCAAATCAAAATTTATCACCACATCTACTACAGAACTGGAGTACATAACCTGTTATTAGACTTCTTTACAATCAGCGACTTAGAGATCATTTTTATCTTATGATTTAACGTTCTTGCTTTATTAGTAGACTGATAAAAATATATTATGATAATAATTCAACAATATATATATATATATATATATATATATATATATATATATATATATATAGTACGAAGAGTACAGGCATCTGCAAGTGCATTGACGTTAAATAATTTGTTTTCTGTAAGAAAGTAAAATAAAACATAGTATCTATGAAACATATTAATACAGAGTTGATGGTTGCAAATCTACTAAGTAAATGACTCACTTCTAGAAATTTTAAGAATCATGTGGCTCATTTAGGGCTCTGTACCTCATCTTATCACTGATATGTTCTGGAGGCTATGCAACAAAGTGATCACATTTGGCTTCATTTTCATGTTGATCAGTTGATAATCAAGTGATAACAAAAACCAAGGAATAGGCATAAAATTCCCTATATTCATAAAGGGGAAATACTAACTTGGTTATGAGTTGTCCTTAATATTTTCATATATAAAAGGTCATGTATTGGTTAATGATATATGTACCACCGTGATTTGCAGTGACCATACTTTGTAAGCAAGTGTATAGTATATTTTATAATTTATAAATGAACTAAGTTTTCAAATATGGATCCACATTAATTTTTCCATTAGCAAACTCAGATAAATTTTATTAAAAAAATTTGAAATGTTTTAAATAGTTAACACAAAGGTGATTGCGTTAGGTTTGGTTAGGTGGGAGAATGTTGTACTTGATCTGTCTAAATCCATCAAAATGTGGCCCACCTTATACACATTGGGATTTATTTTTTTTGTTTAACTTAATCTGAATTCTGTGTTCAAGATGGTCTTTAAAATGGTAAGAGAATGTATTTTATGGTGGTTACAATAAGGATAGTTTCTATAAAACTGCAACATAGATAACATTCATCTTGATCTCCATAATTGTAAGAACAGGTATACATACTTAGACAGCAGGATACCAATGCTTTTAACTCAATAGGGATGGGTATGATTAGGATATCATCCATCCAGTAATTTTTATATTTATAACGATTCATGCTCCTAGCACTGGTATGATTAGGATATCATCCATCCAGTAATTTTTATATTCATAACGATTCATGCTCCTAGCACTGATTTAGTTTGTCAAACTATTCTGATTATTCAGATATGTAATCAGGATTTTAAATCAGAGCAATCATTATTTATTTATATATTTATTTTTTTTATTTTTTAAAAAGGAGAGGTGAGACGAAGAAGGAAGAAAGATAGAAAAGAGTTTTAAAGATAAGGGCCTAAGGAGTCCTAGAGCTAAGAGAGAGAAAAGAATTAGTTAGGGTTTGATGTTGTTTACAAACAAGTTAGCATAACATGGACTCTCTATCCTAGGGTTATCCTAAATATAGATAACTCCTAACTACTAAGGCCACCTTAGAGACCTCCAAGTCTAAAACTAACTAATCAATTGGCTAAATAAGGATAAGATCGATGGGGGTCCTCATGTTGCTTTTCTTAGATACCAATTAGATTAGCCAGGCCAGTCAATGGAACCAATTAAAAACTATCTTTCTTTAGAGCTATATCATCTTTGAACTTCTTTCCTAGACATAGTCAATCAACTAATCTTGACTCGGTCTAACTCTTCTAGCTGCCTTATCCTATTAAGCTCGAGTTTTTTAGGTGCTGATGTCTAGTTAATTTTAATTAATAGGCTTGGATCAATGCAAGATATAGGATGGTGATTTGTGGGCTAAGGATAACTAAACCCCCACCTTATATTATTTATGGATTGTTGCCCTTAAGATATCTTATGAAAATATGCAATGCAAAATAGAGAGATGTTCTAAACAAGTAATAATCTTTTAAATTTTAATTAGTTACTCTATTTTAGTTAAGTGTTATGCGATGTTTTTATTTTCTTTTTAGGTTATATTAATTTAAGCAAGAGGAATAAAATGCAGGTTTTTATCTTGATTAATTAGATATGAGAAAAAAGACTAAAATAGACTAGAAATATAAAACAACTAATATTAAGGCAAGAAATTATATCAATATACAAGGTAGTTAATTAAAAAGTTAAGTATTTTTTTAGGATAATTTGAAAAGGAAAAAACTTGAAAGATTTTTTTTTTAGGTTAGTTTGAAAAGAAAGAAACTAACTAAAAGCAAACAAAAATATTTTTTCTTTTTATGTTAATTTGAAAAAAGAAAAGCAATAAAAAAAATAAATCTAATAAAAAAAAATTAGGTAGATTTTTAAAAAAGCAGACAAATCAAAAGAAAAAAAAATCTTCTTTGGTTAGTTAGATATGAGGGAAAGAAAACTAAATTAAGCTAAGCAAATAAAGTAGCTAGATATCCTAAATTACATCAATAAATCAAATCTAGTATTTAAGGTAATTATTTGAAAGATTAAATGATTTTTTTAGATCATTTGAAAAAGAAAAAACTTAAAAATCTTTTTTTTTTCTTTTTAGGTTAGTTTGAAAAAAAAGAAATTAACTAAAAGTAAATAAAAATATTTTTTTCTTTTTAGGTGAATTTGACAAGGAAGAAAATTAAAAAAAAATTCTCTTTAGATTAGTTTGAAAAGAAAGAAACTAATTGAAAGAAACTAAAAATATTTTTTACATTTTATGTTAATTTGAAAAAGGAGGAAAGCAAAAAAAAAGGAAATAAATCTAACAAAAAAAATTAGATAGATTTTTCTTAAAAAGGAGACTAATCAAAATAAACAAAAAAAGATTTTTTTTGGTTAATATAAAAAGAAAAAAACTAATTGAAAGCAACTAACAAAAAAATTAATCTAGGTTAGGGTTGATCTCACCAAAATTATAGAACTTTCTTTCTCCTTTTTTTTTGATATTAAAAAAAAGAAAAAAATTAGTAGACTAAATTTACAAAAAATCAAAGAGATCGTAAATGTTAGCATTCATGCCTTTCCTGGCAATGACACAAAATCTGATAGGGTCATGATGTTGTCATTAGGACACCATGATTATCATTTAATTATCCAACTTCTAATTAATTAAAATTATGTAGAACATAGTGAGTCAGGTCAAATCCACAGAAAAAGGTAATGCTTATGATAATCTAAATTTTTTGATTTAAAAAAAGAAAAATAGTTTAAAGTCTGGAAAATAAAAATTAAAAGTGTAAAAGAAAATTAAAAATTGGATACGTTTAATTTGCTAATCAGATCTTAGTATCTATTTGTGAAAAAAGTAAACGATATAAATTTAAATTGCATGGAAATAAACTTTGCATAAATTGAAACAAGAATCTAATTACATAGCATTAAAAAATAATTAAATAATCTAAAAAAGTAGTAACAAAGTGTCCGAAGTTAATTGGCGTAGCCTCATTAGAAAGTTGGTTGATATCATGTTGCCTTCTTCTGTCATACTCCATGGAGCAACTAGGGTTCTTCTTTTTCTTCCTCTTTGGATCTTGATCTAAAGATTGGTATAGATAAAAAGATGGCAAAGAAGATAGAACTTCTCCTCTAAGAAACCTCACTTTTAAAGGTCAACCTGCAATCCAAAGCTAAGCCTTCTATCCTGTACCATACTCCTCTCTCCAAGATGATCATCTCTTGTGGTCTGGGATCCTTTAAATAGAAAGAAATAAACAAGCTCCTTGTAAAAATATTTTTTCTAGAATTTTTGAATTTCAAATCATCTTGAGATCATGTCAGATTATCTAAATCATACTGAAATAAATAGAGGCTACCAGATTTGGTAAGTATTTTAATCATCAGTCTTGCCTAGATTTCAGAGTTCCACTAATTTAATTATACCTACCAAAGAGGAAGAACAATGATTAAATTTTTAATTAAAAATGTAATAGATATGAAATTATCTTGGTGCTCAAATTGATCAGTCATTTCAACATCTAATTTTTATAAATATGCACTAATCTCAGATTTTTAAAATTAAATTAATTTTCAAAAAAGTCTAGTTTAATTATGAAATTGGAATTTTTAAAAGATATTATTACCAATATTACTTAAAATACTTAAAATAAATGTATAAATATGTGATTTATCAGTATACTATATAGGTTGGTTGTCTTCATAACTAAGAAGTGTGGAGACACTGATATGGCATGTAGGTAAAATGTAGGAGTATACTTTCAATGAATGTGACTCAGCTACGAAGTGCTCTACTATCAAGAGCAACAGACGAAGGATATGGTATAAGTGTCCCTCCAAACTAAGATCACTATGGTGACTTACAAGCAAGTTACTATACTTTAGCACCAGACTATCTATATTTTTAATGTAATGACGAAAGGTTTCTAGGCATAGTCAAGTATTTACGAAGTCTGTGTATAAGTCAAGATGGAATTGATCACTTTAAGTCATTAGAGTTTATGCTTCATCGTATTTCAATTCAGTAAAACCTTGGCCAAGATAATCCTTGTAATCGGTCACAAGATTTATTAAATGAAATACAACATGGATGACTGGTTAAGGTTTTAATAGTTTGCCCTAATGTTGTCCTTAGCATAATGATCAAAAAGATGAATTATATGGTAAATATATGCTAAGGTTCTTGAATGTTGCTTTGCAATTATTCAACCTATTTAGGTATTAGATATCATTGCTGGATGGTCACTTTGATTAATACAAGAATTAGTTCCTATACTATTGGCTTAGTGGTCGTTCTATGAAGTCATGTACGTAAATCGAGCAATGTAGGAGAAGGCTTGATCTAAGATCTATTTGTTCAATTTGGAAGTAGGTGACTTGATTAAAACAAATGGTCTTAATTAATTAAGAATTAATTTATAGGTCATATAGAATTAAATGTTGGCTATGTCTAGATAGCACTGGACACTAGTTGTAGGGTTAATTCTGGGATTGTAATTGAATTAATTTGTGATCCAGGATTTTAAAGAAAAATTAGTTTAAATCTTAATTTGATTATGATTTGATTTTTGGACCAATTTTAATCTTATTTTTAATAAGGATTCTAGAGGGATTGGGTTTGAGTCTAATGTGGTTAGGACCCAAATCAAGTTTTATGTCCATGCCCAATTTTTATTTCTATGTTTGGAATTCAAATAAAAAAATCATCACTTATGTCTTAGTCTCGAATAATCATTGCTTGAATTTCGATGTAACTCTATCTATCATAATCATGTATATCACAATCCCAAGTCATCATAACCTAAGCTCTGATACTATTCTTGTCATATCCTAATAACCATCATGTTATTATTATTTTAACCACTTGTATCACCGTCCCAAATGATCATAACCTAAGCTTTGATACCACTTTATCATGCCCTAAATCCAGCACTAAAATCGGCTACACAACCGGCTGCATAAATCCTAGGTTCTATCCTAGAGATCATACAAGGCCTAAAAATTTTTCATTATAATTGCAATCCTTCATAATATTATCGATCATAATTCATAAAAAAATACCTGATATGGTAGGATTGCTGACGTGGAACCCATGTCAGATTCCATCATGCAACACGGTGAACGAAGCTCCACATAGGATGCCTCTGCCCGGACTCCTTCGCCCGGCTGCGCTTCCTTCGGGTCGAGATGTCGTGGCCGAAGTCGAGCTCTGCCCTCCTTCACCTAGCCGCGCTCCCTTCGGGTCGAGATGCAATGGTCGAAGTCGAGCTCCACCTTCTTTTGCCCGGTCGCACTCCCTCCGAGTCGAGATGCCATGGCCAAAGTCGAGCTCCTCCCTCCGTCGCCCGGCCGTGCTCCCTTCGGGTCAAGACGTCATGGCCGAAATCGAGCTCTGCCCTTCTTTGCCTGGCCGCACTCTCTTCGGTTGGAGACACCGCGGTCGAAGTCGAGCTCTGCCCTCCTTTGCCCGGTCGTGCTCCCTTCAGGTCGAGACGCCATGGTCGAAGTCGAGCTCCGCCCTCCTTCACCTGGCCATGTTCCATTTGGGTCGAGATGCCATGGCCGAAGTCGAGCTCCGCCCTCCTTCGCCTGGCCGCACTCCCTTCGAGTCAAGATGTCATGGCCGAAGTCGATCTCCACCCTCCTTTGCCCGGTTGCGCTCCCTTCAGGTCTAGACGCCATGGTCGAAATCGAGCTCCGCCCTCCTTCGCCCGGCCATGCTCTCTTCGGGTCAAGACACCGTGGTCGAAGTCGAGCTCCGCCTCTCCAAATCGGCTCCACCTCGGACAAAGAGATCTGCTGCTGAAGGAAGTCGTCACTCTCTTGGGATGGTGGCTCAACACCCAAGGACTGTAAAAAGATACCCTGCCAGTCCGCAATGATGGTTTCGGCCGTTACTTGCACCAAAATAGGAAGAGTCCCCGGATCAAGGCCCTACGCTCCCCACCAACCGTCTGTGCCTCCCAAAAGAGGAAGTCAACCAGCAGATCAGGATCCAGGGGGCGGCGGCCTATCGATGAGGTCCTGCCATGTTTCCAAAAGTAGAGCGACCAGAGGGAATGTCAGTGCATGCGGTACCATCCCCTTTCATAAATGGGGAAAGGCATCCCGTATACGACACTAGGCGACACCGCACATGCCAACAAATGGTGCAAGGATCCCGAGGCAAGTAGCTGGCAGTCCCCTAGAGGCTTAAAGGAACTCTCTATAGTTCCAGAAAGAAGGTAAGCAAGCAAAAAAAACACAGTTAGGCGGAGGGAAAAAGGGGTAGGCACATAGGAGAGCACCGAACTAGCTTGAGAATTCTAGGTTACCGGAGATCTGTGGGGCTCAACCAGGAGGATCTGCTCTCCTGGGTCATCATTGACTTGAGCATCGGAGTGCCCCCGCCGGGATCACCGGCTTGGGTCTTTAACTCTGTTTTGCAGATCCGGGCACCCGAGGAGGATCCGAGGTGACAAGGCACGGTTTGAGGCTGTCTGCAGCTATAGGCCACAACGATCTTGGCGGTAACAGATTAGCATGCCAGGAAAGGGGGACAGGACACATCTTGATCCAACCCAGTCCCCTTGTAAGTAGCTCACCGGGAGGATGGTGACGATGTGAGCGAGAAAAGTCTCCACCAATCGTGCGAGGGATCCCCCTTCCTGTGGGGACCCGCACAGTCCAGAAGGGGAGTTCCCCGCTCTAGCTCAACCACCTCCGGTAGACACCCAGCTGGCCGCACTCGCCCAACAGATGCAGATTCTCACTGTGGCAGTGCGCCAACTACAGCACCAGCACCGATCCTTGGCAACCCACCCATAGCCAGGGATTCCCGTGGCCCATGCCGCAGCACCCCGTGATAGCCTGCATTCCTTTCAAGGAAGGTCTTTGCAGCAGCGGGCCACCATCAACCATCGGGAAAGCCACCAGATGCTGGTGAAGAGACAATGGACTGGATCTGCTAATCGGGAGAGCCAGTCCCCAACCCTCGAGTGGGTAACAGCCAAGCCCCACCGGGGTCGAAGAAGCAAGATTCCCTGTCATGACACCCCTCGCATGTCACCTTCTCCGTTGTAGTTAGCCTCTATAGAGGGCTCAACCGATGAGGCCATCAAGTGCATGGCAGAGAAGTGCTTGGAGGAGCAGAAGCGCATGTTGGGGGAGCTCTCCCGTCATTTTGCAAATCTACAGGGCTCTACTAGCAAGTGGTGGGCTACGATGCCTGTCCCCCGTTCTCCCGAGAAGTCCAAGAGGAGTCGGTTCCAAGCCGATTCCATATACCGCAGGTGGATCCCTAAGATGGGACCACCGACCCCCTGGATCATCTTGAGAGCTACAAGATCCTCATGAGAGTCCAGGGCATGATCGATGCTCTCCTCTACGTCGCCTTTCCTACTACTCTCCGAAAAGCTGCTCAGGTGTAGTTCACCCGCCTAGAGCCGGAGAGCATCAGTTGTTTCGCTCAGTTGGAGTGAAAGTTCGTGGCCCACTTCAATGCCTGCCGGAAGGTGCCATGAGAGGCAGACAGCCTCTTCTCAATCAGGCAACAAGACCATGAGCTCTTACAGGACTACGTGGGCTGCTTCAAGGTTGCAGCGCTGGAGATCTACAACCTTGATGAGCTAGTCGCTATGCTGGTGCTGAAGAGGGGGCTCATGACTTCTTGCCTGACCTACTCTCTTGGCCAAAAGACCCCAAGACGTACTTCGAGCTCCTCCTCCGAGTCCAGAAGTACATCCACACTAAGGAGGTGGATCGCATGAGGAGGGAGCTGGACGGATGGTCTTTGAAGAAGCTAGTTCCCGAGGAGACCTTAGGGACGCAGAAGCCCGGACCAGCCATACCGAACTCCTGCCAGAGGCTGAAGTTAAGAAAAGACCCCATCCCGGAAGAGAGCTTCACTTCTCTTCTTGCCCTGAGGACGAAGATCCTTATGGAGATCGAGAGTGAGCGCTACCTGAAGCACCCACCCCTGCTAAAGCCGTCCAACGATTGCGACAGGATGAAGTATTGCCAATTCCACCGGGACCACGACCATGACACCGAGGAATGCCGGTACTTTAAAAAGGAGATTGAAGAACTCATGAAGAGGGGCTACCTTGGAAGGTTCGTGTGGGGCAAACCCCATGCAGAACCTCAGGCATTTGTCGCTCTCCCTCTAGTCCCTATAATCGACAACTGCCCTATAGAGAAGTTGGTGGAAATGATATGCTGGGGAGTCGAGCGCGCTTCCAAGAAGGCCCACGAGGGAGAGGTGATGGGGGACGAATTTGATGAAATGGATGTATAGATATGTGATCTACTTACCTAGCAACAACATACTAGCATTAGAGCTCCAAATATGGCCGGATTCATGGATGGGAGGGATGAAGAATTTCGAGTTAGGAACTAGGTGAGCAGAAAATCTGACACCCTTGTGCAAGCTTCCTTTCAAAAAAATAAAAGAGAGGATCTAAGGGCATAGAAATCCTTAAACTAGGCTAAGCTACCTTTAAGAATCTCGGATCTAAGGATCAAGAGGGTCTTTTCCCAACAATGAAGAGAATTCAAAGCTCAAGTGGAAGGGAATCACTCACCACTCAAAGATTAAATGCTAGAGACAAGATCTACACTCCCTTATTGGATTCACCATTGGTTCTTTGATCCATAGCATGGAGCCTTCATCATAATCTTTAAATCACCAAGAAAAACCTGCAAAAAGTCAAGGTAAGTTAAAATTCAAAGAAATTAAGAAAAAAAAGGAAAGAATCAACAAGAGAAGTGAAGAGAGTTGCTGGAATTTTTGGGCATCACTTCTTCTTCTTCTTGGACTACTTAGATCTTATGTAGAAAAACTTGGAAATGGAACTATGACCCTTCAAACTCAAAGCACTGACTCAAATCCAAGATCAAACTCAACACTCCAACTCAAACTTAAAGAGAAACACTCAAACATCTAGAAGAACTCATGAACTTGGCAAGGTGGAAGAGAACACAAACTAGCAAGCTTTCATTCAACTCAAGTAATTCATTACTTTACAAGAGGAGGCCTTGGTCCTATATATAGGCTAAGGGCAGCCATAATGGGTGGGTTAAGGAGCCAACTAATTCAGATTTAGTTGGTAATTAATTACATGATTAGTTCCTAGTCTAACTAATCCAAACAAGAGAAAGTCCTAGAAGCTCTATGTAGAGCCATCTTCTTGCAACACTTGTCTTCATCTAATCCTTCCATATGTTCTTTAAGGTTTGGTCTTTCAATTAGGCTTCAACGTAGAAGATTTCTTCATAGCTTGGCTAGCCCATGGACTTGGAAAAGGAATCTTCACTTGATTTTGGCTTTAAACAATTCAATCTTGCTTCATGAAATTAGGAGTCTTCAAGAGGTGCTTCATACATTTATGGGAATCTAAAAAAAAGAAAAGATTAGACTATAACCAAAGATTATTAGTTTGTAATTTTTTTCTCTTGTCAATGTCCTCATTAATTCTCCCCGAGTGAAAAGAACTCAGCCCTAACGAGTATGGATCATTTTGGCTTTGGTAGTATTCAAGCATATCTGGATTGATCCTTTGTAGTTCTTCTTGAGTGATCAATGAATCTTCATAATCAGGTCTACCTTGCTAATGGACCAAGTATCGTTGATAATCTTTAATCCGGGTAGTGACAATCTTGTCATTTATAATCCTTTCAATTCTTTCTCCCTGCTTTGGTAGTGTGGCTGGTGGGCAATCTGGGATTGGTTCACTCTCAAGGGATGGATCAGGTTCTAGGAACTCACTGGAAATCATTGTGGGCTTCTTGTATCCTACCAGATTTGAGATATTAAAAGTATAGCTAATGCCACTATCAGAAGATAGGTCCAGCACATAAGCATTAGGTCATATTCTTTTTATTATTTTGAAAGGACCTGCACCACAGGCGTGGAGTTTCTTTATATCTCGGTGGAAACTATTGAGGTTTTAGCCTGATCATCACAAAGTCCCCTACTTGAAATTCTTTGGCCCTTCTATGAAAATCAGCCATATGCTTGTAGCTCTCATTGCTCATTTGGATTTTCTTGCTAATGTCTTTGGGCAAATCCCTAAGATGTTGCGCATATGATTCGGCAGACCTATGCATAGATGACACCAAATGATAGAACAAACTCAAATGATATTAAAACAAAAGACAAGCTCAAATGGGCTTTATTAACTAATGACTGAACTTTTTTTTTGGCTAGAAAACAAAGTTCCTAATTTCTAATGGTGGGTGAAAGAATTCAGTTTATCTCCAGATTTGTGTCATAGGGCTTTCTAAAATTGTTGAAGACTCTGATAACCCTAATTGACACAGCAGGGTTTGGTAGGTTCTACAACATATCCACTTCTTCTAGAAATGGTTTGACCACTTTAGAAATATCAAAAATTCATGAATAGGATAAAAAGTGTGCCATCTTGGAATGTTGGGTTGGGTTTGTTGCCGACCTTACCGCTATGGCCAGTAGCTGTGAGCTGGCACTGGACTTCGATCTCCTTTACCTCAGAATGCTAGGGCTCTCGGACCTGCAAAATAAGGTCAGAGACCCAGGCCGGGGATTCCTGCGAGGGCACTCAGACGGTCAAGTTAGCGAGCGGCAAAGTGTAACAGATCCATTAAGATGGATCCTCGCTGATTCTCCGTGCTTAGGAGAATCTTAGATGAAAAGATGTATGAGAACGAGTGGGCTCGACACTCAGCTTCTTGCAATTGGACTCATCGGGCTCGCTCCTGCGAGTTTTTCCAGGGCCTCAGAGTCGTCTCTTTTCTTCGTGCATGCTTTTGCCCTCTTCCTTGCTTACCTTCTTCTTGCTCGTGGCCCCCTTTTGATATCGTTGGATGCCCCGTTACCTTGTTTACCCCCATCCCGAGGTCTTTGGAGGTCAATGGCTCTCTTCCCCTGCTGCCCCCCTTCCGTCGTCTCTCCTTATGGTTGGGGGGTCAGTGGCGAGCTCGCCTCATCCTCCATGCTGTCACGAAAGGGGAAACTTGGCAGGACCTCGATCCAGGTGCGGGAGCCCTTGGGCCCTAAGTGTTGACTGTGGACCTTCTCTTCGGGGGGTTCCAGGCCACTGGCCGCAGGATCTGGCATCTCGATCAAGATGCCCCTCCTAAACTGGTGCAAACAAGGTTTCGCACACCATTACAGACCTATGGACGCCGTACAGGGTGCACCGCACTGTTCGCCGACCTCAGCAACATTCTTGGGGCTCACACCTTTGGTCTCCCTGAGGTCCCACAAAGCAGGTCAAACTTCGATCGAGGTGGACCCATTTGGGGGCACCACCTGGAGAAGGAGCAGCGATAAGCCCACTTCGATCGAGGTGGACCCCGCCTGGGTCGACACCTGGCGAAGTGGCAGAGGCAGGCTCGACTTCGATAGAGGTGGCCCACTAGGGGTGCCATCTGGTGAAGGAGCAGGAGTGCCAGGATCGACTTCGATGAGGTGGACCCATCATGGGGTGCCACCTGGCAAAGGAGCAGAGGCATGCCCACTTTGGCCTAGGTGGACCCCTCCGGGTCGACACCTGGCGAAGTGGCAGAGACAGGCTAGAGTTCAATCGAGGTGGCCCATCTGGGGGTGCCACCTAACGAAGGAGCAGGAGTGCCATGCTCGACTTCGGTGAGGTAGACCCATCATGGGGCGCCACCTGGCGAAGGAGCAGAGGCACGCCCACTTCGATTGAGATGGACCTCGCCCAGGTCGACACCTGGTGAAGTGGCAGAGATAGGCTCGACTTTGACCAAGGTGGACCCATCTGGGGGCACCACCTAGCGAAGGAGCAGGAGTGCTAGGCTCGACCTCGATGAGGTGGACCCATCAGGGGGTGCCACCTGGCGAAGGAGTAGAGGCATGCCCACTTCGGTCGAGGTGGATCCCGCTTGGGTCGAAACCTGGCGAAGTGGTAGAGACAGGCTCGACTTCGACTGAGATGGACCCATCTGGAGGCTCCACCTGATGAAGGAGCAGGAGTGCCAGGCTCGATCTCGGTGAGGAGGACCCATCAGGGGTTGCCACTTGGCGAAGGAGCAGAGGAATGCCCACTTCGATCGAGGTGGACCACGCTTGGGTTGATACTTGGCAAAGTGGCAGAGACAGGCTCGACTTCGGCTGAGATGGACCCATCTGGGGGTGCCACCTTGTGAAGGAGCAGGAATGCCAGGCTCAACTTCGGCTAGGTGGATCCATCAGGGGGTGCCACCTGGCGAAGGAGTAGAGGCACGCCCACTTCGATCGAGGTGGACCCCTCCTGGGTCGACACCTGGCAAAGTGGAAGAGACAGGCTCGACTTCAATCAAGGTGGACCCATCTGGGGGTGCCAACTGATGAAGGAGCAGGTGTGCTAGGCTTGACTTCAGCAATGTGGATCCATCATGTTGCGCCACCTGGCGAAGGAGCAGAGGCACTCCAACTTTGGCCGAGGTGGACCCCGCCTGGGTCGACAACTGGCCAAGTAGCAGAGGCAAGCTCGACTTCAGCCGAGGTGGACCCATCTGGGAGTGCCACTTGGCAAAGGAGTAGGAGTGCTAGGCTCGACTTCGGTGAGGTGGATCCATCAGGGGGCACCACCTGACGAAGGAGCGAGGCATGCCCACTTCGATTGAGGTGGACCCCACCGGGTCGATACCTGGCAAAGTGGCAGAGACAGGCTTGACTTCGACTGAGGTGGACCCATCATGGGGCACCCCCTGGTGAAGGAGTAGAGGCATGCCAACTACGATCGAGGTGGACCCCGCTTGGGTCGCCAGGTGCCAAGCTCGACTTCGGCGAGGTGGATCCATCATGGGGCACCACCTGACGAAGGAGCGAGGCACGCCCACTTCGATTGAGGTGGACCCCACCTGGATCGATACCTGGCAAAGTGGCAGAGACAGGCTCAACTTCGACTGAGGTGGACCCATCATGGGGCACCCCCTGGTGAAGGAGCAAAGGCATGCCAACTTCGACCGAGGTGGACCCCACTTGGGTCGACACTTGGTGAAGTGGCAGAGGTAGGCTCGACTTCAACCGAGGTGGACCCATCTAGGGGTGCCGCCTGGCGAAGGAGCAGGAGTGCCAGGCTCGACTTTGACAAGGTGGACGCATCATGGGGTGCCACCTAGTGAAGGAGCAGAGGCACGACCACTTCGATCGAGGTGGACCCCGCCTAGGTCGATACCTTGCGAAGTGGGAGAGGCGTCGAGCTTGAACTAAGGTGGGAATGACCGTCTATCAAGCCAGCTGGCAGGAGAGCTTGGAAGAAAAAATCCACGTGGCCCAGCTGGTAGCTAACTAGGTCTGACGTACCTCCACGCCAGCGATGTTGTCATTTCAGTTGCCCCCCACTCCCAAGTCTCATCGAAGCGCCATGGCTGGGACGTGGGGAGTTAATGCGGAGATGATGTGGACGGACAAAAACCCTGCGTAATGATTGCCTCAATCGTTGCCGCCATGCTTATTATGCCCGAGATCCAATCTGAGGGTGCCACGTCCACATGCTCGACAGGCCATAATTGTGCTGTGCCAAACTCGAGATGATTTCCAGCAATCCGAAGCATCGTTGTCGGGCATCCCTCCACGTGGCGCTCATCTGGTGGCTCAGACATAAAGGAGCCGTACGGTCCGCTGTTGATTGGGTTTGAAAAGAGAGGGGACTTTCCGAAAATGAGGTCCTTAGCTTTCTCACACCTCGCTGGCGGTTGCAACGATCCCTCTTCATCCCTTGGGTCGCCATTCCTCCGCTAAAATATTCTAGTGAGTGTCCTGTAACCCACTCTCTCTTCTCCTTCTTCCCTCAAACCTTAATCATCTTGGACCAATTTTTCCTTCTTCTCTTTCTCCTCGATGGCTCCTTCTGGTCATCGTCATCACTACTTTTCCTCCAACCCGGACGAGGCTGGTCCTTCTCAGTCGAGGACTCCATCGTCCTCCTCCTCGGAGGGGGAGGATGTTCCACTTGAGATCCGGAGGCAATTATGGCTGGGTACTATTACCATCGAGGTCCCTAAAGGCCCTAGGGCCCCTCATATCTCCGCTATTTCTATCTTTGCCCTTCCTCCCCCGGTAGCAGAGACTTCCTCTGGTCCCTCTGGTTATGTTTCGATGATGACCGGAGACAACCTTTCCTAGATCCGGGACATGTACGGGGTCCCAGACTCCATCCAACTTTCACTCCCAGGGCGAGGGATCGAGTAACCTTGAGCGACCCTTGGAGGGTGGCATTCTACGAGAACTTCCTTACTGGGGGTCTTCATTTTTCTCTTCATCCGTTCTTCCTTTCTTTTCTCAGGAATTTCCAATTTGTCCTGGCTCAGTTGGCTTCCAACATTGTCTGGGTCGTCTTTGCTTTCATTATCTTCTGCCATTTCCATGGGTTCGTCGCCCGTTTTTCACTATTCAGGGCCTTGTTCAACCTGAAATGCTACTTCGTCGATGATAGCTGGTGGTATCTTTCCTCCCGGCCCAGGTGCCTCCGGTTCGACCTCCCTATATTGATCAAGGGGTGGAAGAGCCGATTTTTTTTTCCTTGGTTCGGGATGTCGATTGGGTCTGGAGTGAGCCAAACTAGTCTCCGAACTGAAACTCCCAGGTTGAGTCGGCAGACCAGGAGGTTTACTCCCAGTTACTAGGGGACGTGGTCCCCTCCCTCGAAGTTCTGCTTTCTGAGCAGAACTTATTCGATGTAGGAATCAGTCTGATCCAGACGATAGGTGAGGCCCTAGGCCTCCTTTCTTTTTCTATCTCTCTACCTATTTTTTTTTTTTTTGCATGTATTCAGACCTCTTCTTACTCCAGGGATGAAGTTCTCCGTCGAGACTTTGATGGAGGGGGCCCAGAAGAGGAACATCCCTGAGGGGGCCCAGGAGGCTCTCCCGATGTTGGCTCTACCCCATGATTTTGATGAATAACAAAATGTTGAGTACATATTGTATACTAATATCTAATTCAAGTTATGAGTTTTCAGGAAACAAGCACCTCAAATTTTCAAAACTAATTTTCATGGCACGCTTTGGCACGAAGTATCTTTCACGATTTGAGGAGTCTTCTCCATGCAAAAAGGACTTAAACAAGTTCAATTATTGCTTATTTATATGGCATTTAAATTTCATAAAAGAATTTTATGTTTTTAGCTTGATTGGCACTTAATTCTGAAGTTTGCAGAACCAAGTATCGACACCTGGAAGGTTAACTGTCGATACTTTAACATTTGGCACGCAGAAAATCTCCTTGGCATGCCAAGTGTCAACACCCAGAAGTCAAGTGTCGATACCTGAAACTCAAGTGTCGACACTTAAGTTTCCAAGTATCGACTTAAGGCCTGAGACTTTTTGAAAATCCAGAACTTGGCCATGGAGAGTTTTTATGTCAAGTGTCGACACCTGTGAGTCAAGTGTCGACACTTGAAAGTTCAAGTGTCGATACCTGAAAATCAAGTGTCGATACCTGACAGCCAAGTGTCGACACCTGATAGCCAAGTATCGACACTCGGATTCTGACAGCCCTAACGGATCTATTTCTTTTGAGTTATAGAAACATCTTTTCAAGCTCCCAACGGCTAGATTTCAAGCTCCAACGGTCACAAATCATTTTTTGAAAGTTTTTGAAGTATTTAAGCTTCACCAAACTCATTCTTGAAGCATTGAAGTCCATTAAAAGCTCAAAAGCCAATATTCCCTCGAGAACTTCACTTCAAAAGCCATTAAAAGAGAGATTCCCTGAAAAAGCTTACAAGCACATCCTTTCATCATTCTAAAAAGAGAGCTTGAAGAATATTCCAAGGAGAAGACAAGACAAGCATCAATTAGAGCCTCAAAGCTTCCATTCTACTATTGAAGAGAGTTTGTTTTGTTTATTTAAATTATATATCTGAAATTTTCTTGTGTTTTGACCTAGCTTTCAAGGGTGTCTTGAAAGTAGGTTGTTGTGGTTGTTGGTGAGCCAAAGGGACAAAACCAACTAGGGTTGACTTGTGAGTCCGAAGACAAAACAAGTGTAAAGGTTTGTTGGTGAGCCTAGGTGATAAAACCAACATAGATTTTGACTTGTGAGCCTTTGGAAAAACAAGTTGGCTGTAATCTTGGAGAGATTATAGTAGAATTCCCAAGGATGGCTTAGGGAGTGGATGTAGGTGCTAGGTTTTCATCGAACCACTATAAACCATGTGTTTTTGTGTGATTATCTCTTCTACTTCTTGCACTTTATTTCTTGGACTCTAATTATTGTTTTCCGCTGCATATAATCTAGTGCATCAATTTCATTACTCACAAACACCACAAGGCCTACACATTATTTCTTTAAATTTTTAAAAGACCCAATTCACTTCCCCTCTTGGGCTCCATTTCTGGGCAACACCCGAAGAGGGCCTGGACAGAGACGGACCAGGGGCCCAGGCCCACTCCAGCCCCCACAGGGCCTAGGGTGTCAGGCACGGCCTCGGGGCCATCCCAGAGGTAGACGATTGCCATCGAGGTCATCGAGCTTGATGGTGGTAAGGAAGGTGGCGCGACCAGCTCCTCCGCCGGTGGTCGTTCCATCGACCACCATGCCCACCATTCTGGTGGTGACCGTGATGGTGGCAGCGGTGGTGCAGGCTGCTGTTCCTTCTACTAGAGAGACTTCGGCCCAGCCTTCCTCCAAACCTCATCCCGTATCGCTAGTGCTTAGCAGCAACGCTTCCATCATCCATGACCAGGGCCTCGCGGAGAAGATGATGGAGTACATAGCCCAGCCCCAGGACCGTCGCCTGAGGGACGGCCAGGACTACGCGGAAGTGCTACTCGAGATCCTCCCCCTACTCTTCACGGTAAACACCTGGCCCTTCCTTTTAATGTTCCAGTTGGATCTTTTGAAAGTTTTAACATTTCCTTTGATGCAGATCAGGACCGACGTACTGCTGCTCCATAGCTTCCTTTTTGCCTCGGCGAAGAAGGAGGCCGAGAAGGAGCGGAGACTAGGCAAGCTCACCATCGATGTGAAGGACCTCATGGAAAAGGGCCATGAGCTGAGGGGGAGCAACCAGGCTCTCCGGGAGGACCTGGTTCGTGCTGAGGTGTGCGTCAAGGACCTCTAGACCTCTCAGTCTGAGGAGAGGATCTTAAACTTGCACCGAGCTAAAAATGACACGGCCAAGATCTCTCACCTCAGAGGGCAATCCCGGTCACTGGAGCGCCGGGTGGAAGAGGTTCTAGCCGAGCTGATGGTGGCCAAGGAGAAGACTTCCTACATCAACGGGCTGCTGGAGGCTTCATAGAGGGAGACGGGGGAGGCCGTGTCTCAGTTCCTAGCTTCCGAGGTGTTTGAGAAGGAAATGCATGAGGCTGCCATGGACTCCTTCTTGAAGGGCTTCAGGGTCTGCCGGGAAAAAGTGGCTGCCCTCTTTCCCGAGCTCGACCTGACTAGGGTCGTTCTCGGCAGCCACATAGAGTAGCCCGAGGGCGGAGGAGCGGCACCAGGAGTCACCGGCAAGGAGGCTTCCGATCAGCCTTTCGAGGATGTGGCAAAAGGTGGAGAGGCCTCCAAATCGGAGGAGGGACCGACAGCGATGGAATGACTTCGAGTCCTCCGTTCTTATATTCTAGTACAGGGTTTCTTCTTTTTTGTTTCTTTGGGCCACCCGGTCTGTCGAGACCCTCCAACTTGTAAGAAACCTTATATTAGAAATGGAAACTCGCTTTTCCTTCACTGCTTCCTGCCCTACTCCTCTTTATGCTAGTTCCTAACATTGTATTTGATTGTTGCTTATCACTGTCTTTTGTGGGAGCCCAAGGCTTGCAGCTTTAACTCGTAGCCTGACTTGGACTCTCAATTCGAAATGAGGCTCAGCAGACCTCTAGGCTTCGAGAATGAGCTCTTAGGGCTTTCGGCTTGTACTTTGGAAGTTTGTGGCACCGAGACTTAGGTCGCTGGGACATCCTCCAGACTGAACTCCAGGATCGCTGTTCGAACTGAATTCCACGCGATGCTCTGGACTGAACTCCGGGATCTCGTGAAGGAACTGGGTTCCGCACCACCTTCCAGACCGAGGCCTGAGACTTCGCATCGAAACTAAGTTTTGTGCGAATTTCCGGACTGAACCCCGGGGCTGCATGCTGGAACTAGGCTCTGTGCGATGCTCCAGACTGAACTCCGGAATCACATGGAGGAACTGGGTCCGCACCACCTTTCGGACCAAGGCCTGGGACTTCACATTGGTACTAGGTTCCGTGCAAACTTCCGGACTAAACCTCGGGGCCGCATGCAGGACTAGGTTCCGTGCGATGCTCCGGACTGAACTCCAATATCTTGTGGCACCAGGACTTAGGTCACTGGGGCACACTTCGAACTGAACTCCAGGGCCGCACCTTGGAACTAGATTCCGTGCGACGCTCCGGACTGAACTCTAGGATTTTATGGCATCGGGACTTAGGTCGTCGGGGCATCCTCCGGACTGAACTCCAAGGCTGCACCTTGGAACTGGATTTCGTGCAACACTTTGTACTGAACTCCAAAACTTCATGAAGGAACTGGGTTCTGCACCACCTTCCGGACTGAGGCCCGAGACTTCCCACCAGAACTAGGTTACGTGCAAACTTTCGGACTGAACCCCAGGGCCACATGCCGGACTAGGTTCATTGCAATTCTCCGGACTGAACTTCAGGATCTCGTGGCACCGGGACTTAGGTTGCCAGGGAATGTTTTGGACTGAACTCTAGGGCCGCACCTTGGAACCGAATTTCGTGCGATGCTCTGGACTGAACTCCGGGATTTCATGGCACCGGGACTTAGGTCACCGGGCATCCTCCGGACTGAACTCTAGGGTCGCACCTTGGAACTGGATTCCGTGCGACACTCCGGACCGAACTCTGGGATTTCGTGGCTCTCATAGGCCGCTCGTGGGCCTCCTGCCTCACTCTCGTTCGCCAGGCCTAAGGCCGGACGGCGATAACCCTACAAGATGAAAACAAGCATTACACACTAAAAAGGATTTCATTATTGATGTTTTGGAAGTCTTACATCATTAGTAACACATCCTCATGTTTGCAACGTTCCATGTCCATGAAAATTGAGCTCCTCCAGGCTCTTCGAGGTAGTAGGCACTGTGGGGGAGTGCTTCGGCCACCTGGTAAGGGCCTTCCCAATTTGGGGAGAGCTTACCGCACTCCCGAGGTTGGGATGCCTCGGCACACCGCAGCACCAGGTCTCCCAGGCAGAAGGACTTCGGTCTCACCCTGGAGTTGTAGTATCTAGCCACCTGCTGCCGGTAGGCCGCCATCCGAACTCGAGCCTTGTTTCTCATTTCCTCAAGGAGGTCCAGGTTGAGCAACAACCGTGCTAGGTTCTCGGCCTTGTCATATTATTCCATGTGCAACGTTGGTAGGTGGAGCTCCACTGGAATAACCACTTCTGCACCGAAGACAAGGTTGAAGGGAGTCTCATCCATGGCCATCCTTGGGGTTATGTGGTATGCCCATAGGATGCTGGGGAGCTCGTCAGCCCATCTCCCCTTGGCCTGGTCCAATCTAGTACGAAGCCCTTGCAGGATGGTTCGGTTGGTCACCTCGGCTTCCCCGTTGGTCTGAGGGTGTGCCATCGAGGTGAAGCGATGATGGATGCCAAGGTCATTGTAGAACTCTTCGAACTCCCGGTAGTCGAACTGGTGCCGGTTGTCAGTGATTATGGTGTGAGGGAGGCTGAAGCGGCTTACGATTGACTTCCAGAGAAATTTATTGACATTCATCTCAGTGATCCAGGCCAACGGCTCGGCCTCGACCCACTTCGTGAAGTAGTCGATAGCCACAATCAAAAATTTACGTTGCCTGGATGCGGGAGGAAAAGGGCCTAAGAGGTCCATGCCCCACTAAGCGAACGGCCAAGGGGGGGTGGAGAGCTGGGAGAGCGATGCAGCTGGCTGATGCTGCATAACAACATGACGCTGACAGCGATCACACCTCTTGACAAAGTTGGCCGCGTCCTCCCTCATCGTCTCCCAGAAGTAACCTTAACAGAGAGCCTTATATGCCAGAGTCCTGCCCCCCACATGATTCCCGCAGAGGCCTGAATCTCCTAGAGCATGAGTGCGGCCTCTATGGTTCTCAAACACTTGAGGAGTGGATAGGAGTAGGACCTCCGGTAAAGCAATATGTCCATCAACACAAAGCGCGTGGCCTTTCTTTTGATGAGGCTGGCCTCTATGCGATCTTCAGGCAAGGTGCCGTTGGTGATATACTCAATATATTTGTCCATCCAGCTGGGCTCCGGGATGACCTGCTGGATCTCCCTAGGGGTCTCGTTGCTCAGGGCCTGAAGGTGCTCGATGTAGGTGTGGACCAAAGATGAGTCTGGCAAAGTTGCCAGGTGGGAGAGGGCATCTGTGCGGGCATTTTCACCGTGCGGGATATGGAAGATGCTGAAGTGCCTGAAACCCACCATGCACGCTTGCACCAACTCCAAGTACTTCACCATTTGGGGGTTTCGTGCCTTATACTCTCTCGAGACCTGCCCGACCACCAGCTACAAATCGGTGAAGACTCTTAAACAGGTCATGTCCAGCTCATGGGAGACCCTCAGTCCCGTGAGGAGTGCTTCATACATCGCCTGGTTATTGGTGGTGGCGAACTTGAAATGGAGTGCGCACTCGATGATGACTCCCTCGCTGTTAGTGAGGATGAGCCCAGCTCCGCTTCCGCCGGAGTTAGAGGCTCCGTCCACATGAAGGATCCAGATGTCCTCCTCCGGTTCAGGTCCTGGCTATCGATTCTGGGGGCTCTCTTCCGACCCTTCATCCAGGCCTGCACACTCAACAAGAAAATCTGCCAGTACCTGCACCTTCATTGCCGACCTCGACTGATACACGATGTCGAACTCATTGCGCTTCAATGCCCATTTTGCCAAGCGTTCGGACATGTTGGGTCGGCTAAGCATGGCCTTCAATGATTGATCCGTCAAGACTGTAATGGGTGCGCTTGAAAATATGGCCTAAGATGCTGGGCGGACACAATTAGCATAAAAATCAGTTTCTCGTATTGAGAATACCTGAGCTTTGTGTCACAGAGAAGTTTGATCATGTAGTACACGAGACTTTGGACTCCTTTGTCATCCGTTCGAACCAGGACCGAGCTGATGGCCTCGGGAGTGACCGCATATAAAGGAGAAGCTCCTCCCCCTCCTTCGACCGGGAGAGTAGTGGTGGTGATGCCAGGGTCCTCTTCAGTTTCTCGAACGCCTCTTGGCACTCCTTTGTCCAAGTGAAGTCGTGCATCTTCCTCAGTGCCTTGAAGAAGGGTTGACAATGATCCATAGATCGTGAGATGAACCGGCTTAGGGTTGCTACCCGACCAGTGAGCCGCTGCACCTGCTTCTTGGAGGTGGGCTGCTCCATGTCCAGGATCGCCTGAACCTTTTTCGGGTTGGCTTCTATCCCTCTTTGGGTCACCATGAAGCCAAGGAACTTCCCCGTAGCCATGCCGAATGTGCACTTTGCTGGGTTCAGTTTCATTTGGTGGAGGCAAAAGTTGCCGAAGGTCTCCGCCAGGTCGTCGACATGGTCCGAGGTCAGCTTGCTCATCACCAGCATGTCGTCAACGTACACCTGCATGTTACGGATAATTTGGTCTTTGAAGATCTTGTTGACCAACCGCTAGTACATGGCACCGGCGTTCTTTAGGCCAAACAGCATCATCTTGTAGCAGTAGGTCCCACGATCCGTGATGAAGGTGGTGTGCTCCTCGTCTTCTGGGTGCATCCGAATCTGATTATACCCCGAGAAAGTATCCATGAAAGAGAGGAGCCAATGTCCCGAGGTGGCATCGACGAGCTGGTCGATCTTCGAGAGTGGAAAGCTATCTTTCGGGCAAGCACGGTTGAAGTCAGTGTAGTCCACACAGATCCTCCACTTCCCGTTGTTCTTTTTGACCATCACCACATTCGCCAGCCAGCTGGGGTAGTGCACCTCTCGTACGAAGCCAGTAGTGAGAAGCTTCTCTACCTCTTCATTAATCGCCTTCTGCCTTTTTGCAGCAAAACTCCTCTTCTTCTACTGAACTAGACGACACTTCGGATCGATCTTCAACTGGTGGGTGATGACATCTGGGGGAATACCTGGCATGTCCGATGCAGACCAGGCGAACACATCTGTGTTTGCATGAAGGAAACTCAGCAAGCGAGCCCGCTCATCCTTCAAGAGTTGGGCTCCTATTTGCACCGTCTTCTATGGATCCGAGCCGAGGGGGTATGCCAACAAGTGCTCGACTGGGCCGCCCCTGGGATCTTGCACACGCTGGTCGAGGTCATCGACATTAGAGCCAAGCTTGGCATTTTGGACTCCTGGGATAGCTTGCAAGCAGTGCTGGACAGGCTGAACTGCCCCCCTCATCTCTCTTAACCCAAAAATGGTAGGGAACTGCACCAACAATCTCTTGGTGGAAATGACTGCATCGAGCTGGTTGAGCCCCGGACAGCCCAAAATAGCATTATACAGTGACGGGAGTCGAACGACGGTGAAAGTCATCATGACCGTGCTCTGCCGGGGTGGAGTCCCGATGGTAACGGGGAGAGTGATCTCTCCCTCAACCCCTACAGAATCTCCGGTGAAACCCATGAGAGGGGTGTGCACTGGCTTTAGCTGATCATGAGATAAATTCATCCGGGAGAAAGCATCATAAAAAAGTATGTCGGTAGAGTTCCCACTCTCAATCATAATCCGATGTACAGGATGCTTGGCGATGGTAATCTCGACCACCACCACATCATTATTTACATTTTCATTTTCATTTTCACCTCCCTTTCCTCTCTCAAAGGGGCGTGCATTTTCCACGTCTCCTCCCTCCCAGGCTCTCTTCAATACATGCCCTATCCTCCAAGAAATCATGCCCACAGACTTCTCCGTGGGGCAGTTGTCAACTACAGGAACGGGAGGAAGGGCCGCGAGTGGCTGATCCTCCGCTGGGGCCTCATTCCTCATGAACTTCCTAAGGTAACCCCTCTTGATCAGGTCCTCGATCTCCTATTTTAGATTATGGCACTCCTCCATGTCGTGGCCATGGTCGCGATGGAATTGGTAGTACTTCATCTTATCGTGACGGTTCTTTAGATTCTGAGGGGGAGGTTGGTGGAGGTAATGCTCGCCCTCGATCTCCATTAGGATTTTCGTTCTTGGAGCAAGGAGGGGAGTGAAGGTCTGCTTTGGAGCGGGACCATTCTTCGGGTTATGTCCCGACCAAAAGTCTGCGGGCGGCTTGGACCTCTGGGTCCCAGGAACATCTCTTGGGGCTGACTTCTTTGAAGGCTTTCCGTCCAGCTCTCTCCTAGTGTGGTCAACCTCCTCAGCACGGATATATTTGTGGATGCAGAGGAGGAGTTCAGAATATGTCTTAGGCAGCTTCTTATCCAGGGAATAGGTCAAACAGGAGGTCTTGAGCCCTCGCTTTAATGCTAGCATGGCGACGGGCTCGTCCAGACTATAGATCTCCATGGCAGCGATCTTGAAGTGGGTGACGTAGTCCCGCAACAACTCCTGATCTTGCTGATGGATGAAGAGGCTATCCACCTCCCTTGGCACTTTTCGACAAGCATCGAATTGCGCCACAAACTTTTCCTTCAACTGCTGGAAGGAGCTGATGGATTCAGGCTCGAGGCGGGTGAACCAAACCCGAGCGGCCTTACGGAGGGTGGCCGGGAAGGCAATGCATAGAAGGGCATCCGTTGCCCCCTGGACTCTCATGAGAGCCTTATAGCTCTCCAAGTAGTCCAGGGGGTTGGTGGTCCCATCGTAGGGATCCACCTGAGGCATGCGGAACTGACTCGGAATGGGTTCCTCTTGAATTTTTTGAGAGAAGGGTGGTCGGGCGTTGTAGCCCACAGGCTCATTGGGGGAGCCCTGCATGTTGGCAAACCGATGAGAGAGCTCTGCCAACTTGCGCTCTTGCTCTTCCAAGTGCCTCTCAGCCAGGTACCTGGTAGCTTCATCAATGGAACCTTCCACTGAGGCCGCTGGAGAAAAAAGTGCCGATGGGTCGTGGTGAGGGGCCTTGCCCCGGTGGTGCTTGCTGTGCTTGGCAGCATCATTGTTATCCACCAAGGATCGGCTCTCGTGGTCCATCAACCTAGAGTGATTCCTCTTTGCAGGGATCTGGTGACTCCTGCGAGGAAGGGTCGATGCCTGCGGGTGGGATGGCCTGCCTTGGATAGAGTGCAGGCTTTTGCAGGGGCCCTTGGCTGAGGCTAGGTCACCAGGGAGCGTTGCTGATGCTGCAGCTACCTCACGATCGCAGTCATTGATGGCAGCTGCTAGACAATAGTAGTATACTGACCATCGGCCGTGGATGACTGAGGAGGAGGAGCAGGAAGTTCCTGATCCAGGCTGCGGGGGCCCGGAGGTGAGGGTACCTCTCATGCTCGACTGGGGGAGGCTTCACGTCCGCGAGTCACCACCATGCTGGGAATCGAGCCGCACTCGAGCACATGGGGGGCTTGATTACACAGGGGCTTTCGTGACGCCCCCTACCTGGCGCGCTAATCTGTTGCCGACCTTATCGCTGTGGCATGTAGCTGTGAGCTGGTGCTGGACTCAGTCTCGTTTACCTCGGAATCCTAGGGCTCTCGGACCTGTAAAACAAGGTCAGAGACCCGGGTCGGGGATTCTAGTGAGGGCACTCCGACGGTCAAGTTAGCGAGCATCAAAGTGGAACAGATCCACTAAGATGGATCCTCGCTAAGCTCTGTGCTTAGGGGAATCTTAGATGAAAAGATGTATGAGAACGAGAGGGTTCGGCAGTTGGCTTCTTGTGACTGGACTCGCCGGGTTCGCTCTTGCAAGTTTCTCCGGGGCCTTAGAGTCATCTCTTTTCTCCGTGCATGCTTTTGCCCTCTTCCTTGCTTACCTTCTTCTTGCCTATGGCACCCTTTTGATATCGTTGGATGCCCCGTTACCTTGTTTACCCTCATCCCGAGGTGCTTGGAGGTCAACGACTCTCTTCCCTTGCTCCCCCCTTCCGTCGTCTCTCCTTACGGTTGGGGGGTTAGTGGCGAGCTTGCCTCATCCTCCATGCTATCACGAAAGGGAAAACTTGGCGGGACCTTGATCTAGGTGCGGGAGCCCTTGGGCCCTAGGTGTTGACCGTGGACCTCCTCTTCGGGGGGTTCCAGGCCACTGGCCATAGGATCTAGCTCCTTGGTCAAGATGCCTCTCTTAAACTAGTGCAAACGAGGTTCCACGCACCGTTACAGACCTGTGGATGCCGTATGTGGCGCGCCGCACTGTGCGCTAGCCTCAGCAAAATTCTCGGGGCTCGCGCCTTCGGTCTCCCTGAGGTCCCGTGGAGCAGGTCAAACTTTGATTGAGATGGACCCATTTGGGGGTGCCACCTGGCGAAGGAGCAGCGGCAAGCCCACTTCGATCGAGATGGACCCCACTTGGGTCGACACCTGGTGAAGTGGCAGAGGCAGGCTTGACTTCAGTCAAGGTGACCTATCTGGGGGTGCCACCTGCCGATGGAGCAGGAGTGCCAGGCTCGACTTCGGTGTGGACCCATCATGGGGCACCACCTGATGAAGGAGCAGAGGCACGCCCACTTTGGCCTAGGTGGACACCGCCTGGGTCGACACCTGGCGAAGTGGCAGAGACATGCTTGACTTCGACTAAGGTGGCCCATCTGGGGGTGTCACCTAGCAAAGGAGCAGGAGTGCCAGGCTCGACTTCAGCGAGGTGGACCCATCATGGGGCACCACCTGGCGAAGGAGCAGAGGCACGCCCACTTTGGTCGAGGTGGATCTCGCCCGGGTCGACACCTGGCGAAGTGGCAGAGACTGGCTCGACTTCGACCGAGGTGGATCCATCTGGGGGCGCCACCTGGCGAATGAGCAATAGTGCCAGGCTTGACCTCCACGAGGTGGACCCATCAAGGGGTGCCCTTGGCGAAGGAGCAGAGACACGCCCACTTCGATTGAGGTGGACCCTACCTTGGTTGACACCTGGCAAAGTGGCAGAAATAAGCTCGACTTCGATCGAGGTGGACCCATCTGGGGGTGCCACCTGGTGAAGGAGCAGGAGTGCCAGGCTTGACCTCGATGAGGTGGATCCATCAGGGGGCGCCACCAGGTGAAGGAGCAAAGGCACGCCCACTTCGACTGAGGTGGACCCTGCTTGGGTCGACACCTGGCAAAGTGGCAGAGATAGGCTCGACTTCAACCGAGGTAGACCCATCTGGGGGTGCCACCTAGCGAAGGAGCAGGAGTGCCAGGCTCGACTTTGATGATGTGGACCCATCAGGGGGCGCAACTTGGTGAAGGAGCAGAGGCATGCCCACTTCGATCGAGTGGACCCTGCCTAGGTCGACACCTGGCAAAGTGGCAGAGACAGGCTCGACTTCGATCGAGGTGGACCCATCTAGGGGTGCCACCTGGAAAAGGAGCAGGTGTGCCAGGCTCGACTTCATCGAGGTGGACCCATCATGGGGCACCACTTGGCGAAGGAGCAGAGGCATGCCAACTTCGACCGAGGTGGACCCTGCCTGGGT
The DNA here is from genome assembly GCA_021397845.1 of Areca catechu. NCBI lineage: Eukaryota > Viridiplantae > Streptophyta > Magnoliopsida > Arecales > Arecaceae > Areca > Areca catechu. The sequence goes on along the minus strand of CM038042.1, from coordinate 25,405,905 downwards.
CGACACCTGGCAAAGTGGCGAGGCAGACTCGACTTCAGCCGAGGTGGACCCATCTGGGGGTGCCACCTGGCAAAGGAGCAGGAGTGCCAGGCTCGACTTTGACAAGATGGACCCATCAGGGGGCGCCACCTGGCGAAGAAGTAGAGGCACACCCACTTCAACTGAGGTGGACCCCACTTGGGTCGACACCTGGCGAAGTGGCAGAGACAGGCTCGACTTCGATTGAGGTGGACCCATCATGGGGCACCACTTGGGTCTCTAAGGGCTTTGGTTGAAATCACATTTATACAACTCCCATTGTCTATATTGATTTTATAGACTTTCTTCCCTATCTTGACAAATGTTTGGAGATGTTAGTCCTCCAATCCTCCTCCTTAATTTGGGTCAAAATTCTAACAACACCTGATGTTTTATCATAACCCCCTTCTTCTTCTTCTTCATCATACTCATTGATCAGATTGGATTCAGCCTCATATACTTCTTCTTCAAACTCTTCAGTGGGATCAGTCTTTTCATCAACTAGCTCTCCTATATGTAAAGATCTCGGGTAGGGCATTGGCTAGCAAGGTGTCCCATTTTGTGACATTTGAAACATTGGACATTTGGGCTACCACTCTTTTGAACTTCAGGGGCCTTATCCTTGTCACTTGATTGGCTTGATGGGGCTAGAGGGGTGGTGCGGTTTTGACGTAATTGGTTGAACCCTGTTTCTGAATAGAAGTACTAACATTAGTTGGTTTAGGTCATCGAGTTATTGGTCCCCTATGAAATCTTTCACAATCCCTGGCTATCTGGTAGGCTTGGTCTAGGTCAGTGACTTCCCTTAAAAATAATTCCTTTTGAATTTCCCCTCTTAAACCAGCTCTAAACCTAGATAGTGTCATAGCTATTGACTCATTAATGTTGCATCTCATGGCAAACTCATCAAATTTGACAATATACTCCGATACAGTCTTAGTACCTTGATACAATCTTTGCCATTGGTCTAACAATCTCTGATGGTAGGACATAGGGAGGTACTTCTCTCTCAGCTTAGCTTTCATTGCTCTCCATGTGGTTATAGGCATGTCTCCCCTTTGTCTAATTATTCTCTTGACATTCTCCCAGTATAACCTAGCTTGTCGAACCAATCTAAGCTTAGCAAATTTATACTTCTTATCCTCGGTCATTTCATACCACTCGAAGTATTGGTCCATCTCTCCCTCCCAGTCAATGTAGTCTTTAGGGTCCAGGCTTCCATCAAAGATAGGAGCCTTTAATCTAATGTTCCTCATCATCCTTTCATCTTGATCAAAGTGGTCTTGGTAGGGTTGCCTAGGAGTGGGCTCAAGAGTGTAGTCATAATGTTGGGCTCGATGAGTTGGTCTAGGAAAATCAGGCTCAACATGGGCTCCATGGGCTTCTTCTATGAAATTAGGGCGAAGCCTTCTTGGGTTGTACTTAGGGGTGTGCTCAAAATGTTGGGCTCTTGGTCCTCTTGGGATTGACTTAGATGACTTAAGTTCAATGAGGGTCTTATCAAGGGTCCCAACTCTCTCTTTGACTTGACCTAGTTCCTTGTTAATTTGCCCTAATTGCTCAGTTACATGGTCAAATTTTTCAGTTAGGGTCCTCACAAAGAATTCAAGATTGGGGTCCATGGGTAATAACTAGACTGAGGGTGGACTTTGGTATAGGGCTTATGGTGTGGACACCAGAAGCAGAAGCAGAATAAAACCCCACTCAAATAAGGTTAACCTGATTCCACTTTGGATCGAAGATCACTAGGTTAATTTTTTCTTGTAAAGGGCAATTTACTTTCAAGAGTCTTGTAATTACTTAGTTTCAATTTCATGAATCCTGTAATTATGTCCAATCGAGTCCTGTAATTATGTCCTGTCTCAATCTGGGTTCAAATAAGAATTCAATTAGAGTTCCACCACATCACTTAGCAATTGGGAGTAAGCCTCTTGGTCCGCCGGCACAATCTGAGAGTTCCGGTTCGGGGACCGATCCGGCTCGCTCCAAGCCCAGTCGACATCCTCGACCGAGGCAAAGAAAAACCGGTTCTTCCAACCCTTGATGGAGGAAGGGAGGTCGAACCGGAGACACCTAGGCCAGGGTGAGATGTACCACCAGCCGTCATCAGTGGAGCACCGCTTCAGTGTAAACAAGGCCCTAAAGAGGGAGAAACGGGCAACAAACCCGTGAAAGTGACAGAAGACAATGAAAGAGGAAATGACCCGTATGGCATTGGGAGCCAACTGGGCTGGGACTAGACAGAAATGGCTGAGAAAGGAAAGGACGAAAGGGTGCAGAGGAAACCGGAGGCCTGCGAGGAGGAAGTCCTCGTAGAAGGCTATGCGATCGGGGCCACTCGAGGTGACGCAATCCCCGGGCCACGGAATGGAAAGGAGGACAGACCCCGGGATGCCATAGACCTCCCGGAGCAAGAAAAGGTCACCTTCGGTCATCGTGGAAACGTGACCGGAGGGACCGACAGAAGGAAGGACCGGAGGAGGAAGAGAAGAAATAGGAAGGGCAGACACGACGGGAGGAGACCTGACACCCCTGGGGATGCCTATGGTGATACCCCCAGGCTGGAGTCGCCTGCGGGTCTCCTCTGGAATCACTTCCTCCTTCGAGGAGGAAGACGATGGAGTCCTCGGCCGGGACGGACCGGCCTCGTCCGGGTTAGAAGAAACATGGCGGTGGCGCACCATGGCAAAGAGAATGGTGAGGAAAGGACACTAGAGGAAAGGGGTGGAGTAAAGAAGGAACGGAAGCACTCACCAAAATGTACTGTGCAACGCGGGGGAGCGGGAGATAGCCTGCAGCAAATCGCCGATGGAGCAAGGAAAAGGGCCTCATTCCGGAAAGTCCCCGCTTTTTCAAACTCAATCGACAGCAGCCGTGCTTGTCATTCCGCTCCGGGCCATCGGATGATTGCCGCGTGGACGCACGCCCGACACCGACCCCTCGTTAGCAGGAAAACGGTCTCTGTTTCGAAGCGACGCATTAATTGCGGATGAATAGGCGACACGTGGTGGCCTCCTATAGGGCTTTAGGTGCACCGAGGAACAGCGACGATGATCATGGCAATTATGATGCAAGATCTTCGCCTCCCCACGTCATCTCCACATTTAATCCCCACATCCCGTTCCATGATGCCCTAACAGAACGATAGGTTGGGGGGCAACTGTTACGGCTGTAACGATGACGTGGCACGTCTCAGATTTCGTTGGACGTGATTCGAGCCATGTGAAGTTTTTTCGGCCAAGTCAGTTGCGGCTCCACTCCGACCGAGGTCGAGTTCGGCCCGGGCCCTCCTGCCGCTCCGCCAGGTGTCCACCAAGGAGGGGTCCACCTCGGCTGAAGCACGTAGCTCCCCCGCTCCCTCGCCAGGTGGCACCCTGAGACAGTCCCACCTCAGTCGAGGTCGAGCCGGGCCTCTTTGCTCTTTCGCCAGGTGGCGCCCAGAGACGGGACCACCTCGGCCGAAGTCGAGCGACCTCCTGCTGCTCCGCCAGGTGTCCACCCAGGAGGGGTCCACCTCGGTCGAAGCCGGCGGCTCCCCGGCTCCCTCGCCAGGTGGCACCCTGAGACGGTCCCACCTCGACAGAGGTCGAGCCAGGCCTCTTCGCTCCTTCGCCAGGTGGCGCCCGGAGATGGGACAACCTCGGCCGAAGTCGAGCGACCTCCTGCCGCTCCGCCAGGTGTCCACCCAGGAGGGGTCCACCTCGGTCGAAGCTGGCGGCTCCCCCACTCCCTCGCCAGGTGGCACCCTGAGATGGTCCCACCTCGGCCGAGGTCGAGCCAGGCCTCTTCGCTCTTTCGCCAGGTGGCGCCCGGAGACGGGACCACCTCGGTCGAAGTCGAGCGACCGCCTGCCGCTCCGCCAGGTGTTCACCCAGGAGGGGTCCACCTCGGCCGAAGCCGGCGACTCCCCCGCTCCCTCGCTAGGTGGCACCCTGAGACGGTCCCACCTCGGCCGAGGTCGAGCCGGGAGCCTTCGCTCCTTCGCTAGGTGGCACCCGGAGATGGGACCACCTCGGTCGAAGTCAAGCGACCTCCTGCCGCTCCGCCAGGTGTCCACCCATGAAGGGGTCCACCTCGGCCGAAGCCAGCGGCTCCCCCGCTCCCTCGCTAGGTGGCACCCTGAGACGGTCCCACCTCGATCGAGGTCGAGCCAGGCCTCTTCGCTCCTTCGCCAAGTGGCGCCCGGAGATGGGACCACCTTGGCCAAAGTCGAGCAACCTCTTGCCGCTCCGCCAGGTGTCCACCCAAGAGGGGTCCACCTCAGCCGAAGCCAGCGGCTCTCCCGCTCCCTCGCCAAGTGGCACCCTGAGACGGTCCCACCTCGGCCGAGGTCGAGCCAGGCCTCTTTGCTCCTTCGCCAGGTGGCGCCCGGAGACAGGACCACCTCGGCCAAAGTCGAGCGACCTCTTGCCGCTCCGCCAGGTGTCCACCCAGGAGGGGTCCACCTCGACCGAAGCCGGCGGCTCCCCCGCTCCCTCTCCAGGTGGCACCCTAAGACGGTCCCACCTCGGTCGAGGTCGAGCCAGGCCTCTTCGCTCCTTCGCCAGGTGGCGCCCGGAGACAGGACCACCTCGGCCGAAGTCGAGCGACCTCCTGCCGCTCCGCCAGGTGTTCACCCAGGAGGGCTCCACCTCGGCCGAAGCCGGCGGCTCCCCCGCTCCCTCGCCAGGTGGCACCCTGAGACGGTCCCACCTCGGCCGAGGTCGAGCCGGGCCCCTTCGCTCCTTCGCCAGGTGGCGCCCGGAGACGGGACCACCTCGGTCGAAGTCGAGCGGCCTCCTACCGCTCCACCAGGTGTCCACCCCGGAAGGGTCCACCTCGGCCAACGCGGGCCGGCCGTTGCAGAGAAGGTCCCGAGGAATGGAAGCATGAGCTCCGAGGTTGCCCCTCGAGCCATGCGCATCGCACTCCGAGAAAGGCACCCCGTACGGTCGGCGGTGGCATGCGAAACATCACTTACGTCGGCCCGACATGTTCCGCAGTCGAGAGACGAGGCCCTGACAAAGCAAGACCCGATAACGGACAGCGTCGGTGCCTGGGAAGGAGAGCGCTCATGCTCGGCCCAAGATCTGGTCAGCGGCTTGACCAGCGCCCCCCTCCCCTACTCTTTCCCCGCTAGGCTCGGCGAACGAGGCTGAAAAGCTGCCCGGCTCTCTGATCCAGAAGGGGAAAGAGAAAGGAGTGGAGGGGAGGAGATGAAAGCGACAAAGAAGCCTCCCAAGAGCAAAAAATGAGGGGGCAACAGGAAGAGATAAAAGGAAGGAGAGAATAGACGACAAGGGGGGGCAATCAAAAAATGAAGGCTGGAGACTCTGCCCCAAGAGCGAGATCCAAGGTCCCGAGAGTGGGCCCCTTGGCGTGAGCTCGGCAAAGGAACCCAGCCGGGTTTCTGGTCTCTCTGGCACCTTTCTTGCTAGCACGTTCTCTGAGTCTGGGACTCCTTCGGGGGCCCGTCCCAGAGAATCTGTTCCTTCTCGCCGTTTACTAACTTGACCGTTGGAGCTCCCTCGCTGGAATCCCCGGCCAGGGTTTCTGACTTTGCCTTGCATGTTTGATCCAGCCAGGAGACCCCAGGGGCGAGACGGTCTAGTCGGTTCGGCGGCTCCGAAGCCACAGGCGCGGCGGCGGGATCGGCAACAGAACCAATTCACCAAATTGGCCAGGTAAGTGTAAGATTAGCATGGGTCCCCCCGTTGCTTTCCTTAGACACCAATTAGATTGGCCAGGTCAGTGAACGGAATCAATTAAAGAACTACCTTTCTTCAGGACTAAGATCCCTGAACCACTTTTCTTAGATACCAATTCAATGATCGAAACTAGCTTGGTATAACTCTTAGGTGTCCTAGTCCTAATGAGCTTGGATGTCCCTAGGGTTAGCATCTAATTAATTTTATTTAGAGGCTTGGGTTAATGCAAATGAAGAAATCTTATTTGTGGGCTAAGAAAAGGTGATGAACTCCCCACCTTATCTTGTTTAGGTTTGTGCCCTTAAAAAAATTTAAACATGCTATGCACAACCTAAAAAAATCAAACAAGTTTAAATTAAAAACTAAACTAAACTAAGATCAAGATAAAATTGCTGAAAGAAAAAGAAATAATTTAAATTTTATACCTGGCTTCCAACACTCACAAATTTTTTAAAAAAATGTTAGATAGATCAGATTAAAGTTAAAGCAAAAATTTAAAACATAATTTAAAATATACCAATTTCCCGGCAATGGTGCCAAAAACTTGATGTGAGTTTTAATTTAACCACAAGCACACAGTGTGTAGAGTAACATGTCCAGCGAGTACGAGTCAATCCCACAAGAAATTATGTTTGAACCATGCCCAAACCCTTGCTTAGGTAAGCTAACAAAAATGAGCAAAATTAATTAAATGAGAAGAAATATATAATTTAAAGATCTAGGGCTTTTGAATCACTAGACCAATAATTTGAAAATCTTTCTATGATCTTAAATGTCTTTCCAACTCCTTCCTTTGTATTATCCAAGTATAGATTATGAAGATATTAAAACTCAACTATAACCCATCAAGGTCTTACGAGGAAGAAGAGAAAAGAATAAAAAAAATATTATTGAGCCTTCTCTCTTCTACCCTCCTTTTATCGAATCAAACATGAATTATGAAGGGATTGAAATCTAACAATAGCTCATCAAGTCCCTTTGGCAAGAAGTTTAGAGAGGGAGAAAAATTTTTAAAAATTAGAGCCCAAGAAAAGATCCAAGAAAGGGCTTCTAATCTTGGTCTAGCTTCATCGCCAACCCTAGAAGGTTCGCTTAGCTAGACATGATTAAAATAAAATTTTAAAAATTATTTAAAAAAATAAATTAATAAATGAAAATCAACTACATTATTTGCTGGAATATAAATTGTAGAGTTAAAATGCAAAAATAAAAGCTACATTAATTACAAGAATGTAATTGCAAGAATTTAAATTATAGAAAATTAACCTAACCTAATACTGAAATTAAATAAATAAAAAAATTATAAGAACAACTTAGATAAAGAAAATGAATTTTTTTATTGCAAAGGAAATAATCTAATTACAAAAGATTTAATTCGTAAGCCAATAACAGGGCTTGGAGTTAAATAAAAATAATAATAAAAAATTAGCTAATAAATGCTCTCCCTGGGTTACTCTCCTTCTCGTATGTTGGAAGGGTGGAAGAAAGTGGGACAAAGAGAAAAAAATAAAATAAGAAGAAAGAGGTAGAGCACGGCTGGCTTGAGGTGGAATGCAAAATTCTACGATGTTGCTATTGTTATATAGGCGGAGGGGAATGCATCGGCACCATGTGGGAACCGTATTGGTTTCTCATTGCTATCTGCCCCAACCACTTCTTCTTATCCTTATCTCAGTACCTATTTCAGTTCTTATCTTTATCCCCACACTGGTTTCAATTCTGTGTTCCTATCCTATATCCACTCGCACAATCTCATTTCCCATCTTAAAAATTAAACTTCTTTCATGTTATCCCAGCCATTTCAAAAATCGAACTCCGCTCCAGATCTGGTCGAACAAATTAATCCTCTCTCATCCGGACAACTTTAAACTTTGCTTTCTGACAGCATCACAATCGCCAGTGGGCGGACATGGCTATGATAGCAGGGAAGGAGGCAGCAGCTTGGTCTAGTGAGGAAGATGGTGCTCAGAAAGGGAGGAGGTGACGTAGCAAACAATGGTCGGTGGCTATGGATAGGAACTTGTTGGCGGTAGCAGTAGGGAGAAAGAAGCCAACAGATCCTAAGGAGGAGAAGTGGCTTTTCTGGCATGTTCCCAGACTGGTGCAGGTGGTGACTTCGAACGGAGAAGACAGACATGGTGAAGAGTCGGACAGTGATGAAGCTTGACAAGGACTCAGGATGATGGCTGGTGAGGAGTTTTCGGCCATGGGAGAGTGAGGTCGATAGTGATGAATCCCATGGGAAGACAGCAGCCGGTGATGTTGAATCGAAGTGGAACAGGCTGAGAGAAGAGAGGCAGCCAAGATGGGAAGAAGACGATCCAGGCATCGGCTTCGGACAATGATTTCCTTGATTTTTCTGGCCATCAACAACCTCTCCGGTCGTAAGGAGGGTCCTGGTGGTGTGAGATGGATTTCCGGCAACTTCTCTAGCAAGATCAGAGCTTGGTTTGGCCTGTGGTCCATGGATCTGTTCCATGGACCAGCAACAATAGAGGATGCGGAACAACTGGCTACTTCGTGCACCAATTGGCTGGTTCACAGTGACCCGACACTTTAATTTCCATGCAAATTCTTGTTAATCCCTTCAAATGTATTTCCCAACTTAATTGAAGTCTGATTTGCATGCCGTTCATGCCGTTGGATCCCATAAATTATGCTCTTCATATTGATAGGGTTCTTTTATATAAACACTACATAAAAATATTAATTTTAATTAAATAAAGTAAATTTGATTTATAAATTAATGTGTCTATGATTAATTTTTATGCACTTATCAATTTTTCGACATCACCATCTTTTGATATGAACCACAATACTTACTTAGACAAAGGAGCTAGATTGCTTAGTGAAATAATATCGAAATCCTTTTATTTATTTTTCTTCTTTTTTCTTATAAAGAACTTTTTGTATATCTTGAAATTTTCGCCCATACTCTCAATAAACAGATTCTTTATTAAGAGAAGAAGGAAAAGAGTTCTAGAATCACATCTAAAATTTAATTTGGTCAAAATCCTACCATTTATTGGGTTTTCTTAGTAATTTGCCCCTTAGTATCTTTAAAATTATCTAGATTGTCAATCAATCATTGATTAGGATGCCTAATTAACTTTAGATTAAAATAAAATTTGGATACACAAAACTAATTACTTTTAATTATACTCAAAGACTTAATAGATTATTTATTCTTCCCTCCCAAGTTAATCGATATTGTCCTTAATAGAAAAAGAAAATAAAGGGTGCAATATATAAAAAGGGATAGAAAAGAATACACCTGACTTAATATATTCTTGATCCAGCAAGGGTCTTTAGTTATTCTTGAAGATTTGATTATCTTGCCAACCAAGTTACCTATCCTAAAAAGAAAATAAACAAACTAAAAAGTGAAATTAAGTTCAAAAATTTGGTTGCCTCCCAGGAGCACTAAATTTAAAGTCTTCAGCTAGACAGTGGTTCTTTTAGATTGTGCCAATTGATATATCTACTAAATTATTTGGGACACCTAGCCATGGTAGATTGTTAGATAAAGTTCAATCAATAATGTTCCATACTAGATTTCTTTGATATTCTTTATGTATACCTACATGATGTATCTCCTGATAATTGGTGCCAGGAGATTATTTGATTTGTAGGATAGGTGTTGTTTCTAGTATAAGGGCCAGGTAGATACTAGAGAACTCTATAAATTACTCACACTTTGGCATCCAAGGTGGATCTAATAAGTCACTCAGCTTCTCTATATAATCAATTCCAATGCAATTCAGATATTTGTACGAAGGACCCTTAGCAAAGTTATCAGGGCATCATGCTTCGAGACTGCATTAGTTGGTTCTTGAAGTAACATTTGGGTTAGGTAGTCTATTGGTGAGTCAGTGATTATCTCTCCAATAGTTTCTTTGGATTCATTTTATAAGCCTACAAGTTAGATTTCCTAGTCAAAGGTAACATCATATTCGAAGAATGGATCCTTTAGCATGACTAGGAGTGGCACTTGTTCTAATATTGGTAGGATCTCCAATAAACAAGCTATTGGTGTATTAGAGGGAGGGGCCATTTGCTCATATTTCATGATCCATGGAGTAGAATTGGACGATTTTAATAGTGCATTCACTTCATCCATGTACCCTTTTATGTCAAAGCTGTCCATATCAAAATGGGTTAGATAAGCTTACAGAAGGTCGTTTGAGGGTATGTTAGGGGTGGTTTCTTCTACAAGTTCTCTAGCATATTTATTTCATTAAACTCATCACTTTGTGGTCCCATGATAGCATTAAACACATTCAACCTTAGTTTTTATTTTCAAAGTATACATCCATGGCTCCCATCCTATAATTGTTACAAGCATTGGCTATTGCAAGGAAGGGTCAGCCTAAAATGATTGAAATTTGGCTAGGATCACTTTCTAATTTCATATCCAATACAATAAAGTCTAAAGAAAAGTAGAATTCATCCACCTTGACCAACATATCTTCAATTATCCTCAGTGGTACCTTAAAAGATCTATCAACTAGTTATAGGGTTACCAACATGGACTTTAGCTCTTTTAATCTAAAAATTTATATACTGAACTTGGAAAGAGATTGACATTTGTTCTTAAGTCTAATTAGGCTTTTTTAATAGTTAAGCCTCCCATAACACAAGAAATGATAAGGGTACCAGGATCCTTGAGCTTGAGTAGAGTTGTGTATCAAAAGACCGAGCTAGCTTTCTTAGTGAGGTAGACTTTCTTTGGGATGTGTGCCTAAGATCTATATTTTTAGATGCACAAATCTTTCAAAAACTTAGCATAGATTGGGACATGCTTAATTACATCTAAAAGCAATAGATTGATATGGACTTGTTTGGATAATTTAAGCATTTCATTCATCGTAGCCTCCATTTTATCTGAAGGTAGAGGTCTTTCTAGAGCACTTGGATTTGGATCTCTAATCACAAGTACTGAAAAAAATGGTTCATTCCTCTCCTTAGAGTCTTCCTTATCATTAGGTAATTTGGGTTTGTTTTGAGTTTGGATTTATGACATATTGGTTCTTGGTAGCTGCTCTAAAATCTTTTCACTTCTAAGGTCATTATAGATTTAGAATGCTCATGATAGGGTTCATGACCATTGAAGCTTTTAGTCCTATATTGCCCTTTTGGATTGCTAATAGGTTGGCAGGTAGTTTTCCTTCCTCGCTCTTACAAATAGCTACAGCTAGTTGATCAATCTGGGCTTTTGCTTGGCTATAGATTAGATGTGGGAGTTAAGGGTTTGAGAGTTGGTTTCTAGCCTAGCCAAAGCTTGCAGGACTTTCTCCTCAAAATTGGAGTTATAGTTATTAGGAGAAGGTTGTGAGGCATCCTGAAATTGAGGGTATGATATGTTATTGAACTGGTGATTAGGTCTACAAGAAACTAGGTTGACCATAGGTTGTTTATTCTAAGAGAAGTTTGGATGATTCCTCCAGCCTATATTATATGTATTTGAGTATGGATTATTTCCTAGTCTAAGAACAGTATGGGTTCGGGCTTGGTGGGCTTGTTCCTGTACAAGCTCAAGAAACTGATAGGCTACTGAGCAATCACATTTAGCATGAGTAGGACTCAAATAGATCATACAAATACCTTTGGACTGTTTACATAGGGAAGAGGTGTGACCAACTTGTAAGAATCTATCAAGTTTTTGGGATAGTACACCCACAGTCTGGGATAGTGTATCCACCTTATTGTAGATGTCTATAGAGTAGCTTACCTTATATATTCTACCTCTTTTAGGATTTAGACTGGGAGTTTCTTTAGATATGGTAGACATGTAGTGCAAGAAGTTTTTGATCAGGTTCTCAAATAATTATCAAATGTCATGCTTGCTTCCGAGTCAGAATGTCCCACCATAGGAAGAGTAAACCATTTGCTTGTGCTTTTCTGAGAATCCATCATAAAAATATTAGACCAATTGCCATTTGGGTATGGCATGGTGTGGACACTTGCGGATGAGTTCTTTGATCCTCTCCCAAATTTTATGGAATATTTTCCCCTCCAATTGGAAAAAACTAGTTATGACTTTTTAGATGTGGTTTGTGTTTTCTATTGAAAAATATTTCTTGAGAAACTTTTTTATAGTTGGTCCAAGGTTGAAATGGTCATGGAATCTAATAAACATAGCTAATATTTGGCCTTATCCTTAAGTGAAAAGAAAAATCATTTAACCTAAGGGCCTCATCAGATAGATTTTGAATCCTAACGGTAGAGCATACCTCAAGAAATTCATCCAGATGTCTATACGGGTCCTCTTGACAAGTTCATAGAAGGATGGTAGCATTTATATAATACTGGACTTAATCTCATATTGGATTGCCTCTATAGGAGGTGCTTGGATATATGAAGAATATATATATGATGAAGGGATGAAGTACTCCCTCAATTATCATGGTGGAATAGTTTCACTATGTGTATCTATAGTCTAACCCTGCTTTATGATTTTGATTCTTTTCTTAAAAGTAGAGAAGAGAAAGGAAGAAAAAAGAAAGAGAGAGAAGAATTCTATAGATAAGGATCTAAGGAGTTCTAAAGCTAAGAGAGATAGAGAAGAATTATTAGTTTTAGTTCTATATTAATTGCAATCAAGTTAACATACAATAGACTCTCTATCCTAGGATTCCCTAATTCTAGACAGCTCCTAACTATTCCAAGATCATCTTTGAGCCCTCTAAGTCAGAAGCTAACTAGCCAACTAGCCATGTAAGGATAAAGTCGATGGGGGTTCCTCATTACTTTCCTTAGATACCAAATAAATTGGTCATATTAGACAATGAAACTAATTAAAGAATCACCTTCCTTCAGGACTACAACATTATTGAATCCCTTTTCTAGATATCAGTTAACTAGCTAATCTTGATCCAGTCCAACTCTTAGGATCCCTTGTTCTAGTAAGCTCGAAAGTCCTTAGGGGCCAATGTTTAATTAATTTTAATTATAGGCTGAGGAGAATGCAATATGAGGGTGGTAATTTGTGGGTCAAAGAAAAGTGATAAAATCCCCACCTTATGTTGTTTAGGGATTAGTAACCTTAAGAAGATTAATGTAGATGCAATGTAATACAAACAGATATCAAAACACATTAGTTTAATATTCTAGGTCTCTAAAAAATCTTAATAAATTATAATTTTTTTAATTTTATATTTTTTGGTGAACTAACCGTGCTAATGATCTTTGGCAATGGAACTAAAATTTGATCGGTATCATAGGCAGTCAAAAATAATTTTACAAACTCAAACTATAGTTAGGATAAGTCAGAATCGTATCCTCAGGGATCAATTAGGATTATGTTCACTTTCAAGGTTATTTTGTTAGAGTTTTAATTTGAGAAAAATAAAAGAGTGAGAATATGTTTATAACTAAGAATGAGAATTAAGTAGGAGATTAACAAGAATATGAAAGATATCTTAATTTTTGATTCAGTATTTAGTATTATATTAAATATTTATTCAATATGTAATTATTAAATTGTGATTGATCCTCAAACATAGCCCATCTTACTATATGCAGATATTGATCTATTTCTATGTGCTATAAGCTATTCAAAGTCTCTAATCATATAAATAAAATTTTTCTATAATCTAATTCTAAGCATAGCCTATCTTACTGAGTATGAATCGTATCCTGAGATCATGACTCGTTCTATATGTCATAAGCTATTCTAAAATCTAATTATAGTTTTGACATGAAAAACACTACTTCAAGTAATGAAAAATAATTTTATTCATGAAAAGTAAATATTACAATCAAGTATTAATTACATAAAGAAAAAGTATAAAATATAAATACCAAAAATCTCTTCTACTCTAGAAAGATGAAAACTTCTTAGCTATGCATGATCTTCCCTTCTTCTCCCTTTATGCAAGGCTCTAAAGGGATTCCAGGGTTGATGCCTCTAGATGAAGGTATGGGAGCCTTTGTATAGGTGTTAGGAGAAAAGAAGTGTTTATATTTTTTTGATGTGGGACTAAAGGGAGAGATCATAGTAATAGCTAGGATTTATTTTTACAAGAAATTAATAGTTGGATGGTACACCAAATCATATTTGAAATAGATTTTGGAATTCTACTGCAATTAGCATTTGACTAACTGAATCTTTATGGCCATTAGATTAAGATCAAATGCCTAGGAATTATGCGATCAAAGCTTCATCAAAATTGGACAGATCGTAGTCGTTTGATTGTTGTTTGCCCATTCGATTAAACCTAGAATCTTAATCTCAGTCATCTTCTTGCTCACTATCGGTTGTGCCAATTAATGGTGGACCAATCATCAACAATGAAGATAGCCAGTGGTGGAGGAGAAGATGGGTATGGTGGTAAGCAGAGGAGCAGATCGAAAGTGGGGACAACGGCTGTGGTGTTTGGGGAAAATGAGTGGCAATGAGAGGCTGGGTGGTGTGGAGTCATGGTGGCAAGGAGGAGGCACAGGATGAATAAAGGATGGTAGTGAGAAGATGGCCGATGATGTCAATGGGACTGCCATGGATGAGCGGCATTGAGCTAGGTCTCAGTGGTGGCTTTGGGTTAAGAGAAGGGGGCAATGATGGAGAGATGGTGTGCGGCAGCGGGACATGGTGGATCACATGGATGAAGATGGTGGAGCTGGGTGGTGGCCATGGATGATGGATGGCAGCTCGATGATGGTGCAAGGAGGTCAAGAGGTGATGACCGGTGACAAAGAGGGCACCCAGTGGCTAGGGCAGAGGTAGGTGACAGTAAAACAATGATGGCTGGCAGAGAATTAGGCTGAAATCCATCTACAGTTCATGGCTTTAAGCCATGGACCAATGACAATGGCTGCTGTAGACCAAGCATATATTTTTAAACCCAGCAGCCAGTCCATGGTGAACTGACTGCTTTAAAATTCATGCAAACCTTTAATAATCTTTAAATTTTGATTCCGGGCTAATTTTAAGTCTAATTCACTTCAAATTTATCTCATTTGAATCCATAAATTAAGCTCTTTTCATTGATAATCTTTTTTTCTACAAAAGATATATAGAAATATTAATTTTAAATAAATAAAAATAACTTAATTTTTAAATTAGTATTTATATATATGTATATAATGTAATTATCACTTATGTAAACAGATTTAGTATTCTTTAAGATGCAATGAAAGCTTGTGATTAGGACTTTGATATAGTTATCTTTCTTGAACTTGAACCATATCCTTGGATTATGGCTCATCCCTTTAGGTATTAGCTATTCAAAGATGGATCTCACAAGACTTGTAAAAGAAAAGGGATCAAGTTTTGAGACAACCTATCTCTCTTGAGCACAAGCCATATCCTTAGATCACGGCCTGTCTCCACGAAGTATAGATTGTTCTAAAAAGATTCGATATATGAAATACTTAGTACTTAAATTGAAGATGCACAAGAATACTCTTCAACAAAAAGAAATAGACATATATTGATTTGTTGCAAGAAAAGAAATATAAAATAACATATGAAGGAAAGTACAAATATGTTTAGCATAAGACTTCTTCTCAAGATTGAGGAGTCTAGCCAATCATGAGATAGGTTTTATTTACTAAAGTCTTCTTCATCTCTTGATTTTGAAGAGATCTCCTTGGCTACTACTCCTCTGAACTTCATATCTAACCAACCCTTCTTTGGATGAATAGGTGGAGGAGAAAAGACAAAAGGTGGAGGCATGTGGAAGATGGAAGGGGACTGAGGAGAGGAGGGGAAAGGTGTGAGGGAAGGAGATATGGGTGGAAAAAAGGAAGAGGGGTGACACTCCTGCTTTGTGGCATGGAGGCTTGATTATTGGATGATCTTTAGGTTGAGATATGGTGGCATTTTTATAGGTGCTAGGGGGTGGAGGTTTTTATATTTTTTCTATGTGGGACTAATGAGAGAGAGTGTATGAGAGCAGAAGAGAGAGAAGAGGCATGTTAGGCTTTCTTGGATAGAGTTGGGCACCAATTATGGAATAGAAAGAGAAGGGGACGGCATAAATCTAGTCCATGGAATCTTGTGGGATGGTTTCTTGGTCCTTGATAAGCTCTTGAATCCACGTGAAGAGGTACCTTGAGTTCCTAACCATGAGATATTTCTTGATTGCTCTTAGTCCTTGATTGCAATACTACCTTTTCTTCCTGGATCTATGAGAAATACTATCTTTTTTTCTAGATCCATGTGAGTTAAGGTGCCTGGAATCTTGGCCTTTGGATCTTCAATAGGTTGCTTCCTCGTCCTTGATTGGAGTCTCCTAGATCCTCATGAATGTTTCCTAAAGGGGTGGCCCTTGGTTGGGGTGTCTTCCTCCCAAGCCTTTGGATTTGCTTCCTTAATTATGAATCCCTTAAATAGTTGTTTAGTTTACTTAAGTCTGAGCCAAATTAAATCCAATCTTTCAATTACCTACAAAAGAGACTAAAAGGCATCAAAATCCAACTAATAAAGATTAATTAAAAAAAAAAATGGTGCTTCTAGTGTCCTAATTTATGTGTTTATCAATATGTACGTTATTTTAATTATTGATAGCATTTTTTTGGATGGTTTGGGTTTAATACCAACTATTGAAAAAAAAATAATTTGATATAGTATTTTTTCTAACATGTTTTAGATTTGATAAATTAAAGATTAAGAAAGGAAAGTTTGGACTGGCCACAAAAAATTGAGAATAGCCTCATCATGGGTTGGAATATGGTGCTAAGAATAACGGGCTATGAACAAGAACATAATACTATGGATAGCCCACTATCAATAGCAATGTGACATTGAGAATAGCCCACCATGGGTAGGAACATAGCATTGCGAATAGCCTACCATGAACAAGAATATGATACTAAAAATAGTCTCATTATGGATAGAAATGTGGTACTTGAGTTTGCTTGTCACGAGCTAAAGCATGATCGTGATTAGTCCAAAATCCTAGAAATAATTATTGATCGATCCAAAGCATAATAATGAGACAGGATTTTGTGATTTATAATGCATGAGACATGTCATGGTAACTATTGAGTTATGTTGGATACATGACATAAAAATTTATGGAGTATGGCTTTTCTTTATTAATGTACATTTATTTTTTTCAAATCATATATTATTGGTGTGAGTGTATAGGGATTTTTACTAGGCTATAAAGCTCACCCCCTCTCTTCACTTTTCCTTTCAAAGTTACCAGATGAATAGCATGAGTTGGTTGGCCATAAAGTTCAAGTGCAAGACTGTTGATTAGTTAGTTTAATTTCCGATACCAATAAACATTAGATTATTTATAATTGAATGAGTTGATCACTTAATGAGGGACTAACTAAATGCAAGATGAAATGATGCAGGTGATTTGTTCCTTTATGATTTTTAGGATTTTTTTATAAGTTATGGATTCCCGAAGACAAACCAAGAGTAGATCTAAGGATTCAATAATAATAAGAACTACTAGCATGTGAATTAGCCCCTAAAAAAGGATAAAAAGAGGACTCCAGGATTGAGAAACCCCGTAGGACTTAGCTCTCAGATCAATACCTACTTAGGAGTCAGGGTGGCAAACCTTAAAGATCTGAAGCGCCCGATGCCGAGATCACTCACTCTGGCAGATACGGCCTGGATGATCGAATACGGCCTGGATGATCGAGCCTTCAACCCTGTGGATGCACCGGCTTGCTGTCCGAAGGTCTCGATGGCAAGGGCAACCGACTCCATGTTTGTGTCACCTGGAGGACCTACGAGCATTCAAGAAGAGTTAGGATTCGATCAAAGAGAAAGCAAATAGAAGGGATGAAAGTTGATATGGTGATGGTGGAGTTCTTCTTACTAGGCGCCCGGTTGGATGATCCCAATGGACCATGACTCAAAGTTAGAGGATGGAGTTGCGGAAGAGATGGTAACTTCAGGCCTCACACCTCTTGACGCCCGAAGGCGAAGGTGCTCCCTCACAGAGATCGACGTTCTTAGTGAATGAAGGCAACTAAAGAGAATTGGCTCTCAAAAAGACTTAGATTTTCATTCATCATCAACTCCCTTTACAAAGGAGGGGTAAGGTCCTTTAAATAGGCACCTTAGGATCCAATTTAAAATTCAAATGAAAAATACATGACTCAACTTGATAAGGCACCAACAAATTCTGAATTCTCTCTTCTTTGGCCGACCAAGGATGTGATTGGGCATAGCTTGATGTGAGGCTTGGAAGGAGGATCTTGATGCCCTTGAACTTGGAAGGTTGGTTACTCATTTTTGGAAGAAGGCATGACATGGGGCTTGTAGCAAGGCTTGTGTTCTCCTCTTTTTCTTGGTTGTTCATCTCCCTTTGGTACAAGACATGATATGGGGAGTGGAAGATGGAGCTTGTCTTGGTGCCCATGGATTCTTGTCCTCCCTTCCATAGTTGGTCAAGTAGTTTGGGAAGAAAGCTTGATAGGAGGGCTTGAAACAAGGAATTTAAACTTCAAATCTCAAACTCCCTTTGACCTTCTCATGGCCGGCCACCTATACTTGGAAAAGAGCTTGATGGAGGGGAAGAAAAGATGGAGTGTATCAAGTGTTGTGTCCCCCCTTTGGGCATCCAAAATCTGAATTGTGTGCCGCCCACATGGCATGGTGAAGTGGTGCCACATAGGATGAAGAGGTGGCACCCCTGAGCTAAGTTGGCTTCCTTCATGACTTGACTTTAAAAGTGACTAGACTTTAAGACCAATCCTGCTTTGACCCATACTTCAAATAGACTCGGACTGGACTCAATACAGGACTGGACTCAGTACAGGACACAAATAGACCAAATTGGTCAAAGCACAGGATTAGACACAAATACTTGAGACTCAATTCAAAGCTAAAAAAATTACAAGGTTTAGGCTTGAAGCCTTATTACAAGACCTGAAAAGTTGGAACCCTAATTAGACATCCACAGATTGTTGAAGAGCCTCTGTCGGATTCTGGTGCCCACACCAGTTCTCCCGGGGTGGGAGGAACTCGACTCTGTCGAGTAAGAGCTGATTTGGCTAAGGTATTCTTCCAGAAGGTCGGGGTTGAGGCGCTGCAAGTCCTCCCAGGTAATCCACGAGTCATCGAACTCAGGTCGGCCTTGCCATCGGACCAAGAAACGTTGATAACCTTTGCCCCGGGTGATAAGAGCTTGGTCATCCAGGACACGTAATATAGAATTTCTAAATAAACCGCAACCGCACGGTATGCAGAGTAGCACATCCAACGAGTACGGGTCGATCCCATAGGAAAATGGATTTCTGAACTATGTTCTAACCTGCAACAAGAATTGGATATTAGTCGCTAAATTATTCTAAGGCAGTAACTTCAAATTTTCAACAATTAAAATAATCCTATGATCTTTGAATCAGCTAGACTGATGACTAAAAAGTCTTTCTAAGGTTTCCTTCCCTTTAACTTTTTCTCTTGTATTACTCAAGTATGGATTATGAACGGGCTCTGACACAACAATAACCCATCAAAGATGTTTACAAGAAAATAATTAATATGAACCTATTACCTAGAACCCTTCTTGCACTAAGTCAAATATGAACTATAAAGGGATTATGACCCAATAATAATTTATTAAGATTAGTGGCAAGAGGATCAAAGGAAAAACTCTAAAGAATTTAATGCAGAGAAAGATCTCGAAAATAGAATTTCTAATCAAGGTCTAGTTTCATCGCTATCCTAGAGTAATCACTTAGTTAGACATGATTAAAAAAAAACTTCAAAAATTATCTAAAGATAAATTTTATTCTACTTGCTGATATTACTAATCTAAAGATTTGAAGAAATGTAACTATATTAATTGCAAGGAATTAAATGATTGAAAATTAAACTATCTTAATTACAGAAATAAAAATAAAAATAAAAGAAAACTATCCTAATTGCAGGATTGGAAATAGCATATAATAAATTTTGCAAGAAATAAAACTATCCTAGTACAAAAATTAAAATGAGAAGAATAAAAATAAATTAATAAATATGTATTACTAAAATAAATTAAATATTCATAAACAAAACAACTCTTAACGACTAAACTCTCAGCCTCTCAGGAAAATAAAATAAAAAAAACTAGGAATGAAGAACTCTGAACTCCCTCAGCCTCCGGCAGTCTCTCGTACTTATAGAGTAAGAATGCATGCAGAAACCGTGTCGGACTCTCCTCTCGGTTGCTTCCAGTCCTCAACCATTGCTCCCGTAACCAACTCCATCACCACATTCTTATCCATATCCACTCGCAGTGTTATCCCTTGATCCTTAGAGTCCTTCGTCGAATTTTCCCTTCTAACTCCGTCGGATATCCAATCTCCCATCTCCCGACAACCTGGACCGCTGAGAGAGTGTGGCGCAATGAGATGCTTGGACAGTAATTGAAAATGGGAAGAAGGTTGGTGTTGGTCGATCGGGAGGCAGCTGCAGAGAGGCTATGGCGGTGAAAATGGGCCGGCATTCTTCCCTCCTTACGGTGGCAGCAGCTTGGTCCGGTGACAGTGTGGCGGCTGAATGTGGCCGGCGACGGGAAGAGGGAAGCAGCGAATGGAGATGGCGTTTGGCTGGACATGGTGGCACGGTGGACCGCAGGGACTTGCAACAGGGAGGAAGATGACCGTGGCTCTTCCTTGGATCCATTTCCGGCGATGAGGAGGTTTTCCAGCGAAATCTCGGTCACAAGGAGACTCCCGACGGTGAGAGATGGAGCTCCGGTATTTTCTCCAGCGAAAGGCTTGGGGAGCTCTATGGTCCACAGACTGAACTCGTGGACTGGCTGTAATGGAGGTTATGGACCGGTCGGGTGCCCTGTGAAACCAGCAGCTGGTTCACAATGGATCGTTGCTTTAAATTCCGTGCAGTTTCTTCTTAACAACTTCAAATTAAAATTCCGGGCCGTCCGAACTCCAAATTGAATGTCGTTCAAGCTATTGGATCCCAAAACTTATGCTATTTATGTTGGTGGGTTCAATCATCTAAAACACGGCATAAAAATATAAAATTTAATTAAATAAAGATAATTTAATATTTAACTTAATATTTTAATATTTAATTTTTATGCATGTATCACTCCTCTCAACTTGAATCTTACTCGTCTTCGAGTAAGGCTAAAAAATAATTCATGAATTTTTATTAGAAAAAATTGAGGAGCCTACCAAAAACTCTCAATACCATATATAAGTTTATTCAGACTTAAAAGTTACTCTCACATCCTTTTTATAACTAGAAGATTTCCCATTAGATAGCAAATGAAACGAGTCATTGGGATATTAATAGCTTCAAGTAAATTGGTTAAGTGCGAACTCCTCATTTCTCTAAATAATTCTTGACCACTTCTATTGTTATTTCCAAATCTTTTTCTTCCTTAGAGTGGTGAGATGTTGTTTTAGTGCAAGGATGTTCCTCTTATTATTACACTCTCATTTTTTTTTTACTACCTTGCAATGTTTTAATCTCTTAAGCTTTCTATTTGACCCTTGTAACAAGTTTTTGACCAATATCTCCCAGATCAGTTGACCTTAGGGTACTAGGTGTAAAACAACCCTCGGGCTTACTGGCTTGAGTCAGAAAGACTACAGATCAAAACTGGCTGTAAGGCAAGGTTTCTTCACATCTCCACTTTTTGACGTGAGACTCAATCGCTTACTTAGACGAAGAGACCTGGTTACTTGGTGAAACAATGTTCAGAACTTGCTTTTATTAACTCTTTTTTTTCTTTTTCTTTTTTTCTCTTTTTTTAATAATAAGGAAAGTTTTGCATTTAACAATACCCATACACATAAGAAGTAAATTCTTTTTCTTTGCAAATAGGAGGATTAGAATTATCCAGAAATCTAATTTCATTCTTACTTACCATTTTTACTTTGAGTCTATTAATATTTAATCCCTCGATATTTCAAAAATTATCTATATGTTCAATCAACTACTATTCAAAGTGTGTGATTCACCCTAAGTCCAAGATCAACAAATATAAGATATTAAGATGTAGGTAGCTCCAAATATTTATTCATTCAGCTTATTATCCCCTCCATAAATAAAAATAATTCTAGATGTATGCATAATATGGAGTAAAAGGAAACGAAGACACCTGAAGAATTTTCTTGAGATTTCCTCCCAACTTAGCCAATAGAGCTTTATTCAAGTCAAAATCTGCTAAACCTAACAATATTAAAAAGAAAATTCATTAGCAAGAAAGAAAGAAGAAAGAAGCTGGGTTGCCTCCCAGAAACGCTAAATTGAAAGTCTTCAGCCAGACCAAGTGGTTCTTTTAGATTATGTCAGTTGATACATTCACTAAATTATCAGATATACCTAGCCACGATGGATGATTGGATGAAGTCTAATCAGTAATGTCCCATATGATATCTTTGTTATAGTAGGTATCTGGAGATGGCTTGGTTGATGGTTTATCCATTTCCAACAGTGTTTTAGTAAAAGGCTCCCACCTTTGGCCATTTTTATTATCTTCAAATATTTTCTCTAAATTCTCATCTTCATGGGTTGGCCAAATACTAGTCTCCTCAAGATCGACTTCTTCTTCACTAATATCTATAGGTTCATAAATTTCATCTTGAATTATACTAACATTAGCATGCCTAGTAGATTCCTATTCCAAATTAAATATGTTCAGATCAATAGTCATATTCCCAAATGATAGTTTCATAAGAATGGTCTTCCTAAAATAACAGGGAAATGACCTTTAGAATTCAATACCGGTTCAGTCTCCAAAATGATAAAATCAATCAGAAAAATAAAATTTCCAACCTTAATCAAAAGGTCTTCTACCATTCCCTTAGGGATTCTGAAAGATTGGTTTGCTAATTGTAATGTATTCCCTGTTGGTTGAAGTTTTCCCAATCCCAATTGCTCATATACTGAATAGGGCAAAATGTTCACACTAGCTCCTAAATCAAGTAAAGCCTTCTCAATATGGGTTTCTCCTATGATACAAGAAATTGTTGGAGAACCTGGAACCTTATACTTTATAGGCATGTGACTCAATAGGTAGGAGCTCACACTTGCTACTAAGAAAGCTCTTTGCGATACATTAGTGGTTTTTTTCTTGGTACAAAGGTCTTTTAGGAATTTGGCATAAGTCGGAACCTGCTGGATCATGTCTAGAAGAGGGATATTAACTTGAACTTGTTTAAACATCTCCAACATTCTATCTAAATGTTCCGATTGTTTGTTAGACCTTAATCGATTTGGAAAATGAGCTTTAGGAATTATGGGTACCTGGTTCAATGCACTATCAGTTTCAGGAGCTTGAGTTTGTAATATAGGTTATTCATTGGGTGGCTTAGCAAATTCAGTAGTTGAATCTTCTCTAATATCAGACGCTCTTACATGATTATCCACTTGTTTCCCTGATCTTAATAAATGAATAGCATTCACATGATCGACTTGATTTCCTTGTTGGGATCGTGGACCAGTTTGGTTCCTTGGGTTGGGCTCAGGTTGGCTAGGTTACCTATCTCGTTCTCTTTCAGCAATGGTAGATGCTAGTTGGCCCACTTGTATTTCTAATCGAGCTATGGCTTGGCTCGTGGTTTGTATTAAATTATTCAATGTAGCACCGGTGTCAACATTAGATTTGGCTAAGGCTTCCAGGCTTTTTTCTAAAGTGCTAAGCTTCTTTTCATTAATATTGAAGCCCGGTGGTGGTAGGTTGTTCATCACAGGATTAGGCTTTGGGTTTTGCTGATTGAAACTTAGATTGCCTACATTGGGTTCTGTGACCATGAAAAATTTGGATGATTCCTCCATCTTGGGTTATAGGTGGGTGCATAGGGATTGTTCATTGGTCTTTGGAATGTAGCATTCACCTGTGCACATCCATTATCTAGTTGGTTCATCAGGAAGGGACATTCTTCAAAGACATGGTTAGATGCATTACAGCCATTGCACATGGTTGCAGACACTTGATTGATACTGGCTGGTCTCTGAAGTTCTAAGGCCTCTAACCTACGTGTCAGTGTTGCAATTTTGGCTTCAGCAGCTAGGGTAGTCTAAACTTGATGGATTCCACCTCTCGATGGTGTGGATATTTTTGGTTCCCTAGTTGTTTCCTATTGTAAACTTTTCTCAGCTAGGTCTTCTAAGAATTGCTAGGCTTCATTAGGTTCTTTATACATGAATTGGCCTTGACACATAGACTCTAGCATGGTTCTCGAATTAGAATCTAAACCCTCATAAATGATTTGGCATAATCTCCAGGTTTCTATTCCATGATGTGGACATTGGGTCAAGATATTCTTAAAACGGTCAAAATATTTCCAGAATGACTCACCAGCTAATTGATAAAATTGATTTATTTCATCTTAGCTGTCTTATGATGAGGAAAGTATTTTTTTAGAAACGTTCTAACAAATCCCTCCCAGGTCGTCATAGATTGATTTGGGAGACTATAAAGCCATTTCTTTGCATTATCCTTAAGGGCAAAGTTGATTAGTCTCAGCTTGATTTCATCCTCAGTCAGCTGTTGCAATCTCATTGTTGCACAAATCTCTTCAAATTTCCTAATGAATAAATATGCATCCTCTATCCCAGTGAATATCGAAAGCATATTAATGATTTGAGGCTTAATTTCAAAGTTGTTTGCAATGAATTGTGGCAACATGATACAGGATGGTTGGACGAAACTAACTAGATAACATAAATCCTTAAGGATTTGAGGTTGATTCACAATATCCATTGTTGGATCTGAAATAGAAATTGGATCAGCTCTAATTAGTCGACATGATAATCTTCTCCAAACAGGAGTTGGAGAATTTACAATATTCTCAGTGTCCTCGATTTTTTCTGAATTTTGGATTTATAATTTTTTTTTATTTTTTATTTTTTCAAACAAGTTTCACACAAATTAAATCTATCCTAAGGTAACCTAAATCTAGACCGCTCCTAACTATTCCAAGTTAACCTTCGGGCACTCCCAGTTCAACCAATACACCAAATTGGCCAGGTAAGTATAAGGTCAGCGAATGTCCCCTTGTTGCTTACCTTAAACACCAATTAAAAATTGGCCAGGTAAGCGGAACCAGAGCACTTTCCTTCGGGACTTAATCCTTGAACCACTTTCTTATACACCAATTTAATAATTGAATCTAGCTTGGTATAACCCTTAGATCTCCTTGTCCTATTGAGCTCAGATGTCCCTAGAGTCAACATCTAATTAATTTTATTTAGAGGCTTAGGTTAATGCAGATGAAGAAGTCTGATTTGTGGGCTAAGAAAGGGTGATGAAATCCTCACATTATCTTATTTAGAATTTGTCTTTAAAATGATTTAAATATGCTATGCACAATGAAAGAAAAACCAAACAAATTTAAATTAAAAATAAACTAAGATAAGATAAACTAAGATGCTGAAATAAAAATAATAATTTAAACTCATATGGTTTCCAACACTGACCAATTTTAAAATTAAACTAGATTAAACTAAAGCAAGAATTTAAAACACAATAAAAAACAAACCAGATCCCTGGCAACGGCGCCAAGAACTTGATATAGAATTTCTAAATAAACTGTAAGCGCAAGGTGTGCAGAGTAGCACATCCGATGAGTACAGGTCGATCCCATAGGGAAATGGGTTTTGAACTATGTTCTAACCTGCAACATGAATTGGATATTAGTTGCTAAATTATTCCAAGGCAGTAACTTCAAAATTTCAATAATTAAAATAATCCTAGGATCTTTGAATCTGCTAGACTGATGACTAAAAAGTCTTTCTAAGGTTTCCTTCCCTTTTAACTTTTTCTCTTGTATTACTCTCTTGTATTACTCAAGTATGGATTATGAACGGGCTCTGACCCAACAATAACCTATCAAGGATGTTTACAAGAAAATAATTAATATGAGCCTATTACCTAGAACCCTTCTTGCACTAAGTCAAATATGAACTATAAAGGGATTATGACCCAATAATAATTCATTAAAATTAGTGGCAAGAGGATCAAAAGAAAAACTCTAAAGAATTTAATATAGAGATCCCGAAGATAGAATTTCTAATCAAGGTCTAGTTTCATCGTGATCCTATAGTAATCGCTTAGCTAGACATGATTAAAAAAAACTTCAAAAATTATTTAAAGATAAATTTTATACAACTTGCATATATTACTAACCTAAAAATTTGAAAAAATATAACTATATTAATTGCAAGGAATTAAATGACAGAAAACTAAACTATCTTAATTACAGAAATAAAAATAAAAATAAAAAAAAACTATTCTAATTGCAGGATTGGAAATAGCATATAATAAATTTTGTGTTTATAGAAATTAATATGACAAGAATAAAAATAAATTAATAAATATGTATTACTAAAACAAATTAAATATTCATAAATAAAATAACTCTTAACGACTAAGCTCTCGGCTTTCGACTCTGAGGAAAATAAAATAAAAAAAACTAAGGGAATGAAAAACTCTGAACTCCCTCGGCCTCCCGCAATCTCTTGTATTTATAGAGAAAGAATGCATGCAGAAACCGCGTCGGACTCTCCTCTCGATTGCTTCCGGTTCTCAACCATTGCTCCCGTAACCAACTCCATCACCACATTCTTATCCATATCCCACTCGTAGTGTTATCCCTCGATCCTTAGAGTCCTTCGTCGAATTTTCCCTTCTAACTCCGTCGGATATCCAATCTCCCATCTCCCGACAACCTGGACTGCTGAGAGAGTGCGGCGCAATGAGATGCTTGGACAGTAATTGAAAATGGGAAGAAGGTCGGTGTTGGTCGATCGGGAGGCAGCTGCAGGGAGGCTATGGCGGTGAAAATAAGGCGGCATTCTTCCCTCCTTACGGTGGCAGCAGCTTGGTCCGGTGACAGTGGAGCGGCTGAGCGTGGCCGGCGACGGGAAGAGAGAAGCAGCGAATGGAGATGGCGTTTGGCTGGACATGGTGGCACAGTGGACTGCAGGGACTTGCAACAGGGAGGAAGATGACCGTGGCTCTTCCTTGGATCCATTTCCGGCAACGAGGAGGTTTTCCGGCGAAATGCCGGCCACAAGGAGACTCCCGACGGTGAGAGATGGAGCTCCGGTATTTTCTCCGGCGAAATCAGCTTGGGGAGCTCTGTGGTCCACGGACTTAACTCGTGGACTGGCTGTAATGGAGGTTATGGACCGGCCGGGCACCCTGTGAACCCATCAGCTGGTTCACAATGGACCGTTGCTTTAAATTCCGTGTAGTTTCTTCCTAACAACTTCAAATTAAAATTCCGGGCCTATCCAAACTCCAAATTGAATGTCGTTCATGCTATTGGATCCCAAAAATTATGCTCTTCATGTTGGTGTGGTTCAATCATCTAAAACACTGCATAAAAATATAAAATTTAATCAAATAAGGATAATTTAATATTTAACTTAATGCTTTAATATTTAATTTTTATGCATGTATCAACATGCTCGATCCGCTGTCCTCTCTCAGGTATAATTGGAGGTGAAACTCAGGTTCGGGTTCACTCTCAAAAGAAAGGTCATGCCCAAATGGCTCGCTAGGTATTTTTGTTGGTTCCCTGTACTCGACTAAGTCTGAGATATTGAAAGTCCAGCTAATGCCATAATCCGGGGGTAGTTCAAGAACGTAGGCATTAGGGCCAACTCTCTTTATCACTCCAAAGGTGCCAGCTTCATGAGCATGAAGTTTCTTAACGGTTCCTGGTGGAAACCGTTCATGCCTAAGCCTAATCATTACAGAATCCCCAATTTCAAACTTTTTGGCTCGTTTCTGGGAATCAGCCCTTCTTTTGTATCCATTATTACTTAGATTAGTTTTTTTGCTAATTTCCTTATGCATGTCCCTAATATGCTGTGCAAAGGATTCGGCGGACTCAGAGACACGAGCATGAATAGGTAGGGGAATCAGATCAAGAGGTCGGTTAGGCTTCTAACCACTTACAATCTCGAAAGGACTTTTCCCAGTGGTCCTATTCATAGAACTGTTGTAGGCAAACTCAGCTCGAGGTAAAAGAAGATCCCAGTTTCCGGTATGTTCACCTATTAAGCATCTCAGGAGGTTCCCTAGGCTACGGTTGACTACCTCAGTTTGGCCATCGGTCTGTGGGTGGTAGGTAGTTGAAAACTTAAGCTTGGTGCCTAGTAAGTGCCAAAGGGTTTTCCAGAAGTAACTAGTGAATCGGACATCCCTATCGGACACTATGGTTTTGGGAAGGCCATGTAACTTAACCACATGCTCGAGAAAGAGCTTGGCAACTTTGGAAGCATCTAGGGTATGGGAGCAGGGTATGAAATGGGCCATTTTGGAGAACCTATCAACCACTACACAAACTGAATCATGCTTCCTTGTGGTCTTGGGCAATCCTACTATGAAGTCCATGCTAAGGTTTTCCCAAGGGCGACTAGGCACAGGCAGAGGGGTGTACAGGCCAGTATTCTGCTTCTGCTATTTGCCAACAGCATAGGTTCAGCATCGGGAAATAATGTTGGCTACATCTTTTTTTAGGCTTGGCCAAAAGAACTGGTCTTCTACTACTAAGATGGTCTTTTCTCTATCGAAGTGACCAGCTAGGCCTCCTGCATGGGTTTTCCAAACTAAGAATTCTCGAAGAGAGGTCTTGGGAATGCACAATCTGTTTGCTTTGGAAATGTAACCATCTTGGAGGGTGTACTCACTATGGGCGCTAGATGGTTCATGTTTCTTGGATTGGAAGATCTCACCAAAGTCAGGACAGGTCTCGTATTGCTCTTTCAATCAATCAAATCCTATAACCTCAGTCCTAATGGTATTCAGCAACAGGGCATGATGGCTAAGGGCATCAGCTACCTTATTCTCAGTACCAGCACAATGTTTAAGCACAAAGGTATAGGCCTGGATGTATTCTACCCACTTAGTATGCCTCGGGTTTAATCTTTTCTGGGAGTTTAGGTACCGAAGGGCTTCATGGTCAGAGAAAAGGACGAATTCTTGGGGTAACAGGTAATGCCTCCAATACCTAAGAGCCTGAATGACTGCATAGAACTCTTTATCATAAGTCGAGTACTTAATTTTGGTCTCATTGAGTTTCTCGCTAAAGAAGGCCACGGGATGATTTTTCTGACTAAGTACTCCTTCAATGCCAACTCCTGAAGCGTCACAAACAACCTCAAAAACCTTAGAAAAATCAGGTAATCTTAGGACAGGTGCTTGTATCATTTTATCTTTGATTTCTTGGAAGGCTTTATCTACAGCTTTGGTCCATTGGAAGCCTTCCTTCCTGATGCAGTCGGTGATGGGTGCTACGATAGAACTAAATCCCCGAATAAATCTCCTATAAAAAGTGGCTAGGCCATGGAAACTACACACATCATGAACACTAGTTGGGATTGGCCACTCAACTATGGCTCTAACTTTCTCGGGATCAGCGGAGACTCCTTCTGGGGTGACTACAAAACCTAGGAAGATAACCCTTGTTATCATGAACTCACATTTTTTTAGATTGGCATAAAGGCTATTCTCCGTAAGGGTCTGGCAGACTAACCTAAGATGGTTAAGGTGGTCCTCTTTAGTCCTGCTGTATATCAAAATATCATCGAAATATACCACCAAATTTTTTTCAGTAAATTCTTTCAGGACTTGGTTCATGACCCTCATAAAGGTTCTAGGAGCATTAGAAAGTCCAAAAGGCATCACTACCCATTCGAAACGGCTATCCTTAGTCTTAAAAGCCATCTTCCATTCATCCCCGAGTCTAATCCTAATCTGGTGGTAGCCACTCTTAAAGTCTATCTTGGAAAACATAGTGGCTCTGACCATCATATCAAGCATATCATCCAAACGGGGGATGAGAAACCTATATTTGATCGTGATTTTGTTTATGGCTCTGCTATCTACACACATTCTCCAGGTTCCATCTTTCTTAGGGGTTAGCAAAGCAGGGACGACACAAGGACTTAAACTTTCCCTAAGAAAACCCTTTCTAAGCAACTCTCCCACTTGTTTCTGCAATTCTTGGTATTCGGTGGGGTTCATTTTATAATGGAAAAGGTTGGGTAAGGTGGCTCCTGGGACCAAGCCTATGGCATGTTGGATGTCCCTAAGAGGTGGTAGATGATCAGGTAATTCTTCGGGGAAAACATCCTTAAACTCTTCCAGAGCCTTAACTACTACTTGGGGGTTCTTTATTTGAGTCGGTTCATGACTATCTTTGGTGGCCAAAATCCAAACAGGGGCTCCCTCAGTAAACTCCTTCTCCAATTTTTTGGACTTGATTAGGTTAATCCAGGCTTCTTTTCCTTAAGGCTACTTGATCCTTTCTTAGCCTGGTCCTTAGGCTAAACTGGATTGATTGTAAACTTCTTCCCATGGTGGTTGAAGGTACAGGTATTGATCCGACCATGAAAGGTGGCATCATGATCGTACAACCAAGGTCGACCTAAGATAATACTATTGATGCCCATAGGAAGGACATCACACCAAATCTTCTCTTCATAAGACTGTAACTTGATCAAGACTTGGCACCTAGACTTTATGGGTATGGAAGTTGAATCTACCCAAGAGACCTTATATGGGTTGGGGTGAGGAACTGGGGTCAATCTTAGGGCTTTGACAGTACTTGAAGAGATGGCATTGACACAGCTCCTACTATCAATTATGATTTTGCACACCCTTCCCCTAGTTTGACAAAGGTTTGTAGGATGTTTGTCCTACACCAATCATTTTATACTAGGTTTTGGGTAAGAATGCATCTGACTACTCCCAAAAGGTCTTTCGATTCAAATTGTTCTTCCTCTCCCTCATACTCTTCCAATATTTGATTTTCTGCATCATAAACTTCTCCTTCTAGTTCAATAATGGGTTCAATCTCTTTCTCAGCTGGCTCTTCAATGACTAGGGCTGTGGAGGTGCACTGGCTAGCACGATGTCCAGGTTTATGACACCTAAAGCATGTGTTTTGGGGAGTGGGACTCCTCTGGACTCCAATAGCTTTACCCTTTTCCTCTCTACTAAAATGGGGTCGGTTCAGGTCTGGTTAACTCGGATTGAGTCGGTTGGGGTTAGGTCAACTCAGGTTGGGTCGGTTTGGACTGGGACGACTCGGGTAGGCCTGACTATATCCCTGGTTAGGTCCTAGGATCCGACTAGGGTTCTTAAAGGGTTTAGGTCTATGATAGGTGGGAGCCCTCTGGAAACGCTCATAGTTCCTTGCAACTTGGTAAGCATACTCTAAGTCAGTGACCTCTCTAAAGTAAAGCTCTCTTTGGATGTCAGGGTGGAGGCCAGCCCTAAACCTAGACAGGGTCATAGAAGCAGATTCATTGACATGACATCGCATGACATACTCATCGAACTTCGCGATGTATTCAGCCACACTCTTGTTCCCTTGACTCAGATTCTGCCATTGGTCCAATAAATTCTGGGTGTAAGAAAGTGGTAGGTACTTCTCTCTAAGTTTGGCTTTCATATCCCTCCAAGTTGCTATGGGTTCTTGTTCTCTCTGCTCTACCAGCCTTTCAACACTATTCCAAAATAACCTAGCCTGGCGAACCAACCTAAGTTTGGCAAACTTAAACTTCATCCTCTCCATCATTGTGTACCACTCGAAATACTGCTCCATATCCTCCTCCCAATCTATGTACACCTTAGGATCTAGACTACCATCGAAGGTAGGGGCTTCTAGCTTGATGTTTCCAATGGCCATTTCTTCCTGGTCTACAATCTCTGGATTGGGTCTTCTAGGTTCAAACTCTTGGACTGGGTTAAAACGGGAAACTCTCCTGGGCTCAGCCTCAATGGATGGTTCATGATGAGGGCAATCCTTAGGGGAAAAGGTGATCCAGACTCAGGCTCGACAGATGGTGTAGGACTGTTCTTCTCTATGACTCCAATTCTTTCATCAAGCTGATCAAGCTTACTGTTCATCTTAGCCAATTGTTCCATGATGACCTTTAATTGATCTTCACGGGTGTTTTCCATGGGTTCACCTGATTGGGAAAGATGGGGGTGATATGGGACTTCAGATCTGGTCGACATGCACACACAACAGAAGATGCGATGGGTTTGCTTAGACTTAAAACATCAAACCAATTGTTAGGTCAAGAAGATTAACTCGGTAGTAGTAACTTGGCACCTGGCCAGGTAAGTGTAAGATTGGTGGAGGTTCCTCTTCGCTTGCCTTAGACACCAATTGGAATTAGTCAGGTAAGCAAACCAACCCACCTTCCTTCAGGCTCTTGTCCCTGAACCACTTGCCTAGACACTAGCTATTCAAGCACACACAAGCCAGCTGTCTAACTTGGCTTAACACTTGGTTCGACCCCACTTCGTGGATGTCCCTAGCTCACTAGAAAAATTAAGTGTCTATTCAATTTTAATTAGAGGTTGGGTTCGATATGTCGGGTGGTGATTTTTGGGCTAGGGACAGGTAATGAAATCCTGACCCTATGTCAAATTGCTGCCCTTAAGATGATTTATGAGGATGATAGCATGCAAAATGATCTAATGAGATGTCTCTAAATTATATTTTTTTTGGATTTTGATGTTTGATAACTGAAATAAGATGATGGAAATAAAAGATATGACCTTAAATGCAAAATTAAATTATATGAAAAATGAAGATGTGAAGAGATGTGCTTGCTGAAATTTCAGAGCAGAATTTGCTCTCAGATAGTATTCCAGCTTGTAGAAATTCTACAAGCTGCAATAAAATTTGAGAAAATTCTGAGAAATACTTCTAATTATGAAAAGTCTAGAAAAGCAAAAATCATAAAAACTTGACATTCCTACAGGTAGAAATAATGAAAATAGCAGACTATGTATGGGAATGCTGAATTTCTAAAAGGCTGAAATTAAAGATGCAAAACTTTTTTTCTAATAGATCTAAACCTATCTCCTTGTGTTCCCCTTCATAGGCCTATCATAGTGGCACCCCTACACGCCTTAGGAGATCCCCATGGAATGAGAGGAGAGGGTCTTGAAACCCTACTTTTCTTTTAAGACCGGATGGCCTAGTGAAGCACCTAATCCAAGTACTTAAGAAGTGCTAACTCCTGACCATGCTTTGATACCATAAATGATGGGGGACTAACTAAATGCAAGATAAAATGATGCAGGTGATTTGTTCCTTTGTGATTTTTAGGGTTTTTTTATAAGTTATGGATTCCTGAAGACAAACCAAGAATAGATCTAGGGATTCAATAATAATAAGAACTACTAGCATGTGAATTAGCTCCTAAACAAGGATAAAAAGAGGACCCCAGGATTGAGAAACCTTGTAGGACTTAGCTTTCAGATCAATACCTACTTAGGAGTCAGGGTGGCAAACCTCAAAGATCTGAAGCACCCGATGCCGAGATCACTCACTCTAGTGGATGCAGCCTGGATGATCGAGCCTTCAACCCCGCGGATGCGTCGGCTTACTGTCCGAAGGTCTCGATGGCAAGGGCAACTGACTCCATGTTCGTGTCACCTGGAGGACCTGCGAGCATTCAAGAAGAGTTAGGATTTGATCAAAGAGAAAGCAAATAGAAGAAGGGATGAAAGTTGATATGGTGATTGTGGAGTTCTTCTTGCTAGGCGCTCGGTTGGATGATCCCAATGGACCTGACTCGAAGTTGGAGGATGGAGTTGCAGAAGAGACGTTAACTTGAGGCCTCACACCTCTCGATGCCCGAAGGCGAAAGCGCTCCCTCACGGAGATCGATGTTCCTAGTGAATGAAGGCAACTAAAGAGAATTGGCTCTCAAAAAGACTTAGATTTTCATTCATCATCAATTCCCTTTACAAAAGAGGGGTAAGGTCCTTTAAATAGGCACCTTAAGATCCAATTTGAAATTCAAATGAAAAATACATGACTCAACTTGATAAGGCACCAACAAATTCTGAATTCTCTCTTCTTTGGCCGACCAAGGATGTGATTGGGCATGGCTTGATGTGAGGCTTGGAAGGAGGATCTTGGTGCCCTTGAACTTGGAAGGTTGGTTACTCATTTTTGGAAGAAGGCATGACATGGGGCTTGTAGCAAGGCTTGTGTTCTCCTCCTTTCCTTGGTTGTTTATCCCCCTTTGGTACAAGACATAATATGGGGAGTGGAAGATGGAGCTTGTCTTGGCGCCCATGGATTCTTGTCCTCCCTTCCATAGTTGGTCAAGTAGTTTGGGAAGAAAGCTTGATAGGACGGCTTGAAACAAGAAATTTAAATTTCAAGTTTCAAACTCCCTTTGACCTTCCCATGGCCGGCCACCTATACTTGGAAAAGAGCTTGATGGAGGGGAAGAAAAGATGGAGTGTATCAAGTGTTGTGTCCCCACTTTGGGCATCCAAAATCTAAATTGTGTGCCGCCCCATGGTATGGTGAAGTGGCGCCACATAGGATGAAGAGGTGGTGCCCCTGAGCTGAGTTGGCTTCTTTCATGACTTGACTTTAAAAGTGACTAGACTTTAAGACCAATCCTGCTTGGACCCATACTTCAAACATACTCGGATTGGACTCAATACAGGACTGGACTCAGTACAGGACATAAATATACCAAATTGGTCAAAGCACAGGACTAGACACAAACACTTAAGACTCAATTCAAAGCTAAACAAATTATAAGGTTTAGGTTTGAAGCCTTATTACAAGACCTGAAAAGTTGGAACCCTAATTAGACATCCACAGAGGGTTGAGGAGCCTCTGTCGGATTCTGGTGCCCACACCATCACTTGACTATGATGAATTTATTTAGTTCGCATATTTGGCCATTTATTATTGAGTTTCTAAAGATATTTGACAATTATGTTCATTTTAGGCCTGGCATGATCCCTAGGATGATGCTTTAAGGTTCATGCAATTGTGTCGCATGGTCATCTCAGGTACTAGATTCAAGGCATGACAAAAATAGAC
The DNA here is from genome assembly GCA_021397845.1 of Areca catechu. NCBI lineage: Eukaryota > Viridiplantae > Streptophyta > Magnoliopsida > Arecales > Arecaceae > Areca > Areca catechu. Next base: position 25,371,439 of record CM038042.1, on the reverse strand, counting down.
CCCATAACTAAATATTATTGAGAGATAGTGATCCAAGGGGGGTGAATTAGGTTTCTAAAAGCTTTTTGATATGAAACTTGTGCCCAAAAATAATTTCAAAAGCATTTATGTGGTGATATGTGGAAATTAAATGAGCAGGATAATGATAAAAGTAAAGTTAAGTAAATAATCATAAACTAACAATTTATAGTGGTTTGGTGCTGAACTTAGTACCTGCATCCACTCTGCTAGTAAAACCATTCAAGAATTTCACCTATAATCTCGCAAGATTACAATCTAATTATTTTTTTAGGTTCATAATCCAATCTAGTTGGGTTTTTCTAGCTCATCAACCAAAATCTAACAACTAGTTAGTTTTCACAGACTCACCAACAAGAACCTTACATTAACATCTAATTTAGGACTTGACCAACACTCAAAGACCAAGTTTCTTCTTCAAAGAAACTTGTCTTAATAAATATAAATGAGATATAGAATTTAAAGCACAAAAGACAAAATCTTTAAACTTATAAAGGAGTCGAAGTGGTTAAGCTCTTGAATGCTTTAGCTTCTTTATTGAATATTTAGAGAGAAATAATTGAAGGCTCAAATACTTTGCTCATGTCATTGTTGGTTCTATTGAATGCCCAAATTCTCTCACTTGAACAAAGTGGATATGGAAAGGTAAGAATTGAATGAACTTTTAGTATATTTCTCTTTTTCTTTTCAATTTTACTCACTTTCTTGGTTATTTGCTTGAATATTATATTGATAAAACACTAACTTCTATTACCAAATGGATTTTACTTCATTTATAATCTCAAAAATGACTAAACTAGACATTGAAAGTTCACAAATAGATGTTTGGGTCTAAAATATGACCATTAGAAATAGTTTAGAAAACTAGCCATTATGCCATAAGTTTCTATGAGTTGGCTCATCCAAAATCTTAGTCGACTAAGATGAAGCTCTAGGTTAGCTAAGTAAAACTCTAAGTCAGCTTAGGAATGGGTGCTCATTTTTCTACTTTCTATCTTTTCTATCTGCCAGAGACTAGGTCGGCTAAGATATCTTCTTAGTCGACTATTTCATTGCTTAGTTTGCTAACTTGTTTTCTATATCAACTCAGAGGTTGCTTAATTTTTCACTACTTTCTATTTTCCTTTGTCTTTGAGACTGAGTCGACTAACCAATTCTCTAAGTTGGCTATCTTCCTGTTTGGTTGGCTAACTTAAAATCTTGGTTGGCTTAGGAAGATGTTTAAATTCTTCACTTTTCTGTCTTTATCTTGAGTCCGAGATTGAGCTAGGTATCCAAAAGTGTAAGTAAGCTATCTTCCTATCTTAGTCAGCTCACTTGAACACTTGGTCAGCTAAAAAAGTTTCTTGATTTTGCACCTTTTTTTCTCTTCCTTTGAACTAAGACTAAGCCGGTTAAGCTTCTGTCTTGATCAACTCAAAGGCACGCCAAATATGTGCTAGAAGTATTTTTCTTTATTTTTCAATAGCTTTCTTTGTTTCAACACTTTCTAGGCTAGACTTGCTTTCTTAAAATTGATTTTGAAATAGATAGACTTGTTAAGAAATCTCTCTAGTCTAGACTTGCTTTGTCCTAAATTTATTTCAAGTTCTTTAAATTTTCTAACACTATTTTTTTGCTTCCATTACTTGAAAATTTACTTTGACAATCATTTAAGGTTCTCATTTAAAATGGATTTTTCTTAAATGAAATTAACCATTGAGCATTATAAGAATTCCTAAAATTATTCTCACAAGCAATATTAGTAATCAATAATTTATACTCAAACAATTTTGGCATTATCAAAATCAATTCTTAGATCAACATTAAATATTTTGCAATGGAATATTTCTTGTTAACCAAAATAAAGCTCAAAACCTAAAGTGCCAAGTCCCGCACATCATCCTTTATGATGGCAGACTATACAAGAGGTCCTTTTACTTACCCCTCCTTGAATGCTTATGCCCAATAGTGTACAATTATACATTTTTGTTGACTCCACTAATTGATTTTGATGATAAGTAAAATAGTTAAATATAAATTGAGAACTAATGATCTACTTTAAGTGTGTTTTCATTTAAAGGATGCTCACAAAGTTTTGAAGAAGCCTAACTATGTTGAAAAATCAAGTTTGAATGGAATGATTGCACAAAACTAGACTTGGACACTCAAAGAGTTGGTTGAATGGATGACCAAGATAAATGAAAACTTGTTCCAGTACAAGTTCAGTAAATTCTACACCTTTTTTGTTGATGTGTTGACTCAAGGTGTCGACACATGACTTGATGTGTCGACACATGACTTGATGTGTCGACACATGAAAATGGTGTGTCGACTCAGACCGGCACGCAGCGAAATTTTAAATGGCATAGATGATGTGTCGACACATGGACCTTATGTGTCAACTCAAAGTGTCAACACATAGATCAACACATCGCTTGAGAATTTCAAGCCACAGAACTTGCAGAAGTTGAAGGAACAGTTGATGTGTCGACATACAGACCAAATATGTCGACTCAATGTGTCAACTCAACTGAGAATGTGTCGACTCAGCTAATTTTTTCCAGAGAATCTGAATGGAATACTTTGAACTTGTATCAACTCAAGAAGAACATGTGTCGACCTGATATGTCGACACATGAAAAGGAAGTGTCGACACATGGAGTTCTGACAATAGTAACGACTAGTTTTTTCAAGCGCAGAACTCTTCCAAATGCCCTCTAATGGCTAGTTTTTCAAGTATAATGGCTAGATTTCAATTTTGGAGACTTGGAAGGGTATATAAAGGCTTCAAATCAAATCAAGACAACAACTATTCATTGTATTGAATATCCTTGAAGAGTTTAAAAGAGAAGAGAAGAGAGAAGAGCCTTAACTCCCTTTCATTCAAAGCTTAACCACTCTTAAGCAAGAAGGAAGCCTTCCAAGCATTCAAAGCTATCAAGTGCATTGAAGATCATTCAATCTTGGACATTCAAAATGCTTCAATAATAGCAAAGCAACACTACTTCGAGCTACATCGACTTATTTGCTTTTTATTGAAAGCTTACATTGATTCTTTATTTCCACATCTTATATCTTATAAAGGTTATTAGTTAGCCTATTAGAAAACCAAGTAGGTTGGTGGTTAGCCTGCAAAACCACTAAGGTTCTTGGTTAGCCCGGAAAACTAAGAAAGATTTTTGTTAGCCTTGTGAAAACCAATTAGGTTCTTGGTTAGCCCGTGAAACCAAGTGAGGATCTGACTTGTGAGCTTTGTAAAAACAAGTCAAGTTTTGATTAATGAGCCCGGAAAACTAATCGACTATAATCTTTGGATTATAGTGAATTTTCAAGGGGATCTTAGGGAGTGGATGTAGATGCATTGTTGGCACCGAACCACTATAGATTGGTGTGTTTGTGATTGCTTGTTTCTCCTTCCTTGCTCATTACCTTATTGCTTATTCCTTTCAATTTCTGCTGCACTTTTATATTAGAGCATTACACTTTAAATTCTAGTACCTTGTTGAATTGCATATCTTGTCTTGTAAAATTTGTTACTTGTTTTATCAAGCTTAGCTTTAAAATTTTTAGAAATCCAATTCACCCCCCCTCTTGGGTTGCTCTCTGGGCAACAGGTGGTATCAGAGCTTCGTTCTCAGTATATAGGCTTTACCATCTTGAGTAAAGATCTATGGCAACCCCAATAGGTACTAGTATAGTTGAGGGACAAGCCTCAAACAGACCTCCATTTTTCAATGGTACAAATTATACTTATTAGAAAACTAGGATGAGAATTTATATGCATTCTATAGATTACAATTTATGAAAAGTAGTTGATAAGGATCCTAATGTTCCTTCGGTGGTGGTTAATGGTGTTTCCATCCCAAAACTTGAAGAGGATTGGGATGAAAACGATATTAAACAATCCGAGATCAATGCTAAGGCAATGAATCTCTTGTATTGTGCATTAGATTCTAGTGAGTTCAATAGGATATCTACATGCACGTCCGCCAAAGAAATATGGGACAGACTTGAGGTTACCCATGAGGGTACTGATCAAGTGAAGAACACCAAGATAAATATGTTAGTGCACACATATGAGATGTTCCAGATGGAACCAAATGAATCTATCACTGATATGTATACACGGTTTACAAATATTGTAAATGCTATGAGGAGTCTTGGTAAAGTCATATCTAATAATGATCTTGTGAATAAAATTCTTAGGTCACTACCGACATCATGGGATCCAAAGGTGACCGCAATTCAAGAGGCAAAATATGTAGACAAGCTTCCACTTGAGCAGCTAGTAGTATCACTCATGACCTATGAGCTAAACTTGAAACAGAAATCAATGGACTTGGATAAAAAGAAGAAGGGGATCGCTTTTAAATCAAATGTTCAAGAAGAATCCTCAATTGAAGAGTCCGATGATGACGAAGAAGAAGAAGGTGAAAAAGCCCTCCTTGCCCGAAAATTTAGAAGATTCATGAAGAGGAGGAAATTTCCCTACAAAAAGAAGTTTCAATCCAAGGAGAAGGGAAAAGAAAAGGAAAAGGAGAAAGAAAAAGAAAAGGATAAGGAAGTACCTATATGCTTCGAGTGCAAGAAGCCCGGATACTACAAATTTGATTGTCCTCTCCTCAAAAAGTCAAGGAAGAAACTAAGGAAGAAAGCAATGATGGCCACATGGAGTGATAGCGAAGACTCCAGTTCAGAAGAAGAGCAGACCGAAATTGCAAATCTCTGCTTAATGGCACATCAGGACAATGAAGAGGTATGTTCCGACTCTGAAGTTGATTTTACTTTTGATGAGCTTAGAAGTGCTTTTGAAGAATTGATGCATGATTATAAGTTAGTATTATCTGAAAATAAGAAATTAAAAAAGCATGCTAATAGCTTCTCATTGGAAAATAATTCTTTACTTAATGATGTTAGTTCTTTGAAAACTAAGCTAGATGTTTTGGAAAAGAAGAATAAAGCTCTAGCTATGGAAAATGAAGTTCTAAAGAGACCTAAACATGTTGTTTTTAACAATGATCTTTCAAATAAAAACAAAGATTTGGAACTTGAAAATGAAAAATACAAAAATGAACTTGAGAAAATAAACCTTTTGTTGATAAGTTCACCTTTAGTTCAGAAAAGTTGAATTTACTTTTAAATAATCAAAGAGCAGTTTTTAACAAGGCAAGTTTAGGATATAAACCTCAAAAGCAACAAAAGTATTTCAAAAACTTTTTTTGTACCAGCATCATCCAGTATCACTTGTTTTACATGCAAAAAATTGGGTCATAAATCATATCAATGCAATCTTAGAAAAATCATATCTTTTGGTAAAATATGGGTTTCAAAAGGAACCATTTTGAATGCTAACCCGAAAGGACCCAAGTTAGCTTGGGTACCTAAAAACAAAGCTTGATCTTATTGCAGGTGTGTCTTGCAACCAAGGAAAACAAACGAATTTGGTATCAGATAGTGGTTGCTCAAGGCACATGACTGGGGATGTGAAGCAATTCACCTCTCTTGAAGCCTTGAATGGAGGGAGTGTGACCTTTGGTAATAATGGTAAAGGTAAAATCATTGGAATTGGTAAGGTTCACATAACTCCTAATAGTATTAGTAATGTACTTCTAGTAGATGGTTTAAAGCATAATCTCTTAAGTATTAGTCAGTTTTGCGATAAAGATTTTCAAGTAGTTTTTAAATCATCATATTGCATGATTTCTAGTCAGATTTAAATGGAGTACAATTCATTAAAAAAAGGCATGGAAATATCTATCTTGTAGATCTTGATGACCAATCCTTATCTCATGGAGAATGCCTTGTTGCAATGAATTCTACCAAAGAAGAGATGTTAGCTCCACCCAGTGATTTTGATGAATAACAAAACATTGAGTGTATATTGTATACTAATGTGTATTTCAAGTTATGAGTTTTCAGGAAGAAAGCACCTCTAAATCTCAAAAATCCATGTATCATGGCACGCCGTGGCACGAAGCATTTTTTGCAAATATGGACATCCTCTTCATGAAAAAAGGGCATCTACATGTTTAATTGTTATTTGTTTACGATCCATTTAAGTTTCAAAATTTATATTTGTGTTTTTGGGCTAATTTGCACTTGAATCTGAGCTTTTCAATCTCAAGTGTCGATACCTGGGAAGCCAAGTGTTGACACTTCAGCATTTGGCACAAAGAAAAATCCTTGGCATGCCAAGTGTCGACACCCAGAACTTAAGTGTCGATACCTAGTGTCGATACTTAGGTTTCCAAGTATCGACTCAAGGCCTGAGATTTTTGAAAATATAGAACTTTGCCATTTGAGAATTTTTGTGTCAAGTGTCGACACCTGTGCATCAAGTGTCGACACCTAGAAATCAAGTGTCGATACCTGATAGCCAAGTGTCAACACCTGACAGCCAAGTATCGACACTTGAAGCCTGACAGCTCTAACAGATCTATTTTTCTGACTTACAGAACTTGCTTTTTAAGCTCCAAACAGCTAGATCCGAGGCCCCAATAGTCACAAACTATTTTTTAGAAGTTTCTTGGTATATTTAACCTCCACCAACCTCATTCTAAAGGTAATTGAAGTGTATTGAAGTCCATTCAAAGCCAAAAAGCCTATATTCTCTCAAGAACTCCACATCAAAAGCCTTTTATAGTTTGATTCCCTGAAAAGGCCTACAAGCACATCCTTACATCATTCCAAAAGAGACATTTTGAAGGATATTCCAAGGAGGAGTCAAGACAAAGCATCAACTTGAGCTTCAAAGATTCCATTCTATTCTTGAAGAGAGTTTGTCTTAGTTTTAAAGTTGTATATCTGTTTTTATCTTGTGATTTGACCTTGCTTTCAAGGATGTCTTGAAAGAAGGTTGTTGTGGTTTGTTGGTGAGCCAAAGGGATAAAATCAACTAGGATTAACTTGTGAGCCCGAAGACAAAACAAGTGTTGAGGTTTGTTGGTAAGCTTAGGTGACAAAACCAACTTAGGTTTTGACTTGTGAGCCTTGTGAAAAATAAGTCAGCTGTAATCTTGTTTGGATTATAGTAAAATTTCCAAAAGTAGCTTGGGGAGTGGATGTAGGTGCTAGGTTTGCACCGAACCACTATAAATCTTGTATTTGTGTGTGATTGCCTTATTTCTCTCTTGCTCTTTAGTTATTGCTATTCACTTACTGTTTTTCGCTGCATTCAATCTTGTGCATTGAATTTATTACTCACAAACACCACTAGACCTTCACATTATTATTTTATTTTTTAAAAGATCCAATTCACCCCCCCTCTTGGGCTCTATTTATGGGTAACAAGTGGTATCAAAGCACCGATACTCTCTTTGTAGGTCCAAGCATCTTGAGTGAAAGATCATGGCAGCCCCAATAGGAATGGGTGTAGTTGAAGGTCAAGCTTCAAATCGTCCCCCACTTTTCAATGGCACAAATTACACGTATTGGAAAACACGCATGCACATTTTTATTCAAGCTATTGATTATAATTTGTGGAGGATAATTATAAAAGGTCCTCATCAGTCTACAATGTTGGTTAATGGCATTCTCACTCCGAAGATGGAAGATGATTGGGATGAGAATGACATTAAGCAAATTAAGCTCAATGCTAAGGCTATGAATATATTATTTTGCTCTCTTGACCCAAGTGAATTTAATAGAATATCTAATTGTCTCTCTGCCTAGGAGATTTGGGATACACTTGAGGTTACCCATGAGGGTACACACCAAGTGAAAACAACCAAGGTTAACATGCTTATTCATACGTATGAGATATTTAAAATGGAACCTACTGAGTTTATTAGTGAGATGTATACTAGGTTCACAAATATTGTGAATGAGATGAGAAGCCTAGGAAAAATTATTTCTAACGATGAACTTGTGAACAAACTCCTCAGGTCTCTATCGACTTCTTGGGATGCAAAGGTAACAGCTATTGAAGAAGTCAAGGATGTCAACACTCTTCCACTTGAACAACTGTTAGGTTCACTGATGACCTATGAGCTCTCCCTTAAGCAAAAGAATGTGGAAGTCGACAAAAAGAAGAAAGTAATCACCTTCAAATCTACTGTGAGAGAAGAATCAAGTGATGACTCCGAAGAAGATGATAAAGAAGATGAGACGGCTCTAATGGCGAGAAAGTTCAGAAGGTTTATGAGGAAGAAAAGGTTCAACTTCTAGAAGAAACCTCTGAAAGGTGAGCCAAGTAAAGAGAAAGATAAGGAGAAAGAGAAGGAGCAGCCCACTTGTTTTGAATGCAAGAAACCCGGTCATTTCAAGATAGACTATCCCTTGCTCAAGAAAAGCAGAAGAAAGTTAAAAAAGAAAGTCATGATGGCAACCTGGAGTGACAGTGAGGACTCCAGTTCTGAGGAAGAACAGTAAGAGGTGGCAAACTTCTGTCTAATGGCGGATCATGATGAGGTATATTCTGAAACCGAAAATGAATTTATATTTGATGAACTTCATGAAGTCTTTAATGAGTTAGTCATAGAATTTCAAAAACTAAAGTCAAAACATAAAGATTTGAAAAAACAAAATTTGGAATTAGCCAAAATAAATGATAAGCTTTCAAATGAAAATGAATGTCTTCTTTCTCAAAATAGAAAATTAACTGATAAGATTTTAGTTCTTGAAAAGGAAAAAGAAGTTTTGAAAAAGAAAAGCTCTTCAGTTTCAAATGAAAGTCTTCCAAAACAAAGCTAAGAAATTTTGGATGAAAATAAAAGATATAAAGAGGAAATTAAAAAATTAAAACATTTTGTGGATAAATTTACTTATAGTTCTGAAAAATTAAATTTGCTTTTGAACAATCAAAGAGCTATTTTTGATAAAGCAGGTTTAGGATTTATAACTCATAAAAAACAAAAACTTTTCAAAAATTTCTTTGTGCCTGCATCTTCATCCATTATTTGTTATGCATGTGGTACAAAAGGGCATAAATATTATATGTGCAACAAAAGAAGATTAAGTAATATTAAGAAAGTTTGGGTTCCAAAAGGAACCAATGCCACTAACCTAAAAGGACCCAAGATGACTTGGGTACCTAAAGTCTCCACTTGATCTTTATTGCAGGTATGCCTTGCAACCAACAAGAAAAGAATGTGGTACTTTGATAGTGGTTGCTCAAGGCATATGACAGGAGATGTGGAGCAGTTCTCATCGCTCGAATATCAGAATGGTAGCAATGTGACCTTTGCTGATAATGAAAAGGGCAAAATTATTGGTATTGGTAAAGTCCATATCACCCCCTCTTCTTACATTGATAATGTTTTATATGTTGATGGTTTGAAACATAACTTGCTTAGTATTAGTCAGTTTTGTGACAAGGATTTTAAAGTTGTTTTTGAATCTTCTTTGTGCATTGTTTCTAGTTTAGATGACAATGGCATCAAGTTTATTGGTCATAGACATGGCAATATTTATATAGTTGATCTTGATGATCTTCCTATTCAAAATAGTCAATGCCTAGTGGCAATGGAAGCCAAGATCGATGAAACTAGTTGACTTTGACATCGCAGACTAGGACATGCAAGTTGCATTTGATTTAAAAACTTAACAAAAAGAATTTGATAAAGGATTTGCCTAAACTCAATTTTGAAAAAAACAAGATTTGCAGTGCATGTCAACTTGGAAAACAAACCAAATTTTCTTTCAAACCAAAAGGAGTAATCTCTACATCTAGACCCTTGGAGTTGCTTCACATGGACCTCTTTGGGCCAACTAGAACATCTAGTTTGGGAGGTAAGAAGTACGGTCTAGTTATTGTAGATGATTTCTCATGATTTACATGGGTCATGTTTTTAGCACATAAAGATGAAACATTTTCTGAATTTATTAGATTTCAAAAATGAGTTTCAAATGAAAAAGGTTTTTCAATCGTATCTTTGAGAAGTGATCATGGAACTGAATTTGAAAATGCTGATTTTGATAAATTTTGTATTGAAAATGGCATTCATCACAATTTTTCTGTACCTAGGACACCTCAACAAAATGGGATGGTAGAAAGAAAAAATAGAACTCTTGAAGAAATGACACGCACCATGCTTTGTGAAAATGAATTACCTAGATATTTTTGGACGAAAGCCATAAATACTGCATGCTATATTTTAAATCGAGTTTTAATTTGACCGATTTTAAAGAAAACACCTTATGAGCTTTGGAAGGGTAGAAAACCCTAAATTCGTTATTTTCGTGTTTTTGGATGCCGTTGTTTCATCTTAAATAATGGTAAGGATAATTTAAGCAAATTTGATGCCAAATCAGATGAGGGAGTCTTTCTAGGCTACTCCACATCTAGTAAGGCATACAGGATCTTCAATAGAAGAACACTTGTTGTTGAAGAATCTATACATGTGGTGTTTGATGAATCTGACCAGAAATCTTCGAGAAAAGAAGATGTGCTCTCTGATGAAACAGGTATCAAGAAAACTAAAAGTGTAAACAACAATGAAGAGCTTACCAAGGAATAGAAAGATGATCAAAACACTGAAGGAGATCAAGCACAAGGTGATGAAAACACATCAACAGTTGATCCACTACCAAAAGAATGGAGGTATGCTCATGGACACCCAAAAGAACTAATTATTAGTGATCCATCTAAAGGTGTAAGTACTCGATCATCCCTTAGAAATATCTGTGATTACTTAGTTTTTGTTTCTCAAATTGAACCTAAAACTATTGAGGAAGCTGAATGTAATAGTAATTGAATAAATGCTATGCAAGATGAACTTAACCAATTTAAAAGGAACAATGTTTGGACATTAGTAGATAGGCCTTCAAATACTTCAATTATTGGTACAAAATGGGTGTTTCGAAATAAACTTGATGAAAATGGTGTTGTTACTAGAAATAAGGCTAGACTAGTTGTCAAAGGATACAATCAGGAGGAAGGGATAGATTTTGATGAAACCTTTGCTCCTGTGGCTAGACTTGAGGCAATTAGGCTATTGTTGGCTTTTGCTTGCTTTATGAATTTTAAATTATTTCAAATGGATGTTAAAAGTGCCTTTTTAAATGGTCTAATTGAAGAGGAGGTTTATGTTGAACAACCTCCTAGTTTTGAAAATTCTGAATTTCCAAATCATGTTTACAAACTTCATAAAGCTTTGTACATTTTGAAACAAGCTTCTAGAGCTTGGTATGATCGTTTAAGCTCTTTTTTACTCAAAAATGATTTTGCTAGAGGTAATGTAGACAAAACTTTATTTTTAAAGAAAAAGATTGATGATCTCTTAATCGTACAAATCTATGTAGATGATATAATATTTGGTGCTACTAACGAATCTCTTTGTCAAGAATTTGCGAAGTTAATACAGGATGAGTTCGAGATGAGCATGATGGGAGAACTAAATTTCTTTCTCAGACTCCAAATAAAGCAAACCAAAAAGGAGATTTTCATCAACCAAGCAAAGTACACAAAAGAAATACTCAAGAAGTTTGGGATGGAGAACACTAATCCTTTAGGTACCCCTATAAGCTCTACTTGTAGACTTGACAAGGATGGATCAGATAAATTTATTGACCAAAAATTATATCGAGGCATAATTGGTTCATTGCTATATCTTACTGCCAGTAGGCCAGATATCATGTTTAGCGTCTGTATGTGTACTAGATATCAATCTAATCCTAAAGAGTCTCATCTTTTGGCTGTTAAACGCATACTTAGATATCTATCTGGCTCAATTAAAATTGGTTTATGGTACTTTAGAGATTCTTTATTTGAATTGATTGCTTATTCTGATGCTAACTTTGCTAGGTATAAACTTGGTCGTAAAAGTACTAGTAGAACCTGTCAGTTTCTTGGAGTAAATTTGATCTCTTGGAGTAGCAAGAAACATAATTCAATTGCTCTATCTATGGTGGAAGCCAAATATATAGCAGCTGGAAGCTGTTGTGCTCAAATCCTTTGGATCAAACAATAACTCGAAGATTTTGGCATTAAACTAACTAAGACACCCATAAGATGTGACAATACTAGTGCAATTAATCTAACTAAGAATCCTGTGCAACATTCAAGAAATAAACATATTGAAATAAGACATCATTTCATAAGAGATCATGTACAAAACTCTAATGTCATTCTTGAATTTGTATGTACTGATGATCAGTTAGCAGATGTGTTTACCAAACCATTGAGTGAAGAAAGGTTCTATTTGATTAGAAGAGAGTTAGGTGTCATTGATCTATTTTCCTAGAACTCTCATAATTTACATCTTACCCAAGACATTTCACTCAAAAACCACTTGTTTTGAGTCCCAAAAGATCTAAAATATTTTCTAAGATTTTTTGATTTTTTTTTTGGGATTTTCTTGGCCAAGTGTCGACACTTGGGTTTTGTGAAGTATCGACACCTAACCAAGTGTCGACACTTGACAAATCCCAAGTGTCGACACTCACGAAAATTTTCTATTTTTTAGTGTTTACAGAACAGTTTTGTTTCAACTTTTTTTTTCCCCGTCTCTCTCAAGCAAAAGTGGTCCCCCAAGCTCCACAAACCTCCAAACCTTCCCATTTTCCATTTACACCTCCAAAAATCAGGTATTTCCCTCACTCTTTTTCATTTTCTTTTATTTTCAAACCATGGAAGTTTGTTTTTCGATTTTTCCGACCATTTTAAATCATTTCAATTGGATTTTCCCAAGCTTTACTTCGTTTCTAGGATTCCATTTGAAGGAATCAAGCTTCATTGCATTCCTCTTAGATTTCCCTCGGATTTTTGATCGATTTCCTATTTATTTCGTTCGTTTTTCTTTAAAACACTGTTGGATTGATTTTTGACCGAGAAATCTTAGGGTTTTTGTCTAAAATCTATTTTTTTCCAAACTATTTGTTGGCTTTCATTCTTGCGGGAAGAGTTTTTCAATGTTTTTCACTGATTTTGTTGATTAATTTATTGGTTTTGACCTTAAACACAAATGAATTTTGGTTAAAACATAGGTTTATGTTATACGTTTCAATTTATTTAAGTTTACTAATTTTTCTGGACTTAAAAAGAGGATGGGATGTATTTTGATCAAAGTATATTTGATGGGATCAACCCCAATTTGTTATTTTGACCCTTGATTTCTCGTAATTTAAAAGAATTTCACACCCAATTTCTTGTAATTTTATCCTCAAATTCTTTTAACAAAAGTAATTCATCTTCAATTTCCTGTATTTTACAACTTAAATCTGATTTATCCTAGTTTTTTCAAAACTTAGCTTATCTTTAAAATCTAGAAACTCTAGGTTTGGAAAGCCTAGTTTCCCTAAGCCTATCTTGTTCTGTGCCTAGTTGAAACTATCCCCCTAGTTTACATTTCCTTAACCTTTCCTGGTTAGCTTGCTGTGATGGGTTCCAGGAAGAGACTTGCAGTTAGGGAGAGACCTAGTCGGGGTGTAGAGAGGAGATCGAAGGCTAGATTCGATTTAGGACAGGCTAGTAGTCCTGCTGCACCGAGTTCCCCCCTGCAGAGATGATGGCAGGGAAGATGGTGGCCTCTGGGAGGAGAGTTGACTTGGATTGTTTCGATCGGCACCACTTTCTCTTACGACAGGTGCTCACTGATGCAGGTTTGGTACCCTTCTATACTATGCAGGAGCGGTACTACCCTCATCTAGTGAGGGAGTTCTACGGTGCTATGGACTGTTGATGACTTCTATGGACTACGACCATGAGAGGTGTTCAGATTTCTCTTTCTACAGAGCTACTGAGCAGAGTCTAGGAGATCCCCCATAAGGGAGTCAGTATTTTTATAGTAGATGACAGGGAGGCAGCTTTCAGGTGTATCCTCAAGTGAGAGGATGTTCGTGGTGTGTCTATAGTCACCGCGAACCAGCTATCCTTGGAGATGCGTTTGTTACACCACATCATGGCTCGTATTCTTCTCCCAAAGACTGGGAGGTTCGACTTTATTATTGAGAGAGAGCTGATGGTGATGACCAATCTGATAGAGAGGAGGTAGATTGACCTTCTTTCATTGATGTTAGTACAGAGGAGGCAGATTGACCTTCCTTCATTGATGTTAGTATAGATGCACGATGCCGCAACTCAGTGCCGTCATTGTTTACCCTATGGTATGGCTCTGACCAGGATATTTAGAGCTTGTGGAGTATCGCTGGAGGGGGAGATCCCCAAGGAGATACTGCATACAGATATCTATGATGAGAGGTCATTGCACCGTATGGGGTACAGACTTGTCGCAGGTCGGTGGGTGCGCAGAGAGTCTGGCCAGGAGCCAGATAAGGAGGATGAGCTTCGAGAGGTAGAGGCAGGGCCATCTAGGCCAGCTAGTTTTCCTCCCATTGATATTCCACCGATACAGGCAGAGCCTTCGACACCTGGTACTTCGGCTCCTCCGCCACCTTCTACTGGTTTACCCTTTGAGGAGCATGCCAGAGAGCAGTTTATGGAGATCAGGATTGAGTTGACTCAACTATGCAGCGAGATTGAGACTCTTCGAGCACATACTACCTCGGAGCATGCTGAGATCCGTAGGACTATGGAGGAGGGTTTTACTCGTATTGAGGATTTATTGAGATCCCTTATACCTCCAGCAGCCCCTGTAGTTGTATCTTCTTCTTCTTCTGATGATGATGATAATGATAGTGATGATCACCAGAGTGACCATGCTGATACAATTGATGATGATGATCAGGCAGATATGAGTGAGAACAGAGCTATAGAGATTATTGACAGTGGCAGTGACAGTGATGACTGTGCTAATGGTTTTGAGATGGTTAGTCACGATCCTCCCGCTACCCCAGCTGCTCCTTCATCTACTGACTTAGTTGATTCCACACTAGACTTTGTTACACCAGCTGATCTTCTCTCCCCCCCTTCCACCAGATCATCTAGGGTTGTACCCGTTTTAGGTCCTTCTGGCCGCATTAGGAGTCGTCGGGCTTTAGCCTAAGGACCTCCTAGAGCCTTAACCTCTAGATCTAGGATCAGTGCTCCTTTTAGTCTTGAGATTCCATCTGATGAGGATTAGCCTCATAGATATCTTTTATGTCTTCTGTTGTATGTCTTTTATGTTTCATGTTACTTTATATTGTATGACTCTGATACATTTTGTATGTTTCAGTTTTGCTGATGACTCAGCAAATTTTGTACAGAAAACTCCTCTTATCAGTTATATATATTTATATATTTCAGTTTGGTGCTTATTATTTATTGATTGGTTACATTTACTTTCTTCAGCTCTGGTACTATCGTTAAATCCTTTTGGCTCTGATACTCTATCTTTTTTTGTCTTCATACTCATTGTGAGGTGGAGGTTATTCCCCTTTCTAATGATTTACAAAAAGGGGGAGTAATTAAATTGTTTGTGGTAAAATTTTTTCAAATTTGATCTGCTTTGATAACATATTATTTGTTCTGATTAGAAATATCTATTTGAGGGGGAGATTGATTCCTCCTAACTATGAAAATTATGGCTTATATGGACTTACATTCATATTCATGAATTATAATAGTTGAAATATGAAACTTAATGCTATCTTACTCAAAGTTTTGTCATCATCAAAAAGGAAGAGATTGTTGGCTCCACCTAGTGATTTTGATGAATAACAAAACATTGAGTGCATATTGTATACTAATGTGTATTTCAAGTTATGAGTTTTCAAGAAGAAAGCACCTCAAAATCTCAAAAACCTATGTATCATGGCACGCCGTGGTATGGAGCATTTTTCACAAATCTGGACATCCTCTTCATAGAAAAAGGGCATCTACATGTTTAATTGTTATTTGTTTACGATCCATTTAAGTTTCAAAATTTATATTTATGTTTTTGGGCTAATTTGCATTTGAATATGAGCTTTTCAGTCTCAAGTGTCGATACCTGTGAAGCCAAGTGTTGACACTTCAGCATTTAGCACGAAGAAATATCCTTGGCACGCCAAGTGTCGACACCCAGAACTCAAGTGTCAATACCTAGTGTCGACACTTAGGTTTCCAAGTGTTAACTCAAGGCCTGAGATTTTTGAAAATATAGAACTTTACCATTTGAGGATTTTTGTATCAAGTGTCGACACCTGTGCATCAAGTGTCGACACTTGAAAGTTCAAGTGTCGACACCTAGAAATCAAGTGTCAACACCTGATAGCCAAGTGTCAACATTTGAAGCCTGATAGCTCTAACGGATCTATTTTTCTGACTTGCAGAACTTGCTTTTTAAGCTCCAAACGACTAGATCCGAGGCTCCAACAGTCACAAACCATTTTTTGAAAGTTTCTTGGTGTATTTAACCTCCACCAACCTCATTCTAAAGGTAATTAAAGTGTATTGAAGTCCATTCAAAGCCAAAAAGCCTATATTCTCTCAAGAACTCCACATCAAAAGCCTTTTATAGTTTGATTCCCTGAAAAAGCCTACAAGCTCATCCTTACATCATTCCAAAAGAGACATTTTGAAGGATATTCCAAGGAGGAGCCAAGACAAAGCATCAACTTGAGCTTCAAAGATTCCATTCTACTCTTGAAGAGAGTTTGTCTTAGTTTTAAAGTTGTATATTTATTTTTATCTTGTGATTTGACCTTGCTTTCAAGGGTGTCTTGAAAGAAGGTTGTTGTGGTTTGTTAGTGAGCCAAAGGAATAAAACCAACTAGGGTTAACTTGTGAGCCCGAAGACAAAACAAGTGTTGAGGTTTGTTGGTAAGCCTAGGTGACAAAACCAACTTAGGTTTTGACTTGTGAGCCTTGTGAAAAATAAGTCAGTTGTAATCTTGTTTGGATTATAGTGGAATTCCCAAGGGTGGCTTGGCGAGTGGATGTAGGTGCTACGTTTGCACCGAACCACTATAAACCTTGTGTTTGTATGTGATTGCCCTCTTTCTCTCTTGCTCTTTAGTTATTGCTATTCACTTACTATTTTTCGCTGCATTCAATCTTGTGGATTGAATTTATTACTCAAAAACACCACTAGACCTTCACATTATTGTTTTATTTTTTAAAAGACCCAGTTCACCCCCCCCTTTTGGGCTCCATTTCTGGGCAACAAGAGACTAGTTGGTTATGGCATAGAAGGTTAGGGCATGCTAGTATGTACCTTATTTCAAAACTTTGCAAAAAGAATTTAGTTAGAGATCTACCCGAAATCAGTTTTGAAAAAGATAGAATTTGCCAAGCATGTCAATTTGGAAAACAAATCAAAACCTCTTTTTAACTAAAAGGATTTGTAACTACTAGTAGACCACTTGAGCTACTCCATATGGATCTCTTTGGACCAACTAGAACATCAAGTCTAGGAGGCAAGAGATATGGATTAGTTATTGTGGATGACTTTTCGAGATTTATTTGGATTTCTTCTTAGCACAAAAAGATGAATCTTTTTCTGTATTCATAAAGTTTTATAGAAAAGTTTCAAATGAAAAAGGTGTTTTAGTCGTTTGTATCCGTAGTGATCATGAAACCGAATTTGAAAATCAAGATTTTGAAAACTTTTGTAATGAAAAAGGGATAGATCACAATTTCTCTGCACGTAGGACACCTCAGCAGAATGGGATAGCAGAAAGGAAAAATCATACTTTAGAAGAAATGGCATGTACTATGCTTTGTGAAAACAAGTTACCAAGGTATTTTTGGGCTGAAGCTATAAATATAGCTTGTTATGTTTTGAATCAAGTTTTGATACGCCCTATTTTAAAGAAAACTCCATATGAGCTTTGGAACCAAAGAAAACCAACCCTGAAATATTTTCGAGTTTTTGGTTGTAAGTGTTTTATTTTGAACAATGGAAAAGATCATCTAGGAAAGCTCGATGCTAAGTCTGATAAAGGTATCTTCTTAGGATACTCTACATCAAGCAGGGCATACAGAGTATTTAACAAATGAACTTTAGTCATAGAAGAGTCAGTACATGTCGTATTTGAAGAATGTTCTAACAAGTCCACAAGAAAAGAGGATACATTTGATGAATGTGCAGGTGCTGACAAACTTCAGAAGCTAACATTGGATGATCAAGCTCAACCAAATGAAGAGAATCAGGATAAAGGTGAGAAAGAAGATGACACTCCAGTGCATCATGATATGCCTAAGGAGTGGAGGTATGCTTATGGACACCCTAAGGAATTAATCCTAGGTGATCCATCTAAAGGGGTAAGAACTAGAGCTTCTATTAGAAATGAATGTGATTACATAGCTTTTGTATCTTAAATAGAACCTAAATATTTTGAAGAAGCTGAAAAGGACTCTAACTGGATCAATGCTATGCAAGAAGAACTAATACAATTTGACAGAAATAATATTTAGACACTTATAGAAAGACCATTTAATATTTTTATTATTGGCACTAAATGGGTATTTAGAAATAAATTAGATGAAAATGGTGTTGTCATTAGAAATAAAGCTAGGTTAGTTGCTAAAGGCTACAATCAGGAGGAAGGGATTAACTTTGATGAAACTTTTTCTCCGGTTGCTAGACTTGAAGCAATTAGACTATTGTTAGCTTTTGCATGTTTCATGAACTTCAAATTATTTCAAATGGATGTTAAGAGTGCTTTCTTAAATGATTTTATAAATAAAAAAGTTTTTGTTGAACAACCACCCGGATTTGAAAATCATGCACATCCTGATCATGTTTTCAAATTGCACAAAGCACTATATGGATTAAAGCAAGCACCTAGAGCATGGTATGAAAGGTTAAGCAAATTTCTTATTGAAAATGAAATTTCTAGAGAAAATGTTGACAAAACACTATTTTTGAAAAGGAAAGATACTGATTTATTAGTAGTACAGATATATGTTGATGACATTATTTTCGGTGCTACTAATGAAATTCTTTGTCAAGAGTTTGCTAAGCTTATGTAGGGTGAGTTCGAGATGAGCATGATAGAAGAACTCAACTTCTTTCTTGAACTCCAGATTAAACAAACTTCAGATGGTATCTTCATCAACCAAGCTAAGTACCAAGAGAAATTATCAAAAAGTTTGGGATGGAGACTACTAAGCCAATAGGTATGCCTATGAGCCCCTCATGTAAACTAGACAAAGATGAAAATGGTAAATCTGTAGATCAGAAATTATATAGAGGCATGATAGGCTCTTTACTGTATCTTACTACTAGTAGACCAGATATTATATTCAGTGTTTGCATGTGTGCTAGATATCAGTCTGAACCTAAGGAATCACATCTTATGACTATTAAACGCATTATTAGATTTTATCTGTCTGGTACTATTAGCATTGGTTTGTGGTATGCTAGAAATTCTTCTGCTGAATTGATTGGATATTCTGTTGCAGACTTTGCTGGTTGTAGATTAGATAGAAAGAGTACTAGTAGAACTTGCCAATTTCTTGGGGTTAACTTAATCTCATGGTTTAGTAAGAAACAAACTTCAGTTGCACTATTCACAATTGAGGCTGAGTATATTGCAGTAGGAAGTTGTTGTGCTCAAATCTTGTGGATTAAGAAATAACTTGAAGACTTTGAAATCAAGTTGGCTAGAACTTCTATCAAATGTGATAATACTAGTGCTATTTGCTTGACTGAAAATCTTGTTCAACACTCTAGGAGCAAGCACATATAAATTAGGCATCACTTTATTAGAGATCATGTTGAGAACAATAATATTTTGCTTGAATTTATATGTACTGAATTTTAATTAGCTGATATTTTAACTTAACCTCTCTTGGAAGATCGATTCTGTATGATTAGAAGAGAGCTCGGGATCATCAATCCCTTTGATTAAATCTTTTCTCCAAATTTGACTCAAATTAGATCCATTCAACCTTATTTTTGATAAATCATGATTAATCATTGTTGATTTGACTCCAAATACATATTACTTAAATTGATTTTGATCATTCTGTGAAATTCTAAATTTTTCACTTTTTAAGTCGATGTGTCGACACATCATGTGTCGACTCCAAAATGTGTCGACACATGCGTGAGTCAACACATACCCGACGGGAAATTGAGAATTTAAGAGTTTCTAAACCATTTTTCTTCCAAAATTCATATTCCTCCGAGCCGACACTTCGGTTCCAGGTATCCATCTTGTTCATCCTCTCATTTTCATGCTTTTACCCGCCATTCTCTCAGATTTGAAGGTTTCGTGTTCGTTTTTTATTGGAATCCCTTATAGGTTTTAGCTATTAAACCCTAAAAACCCCCATCTCCACCAAAAACATTGCCCAAACCTTGATTGTTGATAATGGGTCCTCGCAAACAAGTTGTTCGCCGATCGCGTCAGTCACAGCACGAAGAAGAGCGGAGAACGAAGGCACGACACGAGTCTAGGGCTCCGGATTCGCCAGCACGATAGTTGTTTGCACCTTCTAGTCGGATGAGCTCCAAGACAGTGGTTGGAGATGCCAAGTGGACTTCTCTTTCTTGGACCAGCAGCATTTTCGGATAGGAGAGTGGATCCGACATGCTGGTTTGGAATCTTTCTGTTCGCTCAGCGAGAGATATTATCCCGGGCTGATGAGAGAGTTCTACGGATCATTTGCCCGTGGATCAGATGGCCATATTGCTCAGGTCAGGGGACGTGATATTTCCATTTTAGTTGAAATTATGAGCAGGGTATGGGATATACCCATGACTGGATCAGTTATGGACAATCTGTTGGACAGAGTTAGTAGGCTCCGGTGCATTTTTGAGTTTGATACCTTACCAAAGGGAGCCACTGTTCCTGCTTCGAGGCTGTCAGCGGAGATGAGACTATTACATCACATAGTTGCCCGTATTCTTCTATCGAAGACTGGTCGATTTGACTACATTGCTGAGCGAGAGCTGCTTGTGATGATCTCCCTGATTCAGCGGATGCCAGTTTGTCTTCCTATTCTAATGATCCATCAGATTACTGAGGCGGCGTCTAGCCAGTGGCTCTGCTTGCCGTATGGCATGGGTTTGACAGTACTATTCAGAGAGTATGGAATCAGCTTCCAGGATGAGCCTTATTGTACCTTGATCCATAACGATGTCTTTGACATTAGGTCATTGCATCGTATGGGTTATCACTTAATCCAAGGCCAGTGGACATGCAGGACATTAGGACAGGCCGAGGATGCAGCTGACATTGAAGAGGACGCAGCAGAGGAGGAGCAGATTCTATCAGGTGAGGTTGGATCGAGCGAGACACAGCCTGAGACGACAGCACAGCCAGCTCAAACAGATCCTTCTACATCTACCCAACCATAGCCTCAGCCAGAGCAGACGAAGACTCCTGGTGTTTCAGATACTCTAGAGGACAGGGTCAGACGTATAGAGATCGATGTTTTCATCATGAGGCAGCGTCTAGATGTCTTTATTGTTGAGACGAGAGATGGCCACATTAGTCTTCATGATGGTATTTCGGCTATTCTCTCAGCACTGTCCAGAGCTTCTACAAGTGCTCTTGCTGCAGACACAGTTCCTGCTCCTGCTGATATACCTGCTCCAGCACCAGCTGATGACGTTGCTGATTTTGATACTGGTGCTAAGACTATTATTGGAGATACTATTATAGAGACATTGATGGAGATGAGGTGATTGACTCTGACCGGTTTGATATTGATGATCTTATGTCAGAGCCAGTTATGGAGGTGACGGATGATGTAGCTGTGAGACCTATTGATCCATCCTTCTCACCTACTCTGATACCTGATCCATCCTTTCCTTCCAGATCGCTTGATGACACTTTAGTTTCAGTTCCGATTCCTATTCTTACTCCTGTTGTTGACCTACCTGTTGTTGATTTACCCACTATTGATTCTCCTGATATTGATACACCTATCATTCAGACACCCACACTTGATACATCTACTGTACACACACCGATACTTTCTACAGCTGATACTATTGTTCTTGATACGCCCGTATCATCAGCTGTTACACCTACTTCTGATAGTCCTACCCTTCATGCTTCTTCAGTCATTCGAGAGCTTGGATTTTATACAACCGGCTTTCAGTATCTCGACTCAGGTCCCACTTTTGATCATACTCCAGCTGTTGCGAGATGATTCGTCTGATCAGTTCAGTTCCTGCGGAGGATGTAGCTTCTACCTCTATTGCTTCTGCCAAAGGTTGGATCTATATTCATCGCAAAGGACGTGGATGCCGTACCCTTTCTCAGCCGACCAGGACCAGACTTCGAGATCTTCGACCTCGATGGCCGCGAGCTCCATCTTCTTCTGATACCAGACCGATCGAGATCGGTTCATCCTCTGATGACTCGATGGATGAGGATTAGGACATTGATGTTTTTCTAGATAGTTTTATATTTGTAGATAGTTTACTTTCATGTTTACATGTACGTTTATCATTGTTGTGTACTTGATGTACAAGTTCCTAACATATATGAAAAACTTTTTGATTACTCATTCTTATATCTTTGATGGACATGAATGCTATATCTTAAATTACCTTCATGAATGTGCTTCTTAAAGAAAATATTCTGAAAATAACTGTATTTCCTTTATCTACCTTTTTAATGATAACAAAAAGGGGGAGTAGTTTAAGTATAAATGTGTCTAAGTATAAATGTGTTTATGTTTAATAAAAATGTGTTTACTTCTCCAAACTAAAGGGGGAGTAACTTTTAATTTTTGAAAACCTAAATTTTTGAAAGCGGGAGCTTCACCTTTTGTCAACGAAAATTTGATTTTCAAAATCCCTCTCTCAATGTTTTTGAAAAGTTTCTCACAATTTTTTGTTATAAATCATTAATTCAGGGGGAGCTTTTTTAATTGCTGAAACTTTCATTGTAAGAGTATCATGATACATGTTATCAATGCATTTAAATAAATTTCAAAGTTATGTCAAAGCTCTGATACTCTCTATCCTTGAAACAAGCTCAAATTCTATTACCTGTGTTTTGAATGATTATATCTTTAAGTTGTGATTGATATACTTAATGCTTTCAATATTGTGGATCTTGATCAATTCTCTTAAAGCTTTACTTTTAAAGCAGTTTATACTTAAGGGTTTTGTCATCATCAAAAAGGGAGAGATTGTTGACTCCACTAATTGATTTTGATGATAAGCAAAACAGTTAAGTATAAATTGAGGACTAATGATCTGCTTTAAGTGTGTTTTCATTTAAAGGATGCTCACAAAGTTTTGAAGAAGCCTAACTGTGTTGAAGAACCAAGTTTGAATGGAATGATTGCACAAAACTAGACTTGGACACTCAAAGAGTTGGTTGAATGGATGACCAAGGTAAATGAAAACTTGTTCGAGCACAAGTTCAGCAAATTCTGCACCTTTTTTATTGATGTGTCGACTCAAGGTGTCGACACATGACTTGATGTGTCGACACATGAAGATGGTGTGTCGACTCAGACTGGCACGTAGTGAAATTTCAAATGGCATAGATGATGTGTCGACACATGGACCTTATGTGTCGACTCAAAGTATCAACAATGGATCAACATATCGCCTGCGAATTTCAAGCCATAGAACTTGCAGAAGTTGAAGGAACAATTGATGTGTCGACACACCGACCAAATGTGTCGACTCAATTGAGAATGTGTTAACTCACCTAATTTTTTTCAGAGAATCTGAATGGAACACTTTGAACTTGTATCGATTCAAGAAGAACATGTGTCGACCTGATGTGTCGACACATGGAGTTCTGACAACAGTAATGGCTAGTTCTTTCAATCACAGAACTCTCCCAAATGCCCTCCAACGACTAGTTTTTCAAGTATAATGGCTAGATTTCGATTTTGGAGACTTTGGAAGGTATATAAAGGCTTCAAATCAAATCAAGACAATAACTATTCATTGTATTGAATATCCTTGAAGAGTTTAAAAGAGAAAAGAAAAGAGAAGAGTCTTAACTCCTTTTCATTCAAAGCTTAACCACTCTCAAGAAAAAAGGAAGCCTTCCAAGCATTTAAAGCTATCAAGTGCATTGAAGATTATTCAATCTTGGGCATTCAAAAGGCTTCAACAATAGCAAAGCAACGCTACTTTGAGCTACATCGACTTATTTGCTTTTTATTGAAAGCTTATATTAGTTCTTTATTTCCACATCTTATATCTTGTAAAGGTTATTGGTTAGCTTATTAGAAAATCAAGTAGGTTGGTGGTTAGCCCGCAAAACCACTAAGGTTCTTGGTTAGCCCAGAAAACCAAGGAAGGTTTTTGGTTAGCCTTGTGAAAACCAATTAGGTTTTTAGTTAGCCCGTAAAACCAAGTGAGGTTGTGACTTGTGAGCCTTGTAAAAACAAGTCGGGTTTTGATTAGTGAGCCCGGAAAACTAATCGGCTATAATCTTTAGATCATAGTAAATTTCCAAGGGGATCTTGAGGAGTGGATATAGGTGCATTGTTGGCACCGAACCACTATAGATTGGTGTGTTTGTGATTGGTTGTTTCTCCTTCCGTGCTCATTACCTTATTGCTTATTCCTTTCAATTTCTGCTGCACTTTTACATTAGAGCATTACACTTTAAATCCTAGTACCTTGTTGAATTGCATATCTTGTCTTGTAAAGTTTGTTACTTGTTTTATCAAGCTTAGCTTTAAAATTTTTAGAAACCCAATTCACCCCCCCTCTTGGGTTGCTCTCTGGGCAACAACTTTGGAAGCTTCACAAAGGCATATATGGCAATCATTTGGGAGCAAGTTACCAACCTACATCATATTCTAGTAGGGTTAGTATTGCCTAACCTTACAATCGGATGCAACCCACCTCGTCTAGAAATATGACCAATGCCAATATATTGCAAACATTTAGCATTGGCCTGTAGCACCTATGATGCTAATCAATGCTCTATGGCCCTTTGTATAATAGGAAATGGATATCCTCAGACCATTTCCCCTAGTGTTCAGGATAGAGAAAGTTGCTGCTTGTCACTATCGACTACTTTATAAAGTAGACAAAGGTTGAGTTGCTAGCTCAGATTACTGAGTCAAAAGTTTGGAAGGCTCGGTACTATAATTCTCATGTTAAAGGAAAAATATTCCAAGCTTGTAACCTCATCTTTCAAAGGGCCAAGGTATCCCAACCCAGAGAATATGAAAAGCTATTGCCGAATAAAGAAGGGTCTTATCAAATAGATGAGGTCATATAGCTTGAAACATATTAACTTGGGTATTTGGATGGCACCTCGATGCCAAGGACCAGGAATTCATACAACCTATGAGCCAATTATTGGTAATGTGACTTGTATTTCAAAAGTTATATTTAATAAAATTACCTTCCCTTCTTTTGTTCAAGGGTCTCATGCAACTTGGCATTCTACTTAAAGCTACTAGATATTCATATTCGGCAATTACCAATCTATCATGAAAATAGGACAACTAGGAATGGCTAGGACCTTGATCTAAAAAAAAATAAATGCCTTGCCAAACACAAACACTTAAAGGAAATGTTTTCTTTCATAATATAAAGAAAATGTTTGCAAAAGATCACCTTGCCAATTACAAAATGAGCTCGGACAAACCTAGCACAAAAGACAAAGATTAAAATAAAAATAAGAAAGGCAATGAAGGCCTAGACATCAGTAGGTGGGGTGGCATTGTCTACTAGCAGGGCATCAACAATGGCAGACAGAAAATCCTCAGCTGGAGGAGCATCCTTGAGGTTGTTGTATAGGGCACTAAGATTGAGTTTGGGTAAGATCCCCTCCACTTAGCCTAGCAATTGACAAGGCCTTACAAGTACAAATCTGATCCAAAACCCACCAAAACAATTCAATGTTAGTCTGAAGCTAGGTATTCTTTAACTGCCTTAGAGGACTTCACCTTGGTAGCTCATGATCTTTTTCTTTCCTTGTAGTTTTTCTCAGACAATGAATGTAAGAGACTTATTTAAATACTTCTTTTTCCACTAAGATGAAAGTCTATCTCTCCAATCTTTTGACTTCAAATTAGATTTGAAGATCCCACAACTCAATGTAATGTGATTTCTCTCATTTTATCTTTCATTAATGGAATATATCTAAATTACCTTTAAATTCTTTCCTTCATCTTAAATATAAAATGTTCTAATTCTTGTTTGCTAAATCATACTATATGAATGTAATAATAATAATATGGGTAAATTATTAGCAATACCCATTTACTTTTCATGATTTGCACTACATCCCAGAAAGTTCTAATTTTTCACTTAGACTACAAAACTTAGGTTTTTGTTGCCATGTGATCTAACCATTTATCTCCATTAAATCCATGCATACATGATAGTCATGTGAGATAACTTCATATAGAAAAACCAACAATACTCTTGTTGGTTGGTTTAGAAGAAGGTTATGTGTTTGGGTGAGAATGGAAGGAGATCACATGACTATTATGTGACCCCTTACATTTTTCTTTCTTTCTGACTAAACAAGGGTTTCCCAATCTAGTTTTAGTCTGGTTATGAGAGAGGAGAGGAGAGAGTGAAAGATGAAGAGAGGGCCGAGAGAGGAAGGAAGAAGAGAGGAGAGAAAGTGGAGTTGGGGGGAGGGGGGAGGAAAGAAATTGGGAAATCCATGGCATTAAATATGAACTCTATTCAAAGCTCCGACCAAAGTTCTTGTTACCTCCTTTCCATTTTCTGCAATTGCGGGTTGAGCACTCTATTGAAGACCTTATAGAACATAGTAAATCTCAAGCAATGGTTCTATAGATGCTACATATATAACATAAGAAAAGCATGTTAATTTTAACATTTTCTTCGAGCAAGACATGCCATACCAAGGTATAATCATCAGATTGTTGGTATATCATCATTGCCAAACACAAGGGCTAGAATGGCTATTTAGCAGTCGATCATCCAAGTTGTTGCCCAACATATTTCCCCTAGCTATCTATTTATACTTATGTAATGTTAAATTAGCATTTACTTGAATGCATGATTTACAAAACCTATGAAAGTTCAAAATAATAACACATTTGAAAGGTTATACAAGTAACAAAAAAGAACATAGTGAGACAATAATATCACACACAAGATTGCAGTGGTTTAGATCCATGCTCTCATGAGTCCCCACAAATGGAAGCCTATTAAACATGATCAACATTTCCTTGTATGGTGGAAATAGCTTGCTTCAAGAATTTTCAACTTGCATACAACCAGAATCCTTATTGAAGTGTAGGTCATACTATAGAGTACTTTGTTGCTTTCGATGGTTGTCATCGAAAAATGAAAAATGTCCATTGTATATGGTAAGATACATGCTAGTGGACTATGTTGTTTAATGATCATCTATTTTTTGGTGGTGGTCATTGAGAGCTACACAATCTTTACAATGTGACCAATGCACCATGAAGGATCCGTGCTCATTTAAATATCCTTTACACTCAATGTAGTTTGACTATCCCAACTCCATTCTTCTTTAGTCACCAGTGGGTGATGGAGATGGAACAAATAACAAAGCATACAAAGGAGAGAACTTAGGTGGCATGTCTTGAAACTAGTGCCAAGGTTCGTCCACATATTCAACCAATCATTACCATACAAGTTATCCAATGGCTCCAACATATATAACCCAAGAATGTTTTCCATCAGTATGAGATGCAAGGGGATGGCATCACCTCTCTGAGGCCACATCCTCATCCTAAGTTATCCAATATGAGGATATATCATGGTCAAAATTGTGGAGATATGGCATGCAAAGGACCAAATGACATGAACATCAAAAAGAGGATAATGCAAATTTTTTAGGCATGCATCGAACTAACTTTTACATAGACATGGACATAAGTTTCCAAGTATTAGTGTTGGATAGTTTTGGAGCAATTATATTGACTCCTGTATTAATTTTGATAAATAACAAAATACTTAAATATATTTGAGTACTAATTATATGTTAAAATTATATTTATCAGAAAAGGGTACTCACATATTGAAAGTTCAATTGTTTGTCATCTTGTTAAAGAAGTCACTCGTATGGATGAAATTTCAAGTTTAATGGGCCTTGATACACAAGAATTACCTTAAAGAACTCAAATCTTGAAATTGAAGAAGTTTCAGTAGAGTTTCATCCAAGTGTTGACTCATGGAACTGAAGTGTTGACTCAAGATGTCGACTCACAGAAGCTTAAGCTGATACGCAGAAGAAGTTTCAGATGGCATGCATGAAGTGTCGATTCATGAAGCTCAAGTATTGACTCATATATCGACTGAAGTATCGGCTCAAGGCCTGAGACCAAAATAAAGACAGAACATGCTGCACTTAAGTCTTTCCTCAAGTGTCGACTCATGAAGATGAAGTATCGACTCAAGTATCGATTCACCAGAAAAAGTGTTGACGCACCAGTGCATTCCAAAGAGCTTCAGAAGATATTTTATGATCTAGTATCAACTCAAGTGTCGACTCATGTATCGACTTATGACCTGAAATGTCGATACTTGGAGGTCTGGTGAATAGTAACAGCTAATTTTTTGAAGTGCAAAATTGGTCCTTTTCATCCCTAACAGCTATTTTCACCTCTCCAACAGTCAAAAACGATTATTTAAGCCTTGGAAAGATATTTAAGTGGACCAAATTTAAAAGGGAAGCAACTAATGAAAAGAGATAAGCTTTCATTCAAATATTCATTAAAGAACAACTACTTTTGAGTGAAGTTGAATCTTCAAGCATTCAAAAGCATTCAATAAACATTCAAGTCCATCCTTCCAGCATCATTTAAGGCTTCAACAACTTGGTGACAAACTTCTCAACTACAATCAAAGAGCTTCAAAGAGATATTTGCTTTTATTTTTGAAAGCTTATTGTATTCTTACTTTAAACTTAGATTTATCGTTGTTCCTAGTTTCAAGTGGTTTGAAACTAGTACTTGGATTGTTGGTGAGCCTTGTTTCAAAAACCAACTTAGATTGTTAGTGTGCCTTGTGAAAACCAACTAGGTTTTTAGTTATCCTGGAAAATCAAGAGATTTTTGGTGAGCCTTGTGAAAACCAAAAGATTTTTGGTGAGTCTTTTAAAATCAAGAGATTTTTGGTTAGCTTTGTGAAAATCAAAGGATTGTGATTAGTGAGCCCGGAAAACTAATCGGTTGTAATTAAATGGAATTATAGTGAAATTCCCAAGTGGATCTTTAAAAGTGGATGTAGGTGCTTTGGTGTGCATCGAACCACTATAAATCTTCGTGTATTTGTGATTGCTTCTCACTTCTTGCATTTGCTTATTCTTTCTACTGCATTTTATTATTAAGCATATAAATACTTGAAATCACTAGCACCTTTATTATTTTAAATTGGCACATACTTACAAAAACTTTTAAAAATATAATTTACACCCCCCCTTCTTGGGTTGCTTTGCTGGGCAACAAATCATAATGGGCATGTGAAGTGTATAATTATGTCATTATATAAACTTCACTAAATATGAGTCATAACAATTTGTTTAATAATATTATACCCAATGTCTCAAATGTCTGCCTACAGAGAAATATTAGACCAAAAGATCATGCCAAATTTAGAAATAATATTATAAAATATTATAATGATATTACAAGGTTTAACATGGCTATATAGTTGGATCACATATTTTTTTTTCTTCTGATAAACAAGCATCGCATCATTTTTCATGGACAATAATAAAATTCACATGTTCTTTGAACCAACTCTAGATCTCAAGTCATATCTATGATCATTCCACATTGGGATCAACTTCAGGATTCCAATGGATGGATTGGAACTTTTGTTCATTTTGGGAACATTTTGTAAATTTTGCATCCAGCCATCCATAGACCTTTGTTTGATCCAAGTTGCCCTAACATCTATGGCCATGATATAGTTGCCTTATCTCCTTCGCCACTTGGTGCAGCCACTATAGCCTGCTGCGCCGTTCTTACAATCAACACCAACTGCTGCCTCTTCCTTACCTTTTTGAGGTGAACTGAACTAAGCACAAGCTAACTTAAAATTTAGATGAGCTCAAGCTAGCTTCACTGGTGTTTTTCTGATTTAAAGTTGGCTTCACTAGTTATCGAGCCAAGCTTGAGTTAGCCCAACTTGCTTAAACTTATCTTGTTTGGCATCTGTGTCGCTCCAGGGGAAAAAGTGATGAGTAGTTTTAGATTGTTGACCACAATGGGAACAACCATTAGAGTGGGCCAATTGGATTTGGAGAAATTGTATTAGAGAGAAACAAAGCTTAAAATAAAAAGCTATTATAATAGTTTAAATTTTATGTTATAATCCAATAAGAAGTCATATGTTGTTATAATTATCTCTTATAACACAAATAATGTCTATTATTTGCATGTGCACTATTTTAAAAATAAGTTGGCATTCTTATTCTGTTCCAATAGATCATATTGAAATAAAAATCTAAGTTTTAGGGTTTACTCGAAAAAATTTAAACTTTTAAGATGTCAGTACAAATCCTAAAGTTGAACAGGTGTCATTGTAATTTATTCTATTAATATTTGAGATGTGGAGCTTTGTTATATCATGCTGTTTTAGTTCTTGGATTTTATTTTATTTTATTGCAATTCCACTTTGGGTTAGGGCCTCAATCAAGGTGAGAGCCTTGGAGGAAGGCTATTGGTGTAGACGAGGTCTTGAATGAAGCCGGGAAAGGAGGAGAAGCAGAAAAAGAAAACACTCGAGAATAATGGATTATGAGAGGGTATTTTTTTATCGAGAGAGACGGTGGTTTTATCTTTTATGGTAGCATGCTACCCCCGTTGGCTACTTGGTAAGCTTGTGGGCCACTTAAAATTAATATCTTGGAAACTTCAAATTGCTATTATGAACATTTTTAGATTTGAAGTTGTGTGTGTTAATAATCCAAATTTGAAAAAGGTAAGAACAAAGGTTTGGAGAATTGGAGCAACGGGATTCTGCGAGATCAGCTGCAACTCGATGTTGACCAGAAATGTTGAAGTACACATGAAGACTAATAGCCAAAATTTGCACGTCATATTTTTTTTTAAAAATAATTTTATACTTTCTCCCTCTTACTTTGTATTTAGTAACAATAAATCCATTCATAATGCTTGTAATTTAATGGAGCCCCAGCACAATACTATGTTTAATATATTTTTTTAAGTAATAATCTATCATGTCCGGTATTCTGGATTATCTCTTAAGATTGTATTTAATGCATTGCCATACGATAATTTGGATTATAATAATATGAATTGCTAGTAATATATATTACAAGTAATGTGGATTATTATATTTAGTACGTAGGTAATGTTGTATAAAAGATAAAATCAAATTTCTAAAATACTCCTAAATTAAATTTATATTTTAATAAAATTATAATATTAATATATTATTTATATTATGTTATATTAGATTAATATTATAACACTATATACTATATTATATAAATTTATATTTTATCATATTATAAAATAAAATAAAATATATTAATATATATATAATATTATTATATTTATAATAATATTATATTATATTATTATATAACATTATAATAATATAATATAATAAATTTTATAAAATAAGATAAAATAATCTAATCTAATATACTATTAAAATATATTTTATAAAATTCATATTTTATAATATATATCATATTATATTATATACTATGATAATATTAAATAGTTTATCATATATATTATATAATATTATTATATAATATATTATAATAATATAATATAATGTAATTATATAATATTATATTATTATAATATTATATTATAATTTATATTATATTACAACATAAGATGAATAAAGAATGAGAGGATAATATTATCCAAAAGATTACCTGAGAGGTGGTAATCCACCCATCTTAGAGGTAATCCAGATTTCTTTTGAGAAGCAATTTAGATTACTTGACAGGATATATTGTCATCCATAAAAATATACTAAATACAATAATATAGTGGGGTCCTATTAAATTACCAGCAATCTAGATAAATAACCTACTACCAAACGCAACCTAAGAGACAATTTGAATTATTACCTCTGGAAGAGGAGGTAATCCATATTACCACCTTTCAAATAATCTTTCAGATAATATTATTATTCTCTTCTCCATTTCTTTTATATTAAATATATAATATAATATAATATAATAATATTATAATAATATAATATAATATAATATTAATATATTTTATTTTATTTTATAATATTATAATATTAAAATGATATAATATAATATAATATATAATCGGCCATTTACTATCCGCCTAGCCAAACTAGCTCATGAACAAAGTCCGTTAATCGATCATTTATTTGTGGTCAGGCTAGTTTATAATTAACCATTTCTCGTGGTCAGGCTAGTCTTATAATCGACCATTTCTCGTGGTCAAGCAAGCTCACATACAAAGCCTGTGGCTCAGGTTATGTAACCATGATACCACCGTGGCATGGCTAGTCCAAATATTATATTTTCTTTGTAATCACTTTACCAAATCAAGCCATACTGTCAAATCATGTCATCTCAAACTTTTCAATGATCGGCATCACGGTCCAAACCATACGAAGATAACTTACTTGATAAAATGTAGTATACAGGAACATAGCTAGTAACAACAATAATTATACTGTTCCATATAAAAAGTCAAACTATTCCACATAAAACTAATCATGCATGTCGATGCACATATACACGGATCAAATCATGCCATGTAAAATAATGTATAGAACTGATGATCATGTCCAGAATCCTTACCTTCAAGAGCTAACCCAAAATATTCGGTATCAATATATACCCGAAGCTCTTCCAACACCTTCCTGCCCAGGAAACTGTTCCCCCTACAACATAAATAATCTTAGGATAATTTGTAAACCAAAACCTTTTACCTATGAAATCCTAGCTTCACGAATCTCAAGAGAGCTTTTCAATCTCCCCCCTTCAATCTTTATATTTTTTCCTCCTTTCCCTCTCCTCTTTCTCTCTCCTCTTTCTCTCTCATCTTTCTCTCCTTTCCCTCTCTCCTCTTTCTCTTTCTTTCTTCTTCTCTTCTCTTCTTATCTTCTCTTCTAGATTACAAAATCTCTTCATGGCTCTCCTTTTTGGTTCTCTGTTCTAGCTCTCTGCACTCTATTGTTGGCCCTCTAAATAACCCTCGATGTCTCGGCATCTCTTATTATAAAGAAGGTCAAAACCAATCAAAAATGCATTAAAAACTTGTCCCACAAATCCAAAATTGTCAGGACACCTCCCAGGCCATCAGATCTGAGATAATGCCTTAGATCGCATCAAAATCCGACTCTAAAAGCCTTTGATCAAGCCTAAATCCCTCGGATTCATTTCAGCCATCAGATCAGGCTATTGGACGGTCCAGATAGTGCAGAAATGCCGTAGACCACTGCGAGCCATGCAAAATCGATGGGGGAAATGCTCAGAAAATAGGCGGGAATGACTCTATGCGCGCCGCTTCCAGCTGGGCCGAGCCCACGCGCCCACGCATGCCTGTGCGTGGGCTTGGGCCATGCCTCTCGCACTCGCGCAATGGGCTACAGCCCGTGTGCCCGCCAACGCTAGCACCTCCGCACGCCTATCCGCACCCACCCACGTCCACATACCCGCTTGTGCTCATCCGTGCCCACCAACATCCATGCACCCACCTGCGCTCGCCCGTGCCCCCGTGCTCTCCCGTGCCCACTCGTGCTCGCACCTAGGTCATGTGTTGGGCCACGTGCATAGTCTGGGCCGAGTCCAACCAAGTGGGCTGGCCTGGCCTGTTTACCTTTTATTTTTTTTCTAGGTTGTTACAGACTATTATGGGGAAATATGTTTAGAGTCTCAAATCTAGAGTAGTGATATATTTTTTTGCTGGGCTAAGGCATTAATTAAGATGAGACATAGTGGCTGAGGCATCTTCATATAAATCTCAGAACACGTTGGTTGATCTATATGCAAAACTATGACCTTTTCATATCGAGCTACCAAGTTCTGCTTGAGCCTTATCATCCACGTGGCCCGCTCCAATACCTCTATTAATGGCCTTCTAACACATATGGCAACTGTGCATAAGAGGTCAAAAATAATAAATATTTCCACGAGAAAAGAATATAAATATTAAAATCTCATGCCTGCTATCACCAATATTGGCCTCGTTTCACAAGGACAACTGTCAGCATTAATGACACTACTAGAAACTGCATCTCCCTTGCAATCCTTGAAAGTGAATCACGGCGATAATGCTACAATAGTGCAATTGTAGTTCGATATTTTCAGGATTGCATGTTCTTCTTAGCTCTCTTTTATAAAGCTTCCAAGTTCTAAGGATCTCCGATAAGCAATCTTTTCCATGCTCACTGCTTTCCATCTATTCTAAATCACTAACTTGAGCATTGACATGTCTATGCCGAGACCCCTCTTGACTGTGGACCTTTATGCTGGTCACTCTAGTGCTTGCCAGTCAACCTCTTCTCCAATCTCAAAGCCAATATTTATGCCACATATTGGTGCTAGATGAAGGGCCCATGCCTATATTTTAGGAAGCCAAGTGAGCATATGATGGCACCATGTAGGGTTTCTCCATGGCTTTCTAATGACACCTCTTCCAAGCTATCATCAACCTCAATAGCATCCTTAGTAGACTAGCTCTTATCCGGGTGGCTTGGTAGATTGGTCCCGAAGAAGACCAAAGGCAAGTTTGTCATCGCCATGTGTCTCCATCTTCCAAGCTATCTTCAACCTCAGTGGCATTATCGATAGGTTAGCTCTTCTCCAGGTGGCTCGGTAGCTACCTCGATCACTAAGTAGCACCATCTAAGGGCAGTGTAATTAAGATAGATGCAATGGTAAAGGCACCAGCAAAGTCGTGAACTTTAGCAAGGCCACAACTTTGATAGTGTCGCTACCTCGACAACAAAAAGCTCCATCGTGCGATCGCCTCGGCCTCCTTTAGCTCATCCGATTACCTGGGGTGCAGAATCACCATGGTTGGAGCTCGGCTCTAACTGCTCCGGCAACCTCTCTGATAGTTGGAAAGTCTATAATGCCATTCTCATGAACATGGTTGGGTGCACATCACCTCAAGCCTTTGGCTCAACTACCCGCTCCGACATCTTCAGCTTTAACAATCTCGATGGCAGCTGCCTCAACCACAGAAGCCTCTCTTTTTGGTGGCCTCCTTGACTGCAAGTTGCCTCAGGCCTCCCCTTTGCCTTCGCTAGCTTCATAGTCGATTTTCTCGGCCACTTCCTTTTTCAGCTTGGTTTCCAGTGGATGCACAATAGCTCATTGTTTACGGGGCATTAGCTTTAGAGAGAACTAGGTGTTGTCAAGCCGGCCAAAGGTAGACTCCGTGCCCATGTTCGAGGTGGTCTAGTGGTCCTTACTGCTAGTGATTAAAGATGACAGAGATGGCAAGGCTTATCGCACCCGTGAGAGGTCGTAGTGTGATCCTTCACCTGGCTAACCTTAGCCTCAACAGGGTTGTAAGACTAGGACCATTCTAGTGCTGGTGTTGATCCTGGTGGTGTGATGGGCATGGCTTGCATCTAGCCCTGAGAAGGTGGCAGAGTATTGTCGAAGTGGTTTATGGAAGCCATAATTCATTAGTCAGGTTTGTTAGGATATCGATCTATTCTAGTTTGGTGCTTCATGCCAAGGAGACGAGGACCTAGCTAGTGTTCAGGGGAGGAGGCATGGGTTCATGGCATGAATGAACCGAGCCATAAGAAAGTACGAGGATGTTGGGCACCATCGATGAAGTAAGGGAACTAATTCCGATGTTGGCAATCTTATTGGCAGTGCCAAAGCGTATTGCTATATGTGCCAGCCAGAGAATGCAGCCTTCATCAAACTGCATGAAGGACCTCAACTCAAAAGAATACCCAGACAAGGATCGGATGATCACTAATCATTGCATCCTAATTATGTAAGAATTTCAAATATTCCAAAGAAATCTCTATTTATGTGATTTTATTTTTCTTGATGAACGATATAGGGGCTACCAAGCATGTACCTTTCCAATTGCACTGCCTCGATTGCATCCTTTGGCTCAATGGCTGCCCCAACCTCAATGACGTCTTCGGCAAGCCAATCTTTCATCTGGTTTGATTATGGAAAGCCTCTCTTGGCTCAGTCTTCTAGTTCAACAACTGCCTCGATTGCAAAAAGCTTTCCTTGGCTCAAACTCTAAGAGATTAGTGATTGCCCTACTGTGCAAAAACTTTATTGTGCCTTCACCTCAGATTTCTCTTCTCCCACCACTGTTGACTCCATTATTGATTTTGATGATTAACAAAATACTTAAGTATAATTGAGTACTAACAGTTTGCTATAGTATATTTTCATTAAGAAAAAGGTACTCATCAAGTTAGTCAAATTGTATTGCTTGTCAAATGATTGAAGAAGCCCTTTCTATGGATGAAACATCAATGTTTAATGGACTTAAGTATCTAAGATTTGCTTGAAAGGAATTAAAGAGTCAAGTTAAAAAAAAATTTAGCAGAGTTTCAATCATTTTTGAAATAATTTCAGCAAGGTTGACTCAAAGTGTTGACTTATAGTTCAAGTGTCGACTCATGACAATGCAAGTACTGACTCAAGCCGGTATGCAGAAAGAAATTTCAGATGGCATACTTGAAGTGTCGGCTCATGCCATTCAAGTGTCAACTCAAGGTATTGACTCAAGAATTGACTTAAAGCCTGAGACAAATTTTTTATAGAACATAATGAAATTCAAGACTCACCTTAAGTGTCGACTCACCAAATGAAATGTCGACTCACCTAAGATTTTTAGAGAGCCTCAAAGTTGAATTTTAAACTAAGTGTCAACTCATGGAAACCAAGTGTCGATCCTAAGTGTCGACTCAAGGACTAAAGTGTCGACACTTGAAGTTTTGGAAATAGTAACAGCTAGTTTTTCAAACACAGAACTCGATCCGTTTAGCGCCCAATGGCTAGTTTCTCATATCTAATGGTCATAAACCATCTTTTAAGCCTTGGGATGGTATTTAAGTGGATTAAATTCAAATGGAATACAACAAGAAAATAAGAAACAACAAGAAAACAAGAAACAACAAGAAAGAAGAGAGAAGAGAAAAAGGAAGAAAAGAAAGCTCATTCACTCACGTATTCATTAAGAGCAACTACTTCCAAACTAAAGAAGCCTTCAAGCATTCAAAGCAATCAAGAGCATTTAAGTCCAACCTTTTGAGCATTGATTGAGGCTTCATCGAATTAAAGACAAGCATCTTCATCAAGCTTCAAAGAGATAACAGCTTTTTATTAGAAAGCTTTTCTTATATTTTTTACTTTAATTCATACTTTGTTGTATCAAGATTTTTGGTGCGCCTAAGAATAAAACCAAGAAGATTTTCGGTTAGCCTAGTTGAAAACCAAGAAGATTTTTTGTTAGCCTAGTTGAAAACCAACGAGATTTTTGGTTAGCCTTTGAAAATCAAGAGGTTTCTTTTAGTGAGCCTTGTGAAAATCAAAAAGGATTTTGATTAGTGAGTCCGAAAAACTAATCGGCTATAATCATGAATAATTATAGTGAATTTTCAAGTAGTCCTTAGGGAGTGGATGTAGGTACATTTAAGAGCATCGAACCACTATACTTGCTTTGTATTTGTGATTGACTGTTTCTTTCTATTTGCTCTTACTTTCATTGTAATTTAAATTTTTGCTGCATACTCTTTAAGAGCACACAACACTTGCATCTCTCTAGTATTTGTATTGATTATTAAATTGGCACACTTCTTGCAAATAATTTTTAGAAACCTAATTCACCCCCCCTCTTGGATTGCTTACTAGGCAACAAGTGGTATTAGAGCCACGTTCTCAGTATATAGGTCAAACCACCTTGAGTAAAGATCTATGGCAATCCCCCTTGGTACTAATGTAGTTGATGGACAAGCCTCAAATAGACCACCTTATTTTAATGGCACTAACTAAACATATTGAAAAACTTGAATGAGAATTTACATGTATTCTATAGACTATAATTTATGAAAAGTAGTGGATAAAGGTCCTCATATTCCTTCGGTTGTGGTTAATGGTGTTTCCATCCCAAAGCTTGAAGATGATTGGAATGAAAATGACATTAAACAATTCGAGATCAATGTGAAAGCAATGAATCTCCTTTACTATTCTTTGGATCCTAGTGAGTTTGATAGGATCTCCACATGCACCTTAGCTAAAGAAATATGGGACACACTTGAGATTACTCATGAGGGTACCAATCAAGTAAAAAATACTAAGGTTAACATGCTTGTGCACACTTATGAGATGTTTCGCATGGAACCTAATGAATCAATTACCGACATGTATACTAGGTTCACAAATATTGTAAATGGCATAAGAAGCCTAGGTAAAATTATGTCTAATACCGATCTTGTTAACAAAATTCTTAGGTCTCCATCAACATCTTAGGATCCAAAAGTGACCACCATACAAGAAGCCAAAGATGTTGAGAAACTTTCATTGGAGCAGCTAGTAGGTTCACTCATGACTTATGAGTTGAACTTGAAGCAAAAAGCAATGGATATGGACAAGAAGAAAAAAGGTATAGCTTTCAAGTCTGCAATATAAGAAGAATCTTCAAATGAAGAATCAGAAGAAGAAGAAGAGGATGAGGGTGATGAAACTCTATTAGCAAGAAAATTTAGAAAATTTATGAGAAGAAAGAAATTTCCTTACAAGAAAAGTTCCAACAAAGTAAGGAAAAGGAAAAAGAAAAGGAGAAAGAAAATGACAAAGAGAAGGAACTACCTATTTGCTTCGAATGCAAGAAGCCTGGACATTACAAGTATGACTGCCCTCTCCTAAAGAAGTCAAAAAAGAAGCTTAGAAAGAAAGCAATGATGGCGACTTAGAGTGACAGTGAGGACTTCAGCTCAGATGAAGAACAAATTGAAGTCACAAATCTTTGCTTAATGGCACAACTTGAAGAAGAGGTAAATTCTGATCCTAAAGTTAATTATACTTTTGATGAATTAAGAA
Organism: Areca catechu; assembly: GCA_021397845.1. NCBI lineage: Eukaryota > Viridiplantae > Streptophyta > Magnoliopsida > Arecales > Arecaceae > Areca > Areca catechu. The sequence continues at coordinate 25,332,724 of CM038042.1, read as the reverse complement.
CTGCATTTGATGAGTTAATGCATGATTATAAATTGATAATATTTGAAAATAGAAAGTTGAAAGAGCATGCAAACTCTTTCTCACATGAAAATAATTATCTTTTGGATGAAGTTCATGATTTGAAAAATAAAATTGATGTTTTAGAAAAATGAAACAAAGCTTTATCAATAAAAAATAAAGTTTTGAAAAGAGCTAAAGTAAATATTTCAAACAATGAGCTTTTGAAGAAATGTAATGATCTTGAAGTAGGAAATAAAAAATATAAAGATGAGTATGATAAGGTAAAATCCTTTGTAGAAAAACTCACCTATAGTTTTGAAAAGTTAAATCTTTTTTTGAACAATCAAAGAACTATTTTTAACAAAGCTAGATTGATTTTAAATCCCAAAAATAGCAAAAGTTTTTCAAAAATTTCTTTATTCCTGCATCATCAAGCATCACATATTTTTCTTGCAAAAAAATAGGTCATAAAGCATTCCATTGTGATTTGAGAAAAATTAACAATTCTAGAAAGATTTGGATTCCAAAAGGAACCACTTTTAGTACTAACCCTAAAGGACCCAAGTTGGCTTGGGTACTTCAAATCAAAACTTAATTTATTTTGTAGGTATGTCCTGCAACCAAAGAAAAGAAAAGACTATGGTATCTCGATAGTGATTGCTCAAGACACATGATAGGAAATATGAAGCAATTCACCTCTCTTGAGGCACTAAATGGAGGGAGTGTAATCTTTGGTAATAATGGTAAAGGAAAGATTATTGGTATCGGCAAGGTTCACATCTTTCCTTCTACTTGGATTGATAATGTTCTTTTAGTTAAAGGTTTAAGACATAATCTGCTTAGCATTAGCCAATTTTGTGATAAAGATTTTCAAGTTATTTTTGAATCATCTCTTTACATAATTGCTTGTCTTGATAATAACGGAGTGAAATTCATTGAAAAAAAGCATGGTAATATCTATCTAGTTGATTTGGATAATCTATCTTTGCCTAATGATGAATGCCTAGTTGCAATGAATTTAACTATTAATGGGACTAGTTGGCTGTGGCATCGTAGATTAGGTCATGCAAGCATGTATTTACTATTAAAATTATGCAAAAAAAAATTAGTAAGAGATTTGCCAAAACTTAGTTTTTAGAAAGATAAAATTTGTAAAGTATGTCAATTTGGAAAACAAGTAAAAACATCTTTCAAACCTAAAGATTTTATGTCAACTTCTAGGCTATTAGAACTACTCCATATGGATATCTTTGGACCAACTTGGACATCTAGCCTAGGAGGTAAGAGATATGGATTAGTTATAGTGGATGACTTTTCTCGATTTACATGGATTTTATTTTTAGCTCATAAAGATGAATCATTTTTAGCTTTTATAAAGTTTTATTGAAAAGTTTCTAATGAAAAAGGTACTTTAGTTGTTTGCATTCGTAGTGACCATGGTTCTAAATTTGAAAATCAAGATTTTGAAAACTTTTATAATGAAAAAGAAATAGAACATAATTTTTCTGTACCTAGGATACCTCAACAGAATGGGGTAGTAAAAAGAAAAAATCATACTTTAGAAGAAATGGCATGCACAATGCTTTGTGAAAATGATTTGCTAAGATATTTTTGGGTTAAAGTAGTAAATACTGCATGCTATATTTTAAACCATATTTTAATTCAACCGATTTTAAAGAAAACTCCATATGAGTTTTGGAAACAAAGAAAACCTACTTTGAAATATTTTTGAGTTTTTAGTTTATCGTTGCTTTATTATGAATAATGGTAAAGATAATTTAGAAAAATTTGATGCCAAGTCTGATGAAGGTATCTTCTTAGGATACTCTATATCTAGTAGGGCATATAGAGTCTTTAATAAGAGAACTTTAGTAGTAGAGGAATCTGTACATATAGTATTTGAAGAATTTGCTAATAAATCTTTTAGAAAAAAGGATACTTCTGATGCATATGCAGGTGCTGAAGGATTAAAGAAGCTTACCTTGGATAATCAACCCTCTCAAGAAAATGAAGAAGATCAAGACAAGAATGAAAGAGAAGAAGTCATACAACCCACACCTAAGCATCTGGATCTATCCAAAGAGTGGAGGTATGCTCATGAACATCCTAAGGAGTTAATCCTAGGTGATCCATCAAAAGGAATAAGAACAAGATCTTCAATTAAAAATGAATATGACTATATTGCTTTTGTTTCTCAAATTAAACCAAAATGCATTGAAGAAGCTGAAAAAGATCCTAATTGGATTAATGCAATACAAGAAGAGTTAAATCAGTTTGAAAGAAATAATGTTTGGACACTAATAGAAAGACCATCAAATGTTTCAATTATTGACATAAAATGGGTTTTTAGAAACTAACTTGATAAAAATGGTATAGTTACTAGAAATAAAGCTAGGCTAGTTATCAAAGGCTACAATTAGGAGGAAGGGATTGATTTTGATGAAACATGTGCTCCTGTTGCTAGACTTGAGGTAATTAGACTATTATTAGCATATGCATATTTCATGAATTTCAAATTATTTCAAATGGATATCAAAAGTGCTTTTCTAAATTGTTTTATTGAAGAAGAAGTATTTGTTGAATAGCCACCTGGTTTTGAAAATCATGCACATCCTGATCATGTTTTTAAACTACACAAGGTACTCTATGGTTTAAAGCAAGCACTTCGAGCATGGTATGAAAGACTCAGCAAGTTTTTGATTGAAAATAATTTCTCTAGAGGCCATGTTGATACTACATTATTTCTAAAAAGAAAAAATAATGATCTATTAGTAGTACAACTTTATGTTGATGACATTATATTCGGTGCTACTAATGAAGTTATTTGTCAAGAGTTTGCCAAGCTTATGCAGGGTGAGTTCGAGATGAGCATGATGGGAGAGCTTAATTTCTTTCTCGGACTCTAAATCAAGCAAACCAAAGATGAGATCTTCATCAACCAAGCTAAGTATACAAGAGAAATCTTAAAGAAGTTTGGGATGGATATTACCAAGATAATAGGTACACCTATGAGCCCCTCTTGTAAACTTGATAAAGGTGAGCATGGTAAATCTATTGATCAGAAATTATATAGAGGAATGATTGGTTCTTTATTATATTTGACTACTAGTAGACCAGATATCATGTTTAGTATTTGTATGTATGCTCGATATTAGTCTGATTCTAAAGAATCTCATCTGTTGGCTGTTAAGTGCATACTTAGATATTTATCTGGTATAATTGATATTGGTTTGCGGTATTCTAGAGATTCATCTATTGATTTAATTGGTTATTCAGATGCTGACTTTATTGGATGTAAATTAGATAGAAAAAGTATAAGTGAAACTTGTCAATTTCTTAGAGTTAACTTAATCTCTTGGTTTAGTAAGAACAAACTTCGGTTGCACTATCCATAACTGAGGTTGAGTATACTGCAGCAGGAAGTTATTGTACTCAAATCTTGTGGATTAAGCAACAACTTAAAGATTTTGGAATCAAATTAACTAAGACACCTATAAAATATGATAACACTAGTGCTATTAATTTAACTAAAATCATGTTCAGCACTCTAGAAGTAAACATATTAAAATTAGGCATCATTTTATTAGAAATTATGTTGAAAATAATGATATTATGCTTGAATTTGTATGCACTGAAATGCAACTAGCTGACATATTAACTAAACCTCTCCAAGAGAATCGGTTCTGTATGATTAGAAGAGAATTAGGGGTCATCAAACCTTTTGATTGAAATTTTCATCTCTTCTCAACTTTTAACTCTTGATTGATCAAAATTGCTTGTAAATTATGTTTAATCTCTCAAAATTCCTTGAAATCCTATTCTATTTTGATCAATGATCCTTTTCCTATTTTTTTTCGATTTTGAGTCAAAGTGTCGACACTTGGAAGTGTCGACACCTGGAAGTGTCAACACCTAGAAGTGTCAACACTTGACCCTGTGTCATAAGTTGACACTGAACGGTGACAGACCAAGATAAAATGGGAAAATGAAATGTTTTCTTTGATTTTTCATTCCAATTCGAGCCCGAGGTAGTAATGGCTAGATAGCACAGGTCCATGGTAGAGATGTCCCCATATTTGCAGAGATTCTGAGCCAAGTATGGGACATTCCTATGAAAGGATCTGTTGTGGATGCTCTAGTGGATAGATGCAGTGGACTTCGATGCATTTTTGATATAGACGATCTTCTTGAGGGAGCCATTATAGTTGCTTCGAGATTATCGCCTGAGATGAGGTTGCTATACCATATTGTAGCCCGGATTCTTCTATCGAAGACCAGATGATTTGACTTCATCATAGATCATGAGCTTTTGATCATGGTGTCTTTGGTACAGCACACTCCGGTATGCCTCCCAGTGCTTATGGTACATCAGTTGATAGAGGCGTCGATCAGCTAGAGACTTTGTCTGCCCTATGGGATGGGATTGACTTTATTCTTTAGGGCTTATGGAGTGGTTGTAGATGATGAACCTTGTAGACAGCTACTACACATAGATGTCTATGACATCATATATCTTCACAGGATGGGGTACCATCTAGTTAGAGGCTAGTGGAGATGGCGTATATCTGGTCAGGCCATTAATAGAGATGATGAGGTGGCAGAGGAGGAGCATATCTTTTCAGGTGAGGCAGGGCCATCTGAGCTACATAAAGAGACTTCTGAGGCACAGCCCGAGCCTACGGCATAGCTAGAGCCTACTCCTCAGCTCGAGCCAGCCACTCCTACACAAACAGATATCCTTGGTGCTATAGACAATTTAAAGGACAGGGTTGTTCGCATAGAGACTGAGGTCATGATTATTTGTCAACGAGTCAACAGGATATATATGAAGATGAGCGAGAGCCATCGAGGATTTAGTGATGGCATCTCTGCTATTTTATCTGCATTAGCTAGACCTTCATCGGGCAGAGCTCCTCCACCTTTAGCTCCATCTGATTCACCTCGAGCACCATCAACTTTAGGACCTGACATGGCAGATGATCAGTCTGACTCCGTAGAGTTTGATGTGACAGATTTCATGACAGAGCCAGAGCCGCAGACAACAATAGATGTTCATAGGAGCCCCATTCCTGATCCTTCCCATTTATATCTTGAGATTCCAATTTTATCCTCTCCTTCCAGATCTGATCCACATCCTCCTTCAATTCCTGCACCTACTCCTATCATTCCATCTACTGATACACCAGTCATACATTCTCCACCTATGCATACATCTCCCCTTACCCAAGAACTAGGATTTTATACCCCTGGTCTTCACCATCCTAATTCCAGACCAATTTTTGACCCTACACCCCTTCCTCTTGATATAGTTGCTCTGGTCAGTGTTCTTGCTACTGATATTGCCTCCACCTCTTCTGCACTAGCCATAGGTAGGACATATGTCAGACGTAGAGAACGAGGCTGTCATGTTGTATTGAGAACTACCCAAATCTGATTCTCTAATATCCGACCGATGTGGCCATGATCCCATTCTTCTACTAATACTGGACCGATTGAGATTAGATCCTCTAATGATGTGGGTACTTTTTAGGGTAGTCTCTATATTAGTTAGCTTACATTCCAGCATTATATGTATACATCTATGTTTGTTTACCATCTTGTATTTATCTATAAAAGTTTGTGTTAATGTATGAAATTCTGATTTCAATGAATGAAATTTTTATATCAATATTTTATCTTTGGATATTAATTCTTGTGATTATTGCTCAATTTCTGTCATTATCATCCTTTCTTCTCTTTAACCTTTTTTTTAATGATGACAAAAAGGGGGAGAGTTATATGAAAAAGAAAAACAAAAAGGGGGAGAGAAATAAAACAAGAGGTGGGAGAGAAATAATAAAAGTGAAATATTAAGAGAGTAAAATGAGAATATCAAAAGAGTGAGCATGAGTAGTATGAAAAAGATATGACCAATCAGTGAGGGGGAGCATTAAGAAGAAAATCTTTTTAAGTATTAATTTTCTTGAAAACTCTTTGAAAATCAGTTTTTCGGATCACCCTTTGAGGGGAAGGTTTTATACTCTTCAATCTCTAGTTAAAGTTTTTTGTAGAAACTAAAGTATAGATGATTTTCATATTAATATCACTCACTATCTTTATGAAATTTGTTTTAACTATGAAATACATGTTAAGTATCATGGTACATGCAACTTTAATTCTGATATCTTTTTATGGCCCTAATAGATTGCAAATGAGTATTTATCTTTTATTTATTGCACAAAGCTTCATTTTGTTTGAAAATTTTTTTTTGTGTTATACTTAAAGGTTTTGTCATTATCAAAAAGGGAGAGATTGTTGACTCCATTATTGATTTTGATGATTAACAAAATACTTAAGTATAATTGAGTACTAACAGTTTGCTAAAATATGTTTTCATTAAAAAAAATGTACTAATCAAGTTAGTCAAATTGAATTGCTTATCAAATGATTGAAGAAGTCCTTTCTATAGATGAAATATCAATGTTTAATAGACTTAAGTATCTAAGATTTGCTTGAAAGAAATTAAAGAGTCAAGTTGAAAAAGGATTCAGCAAAGTTTCAATCATTTTTGAAACAGTTTCAGCAAGTATCGACTCACAGTTCAAGTGTCGACTCATGATAGTGCAAGTGTCAACTCAAGCCGGCATGTAGAAAGAAGTTTTAGATCACACGCTTGAAGTGTCGACTCATGCCATTCAAGTGTCGACTCAAGGTGTCGACTCAAGGATCAACTCAAAGCCTGAGATAATTTATTTAAAGAATATGCTGAAATTCAAGACTCACCTCAAGTGTTGACTCACCAGATAAAGTGTCGACTCACTTGAGATTCCTAGAGAGCCTCAAAGCTGAATTTTAAACTAAGTGTCGACTCATGGGAACCAAGTGTCGACCCTAAGTATCGATTCAAGGACTGAAGTGTCAACACTTGGAGTTCTGGAAATAGTAACGACTAGTTTTTCAAATGTAGAACTTAGCCCTTTTAGCTCTCAACGACTAGTTTCTCGTGTCTAATGGCCATAAACCATCTTTTAGGCCTTGGGATGGTATTTAAGTGGATTAAATTCAAATGGAATGCAAAAAAAAAACAAGAAACAACAAGAAAACAAGAAATAATAAAAAAGAAGAGAGAAGAGAAAAAGGAAGAAAAGAAAGCTCGTTCACTCACACATTCATTGAGAGCAACTACTTCCAAGCTAAAGAAGCCTTCAAGCATTCAAAGCAATCAAGAGCATTCAAGTCCAAACTTTTGAGTATTGATTGAGGCTTTATCGAATTGAAGACAAGCATCTTCATCAAGCTTCAAAGAGATAACAGCTTTTTATTAGAAAGCTTTTCTTGTATTCTTTATTTCAATTCATACTTTGTTGTATCAAGATTTTTGGTGAGCGTAAGAATAAAACCAAGGAGGTTTTTGGTTAGCCTAGTTGAAAACCAAGAAGGTTTTTGGTTAGCCTTTGAAAACCAAGAGGTTTCTTTTGGTGAGCCTTATGAAAACCAAAAGGGGTTTTGATTAGTGAGCTCGGAAAAATAACAGCTATAATCGTAACTGATTATAGTGAATTCCTAAGTGATCCTTAGGGAGTGGACATAGGTGCATTTGAGAGCACTGAACCACTATATTTTCTTTGTGTTTGCGCGATTGACTATTTCTTTCTATTTGCTATTATTTTCATTGCAATTTAAATTTTTGCCGCATACTCTTTAAGAGCACATAACACTTAAATCTCTCTATCATTTGTATTGATTTTTGAATTGGCACACTTCTTGTAAAAAGTTTTTAAACCTAATTCACCCCTCCTTTTGGGTTGCTTACTGGGCAACAACCACCATCTTCACTATTAGTCACCCCAGCCTCTTCTTCAGCATTGGTCCTAACCTCCACTGAGCCAACCATGCATCTTTTGGCTCCAGGCTAATCCTCGGCCATGAATGGCATGTCAAACCCCTTGACGGTAGAAAACTTCTCCTCCTGGCTTGGTTTTGATCTGATCGATGACCGTGATGATCTCTTTTGGCTTAGATGGCAAGAAGACTTTATCCTGTAGCTTAAATTCAGCCACACTAAAGACTGCCTCGGCTGCGAAGCAACATTATCACAAGGGATGGACTACGAGTCTTGACAATGCAATGAGCCTTAACAAAACCACTGAAACACATCATTTCCTAATGTAGAGATTTTTCATGCTCACATCATCTGGGCCAAGATTCATCTTTATCGATGTTATTTGCCAACATCTCCAAGAAATGAAATGCTACAAGCCATGCATCATTATCGCACCACCACCTTAACCTCAGAGGACCTCTTTTAGATTATTTTTGGTTGCATCAATATCACCCTAGTTACAAAGTCACTAGGATCGGAGCTCAGTCTTGGCTACATCGATGAGTGTCTCGACAGTAAAGTCACTATGATCGGGATCCCCGATCGCCTCCTCACCAACTCCTCCCTAGGCTTGGGTGATCTTCAGCCTGGCTAACCCCTGGCCCAGAGGACCTTCAACCTGGTTGATCTTTTCAGCACAGTTGATCTTCATCCGGGCTAGTCCTCGACCATAGCCTGGCTAATATAGGGAACGATCTCTTGGAGCCAACTTCCTAATAGTTTACAGGATTATAAAAGGCTACAGAGAACCAAATATGATCTAGGATAGTGAATATCATTACTAGGGGTGGTTCAGTAGTTCATTCAGAAGCTTGCATAGCCCGACAGCCTATTGCCTGATGTAACTGGATGGAAAGCCTGTGCCTTGCTCATGAAGACTTAAAAACCTTCGAGTATATTATCAGTAAAGTACTTTTTCTATTTAAATAAATGATTTGTAATTACTATCTCATTATAAATTCAGCAGGTCAAAGGTCTACCCTCCTTATACATTGGAAAGCCATTGGCCCGACATCCAATGCTCGAAAGTCTTGAACAGAGCTATAATTTAAACTTTCGAAAGCCTTGGATTGGGACAACATTAGAAAGCTATGCGTCAGATGTACAATGCTTGAAAACCTTGGACTAAGCTATCATTTAAACTCCCGAAAGCCTTGAGCCGGAATAATATCGGAGAGCTATGCGCCCGACGTCTAATGCTTGAAAGCCTTGGACCGAGCCATAATTTCAACTCCCAAAATCCTTGGGCTGGGATAACATTTGAGAGCTACGTGCCCAACATCCAACACTCGAAAGACTTGGGCTGGGCCATAATTTTAACTTTCGAAAGCCTTGGGTTGGGATAATGTCGGAGAGTTACATGCTCGATATCCAATGCTAGAAAACCTTGTGTTAAGCAATAATTTCAACTCTCAAAAGTCTTGGACCGGGACAACATCGAAGAGCTACAAGCCCGATGTCCAATGCTTGAAAGTCTTGGTCGAGCCATAATTTCAACTCCTAAAAGCCTTGGATTGGGATAACATTGGAGAGCAATGTGCCCAACATCCAATGCTCAAAATCCTTGGACTAAGCCATAATCCCAACTCCTGAAAGCCATAATCCCACTATGACAATATCTGAGAGCTATGTGCCCGATATCTAATGCTTGAAAGCCTTGATCCAGGCCATAATTCCAACTCTCAAAAGCTTTAAATCGAGACAATGTCGAAGAGCTATATGCCTGATGTCCAATATTCAAAAGCCTTGGGTCAAGCCATAATTTTAACTCCTGAAAGCCTTCGACCGGGACAACATCGGAGAGCTGCACGCCCGACATCCAACACTCAAAAGCTTTAGACCGAGCCATGATTCCAACTCTTAAATGCCTTGGATCGGGATAACATCGGAGAGCTATGTCCCTGACATCCAACACTCGAAAGTCTTGGATCGAGCTATAATTTCAACTCTCAAAAATCTTGGACTAGGACAACATCAGAAAGCAACGCGCCCGATATCCACTGCTCAAAACCTTGGGCCAAGGCATAATTTCAACTCTTGAAATCTTTGGAATGGAACAACATTAGAGAGCGACATGCCTGATGTCCAATGCTTGAAAGACTTTGATCAAACCATAATTTCAATGCCTAAAAGCCTTGATCCATTCTTTCAATTTCAACTCCCAAAAGCCTTGGACTGGGATAACATCAGAGAGCTATGTGCCCGATGGCCAATGCTCGAAAGTCTTTGATCGAGCCTTAATTTCAATGCCTCAAAGCCTTGGATTAAGCCTCTCCATTTCAACTCTCGAAAGCCTTGGACCTGAACAATGTCATAGAGCTATTTGCTTGATATCCAATACTCAAAACTCTTTGGACAAGCCATAATTGTAATGCCTGTAAGCCTTTAACCATGCCTTTCAATATTAACTTTTGAAAGCCTTAGGCCAAACTCAAAGATTAGAAGATCATCATTCTCTAATATATAACTCAGATTAGCTTGGTATTTTCTAATATATGTCTCGGGTTGGCTTGGCATTCTTTAATATATATCTTGGGTTGGCTTGGCATTCTTTAAAATATGTCTTGAATTGGCTTGGCATTCTTTAATAAATGCCATGAATTGGCTTAGCATTCTCTAATATATGTCATGGATTGATTAGGCATTCTCTAGTTTTTATTTTGGATTGACTCGTCATTCTTAAATAATCATTCAAATCAGACTTGACATTCTCAAATTATTATCTCAGCCTTATTTTTTTCTAAGTAGAGCCTTTAATATTTTATTAGCCATCTTAGCCTTATAATCGGCTTTAACCTTGGAGATCTCTTCTTTAGCTTTTTAAGCCTTCCATTTAGCCTCCTTTACTGCAATAGTGTTATTATTAGCCTTTTTAATATGACCTTTATAGGCAAATTTTACAAAACCATGGTGGACTGTTGCCCAGGTGGCTTCTCAAGAGGGGGGTGAATTGGAATAATAAAAATTTTAGCAAGTATGTGCAATTTAAAATCCTTTTGGTGCTGCGGTAAAATATACAATGCGGAAGTAAATAATTAAGCACAATCAAGGCAATCACAAACACAAGAGATTTAGAGTGGTTCAGAGCAACCTGCTTCTACATCCACTATCCAAGATACCACTTGGGATTTCCATTATATTCTTCCTAGAATACAGTCAGATTGTTTTACCAGGATCACAATCCAAACCCAACTCCCTTTGATTTTTACACCAGGCTCACCAAAGAAACCCACTCTTAGTTTTATATCGGGATCACCAAGAACCCAAACTTGATTTTACACGGGGTCACCAAAAACCCACTCTTGGTTTTATATTGGGATCACCAAGAACCTAACTTGGTTTTGCAACGGGCTAACCAAAAACCCAAACTAAAGTAAAATAAGTAAACAATGCAACATAAAATACAAACTCCCAAAGAGTAGATGGTTGCCATTTTAGATCATTGAATGTAGCTCTTCTAAGCTCTCCTCTTTCTTCAAATAAAGCTTCAAGAGTTGTGATAGGAAGTGAAGAACCCTCTCTTGAATTTGAACATTGAAGCTCTCTCCAAAATCTGAAATATAAACTTGAAAAATCCTTTTTTCTTTAATTTCTCTTCCCCTCTTCAATCACTCTTCTTTCTCTTCACTTTGATCCATTATATATAAGTTTTGGAAGTGTTCCCATATTGTTTTGACCGTTGGACTGCCTTGAAAATCGAAATATGATCGTTTGGAACCGTTGTAATGAAGAAAAATAATTTTTGTAACTAGTCGTTGGAGTGCCAGAACCCGTCACTCGAGTCGGCTCGAGCTGGACGAGTCGGCTTGAAGTCTCAGTCAAGAAAACACAAACTCTGGACGAGTCGGCTCTTCTGGGTTGAGTTGGCTCGAGTAATTACAGTTCTGCCATTCTGGAGTCATTTTGATTGAATAATTACAGTTCTACCATTCTGAAAGAGTTGGCTCTTGATCCATGAGTCGGCTCAAGCTGAACTTCTTCAAATGCTTCCAAACCACTCCAAACTTCTTCTAAACCATTTCAAATATCTTCTAAATCTATGATACTTTACAAAAATAATCTTTACAAGGATAATTAGTAACATAATCATGCATCAATGTTTTGTAATAATCAAAAACAATTCTAGGATCAACAAAGACCAATGCTTACTGGCTAGCAAATAATGATATACTGGTACCACCTATGCAAGATATAACACCTTGTCAGCTTGGGAGAGAGCATCTCTAGGTCTGAGATATAGATTCAGTGATCCTCCCCTTATATGATTCCTTTCATGCTCAGACTTGGGAGTAGGGGGTATTGTTATGGGAAGATATTTTTGGAGCCTCGAACCTATAGTGGTTGAGGCATCTTTATGCCAAGATGAGATATTAAGCTAAGGCATAGTAATTAAGGCATCTTCATATAAGTCTCATATCGGGTTGGCTGATCTATATATATAACTAATTAAGATCTTTTTATACCGAGCTGCTAGGATCCACTTGAGCCTTATCACTCACATGGCCAGCTCTGACACCTCTATTAATGGTCTCTTGACATATATGGCAACCATTCATAAGAGGCCAAAAATAATAAATATCTCCATAGGAGAACATATAGAGGCTAAATCCCATATCTATTATCACCAGTAATGGCCTCCTTTCATAGGAATAGCTATCAGTATTAACAACACTACCAAAAACTATATCCCCCCCACGATCCTTGAAAGTAGATCATGGTAATAATTTTGCAATGGTGCAATCATGGCCCGACATTTTCGGAATCACCTGTTCTACTCAACTCTCTCCTATAAAGCCTTCAGGCCCCAAGGACCTCTAATAAGCAATCTTTTCCATGCTCACTACTATCCATCTATTCTAAATCACTGACTTGAGTATCGAAGTATCCATATTGGGGCCCCTCCTGGCTGTGGACCTTTTTGTAAGTCACTCTAGCAGTGACTCCAGCCAGTCAACCTCTTCTCTGATCTTAGAGCCAGTATCTATCGGACCAATTACAATTATAATGGTTGTTTTAATGATAGTAACATAAATTGATGGACAACTTTGTATTGTGGCATAATTTTTCAAATCATTGTTTACTTAATAAAAGTAATACTATTTTTTGGACAGTCCAAAATCTTTTGATAGGAAAATGGAGAAAAATGGAATTTGTAAAACAAATAAGAATAAGAACTTATGTTGAAAACACATGCAAATAATAGGCATTATTTGAGTTATAATGAACCATGATAACATTGCAGATCTTCTTACAGATTATATATTAAGCATGAAACTATTAAAATAGCTTGCCATTTCTTTTAAGCTCTCTTTCTCACTAGTACAGTTCCTACAAATCCAATTGGGGGTTCTATCATATGACTTAGAGTTATTGACTTTATTAGAGGATTGATAAAAAATATACTATGATAATAATTCAATAATAAGATTTTTGAATATATAGTACAAAGAGTATAAGTATCTGCTAATGCATTGGTATTAAATACTTCACTTTGCATGAAAAAATAAAATAAAACATAATTTCTGTGGAACATGTTAATATGGTTGATAGTTGTAAATCTACTGACTAAAAGATTCACTTCTGGAATTTTCAAGAATTACATGCCTTATTACCTTATCAATGATATGTATTAGAGACTATGTAACAAAGTGATCACATTTGGTTTAATTTTCATGTTGTTCAGTTATTTATCAAGTGATAACAAAAACCAAGGAATAGACAAAGTTCCCCATATTCATAAATGGGAAAACCTACACAAAGAACTTGGTTATGGGTTGTCATTAGTATTTTAATATATGAATGTGTCTGTTGACACTGAAATGGAGTGCTCAAAAGCAAATGCGATGGTTATTATAAAGGATTTCACCTTATAAGTAGTTGTAGATATGTCCAAATGTAATGTTTTCAAAATTTTGGAATGTACATGCAAATTAAGAAGACTTGAACATGTATATATAATTTTTAAGCAATTTTTTTGATTGAAAAATAATAAGTAAATTAGTAATTTGAAAGTCACCATTAATAGTATTAGACCCCTACTAGATAGTTGGACCATATTGAAATAAAAACCTAAGTTTTAGGGTATGCTTGAAAAAATTAAAATTTTTACATTATGGTAGCAGGATCCGTTAGAATTTTGTTCACCATGATTTATGCTAGGTTGGCTATGATTGCTGGCTACTTGAATGTTATAGAACCTGAGTAAGAGAATAGACTTAACTATGTGTCAAAGCAATCTAGGTTGGACCATCCGACTAGCTAATCGGATCGAGTTGGGAGTTGATGGGCATGTGCTAGGATGCCTTACTAACCAGACATAGTGAACCATTGCTACTCAGCATTAAAGTAGCTAATCATCCTAGAACTAATTAGCTAGTCGGTGGGCCCCACCTTATATTGTTTTGACCGGGAAAGGGTGATTAAATCCCCACCTTATATTATTTATAGGTTGTTGCTCTTAAGATATCTTATGAAAATATGCAATGCAAAATAGAAAGATTTTCCAAACAAGTAATAATCTTTAAAATTTTAATTAGTTATTCTATTTTAGTTAAGTGTTATGCGATGTTTTTATTTTATTTTTAGGTTATATTAATTTAAGCAAGAGAAATAAAATATAGGTTTTAATCTTGATTAATTAGATATGAGAAAAAAAAGACTAAAATAGACTAGAAATATAAAGCAACTAATATTAAGGCAAGAAATATATCAATATATAAGGTAGTTAATTAAAAAATTAAGTATTTTTTTAGGATAATTTGAAAAAGAAAAAACTTAAAAGAATTTTTTTTTCTTTTTAGGTTAGTTTGAAAAGAAAGAAACTAACTAAAAGCAAACAAAAATATTTTATTCTTTTTATGTTAATTTGAAAAAGAGGAAAGCAATAAAAAGGGTAAAAATATAATAAAAAAATATTTAGGTAGATTTTCAAACAAGGAGACTAATCAAAAGAAGAAAAAAAATTCTTTTTTAGTTAGTTAGATATGAGAGGAAGAAAACTGAATTAGGTTAAGCAAATAAAGCAGCTAGATATCCTAAATTAAAGCAAAAAATCAAATCAAGTATTTAAGATAGTTATTTGAAAGATTAAATGATTTTTTTTTTTAGATTCATTTGAAAAGTAATGAACTTAAAATAATTTCTTTTTTCTTTTTAGGTTAGTTTGAAAAGGAAGAAATTAACTAAAAATAAATAAAAATAACTTTTTTTCTTTTTAGATTAATTTGACAAGGAAGAAAATTAAAAAAGAATTTTTTTCTCTTTAGATTAGTTTGAAAAGAAAGAAACTAATTGAAAGCAACTATATATATATATATATATATATATATTTATGTTAATTAGAAAAAAAAGGAAAGCAATAAAAAAGGAAATAAATCTAATAAAAAAAATTAGGTAGATTTTTTTAAAAAAAGAAGACTAATCAAAAGAAAAAAAAAAGAATTTTTTGTGGTTAATATGAAAAGAAAGAAACTAATTGAAAGCAACTAACAAAAAAATTAATCTAGGTTAGGATTGATCTCATCAAAATTATAGAACTTTCTTTCTCCTTCTTCTTTTTTATTTTTTTGATCTATAAAACAAAGAAAAAAATTAATAAACTAACTTTACAAAAAATTAAAGAGATCGAAAATGTTAGCATTCGTGTCTTTCCGGGTAATGATACCAAAAACTTGATAGGATCGCGATGTTGTTATTAGAACACCGTGATTATCAATTTCATTATCCAACTTTTAATTAATTAAAATTATGTAGAACCTAATGTCTAGCTATCTAATAAGCCTGCTCAAGATCATGGACCTCTCTCAGAAATAGCTCCCTCTAAATGTCCTCACTTAGTCCAGCCCTAAACATAGATAGGGTCATAGCTTCAGACTCATTTATGCTACACCTCATGACAAATTCATCAAATTTGGCTATGTACTTCGATACAGTCCTATTTTCCTGACTTAGCCTTTGCCATTGATCTAGGAGTCTCTGATGATAGGATACAGGAAGGTACTTCTTCCTAAGCTTAAGCTTTATGGCTCTCCAGGTGATTATGGGAAGGTCTCCTCATTGTCTAGTTATGCACTCAACATTCTCCCAATATAGCCTAGCCTGGTGGACTAACTTGAGTTTGGCAAACTTGCACTTCCTTTCTTTAGTCATCTCATACCACTCGAAGTATTGGTCCATATCTCCCTCCCAATCAATGTAAACCTTAGGATCAAGACTGCCATCAAATATGGGTGCTTATAGCCTGATGTTTCTAATAGCTCTCTCATCTTGGTCCATAAAATCATGATTAGGACTCCTCTGATTAGGCTCCAAGATTGGGTCATGGCATGGGGCTCTCCTAGGGTAGGGAGGTGTGGGAAGAGGTGACTCAAGTTCGGGCTTAGTGTGGGTCTCATGGACTCTCTGTAGCTTTCCAACACAATCCTCCATTTGGTTGAACCTATTGTTCATTTGGGCATTCAATTGGGCAAACAATTCAGTCATGGTCCTCAACAAGGTTTCAAAATTGGGCTCCATGGTCGGCTAGGTTGGGGTTGTGATTAATGGTATTGGGCTCCTAATCTAGTGGTAATGCAACAAGCGCACAAATCATTCTAGGATTTTGCTAGACTTAGCAGCTCAAGTAGAATGAGTCATCTCAACTTACAACCAATTCAACAATTACCCTTTCCACTGTTCAGGTAAGAGGTGGGGTTGTCGGAGGCTCCCCTACTCTCACAGGGTCCTAATTAAAAACCACAAGTTCGCTTAGGGCATTTGCCGCTGGACCGCTTTCTTAGACACCAGTTTCAAGAAATAATCGAAGGATTGAGTGCACAAGCTTTCTCACAATACTACAAACTGGACCTATTGGTGTTCCTAGCTTAATTAGGTTGCTACTCAATTTTAATAAGGCTAGGGTTCGATGTAGGGTGATTTTTTTGGGCTAAGAAAAAGTGATGAAATCCTTCCCTTATCTGACAGAGTGAACTTGCCCTTAAGTGATTTTAGTTATGCATGCACATACAGGAAATATGCAACAAAAATAAGAAAATATGCAGAAAATAAAATATTTTTTTTCCTATTTTTTTTATGCAAATGGCAGATTAAACAAAGATCAATATCAGTCAATTAACTGCAAAGAAAGATTAAAGTTTGAGGGTTTTATTGCAAATAAAATTTAGCCCTGAACTAGTTATGCAGAAATTTCAGCAATGAGACTTTAGGATTTCATGCAGATTTTTTAATATTTTTCAGATCTGAAATTAAGACAAAATTGCATAAATTAAAGATGATCAATTATGTGATTGATGGTTGCAAAGATTGGTGAAAAGCAGAAGGGTTTTAATGAGAAACAAGCCCTAGGTTTAGACTACTATGCAGAATTTTAGCATGCAGAAATTTTAGGGTTTGGTGCATAAACATGTCCTAAACCATGCTCTGATACCAAAATTAATGCGGGATGAACATGCTAGAGATGAACATGAGAAAGTTTTAGATTAGAGAGCAATGATTTTTTGATTTTTATATGATTTTGTTCCCGAAAAAGAAGTTAAGCATAAGCAAGGGTTTTCATGTAAAGATTAAAGTTCTACCCGCAGATTAGGATCTAACAATGTGCTAGAGAAATAGGATCCTAGGGTTAAGAAACCACTAATTTAGAACTTGCTCAGTTTTCAATAAATCGAAAATAGAGAGAAGGGATGGTTTTGATCACCTAGCAATGATTGCTTTGTCATTATATAAGGAATCACACCTCTCTGGATTAGCGCCTGGAAGAAGAAGCTCGTTCCCGCGGTGCACCGGCTTTTGTTAGATGGTCCCGAAGGCAAAGAAGACCTCCTCCAAGGATCGTGGCACTAGAGGGATCTTTCAAACACCAAGGGTTAGGGACGTGGAAGATAGAAAAATAGCAAAATGGAAGTTGGGAGTAGAGAAAGTCAGGAGGGGTGCTGGAAGAGGGCTGGTGGCTTGGTTAATCGAGGGCGCCTAGAGGAGGACGATGTCTGGAGGAGGAGGGATGGGGCGGCCTAGGGTTTTGATGGAAGATGAAGGTGGCGGCCTAGGGTTTTGATGGAAGATGAAGGTTGGCATCTAAGCTAGAAGAAGGAGGGGGCAGCTAGGGCTTGGATGCAGGGGGATAGCTAGTTGGTTGGTTTGGTTGATTTGGGCCTCTCACCCTCTCCCTCATGGAGCGTCAATGCTTAAAGCATGGAAATAAAAGAAGAACACTCAAAACTTTTTTCATTCAATAATTCATCATTACAAGAGGGAGGAGGGGAGAGGTATTTATAGATTCACCCAAGCCTCCTAGACTCCCTATCAAAGTTGGAGTAAATACATGGAGTGGGATAAGAAGGCTAGACTCCTTGTAAAACTGGGATGCTTGACTCCTTGTTGGACTAGGAGGCCTATCTTCTTGTTGGACTGGGAGGCTTGAATCCTCTTGCGCTTAGGGCGCCAGTTCTTGTGGACTTGGGCTTGGGTGCCAATTCTTGTAAACTTGGGTTGAGGCGCCAATCTTGTGGGTTTGGGAGGCACCCTTCCTTATGGGCTTGGGTGGCATGAATGGGGCCCAGGCACATGGGCTTGGGTGTTTTGAGTAGGGCGCAGGCACATGAGCTAGGGTGGCTTAAGTGAGGGTCTAGTGACTCTCCTCTTGGATTTAACTTGATTGAAAAATTACATGACTCACTTGATTGGACTGAAATAAAGGGACTAACTTACTTGGACTGAAACAAATGGACTCACTTGACTTATTGGACTTAATTGACTATGTGGGCTTAATTGGACTCAATTTACTCACTTTATTACAAGACTCAATCTTTATTACAAGACTCAATAGACTATAGGACTCGAAAGTCTAATTAGAAATCTATTATAGGCCCAGTAATCTCTGTCTGATCTTGGTGCCTGCACCATCTAAGAAGCCTTACTCTTAGAGATCAACCCGTAATCCAAAGCTAAGCCTTCTATCATGTACTATACTCCTCTCTCCAAGATGATCTTCTCTTGTTGCCTGGGATCCTTTAAATAGAAAGAAATAAGTAAGCTCCTTGTAAAAATATTTTTTCTAGAATTTTTGAATTTCAAACCATCTTGAGATCATGCCAGATTATCCAAATCATACAGAAATAAATAGAAGCCATCGGATTTGGTAAGTATTTTAATCATTAGTCTTGCCAAAATTTCATAGTCCACCAATTTAATTATACCTACTAAAGAGGAAGAAAAATGACTAAATTTTTAATTAAAAATGTAATAGATGTGAAATTCTCTTGGTGCTCAAATTGATCAGTCATTTCAACATCTAATTTTCATAAATATGCACTAATCTCATATTTTTCAAAATTAAATTAATTTTGTAAGAAAGTCTAGTTTAATTATGAAATTAGAATTTTTAAAAGATATTATTACCAATATTACTTAAAATACTTTAAAAAATATGTAAATATGTAATTTATTAGTATACCATATGGATTGGTTGTCTTCATAACCAAGAAATGTGAAGACACTGATAAGGCATGCAGGTGAAATGCAGGAGTATACTTTTACTGAATGTGACTTAGCAACGGAGTGCTCTACTATCAAAAGCAACAGACGAAGGATATGGTATAAGTGTCCCTCCATCTTAAGATCACCTGTTAGATGTATGCCCTAAAAGCCAAGTTGGCTTGACACATTTTAATTTTTAGGGCATGAACTTTGTACTTAATTTTTCTTATTAAGAAAAGGATATTAGTTTCATTCATATTGATGTGTCTATGAATCGTTCATGGAGTTAATGGACATTGACACATATTCTCAAGAGTTGAGAATCTGAGGCATGTGTCTTTATAGATTAACTCCTAAATACTCCCGATTGTTGGAATATCACAAGGACAATGATTGATCTATTAAAATCGATGCACAGATCACTTCCCTTTCTGAGTAGATGAGTCTCTGACCTACAGTATGGTGACACTGGAATGAGAGTGCAGGTAGTTAATAGAGATCAACGGTACTGAGCATGACCAAGTACAGGAAGTTATACGAATGACTACTCACTCGTCAAAAACTTCTTGATGCTGTAGTCATGTGTATAGTTCTTTGACCTAGAGTGTCTCAGCTACTCACAATAAGGTTGTTGTAGTTTGACAGTACAATCACATGGTTCCTATCCATTCAGGACCTTGCGGTGTTTGTTGACTGCAGTAAGTTTATTGTAAGAGCAGGGTGTTCACTTGTAGGGATCTATCAGTCTTAGTAGTAAGGTATAATCCTATGCAGCTTAATATGACTAAGACCAGTAGTCTATGGCCATAACAGGGTGATAATGAAAAGATGTTTTCATTAGTATCACAATTGGAATTGAGTCGATTAAGTTAAGCATATGACTGATGGATTTGACGAGTTTCCATAACCAACATCATGTCGGGATTTTTGATAGAGAAATTGAATCACATGGTAACTACACCTAGGGGTTCCAATCTTATTCTGCTGGGTTGCCACTACATACTATTAGGTATCACTGGTGGATTGTGAGAGCCCATTAGGATCATTCTCGGATCGATGATCCTAATTAGGGTTGTGCTGAAATTATTTTAATCTATCGAAAGGAGTTTCGATGATGTATAATGAAGATTATAGCATGTCTCATTACCAGACAGGATAGGACTAGAGAGGTCACACACATTAGGAGCTCAAGTAACCAATCAACAAATCAAAATGTTACTGAAATTAACAATTTTAGTATATTTGGACCTAATTGTAAATGTTACAATTAATATTTGATCTAATTGTAAATGTTATAATTAATTAACGATGGATTAATTATTAATTAAGTTAAATTAGATTTAATTTAATTGAGTTAGACTCAGTTAATTGATCTTAACTGAGTTGGGTTAATGTCCTTTTCAAAATGGTTCAATCGATTTAAAATCGGCTTTGATTTGACTGTCAAATCACTTTATTTAGACCCTGACCTAGAGTCCAGTTGGACTGGGACTCTCTTTCGTTGTCTCCCCCTGCCTCCACATGCCTAAGTGGGCCCCAAGAGCTTTGTGCAACAAACTAGAGTTGGCATGAAAACCAAGAGGGCGCTAATAGTGTTTTAACGTGAAGAGAAAGAGGGGAAGAGGAGTCCCTCTCTTTTACTCCTCTTAATTTTCAACTAGTTAAAATAAAACACCGGTGTTTTGGCATGGAGGACTTGGAGAATTAATTTATGGCAAATCATAAAAGGGAGAGAAGGGTGGCCAACCAAGAAGAATATCATTATTGGCATGAATTTTTTTTGGCGTGCTTCCTAGAGAGTCTCTCTCTTGGGTGCCGAGTTGTTCTCTACCTTCTAGTTTATTTCTTCTTCCTTGTGAGAAGTTCAAGAATAAGGAAGGTCTTCTTCATAAGAGGAAGAAGATAGTAAGAGGTCCAAAGGTCTTGCATAGTCTGATTTGCAAGATAGAAGCCAAAAGCCGGTCTAGTTACGGATCGTCACAAATTTTAAAGCTGGTGATTTGCTGAAAGAGGAGAGGGTTGCAAGGATCTAGCAGTCTAGTGCTCTCTATGACTCAATTATGAGATCTCTGTGTGGATACCAGCAGAGGCTGAGCAATTGTGCGGCTCCAGTAGAATCCCGGTTTCAATAGCGGATCTGCATGTTTTCAAAATAGGCCAAGATAGCGATCCAAGTAAGTATTTTATGCTTAAAATAATTTTTATTTCAAATTTAATATTTTTTTATATATATTTCAGCATGTTAGAAATTTATGATAATTAAATTAGTCTTATTTATGAATTGCATGATTATATATAAATTAGTTTTTATATCTGCTTCTACTGCGACAAGCTGTTGATGCCTGATCGATTGTAAATACTATTCCTGGGAGAACTCCAATAGTGGTATCAGAGCTAGGTTTTCCTTTCTTAAACATGCATGGATGAGAATCAAATCTAAAAAATATTCAGATCAGATAGAAAGATTATGATTTTTACAGATCTATGCAGAACATGAGATTGTTCTAGCACAGAATTTCATGTTTTG
Source organism: Areca catechu (assembly GCA_021397845.1). Lineage (NCBI taxonomy): Eukaryota > Viridiplantae > Streptophyta > Magnoliopsida > Arecales > Arecaceae > Areca > Areca catechu. The sequence continues at coordinate 25,310,864 of CM038042.1, read as the reverse complement.
AAAAATTATTTTTGAATTAAAATCATAATTTTCAGATCTGAAATTAAATTTAATAATTTGAAATTTAATTGATCAAGGGTTACACAAAGTGACATAAGGTTGTCCTGCTATAGGGTTTACCCCCTATAGTGTAAAGGTTGTCCTACTTTGATGTATATCTAGTTTTTGAAAAAGGATTTTCAAAATGGTTTTTGATCGATTTATGATTATGTATGTTGATGTATGCGATCCACCAAATAAGGGTTTATATCTTAAATGTGATTCATGATCATAAGCCATTAATGTCATGCACTTGAACTTATTTTAAAATTGATTTGATCTAGAAAATCAAATTAGGTACATGAGGGTTTGGGTTGAACAAATTAGGTCTAGAGATTGGGCTATGATAATTAGGGCTCGATTAGATCAACTAGTAACCCTAATTTGATTTTGAGCAAGTGACTTAACCTAATCGGATGATGATTAGGAATAGGTCAAGTGTGCTCAAAATTGGTTTTAGATGTAGTCTGGTCAGATCGATTCATAATTATGAATCGATAAGTTAAGGCCTAATTTGGCTCAGTGATGAGCCTATATCATTAGATGACCTAATTGAATCTTGTCAGTCAATCGGTGTTTAAGGAAGGTTTCGATCATGGTTTTTAATTGGGGCTAACTCTTTCTTAACCAACTAGTTTGGCAAAAAGAGGGTATATTGACAGAACCCTCCCATGAATCAAACTGACCTGGTCAATTTGGCTGATTAAGTATTCAAAATGGTTACTTTTGATTTGAGTTCATCCATGCTAGTTATTTTAGTCAGACACGAGATTGTGCTGACTGAATGTAATTAGTCAGACATGAGATTGTGCTAACTTAATGTAATTGGTTAGTCATGATTTGGCTGATCAATTTAGAAGAGACCTGAACCTAAGCTTCCCATAAAGATTAAGTCTTAGATCTTTCACCATTGTAGGTGTGCACTGGTGTTGATTATTCTCGACTGGTTACAGTGGTCTAGTTGCATTGGGAAGACACAACCACCCTATTAAGCATGAGATTTGCTAGGTACTGATAAGGTTGGGCCCAATAAATGGGCATGTTGAGGGACTCAATGGCGGCTTTGTCTAGCAGGAATGGTGAGTCTAACTTAACTAATGATTGGACCAATAAATGGGCACATTAAGGTTCAATGAATTAGAGACCAAGAGCTACAACTTGTATTAGATATATTGGACAAGAGTTGGCCACTTATTGGTGTAGCGTGTTACCAATAACCGGGCATGGTGAGGTGCTGCACATCGATGGGATCGTAGTATCCACTAGAAATCTAGAGTCGTAGGGTTTTCACATCTCCACGGGGAGTGTGAGAGATCCAAGAAAATAGTGGGAGTTCTAAAATTATTTCTTAAAAATCCTAGAATAATTTTTATAATTAAGTATAAAGCATCTAATTTGAATCTTCTACTCTTGCAGTTAATCATGTATGCTTCAAATCCATTAGCCCATATTCTAGAGACAAACTGACTTGTAGGCCTTAATTTCAAAGATTGGTTGAGAAACATCAAAATTGTTTTGAGTTCTGAGAAGTTGGGCTATGTGCTTGACCAGGAATCCCCTATCTTACCTGACCATCCAAATGCTTGTCAGACGACTGCATATGAAAAATGGATGGAAGATGATAATAAGGTTAAGTGTTACATGTTCGCCTCAATGTCAAATGAATGACAGAGCCAACATGAGGATATGCCAATTGCCAAATCAATTTTGATTCACCTACAAGAGTTATATGGTGAACAAAGTCGGATTGCGCACTTCGAAGTATCGAAAAGGCTTTTCAACAACAAGATGTGTGAAGGGCAATCAATCCACGATCATTGTTTGACAATGATCAAGAACATCAAACAGCTTGAGAAGCTGGGCATTCCTATTCACAAGGAGCTTCAGGTGGATTTGATCCTTTAGTCTTGGACTAGTTCATATGCTCAATTTGTTATGAACTATAATATGAACAAGTTAAATTATACTTTACCTAAATTATTGAACATATTGGTAAGCAAAAAGGGGGCCTTGAAGAGTTCAAGGGGCTCTATTTTCTCTGTGAAGCAGTCTTTCTTCAAAAGAAAGTCTACTTGGAAGAAGAAGAAACCTGCAAAGAAGCAGAAGGAGAACAAACAGAAGAAGAAGGACACTCCCAAGAAAGCTAACGTTAGCAAAGAAAAATATTTCCACTGCAATACAGATGGCCACTAGAAAAGAAATTATCCTCTTTACCTAGAAAGCATAAAGAAATAGAAGGATGATGCACCTTCTGAAGGTAAGTCCATACTCGTTATAGAATCTAACCTAACAGTTTCATTTACTTCAAGTTAAATTTTAGACTCTAGCTTTAGTGCTCATATATGTATTTCAATGCAGGGCCTGTAAAGAAGTAGAATGCTGAGAGAAGGTGAGATGGTCCTATATATCAAAAATGGAGCAAAAGTTGCTGCTCAAGCTATTGGATCATATTCTCTGGTGTTACCTTTAGGATTTAGATTAGTGCTTAGTGATTGTTATTTTGTGCCTGGAGCTAGTAGAAATTTGATTTCTATCTCTATCCTAGCACAAGAAGGATTTAAATTTACATTCAATAAAGACTTTTGTAGTATTTATTTGAGAAATAAATTGGTTGCAAAAGTTATTTTAATTGACAGTCTCTATCATTTGTATGTCGATGCATCTTTGAATATTAACGAGAAAATTAAAGTGAATGCTATAGGACATAAATGTGCTAGAATGACCTAAATGATAAATTTATGTGGCATCTAAAGCTCGGTCATATAAGTGAGGACAGAATAAACAAACTAGAAAGGAATGTGATCCTAGATTCAGTTAATTCTGAATCATATCCACCTTGTGAGTCATGTCTTTAAGAAAAAATGACCAAGTTATCCTTTTAGGACATGGGGAGAGGGCCACATAATTACTTGCCCTGGTACACACTGATGTATGTGGTCCATTTGATATGCAGTCCATGAATGGTTTTTACTACTTCATAACCTTTACTAATGATTATTCATGGTATGGTTATATATTTCTTATGAGACACAAATATGAAGCTTTTGAAAAGTTCAAGGAATTCAGACATGAGGTAGAAAAAAAAATAGGTAAAATTCATAAGGTTCTTTGATTAGATCGGGGAGGTGAAGACCTTAGTAGGAAATTCTTAGGTTATCTTAAGGATAATGGCATAGTCTCATAATGGACTCCACTGGTACACCTCAGCTTAACAGGGTGTCTAAAAGGAGAAATAGGATACTATTAGATATGGTCCGATCCATGATGAGCTTCACTAACTTTCCTTTATTTCTTTAGGGATATGCCCTACAAACTTTAGTCTATATTCTAAAGAGAGTTCCATCTAAATCTGTTCCTACCACATCATATGAGATTTGGCATGGTAAAAAACCAAGTCTTGCTCATTGCAATATTTGGGGATGTCCAGCCTATGTCAAAAGACTAATGGCAGATAAGTTGGAATCTAGATCTATGAAAGCTCAATTTATAGGATATCCTAAAGAAACTTTAGGATATTACTTTTACCTTTCAAAAGATCACAGTGTGATTGTAAGTAGGCATGCCACATTTCTTGAAAAATAGTTTATTCTGGAAGGTGGAAGTGGGAGGTTAATTGAGCTCGATAAGAAAGTCTCTGAAGAGCAGCCAACTATAGATCAGATCGAACCCAATCAACCAATACACATAAATACTCTTTCATCTCGCAAGTCTACTAGAGTCTCCAAACCTCCTAAAAGGTACTTGGACATGCTTACAGAGGATATAAAGAAAATGTTTCTAGTTGGGGACGAGGATCAATTGATTGATCCTAAGACTTATGATGAGGCGATGTTAGACATCGACTCCGAGAAATGGTTGAATGCTATGAAGTCAAAAATTGAATCAATGCATTCTAACCAAGTAAGGTCCTTAGTGGTTCCACCAGAGGGTATTGTACCTATTGGTTGTAAATGGATCTACAAAAGGAAAATAGGTGTAGATGGTAAGGTAGAGACCTTTAAAGCTAGGTTAGTGGCGAAAGAGTATAGTCAACATGAAGGCATTAACTATCATGATACCTTTTCACCAGTAGCTATGCTAAAATCCATCCGTATATTGCTTGCAATTGCAATATATCATGATTATGAGATATGGCAGATGGAAGTGAAAACTACATTCTTGAATGGATATCTTGAGGAAGATATCTATATGGAGCAATCTTTGGGTTTCACTTCCAACGATGAAGATCAAAAGGTCTGCAAGCTGTATAGATCAATCTACGGATTGAAGCAAGCTTCTCGGAGTTGGAATACTCGTTTTGCTGATGCAGTCAAATCATTTGATTTTATCAAAAATGAGGATGAGCCATGTATTTACAAGAAGGCCAGTGGGAGGGCAGTGACATTCCTCGTATTGTACGTGGATGACATCCTTCTTATAGGGAATGATATTCTCATGTTGACTTTGGTCAAAAGTTGGTTGTCTAAGGAATTTTCAATGAAAGACTTAGGTGAAGCATCTTATATGTCTATAGAGATATATCTAATCAGATGCTTGGCCTTTCACAAAAAATTGTATATAGAGGAAGTGCTGAAAAGGTTCAGCTTGAAGAACTCTAAAAGAAGATTGTTATCTCTTCGACATGGCATTAATCTCTCCAAGAAAATGTGTCCTAACACACCTGAAGAGATTTGACGCAAGAGCAAGATTCCATATGCTTCGGCAATTGGAAGCCTTATGTATGTCATATTATGTACTCAGCCTGATATAGCTCTTGCTGTGAGTGTCACGAGCAAATATCAGTCGAATCCAGGTGAAGAATATTCTTAAGTAATTGAGAAGGACTAAAGATTTGTTCTTAGTTTTTGGAGAGAGTTCAAAATTAGGGATGAAAGGATATACAGACTCAGACTTTATGTCTGATCTTGATGATAGAAAGTCTACATCAGGGTTTACGTTTTTGTGCAATGGTGGGGCAACTAGTTGAAAGAGTTCCAAGCAGCCCATCATAGTAGATTCGACAATGGAAGCAGAGCACATCACTGCCTCTAATGCATCAAAAGAAGCCTTCTGGTACAAAAAATTTATTGCGAAGCTTGGAGCGATGCCATCTGATGCTATCTCTATATATTATTACAGTAATGGTGCAATAGCTCTTGCTAAGGAGCCTAGGTCTCACCAGAAGTCTAAGCATATTGAGCGATGGTTTCATATCATACCCGACTACCTCGAGAAGAAGTATGTTGAGGTGCGAAGAGTAGACTCCACGAACAATATGGCAGACCCACTGAGTAAAACTTTGAGCCAGCAAAAGGCTAAAGTCCACTTTGAGAAAACGGGACTTAGATATGTTGCCAATTAGCTTTAGCGCAAGTGAGAGATTGTTAGATGTATGCCCTGAAAGCTAAGTTGGCTTGATACATTTTAATTTTTAGGGCATGAACTTTATACTTAATTTTTCGTATTAATAAAAAGACATTAGTGTCATTCATATTGATGTGTTTATGAATCATCCATGGAGTTAATGGACAATGACACATATTCTCAAGAGTTGAGAATCTAAGGCATGTGTCTTTATAGATTAAATGCTCCCGATTGTTGGAATATCACGAGGACAGTGATTGATCCATTAAAATCGGTGTACAAATCACTTTCCTTTCTGGGTAGATGAGTCTCTGACCTACAGTGTGGTGACACTGGAGTGAGAGTGCGGTAGTTGATAGAGATCAACGATACTGAGCATAACCAAGTACAAGAAATTATATGAATGACTACTCACTCGTCAATAACTTCTTGATGCTGTAGTCATGTGACTAGTTCTTTGACCTAGAGTGTCTAAGCTACTCACAATAAGGTTGCTGTAGTTTGATAGCATAATTACATAGTTCCTATCCATTCGGGACCTTGCATTGTTCATTGGCTGCAGTAAGTTTATTGTAGAAGTAGAGTGTTCACTTGTAGGGATCTATCAGCCTTAGTAGTAAGGTATAATCCTATGTAGCTTAATGTGACTAAGTCCAGAAGTTTATGGCCATAGTAGGGTGATAATGAAAAGATGTTTTCATTAGTATCACAATTAGACTTGAGTTAATTAAGTTAAGTATATGACTGATATGTTTGATGAGTTTCCATAACCAACATCATGTCGAGATTTTTGATAGAGCAACGAATCACATGGTAACTATGCCTAGGGGTTCTAATCTTGTTCTGCTGGTTTGCCACTACATAATGCTAGGTGTCGCTGGTAGATTGTGAGAGCCCATTAGGATCATTCTTAGATCGATGATCCTAATTAGGGTTGAGCTAAAATTATTTCAGTCCATCGAAAGGAGTTTTGATGATGTATAATGAAGATTATAACATATCTCATTACCATACAGGATAGGATCTGAGGGGTCACAAATATTAGGAGCTCAAGTAACCAATCAACAAATCAAAATGTTATCAAAATTGACAATTTTAGTACATTTGGACCTAATTATAAAGGTTACAATTAATATTTGACCTAATTATAAATATTACATTAATTAATTATGGATTAATTAGTAATTAAATTAAATTAGATTTAATTTAATTGAGTTAGACTTAGTTAATTGATCCTAATTGAGTTGGGTCAATGTCCTTTTTGAAATGGTTCGATCGAATTTAAAATCGGCTTCGATTTAAATATCAAATCACTTTATTTGGACCATGACCTAGAGTCCAGTTGGACTGGGACTCTCTTTCCTTGTCTCCCCCTGTCTCCACATGCCTAAGTGGGTTCCAATAGCTTTGTGCAACAAAGTGGAGTTGGCGTGAAAACCAAGAGGGCGCTAATAGTGTTTTAATATGAAGAGAAAGAGAGGAGGAGGAGTCCTCTTTTACTCCTCTTAATTTTCAACCAGTTGAAATAAAACACTTGTGTTTTGGCATGGAGGACTTAGAGAATTAATTTATGGTAAATCATAAATGGGAGAGAGGGGTGGCCGACCAAGAAGAATATCATTATTGGCATGAATTTTTTTTGCCATGCTTCTTCCTTTTAGGCATCTTCCCAGAGAGTCTCTCTCTTGGGTGCCGAGTTGTTCTCTCCCTTCTAGTTTATTTCTTCTTTCTTGTGAGAGGTTCAAGAATAAGGAGAGGTCTTCTTCGTAAGAGGAAGAAGATAGTAAGAGGTCCAAAGATCTTGCATAGTTTAATTTACAAGATAGAAGCCAGAAGCCGGTCCAGTTTCAAATCAACATGATTTTTAAAGTAGGTGATTTGCTGAAAGAGGAGAGGGTTGCAAGTATTCAGCAGTCCGGTGCTCTCTATGACTCGGTTACCAGAGCTTTGTATGGATACCAGCAGAGGCCGGGCAATTGCACAGCTCCGGTAGAATCTCGATTTCAATAGCAGATCGGCATGTTTTTCAAAGTAGGCCAGGATAGCGATCCAGGTAAATATTTTATGTTTAAAATAATTTTTATTTTAGATCTGATATTTTTCTTATATATTTCAGCATGTTGGGGATTTATGATAAAGAAATTAGATTTATTTATGAATTGCATGATTAGATATAAATTAGTTTTTACATCTGCTTCCGCTGCGACTAGTTGTTGATACCTAATTGATTGCAATGTACTGTTCCTGGGAGAACCCAACATCACCATGGTGACTTACAAGCAAGTCACTATACTTTGGTACTAGACTATCTATATTTTTAATGTAATGATGAAAGGTTTCTAGGCATAGTCAAGTATTTGCAAAGTCTGTGCATGAGTCAAGATAGAATTTATTGCCCAGCAAGCAACCCAAGAGGAGGTTGAATTAGGTTTTAAAAACTTTTGCAAGTATGTGCCAATTCAAAAACTAATTAGGTGCTAGTGAATTATAAGTGTTTGTGTGCAATTTAAGAGTATGCAGCAGAAACAAGTAAATAAATGCAAAGAAATAAAGACAAATAATAAGAGAGCAAGCAACCATAAACATAATAATATATAGTAGTACGGTGCACACCAAAGCACCAACATCCACTTTCCAAAGTCTACTTTGGTTTTACGGGCTAACCAAAAACTTAGTTAGTTTTGTGACTTAGGCTCACCAACAACCTTCTTAGTTTTGTCACTTAGGCTAACCAAAAATATCCGTTGGTTTTGTCACAAAGGCTCACCAACAAACCTCAACTCTAGTTTCAATTCTCTTGAAACTAGAAAACAATATCTTGATTCAAGTAGAATGTATGAAATACAAAAAGGTTTCAAATAAAAGCAAATTTTTTTTTGAAGCTCTTTAATTGCTGTTGAAGATGCTTGTCTTCAAGTTGTTGAAGCCTTAAATGATGCTTGAATGGTTGGACTTAAATGCTCTTGAATGTTTTGAATGCTTGAAGGCTCAACTTCTCTCAAAAGTAATGAACTCTCAATGGATAATCAATAAAATCTCATTCGTTACTTCTCTCTTGAGTTTAATCCACTTTAAATACTTTTCCAAGCATCAAATGGCAGTTTTTGATCGTTGGAGAGGTGAAACTAGTCATTGAGGGGCAAAAAGGATAATTCTGTACTTCAAAAAACTAGCTGTTACTGTTCCATAAAATTGCAAGTGTTGACATTTCAAGTTATGAGTCGACATCTTGAGTCAACACTTGGTCTCCATGAGTCGACACTTAGTTCAAAAAATATTTCTTAAAGCTCTCTGGAAATCTCAAGTGAGTCGACACTTGAATCGACACTTGGCTTCCATGAGTCGACACTCGAGAGAAGTCTAAAATTTAGCATGTTCTATATAATTTTTGTCTCAGGCCTTGAGTCGATCCTTGAGTCGACACATGAGCCAATACTTGAGCTGCATGAGTCGACACTTCGAGCATGCCATCTGAAATTTTTTTTTGCGTATCAGCTCAAGCTTCTGTGAGTCGACACTGTGAGTTGACAATCCACATTCATGAGTTGACACTTGGCTGAAACTTTCAGAAACTTAATTGAAACTTTACTGAATCTTTTTCAAACTTAAAACTTAAGTCATTTCAAGTCATTTTTATGTACTTAAGTTCGTTTAACTTTAAAATTTCATCCATAAGGAGACTTCTTCAACTATTGGACAAGCAATCTAACCAACTAACTTGATGAGTACCTTTTTCTGATAAAACATACTTTAACAAATGGTTAGTACTCAAATATACTTAAGTATTTTGTTAATCATCAAAATCAATATAGGAGTCAACAATCTCTCCCTTTTTGATGATGACAAAATCTTTAAGTATATGCATATAAAAAGCCTCAAACGATTTGCAATAAGTACCACAGCTAATGATTATAATTATCAGAATCTAAATTTGTAATGATTATCAAGAATTGAGACTCATTTATAATATATCGGAGCTATATATATGCATGAAGAAATTTAAATTTAGATAGCTTCAATGTTAGAAAGGTAATTGTTATGTATCAAGACTAGAGATTATGAAGTATTAGGGTTATGATTAAAAAGTATCAGAGCTGAGATGTATATATTATGATACTCAAGAAGTATACCAGAACTTAAACATATTTGAAAGACATACATATCAGCATGAAGAGTATCAGAGCAAAGACAACAAAGAAAAAACTTTAAGAGTATCTATACTTGAAACATGTGTCAAGAGAATAGACGGTATTTGAAGAAAATTAATGGGTCAGCAAGAGTATATAAATATCTGGGCATAGAATTGAAGGGTATATAACAAGGATAGAAGAACAAAAGCTCCCCCTCAATATATGATCCGAAATACTAATTTTCAAAAAGATTTTTGAGAAATTTTTTTAAAAAATTATAGATTTAGTAATTTTCATTCTCTCTCCCCCTTACTCATTGCTTTCTTCTTAACTAAAAAATCTCTTTAAAATTTTGCCAATGCTCTCCCTTTGAATTTAATTTTCATTAATTCTCCAATAATTTTCTTTACCATTAATTCTCCCCCTCAATCTTTTATTAATTCTCTCCCTTTTTGTCATCATTAAAAAGGTAAGAAAAAGAATAAAGCAAACATGAAACATTGCATTATAGTAAGAGTACACACACAAATTTGAAAAAGTCAATATATATAAAGAACTTCAAAGATTGGATACATTAGATTCAGAAATGTGATACATAAAACATAATTTAATACATACATACATACATAAAACATAATAGGCACTGAGATACAGACTGACTAATAGACAGACCAACCCTTGGGGATACTCTCCTCATTAGAGGAAGACCCAATCTTAAGAATGATGGGACCTGTAACCCTAGAAGGTCTGGGTCACAGCCACATCGGTCGAAGATCAGAAAGTCTGGTCTGGGTAGGTCTAGGTGCATCGCCATGGCCTCATCTTCTGCATATAGTATATGCTTGTCCTCTAACTGGTACTGAAGAGGATGAGGCAATATCAAAGGCAAGAGCAGCAACTATGACAGGAACAATAGTTGTGTCAGTGATCGAGTGAAGTGGGATGGGATGGTGATGAGTGATGTGCCATGCTTGTCTTGATTAATATATATATATATTGTATTTTGAGAGCAATAACTGATATCCTAACAGCAAAAACAAATACAAAGATCTAAAGAAAATAAAGTGACAACTAGTTATCAAAATTACCTACCCGCATGCAGATCTTGTCAAATAACTATAAGAGAGGATCGTGGTGATTGAAAAACCACCCTATATTAGGTTACCTACTTTCAAATTTTAGATCTAGAGGAAGGGAAGGGGTTTAGATTTACCAATACGCTTTGAAACTCCCTCGGTTGAAGATCTAGATCGCAACACTCTAGGGTTGACGAACCCGACTCCAAAATCGATTGATCCAGCGTCTGGACTCCAATCACACCGGTTCCAAAGCAAGGACTCCGATCTTTAGAGTTAGATCTCGAAAGGATCTACAAAAAATATCAGAGTTGATTACTAGGAATGTGCTAAGAATGCCATGAACTCAGAAAAATAGAATTAAAGGGGGAAGAAGGTTGGCGTCAAGGTTGATTATGCTCCCGGGGTCTTCTTCTTTGACTTGCTTTAGGATTCTTTTCAAAGGATTGGATGTAAACCTTAAAGAGTCTTCAAATGGCAAATTTGGTGGAAAGAATGGAACCGATAAGTATAGAGTGTCACACCCTACAAAACTTGGACGTCGTACCCAAGTTGTTCTAGGCGTCTCACCTAGCACCTTTAAGCAAACTAGCTGTGAAGGAATTGGAGAAAATGCAACAACACTTTGTCTTTTCATTACTCAAAATATCATGCTTATAAAAAAAGGTTTTGGGCTCTATTTATAGCCTCATTACAAGTAGAAAGATAGATTGAAATTCAAATTCAGAATAAAAGAAGAGGGAATTACAAATTTTGAGGTTTTGGAATAGGTGCCAATACTTCATAAAGATGGTTATTTTGACTTGATCTTCCACCCTTTAATTTGATATTCTCCCTTTTCTTTCCTTGGCTGATTGAAGTTAAATTGCCGCATCTAAATGGGAGTGGAGCCCACCTAAAACACCTCCAAGAGAGAGAATTCATGAGGAGAGGAAGAGAATTTGTGAAAGGTAGAAAAGCTTTAGCCAACTTTCTTAAATGCCTTCAAAGCTTGTGCCTCTTAAATGCCTTCAAAGCTTGTGCCTCTTGAATGCCTTCAAAACTTGTGCCTCTTAAATGCCTCCGATGCAATTTTCAAGAAACTCCCTCCACCTTCAAAGCTCCTTAATTGCTACCTTCATAAAGCTCCTTCCACCAATTTTAACTCTTTGTTTGATGAGAGAATACGTGAAAGGTTTTCTTGGAGGAAAGAATAGGCATGGAGCTTCCTTTTTTCAAGTAGCCAACCAAATAAATGTAGATGTGGACCCCTCTTAACTTCCTTCATGTGATGTAGACTTAGTCAACTCCATACAAAAATAACTTAGGTCCCATTTAAACCCAAAATGGACCCAAAAACTAATTACTAGACCCAAACAATAATTTAAATCCAATTGAGACCCAATTGGACTAATTACAACTTCCTCATAATCCCAAATACAATTTTATTGGACTCCATAGACTTCAAATTGAAATTCAAACAGACTCAAATTGCTTCTTTCTAGCTCTGGTGTCCCTACCATCGAGGGTGTGTTATCAAAAATAGGACTTGAACCAAGAACATGGAAACTAGGTACATAAAGACCTAGCTCTCGGATCAAGGATAATATGGAAGGAACAGGTGGAGTCCTAGTAGAAATACTAAGAATAGGTGTGGATAAATCTGTGTCAAGAGGGTCTGTATGTAGTACAGGTGTGATAGCAAGAGTGCCAGGTGGGTCAGGAATGGTGGATGAGCTGGATAGGATGGAGTCTGGATAGATGACCTAGAATGATCTGGAATAGGAGTTCTCGATACGTCGGCAGCAACATCCGACTCGGGCTCCGCCATAAAGTCTCCAATGTCAAACTCGGTGAAAGAGTCACCTTGGCCATCTCCTATATCTGGTCCTGGGGCTGAAGGTGCTAGTGGAGTAGGTGGTGCTGGAGGAGAATCTAAATGTGTAGAGGATGATACTCTGCTCGAAGATAGTCTATCCAATGTAGCCAATATAGTAGTGATGCCATCACTCAATCCTCTATGTCTCTCTCTCATCTCCATATGAATATGGTCAACTCGTTGTCGAATAATCATAACCTCTATCTCTATGTGAGTGACCCTTTCATCCAAACTATCTCCAATACCTGGCATCTCGTCTGTGCTAGAGTAGCTGGCTCGAATTGAGCGCAGGCTCGGGCTGAGTCTCTGGAATGTCTCTCTGTGGCTCAGACGGCCCTACCTTATCAGTGAAAATTTGCTCCTCCTCTATGGCCTCCTCTTATGCATCAGTGGTCTGACCAAATACCCGTCGTCTCCACTGACCTCTGACAAGATGAAAACCCATCCTGTAGAGGGATTTCTCATCGTAGACATCAGTATGTAGCAATAGTCTATATGGCTCTCCATCTATAATGACTCCATATGCCCTGAATAAGATCGTCAAACCCATACCATAGGGCAAGCACAGTCTTCGACTCGAAGTAGCCTCAATCATCTGATGTACCATCAAAACCTGGAGGCATACTAGAGTGTGTTGAATCAGTGAAACCATCATCAACAACTCTCGCTCCATGATGAAGTCAAAATGTCTGGTCTTTAGCAGAAGAATCCGAGCAATGATATGATGTAACAGCCTCATCTCCGGTGAGAGTTTGGAGATGAGGCTACCACTATATCTCTCTCCCTCAAATCATCAGTCTCAAACATACAATGGAGTCCACTCGTGCGATCCACTAGTGAGTCTACCATAGAACCTCTCATGGGAATCTCCCAGACTCTACTCAACACCTCAACTGTAAGTGGAATCTCAGTACCTTGAACCTTTACTATCCAACAATCTGCTCCTCTAGCTAGAGACCGTAGAACTCTCTAATCAAACCAAGGTAAAATCTTTCAAATAAAGAGCAGAAATGTGTCAGGCCAGCATCTCTCAACCACTATGCAATCTAAAAATGATGCTGGTCCAGGAAGTCAAAGTCAACTCGCTGTCATCCAACTATGGCCTTAGAGGCCATCCTATTAGCTGTAGGAACTGGTGGTCTAATTGGAATGTCTGGCTAGACCTTGGGCTTTGCTGCCACTGGATCCTCATGTCATGCCTTCGTCCATTGCTCGGCCTCCTGAACTGATGGACGAGGTCTCCTCATAACTTGCTTTTGGGGACCCATTTCCAAACAAAAGGAATAGAAACAATCTAGGGTAAGAAAGACAAGAATTTCATGGTAAAACCATGAGGAAATGGTGAAGAAATAGTGAAAAGAGGGAAGAAATTGCTTCAAACAAGAAATCAGGAAGGAGGAATAGTGATTGGAGTCGAATGGAGTTCGGGATATGGCTTATGGATGAGTTGGCTCAGGGTTTTGGAAAGAAATTTTGGAAGAAAATTCTTGGATTTTTCTATTTGTTCTCAGGTTCCCGCCGTTCAAGTGTCGACTCACGACTACAGGTCAAGTGTCAACACTTGGAGGTGTCGACACTTCAAAGTATTGACACTTCGACAAAAATCTGAAAAAAATGGAAAAAAATCATATAAAATTAGGAAAATTGATTTCAAAAGATTATAAGTGATTAATCATGATTTTGAACAATATTTAAACAAATAATTTCAAGGGTAATTTGAAAGATTATGAAGAGATCAAAAATTCAATCAAAAGGATTAATGTCCCCTAGCTCTCTTCTAATTATACAGAACCAATCTTCTTTGAGAGGTTTAGTCAATATATCAGCCAATTGCATTTCAGTGCACATAAATTCAAGCATAACATCATTATTTTCAATACGATCTTTAATAAAATAGTGTCTAATCTTAATGTGTTTACTTCTAGAATGCTAAACAGGATTTTTAGTTAGATTTATAGTACTTGTTATTAGGAAATATGTCCCAAAGCCAATTTCTACTGTACACATTTGTACATTTGATGTAATTGTATATGAATTATATTATTTAATAAAATATTTATTCTGGCAGTTCATCACTATTTCATCTTTCTGTAATGAGTTCTTGAGTGATGAAGTTCTTAGGACTATTTGTATGTGATATAGAGAGGATATATCATATAGTCCTAAAATTGTTCGCGACCAAATGATACACTTATTTCAGGATGATGGTATATCAAGTATAGGTCATTGTGTGCCATAGTCGTTGGTTGTCCTCTTAACCAAGGAGTGTGGAGACACTGCTATGGCATGCAGATGTTGTGTTTGACATTTCATCGAACGTGACCCATCTGTACTTTTTTCTGCCTAGAGTTTTGATATGGACGTAGTTATCCCTCAGACATGAGATCGTCATGGTAGCTTGCGAGCAACTCACTGTACTTTGGTATGGACTATCTGGATTTCTAATCCAGGGATGAAAGGTTTCTGGGTACAGTTAAGTACTCGTGTAGCAGTGATCGGATCAAGATGGAATTGACCCCTCTAAAGTGTTTGGAGCAGATATCTTACTGTGTTTCAATTTAGCAAAACCTTGGCCAGGGTAGTCTCTGTAATGTGTTACAGGACTTATGAGATTGAGACACATAGTTGATGGACTTTATGGGTTGGGTAGTTTAACCCTAAGTCTTCTTGAGCATTGAGGTCAAAGGGATTAATTACTAGGTTTCCATGTCTCCTGGTTCTTGATTATTGCTCTGTAACTTCGACCTATCCGGACGTCGGGTGTCATTGCTAGATGGTGACTTTGACTGGTATTGAAAATGTTCCAGTGCTACCGGCTTAGTGTTCGAACCTATGGGGTCACACACTATAGGGGTTTCTACTTGATCTAATGATCGGAGAACGATTGGGAATCGTTCATTGACTCACAAAGGAAAAGTGTTTTTCTGTACCCAAGTGTCGACACTTAATATTCTTGAAAGTGTCGACACTTGTATAAGTGTTGACACTTGTTGATTTCGTAAGTGTCGACACTTGATGTCACAAAAGGTTGTGACATAAAATTTTCACTAATAGTTGGTGATGCATGGAGGTGAATTAAGTAATGTGATTACTTGATAGTCCAATTTGATTGAGCTATAAAAATCTGAAACGAATCAAATAGGATTTGGTTCAAAATAGGTTTGGGTCCAATTGGGTTGAACCCAATGTATGCACACTTGATCCAATTGATTTCAGTTATGAACTGAAATCAATTAACACATTAATTTGAATTTAAATAAGTTTAAATTCAGTTTTGGGGAGTTATGTAACTTTCCATGACCATAACTCCCCATAACTATCCATTACCACACCATTATCATCCATAACTCCCCACTCTCCCTCTCCCTCACCATCTATATAATGGGCTGAAATGGGAGGACGAAAATAAGGAAAAATTCAGCAAAGAAATGCTGAAAAAATCAAAAGGAAGAAAGAGAAGAAACTAGGAAAGGTTCTAGTTTTATGGGTGTGAGATTTTTGGAGAAGAGTGGGCATATTTGTACCTAGTGATCTAGGTCTTGAGATTGAGTATTTGGGAAGGGTTTCAATCACTTATTCTCCATCTCTTGAGTTTCTTCATTCATTCGGAGAGTCCGGCATCGAAAGAAGAAAAGGAGTTTCGATCAAATTATTCCAGAACAAGCTAGCACTTGGAGTGGAAGTAGATTTTGAAAGAGCCCTGGTGTGAACCACCTGTAGAGGCCGGACACGTGTGTGGCTAAGCAGAGTTCTTCCTCCTACTCCTGGATCTTTCGCAGCGGAGAGCATCTCTACTTCATACGAGGTATGGTTTTACATATATAGATATGTAGCTTTGAAATGTTCATAACATGAATTCATGATTTCATAGTTTATATTAATCATTCATGCAAGTTCTTGGGATAAGTAGCATAGAAAAGTTTTAAAAGCATGCTTAGATTAAATGTTAATCTTCTCGATAATGCTTCCGCTGCATGTCATTTTAAAAAGTTTTAAAATGGAAAGCATGCTCGCTACTAGTTTTCCTTTCACTTGTATTATCATATCTTATAGGTGTCTTAGTTAATTTGATTCCAAAATCTTCAAGTTATTGCTTAATCCATAAGATTTGAGCACAATAACTTCTAGCTGCAATATATTCAGCCTCAGTTATAGACAGTGCAACCGATGTTTGTTTCTTGCTAAACCATTAAATTAAGTTAACTCCAAGAAATGGCAAGCTCCACTAGTACTTTTTCTATTTAATTTATATCCAGCAAAGTCAGTATCAGAATAGCCAATTAAATCAATTGAAGAATTTCTAGAATATCACAGACCAATATCAATAGTACTAGATATGTATCTAAGAATGCGCTTCTTAACAGCCATTAAATGAGATTCTTTAAGAGCAGACTGATATCTAGCACACATGCAGATACTAAACATGATATCTGGTCTACTAGCAGTCAAGTACGGTAATGAACCAATGATACCCCTATACAATTTTTGATCAACATTTTTACCAAATTCAACTTTATCAAGTTTACAAGAATGGCTTATAGGTGTACCTATTTGCTTGATTATTTCCATCTCAAACTTCTTTAAGATTTTTCTTGTATACTTAGCTTGGTTGATGAAGATCATTTCTCTCGTTTGCTTGATTTGAAGTCTAAGGAAGAAGCTTAGTTCACCCATCATACTCATCTCGAACTCTCCCTGTATAAGCTTGGTAAACTCTTGACCAAGTATTTCATTAGTAGCACCAAAAATAATATCATCAACATAAATTTGTACTACTAAGAGATCATTATTTTTGTTTTTCAAAAACAAGGTAGTATCAACATGGCCTCTAGAGAAATCATTTTTAATCAAAAACTTGTTGAGTCTTTCATACCATGCTTGGGGTGCTTTTTTCAAAACATAAAGTGCTTTGTGAAGTTTAAAAATATAATTAGGATATGCATGATTTTTAAATCCAGGTGGTTGTTCAATAAAAACTTCTTTAGCTATATAACCATTTAAGAATGCACTTTTAACATCCATTTCAAATAGTTTGAAATTCATAAAACAAGCAAATGCTAAACGTAATCTAATGGCTTCAAGTCTAGCTACTGGAATAAAGGTTTCATCAAAATCAATTCTTTTTTCTTTATTATAACCCTAGCTACTAGTCTAGCTTTGTTTTTAGTAAATATTCTATTTTCATCTAGTTTATTCTTATACACCCATTTTGTGTCAATTATTGAAATATTAGATGGTCTTTCTATCAGTGCCCAAACTTTATTTCTTTCAAAATGATTTAATTCTTCCTGTATAACAATTATCCAATTTGGATCTTTTTCTGCTTCTTCAATACATTTAGGTTCAATTTGAGAAACAAAAGAAATGTAATCACATTTATTTTTAATAGATGATCTAGTTCTTACCCCTCTTGATGGATCACTAAGATTAATTTCTTAGGATGTCCATGAGCATACCTCTATTCTTTTAGTAGATCTTTGTGCTTTGGTGAGAATTTTGTGGCTTCTTTTTCATCCTTCTTATTTTGATCTTCTTCATCCTCTTTGGAAGGGGGATCATACAAGTCAGCTTTTTTAGTCCTTCAGTACCTGCACATGCATCAAAAGTATCCTCTTTTCTAGAGGATTTGTTAGTAGACTCTTTAAATATTATATGCACTGATTCTTCTACTAGCAGTATTTTTTTATTAAAAACTCTATATGCTTTGCTAGATATAGAGTATCCTAAAAAGATACCTTCATCTGACTTGGCATCAAATTTGCCTAAGTTTTCTTTTCCATTATTTAAAACAAAGCAACGGCAATCAAAAACTAGAAAAAATTTCAAAGTAGGTTTTTTTCTTTCCAAAGTTCATAGGATATTTTTTTTAAAATAGGTCAAATTAAAATATGATTTAAAATATAACAAGCAGTATTAATAACTTCAGTCCAAAAATATCTTGGAAGATCATTTTCAGAAAGTATTGTGTGTGCCATTTCTTTTAAAGTCCTGTTCTTTCTTTCTACCATCCCATTTTGTTAAGGTGTCCTAGGTGCAGAAAAATTATGATCAATTTCTTTTTCATTACAAAAATTTTTGAAATCTTGATTTTTAAATTCAGTACCATGGTCACTTCAAATACAAATAACTGAAGTGCCTTTTTTATTTGAAACTTTTCGATAAAACTTCAAGAAAGCTGAAAATAATTCATCTTTAGGAGCCAAAAATAAAAACCCATGTAAATCAAAAAAAATCATCTACTATAACTAATCCATATCTCTTGCCTTCTAGGATTGTTGTCCTAGTTGGTCCAAAGAGATCCATATAGAGGAGCTCTAATGGCCTAGAAGTTGAAACAAAATATTTTGGTTTGAAAGATGTTTTTGCTTATTTTCCAAATTGACATGCTTCACATATTTTATCTTTTTCAAAACTAAGTTTTGGTAAATCTCTTACTAAATCCTTTTTGCATAATTTTGAAAGAAGATGCATGCTTGCATGACCTAATCTACGATGCCAAAGCCAACTAGTCTCATTAATTATGGAATTCATTGTAACTAGGCATTCATCATCAGGTAAAGGTAAATTATCTAAATCAACAAGATAGATATTGCTATGCCTATTTCCAATGAATTTCACTCCATTATCATCAAGATTAGCAACCATGTGAAAAGATGATTCAAAAATAACTTTAAAACCTTCGTCGCAAAAATTGACTAATATAAGCAAATTATATTTCAATCCTTTAACTAATAAAATATTATCTATAAATGTAGAAGGGGAGATGTAAACTTTACTGATACCAATGATTTTTTCTTTACTATTATCTCCAAAAGTTACACTCCCTCCATTCAGTGCCTCAAGAGAAGTAAATTGCTTCACATCATAATCTTTTCTTTGATTGCAAGGCACACCTGCAAAACAAATTAAGTTTTCATTTTATGTACCCAAGCCATCTTGGATCCTTTTGGGTTAGTACTAAAGGGGTTCCTTTTGGAATCCAAATATTTCTAGAATTAATTCTAAGATCACATTGATATGCTTTATGACCTAACTTTTTACAAGAATAACATGTAATGCTAGAGGATGCAGGTATAAAAAAACTCTTGAAATATTTCTGCTATTTTTGAGGTCTAAAACCCAAACCTACTTTATTGAAAACTGCTCTTTGATTGTTCAATAAAAGATTTAGCTTTTCAAAACTATATGTAAATTTTTCAACAAAGGGTTTAACTTTGTCAACCTCATTTTTGAATTTCTGATTTTCTTCCTCAAGGTCTTTATTTTTTTTTTTAAGTTCATTGTTTGAAATGATGACCTTGGGTCTTTTTAAAATCTCAATTTTTATTGATAAAGCATTCTTTTTTTTTTCTAAAACATCAATCTTAGTCTTTAAATCATTATTTGCATTTATAAGATTGGTATTTTCATAAGAAGATGAACTAGCATGCTCTTTCAACTTTTTGTTTTTAATTTTTAGCAATCTATATTCATGCATGAGCTCATCAAATTCATCTCTAAGTTCATTAAATATAAATTCAGGTTCAAAGTCAGAATGTACCTCATCTTATTGAATCATGAAGCAAAGATTGGCAACTTCGATTTGTTCTTCTTCAGAACTGGAGTCCTCACTATCACTCCAAGTTGTCATCATTGTCTTCTTTCTAAATCTTCTCTTGGACTTCTTTAGGAGAGGATAATCAAACTTATAATATCCGGGCTTCTTGCATTCAAAGCAAATTGGTCATTCCTTCTTCTTTTCTTTTTTCTTTTCTTTTCCCTTTTTCTTGTTAGGTAGAGACTTCTTTTTGTAAGAGAATTTATTTTTTCTCATAAACCTTCTAAATTCTCTTGCAATGAGTGCCTCTTCATCCTCATTTTCTACTTCTTCAGATTCCTCACTTGAAGACTCTTCTTGTGTTGTAGATTTGAAAGTAATAGTCTTCTTCTTTTTATCCATATCCATTACCTTTTGCTTCAGGTTCAACTCATAAGTCATGAGTGAACCTATAAGTTGCTCCAATAGAAGTGTCTCAACATCTTTGACTTCTTGAATAGCTGTCACTTTCGGATCTTAAGATGTTGGCAATGACTTGAGAACTTTATTTACAAGGTCAGCATTAGACATAGTCTTGCCAAGACTTCTCATGCCATTTATAATATTTATAAATCTAGTATACATATTAGTAATAAATTCATTAGGCTCGATTCAAAACAGCTCATAAGTATATACAAGCATATTAACTTTAGTATTTTTCACTTGATCGATATCCTCATGATAACCTCAAGTGTGTCCCATATTTTTTTAGTAGAGGTGCATGTGAAAATCCTATTAAATTTCCTAGGATCCACTATATAATATAATAAATTCATTGCTTTCGTATTAAGCTTAGATTTTTTAATATCATTTTCATCCCAATCCTCTTCAAGTTTTGGGATGGAAACGCAATTAACAATGACTGAGAGAATATGAAGACCTTTATCTATAACTTTCCATCAATTGTAATCAATTGAATGCATGTAAATTCTCATACATGTTTTTCAATACGTGTAATTAGTGTCATCAAAGTAAGGAGGTCTGTTTAAGGCTTGTCCCTCAACTACACTAGAACCAAGTAGGGCTGCCATAAATCTTTACTCAAGGTGGTTAGACCTATAAGCTAAGAACGTGGCTCTGATACCACTTGTTACCTAGCAAGCAATCCAAGAGGGGAGGTGAATTGGGTTTTAAAAACTTTTGCAAGTATGTGCCAATTCAAAAACTAATTAGGTGCTAGTGAATTACAAGTATTTATGTGCTATTTAAGAGTATGCAGTAGAAATAAGTAAGTAAATGCAAAGTAAATAAAGACAAACAATAAGGCAGCAAGCAACCACAAATACAATAATATATAATGGTTCGATGCACACCAAAGTACCTATATCCACTTCCCAAGGTCTACTTAGAAATTTCACTATAATATTCCTTGATTATAATCATTTAGTTTTCCGGACTCACTAATCAAAATCCAACTTGTTTTCATCGAGAATACAAGTCAAAACCCCTTTGATTTTACGGGCTAACTAAAAACCTAGTTGGTTTTGTGACTTAGACTCACCAACAACCTCCTTGGTTTTATCACTTATGCTAACCAAAAACCTCCATTAGTTTTGTCACAAAAGCTCACCAACAAATCTCAACTCTAGTTTCAATTCCCTTGAAACTAGAAAATAATAACAAGATTCAAGTAGAATATATGAAATACCAAAAGGTTTCAAATAAAACCAAATATTTCTTTGAAGCTCTTTAATTGCTATTGAAAATACTTGTCTTCAAGTTTTTAAAGCTTTAAATAATGCTTGAATGGTTGGAATTGAATGCTCTTGAATGCTTGAAGACTTAACTTCTCTCAAAAGTAATGAACTCTCAATGGATAATCAATAAAATCTCATTCATTACTTCCCTCTTGAGTTTAATCCACTTTAAATATGTTTCCATGCATCAAATGGTAGTTTTTGACCATTGGAAAGGTGAAACTAGATGTTGGGAGGTGAAAAGGATAATTTTGTGCTTTAAAAAACTAGCTGTTATTGTTCAGCAGAACTGCAAGTGTCAATACTTCAAGTCATGAGTCGACATCTTAAGTGATACTTGGTCTCCATGAGTCAATATTTAGTTCAAAAAATGTTTCTTGAATCTCTCTAGAAATTTCAAGTGAGTCGATACTTCTTCTGGTGAGTCGACACTTAAGTTGACACTTGGCTTTCATGAGTTGACACTTGAGAGAAGTTGAAATTCAGCATATTTTATATAATTTTTGTCTCAGGCCTTGAGTTAATCCTTGAGCCAACACATGAGTCGACACTTGAGCTCCATGAGTCGACACTTCGAGCATGCCATCTGAAACTTCTTCTACGTATCAGCTTAAGCTTCTGTGAGTTGACACTATGAGTCAACCTTCACATTCATGAGTCGATACTTGGCTGAGACTTTTAGAAACTTGATTGAAACTCTGCTGAATCTTCTTCAAACTTAAAACTTAAGTCCTTTCAAGTCATTCTTATATACTTAAGTCCATTTAATATTAAGATTTTATCCATAAAGAAACTTCTTCAACTATTGGACAAGCAATTTAACCAACTAACTTGATGAGTACCTTTTTCTGATAAAACATACTTTAACAAATAGTTAGTACTCAAATATACTTAAGTATTTTGTTAATTATCAAAATCAATACAGGAGTCAACCAAATTGATCGCTTCAAGTCCTTAGATTTATGCTTTATTATATTTCAATTTAGTAAAATCTTAGCCAGGATAATCCTTGTAATCAGTCACAAGATTTATTAGATGAAATATAGCATGGATGACTAATTAAGGTTTTGATAGTTTGCCCTGATGTTGTCCTAAGCATAAGGATCAAAAAGATGAATTATATGGTAACTATATGCTAAGGTTCTTGAATGTTGCTTTGTAATTATTCGATCTATTTAGATATGAGGTATCACTGCTTGATGGTCCTTTGATTAATACAGGAATTAGTTCCTATACTACTGGCTTAGTGGTCGAACCTATGGAGTCATGTACATAAGTCGAGCAATGTAGGAGAAGGCTTGATCTAAGATCTATTTGTTTAATTTGGAAGTAGGTGACTTGATTAAAACAAATAGTCTTAACTAATAAGAATTAATTTATAGGTCATATTGAATTAAATATTGGCAATGTCTAGATAGCACTGGGCACTAGTTGTAGGGTTAATTCCAGGATTGTACTTGAATTAATTTGTGATCCAAGATTTTAAAGAAAAATTAGTTTAAATCTTAATTTGATTAGGATTTGAATTTTGGACCAATTTTAATCTTATTTTTAATAAGGTTATGGAGGGGATTGGGTTTGAGTCTAATGTGGTTAGGACCCAGATCAAGTTTTATGTCCATGCCCAATTTTTATTTCTAAGTTTGGAATTCAAATAAAAAAAACCTTGTGCAGTAGCAAATAGAAATCATGGAATAGAATTTTGATTTCTATTCACATGAATGGAAATCAAATTTCTATTCATGCCATTCATGTCATTGTTCACTGATTGGGTTTATCCTAGTTTGGATTTTGAATCCAAATGAGTTTTAGGACATCTTCTTAAGTTCTGGCCCATTCCTCCCAAAAATGTTATCAAGAAAAGTTTTTGAGAAGGTGAGTACTAAGACTATTAATTATCTTAATTTAAATATTAAAATAAATATTAACTAATATATATTTATTAAGAATTGATACTTTTTATTAGGTGTTGTATAGAAAAGAAGTCCATAGATGGAAAGAGCTCAATTTTTGGAGTACAATGGCATAAACAGCACTCAAATCGGAGTTCGAATGAGCCCAAAATTCAAGTTTGATGTTTATTAAAAAAATGTACACATTTTTAAAGTAGCCAATCCACCATAGACCGATCGTTAGGACTACATAATATGGATTGGTCCACCAGCAGCCATTGCTATTGGTCCATGGGGCTGTTTCTTGGACCATCGACCTTTTCAAGCACTAATTTCATTGGAGATGCCGTTCGGTCGCCACCTATGGCTAGAGGAGATACCGGGAGCTTGTTTCTTGCCGAGAGAGGCCGCCCAAGCACTATCCTTCACGATTCACCCTTTTTATTCTTGTCTCCATTAGGACACCATCATTGCCCCCTTATTCATCGCCATCCGTCCACCATCGTCGCTCCCTGCACCACCTCATGCTGCCTCCACCCGTCTGCTTCTTCCTATCATGCCACCAAGTCCACAGCAACATCCTCCCTTGTTGATTAGTCTCCCTGCCACCATGCCAACCACTGCATGCCACCTCACACTACCGCATCATGCCGATGTCTATCCACTCTGATGGAATTGGGGGAAGCTCTCCAAATCCCAATGGAAAAAATGATCTAGGATCTGGGATTTGGTGAGAGTCCGGTTGGCACTCCATTTGCCCGAGAAGGAAGGGAGCATCGATCATCCCATCAAATTGCACATCGGATGGCTAAGATTTCTCCTTGCGATATTTGGCTAATTTTAAGCCAATTGACTCCAGATTTGATTGAGAGAAAGTCTTAGATAAGCTCTATAAAAGGAGGACCCCAAGAACCCAGAAAGCCATCATGAATTCTACCAGTAATATTTTATTTTATTTTTCTTCCTGTAATTAGTTTAGGCTTTGAGAGAGAGGGAGAGAAATAAAGAAAAGAGATTCTTCAAGAAAGGATGTGTTGTGACAGAGCCTTGAATCCCCAAGAAGTGTATCCAGGAGCCATGCTCAATTGAGGTGCAATCTATAGGAAAGTACATGTTTTTGAACTTTTGTTTTGTATTTATCTTTCTATTCTATGTAATTAAATAAAGCTTTAAATTTCTTTTACACTCTTTTTTATTTGATATCCTACAATTAATTATCTTGGTGGGATGAATCATGATCCTAGCATAATATAATTCATGCTCAATATAGATAATTGATTCTAGGATTTTCATCTACTTATCTTATTAGGATCTTTTCAACTTAATCGTTGGATAGCCTATACTTGTAGGACGGGCCATGATCCTAATAAGATATAATTCATACTCGATAAGATAGCCTATGCTAGGGATGAGTTTGAAGGATTTTGAAACAATTATGAATTTTGATTGCTTAAATTATAACATATGCATGACTTGTGTTTGTGATTACCTGAAAATCCAAAGACATCTTTTTATCATATAAATCCCTCGATCTCATGTTTAATTTTAAAGTATTTTATGGTATAACCTAGATTACTTAGATTAGAGTTTTGAAGTTCAACTTGCTAATCTTATGATATAGCTTACCACATTCTATAGACTTAGTGACTGGTCCATGATGGACCAGTTGCTTTAAAATATATGCATTTTAAATAAACTTCAAACTTGCATTTAAGGTTTATTCGAACTCTGATTTGAGTGTCGTTTGCACCATTGAACTCCAAAAATTGAGCTCTTTCCATCTATAAACTCTTTTTCTATAAATCTCTAATAAAAAATATCAATTTTTAATAAATATATATTAGTTAATATTTATTTTAATATTTAAATTAGGATATTTAATAGTCTTATCAATGAGGTTTTCATATATCATAAGAGTTTAAAATATATTTTTACTTAAAAGGAGTTGAACATGAAGCAAAAAGGATGGTTCGAATTACTAAAGGATTATAACCTGACTATCAGTTATCACCTAAGAAAAGCAAATATTGTAACTGCTGCTTTGAGTAGAAGATTTTTTATAAAAAGAACATTCTATTGGATTTGGAAAGATCTAATATTGAGATACGATTATAGAAATTTGAAGCTCAACTTGCTAATCTTATGGTATAGTCTACCCTATTTGAAAGAATTAAGTCATCTCAAAAGAAGGATTTAAAATTATAGAAGATCAAAGAAGCAATAGAGTCTAGTGCCCAATCTAAATTTTGTGTACATATGGATTGTTCTTTAAGTTTCAATAGCTAATTATATATCCCTAAAATTTTAGAATTAAAGAATGAGTTTTAGAGGAGGCTCACAATTTGGCTTAGACCATGCACTTGGGAGGCACTAAAATGTATAAAATTTATGAGAAAACTTTTGGTGGTCTGGTTTGAAAAAATATATAGCATAATATGTGGCTTAGTGTTTGGTGTGTTAATAAGTAAAAGCTAAGCATCAGAAACCTACTAGACCATTGCAATTCCTCTTGATTACTAAGTAAAAATGGGAGCATATTATTATGTACTTTCTGAGGGGTTCGCCCAAAACCCCTTAAGGTAATATTGCAGTGTGAGTAATTATTGATCAATTGACAAAAAGCCCACTTCTTACCCTTTATAGTTAGCCTCTTCTTAGAGAGATTGGCAAGCTTGTATACAAAGCAAATCATGAGACAGCATGGATTCTGGTAACTATTGTGTCAAACCAGGATAGTAGATTTGTTTCGTAATTTTGGAAGAGTCTTCACAAAGGTTTAAGTACCAAATTAAATTTTAGCATGACATTCCACCCCCAAACTAATAGACAATCAAAATGGACTATCTAGATTTTAGAAGATATGCTAAGAGCTTGTGTCATGGACTTGGAAGGTTCTTGGAAAAGACATTTGTCATTGATAGAATTTGCCTACAATATTAGTTATAAGCAAGCATCTAGATGGGACCTTTTGAAGTGTTGTATGGTAAGAAGTACAGATCTCATATTTACTGGAACAATATAAGAGAATGAAAGATATTGGACCCAGAAATAGTGTAGCGAACAAGGTACAAGTGATGAGAGAATAATTTTGCATAGTTTAGAGTAGACAAAAGAGCTATGCTAATAATAAAAAAAAGAGAGCTGGAATTTCAAGTAGGTGACAATATTTTCTTAAGAATTTCTTCCACTAAATATGTGATGAGATTCAATATGCATGGAAAATTGAGGTTGAGATATGTGGTTCCTTTTAAAATTTTGGACAAGGTTAGGGAAGTAGCCTATCGATTAGCATTACCACTAGCTCTATCAACTATGCATAATATACTTCATGTGTTGATGTTAAGGAAGTATCTTCCGGACCTAAGTCATGTAGTAGAATTCAAGCCATTACATTTTCATGAAGATCTGACCTATGAGGATGTTTCAATATGGATTGTCAATAGGAAGGATCTAGTATTATGGCACTGAATTACATGAAGGTATAATAGAGAAACCATAGTGAAAGTAAAACCACTTGCAAACTTGAGGTATAAATGAAAATCAAGTATCCATGGCTCTTCAAACATTCAGGTATGTTAAGTTCAAAGAAGAAATTATTTTAAAGAGGGAGAATGTAATATCCTAGCTTGTGGGCACTTAAGCTGGCTTGAAATTACCAAACCCAATGAAAAAAAATAGGACATAACATTAGCATGTGGGTGTAGAGGAAGAAGAAGACTCTAATTGGGAGTCTTCTTCTCTCCTAATTTCCATCGAAGAGGGGGTTGATCAACTATCTAAATTGGGTTAGAGAGGCCCTAAATCTTATTTATAAATACCAATGTCCTCTCCCTTGGATTTCCATCACAAGATTCTTGGAAAATCACTACCAGTTTCAATGATTTTTTAGCTTCTTCCTTGGGACTTTACAGAGAAAGATAGCTAGTTTCCCTCATTCAACCCATGACAAACATAGGTATGAAATCTAAGCGTTTCTCTCCCTTCTTTTTGAACCTATTGCCATCATTTAGAGCTAGCAAGCTATCGGATTTGGGCAAGATTAATATTCCCCATTTTGAGTATACTTTTTGGATCCTTTCTGTCATTTGTTCAACCACCAATAGCCATGGTCACTATCGAGGTCATCTCCCCATCAACACTAGGAGTTGCCATTGGTTGCCAGTCCAAGTTCCATGATCATGGCTAGAAGAAAGATGGGTGGGGGGATGTTTTATTTAAGAAGATGAAGAATAGAAAGAGAACCATCCCTCTCCTCTCTCTTTCTAATGTTATTTTATTTTATTTTATTTTTTTCTCTCTTCTCTTTCATGGGCTAGGTTAAGGCTTTATGAGAAAAAGGGTTTAAAAGATTTGGCAAACCTCTGGAGAGTCAGTAGAAAGTCAAAACAAACAAATTTTCATATTATAATTTTATAGTAATATTGAGATTGGCTTTGTACAAGAATAATTTCCTAGGCAAAAGAATACCGAACAAGTTTCCTATCACCTAGTTTGTGGACTAGGGTGTAGATTAGAATTTAGTGTGTTAAATTTATCTTCAATAAAGATAAAGATTCATGGGCATGATCACTAGCACATATATATGCTTATACACTGCATAGTTTTGATCTTTGGACATAATCATTAGTATGAATAATTATGTTTATGTTACATGATTTTGATTTCTCGTAGCTGATATTTGTTTGTGATTGCAAATATGGTTAATGATATTTTTATATATCATATGTGGTAAGTGGCTGTTGTAGGCCACTTACCAAAGGTGAAAAGATGTATTCTAGTTCAACTACTATTCCATAGAATAGGATGAGACCAAGTGTGAAGTCCTTAAAAATCTTGGACTGAGTTGCATTTAAAGTAAAAGAAATAGGGTTTATATGAGAGACTTGCAATGAACATGCAAGAAAAGTAGAATCTAAACTAAAATAGGAAGTTGATCAAGTGGGAAAAATATCTTGAGATTTTTAAATCCATCTTGTTGATCGTTGTCATAGACAGTCAAAAATAATCTCACCAACTCAAACTATAGTTAGGATGAGTCAGGATCGTATCCTCAGGGATCAGTTAGGGTTTTGTTCACTTTCAAGATTATTTTGTTAGAGTTTTAATTAGGTTAGAAAGATAAAAGAGTGAGAATATGTTTAAACTAAGAACGAGAATTAAATAGAAATTAACAAGAATATAAAAGATATCTTGGATTTTAATTCAGTATTTAGCATTATATTAAGTACTTATTTAATATATAATTATTAAATTATGATTGATCCCCGAGTATAGCCTATTTCGCTGGATATAGAGCTTGATCCATTCCTACATCGTCATAAGCTATCAAAGTCTTTAATCATAAAAATAAAGTTTTTTTATAATCAGATTCCAAGCATAACCTATCTTGCTAGGTATAAATCATATCCTGAGACCATGACTCATTTCTACATAGTCATAAGCTATTCTAAAATTCAATTAAAGTTTAGACATAAAGAACACTGCTTGAAGTAATAAAAATAATTTTATTCATGAAAAGCAAACATTATAATCAAGCATTAATTACATAAAGAAAAAGTATAAAATATAAATACTAAAAATCTCATCTACTCTCCAAAGATGAAAATCCCTTAGCCATGCATGATCTTTCTTTCCTCTCCCTCTATGTAAGGCCCTAAAGGAATTCCAGGGGTTGATGCCTCTAGGTGGAGGTATGGGAGCATTCTTATAGGTGTTAGAAGAGGAGAAGCATTTGTATTTTTTCAATGTGAGACTAAAGAGAAAGATCATAGTAACAGCTAGGATTTATTTACAAAAAATCAATGGTTGGGTAGTAAACCAAATCTTAGTTGAAATAGATTTTAGAATCCTTCTCCAATTAACATTTGACTAACTGAAGCTTTATAGCCATTAGATTAAGATCAAATACCTAGGAATCATGTGGTCAAAGCTTCATCAAAATCGGACTGGATCATAGTCATTTGATTATTGTTGGCTTGTTAGATTAAACCTAGAATCTCAATCTTAGTCATCTTCCTCATGATCGGTTGTACTAATCAATGGTGGATCGATCATCAACAATGAAGATAGCTAGTGGTGGAGGAGAAGATGGATGTGGTGGCAAGTAGAGGAGTGGATCGAAGGTGGGGCAACGACTTTGGCACTTGGGGAAAATGAGTGATAGTGAGTGGCTGGGCAGTGTGGAGTTGCAGTGGTAAGGAGGATGGCATGTGATTATAGAGGATGGTGGTGAGAAGATGGCCAGTGATGTCAATGGGACTGCCATGGATGAGCAAAATCAAGATGGGTCTCGATGGTAGCTTTGGGTTGAGAGAAGGGGGCAATAATGGAGAGATGGTGTGTAGCAGCGAGACATGGCGGATCTCATGGACGAAGATGGTGGCACTGGGTGTTGGATGATGGCCATGGCTGATGGATGGTAGCTCAGTAGTGGTGGAAGGAGGTTGAGAGGTGATGGCCAGTGATGAGGAGGATGCCTAACGGCTTGGGTAGAGGTAGGCAATGGCAAAACAGTGATGGCCGATAGGGGATCGAGTTGAAATCCTTCCACGGTCTACAGTTCTAAACCATGGACCAATGACAATGGTTGATGTAGAATGAGCATGTGTTTTGTAAACCCAGCAACCGGTCTATGATGGACTAGCTATTTTAAAATTTATGTAAATCTTTAATAATCTTTAAACTTTGATTTCGAGCTCATTTTAAGTTTGATTCACTTCAAAATTATTTTATTTAAACCCATAAATCAAACTCTTTATATTGACAATCTTGTTTTCTATAAAAGATATATAAAAGTATCAATTTTAAATAAATAAATAATTTAGTTTTTAAATTAATATTTATATATATTTATGTAATTTAATTATCTCACCCATGAACTTGAACTTTGCCCATTCTCTAATAAAGTAAATAAATTAGCCATGTATACGAACTTGTCCTTGAATTAAAAGTTGACTTAGGCAGTCTTAAAGGTAGCTGATACCTAACTAGACTATTAAAAAGATATTTTATTGGATCACTGAGTTAATCCAATTACTAGTTGAGTGTTGATCATAGAAATTTTTGGAGATCTTCCTTACCATCCCCCCAACCTATTCTTTAAGTCTACTAACTTCATTTGAGTTGGATTTATTATCTTTTTATACTTTAGTCCTTTTTTCTTTTTTAGAAAGGAATCTAGTGCAATATCCTAATCTCTTAAGTATTAGCATCCACACCTTTTAACGTGAGCCATAATACTTACTTAGATAAAGGGGCCTGGTTACTCAATGAGGTATCACTGCTTAATAAATCTCTTTACTTTCTACCTTTTAGTGCGATCTATAATGCTTACTTCGATGAAGGGACCAGGTTAGTAAGAGTTCAAGAAGAGCTACGAGGTAAGATTGAGTTTCTAATAGGTTTTTCGGCATCACCACCTTTTGATGTGAACCACAACACTTACTTAGGTGAAGGATCCAGATTGCTTAGTGAAATAATATCAAAATTCTTTTATTTATTTTTCTTCTTTTTTCTTATAAAGAACTTTTTGTATATCTTGACCTTTCCACCCATACTCTCAATAAGAAGATTCTTTATTGAGATAAGAAAGAAGAGAGTTTTAGAATCATATTTAAAATTTAATTTGGTCAAAATCCTACCATTTGTTAGGTTTTCTTAGTAATTTGCTCCTTAGTATCTCTAAAATTATCTAGTTCGTCAATTAATCATTGATTAGGATGCCTAATTAACTTTAGATGAAAACAAAATTTGGATACACAAAACTAATTACTTCTAATTATACTCAAGGACTTAATAGATTAGTTATTCTTCCCTCCCAACTTAATCAATATTATCCTTAATAGAAAAAGAAAATAAAGGGTGCAATATGTAAAAAGGGATAGAAAAGAATACACCTGACTTAATATATTCTTGATCTAACAAGGGTCTTTTGTTGTTCTTGAAGATTTGATTATCTCGCCAACCAAGTTACCTATCCTAAAAAGAAAATAAACAAACTAAAAAGTGAAATTAAGTTCAAAAATTATGTTGCCTCCCAGGAGCACTAACTTTAAAGTCTTCAGCCAGACTTAGTAAATCTTTAGATTGTGCCAGTTGATACATCCACTAAATTATTGGGGACACCTAGCCATGGTAGATTATTGGATAAAGTTCAATCAATAATGTTCCATACTAGATTTCTTTGATATTCTTTATGTATACCTACATAATGTATCTCCTGATAATTGGTGCCAGGAGATTACTTGATTTGTAGGATAAGTGTTGTTTCTAGTATAAGGGCTAGGAGATACCGAAGGACTATATAAATTACTCACACTTTGGCATCAAAGGTGGATCTAATAAGTCACTCAACTTCTCTATATTATCAATTCCAATGCAATTCAAATATTTGCAGGAAGGACCCTTAGTAAAGTTGTCAGGGCATCATGCTTTGAGACTGCATTACTTGGTTCTTGAAGTAACATTTGGGTTGGGTAGTCTATTGGTGAGTCAGTGATTATCTCTCCAATAGCTTCTTTGGATTCATTTTATAAGCCTACAAGTCAGATTTCCTAGTCAAAGGTAACATCATATTCAAAGAATGGATCCTTAAGCATGACTAGGAGTGGCTCTTGTTCTAATGTTGGTAGGATCTCCAATAAAAAAGCTATCGGTGTATTAGAGGGAGGGGCCATTTGCTCATATTTCATGGTCCATAGAGTAGAATTGGATGGTTTTAATAGTGCATTCATTTTGTCCATGTACCCATCTATGTCAAAGCTGTCCATATCAAAATGGACTAGATAAGCTTATAGAAGGTCGTTCGAGGGTATGTTTGGGATGGTTTCTACTACAAGTCCTCTGGCATATTTATTTCATTAAACTCATCACTTTGTGGTCCCGTAATAGCATTAAACACATTCAACCTTAGCTTTTTATTTTCAAAGTATACATCCATGGCTCCCATCCTACAGTTGTTACAAGCATTGGCTATTGCAAAGAAGGGTCAGCCTAAAATGATTGAAACTTGGCTAAGATCGCTTCCTGATTCCATATCCAATACAATAAAGTCTATAGGGAAGTAGAATTCATCGACCTTGACTAACATATCTTCAATTATCTCCAGTGGTACCTTAAAAGATCTATCAGCTAGTTATAGAATTACCAACATGGACTTTAGCTCTTCAAATATAAAAGGTTTATATACTAAACTTGGAAAGAAATTGACATTTGTTCTTAAGTCTAATTAGGCTTTCTTAATAGTTAGATCTCCCATAACACAAGAAATGATAAGGGTACCAGGATCCTTGAGCTTGAGTAGAGTTATGTATCAAAAGACCGAGCTAGCTTGCTCAGTGAGGTAGACTTTCTTTGGGATGTGTGCCTAAAATCTATTTTTTAGATGCACAAATCCTTCAAAAACTTAGCATAGATTGGGACATGCTTAATGATATCTAAAAGCTAAAGATTGATATGGACTTGTTTGGATAATTTAAGTATTTCATTCATCTTAGCCTCCATTTTATCTGAAGGTAAAGATTTTTTTGAAGCACTTGGATATGGAACTCTAATCACAAGTACTGAAAAAATTAGTTCATTCCTGTCTTTAAAGTCTTCCTTATCATTAGGTAATTCGGGTTTGTTTTGAGTTTGGGTTTATGATGTATTGATCCTTAGTAGTTGCTCCAAAATCTTTCCACTTCTAAGCTCATTATAGATTTAGAGTGCTCAAGATGGGGTTCATGACCATTGAAGCTTTCAGTCCTATATTACCTTTTGGATTGCTAATAGGTTGGCAGGTAGTTTCCCTTCCTCCCTCTTGCAGATGGCTATAGCTAGTTGATCGATTTGGGCTTCTGCTTGGCTATAGATTGCATGTGGGAGTTAAGGATTTGAGAGTTGGTTTCTAGCCTAGCCAAAGCTTGCAGGACTTTCACCTCAAAATTGGAGTTATAGTTATTAGGAGAAGGTTGTGAGGCATCCTGAAATTGAGGGTATGATATGTTATTGAACTGGTGATTGGGTCTACAAGAAGCTAGGTTGACCATAGGTTGTTGCTTTTATGAGAAGTTTGGATAATTCCTCTCGCCTAGATTATATATATTTAAGTATGGATTATCTCCTGGTTTAAGAATAGTATGGGTTCGGGCTTGGTGGGCTTGTTCTTGTATAAGTTCAAGAAATTGATAGGCTACTAAGCAATCACATTTAGCATGAGGAGGACTCAAACAGATCATACAAACAACCTAGGACTGTGCACATGGGGACGAGGTGTGACCAACTTGCAAGAATCGATCAAATTTTTTGGGATAGTATACCCATAGTCTGGGATAGTGTATCCACCTTATTGTGGATGTCTATAGAGTAGCTTAACTTATATATTCTACCTCTTTTAGGACTTAGATTGGTAGTTTCTTTAGATATGGTAGACATGTAGTGCAAGGAGTTTTTGCTCAGGATCTCAAATAATTATCAAACCTCATGCTTGCTTCTAAGTCAGAATGTCCCACCACAAGAAGAATCAACCATTTGCCTATGCTTTTCTGATAATCCATCATAAAAGTATTATACCAGTTGCCATTTTGGTATGGCATGGAGTGGACACTTGCAGATGAGTTCTTTGAGCCTCTTCCAAGTTTTATAGAGCATTTTCCCCTCCAATTGGAAAAAACTAGTTATGACTTTTTAGATGTGGTTTGTTTTTTCTATTGGGAAATATTTCTTAAGAAATTTCTTCTATAGTTACTCCCAGGTTGAAATGGTCATGGAATCTAATAAACATAGCTAACATTTGGCCTTATCCTTAAGTAAAAAGAAAAATAATTTCAACCTAAAGGCCTCATAGATAGATTTTGAATCCTAAGGGTAGAGCATACTTTAAGAAATTCATCCAGATGCTATATGGGTCCGCTTGACAAGTCCATAGAAGGATGGTAGCATTTATATGATATTGGACTTAATCTCATATTGGATTGCCTCTAAAGGAGGTGCTTGGATATATGGAGAATATATATATGATGAAGGGATGAAGTACTCCCTTAATTATCGTGGTGGATCAGTCTCACTATGTGTATCTATAATCTAACCCTGCTTTATGATTTTGATTCTTTTCTTATAAGTAGAGAAGAGAGAGGAAGAAAGAAGAAAGAGAGAGAAGAATTCTATAGACAAGGATTTAAGGAGTCCTAAAGCTAAGAGAGATAGAGAAGAATTATTAGTTTTAGTTCTATATTAATTGTAATCAAGTTAACATATAATAGACTCTCTATCCTAGGATTTTCTAATTCTAGACATCTCCTAACTATTCCAAGGTCACTTTTGAGCCCTCTAAGTCAGAAACTAACTAGCCATCTAGGGATAAAGTCGATGGGGGTCTCTTGTAACTTTTCTTAGATACCAAATAAATTGGTCATGTTAGACAATAAAACCAATTGAAGAACCATATTCTTTTATTGCAACATCATCCTTGAACCCTTTTCCTAGATATTAGTTAACTAGCTAATCTTGATCCAGTCCAGCTCTTAAGATCTCTTGTCCTAGTAAGCTCGAAAGTCCTTAGGGGCCAACATTTAATTAATTTTAATTATAGGCTAAGGACAATGCAATATGAGGGTGATGATTTGTGGGCCAAAGAAGGGTGATGAAATCCCCACCTTATATTATTTAGGGGTTAGTGCCCTTAAGATGATTAATGTAGATGCAATGTAATGCAAACAAATATCAAAATACATTAGTTTAATATCTAGGTCTCTAAAAAACCTTAATAAATCATAAATTTTTTAATTTTATATTTTTTGGTGAACTAATCGTGCCGATGATCCTTAGCAATGGCACCAAAATTTGATTGCTATCATAGGTAGTCAAAAATAATTTCACCAACTCATACTATAATTAAGGTAAGTCAGGATCGTATCCTCATAGATCAATTAGGATTCTGTTCACTTTCAAGATTATTTTGTTAGAGTTTTAATTTTAGAAAAATAAAAGAGTGAGAATATGTTTATAACTAAAAATGAGAATGAAGCAGGAGATTAACAAGAATATGAAAGATATCTTAATTTTTGATTCAGTATTTAGTATTATATTAAATAGTTATTCAATATGTAATTATTAAATTATGATTGATCTTCAAACATAGCCTATCTCACTACATACAAATATTGACCTATTTCTATGTGCTATTAGCTATTTAAAGTCTCTAATCATATAAATAAAGTTTTTCTATAATCAGATTCTAAGCATAGCCTATCTCACTGAGTATGAATCGTATTTTGGGATCATGACTCATTCTATGTGTCATAAGCTATTTTAAAATTTAATTATAGTTTAAACATGAAGAACATTACTTAAAGTAATGAAAAATAATTTTATTCATAAAAATTAAATATTGCAATTAAGTATTAATTATATAAAAAAAGTATAAAATATAAATACCAAAAATCTCTTCTACTCCTGAAACATGAAAACTACTTAGCCATGCATGATCTTCCCTTCCCCTCCCTTTTTG
The DNA here is from genome assembly GCA_021397845.1 of Areca catechu. NCBI lineage: Eukaryota > Viridiplantae > Streptophyta > Magnoliopsida > Arecales > Arecaceae > Areca > Areca catechu. The sequence goes on along the minus strand of CM038042.1, from coordinate 25,274,766 downwards.
CAAGGCTCTAAAGGGATTCCACGGTTGATGCCTCCAGGTGAAGGTATGCGAACCTTTTTATAGGAGTTAGGAGAAAAGAAGTGTTTATATTTTTCTGATGTGGGACTAAAGGGAGAGATCATAGTAATAACTAGGATTTATTTTTACCATAAATTAATAGTTAGATGGTACACCAAATCACATTGAAAATAGACTTTAGAATCCTACTCCAATTAGCATTTGACTAATTGAAGCTTTATGGCCATTATATTAAGTTCAAATGCCTAGGGATTATGTGATCAAAGCTTCATCAAAATTGGACTGGATCGTAGTCATTTGACTGTTATTTGCCCATTCGATTAAACCCAGAATCTTAATCTCAGTCATCTTCTTCCTCACTATCGGTTGTGACAATCAATGGTGGACCAATCATCAACAATGAAGATAGCTAGTGGTGGAGGAGAATATGGGTATGGTGGCAAGAAGAGGAGCAGATCGAAAGCGGGGGCAACGACTGTGGTGTTTGGAGAAAATGAGTGGCAATGAGAGGCTGGTTGGTGTGGAGTCACGATGGCAAGGAGAAGGCATAGGATGAACAGAGGATGGCAGTGAGAAGATGGCCGACGATGTCGATGGGACTACCATGGATGAGTGGCATTGAGCTAGGTCTCAGTGGTGGCTTTGTGTTGAGAGAAGGGGGAAATGATGGAGAGATGGTGTGTGGCAGCAGGACATGGTGGATCTCATGGACGAAGATCGTGGAGCTAGGTGGTGGCCATGGATGATGGATGGCAACTCGATGGTAGTGGAAGGAATTCAAGAGGTGACGACTAGTGATAAGGAGGACACCCAGTGGCTAGGGTGGACGTAGGCGATAGCAAAATAGTAGTTGCCGGCAGAGAATTGGGATGAAATCCATCCATAGTCCATGGCCTTAAGTATGGGCCAATGACGATGGTTACTGTAGACCAGGCATGTGTTTTTAAACCCAGCGACTGGTCCATGGTGAACCGGCTACTTTAAAATTCATGCAAACCTTTAATAATCTTTAAATTTCAATTTCGAGCTAATATTAAGTCTGATTCACTTCAAATTTTTCTCATTTGAATCCATAAATTAAGTTCTTTGCATTGATGATCTTCTTTTCTACAAAAGATTTATAGAATTATTAATTTTAAATAAATAAAAATAACTTAATTTTTAAATTAATATCTATATATATGTATATAATGTAATTATCACTTGTGTAAACCTATTTAGTATTCTTTAAGATGCAATGAAAGCTTGCGATTAGGACTTTGATTTAGTTATCTTTATTGAACATGAACCATATCATTGGATCATGGCTCATCCCTCTAGTTATCGCTATTCAAAGATGGATCTCACAAGGCTTGTGAAAGAAAAGGGATCAAGTTTCGAGACAACCTATCTCTCTTGAGCACAAGCCATATCCTTAGATCATGGCATGTCTTCATGAAGTATAGATTGTTCTAAATAGATCTGATATATGAAACACTTATCACTTAAATTGAAGATTCACAAGAATACTCTTCAATAAATAGAAATAGATATATATTGATTTGTTGCATGAAAAGAAATATAAAAACAATATGAAGAAAAGTACAAATACGTTTAGCACAAGACTTCTTCTTCCCAAGATCGAGGAGTCTAGCCAATCATGAGATAGGTTTTATTTGCTAAAATCTTCTTCATCTCTTAACTTTGAAGAGATCTCCATGGCTGCCACTCCTCTGAACTTCAAATCTAACCACCCCTTCTTTAGATGAATAGGTGGAGGAGAAAAGAGAAAAGGTGGAGGTGTGTGGAAGATGGAAGGGGACTGAGGAGAGGAGGAGAAAGGTGTGAGAGAAGGAGATATGGGTGGAAGAAAGGAAGAGGGGTGGCACTCCTACTTTGTGGCTTGGAGGCTTGATTATTGGATGATCCTTAAGTTGAGATATGGGGGCTTTTTTATAGGTGCTAGGGGGTGGAGGTTTTTATATTTTTTCTATGTGGGACTAATGAGAGAGAGTGTATGAGAGTAGAAGAGAGAGAAGAGGCATGTTAGGCTTTCTTGGATAGAGTGGGGCACCAATTATGGAATAGAAAGAGAAGGGGGCGGCATAAATCTAGTCCATGGATCTTGTGGGATGGTTTCCTAGTCCTTGATAAGCTCTTGAATCCACGTGAAGAGATGCCTTAAGATCCTAACCATGAGATATTTCTTGAATGCTCTTAGTCCTTGATTGCAATACTGCCTTTTCTTCCTGGATCCATGAGAAATACTATCTTTTTTTTCTAGATCCATGTGAGTTAAGGTGCCTGGAATCTTGGCCTTTGGATCTTGAATAGGTTGCTTCCTTGTCCTTGATTGGAGTCTCCTGGATCCTCATGAATGGTGCCTAAAGGGATGGCCCTTAGTTGGGGTGTCTTGCTCCCAAGCCTTTGGATTTGCTTCCTTAATTATGAATCCCTTAAATTAGTTGTTTAGTTTACTTGAGTCTGAACCAAATTAAATCCAATCTTTCAATTACCTACAAAAGAGACTAAAAGGTATCAAATTCCAACTAATAAAGATTAATTAATAAAAAAATTGGTGCTTCGAGTGTCCTAATTTATGTGTTTATCAATATGTTATGTTAATTATTGAGAGCATTTTTTTATATGGTTTGGGTTTAATACCAACTGATGAAAAAAAAAATAAGTTGATATAGTATTTTTTTTGACATGTTTTGGATTTGATAAATTAAAGATTAAGAAAGGAAAGTTTGGACTAGCCACAAAAAATTGAGAATAGCCTCATCATGGGTTGGAATATGGTGCCGAGAATAACTAGCTATGAACAGGAACATGATACTATGGATAGCCCACCATCAATAGCAATGTGGCATTGAGAATAGCCTGCCATGGGTAGGAACATAGCATTGCGAATAGCCTACCATGAACAAGAATATGATACTAAAAATAGTCCAATTATGGATAGAAATGTGGAACTTGAGTTTGCCTATGCTGAGCTAAAGCATGATCATGATTAGTCCAAAATCCTAGAGATAATTATTGTTTGATCCGAATCATAATAATGAGACATGGTTTTGTGATATATAATGCATGAGATGTGTCATGGTAACTATTGAGTTATTTTGGATACATGACATTAGAATTTATGGTGTATGGCTTTTCTTTATTAATGTTCATTTATTATTTTCAAATCATATATTATTGGTGTGAGTGTACAGGGATTCTTACTAGGCTATAAAGCTCACCCCCTCACTTCTTTTTTCCTTTCAAAGTTACCAGATGTATAGCATGAGTCGGTTGGGCATAAAGTTCAAGTGCAAGACTGTTGATTAGTTAGTTTAATTTCTGATACCAATAAACATTAGATTATTTATAATTGAATGAGTTGATCACTTGACTATGATGAATTTATTTAGTTCATATATATGGCCATTTATTATTGAGTTTCTAGAGATACTTGAGAATTATATTCATTTTAGGCCTGGCATGATCCCTAGGATGATGTTTTAAGGTTCATACAATTGTGTTGCATGGTCAACCCAGGTACTAGATTCAAGGCATGACAAAAATGGACCCCATAACTAAATATTATTGTGAGATAGTGACCCAAGGGGGGTGAATTAGGTTTCTAAAAGCTTTTTGATATGAAACTTGTGCCCAAAAATAATTTCAAAAGCATTTATGCAGTGATATATAGAAATTAAATGAGTAGGATAATGATAAAAGTAAAGTTAAGCAAATATCATAAACTAACAATTTATAGTTGTTTGGTGCTGAACTTAGTGCCTGCATCCACTCTCCTAGTAAAACCACTCAAGAATTTCAACTATAATCCCTCAAGATTACAATCTAATTATTTTTTAAGGTTCACAATCCAATCCAGTTGGGTTTTTTAGCTCATCAACTAAAATCTGACAACTAGTTAGTTTTCACAGACTCACCAACAAGAACCTTATATTAACATCCAATTTAGGGCTTAACCAACACTCAAAGACCAAGTTTCTTCTTCAAAGAAACTTGTCTTAATAAATATAAGTGAGATATAGAATTTAAAGCACAAAAGAAAAAATCTTTAAACTTATGAAGGAGTCGAAGTGGTTGAGCTCTTGAATGCTTTAGCTTCTTTCTTGAATTTTTAGATAGAAATAATTGAAGGCTCGAATACTTTGCTCACATCATTGTTGGTTCTATTGAATGCACAAATTCTCTCACTTGAACAAAGTGGATATGGGAAGGTAAGAATTGAATGCACTTTTAGCATCTTTCTCTTTCTCTTTTCAATTTTACTCACTTTCTTGGTTATTAGCTTGAATATTATTTTGATAAAATACTAATTTCTATTACCAAATGGATTTTACTGCATTTATAATCTCAAAAATGACTACAACTAGACATTGAAAGTTCACAAATAGATGTTTGGGTCCAAAATATGACCATTAGAAATAGTTTAGAAAACTAGCCATCATGCCAAAAATTTCTATGAGTTGGCTCATCCAAAATCTTAGACGACTAAGATGAATCTCTAGGTTAGCTAAATAAAACTCTAAGTCAGCTTAGGAATGGGTGCTCATTTTTCTACTTTCTATCTCTTCTATCTGCCAGAGACTGGGTCAGCTGAGATATCTTCTTAGTCGGCTATTTCATTGCTTAGTTTGCTAACTTGTTTTTCTATATCAGCTCAGAGGTTGCTTAAATTTTCACTACTTTCTATTTTCCTTGTCTTTGAGACTAAGTCGACTAACCAATTCTCTAAGTTGGCCATCTTCCTATTTGGTTGGCTAACTTAAAATTTTGGTTGGCTTAGGAAGATGTTTAAATTCTTCACTTTTCTGTCTTCATCTTGAGTCTGAGATTGAGCTAGGTATCCAAAAGTGTAAGTAAGCAATCTTCCTATCTTAGTCAGCTCACCTGAACACTTGGTCGGCTAAAAAAGTTTCTTGATTTTGCACCTTTTTGTCTCTTTCTTTGAACTAAGACTAAGCCGGTTAAGCTTCTGTCTCGATCAACTCAAAGGCATGCCAAATATGTGCTAGAAGTATTTTTCTTTATTTTTAAATTTCTTTCTTTGTTTCAACACTTTCTAGGCTAGACTTGCCTTCTTAAAATTGATTTTTAAATAGATAGACTTGTTAAGAAATCTTTCTAGTCTAGACTTGCTTTCTCCTAAATTTATTTCAAGTTCTTTAAATTTTCTATTACTATTTTTTTGCTTCCATTACTTGAAAATTTACTTTGAGAATCATTTAAGGTTCTCATTTAAAGTGGATTTCTTCTTAAATGAGGTTAACCATTGAGCATTATAGGAATTCCTAAAACTATTTTCACAAACAATATTAGTAATCAATAATTTATACTCAAACAATTTTGGCATCATCAAAATCAATTCTTGGATCAACATTAAATATTTTGTAATGGAATATTTCTTTTTAACCAAAATAAAAACTCAAAACCTAAAGTGCCAAGTCCCGCACTTCATCCTTTATGATGGCATACTATACAAGAGGTCCTTCTTCTTACTACTCCTTTAATGCCTATGCCCAATAGAGGACAATTATACACTTTGGAAGCTTTGCAAAGGCATCTATGGCAATCATTTGGGTGCAAGTTGCCAACCTACATCATATTCTAGTAGGGTTAGTATTGCCTAACCTTACAATAGGATGCAGCCCACCTCGTCCAAAAATATGACCAATGCCAATAAATTGCAAACATTTAGCATTGGCCTATAGCACTTATGATGCTAATCAGTGCTCCATGGCCCTTTGTATAATAAGGAATTTATATCCTCAAACCATTTTCCCTAGTGTCAGGATAGAGAAAGTTGCTACTTGTCACTATTGACTACTTCATAAAGTAGACAAAGGTTGAGTTGCTAGCTCAGATTACTGAGTCAAAAGTTTGGAAGGCTTGGTACTATATTCTCATGTTAAAGGAAAAATATTCCAAGCTTGTAACCTCATCTTTCAAAAGGCCAAGGTATCCCAACATAGAGAATATGGACAGCTATTGCCGAATTAAGAAGGGTCTTACCAGATAGGTGAGGTTGTGTAGCTTGAAACATATTAACTTGGGTATTTGGATGGCACCTCGATGCCAAGGACCAGGAATTCATAAAACCTATGAGCCAATTATTGGTAATGTGACTTGTATTTCAAACGTTATATTTAATAAAATTACCTTCCCTTCTTTTGTTCAAGGGTTTCATGCAACTTGGCATTCTGCTTAAAACTACTAGATATTCATATTCGGCAATTACCAATCTATCATGAAAATAGGAGAACCTAGGAATGGCTAGGACCCTGATCTAAAGAAAATTAAAGGCCTTGCCGAGCACAAACACTTGAAGGAAATGTTTTCTTTCACAATATAAAGAAAATGTTTGCAAAAGATCACCTTGCCAATAACAAAATGAGCTCGGACAAACCAAGCACAAAAGACAAAGATTAAAATAAAAATAAGAAAGGCAACAAAGGCCTACACATCAGTAGGTGGGGTGGCATTGTCGTCAAGCAGGGCATCAACAATGGCAGATAGAACATCCTCAGCTGGAGGGGCATCCTTGAGGTTGTTGTCAAGGGCACTAAGATTGACTTTGGATAATATCCCCTCCACTTAGCCCGGCAATTGGCAAGGCCTTGCAAGTACAAATCAAATCCAAAATCCACCAAAACAATTCAATGTTAGACTGAAGCTAGGTATTCCTTAACTTCCTTAGAAGACTTCACCATGGCAGCCCATGATCTTTTTCTTTCCTTGTAGTTTTTCTTAGAGAATGAATGTAAGAGACTTATTTAAATACTTCTTTTTCCACTAAGATGAAAATCTATCTCTCCAATCTTTTGACTTCAAATTAGCTAGATTCGAAGATCCCTCAACTCAATGTAATGTAATTTCCCTTATTTTATCTTTCATTAATGGAATATATCTAAATTACCTTTAAATTTTTTCATTCATCTTAAATATAAAATGTCCTAATTCTTGTTTGCTAAATCATACTATATGAATGTAATAATAATAATATGGGTAAATTATTAGCAATACCCATTTACTTTTTATGATTTGCACTACACCCCAGAAAGTTCTAATTTTGCACTTAGGCTACAAAACTTAGGTTTTTGTTGCCATGTGATCTAACCATCTATCTCCATTAGAATCCATGCACACATGATAGTCATGTGAGATAACTTCATATAGAAAAAACCAACAACACTCTTGTTGGTTGGTTTAGAAGAAGGTTATGTGTTTGGGTGAGAATGGAAGGAGAGCACATTGCTATCATGTGACCCCTTACATTTTTCTTTCTTTCTAACTAAACTAGGGCTTCCCAATCTAGTTTTAGTCTGGTTATGAGAGAGAAGAGGAGGGAGAGAAAGGCAAAGAGAGGGCTGAGAGAGGAAGGAAGAAGAGAGGAGAGAAAGTGGATGGGGGGAGGGGGGAGGAAAGAAACTGGGAAACTCCATGGCATCAAATATGAACTCTATCCAAAGATCTGGCCAAAGTTCTTGTTACCTCCTTTCCATTTTCTGCAATTGCGGGTTGAGAACTCTATTGAAGATCTTATAGAACATCGCAAATCTTAAGCAATGGTTCTATGGATGCTACATATACAATGTAAGAAAAGCATGTTAATTTTAACATTTTCTCCAAGCAAGACATGCCATACCAAGGTATAACCATTAGATTGTTCGTATATCATCATTGCCAAACACAAGGGCTAGAATGTTTATTTAGCGGTCGATCATCCAAGTTGTTGCCCAACATATTTCTCCCAGCTATCTATTTATACTTATGTAATGTTAAATTAGCATTTAATTGAATGCAAGATTTACAGAACCTATGAAAGTGCAAAATAATAACACATTTGAAAGGTTATAAAAGTAACAAAAAAGAACACAGGGAGACAATAATATCACACACAAGACTGTGGTGGTTTAGATCCATGCCCTCATGAGTCCCCACAAATGGAAGCCTATTAAACATGATCAACATTTCCTTGTATGGTGGAAATAGCTTGCTTCAAGAATTTTCAACTTGCATACAACCAGAATCCTTATTGAAGTGCAAGTCATACTATAGAGTACTATGTTGCTTTCAATGGTTGTCATCAAAAAATGGATAGCTATCAAAAAATGTCCATTGTATATGATAAGATACATGCTTGTGGACTATGTTGTTTGATGACCATCTATTTTTTGATGGTAGTCATTGAGAGCTACACAATACTTTATAGTGCGGCCAATGCACCACGATGGATCCATGCTCATTTGAATATCCTTTACACTTAGTGTAGTTTGACTATCCCAACTCCATTCTTCTTTAGTCACCAGAGAGTGACGGAGATAGAACAAACAACAAAGCACACAAAGGAGAGAACTTAGGTGGCATGTCTTGAAACTAGTGCCAAGGTTCATCCACATATTCAACTAATCATTACCATACAAGTTTATCCAATGGTTCCAGCATATAAGCCCTAAGCATGTTTTCCATCAGCATGAGATGCAAGGGGATGGCATCACCTCTATGAGGCCACATCCTCATCCTAAGTTATCCAATATGAGGATATATCATGGTCAAAATTATGGAGATACGGCATGCAAAGGACCAAATGACATGAACATCAAAAAGAGGATAATGCAAATGTTTTAGGCATGCATTGAATTAACTTTTACATAGACATAGGCATAAGTTTCCAAGTATTAGTGCAGGATAGTTTTGGAACAATCATAATGGACATGCGAAGTGTATAATTGCATTATTATATGAACTTCACTAAAGGTGGGTCATGATAATTTGTTTAATAATATTATGCCCAATGTCTCAAATGTCCGCCTATGAAAAAATATTAGACCAAAAGATCATGCCAAATTTAGAAATAATATTATAAAATATTATAATGATAATACAAGGTTTAACATGGCTATATAGTTGGATCACATAATTCTTTTTTCTTCTGATAAACAAGCATCGTATCATTTTTCATAGGCTAATAAAATTCACATGTTCTTTGAACCAACTCGAGATCTCAAGTCATATCTATGATCATTCCATATTGGGATTATATATATTCAGGATTCCAATGGATGGATTGGAACTTTTGTTCATTTTGGGAACATTCTTTAAATTTTGCATCTGGCCATCCATAGACCTTTGTTTGATCCAAATTGCCCTAACATCTACGGCCATGATATAGTTGCCTTATCTCCTTCGCCACTTGGTGCAGCCACTATAGCCTGCTGTGCCGTTCTTGCAATCACCACCAACTGCTGCCTCTTCCTTACCTTATTGAGGTGAACTGAACTAAGCACAAGCTAGCTTAAGATTTAGATGAGCTCAAGCTAGCTTTACTGGTGTTTTTCTAATTTAAAGTTGGCTTCACTAGTTATCAAGCCAAGCTTGAGTTAACCCAACTTGCTTAAGCTTATCTTGTTTGGCATCTGTGTCGCTCCAAGGGAAAAAGTGATGAGTAGTTTTAGATTGTTGACCACAACGGGAACAACCATTAGAGTGGACCAATTGGATTTGGAGAGATTGCATTAGAGAGAAACAAAGCTTAAAATTAAAAGCTATTATAATAGTTTAAATTTTATGTTATAATCCAATAAGAAGCATGTGCTGTTATAATTATCTCTTATAACACAAATAATGTCTATTATTTGCATGTGCACTATTTTAAAAATAAGTTGGCATTCTTATTCTTTTCTGGTAGATCATATTGAAGTAAAAATCTAAGTTTTAGGGTTTGCTCGAAAAAATTTAAACTTTTGAGATGTCAGTAAAAATCCTAAAGATGAACAAGGGTCGCTGTAATTTATTCTAATAATATTTGAGCTGCGGAGCTTTGTTTTATCATGCTGTTTTAGTTCTTGGATTTTATTTTATTTTATTGCAATTCCACTTTGGGTTAGGGCATCAATCAAGGTGAGAGCCTTGGTGTAGACGGGGTCTTGAATGAAGCCGGGGAAGGTGGAGAAGTAGAAAAAGAAAACACTCAAGAATAAGGGATTATGAGAGGGTATTTTTTTTATCGACGGAGACGGTGGTTTTATCTTTTATGGTAGCATGCTACCCCCGTTGGCTAGTTGGTAAGCTTGTTGGCCACTTAAAACTAATATCTTGGAAACTTCAAATTTCTATTATAAATATTTTTAAATATGAAGTTGTGTGTGAGAATCATCCAAATTTGAAACAGGTAAGAACAAAGGTTTGGAGAATTGGAGCAACGGGATTCCGCGAGATCAGCTGCAACTCGATGCTGACCAGGAATGTTGAAGTATGCATGAGGACTGATAGCCAAAATTTGCATGTCATAATTTTTTTAAAATATTTTTATACTTTCTTCCTCTTATTTTGTATTTAGTAATAATCAATCCATTCAGAATGCTGGTAAGTTAATAGAGCCCCAGCATAATACTATGTTTAATATATTTTTCTAAGTAACAATCTATCATGTCTGGTAATTTGGATTATCTCTTAAGATTGTATTTGATGCATTGATAGACAATCCTGAAAGATAATGTGGATTATAATAATATGAATTGCTAGCAATGTAGATTACAAGTAATATGGATTGTTATATTTTGTATGTAGGTAATGTTGCATAAGATAAAATCAAATTTCTAAAATACTCCTAAATTAAATTTATATTTTAATAAAACTATAATATCAATATATTATTATATTATGTTATATTATATTAATATTATAATACTATATACTATATTATATAAATTTATATTTTATAATATTATAAAATAAATAAATTTTATAAAATAAAAAAATCTAATCTAATATACTATTAAAATATATTTCACAATATTCATATTTTATAATATATATTATATTATATACTATGATAATATTATATAGTTTATCATATATATATATATTTATATAATATTATTATATAATATATTATAATAATATAATATAATGTAATTATATAATATTATATTATATTTATATTATATTATATTATAAGATGAATAAAAAATGAGAGGATAATATTATTCAAAAGATTATCTGACCTAGAGGTAATGTGGATTACCTCTTGAGAAGCAATCTAGATTATCAGACAGGATATATTACCATCCATAAAAATATACCTAACACAGTAACGTAGTAGGGTCCTATTAAATTACCAGCAATTTGGATGGATTATCTATTATCAAACGTAACCTAAGAGACAATCTAAATTACCTTTTAAGAGGCAATCTGGATTATCTCTGGAAGAGATGGTAATCCAGATCACCACCTTCCAAATAATCTTTTAAAAAATATTATTCTTCTTTTCTCCCTTTCTCTTATATTATATTATAATATATATAATATAATATAATATAATAATATTATTATATTATATTATATTATAAAAAAATTATATAATATATTATCAACTCTATAATATTATAAATATAATATTAGTATAGTATATAATATAATACAATATAAATATATTTTATTTTATTTTATAATATTATAATATTATAACATAATATAATATATATTTATATATTATTTATATATATTATATTATGTAATATGATATATATAATATAATATAGTATATTTGTATTAAATATATTTATATATTTATATATATAATAAATATATTATATTAAATTTAATAATGTAATATATAAATTTAATATATTTAAATGATATATTGAAAATATTATCTATTTAATATATAAGTTTTTTAGATTAAATTTTTGTAGCATAGAAAAATTATTTTTTTAATTTTTTATATAAAAATAAAAAAATATTATATATATTTTGTAATATAAAAATATAAAAAATATATTTTTAATAAATATATAAAATATAAAAAAATATTTTTTTTTTATAAATAAAATATGAATTTAATTTAGAGATATTTTGAAATTTTAATTTTATATTATGCAATATTATTTACATGTACCAAATATAAAATCCATATTATTAATAATCTATATTACTGGTAATCCATATTATTGATAATTTATATTATCTTTCAGGATTGCCTCACAATATATCAAATGCAACCGATATACAAAGTTAAAATATATTAAATAATACATAGATGCCTTGTACACAACTTTCTGACTAATCGTTTTTATATACATTTATTCGATGAACGTTCTCAAGAAATTGCGAAGAAGTTGCAATGGCATTTGCGAGCAACCAAACGGTCACTTAACGTATTTGAACTGGCCGTGAACTCTGCCTGCCGCCCCTTACTAATAACTGCTTTCAAGCATTCCTAACAAACGCTATAACGACTTGAATTCAAAGCACCGTCCGTTTACCACGCTAGTAAGTTTGAACTTGGAATCACCCCTGAAGTCTTTCTTTCATTCAAATCTCCTCCCAAAAAACACGTAAAGGAAACCATACATATAGCACCCTTCATCACTCTTCCTTCCATCAACCTGACAAATCCGATACCTAGTTGCCACCTCTGAGTTCCGAAGTAGAAAAGAAGAAATTAACAGGGAAAAGCTCAGCTTCATATTAGGAATTGATGTCCATGGCTTCTATCAAGAGAAACCTCTTGGTTATGATGACCATTCTATCCGTCTTCTGCCTCCTGTGTTCCCAACCGGCCACAGCAGCAAGGCTTCTCGGGGCGGAGCAGCAGCTTGCAAGAGTTGGTTTCACGTTCCAATCCCTGCCTCAATCCGGCCCTTCTTGTTCCACCAGCGGACCAGTCAAGTGCCCACCGTCTTGAAGTCATGACGAAATGAGTTATAAATTAAATCATATTACTTGTAGCCTTTAGTTCCTAAGCTTTCCCTGTCTCCATGCGATAAAAATTCAGTGTTACCTATTCTTTTGTTTATCTTTTATTTTGAAGTTTACGCCCGAATCATCTGTACGCTGGTTTCTTAAAGAAAATGGTCGAAATATTTGCTGTTTTTCCCCTGGCCTATTATCTTGAGAAATTTATGTAAGACGAGGGGGGGAAGGGTCTCCTTGCTATTGTGATATACGAAATGAAGAACAAGGGCTTCATTTATATCTGTTACCTTTTGTTAAGGACTCTATCAGGTCGGATGCCGTTGAATTACACCTCCTCTAAAACTGAGCGGCCTAGTGGCCTACCGCTCCGGGTTTGGTTCATCAACCTGGTTGACCTTACCGGGCTGAAAAATTGAGACGGTCCTTTGAGCATTCCTGGCTTAGATTTGAATCGACCTGATCTGAGCCCAATCCAAATATGATTATTTAATAATTATACACACATGTATATAGGGCATATTTCCTGCGTGCAGAGATGCCATATCATAGATGAATGTAAAACAAAATATGACCACTGTATCTACTATAAGACCAGAGTACATAACCTATTATTAGACTTCTTTGCAATCAACTAGTTTTAGATTTTATCATGCAACTTAAAGTTATCATTGACTACCACTACGGTGATAGCACGGTCGATTAAGGTGTGTCTCGACTCTTGTGTATAATCCACTGATCATGGGTTCGAAGAATGATCTCGCGCAGGTGATTCGATTAAATCCCAGATTAAGTCTGGGACACGTGACTGGGGGGAGCGGTCCGAATCGAACATGATCTAGCGGGCTGGGAGCCTGTTACGCGGAGCTACACCGGGATAAAATCCCATACCTTTTTTCTATCAAAAAAAAAAAAGTCATTGACTTTATTAGTAGACATATAATAATACACTATAATAATAATTCAACAATGAGGTTCTTCAGTATATAGTATGAAAAGTACAAGCATCTACAAGTATAATGATATTAAATACTTTACTTTTCATGAAGAAATAAAATAAAATATAATATCTATGGAACATATTAACATAGGTTGATAATTGCAAATCTACCAACTAAAGGACTTACTTCTGGAATTTTCAAGAATTACGTGCCTTATTACCTCATCTCATCAATGATATGTATTGGAAGCTATATAAAAAAGTCATCGCATTTGGTTTCATTTTCATGCTGATCAGCTGATTATCAAGTAATAACAAAAACTAAGGAATCGACAAAGTTTCCCACATTCATAAAGGGTTCCCTATACAAAAAGATTGGTTATGAGTTGTCGTTAGTAATTTAATATATGAATGTTTGTTTGTTGACACTGAAATTGACTGTTGAGAAGTAGATGTGACCGATGGTTATTATAATGAATTTCACCCTATAACCGGTTGTAGATATGGTAGTCGTCAGGGGAGATTCCAAGTGTAACATTTTTAAAATTTTGAGATGTGTATGCAAATCAAGAAGACTTGAACATGTGTTTATAGTTTTTTAGCAATTATTTTATATTGTAAAATAAGAAGTAAATTAATATAATTTGGCGGTCACCATTAATAGCATTAGATCTCTATTGGATGGTTGGACCATATTAAAATACCAATGTATGCTCGAAAAATTAAAATTTTTGAGATGTTAGTACAAATCACGAAAATTGAATTAAGGTATGTTATTGTAATTTATTTTAATAATATTTGAGATTTGAAGCCTTTTGATGTCATGTTGTTCCAGTTCTTGGACTTTATTTTATTTCATTGTAATTCCATTTCGGGTAAGGGCCTCGATCAAGGCAATGTAGATGAGGTTTGAATGGAGGGAGGAGAGGCCATGGGGAAGAGAAGTAGAGCAAGAAAACCTGGAGGACAAGGCTTATGAGAGGGTATATATATATATTTTTTTTTATAAAGGGAGATGATGGATTTATGTTTTATGATAGCTGCAAGCTACGTTGGCTGGTTGGCAAGCTTGAGGATCACTTGAGATCAATATTTAGGAAACTTCAAAATTGCTATCATAAACATTTTTAAAGATGAAGATGTGTGTGAGAATCGTCAAAATTTGAAAAGGCGACAAAAGTTTTGAGCAACGTGAGATCAGCTGCAACTCGAGGCTGACTTGGAATGTTGAATAAGGTTGACTAAAAATGTTGACCAAGAATGGGTGAGGACTGTTGACTTCATTATTCTTTTAAGAATGTTTTTATACTTGCTCCCTCATTCTCCGCATGCAACGTTGAAATATGTACGTTAAATGGTACATACATGTCTCAGCTATTCACAAAGTATATATGCCACTAATCGTTTTCATACACGTTCATTTGCTGAATGGTCTCCAGAAATAACGAAGAAGATGCAATAGCTTTTGCCAACAACCAAACCGCTTACTTATTCCAATGGGTTGTGAACTCCACCTGCAGCCCCTTACTAATAAGTCTTTCAAGCTTGCCCAACAAACGGTATAACGACTTGAATTCAAAGTCCCGCTTGCTTACCGCGCTAGTTAGTTTGAACTTAGAATCAACACCCCCCAAGTCTTTCTTTCATTTAAATCTCCTCCCAAAACACGCGTAAAGAAAACCACATATATAACATCCGTTGCTGCTCTTCCTTCCATCAACCAACCAAATCCGACAAAAAGAAATCGTAGCTCGATATTTTCGGAATTGCCTATTCTTCTCAGCTCCTTTTATAAAGCTTCTAAGTCCCAAGGATCTCTGATAAGCAATCTTTTTCATGCTCAATGCTTTCCATCTATTCCAAATCACTAACTTGAACATCGACATTTTCGCACCGGGATCCCTCTCGATAGTGGACCTTTTTATTGGTCACTCTAGCGCTTGCCAGTCAACCTCTTCTCCAATCTCAAAGCCAATATTTGTGCAACAAATTAGTGCTAGATGAAGGTCCCAGGCCTATTTTCTGGAAAGCTAAGTGAGCATACGATGGCACCATGTAGGGTTTCTCCGTGGCTTTCTAACGACACCTCTTTCAGAAACAAGGGAGCTTTTTTCGATAGTAAGGTCCTCGTGTTGCCATCACAACCAGCATTGCCATCTCCATCGGCTGTAGAGATAGGCATGGATTAGTTCAATACACTGGTCCGACAGGTGCACATCTTGGTCACTGCCATTCATACAACGCAATGAAACATCCCGTAAGAGGGACAACCTATTCCTATTCCACAACAACCCCCTTTTGTTTCTTCCTTCAGAAAATCTTGAACGAAAAAGGTATATGCAATGGAACAGGCCCATAAGCCAGAGTAGACCTGATGAACATGAGGTAGAATTCTATTTTCTTTTATTTCATCCACAGATGATACCTCCTGCATAAAGAAAAGAAGAAAGAGAGAAAGGGGGTGGCATCTCTCTCTTTCTCACTCCGATCACTTCAATCTCTTATATAAGAAAAGAAGAAAGAGAGAAAGGGGTGGCATCTCTCTCTGACTCCCATCACTTCCATATCCTTTGTATAAGAAAAGGAGAGATGTGGTGCCCTCTTCCATCTTTTGACCCATCACCACCATCTCCCCCCCCTTTATTGGAAGCTCATCAGGCTGGACTCCATTTGCTCCCCGTGAGAAGCTGCCCATGGAAGGTCCACTGGCATGCCTCCTCTCCACCCGCAGAGAGCTTGTCAGACTATCTCCTCTCCTCCATGTGGGAGGCTTTCAGAGGTCCTCCTCCATCTCCTCTCCACCTGTAGGAGCTCGTCGGCCTGTCTCCTCTCTGCCCACAAGAAGCCTGCCAGTCTCCATCTCCTCACTGCCTAGTGGGATCAACTCCATCATCCAGGTCATGAATCCCAGAGACATACCCAAGAGGGAGATTTGGGTGGTCTCCAGCCTGATCCTGTCCTTGTTCTAAGATAACTACAGGGAGATGGTTTCTAGAAAGGTGTTTATAAATGTGCCATGGTATTTTAGTATGCTGTACTCAAAGATTGTTTCCAAAGCAGACCAAAGGCAAGTTCGTCATCACCATGTGTCTCCCTCTTCCAAGCTATCGTCAACCTCAATAGCATCCTTAGTAGACTAGCTCTTCTTCGGGTGGTTTGGTAGATTGGTCCCGAAGAAGACCAAAGGCAATTTTGTCATCACCATGTGTCTCCATCTTCCAAGCTGTTGGGGTTTTCGGTGCACCGCAGCGGAAGTGTAATTTCAAAATGATGAAACTTGCACCATAATCCCTTAGCCAAAATCTCCTTATTCAGGATTAAAACATATATTGAACATTTAAACATACATTGTTAGAATTAGAGTACCAACCTGTAATCGCTAATTCCAACAAAGTTGATGTTGAAGGGACTGATTGAATTCACCAGGCGTCCAAGTGTCCGCCCTCCGATGGTGATCCACACAGAGCAGTGATCAAGACAACTCTATCTTCTTTTCAAAGGTTCCTTCTATTGAGTTATTTTTCCTAGAACTCAATTGCTTGGACTATGGCTTGAATTCCTCCACACAAAAGCTTGCTTTCCTTTCCTTGACTCCTTCTCCTCCTTCCACCAAGACCTTGGCCCTTTAGACACCCTTGTCTTGAAGAAAAAGACCTTGTCCTAAGAGGACATAGGCTTGTCTTAAGTTGGAGGAGAAATTAAGACAATGATGTCTTAATGTAAGAAAGAAAGGAAGAAATCAGAACTTCTTTCTTTCCTTTACCGTCGGAGACTTTTACTTTTATTCTTGTTCGGTAGCAGAGTTTCGACAGAGGTTTACTCTGTAAAGGAAACAATGCAAGAGCAAGAAAAAATAAAAGAGTCTTCAGGAGAGGAAGAAAGAAAAGATTACTCTGTTCTGAATTTTCCCGACCCTTTAAATAATTCTCAGATAGGCGCCTACACACCTCTCCGTAATGACTTTCTCACGCCCTTCTCAATTTTTCACGCCCCATCCTCCCATCTCACGGCCTTCCAGATCAAATCCCACGGCTTTTCTTAAAGGAAAAACCGCGGTGTTTAAAAAGGAAAGGAGTCGCGACTTTTCATCTTCGAAGAGATGTTATTTCGCGTGCCCGGGAGGAAACAGCGACTTTTATCTTTCTTAAAAGACTTCTAGCCATTGGATTCCCATCCAAAGGGAGGTATTTGAGGCGCTAATGAGTAAGCAAGGAGGCCGCCCCAAATAAAATCATCGGAGAAATTTTTGGGGCGCGCCAAGAGTCCATGCGCCATGGACTCTTCCTTAAGGCGCGCCAAGAGTCCATGCGCACATGGACACTTGGCATTTGGCATGGAGAAATAAAGGGGGCGGGTGGGGAGGCTAGCCAAGCTACATGGCTAGCCAATAGGGTTAGCCATATTCCTGTTTTCTCAATTAGGATCTAATTAGGTCCAATTAGAACCCAATTTGAACCAATCCGGAACCCTAATTCGAATCCGATCCGAATAGAAGTTAGAGTTTGCAACACCTGCTAGAGTGTTATCTTTCAAAGATGATTTAATTCCAAATTAAACTCTTGATCAATCCTCTTAAGTGTGTGACCCATTGGGTTCCACATCTAGCCAGCAGTGGGTTCGAATACAAGTTGTTTCCCAGATATGGTGCCCAAGAGGGGGGGTGAATTGGGTTTTTAAAAAATTAAAGCAATATATGTGCTGTCAAGTTTTAAGGTGAAGAGTGATAGTGCTCAAATAATTGTGCAACGGAAGCAATGAAATAAATCAACAATTAAAGAGCAAAAAGAAGAGCAATGCAAACACACAAGAAGTATAGTGGTTCGGTGCACCTAGCACCTACATCCACTCTCCAAGCTCCACTTGGGAATTTCCACTATAATCTTTAGATTACAGCCGACTTGTTTTACCAGGCTCACAAGTCAAAACCTTACACACTTGTTTTGGCTTCGGGCTTACAAGCAATCCTAGTTGGTTTTATCAATTGGCTCACCAACAAACCTCACTCACTTGTTTTGGCTTCGGGCTTACAAGCAACCCTAGTTGGTTTTATCAATTGGCTCACCAACAAACCTCACACTAGTTTCAAATTTCCTTGAAACTAGCCAAAGACAAATAGAATATGAATACAATTAATAAAAATAGACAAACTCCTTTTGAGCAATAAGAAATTCGTTGAAGCTCTTGATGGAGACTCTTCAAGCCTTTTCCCTTGGAATCTTTGGACCTCACTAAATGCCAAATCCTTGAAAGTTGGATTCCTCAAAGATGGAAAGCTTTTGGCAAAGGAATCTCTTGGTTTTCTCACTCTTTTGGCTTGGAATTGATTGAAGGCTTTGTACTTTGAATCTAAACTTTTTTACTTTTTCTCCTTGTCTTTTTTGAAGTTTGGTGGAGGTTAAATACCTCATTCAAGCTGAAACAACTCCACAAGACCGTTAGAATCAAAAATATGGCCGTTTTTGGCCGTTAGAAATCAAATCAAAAGTTTAGAAAAACTAGCCGTTATGCCATGAGTCGACCTCATGAGTCGACCTCTGGATCAAGTGTCGACCTCATGAGTCGACCTCCAGTTTGTTTTAGGCAAAAATCCAGAAAACAATAATTCTGCCCATTTTGAATTCTCAGGCTATGAGTCGACCTCTGGTGTCGACCTCTGGACAGGTGTTGACCTCTGGTGGTCGACCTCTGGAGCGTGCCACTGAGATTTTGCCGTGCTGGCCATGCTGAACTTTTCTTCTCTTCATGAGTCGACTTCTGGTGGTCGACCTTTGACAAGGTGTCGACCTCTGGTGGTCGACCTCTGATCTGAAATTTTCTGAAACTCTTAGAGATGTGCGTGCCATGCTTGAGTTTCTCTAAGCCTTTGTTTCTTTTGTTGATTATTTCTTAACAGGAAGGTCCAATATGAGAAATTTGATCTTGTCCAAGGTAGAAGAGCTCTTTTCCAAATCAGGCAAACTTAGTTTCATCATTGTACTCTTGATACTCTTTTTGAATAACCTAAGTCCTGAAACTTTATCTTGAGATGAAACATTAGTCCAAACATATACTCAACCTTTTGTTAATCATCAAAACTAAGGAGCCAAAGTCAACAATCTCCCCCTTTTTGATGATGACAAAACCTTGAGTATATATGCAATTAAGTCCAAAAGCAAAATATAGCAATGATAAAAATTTTCAGAGAATCCTTACATGCATGAGTATATCATAAAAAATTTACTTTTCATCTACTTTTTATGAAACCATTCTCAAGAGTCAAAAAGATTTTACTTTTCATTTACTTCTTTCTTTTTGTGAAAACATTCCCATGATTCAAAAAGATAAGAAATATACAAGCTTTACTCATTAGAATCATATATACTTTACTTACACATAAGAAGGAGTCTCATATATACTTTACTACTCCCCCTTTTTGTCAAGAATCAAAAAGTCCATTTTTGTGGTGAAAGATATATTAAGGAAACTTATGTTCAATTATATTGAAGTATTTAGTTGCATAAAATGCATGCTCCCCCTCAATTTGTGCATTCATTATAACAAAAATATTCTATAGTGATGGTTTAAAAAGATAAATGCTAAGAGTTGGTATCAGACAGTAAAATATCACAATATAGATAAAAACAAATGTATTCAGTTACAAAATTGCTTACATAGTAGGCACAAAACACTGATACCATAGTACAACAAAAGCAAACTAAGTACAACAGAAGGTATATCAAGTAAATCTATGAGGCTACTCCTCATCAGAAGGTATATCAAAGGAGACAGGAGCCTTGATCCTAGATGAGGATTTTGGAGCCCTATGAGAGAGACTCCGAGTCCTCAGAGAGGGACCAGACCTAGGTGTAGTCCTATGAGATCTATAGGTCCTAGGAAAGGGCTCCACAGGTGTCGTGACAGAGGCAGTAGCTGAAGGAGTAGACGGATCAGTATGCTAAGTAGACTGAGCTAGGGTCTGCCTGCTGACTAGCTCATAAGCTGTGGGATCATCAATATCTGTCTCCGTATGCTCATCTATATCATCCGGAATCCCAGTAATAGTCTCAAATAGTGACTCTGTAGGCTCAGTATCTACTGGCACATCTGTAGCTGGAGGATCTGTACTCGGAAGATCTGTAGTTGGAGGATCAGTAACAGGGCGTATCTCTGGAATCGGATCTGCAGGTGGAATATCAGAACTACCTGCTCCAGGCTGATCTCCATCACTGTCACTGTATCCACTGGAGTCATCATCATCATCATCATCATCATCATCATCATCATCATCATCATGTGGAGGAGATACTGTCGGATCTGCAGTCTCTGATGGCAGTGCTAATCTCAGTAAGCTGAGGATCTGTCGGAATCCTGTGTCCATACTAGCTGAGAGAGCACCAATGCTCATATCTGTGTGTGTCCGCAGATCATGTAACTCCTGTCGTACACCAGTGATCTCTGTCCGGACCTCTGTAATGTGATCAGTCACTCTCTGCTCAAAGTCCGATACCCTCGCTGAAGACCTCCGTGGTGTAGCAGTAATAGTAGGTGCTGGAGCTGATGAGGGTGGTGGCGTGAATGGCTCAGGCTCCGCAGTCTCTGACTCCGGTGCTGGGCAAGGAGGTGTACCATGATCAGTAGGCTCTGAAGGCCCTGCCTCAGCAGCTCGGATCTCATCCTCCTCATCTGGCTCCTGGCCAGACTCTCGTCGTACCCAGCGGTCACTAATCAGTCGAAATCCCATCCTATGTAGGGATTTCTCTCCATAAGTATTAGTGTGCTGCAGCTGACTGAAGGGTATCCCGTCAAATGAAACACCATGCTCTCTGAATATCTGAGTCAGTCCCATGCCATATGGCTGAACAAGTCTCCTGTGAGATGCTGCCTCACCCATCTGCTGAAGCATGATCCTGGGAAGGTTGATGGGAGTCCGCTGTCTCAGGGACACCATCAACACCAGCTCACGCTCAGTGATAAAATTGAATCTCCCGCTCTTCGGAATCAAGATACGGGCGATGATATGATGCAGCACTCTCATCTCTAGTGAAAGCTGGTTAGCGGCTACTGTGGAAATGCCGCTAACATCCTCACGCTCTAGGATACATCTGAAGGCGTGCTCTCTGTCGCTGATCGTAGTGGCAGCAGTGCCATGAAGTGGAATCCTCCAAATGCGACTGATGACCTCCGGTGTCACTGGAATCTCGATCCCACGTACTGTAGCAGACCATCCAACGCCATCAGTGGCCATGGATCCATAAAACTCCCTGATGAGGTCTGGGTAGAATCTCTCAGACATCGTACAGAAATGAACCAGACCTGCATCTCTCAGTACATCTCCAATAAAGAAGTGATGCTGATCCCAGAATGGTATATCCACACGCCTCCCACTAGCAATGCTCTTCCGTACTAGGCTGGCTAGCACTGGTGCAGGTGGCTCTGGGGTCGGCTCACGCTCATGTCTGACCTTTCTTCGTCGCTCAGTACTACCCTAGCCTTGTTCCAATCTCCTTTTCCTTACTGCCAAGTGCTTTCTCGGACCCATGTGAAAGGAAGAGGGGTAACTTAGGGAGAAATACAATGAGGCAAGGCTAAGAGGAGAGGAGAGGGAAAGTGAGGTTTACGGATTGAGGAAAAAGAGGAGATGGTGAAGTGGTGAGATAGGGTTTGTGAGAATGGAGAAAATCGAGAGTAAATGAAGAAAAAGTAAGAAACGGAGGGAAGAAATAAGTGTTTTCAATTGAAAAACAACCGAGATTTGAGGGTAGATAGATGCAAAGGCTTTCGGTTGTCCAAAACCAAGAACACGATCAAAAAGAGGGTTGATTCCAAGGAAAGCAACAGGAGAGGAGAGGATTACCCAAAATGATGAGGGAGAAGGGTGGAAATCCACTGTTTAGGGGTTTAGGGAAGTTGGAGGGGGACCACACGAAGGAGAAATGAAAAAAGAATGATGAAAAATGGCTTGCGGACGGGTTTTAAAAAGGCAGATTTCCGTTCAAGTGTCGACCTCTGAAAATTTTCAGGGGTCGACCTCAAGTGTCGACCTCCAAAACATAGGTGTCGACCTCAAGTGTCGACCTCCGAAAATTAAAGTGTCGACCTCCAACAAAAAATTACCTAAAATAAAATTCTGTAAAATTTAAAGAGTTGATAAAATTTAGAAAAATAATCTTTAAACACATTTGAGAATTTATAAATCATTTTTGAGGAATTTTGATGAAGATTGAAGAGTTTCAAGCAAAAGGATCAATGACTCCCAGTTCTCTTCTGATCATACAAAATCTATCTTCATTCATTGGTTTTGTGAATATATCAGCCAATTGATAATCAGTACAAATAAATTCTAACAACACATTAGAATTTTGAACGTGATCTCTTATGAAGTGATGCCTTATTTCAATATGTTTGCTTCTTGAATGTTGTACAGGATTTTTCGTTAAATTGATTGCACTAGTATTATCACATCTTATGGGTGTCTTAGTTAGTTTGATGCCAAAGTCCTCGAGTTGTGTTTTGATCCATAGAATCTGAGCACAACAGCTTCCAGCTGCTATATATTCGGCTTCCGCCGTAGATAGAGCAACCGAATTCTGTTTCTTACTGCTCCATGAAATCAAATTGACTCCTAGGAATTGACAAGTTCCACTAGTACTTTTTCGATCAAGTTTACACCCAGCAAAATCAGCATCAGAATATGCAGTTAATTCATATGATGATTCTCTAGAGTACCAAAGACCAATTTCGATAGACCCAGATAAGTATCTAAATATACGTTTTACAGCTAAGAGATGTGATTCTTTAGGAGCAGACTGAAAACGTGCACACATACAAACACTAAACGTTATATCTGGTCTACTGGCAATTAGATATAGCAATGAACCAATCATGCCTCTATATAATTTTTGGTCTACTGATTTACCACATTCATCTTTGTCTAATTTACATGAAGAGCTCATAGGGGTACCTATTGGTTTGGTAGTCTCCATCCCAAACTTTTTCAAAATTTTCTTTGTGTACTTGGCTTGGTTGATGGAGATCCCCTCTTTGGTTTGCTTAATTTGGAGTCCGAGGAAGAAGTTGAGTTCTCCCATCATGCTCATCTCAAACTCACTCTGCATTAACTTTGCAAATTCTTGACAAAGACATTCGTTAGTAGCACCAAAAATAATATCATCTACATATATTTGTACTACTAAGAGATCATCATTTTTTTTTTTCAAAAACAATGTATTATCTACATTTCCTCTAGAGAAATCATTTTTCATCAAAAATGAACTTAATCTATCATACCAAGCTCTAGGAGCTTGTTTTAAACCATACAATGCTTTATGCAATTTAAAGACATGATTAGGAAATTCATGATTTTCAAAACCAGGAGGTTGTTCAACATAAACCTCCTCTTCAATAAATCCATTTAAAAAGGCACTCTTTACATCCATTTGAAATAACTTGAAATCCATAAAACAAGCAAAAGCAAGTAAAAGTCTAATTGCTTCTAGCCTAGCAACAGGAGCAAAGGTTTCATCAAAGTCGATCCCTTCTTCCTGGTTGTAGCCTTTAGCAACAAGTCTAGCTTTGTTCCTAGTTACAATACCATGTTCATCAAGTTTATTTCTAAAAACCCATTTTGTGCCAATTACAGAAACATTAAAGGGTCTTTCAGTTAAAGTCCAAACATTATTTCTTTTAAATTGATTTAGTTCATCTTGCATAGCATTAATCCAGTTACAATCTTTTTTAGCTTCTTCTATTGACTTAGGCTCTATATGAGATACAAAAGCTAAATAATCACAAACATTTCTAATAGAAGAGCGTGTACTTACCTCCTTTGATGGATCACCAATTATTAGCTCTTTAGGGTGTCCGTGTGCATACTTCCATTCCTTAGGTAAAGGTTTTGGTGAAGTTGCATTGATCTTTTGAGTTTGATCTTGGTTCTCTTGATCATCATCTCCTTTGGGCTCATCTTCATTGATTGTCAATTGTTCAAGCTTCTTTGTACCTGTTTCAACATCAATAGAATCTTCTTTTCTAGAAGATTTTTCGTTAGATTCATCAAACACTAAATGAATTGATTCTTCAACCAGAAGAGTTCTTCTGTTGAAGACCCTGTATGCCTTGCTAGAAGTAGAGTATCCTAAGAAGATACCCTCATCTGACTTGGCATCAAATTTATTGATATTATCTTTGCCATTGTTTAATATGAAACAGCGGCAACCAAATACACGAAAATACTTGAGATTAGGTTTTCGATTTTTCCAAAGCTCATATAGTGTTTTCTTCAAAATAGGTCGAATTAAAACACAATTTAAAATGTAACAGGAAGTATTAATGGCTTCTGCCCAAAAATATCTAGGTAAATCATTTTCGCAAAGCATTGTGCGTGCCATTTCTTTAAGTGTCCTGTTCTTTCTTTCTACCACCCCATTTTGTTGAGGTGTCCTAGGTGCAGAAAAATTATGACTAATACCATTTTCATTACAAAAAGCTTCAAAATCATGATTGTCAAATTCAGTTCCATGATCACTACGCAAAGAAACAATAGTGAGATCTTTTTCGTTTGAAACCCTTTTATGAAATTTAACAAAAGCTGAAAATGTTTCATCTTTATGAGCTAAAAACATTACCCAAGTAAATCGTGAGTAATCATCTACAATTACTAGCCCATATTTTTTACCTCCCAAACTAGTTGTTCTGGTTGGTCCAAAGAGGTCCATATGCAATAATTCAAGGGGTCTAGTAGTAGATACTACTCCTTTAGGTTTGAAAGTAGATTTAGTTTGTTTTCCAAATTGACATGCAGCACAAATCTTATCTTTTTCAAATATGAGTTTTGGCAATTTTTTACAAGATTCTTTTTGCTTAATTTTGAAATCAACTGCATACTGGCATGCCCTAGCATACGATGCCAAAGCTAACTAGTTTCACTTGCCTTGGCTTCCTTAGCCACTAGGCATTGACCACTTTCCATGGCTAGATCATCAAGATCAACCATGTAAATGTTTCCATGCCTAAGACGAGTGAACTTGATGCCATCGACATCTAGACTAGATACCATGCACAAAGATGATTCAAAAATTACTTTAAAACCCTTATCACAAAACTGACTAATGCTAAAAAGATTATGCTTCAAGCCATCAACAAATAATACATTATCTACATAAGCATTAGGGGTGATATGGATTTTACCAATTCCGACGATTTTGCCTTTTCCATTATCATCAAAAGTAACATTTCCACCATCAATAGCTGCTAGTGATGAGAATTGCTTCACATCCCCAGTCATATGCCTTGAGCAACCACTATCCAGATACCACATTCTTCTTTTATTTTTGGTTGCAAGGCACACCTGCAAAAATTGATCAAGTTGAAACTTTAGGTACCCAAGTCATCTTGGGTCCTTTAGGGTTAGTCAAATTGGTTCCTTTTGGAACCCAAATCTTTTTAAAGGTATTTAATTTTCTTCTATTACAAACATATGATTTATGTCCTAATTTACCACATGCATAGCAGCTAATATTAGAAGATGCAGGTATGAAAAAGTTTTTGTAAAGTTTTTGCTGATTGTGTGGCTTAAATCCAAGTCCAGCTTTGTTAAACACTGCATGTTGACTATTTAAAAGCATATTCAGTTTTTCTGAACTAAAAGTAAACTTTTCTACAAAAGGTTTTACTTTTTCTAACTCTTCCTTGTAATTCTTGTTTTGAAGCAATAGTTCTTTATTTTGGTTTTCAATGTTTTCATTAGTTTTAAGACTTCTATTATTTTTCAAAGAATCATTTTCTTTTAAAAGATTATCCTTATCATTTGTCAAGTCCTTTACATGTTCAGTTAATTTCTTGTTTTCTTGAATTAAATTTTCAATTTCAGTTGAAAACTTTTCTGAATTTTTGGTAAGCTCAAAATTTAGCTTTCTTAATTTCTTATTTTTCAGTTTTAATTTTTCATATTCCAAAACTAAGTCATCAAAAGCATCATGCAATTCATTGAAAGTAAATTCAGTTTCAGGTTCAGAATTTACCTCATTATCTTCATTGGCCATGAAACATAAGTTGGCGACTACCTGCTGCTCTTCATCACTGCTAGAGTCCTCACTCTCACTCCAGGTAGCCATCATGGCTTTCTTTCTCAACATCCTTCGACTCTTTTTAAGCAAAGGGCAATCCGTTTTGTAATGTCCAGGCTTCTTGCACTCGAAGCAGATGGGTGGATCCCTTTCTTTCTCTTTCTCTTTTTCCTTATTGTGATCACCTTTTTGTGGCCTTTTCTTGTAGAAGCCCTTCTTCTTTCTCATGAATCTTTTGAATTTTCTTGTAATGAGGGCTGTCTTATCATCATCAGCTTCTTCTTCTGATTCATCACTTGACTCTTCTTTTGTAGTGGACTTGAAGGCTTTGGCTTTCTTTTTCTTGTCATTGTCCACCGTCTTCTGCTTTAGTGAAAGCTCGTAGGTCATCAGTGATCCAAGAAGCTACTCGAGAGGTAGAGTATTGACATCCTTGGCTTCTTCTATAGCTGTTACTTTCGCATCCCATGAAGCCAGAAGAGACCTGAGAAGTTTGTTAACCAGTTCACCATTAGATATAATTTTTTCCAAGCTCCTCATACCATTTACTATATTGGTAAATCTAGTATACATTTCACTTATACTTTCAGTTGGTTCCATCTTGAACATCTCATACGTATGAATGAGCATGTTCACCTTTGTGGTCTTCACTTGGTGTGTACCCTCATGGGTAACCTCAAGTGTATCCCAAATTTCTTTGGCGAAAATACAATTTGATATTCTGTTGAATTCACTAGGGTCAAGTGCACAGAATAGCAAATTCATCGCCTTAGCATTTAACTCAGCTTGTTTGATATCATTGTCATCCCATTCTTCTTCAGATTTTGGGGTGATAATGCCATTAACCAAGTGAGTGGGCTGATGAGGCCCTTTAGTAATTATTCTCCATATATGATAATCTATAGCTTGTAAATAAATATGCATACGAGTTTTCCAGTATGTGTAGTTTGTGCCATTAAAGAAAGGAGGGCGATTTGATGCTTGTCCTTCAACTATACCCATTCCAATTGGGGCGGCCATGATCTTTAACTCAAGATCGTTGGACCTACCTACAAAAGAGTACCGGCGCTCTGATACCACTTGTTGCCCAGATATGGTGCCCAAGAGGGAGGGTGAATTGGGTATTTAAAAAATTAAAGCAATATATGTGCTGTCAAGTTTTAAGGTGAAGAGTGATAGTGCTCAAATAATTGTGCAACGGAAGCAATGAAATAAATCAACAATTAAAGAGCAAAAAGAAGAGCAATGCAAACACATAAGAAGTATAGTGGTTCGGTGCACCTAGCACCTACATCCACTCCCCAAGCTCCACTTGAGAATTTCCACTATAATCTTTAGATTACAGCCGACTTGTTTTACCAGGCTCACAAGTCAAAACCTTACACACTTGTTTTGGCTTCGGGCTTACAAGCAACCCTAGTTGGTTTTATCAATTGGCTCACCAACAAACCTCACTCACTTGTTTTGGCTTCGGGCTTACAAGCAACCCTAGTTGGTTTTATCAATTGGCTCACCAACAAACCTCACACTAGTTTCAAATTCCCTTGAAACTAGCCAAAGACAAATAGAATATGAATACAATTAATAAAAATAGACAAACTCCTTTTGAGCAATAAGAAATTCATTGAAGCTCTTGATGGAGACTCTTCAAGCCTTTTCTCTTGGAATCTTTGGACCTCACTAAATGCCAAATCCTTGAAAGTTGGATTCCTCAAAGATGGAAAGCTTTTGGCAAAGGAATCTCTTGGTTTTCTCACTCTTTTGGCTTGGAATTGATTGAAGGCTTTGTACTTTGAATCTAAACTTTTTCACTTTTTCTCCTTGTCTTTTTTGAAGTTTGGTGGAGGTTAAATACCTCATTCAAGCTGAAACAACTCCACAAGACCGTTAGAATCAAAAATATGGCCGTTTATGGCCATTAGAAATCAAATCAAAAGTTCAGAAAAACTAGCCATTATGCCATGAGTCGACCTCATGAGTCGACCTCTGGATCAAGTGTCGACCTCATGAGTCGACCTCCAGTTTGTTTTAGGCAAAAATCCAGAAAATAATAGTTCTGCCCATTTTGAATTCTCAGGCTATGAGTCGACCTCTGGTGTCGACCTCTGGATAGGTGTGGACCTCTGGTGGTCGACCTCTGGAGCGTGCCACTGAGATTTTGCCGTGCCGGCCATGCTGAACTTTTCTTCTCTTCATGAGTCGACCTCTGGTGGTCGACCTTTGACAAGGTGTCGACCTCTGGTGGTCGACCTCTGATCTGAAATTTTCTGAAACTCTTAAAGATGTGCGTGCCATGCTTGAGTTTCTCTAAGCCTTTGTTTCTTTTGTTGATTATTTCTTAACAGGAAGGTCCAATATGAGAAATTTGATCTTGTCCAAGGTAGAAGAGCTCTTTTCCAAATCAGGCAAACTTAGTTTCATCATTGTACTCTTGATACTCTTTTTGAATAACCTAAGTCCTGAAACTTTATCTTGAGATGAAACATTAGTCCAAACATATACTCAACCTTTTGTTAATCATCAAAACTAAGGAGCCAAAGTCAACACAAGTTGACCTATTTTGATTAGAACTCTTTCTAATCGATTTAGGTCAAATCGGGCTTACCCGATTCAATCAATTAGGACTCTTCCTAACATGTCATCTTTGAACTTGATCAACCCACAAGACAAGATTGACGTCTAGCAACATGTCATGTCTACCCGGAAGATATGGAAATTCTGGTGAAATACCAAAATTACCCTTCAGTAGAGAGTTACTGTACAATTAAATCTTTCGATTAGCCTGCACCCAAAATATAACTATGGATATGGATATATGTCAAATCCAATATTATATTTATTTCTAGCTCAATCTTATAATGATGATTCGATTATCTTGATATTAGAAACCATCTCTAATATCTTCACTTTGATCAAAGATTCCCTGAATTATCATGCGATTGTTGACTAGCTGGATGCAATCTCCTCTTGCTAAGAGTGATCGATTCCTTGTTGACCTACTCATTACCTTCATATCCAATTCACCATTCCCAGTATCAATCCTGTGCATGGCTCAGTGTCATGATTAGGATTGAACCAAAGAATGGGTTCATGTACATAAGGTACTTATGGCAGTCTCAGGTCAAAAGATTACATGTACCACTCCCACTATGAGAACCTTCTATTGACATGTAGCTAAGACTCCATTAGATGTTCTCAAGTTGGATCATATCAGTGAACTCATTCTTCAATGAGCACCCACATCCCAGTATTAGTGTCATACACAAGTGACTGTGAGAGCAGTCACCCTTTCCAGTATACCCGGGATGTGCTAGTCTTTATCGGAAAAACCCTGATCCCCTACTCAGGGTTCCTTTGACTAGGAATATTTTAGATTAAGGTTTTAAGTTTTTAGGTCTCACTGGTATGATCTCATCATAACCCTAAAATCATGGCCCTAATCTATGGGGTTCATCATATAATATAAACACAGCGTATGATGAAAAATAATGCCTTTATTTAGAAAATTGTCAATTACAATGATTTGGGAGATACAACATAGATTGGCTTGTAGGGCATATCCCTTTCACAAGCTATCTTCAGCCTTAGTGGCATTATTGATAGGCTAGCTCTTCTCCAGGTGGCTCGGCAGCTACCTCGATCATTAAGTAGCACCATCTGAGGGCAGTGTAATTAAGATAGATGCAATGGTAAAGGCACCAGCAAAGTCGTGAACTTTAGCAAGGCCACAACTTCGATAGTGTCACTACCTCGGCAACAAAAAGCTCCATCGTGTGATCACCTCGGCCTCCTTTAGCTCATCCCCAATGCATCAGCGATTGCCAGGGGTGCATAATCACCATGGTTGGAGCTTAGCTGTAACTGCTTTGGTAGCCTCTCTGATAGTTGGAAAGTCTACCATGAAATTCTCATGACCATGGTTGGGTGCACATTACCTCAGGCCTTCGGCTCAACTACCCGCTCCAACATCTTCAACTTTAACAATCTTGATGGTAGTTGCCTCAACCACAGAAGCCTCTCTTTTTGGCTTGGTTTTGCTTAGTTTGGTGACCGCCTTGACTGCAAGTTGCCTCGGGCCTCCCCTTTGCCTTTGCTAGCTTCGTAGTTGATTTTCTCTGCCACTTCCATTTTCAGCTTGGTTTCCAGTGGATGCACAATAGCTCATTGCTTATGGGGCATTAGCTTTTAGAGAGAACTAGGTGTTGTCAAGCCAGCCAAAGGTAGACTCCGTGCCCATGTTTGAGGTGGTCCAGTGGCCCTTACTGCTAGTGATTAAAGATGATAGAGATGGCAAGGCTTACCGTGCCCGTGAGAGGTTGTAGTGTGATCCTTCACCTGACTAACCTTGGCCTCAGCAAGGTTGTAAGACTAGGACCATTCTAGTGCTGGTGTTGATCCCAGTGGTGTGATGGGCATGGCTTGCATCTAGCCCTGAGAAGGTGGTAGAGTATTGTTGAAGTGGCTTATGGAAGCCATAGTTCATTAGTCAGGTTTGTTAGGATACTGATCTATTCTGGTTTGGTGCTTCATGCCAAGGAGATGAGGACTGAGCTAGTGTTCAGGGGAGAAGGCATGGGTTCATGGCATGAATTAACCGAGCCATAAGGAAGTACGGGATGTTGGGCACCATCGATGAAGTGG
Organism: Areca catechu; assembly: GCA_021397845.1. Lineage (NCBI taxonomy): Eukaryota > Viridiplantae > Streptophyta > Magnoliopsida > Arecales > Arecaceae > Areca > Areca catechu. The sequence goes on along the minus strand of CM038042.1, from coordinate 25,243,431 downwards.
GGGAACTAATTCTGATGTTGGCAATCCTATTGGCAGTGCCAAAGCATATTGCTATATGTGCCAGCCAGAGAATGCAACCTTCATCAAATTGCATGAAGGACCTCAACTCAAAAGAATACCCAGACAAGGATCGGATGGTCACTAATCATTGCATCCTAATTCTATATGAATTTCAAATATTTCAAAGAAATCTCTATTTATGTCATTTTATTTTTCTTGATGAACGATGTAGGGGCTGCCAAGCAAGTATCTTTACAATTGCACGACTCGACTACATCCTTTGGCTTAGTGGCTGCCCCAACCTCAATGACATCTTTGGCAAGCCAATCCTTCATCTGGTTCGATTATGGAAAGCCTCTCTTGGCTCAGACTTCTAGTTCGATGACCGCCTCGGTTACAAAAAGCTTTCCTTGGCTCAAACTTGAAGAGATTGGTGATTGCCCTACTGTGTAAAAACTTTGTTGTGGCTTCACCTCGGATTTCTCTTTTACCACCATTATTGACTCCATTATTGATTTTGATGATTAACAAAATACTTAAGTATAATTGAGTACTAACAGTTTACTAAAGTATGTTTTCATTAAGAAAAAGGTACTCATCAAGTTAGTCAAATTGAATTACTTGTCAAATAATTGAAGAAGCCATTTCTATGGATGAAACATTAATGTTTAATGAACTTAAGTGTCTAAGATTTGCTTGAAAGGAATTAAAGAGTCAAGTTAAAAAAGGATTCAATAGAGTGTCAGTCATTTTTGAAATAATTTCAGCAAGTGTCGACTTATAGTTCAAGTGTTGACTCATGATATTGCAAGTATCGACTCAAGCCGACATGCAAAAAGAAGTTTTAGATGGCATGCTTGAAGTGTTGACTCATGCCATTCAAGTGTCGATTCAAGGTGTCGACTCAAGAATTGACTTAAAGCCTAAGACAAATTTTTTATAGAATATACTGAAATTCAAGACTCACTAGATGAAGTGTCTACTCACTTGAGATTTTCAAAGAGCCTCAAAACTGAGTTTTAAACTAAGTGTCGACTCATGAAAACCAAGTGTCGACCCTATGTGTCGACTCAAGGACTAAAGTATCGACACTTGGAGTTCTGGAAATAGTAACGGCTAGATTTTCAAACATAGAACTCGATCCTTTTAGCTCCCAACGGCTAGTTTCTCGTGTCTAACAGTTATAAACCATCTTTTAAGCCTTGAGATGGTATTTAAGTGGATTAAATTCAAATGGAACACAACAAGAAAATAAGAAACAACAAGAAAGAAGAGAGAAGAGAAAAAGGAAGAAAAAAAAGCTCATTCACTCATACATTCATTGAGAGAAATTACTTCCACACTAAAGAAGCCTTCAAGCATTCAAAGCAATCAAGAGCATTCAAGTCCAACCTTTTGAGCATTGATTGAGGCTTCATCGAATTGAAGACAAGTATCTTCATCAAGCTTCAAAGAGATAACAGCTTTTTATTAGAAAGCTTTTCTTGTATTCTTTACTTCAATTTATACTTTGTTGTATCAAGTTTTTTGGTGAGCCTAAGAACAAAACCAAGGAGATTTTTGGTTAGCCTTTGAAAATCAAGAGGTTTCTTTTGGTGAGCCTCATGAAAACCAAAAGGGATTTTGATTAGTGAGCTTGGAAAACTAATCGACTATAATTATGAGTAATTATAGTGAATTCCCAAGTAGTCCTTGGGGAGTGAACGTAGGTGCATTTGAGAGTACCGAACAACTATACTTGCTTTGTGTTTATGATTGACTATTTCTTTCTATTTGCTCTTACTTTCATTGCAATTTAAATTTTCACTGCATACTCTTTAAGAGCATACAACACTTGCATCTCTCTAGTATTTGTATTGATTATTGAATTGGCACACTTCTTACAAATAGTTTTTAGAAATCCAATTCACCTCCCCTCTTGGAATGCTTATTGGATAACAAGTGGTATTAGAGCCACGTTCTCAGTATATAGGTCTAACCACCTTAAGTAAAGATCTATGGCAGCCCCTCTTGCTACCAGTGTAGTTGAGGGACAAGCCTCAAATATACCACCTTATTTTAATGTCACTAACTATACATATTGAAAAACTAGAATAAAAATTTACATGCATTCTATAGATTATAATTTATGGAAAGTAGTGGATAAAGGTCCTCATATTCCTTCAGTTGTGGTTAATGATGTTTCCATCCCAAAGCTTGAAGATGATTGGGACGAAAATGACATTAAACAATTCGAGATTAATGTGAAAGCAATGAATCACTTTTACTATGCTTTGGATCCTAGTGAGTTCAATAGGATCTCCACATGCACCTCAGCTAAAGAAATATGGGACACACTTGAGGTTACTCATGAGGGTACCGATCAACTGAAAAATACTAAGGTTAACATGCTTGTGCACACTTATGAGATGTTTCGCATGGAACCTAATGAATCAATTACTGACATGTATACTAGGTTCACAAATATTGTAAATGGCATGAGAAGCCTAGGTAAAATTATGTCTAATGCCGATCTTGTTAACAAAATTCTCAGGTCTCCATCAACATCTTAGGATCCAAAAGTGACCGCCATGCAAGAAGCCAAAGATGTTGATAAACTTTCATTGGAGCAGCTAGTAGGTTCACTCATGACTTATGAGTTGAACTTGAAGCAAAAAGCAATGGATATGGACAAGAAGAAGAAAGATATAGCATTCAAGTCTACAACACTAGAAGAATCTTCAAATGAAGAATCATACGAAGAAGAAGAGAATGAGGGTGATGAAACTCTATTAGCAAGAACATTTAAAAAATTTATAAGAAGAAAGAAATTTCCTTACAAGAAAAAGTTCCAACAAAGTAAGGAAAAGAAAAAAGAAAAGGAGAAAGAAAAGGACAAGGAGAAGGAACTACCTATTTGCTTCGAATGCAAGAAGCCTGGACATTACAAGTATGACTGCCATCTCCTAAAGAAGTCAAGAAAGAAGCTTAGAAAGAAAGCAATCATGGTGACTTAAAGTGACAGTGAGGACTTCAGCTTAGATGAAGAACAAACTGAACTTGCAAATCTTTGCTTAATGGCACAACATGAAGAAAAGATAAATTCTGATCCTGAAGTTGATTATACTTTTGATGAATTAAGAACTGCATTTGATGAGTTAATGCATGATTATAAATTGATAATATCTGAAAATAAAAAGTTGAAAAAGCATGCAAACTCTTTCTCACATAAAAATAATTATCTTTTGGATGAAGTTGATGATTTGAAAAATAAAATTGATGTTTTAGAAAAATGAAACAAAGCTTTATCAATGAAAAATGAGATTTTGAAAAGACCTAACGTAAATGTTTCAAACAATGAGCTTTTGATGAAATGTAAAGATCTTAAAGTAGAAAATAAAAAATATAAAGATGAGTATGATAAGGTAAAACCCTTTGTTGAAAAATTCATTTATAATTTTGAAAAGTTAAATATTCTTTTGAGCAATCAAAGAGCTACTTTTAACAAAGTTAGATTGGTTTTAAATCCCAAAAACAGCAAAAGTTTTTCAAAAATTTCTTTATTCCTGCATCATCAAGCATCACATATTTTTCTTGCAAAAAATAGGTCAAAAAGCATTCCATTATGATTTGAGAAAAATTAACAATTCTAGAAAGATTTGGATTCCAAAAGGAACCACTTTTAGTGCTAACCCTAAAGAACCCAAGTTGGCTTGGATACTTAAAATCAAAACTTAATTTGTTTTGCAGGTATGTCCTGCAACCAAAGAAAAGAAAAGACTGTGGTATCTCGATAGTGGTTGCTCAAGATACATGACATGAAATGTGAAGCAATTCACCTCTCTTGGGGCACTAAATGAAGGGAGTGTAATCTTTGGTGATAATGATAAAGAAAAGATTATTGGTATCGGCAAGGTTCACATCTTTCCTTCTACTTGGATTGATAATGTTCTTTTAGTTGAAGGTTCAAGACATAATCTGCTTAGTATTAGCCAATTTTGTGATAAAGGTTTTCAAGTTATTTTTGAATCATCTCTTTGCATAATTGTTAGTCCTAATAATAACAGAATGAAATTCATTGAAAAAAGGCATGGTAATATATATCTAATTGATTTGGATAATCTATCTTTGCCTAATGGTGAATGCCTAGTTGTAATGAATTCAACTATTAATGAGACTAGTTGGTTGTGGCATCATAGATTAGGTCATGCAAGCATGTATTTACTATCAAAATTATGCAAAAAGGATTTAGTAAGAGATTTGTCAAAACTTAGTTTTGAGAAAGATAAAATTTGTGAATCATATCAATTTGGAAAACAAGTAAAAACATCTTTCAAACCTAAAGATTTTATGTCAACTTCTAGGCCATTAGAACTACTCCATATGGATCTCTTTGGACCAACTTGGACATCTAGCCTAGGAGGCAAGAGATATGGATTAATTATAGTGGATGACTTTTCTCGATTTACATGGGTTTTATTTTTAGTACATAAAGATGAATCGTTTTCAGCTTTTATAAAGTTTTATTAAAAAGTTTCCAATGAAAAAGGTACTTCAGTTATTTGCATTCGTAGTGACCATGGTTCTAAATTTGAAAATCAAGATTTTGAAAACTTTTGTAATGAAAAAGGAATAGAACATAATTTTTCTGTACCTAGGATACCTTAATAGAATGGGGTAGTAGAAAGAAAAAATCGTACTTTAGAAGAAATGGCACATACAATGCTTTGTGAAAATGATTTGCCAAGATATTTTTGGACTGAAGCAGTAAATACTGCATGCTATATTTTAAACCATATTTTAATTCGATCGATTTTAAAGAATACTTCATATGAGCTTTGGAAATAAAGAAAACCTACTTTGAAATATTTTTGAGTTTTCGGTTTGTCGTTGCTTTATTATGAATAATGGTAAAGATAATTTATAAAAATTTGATGCCAAGTCTGATGAAGGTATCTTCTTAGGATACTCTATATCAAGCAGGGCATACAAAGTTTTTAATAAGAGAACTTTAGTAGTAGAGGAATCTATACATGTAGTATTTGAAGAATTTGTTAACAAATCCTCTAGAAAAGAGGATACTTCTGATGCATGTGCAGGTGCTGAAAGATTAAAGAAGCTTACCTTAGATAATCAACCCTCTCAAGAGAATGAAGAAGATCAAGACAAAAATGAAAGAGAAGAAGTCATATAACCCACACCCAAGCATCCGGATCCATCCAAAGAGTGGAGGTATGCTCATGGACATCCTAAGAAGTTAATCCTAGGTGATCCATCAAAAGGGATAAGAACAAGATCTTCAATTAAAAATAAATATGAATATATTACTTTTGTTTCTCAAATTGAACCAAAATGCATTGAAGAAGCTGAAAAATATCATAATTGGATTAATGCAATGCAAGAAGAATTAAATTAGTTTGAAAGAAATAATGTCTGGACACTAATAGAAAGATCATCAGATGTTTCAATTATTGGCACAAAATGAGTTTTCAGAAACAAACTTGATGAAAATGGTATAGTTACTAGAAATAAAGCTAGGCTAGTTACCAAAGGCTACAATCAGGTGGAAGGGATTGATTTTAATGAAACATTTGCTCCTGTTGCTTGACTTGAGGCAATTAGACTATTATTAGCATTTGCATGTTTCATGAACTTTAAATTATTTCAAATGAATATCAAAAGTGCTTTTCTAAATTGTTTTATTGAAGAAGAAGTATTTGTTGAACAACCACCTGGTTTTGAAAATCATGCACATCCTGATCATATTTTCAAACTACACAAGGAACTCTATGGTTTAAAGCAAGCACCCCAAGCATGGTATGAAAGACTCAGCAAGTTTTTGATTAAAAATGATTTCTCTAGAGGCCATATTGATATTACATTATTTCTAAAAAGAAAAAATGATGATCTATTAGTAGTACAAATTTATGTTGATGACATTATATTCGGTGCTACTAATGAAGTTCTTTGTCAAGAGTTTGCCAAGCTTATGCAGGGTGAGTTCGAGATGACCATGATGGGAGAGCTTAATTTCTTTCTCGGACTCCAAATCAAACAAACCAAAGATGGGATCTTCATCAACTAAGCTAAGTATACAAGAGAAATCTTAAAGAAGTTTGGGATGGAGATTACCAAGATAATAGGTACACCTATGATCCCCTCTTGTAAACTTGATAAAGATGAGCATTGTAAATTTATTGATCAGAAATTATATAAAGGAATGATTTGTTCTTTATTATATTTGACTATTAATAGACCTAATATCATGTTCAGTATTTGTATGTGTGCTACATATCAGTCTGATCCTAAAGAATCTCATCTGTTGGCTATTAAGTGCATACTTAGATATTTATCTGGTATAATTGATATTGGTTTGTGGTATTCTAGAGATTCATCTATTGATTTAATTGGTTATTCAGATGCTGACTTTGCTGGGTGTAAATTAGATAGAAAAAGACAAGTGAAACTTGTCAATTTCTTGGAGTTAACTTAATCTTTTGGTTTAGTAAGAAACAAACTTCGGTTGCACTATCCACAGCTGAGGTTGAGTATATTGCAGCAGGAAGTTATTATGCTCAAATCTTGTGGATTAAGCAACAACTTAAAGATTTTGGAATCAAATTAACTAAGGCACCCATAAATTATGATAATACTAGTGCTATTAATTTAACTAAAATCCTGTTCAGCACTCTAGAAGTAAATACATTGAAATTAGGCATCATTTTATTAGAAATCATGTTAAAAATAATGATATTATGCTTGAATTTGTATGTACTGAAATACAAATAGCTGACATATTGATTAAACCTCTCCAGGAGGATCGGTTCTGTATGATTAGAAGAAAATTAGGGGTCATCAACCTTTTTGATTGAAATTTTTATCTCTTCACAACTTTTAATTCTTGATTGATCAAAATTGCTTGTAAATTATGTTTAATCTTTAAAAATTCCTTGAAATCCTGTTTTATTTTGATCAATGGTTCTTTTTTCATTTTTTTCTAGTTTTAAGTCAAAGTGTCGACACTTGAAAGTATCGACACCTAGAAGTGTCAACACTTGGAAGTATCGACACTTGATCTTGTGTCGTGAGTTAACACTTGAATGGTGATAGACCAAGATAAAATAGAAAAATGAAGTGTTTTCTTTGATTTTTCATTCCAATTCGAGCCGACTCATCCCTAAACAGTGTTCCATCATCTCCTTCCCTCCAAATTTAAGTTCCAACCAATCGATTCTTCATTTGGGATAGGCACATTTTGGTTTTCTACTATTCTTCATCCCGTTTTCTAATTTTTCACCATAGAAATCCTAGTTTCTCCCCTTTCTTGCTATCCTCCCTTGTTTCCTTGGAATGGAACCTAGAAAACAAGTTGTCCAGTATCCTAGACCTTCCATTCAGGAGGAAGAGAGAAAAACTAAGGCTAGGCATGAGGATAGAGTGGTAGATGAGCCTGATGTTCCTGCCAAACCCCCTATTTCTACGGATCGAAGATGGGATAGGCTAGGCATGAGGATAGGCTAGGCAAATAAGATGGGATCAAAGACCATCATTGGTGGTCATCGAGTGGACTTTGATTTCCTAGACTAGCAGTACTTCCAGATTGGCCAGTGGCTGAGGGATGCGGGTTTAGCACCATTTTGTTCATTATCAGAGAGATTTTATCCTGGATTGATTAGAGAGTTCTATGGATCACTTGCCAGAGGTAGTGATGGCTAGATAGCACGGGTCTATGGCAGAGATGTCCCCGTATCTGTAGAGATTCTGAGCTGAGTATGGGACATTCCTATAAAAGGATCTGTTCTGGATGCTCTAGTTGACAGATTCAGTGGACTCCGATGCATTTTTGAGATAGACGATCTTCTTGAGGGAGCTACTGTAGTTGCTTCAAGACTATCACCTGAGATGAGGTTACTGTATATCATTGTAGCCCGGATTCTTCTAACAAAGATCAGATGATTTGACTTCATCACAGATCGTGAGCTTTTGATCATGGTGTCTTTGGTACTGCACACTCTGGTATGCCTCCCAGTGCTTATGGTACATCAGTTGACAGAGGCATCGATCAGCCAGGACTTTGTCTGCCCTACAGGATGGGATTGACTTTACTCTTTAGGGCTTATGGAGTGGTCGTAGACGACAAGCCTTACAGACAGCTATTACATACAGATGTCTATGACATCATATCTCTTCACAGGATGGGGTACCATTTAGTTAGAGGCCAGTGGAGATGGCGTATATCTGGTCGGCCACTGATAGAGATGATGAGGTGGTAGAGGAGGAGCATATCTTTTCAGGTGAGGTAGGGCCATCTGAGCTGCCTAGAGAGACTTCTGCGGCATAACCTGAGCCTATGGCACAGCCAGAGCCTACTCCTCAGCCTGAGCCAGCCACTCATATACAAACATATATCCTTGTTTCTATAGATAGTTTAGAGGACAAGATTGCTTGCATAGAGACTAAGGTCATGATTATTTGTCAGTGAGTCAACAGGATACATATGGAGATGATGGAGAGCCATCGAGGATTGAGTGATGGCATCTCTGCTATTTTATCTACATTAGCTAGACCTTCATCGGGCAGAGCTCCTCCACCTTCAGCTCCATCTGATTCACCTCTAGCACCATCAGCTCTAGGACCTGACATGGCAAATGATTAGTTTGACTCCACAGAATTTGATGTGATAGATTTTATGATCGAGCCAGAGCCATAGACAACAATAGATGTTCCTAGGAGCCCCATTCCTGATCCTTCCCATTTATATCTTGAGATTCCAATTTTATCCTCTCCTTCTAGATCTGATCAACATCCTCCTTCAATTCCTGCACCTACTCCTATCATTCCATCTACCAATACACCAGTCATACATTCTCCACCTATGCATACATCTTCCCTTACCCGGGAACTAGGATTTTATACCCCTGGTCTCCACCATCCTGATTCTAGATCCATTTTTGACCCTACACCCCTTCCTCTTAACATAGTTGCTCTGGTCAGTGCTGTTCTTACTACTAATATTGCCTCCACCTCTTTTGCACCAGCCAGAGGTAGGACATATGTCAGACGCAGAGGATGAGACTGTCGTGTTGTATCAAGACCTACCCAGATCTGATTCTCTAATCTCTGACCGATGCGGCCACGATCCTGTCCTTCTATTGATACTGGACCGATTGAGATTATATCCTCTGATGAGGAGGGTACTTTTTAGGGTAGTCTCTATGTTAGTTAGCTTACATTTCAGCATTACATATATACATCTATGCTTGCTTACCATCTTGTATCTATCTATGAAAGTTTATATCAATGTATGAAATTTTGATTTTAATGAATGAAACTTTTATATCATTGTTTTGTCTTTGGATATTAATTTTTGTGATTATTGCTCAATTTCTGTCATTATCATCCTTTCTTCTCTTTAACCTTTTTTTAATGATGACAAAAAGGGGGAGAGTTATATGAAAAAGAAAAACAAAAAGGGAGAGAGAAATAAATCAAGAGGTGGGAGAGAAATAATAAAAGAGATATATTAAGAGAGTAAAATGAGAATAGCAAATGAGTGAGCATGAATGGTATGAAAAAGATATTAGCAATCAGTGAGGGGGAGTATTAAGAAGAAAATCTTTTTAAGCAGCAATTTTTTTGAAAGTTCTTTGAAAATCAGTTTTTCGTATCACCCTTTAAGGGGAAGCTTTTATGCTCTTCAATCTCTAGTTAAATTTTTTTGTTGAAACTAAAGTATAGATGATTTCCATATTAATCTCACTCACTATCTCTATGAAATCTGTTTTAACTATGAAATACATGTTGAGTATCATGGTACATGCAACTTTAATTCTGATAACTTTTTATGGCCCTAATGGATTGCAAATGAGTATTTATCTTTTATTTATTGCACAAAGCTTCATTTTGTTTGAATTTTTTTTTTTTATGTTATACTTAAAGATTTTGTCATCATCAAAAAGGGGAAGATTGTTGACTCCATTATTGATTTTGATAATTAACAAAATTCTTAAGTATAATTGAGTACTAACAGTTTGCTAATATGTGTTTTCATTAAGAAAAAGGTACTCATCAAGTTAGTCAAATTGAATTGCTTGTCAAATGATTGAAGAAGCCCTTTCTATGGATGAAACATCAATGTTTAATAGACTTAAGTATCTAAGATTTGCTTGAAATGAATTAAAGAATCAAGTTGAAAAAGGATTCAGTAGAGTTTCAGTCATTTTTGAAACAGTTTTAGCAAGTGTCGACTCAAAGTATCGACTCACAATTCAAGTGTCGACTCATGATAGTGCAAGTATCGACTCAAGTTGGCATGCAGAAAAAAGTTTTAGATGGCATGCTTGAAGTGTCGACTCATGCCATTCAAGTGTTGACTCAAGGTGTCAACTCAAGGATCGACTCAAAGCTTGAGATAATTTTTTTACAAAATATGCTGAAATTCAAGACTCACCTCAAGTGTCGACTCACCAGATGAAGTATTGACTCACCTGAGATTTTCAGAGAGCCTCAAAGCTGAATTTTGAAATAAGTGTCGATTCATGGGAACCAAGTATCGATCCTAAGTATCGACTCAAGGACTGAAGTGCTGACCTTAGAGTTCTGAGAATAGTAACGGTTAGTTTTTCAAATGTAGAACTCGATGCTTTTAGCTCTCAATGGCTAGTTTCTCGTGTCTAATGGTCATAAACCATCTTTTAGGCCTTAGGATGGTATTTAAGTGGATTAAATTCAAATGGGACACAACAAGAAAACAAGAAACAATAAGAAAACAAGAAACAACAAGAAAGAAGAGAGGAGAAAAAGGAAGAAAAGAAAGCTCATTCACTCACACATTCATTGAGAGCAACTACTTCCAAGCTAAAGATGCCTTCAAGCACTCAAAGCAATCAAGAGCATTCAAGTCCAAACTTTTGAGCATTGATTGAGGCTTCATCGAATTGAAGACAAGCATCTTCATCAAGCTTCAAAGAGATAACAGCTTTTTTATTAGAAAGCTTTTCTTGTATTCTTTACTTCAATTCATACTTTGTTGTATCAAGATTTTTGGTGAGCCTAAGAACAAAATCAAGGAGGTTTTTGGTTAGCCTAGTTGAAAACCAAGAAGATTTTTTGTTAGCGTTTGGAAACCAAGAGGTTTCTTTTAGTGAGCCTTATGAAAACCAAAAAGAATTTTGATTAGTGAGCCTGGAAAACTAATCGGCTATAATCGTGAGTGATTATAGTGAATTCCTAAGTGGTCCTTGGGGAGTGGACATAGGTGCATTTGAGAGCACCGAATCACTATACTTGCTTTGTGTTTGCGATTGACTATTTCTTTCTATTTGCTCTTACTTTCATTGCAATTTAAATTTTTGCTGCGTACTCTTTAAGAGCACACAACACTGGGATCTCTCTATCATTTATATTGATTATTAAATTGGCACACTTCTTGCAAATAGTTTTTAGAAATCTAATTCATTCCCCCTCTTGGGTTGCTTACTGGGCAACAACCACCAACTTCAATATTAGTCACCCAGCCTCTTCTTCGGCATTGGTCCTAACCTCCACTGAGCCAGCCATGCATCTTTTGGCTCCAGACTAATCCTCAGCCATGACTGGCATGGCAAACCCCTTGGCGGTAGAAAACTTCTCCTCCTGGCTTGGTTTTGATTGGGTCGATGACTGTGATGATCTCTTTTGGCTCGGATGGCAAGAAGACTTTATCATGTAGCTTAAATTCGGCCACACTAATGACTGCCTCGGCTGCGAAGCAACATTATCACAAGGTATGGACTACGAGTCTTGAATTTGCAATAAGCCTCAACAAAACCACTAAAACATGTCATTTCCAGATATAGAATTTTTTCATGCTCACATCATCAGGGCCAGAATTCATCTTTATCGGTGTTATTTGCCAACATCTCCAAGAAATGAAATGCTACAAGCCATGTGTTGCCCCGGTGGCTTCCCAAGAGATGGGTGAATTGGGATTTTAAAAACTGTAGCAAGAATGTGCAATTTAAAATCCTTTTGGTGTTGTGATGAATTATGCAATATGGAAGCAAGTGAATAAACTTAAGAAAGTCTAACAAGCACAATTACAAACACAAGAAATTTAAAGTAGTTTGGAGCAACTCGCTCCTATGTCCACTACCCAAGCACCACTTGGGATTTTCACTTTTTTTTCCCACATGGAATATAGTCGAATTGTTTTAATAGGCTCACAATCCAAACCTTTACACCTTGGTTTTACCGGGATCGCCAAAGAAACCCATACTTGGTTTTAACACAAGCTAATCAAGAACCTAACTTTCTTTGATTTTTAGAACTGGGCTCACCAAAGAAACCCAAACTTAGGTTATAATAGGCTCACCAAAAAACCTTTAACACTCTCAAGACACAAACCCTTGTTGCTCTTAGAGAGAAAACAAGATATATCAAAAGTAAATTACAACTTTATAACAAACCAAATTTGTTGGAGTGTTGCCGATGAAAATCAATTTGAAGCCTAGCTTTGAATGCTCTTTAATGCTCTTCAAGCTACTTCTTTACTTCCTTAAAAAGTTGGATTCAAGGATGAAGATCAGTTGGTGAAGCTTTGAATCCTTTCTTGAATGCTCTCTTGAAGTTGATTGATGAAAGACTTGAAATTAACTTGAATAATCAATGAATAATCTATCAATTATTGTTTAAACCATCATAAATACTTCCTTTTATAGTCTTCAATCAAAACTAGCCATTGTAGAGCTTAGGGAACTGAAATAGAGCCATTATAGGACTTTTGGAGTTCAAAAATTTGATTCAGGAACTAGCCGTTAGACTGCCAAAACTCATCAATCGAGTCGGCTCGAGGAACCATGAGTCGGCTCGAAGTCTCAGTTAGTGGAAAAATAAACTCTGCAGGAGTCGACTCTTCAAGGGTGAATTGGCTCGAAGTCTCAGTCACCAATAATACAAACTCTGGACGAGTCGGCTCTTCTGAGCTTGAGTCGGCTCGAAGTCTTAGTTATCAAAAATACAAGTTCTTCGTCGAGTCGGCTCTTAAGGCTCGAGTTGGCTTGAAATTCTAAAACTCTGAAATTTTTTGTGCCGTGCTAGAATAGGAGTCGGTTCTTGGTCCATGAGTCGGCTCTCACAAAAATTCTTTTTATGCTTCAAATTTCTCCCAACTTCTTCAATTCAAGATTCCAACAAGTGCAAGTCTTCCAAAAAGCTTCAAAGAGCCTACCAGACATGTTTAACCTACTTGCACTCATTTTTACTAATTTAGAGTCCTTTTTATAAGATTCCATGGATGAAAAATTAGGGCTTTACAACTTGAAGTGTACATGAGTTCATACAATGTTGGAATACTTTTCAACTAGTTAGAAAACCAATTAAATAAAGATAAGTACTTCCTGTAAAAACTTCTTGAGTAATTGAAGGAATTAGTAATGCATGCATGCTTCAATATTTTATAATCATCAAAATCATTCCAGGGGTCAACAATCTTCTCCTTTTTGATGATGACAAAAACTAGGCATGAAAGGTTTAAAACACTTCATAATTACTTGTAATGATATGTTATGTATCATATTCACATGTATCTAAGGTGTATTCAAAGTAGTGTGTATCAAAGCAAATAGAGTATCAAAATATTGAAACGAGTAGTATCAAAACAAATTTTTCAACAAGTATTAGGTCAATAAGTTTACTTCTTCCCATTTTGATTTTTCATGCTCTTCTCCCCCTTTTTGTCATCAACACAAAAGTGTACAATTTAGGGAAAGCATTCATTCATACTCAATCATTCATATGTATCAAAACATAGCATTTTCAAAACATATATATATATATATGAAGAGTCAATACAAGATGTGATACATTACAAAAGTGCTAATGCACACCAAAAATAGTATCACAAACAACAAGAAATGCAAAAAAGATAAAGGCCTAAAGGTCAGAAAGAAGGACTGGGTCTATCATCACTAGACTCATCTTCACTAGAAGAAGAGTCAATCTCTTGAATGCCAGGAGCAGGTTTAAACTTTGGAAACCTAGGTCTAAGGTCTTTAAGTCTAGTTTTAATAGGAGTGGAAGGCTTAGAAACCCTAGGTCTAGACTTGGTTGGAGGCTTGAAGAAATCAAGATGGGTGTCGATCGCATAGAAGGAGGATCAGGATCAGATAATGCTAGGGTGCTAGTGCTCGATAGAATCTACGTCGCAGGAGTGTCCGATATTCCAGTGCTCGAACCCTGAGTACCAGTACCAAGTCCAACAGTAGGAGTATTTACGGTATGAATATCAGTGGAATGCTCAGTCTCTCCTTGTGTACAATCTGCATCATGATTATCTAGTCCTGCTGAAGATGGAGGAGGTGTTGAATGGCTGGTAGTACTAATCTGTTGAAGAACTAATAGTATCTGCTGGAAGCCATCTCGCATCTCAGTTTGTAAGGCAACAATCTTGGCATCTATCTCTTCCCTGCCTCTCTGCAAGGTAGAAATCTCATCCAAGATAATCTACCATCTATGATCATTTGTATACTCAGCAGTGTCTGCACCATCTCTCACAGGTGTTTGAGGTGAAGTAGGTGCTGGCTCGGAGGGTCCAGCCTCATCTATAGGTCTCTCTGCCTTAGTGGCCTATGCTTGACCAGTCAGGTCATCCTCATCTGACTTCCTATCAGAATGTGTAGCTGGTAGTCCGGAAGTCTTCCTGATCCAATGCCCATCTTCCTTCAAAAATCCCATTCTACTTAAGGACTTAACATTATATTTGTCAGTATGTAGCAAAGGTCTACTCTCCTCACCAGATAATCCACCTCGGCATCCTGAAAAAGCAGTGTAAAAACCATGCCATAAGGAAGACAAGCTCGTGCCCTACGAGCTGCTTCACGCATCTGGGATATCATGATGTATGGTAAGTTGAGGGCCTCTCTCAATCAAGCATCTCATAAATACAAGATCCCTCTCACTCACCCAATCAAATCTTCCAGTTCTGGGTAGAAAAACATGGCTAATAATATTATGAATCAATCTCATCTCCAAAAATGGTTGATTAGCCCTAACATGCACAACTCCAGAAACATCATTCCTTTCAAGGATTATCCTCAAAGTCTTTTGCTTCTCTTTTAAAACAAAAAACTTTCCCCTTCCTTGGGAATTCGAAGAATAGAGCTCAATTTTTGCTCATATACCAAAATGAATTTTCCTTTAACTGTAGATTCTAGATGAAATGTACCAAGGGACAGATTTTCAAAAAATTGCCTCACCAAGGTTGGATAAGTCGGTAGATTCAACACGCAAAATGATTTCCACCCTTGAGCAATAAGCCATTCCCCTACTCTTAGATTTTCTTATTCTAGGAAATTAAAATCCACACATCTTCTAGAGGTAACTTGCCTGTTTCCTATAAGAATTACTTGCCTTGGAGCTTTCGGAGCATCTTGCTGTTCTTCATGTGGCTCTTCAGTGGGATTCGAAGTGTCCAATCTCCTCTTCGTTCTTCTTTCCTCTGCTACGGTTCACACAACCCTTTTTGCTCTCTTCCCTACAGCTTTCCTAGGACCCATTTTGGTTGGATTAAGGGTTAGGATAGGTTTGGTGGAGTTCTTAGAGCTTTTTCTAGGTTTGGAATAGGGAACGGTTGAAGTAGAATAGCAAAGGCAGAAAGGAAATGATTTTGAAACCTAACGATGCCCTATTTAAAAAGGTTCGGCCTAACTCTCGAGTCGGCTCGAGAAAAAATCAAGATTAAAGCTCAAAAGATTAAAAAATAAAAACCTATAGCTAGCTTAGCACTAAAGGAAGTGGTCATTAGCTCTAAAGTGAATTTTAAAATGTCTAGATAATTTTTCTTTATTTTTGAAAAATTAGGTCAAAAACTCTTAATATGGGTCACATAGACCTAATTCACCTCTAATCTTTTTAAATCTATCTTGACTAAGAGGTTAGGTGAAAATATCAGCAAGTTGATCTTCTATAGGAACAAATTTTAATTCTACAATATTATTCAAAATATGGTCTCTAATAAAATGATGTCTAATTTCAATATGCTTTGTTCTAGAATGCTGAATTAGATTTTTAGATAAATTAATAGCACTCGTGTTATCACATTTAATAGGAATCTTAGACTGGATAATACCATAATCTTCTAGCTATTGCTTAATCCATAACACTTGTGCACAATAGCTTCCCGCATCCACATATTATGCCTCAGCAGTAGAAAGTTCTACAGAGTTTTGTTTACGGCAGTGCCATGAAATCAGGTTAACACCTAGAAATTGACAAGTACCACTTATGCTCTTTCTATCAATCTTATAGCCACCATAATCAGCATCAGAATAACTAATTAACATCAAAGATGAATGCTTAGAATACCATAATCCTATATTACATGTGCCTTTGAGATATTTGAAAATTCTTTTAACAGCAATAATGTGCGACTCTTTTGGATTTAATTGAAAATGTGCACATATACAAATACTAAATAGAATATCAGGTCTACTGGTAGTTAAATAGAGTAGAGATCCAATCATATCTCTATATAGTTTTTGATCAACTCTTATGCCATTTTCATCTTTATCAAGTCTGCATACAGGACTCATGGGTGTTCCAACTTCTTTGCTTGATTCCATGCCAAACTTTTTGATAATTTCTTTAATATATTTGGCTTGATTGATTAGTATTCCTTCCTTTGATTGTTTGATTTGAAGCCTGAGGAAGTAGCCTAACTCATCCATTAAACTTATTTTGAATTCTCCCTGCATTAACTTAGCAAAATCTTGGCACAAAGATTCATCAGTAGATCCAAATATTATATCAACAATATAAATTTGAACAATCAAAATATCATTATCTTTCTTTTGAATAAACAAGGTATTATCAACACTACATCTTATAAAATCATTTCCAAACAAAAACTTGCTTAATATATCATACCAGGATCTAGGTGCCTATTTAAGACCAAATGAAGCTTTATTCAACTTGAAAACATGATTTGGAAAAGAGTGATCGATAAAACCAGGTGGTTGTTCAACAAAAACTTTTTCAGATAGAAAACTATTTTAAAAAGTACTCTTTACATCCATTTGAAATATTTTAAAGTTTATAAAATATGCATATGCCAAAAGTTATCTAATATCTTCTAGCCTAGCTATTGGTGCATAGGTCTCATCAAAATCTATTCCTTCTTCTTGATTATGACCTTAAGCTACCAGTCCAGCCTTGTTCCTAATTACATTACGTTGCTCATCTAGCTTGTTCTTATAAACCCATCTAGTACCTATAATAGGGTAGTCATTTGGTCTTTCTACAAGTGTCTAAACATTGTTTCTCCTAAATTGGTTTAGCTCATCATGCATGGCTAACATCCAATTAGGGTCGGTTTCAACTTCTTCTATAGTGTGTGGTTTTGCATGAAATACAAAAGCAATCAAATCATGTGCATTCCTATATGAAGCTCTAGTTCTAACACCATGTGATGGGTCACCTATAATAAGTTCTTTAGGATGTGAGTGTACATACCTCCATTCTTTAGGTATATCTTCATGATCTTTGCTTACCATTTCTTCATGTTATTCACTTGCTTGCTTATCTTTGATGGTCATGTCCTTTAGTCCATGTTCAAGTGTACTTGCATCATCATCAGCACAATCTTTTTTTCTAGAAGATGTCATGTCAGATTCATTGAAAACAACATAGATTGATTCTTCCACAATTAAAGTTCTTTTATTGAAAACTCGATAGGCTTTACTATTTGTAGAATAACCAAGAAATATAGCCTCATCAGATTCTGCATCAAACTTACCAAGATTATCTTTACCATTATTGAGTACAAAATATTTGCAACCAAAAACATGAAAAAAATTTATGTTTGGCTTTCTATTGTTCGACAGTTCATAAGGGGTTTTTCTTATAATGGGTCTAATCAAAATCTGTTTAAAATATAACAAGCAGTATTTATAGCTTCTGCCCAAAAGTATTTTGGAAGATTTCCTTTACAAAGCATTGTTCTGGACATTTTTTTCAAAGTTCTATTCTTTCTCTCTACAACACCATTTTGTTATGTTGTTCTAGGAGCGGAGAAGTTATGATCAATACCATGCTTTGTGCAAAAGTGATCAAAATATTAATTTTCAAATTCCGTACCATGATCACTACGAATAGAAATAACAAAAAAAAATTTCAAGTTTAAAACTCTTTTGTAAAACTTTTTGAATACTTTAAAAGTCTCATCTTTGTGTGCAATTAATAAAATATAAGTGTATCTTGAAAAATTATCTACAATCACAAGACCATACTTCATACGACCTAGGCTTGTTGTCCTACTAGGTCTGAATAAATCTATGTGAAGTAGCTCTAAAGGTCTAGTGGTAGAAACAATATTTTTGGATTTAAAACTCCCCCTCACTTGCTTTCCTAACTAACATGCATCACAGATATAATCAAAATTTACTTTAAATTTTGGCAGACCTTTAACCAAATCTTTTGAAATAAGTTTTGCAATATTATCCATACTAGCATGTCCAAGTCGTCTATGCCATAGTAGACTTGATTTCTTACTCTTATTATTCACTACCACAAGACTTGTATTGCTTGACATAGCTAGATCATTAAGATCTACTACATAAATATTACGAAGTCTATGTCTAATGAACTTTGTACTAGAGTCTAGAGGATCAACTACTATACACATTGAAGAAAACATTAAAACCAATATCACAAAGTTGACTAATGCTTAAAAAATTATGCTTTAATTTCTCTACAAGAAGTACATTCTCAATAAAAGTAGAAGGAGTAATTTAATTTTACCATTACCAATTATCCTTCCTTTACGGTTATCACCAAAGGTTACCATGCCACCATCTTTTTGTTCCAGGGTGAAGAATTGATCTATATCACTCATCATATA
Source organism: Areca catechu (assembly GCA_021397845.1). Lineage (NCBI taxonomy): Eukaryota > Viridiplantae > Streptophyta > Magnoliopsida > Arecales > Arecaceae > Areca > Areca catechu. The sequence continues at coordinate 25,224,578 of CM038042.1, read as the reverse complement.
TCTTGAATAGCGGCTATCAAGGTACCATCTTTTCTTTGCATTCATGGCTGCAAGACATCCCTGAAAAATAATCAAGTAATGGATTTAGGTACCCTAGCTCTCTTGGGTCCTTGCAAGTTAGTAGGATTTGTTCCTTTTGAAACCTAAATTTTCTTAATTTTCTTTTTGCCATTATATTTCAAATGACAATCAAATACTTTATGACCAATGTTATTGCATGCATAACAAATAATTCTTGACTTTGAATAAGAAGCATGTGATGCAAACTTAGATCTATATTGCTTTGATGTAATGAACTTAGGATCATAAGAAGTGGATGCAGAAAACTTAATTGAATTTGAGTTTTCATAGCCAATTCCAAACTTGTTACTAGAATCTCTTTGACTTTTCAAAATCAATTCAAGTTTGTTAGAGTCTAAAGTTATTTTTTCAACCAATGGCTTAAGATTTTGAACTTCCTTTTGCAAGTCAATATTTTCATTTTGCAAAGTTTTATTCTTTTCAAGAAGTTCTTCCTTTTCAAACTGAATAGCTTTAAGTCTTTCACAAGTCATACTTAATTCTCTTTGTAAAATCTTGTTTCTTTCACTAACTTCATTTTTATCTTTTTCGAAAGTATCACAATTATTTTTTAAACTCTTCATTTTTAAACCAACCTTTTTGTATTCAATTAATAGTTCATAAAAGGTATTATGCAGCTCATCATAAGTAAAATCTAAATTAGGTTCAGAAGTTGTTATTTCATCCTCCAAACCCATAAGGTAAATTTAAGCATTCTTTATTGTTTCTTCTTCTTTTTCTGTTGATATAGATTCATCAATATCGCTCCATGCTGCAAGCATTGCCTTCTTTTTCTTTCTCTTAAACAGCTTTTTCTTGGCTTCTAGACAGTCAGGACGTATGTGTCCTAGTTTCTTGCATTCATAACAAATTGAAATTTGATCTTTGTCCTTGTCCTTGTCCTTTTCTTTGTCTTTTTCTCTTTCCTTTGTAAATTCTCCTCTTCTAAATTGCTTTCTCCATCTGTTTATTTTTCTTCTACCCATAAACTTTTTGAACTTTCTCATTACCAGGGCGATTTCATCATTCTCCAGATCATCATCATCAGATGTATCTGAATCTTCATCTTTATCCTCTTCTATTGCCTTAAAAGCAATGGCCTTCTTCTTCTTTGAGTCTTTTTCTATTCTTTGCTACATGGTTAGCTCATGAGTAATCAGTGATCCAACCAGCTCATCCAAGGTAATGTGTTTAGGTCCTTTGCCTCTTGAATAGCTGTAACTTTTGCTTCCCATTTCTCTAGCAAAGATCTCAAGACTTTTTGCACTAGGTCAGCACTAGTATAAATTCTACCAAGACTCTCAAGACCATTTATGAGATCAGTAAAGCGAGAAAACATAGCAGATATAGTTTCATTAGGCTCCATTTTAAATAATTCATAATTATGCACAAGAAGGTTAATCTTAGAAGTCTTTACTTGTGATGTGCCTTCATGTGTGATTTCGAGCTTATCCCAAATTTCTTTAGCAGAATTACATGTAGAAATTCTGTTAAACTCATTTGGATCCAAGGCACAATAAAGTACATTCATGGCCTTGGCATTTAACTCGGCCTTTTTTATGTCATTCTTGTCCCATTCCTCTTCAAGTTTGGGAACCTCAATATCATTAATTCTAATAGTGGGTGTGTGAGGTCCTTTTTGAATTATCTTCCATAATTGAAAGGATATGGCTTGAATATATATCTTCATCCTAGCCTTCCAATATGTGTAGTTGATTCCGATGAAAAGTGGAGGTTGGTTTGTAGATTGACCTTTAGCCAAAGAAGTGCTCATGGGATGTGCCATCAATCTTTACTCTATAAAATTTTCAGAGACTCTGCTCTGATACCACTTGTTGCTTAGGTGACTTCCCAAGAGGGGGGTGAATTGGGATTAATTATAAAAACTTTAGCAAGAATGTGCAATTTAAAATCCTTTTGGTATTGTGATGAATTATGCAATGTGGAAGCAAGTGAATAAACTTAAGAAAGTCTAACAAGCACAATCACAAACACAAGAAATTTAGAGTGGTTTGGAGCAACTCGCTCCTACGTCCACTATCCAAGCACCACTTGAGATTTCACTATATCCCCCACATGGAATATAGTCAGATTGTTTTAACAGGCTTACAATCCAAACCTTTATATCTTGGTTTTACCAGGATCACCAAAGAAACCCATACTTGGTTTTAACATAGGCTAACCAAGAACCTAACTCCCTTCGATTTTTAAAACTGGGCTCACCAAAGAAACCCAAACTTAGGTTTTAATAAGCTCACCTAAAAACCTTTAACACTCTAAAGACATAACCCCTTGCTGCTCTTAGAGAGAAAACAAGATATATCAAATGTAAATGGCAACTTTACGACAAACCAAATTTGTTTAAGTGTTGCCGATGAAGATCAAATTGAAGCCTAGCTTTGAATACTCTTTAATGCACTTCAAGCTACTTCTTTACTTCCTTAAAAGGTTGGATTCAAGGATGAAGATCAGTTGGTGAAGCTTTGAAACCTTTCTTAAATGTTCTCTTGAAGTTGTTGGTGAAAGACTTGAAATTAACTTGAATAATCAATGAATAATCTATCAATCATTGTTTAAACTATCATAAATACTCCCTTTTATAGTCTTCAACCAAAACTAGTCATTGTAGGACCTAAGGAACTGAAATAGAGCTATTAGAGGACTTTTAGAGTTCAAAAATTTGATTCAGGAACTAGCCGTTAGACTGCCAAAACCCATCACTCGAGTCGGCTCGAGGAACCATGAGTTGGCTCGAAGTCTCAGTCAATGAAAAAAAAAACTCTATAGGAGTCGGCTCTTCAAGGCTAGGTCAGCTCGAAGTCTCAGTCACTAACAACATAAACTCTGGATGAGTCGGCTCTTCTGGGCTTGAGTCGGCTCGAAGTCTCAGTTATCAAAAACAAAAGTTCTTCGTTGAGTCGGCTCTTAAGGCTCGAGTCGGCTCGAACTTCTGAAACTTTGAGATTTTTTATGCCTTGCTAGAATAGGAGTCAGCTCTTGGTCCATGAGTCGGCTCTCACAAAAATTCTTTTTATGCTTCAAATTTCTCCCAACTTCTTCAATTCAAGATTCCAACTAGAGCAAGTCTTCCAAAAAGCTTCAAAGAGCCTACTTGACATGTCTAACCTACTTGCACTCATTTTTACTAATTTAGAGCCCCTTTTACAAAAATTACATGGATGAAAAATTAGGGCTTTACAACTTGAAGTGTACATGAGTTCATACAATGTTGGAATACTTTTCAACTAGTTAGAAAACCAATTGAAATAAAGATAAGTACTTCTTGCAAAACTTCTTGAGTAATTGAAGGAATTAGTAATGCATGCATGCTCCAATGTTTTGTAATCATCAAAATCATTCCAGGGATCAACACCATGCATCATTATCACACCACCACCTTGACCTCAGAGGACCTCTTTTAGATTATTTTCGGTTGCATCATTATCACCCTAGTTACAAAGTCACTAGGATCGAAGCTCAATCTTAGCTACATCGATGAGTGTCTCGACAGCAAAGTCACTATGATTGAGATCCCTGATCGCCTCATCACCAACTCCTCCCTAGGCTTGGGTGATCTTCAACCTGGCTAACCCCTAGCCAGAGGACCTTCGACTTGGTTGATCTTTTAGCACGGTTGATCATCATTCGGGCTAATCCTCAACCACAACCTGGCTAATATAGGGGCTGATCTCCTGGAGCTGACTTCCTAATAGTCTACATGATTATAAAAGGATATAGAAAACCAAATATGATCTAGGATAGTGAATATCATTACTAGGGGTGGTTCAATAGTTCATTCAGAAGCTTGCATAGCCCGACAGCCTATTGCCTGATGTAACTAGACGGAAATCCTTTGCCTTGCTCATGGAGATTTAAAAAACTTCGAGTATATTATCAATAAAGTACTTTTTCTATTTTTAAAAATGATTTGTAATTATTGTCTCATTATAAATTTAGCAGGTCAAAGGTCTACCCTCCTTATACATTAGAAAGCTATTGGCTTGACATCCAATGCTCGAAAGCCTTGAACCGAGCCATAATTTGAACTTCCGAAAGCCTTGGATCGGGACAACATTAGAAAGCTATGCACCGGATGTCCAACGCTTGAAAACCTTGGACTAAGCTATCATTTAAACTCTCGAAAGCCTTGGACCGGAATAACATCGAAGAGCTATGTGCCCGATGTCTAACACTTGAAAGCCTTGGGCCGAGCCATAATTTCAACTCCCAAAATCCTTGGGCTGGGATAACATTTGAGAGCTACGTGCCCAACATCCAACACTCAAAAGACTTGGGCCGAGCCATAATTTTAACTTTCGAAAGCCTTGGGTTGGGATAATGTCAGAGAGTTACATGCCCGATATCCAATGCTCGAAAACCTTATGTTGAGCAATAATTTCAACTCTCGAAAGCCTTGAACCAGGACAATAACGAAGAGCTATGAGCTCGACATCCAATGCTCGAAAGACTTGGGTCAAGCCATAATTTCAACTCCTGAAAGCCTTGGATTGGGACAACATTGGAGAGCTACGTGCCCAACATCCAATGCTCAAAATCTTTGGACTGAGCCATAATCCCAACTGTTGAAAGCCTTAGGCTAGGACAATATCGGAGAGCTACTCGCCCGATATCTAATGCTTGAAAGCCTTGATCCAGGCCATAATTCCAACTCTCAAAAGCTTTAAATCAAGACAATGTCGGAGAGCTATGTGCCCGATGTCCAATACTCCAAAGTCTTGGGTCAAGCCATAATTTTAACTCCTGAAAGCCTTCAATCGGGACAACATCGAAGAGCTGCACGCCCGACATCCAACACTCAAAAGCTTTAGACCGAGCCATAATTTCAACTCTTGAAAGCCTTGGATCGGGATAACATCAGAGAGCTATGTGCCCGACATCCAACACTCTAAAATCTTGGATTGAGCCATAATTTCAACTCTCAAAAATCTTGGACTGGGACAACATCAGAAAGCAACGCACCCGATATCCAATGCTCAAAACCTTGGGTCAAGGCATAATTTCAACTCCTGAAAGCTTTGGAATGGAACAACATTAGAGAGCGACGTGCCTGATGTCCAATACTTGAAAGTCTTTGATCAAACCATAATTTCAACGCCTAAAAGTCTTGAGCCATATCTCTCAATTTCAACTCCCAAAAGCCTTGGATTGGGATAACGTCAGAGAGCTATGCGCCCGATGGCCAATGCTCGAAAGTTTTTGATCGAGCCTCAATCTCAATGCCTCAAAGCCTTGGATTAAGCCTCTCCATTTCAACTCTCAAAAACCTTGGACCTGAACAATGTCATAGAGCTATTTGCCTGATATTCAATACTCAAAACTCTTTGGCCAAGCCATAATTGTAATGCCTGTAAGCCTTTAACTAGGCCTTTCAATATTAACTTCTGAAAGCCTTTGGCCTGACTCGAAGATTAGAAGACCAGTATTCTCTAATATATAACTCAGATTAGCTTGGTATTTTTTAATATATGTCTCGGGTTGGCTTGGCATTCTTTAATATATATCTTGGGTTGGCTTGGCATTCTTTAATATATGTCTTGAATTGGCTCAGCATTCTCTAATAAATGCCATGAATTGCTTAACATTCTCTAATATATGTCATGGATTGACTAGGCATTCTCTAATTTTTATCTTGGATTGACTTGTCATTCTTAAATAATCATTCAAATCAGACTCGATATTCTCAAATTATTATCTCAGCCTTATTTTTTTCTAAGTAGAGCCTTTAATTTTTTATTAGCCATCTTAGCCTTATAATCGGGTTTAACCTTGGAGATCTCTTCTTCAGCTTTTTAAGCCTTCCACTTAGCCTCCTTTACTGCAATAGTGTTATTATTAGCCTTTTTAATGTGACCTTCATAGGCAAATTTTACAAAACCATGGCAAACCAATGCTTACTGGCTAGCAAATAATGATATACTGGTACCACCTATGCAAGATATGACACCTTGTCAGCTTGGGAGAGAGCATCTCTAGGTCTGAGATATATATTCAGTGATCCTCCCTTTATCTGATCCCTTTCATGCTCAGACTTGGGAATAGGGGGTACTGTTATGGAAAGATATTTTTGGAGCCTCATACCTATAGTGGTTGAGTTATCTTTATGTGGAGTTGAGGTATTAAGCTAAGGCATAGTAGCTAAGGCATTTTCATATAAGTCTAAGATCGGGTTGGCTGATCTATATATAAAACTAAGATCTTTTTATACCGAGCTTCTAGGACCCACTTGAGCCTCATCACTTACATGGCTCACTCTGACACCTCTATTAATGGTCTCTTGACATGTATGGCAACCATGCATAAGAGGCCAAAAATAATAAATATCCCCATAGGAGAACATATAAAGGCTAAATTCCATATCTATTATCACCAGTAATGGCCTCCTTTCATAGGAATAGCTGTCAGTATTAATGACACTACCAGAAACTATATCCCCCCTCACGATCCTTGAAAGTAGATCATGGAAATAATTCTGCAATGGTGCAATCATGGCTCAACATTTTTGGAATCACCTGTTTTGCTCAACTCTCTCCTATAAAGCCTTCAAGCCCCAAGGACCTCTAATAAGCAATCTTTTCCATGCTCACTACTATCCATCTATTCTAAATCACTGACTTGAGCATCGAAGTATGCGTATCGGGGCCCCTCCTGGCTGTGGACCTTTTTGTAAGTCACTCTAGCGATGATTCCAGCCATTCAACCTCTTCTCTGATCTTAGAGCCATTATCTATCGGACCAATTACAATTATTATGGTTGTTTTAATGATAGTAACATAAATTGATGGACAACTTTGTATTATGGCATAATTTTTCAAATCATTGTTTACTTAATAAAAATAATACTATTTTTTGGACAGTCCAAAATCTTTTGATAGGAAAATGGAGACAAATGGAATTTGTAAAACAAATAAGAATAAGAACTTATGTTGAAAACACGTGCAAATAATAGGCATTATTTGAGTTATAATGAACCATGATAACATTGCAGATCTTCTTACAGATTATATATTAAGCATGAAACAATTAAAATAGCTAGCCTTTTCTTTTAAGCTCTCTTTCTCACTAGTACAATTCCTACAAATCCAATTGGAGGTGTTATCATATGACTTAGAGTTATTGACTTTATTAGTGGACTGATAAAAAATATACTATGATAATAATTCAACAATAAGATTTTTGAATAAATAGTACAAAGAGTATAAGTATCTACAAATGCATTGGTATTAAATACTTCACTTTGCATGAAAAAATAAAATAAAACATAATTTATGTGGAACATGTTAATATGGTTGATAGTTGTAAATCTACTAACTAAAAAATTCACTTCTAGAATTTTCAAGAATTACATGCCTTATTACCTTATCAATGATATGTATTAGAGACTATGTAACAAAGTGATCACATTTGGTTTAATTTTCATGTTGATCAGTTATTTATCAAGTGATAACAAAAACCAAAGAATAGACAAAGTTCCCCATATTCATAAATGGGAAAACCTACACAAAGAACTTGGTTATGGGTTGTCATTAGTATTTTAATATATGAATGTGTTTGTTGACACTGAAATAGAGTGCTCAGAAGCAAATGTGATGGTTATTATAAAGGATTTCACCTTATAAGTAGTTGTAGATATGTCCAAATGTAATGTTTTCAAAATTTTGGAATGTACATGCAAATCGAGAAGACTTGAACATGTATCTATAATTTTTAAGCAATTTTTTGATTGAAAAATAAGAAGTAAATTAGTAATTTGATAGTCACCATTAATAGTATTAGACCCCTACTGGATAGTTGGACCATATTGAAATAAAAACCTAAGTTTTAAGGTATGCTTGAAAAAATTAATTTTTTTATGGTATTAGTATTGTTGCCATCTCTAGTAGTGAAGTGGGGATACTTTGATCCTCTCCAGAAATAGGGGAAAGCTTCTACTTGTTGCTCCACCAAAATGACCTACAAAAAGATTCCTGGACTGGGGTTACTGATAGGGATACTTGATGCTCAAGTCAGTGGATAGAAAATGAGAGGCTGCAGTAGCTGGAGCTGAGAGCCTATGGTAGGCCTGTGAGCATGTGGGCGAGAGCATGTGAGAACGTCTGGAACATACCTAGTCGAAGGTCCCTCTTATCTATTTGTTTGGTTTCATTGTCAACAAAATGATATTGCAAAGGAATCTATCTTTGACTAGTATAACAAACTTAGCTGAGGTGACTGGATCCTATCCCCTTGGATCTTTAGCATTAGAATTTTTTTGTTATGGTAGCAGGATCTGTTAGAATTTTGTTCACCATGATTTATGCTAGGTTGGCTATGATTGCTTGCTACTTGAATGTTATGGAACCTGAGTAAGAGACTAGACTTAACTATGTGTCAAAGCAATCCAGGATGGACCATCCGACCTGGCTACTTGAATGTTATAGAACCTGAGTAAGAGACTAGACTTAACTACGTGTCAAAGCAATCCAGGTTGGACCATCCGACTATCTAGTCGGATCGAGTAGGGAGTTGATGGGCATGTGCTAGGATACCTTATTAACCAGACATAGTGAATCATTGCTACTCAGCATTAAAGTAGCTAGTCATCCTAGAACCAGTTAGCTAGTCGGTGGGCCCCACCTTATATTGTTTTGACCAGGGAAGGGTGATTAAATCCCCACCTTATATTGTTTATAGGTTGTTGCTCTTAAGATATCTTATGAAAATATGCAATTCAAAATAGAGAGATGTTCCAAATAAGTAATAATATTTTAAATTTTAATTAGTTACTCTATTTTAGTTAAGTGTTATGCGATGTTTTCATTTTCTTTTGAGGTTATATTAATTTAAGAAAGAGAAATAAAATATAGGTTTTAATCTTGATTAATTAGATATGAGAAAAAAAAGACTAAAATAGACTAGAAATATAAAGCATCTAATATTAAGGCATGAAAATATATCAATATATAAGGCAGTTAATTAAAAAATTAAGTAATTTTTTAGGATAATTTGAAAAAGAAAAAACTTAAAAGAATTTTTTTTTCTTTTTAGGTTAGTTTGAAAATAAAGAAACTAACTAAAAGCAAACAAAAATATTTTATTCTTTTTATGTTAATTTGAAAAAGAGGAAAGCAATAAAAAGGGTAAAAATCTAATGAAAAATATTTAGGTAGATTTTCAAAAAAGGAGACTAATCAAAAGAAGAAAAAATATTCATTTTTGGTTAGCTATATATGAGAGGAAGAAAACAAAATTAGGTTAAGAAAATAAAGTAGCTAGATATCCTAAATTAAAGCAAAAAATCAAATCAAGTATTTAAGACAGTTATTTGAAAGATTAAATGATTTTTTTTAAGATTCATTTGAAAAGGAATGAACTTAAAAGAAATTTTTTTTTCTTTTTAGGTTAGTTTGAAAAGGAAGAAATTAACTAAAAATAAATAAAAATAACTTTTTTTCTTTTTAGATTAATTTGACAAAGAAGAAAATTATAAAAAAAAATTCTCTTTAGATTAGTTTGGAAAGAAAGAAACTAATTGAAAGCAACTAAAAATATATTTTTTCTTTTTATGTTAATTTGAAAAAAAAGGAAAGCAATAAAAAAGGAAATGAATCAAATAAAAAATAATTAGGTAGATTTTTTTAAAAAAAGAAGACTAATCAAAAGAAAAAAAAAGAATTTTTTGTGGTTAATATGAAAAGAAAGAAACTAATTGAAAGCAACTAACAAAAAAATTAATCTAGGTTAGGATTGATCTCACCAAAATTATAGAACTTTCTTTCTCCTTCTTCTTTTTTATTTTTTTGATCTGTAAAACAAAGAAAAAAATTAGTAAACTAAATTTACAAAAAATTAAAAAGATAAAAAATGTTAGCATTCGTGTTTTTCCTGGTAATGATACCAAAAACTTGATAGGATCGCGATATTGTCATTAGGACACCATGATTATTAATTTCATTATCCAACTTTTAATTATTTAAAATTATATAGAACCTAGTGAGTTAGGTTGAATCCACAAAAAAGGCAGTGCTTATGATAACCTGAAATCTTTGATTTTAAAAAATAAAAATAAAAATAGTTTAAAGTCAAAAAAATAAAAATCTAAAGTGCAAAAGAAAATTAAAACTTGGATACGTTTAATTTACTAATCAGATCTTAGTATTTACTTGCAAGAAAAGTAAAGAATATAAATTTAAATTACATAGAAATAAACTTTGCATAAATTGAAACAAGAATCTAATTACAAAGCATTAAGAAAAATAATTAAATAATCTAAGAAAGCAGTAACAAAGTTTTCGAAGTTGATTGGCGCAGTCTCTTTAGAAAGTTGGTTGATGCCATGTCACCTTCTTTTGTCATATTCCGTGGAGCAACTGAGATTCCGCTTCTTCTTCCTCTTTGGATCTTGATCTAAAGATTGGTATAGACAAAAAGATATCTTAGAAGATAGTGCTTCTCCTCTAATGATGCGGGATGAACATGCTAAAGATGAACATGAGAAAATTTCATATTAGAGAGCAATGATTTTTTGATTTTTATATGGTTTTGTTCCCGAAAAAGAAGCTAATCATAAGCAAGGGTTTTCATGCAAAGATTAAAGTTTTACCTGCAGATTAAGATCTAACAAAGTGCTAGAGAAATAGGATCCTAAGGTTAAGAAACCACTAATTTAGAACATGCTCAGTTTTTAATAAATCAAAAAAAGAAAGAAAGGATGGTTTTGATCACCTAGCAATGATTGCTTTGTCATTATAGAAGGGATCACACCTATCTGGATTGATGCCTGGAAGAAGAAGCTCATTCCTGTGGGTGCACCGGCTTTTATCAGATGGTCCCGAAGGCAAAGGAGACCTCCAAGGATCGTGGCACTGGAGGGATCCTGCAAGCACCAAGGGTTAGGGATGTTGAAGATAGAAAAATAGCAAAATGGAAGTTGGGAGTAAAGAAAGTTAGGAGGGGTGCTGGAAGAGGGCTGGTGGCCTGGTTGATGGAGGATGCTGGTAGAGGAGGATGCCTAGAAGAGGGGAATGCCTGGAGGAGGAGGGATGGGGTGGCCTAGGGTTTGGAAGAGGGATCCTGCAAACACCAAGGGTTAGGGATATGAAAGATAGAAAAATAGCAAAATAGAAGTTGGGAGTAGAGAAAGTCAGGAGGGGCATTGGAAGAGGGCTGGCGGCCTGTTTGATGGAGGATGCCTGGCAGAGGAGGATGCCTGGAAGAGGGGAACACTTGGAGGAGGAGGACGTCTGGAGGAGGGATGGGGCAGCCTAGGGTTTGGAAGAGGGATGGAGCGGCCTAGGGTTTTGATGGAAGATGAAGGTGGTGACCTAGGGTTTTGATGGAAGATGAAGGTTAGCATCTAAGTTGGAAGAAGGAGGGGGTGGCTAGGGCTTGGATGTTGGAGGATAGCTAGTAGGTTGGTTTGGTTGATTTGGGCCTTTTACCCTCTCCCTCATGGAGCGTCAATGTTAAAAGCACGGAAATAAAAGAAGAACACTCAAAACTTTTTTCATTCAATAATTCATCATTACAAGAGGGAGGAGGAAAGGGGTATTTATAGATTCACTTAGGTCTCCTAGACTCCCTATCAAAGTTGGAGTAAATACATAGAGTTGGATAAGGAGACTGGACTCCTTGTAAAACTAGGATGCTTGACTCCTTGTTGGACTAGGATGCTTGTCTTCTTGTTGGATTGGGAGGCTTGACTCCTCTTGGGCTTGGGGCACCAGTTCTTGTGGACTTGGGCTACGGTGCCAATTCTTGTGAGCTTGGGTGGGGGCACCAAATCTTGTGGGCTTGGGAGGCGCCCTTCCTTGTAGGCTTGGGCAGCATGAATAAGGCCCAGGCACATGGGTTGGGGTGGCTTGAGTAGGGGCCCAGGTGCATGAGCTGGGATGGCTTATGTGGGGGTTTGGTGACTCTTGATGCGGGACAATTATGAAAACCTAAATTATTGATTTTAAACTTAATTAGCAGATAAAGAATAGAGTTTAATTTTTTTATAATTTTTAATTTTCTGGAGACTCAAAGGAAGTAATTATGGAAACTAGTCAACTAGTTTATGCCCATACGAGTCGATCTAACAAAGTAGCTAAAATAATTAGGATTTGGTGGCTAAGAAACTATCATAAACTAGGGTCTGCTTTCAAAAGTTTAGAAACTAAAGAGTAGAGAAGGGTTTTTGAATTTTACCAACGAAGAATTTTTTCTATGAAGTAGATCTATTAGAACTCTCGGGATCTCGTGGCAGGGCTTCAAGATCTCAATCTTCCAGCTCTGATCTTTCGCGATATTGGTTCCAATGCAAGAATACCTCAACTTTGGTTTCTGATCCCTGCAATCACTCAACAAAAGAAATTTTTAGTTAGAAAGAAGCAAGGGAAAGGAAAGATGGAAAAGAAAAAGAGAAGGGGGAAGAAAGTGGTCGGATAGGTTTTTTTCTGATATTTGGATAAGTAGGATAACTAGGGCCTCACATCCCGCAATGTTTCGAAGAACCAAGAAAAAGGGCCTCACACCCCACGATGTTTCGAAGAACAAATAAAAGGGCCTCACACCCTACGATGCACATAGCAAAGGAAATTTGATAAAATGTCGTTGTATTTCATCAATAATTTATTAATAATATAGGGGGTTGATGGAGTATTTATAGAGCAACAACTAGAGATGTAAAGGTTACAAAGACTAGTGTTTATTTCCCTTAGCTAATGACTCCTAGAAACCTTGCTCTGGGCATCTTGGACTCCTGCTCTTGGGTTGATCTGGGACTCTCTCCAAGGTGGATGAATTCATGGGCCACTCATCCAAAGTTGGCGCCAAGATGTAAATTGGTGAGATGTCATGATGAAGGGTCTAGATTGCTTCATGGATTGCCCTGATTACTGGACTCTGGAGTCTGGATGATGTGGGCTCCTGCAAGATGGTAGACTCTTCAATTTGGATAGAAGAAAACTCAAGAACTTTTTCTGAATTCTTGAGTTCTCTAATCTTGAGTAACTTGGAACTTGTTTGATCAAAATACCTGCGGTAGAGAACCATTGAATCTCCTTCACTGTGGGAGATCAACTAGGCTTGAAACTCTTGGAAGTTGGCATGAAAGAGAGGAAGAGATGCTTGGCTGACTCCTTGGAAATTTTTGGTGTGAATTACTTGAGTGGGGGTGCCAATCCTTCTCATTTACACATCTTAAAAAGAAGGGGTGCCAATTCATGCTTTCATTTAAGATAGGGCATGTGGGATGTCCAAACATAAGTGACATGCCATGTGATAATGTCTTGGGTGATGTGGCGATTGATATCCAAAAGTCATGTGATGTTGTCCAAATTCTTGAAAAAGGTGGTGCCAAGAAGTGGTTGTATCTGACAAGTGACTTGGGCTAGCTCATGGAGTCACTTGGCTTGTCTTGAGCTAGCACATGGGTCTTGATTTGAGTGCACATGAAGTCACATGGGTCTTCAATTGGATCCCCCTTGTATTACAGGACTCAATAACTAACTAATCATATAATTTAACCAACTAAAAACCAACTCTAAGCCCAACTTGATCAAATAATCAAAAGGCATAACCTCATGCAACAAAAAAAAATAAATTTGGGAAACAGGGTTTGGCCCAATAGGATTTGACACAACTGATAAATGGGGTTTTTATACAAACTCTAATTAGTAAAAAGAGCTAACTAACACTGGACCATTTATAACCCAATTGAAATTGGAGTTTTTTACAAACTTAATTTTGGATCCAGGGGTTTTGACAGGGACTCAATTTTAGGGTTTAGGACTAAACCCAGCTAAGCTAAAATAACAAGATTTAAAGATAAAATATTTATAGTTGGTAAAAGGGGTTGGGTTTAGAGCTTTATTCACAGGTGATCCATAGGGATGTGGGTTCAACCTGTCGATATTTTCTGGCCCTGGTGTCCAAACCAACTCTCCTGTTGGATATAACTTGAATGAAAAATTATAAAACTCACTTGTTTGGACTGAAACAAAGGGACTAACTTGCTTGGACTAAAACAAATGGACTCACTTAACTTATTGGACTCAATTGACTAAGTAGACTCAATTGGACTCAATTTACTAACTTTATTATAGGACTCAATCTTTATTACAGGACTCAATGGACTACAAGACTCGAAAATCTAATCAAAAATTCATAATGGGCCCAGTAATCTCTGTCTAATCTTGGAGCCTGTACCAATTTTCGTGGGGTGGGAGGAACTATACCCTGTCGAGTAAGGGTCAATCCAGCTCTGGTATTGCTCTAACATGTCTTGGTCGAGGCATTGCAGATCCTTTTGAGATATCCACGAGTCCTAAGATTTTAGTCGACCTTGCTAACGAACCAAGTAACATTGGTAGCCTTTATTCTGGGTACTAATAGCTTGGTCATCTACGATATACTCAATCCTTTCTCTTTTCTTAAGCCAACTTGTTGGTGGACACTTTGGGATGGGTTCACTCTCAAGAATAGGGTCAGGTCCAAATGGCCCATTGGGTATCATTGCTGGTTCGCTATATTCCACTAGGTCTGAGATATTGAAGGTTGAACTAATTTCAAATTCGGGTGGTAACTCGAGCACATAGGTATTAGGTCCAACTTTCTTTATCACTTTGAAGGATCCAGCTCAACGGGCATATAACTTCTTCACAGTCTCTGAAGGAAACTGCTCAGGCCTAAGCCTAAGCATTACATAATCTCCCTCAAAGACTTGTGCATGTATGGGCAAAGAAATTAGGTCTATGGGTTTGTTAGGCTTATAACCATGGACAATCTCAAATGGGCTCTTGTCTATGGACCTATTAACTAAACTACTGTAGGCAAACTCAGCTCTAGGTAATAAGAGGTCCCAATTTCCAGTGTTCTCGCCTACCAGACATCTCAACAAGTTTCCAAGGCTTTGGTTTACTACTTCGGTCTGGCCATTGGTTTGTAGGTGGTAGGATGTATAAAATTTGAGCTTGGTTCCTAACATGTGCCAGAGGGTCTTCCAAAAGTAATTGGTGAATCGGACATCCCTATCAAATACAATGGTTTTAGGAAGGCCATGTAACCTAACCACATTATCCAGAGCATGGCTACCTTGGAAGCATCAAAAGTTTGAGAGCAGGGTATGAAGTGTGCCATCTTAGAAAACCTGTCGACCACAACACAGATAGAATCATTTTTCCTTAAGGTCTTGGGCAATCCTAACACAAAATTCATATTGAGGTCTTGCCAGAGACAGTCAGGTACAGGGAAGGGGTATACATGCTAGTGTTTTGCTTTTGCTGTTTAGCAACAACACAAGTTTGACATCTAGCCACAATTTGGGCAACATCCCTTTTCAAACTTAGCAAATAGAATTGGTCTTCAACAGTTAGAATGGTCTTGTTCCTACCAAAGTGACCAGTTAGACCTCCTGCATGGGTTTTCCTAACTAGAAATTCTCTAGGGGAAGTCTTGGGAATACACAACTTGTTCTTAAAAAGGTAGCCATCCTGAAGGATGTACTCAATATGCAAACTAGATGGTCCTTGTCTCATAGATTGGTAAATCTTACTAAAGTCGGGACATGTCTCATATTCCTCTTTCAGCTTGTCAAATCCTACGAGTCCAATTCTAACAGAGTTTAAGAGCATGAAATGGCGGCTAAGGGCATCAGCAACCTTATTCTCAGTACTAGCACAGTGTTTCAAAATAAAGGTATAGGCTTGAATGTATTTTACCCACTTAGCATGCCTAGGTGTTGGGTGGGCCAGCTCATACCCTCGAGGTGCGAGCGTCTGGGCCCATGGAATATGGGTGCCACTGTTAAGGTGAGGCTGGTGCCACGTCAATGCCCCTTGGGTGGTGCTGCGGTGCTCGTCCCCAGGTGAGAGCCAGCTCGATGATAGTATGCTGAGTTGGTGCTGCGGTGCTCGGTGGGGGGGCGACTCGTGCACCCCAGGGTTGTTGCGTTGCCTGCTTTAAGAGAGATAAATCGCCATTTCTAAATAGGGATGTTCTTTTTGGATAGTTGGTTGGGGCATCGATCCTACACTAGGATTTAGTTTCTTCTGGGAATTAAGAAATTGGAGTGCTTCATGGTCAGAGTATAGAACAAACTCTTGTGGTAGTAGGTAATGTCTCCAATATCTCAGGACTTGTACTACCACATAAACTCCTTATCATAGGTTGAGTACCTAAATTTAGCCTCATTTAATTTTTCACTAAAGAAGGCTACAGGGTAACTCTCTTGACTTAGTACTCCTCCTATGCCTACTCCAGAAGTGTCACAAGCAACCTCACAAACTTTAAAAAAATCTGGTAACCTCAAAATGGATGCTTGGGTCATCTTTTCCTTAATATCTAAGAAGGCTTTATTAACAGCTCTGGTCCACTCAAAGGTTTCCTTCATAATGCAATCAGTGATGGGTGCAATAATTGAGCTGAATCCCCAAATAAATCGTCTATAGAAGGTAGCTAGGCCATAGAAACTATGCATATCATGAACACTAGTAGGTACTGGCCACTCAATTATGGACTTAATCTTTTCTGGATTAGCTAATACTCCTTCGGGGGTCACTACAAATCCTAGGAAGATGACTCTATAAGTCTAGAACTTGTACTTCTTCAAATTGGCATAGAGGCTATCTTTTCTAAGGGCATGACCGACTTGTCGGATATGGCTTAGGTGGTCTTCCTTAGTCCTACTGTAAATCAAGATGTCATCAAAGTAAACCACTACAAATTTTTCAATGAACATTCTTAAGACTTGTATCATGATCCTCATGAAGGTACTAAAGGCATTGGACAATCCAAAAGGCATCACTACCAACTCATAGAGACCATCCTTAGTCTTGAAAGTGGTTTTCCACTCATCCCCAGGTATGATCCTAACTTGGTGATAATCACTTTTAAAGTCAATCTTAAGAAAAATGGTTGCACCAGCCATCATGTCTAGCATGTCATCCAAACGGGGAATGAAAAAGTTATACTTAACCGTTATCTTGTTTATGGCACGACTATCAATACACATTCTTCAAGTACCATCTTTCTTAGGGGTCAAAAGGGCAGGTACTGCACATGGGCTCAGACTCTCCCTAATAAATCCTTTTCTTAAGAGCTCTCCAACCTATTCTTGCAATTCCAATGCTCAGTGGGATTCATCCTATAGTGTGGGAGGTTTGGCAGGGTGGCTTCTAGGACTAGATCTATGGCACGCTATATATCCCTCAAAGGTGAAAATTGATTTGGCATATCTTCAAGAAACACATTTTGAAACTCCTTTAAAAATTCCACAACTTCTTGAGGGTGCTTTTTCTAGATTTGATCAGGAATTTTCTTAGTAGCTAATATCCAAATTATTGAACCCTTAATAATCTCACGTTCTAACTCCTTCGTAGTGATCAAATTTATCCCTGATTTTTTCTCCTTCAAGTTGCTCGATCCCCTCTTGATATTATCCTTAGGTGGGGTTGGGTTTATCATAATTTTCTTCCCATGGTAATTAAAAGAGTAGGAATTGGATCGGCCATACAAGATAGCATCATGGTCATATAGCCAAGGTCTGCCTAAGATAATGCTATTAACTCCGATATGAAGGACATCACACCACACCTTCTCTTGATAGGATTGAAGTTGGATCATGACTTGGCATCTAAGCTTGATGGGGATGGAAGTTGAGTCTATCCAAGACACCTTATAGGGATTGGGATCAAAAACTGGGGATAAATCTAGGGTTTTGGTAGCACTAGTTGAGATGGCATTCACGCAGCTCCCACTATCTATGATGATCTTGCATACCATATCCCCTAACTTCACAAAGGTTTGTAAGATGTTGGTCCTATGCCAATCCTCTTGCTCCTTAGTTTGGGCTAAGATACACCTAACAACACCCAATAGGTCTAATGACTCAAAGGTTTCCTCATCTCCATCATATTCATCCATGAGGTTTTCTCTAGCTTCATATACTTCCTCCTCAACTTCTTTAGTGGGTTCAGGGTCTTCTTCCTCTAGTTCTCCTATGTGTAGGGATCGGGTTAGGCATTAACTAGCATAGTGTCCCACTTTATGACATTTAAAACAAGTAAGGCTAGGGTTGGGATTCCTCTAAACTTTAGGTGCCTTACCCTTATCATCCTTATGGGTCAATGGGGTGCTAGGGTTGGGCCAGCTTGGGTGTACTTGGCTAGATCCTGGTTTGTGATTAGGGGCACTAATCCTAGTGGATTTAGGTTAACGGATTATGGGTCCCCTCTAGAATCTTTTATAGTGTCTAGCTATCTGATAAGCCTGTTCAAGATCATGGACCTCTCTCAGAAATAGCTCCCTCTAAATGTCCTCACGTAGTCCATCCCTAAACTTAGATAGGGTCACAGCTTCAGACTCATCTATGCTACACCTCATGACAAATTTATCAAATCTAGCTATGTACTCCGATACAGTCCTATTTTCCTGACTTAGCCTTTGCCATTGATCTAAGAGTCTCTGATAATAGGATACAGGAAGGTACTTCTTCCTAAGCTTAAGCTTCATGGCTCTTCAAGTGACTATGGGAAGGTCTCCTCATTGTCTTGTTATGTGCTCAACATTCTCCTAATATAGTCTAGCCTGGCGGACTAACCTGAGTTTGGAAAACTTGCACTTCCTTTCTTTAGTCATCTCATACCACTCGAAGTATTGGTCCATATCTTCCTCCCAATCAATGTAAACCTTAGGATCAAGACTGCCATCAAATGTGGGTGCTTCTAGCCTGATGTTCTTAATGGCTCTCTCATCTTGGTCCATGAAATCATGATTAGGTCTCCTCTGATTAGGCTCCAAGATTGGGTCATGGCATGGGGCTCTCCTAGGGTTGGGACTGTGGGAAGAGGTGACTCTAGTTCAGGCGCTGTATGGGTCTCATGGTCTCTCTCTAGCTTTCCAACATGTTCCTCCATTTGGTTGAACCTATTGTTCATTTGGGCATTCAATTAGGCAAACTATTCAATCATGGTTCTCAGCAAGGTTTCAAAATTGGGCTCCATGGTTAGGCTAGGTTGGGGTTGAGATTAATGGTATTGGGCTCCTGATCTAGTGGTCATGCAACAAGCACACAAATCATTTTAGGATTTTGCTAGACTTAGCAGCTCAAGTAAAAAGAGTCAGCTCAACTTACAACCAATTCAACAATTATCCTTTCCACTATTTAGGTAAGAAGTGGGGTTGTCGAAGGCTCCCCATACTCTCATAGGGTCCTAATTAAAAATCACAAGTCCACTTAGGGTGTTTGCTTCTCGACCCCTTTCTTAGACACCAGTTTCAAGAAATAATCGAAGGATTGAGTGCACTAGCTTTCTCATAATACCACGAACTGGACCTATTCGTGTTCCTAGCTCAATTAGGTTGCTACTCAGTTTTAATTAGGCTTGGGTTCGATGTAGGGTAGTTTTTTTGGGCCAAAAAAATGTGATGAAATCATTCCCTTATCTAACAGAGTGAAAATGCCCTTTTAAGTGATTTTAATTATGCATGCACACACATGAAATATGCAACAAAAATCAGAAAATATGCAGAAAATAAAATAATTATTTTTCTATTTTTCTATTCAAATGGAAAATTTAACAAAGATCAATATCAGTCAATTAACTGCAAAGAAAGATTTAAGTTTGAGGGTTTTATTGCAAACAAAATTTAGCCCTGAACTAGTTATGCAGAAATTTCAGCAATGAGACTTTAGGATTTCATGCAGATTTTTTTATATTTTTCAGATCTGAAATTAAGACAAAATTACAGAAATTAAAGATGATCAATTATGTGATTGATGGATGCAAAGATTGGTGAAAAACAGAAGGGTTTTGATGAGAAACAAGCCTTAGGTTTAGACTACTATGTAAAATTCAGCATGCAGAAATTTTAAGGTTTGATGCATGAACATGTCCTAAACCATGATCTGATACCAAAATTGATGCGGGATGAACATGCTAGAGATGAACATGAGAAAGTTTTAGATTAGAGAGCAATGATTTTTTGATTTTTATATGATTTTGTTCCCAAAAAAGAAGTTAAGCATAAGCAAGGGTTTTCATGTAAAGAATAAAGTTCTACCCACAGATTAGGATCTAACAATGTGCTAGAGAAATAGGATCCCAGGGTTAAGAAACCACTAATTTAGAACTTACTCAATTTTCAATAAATCAGAAAAAGAGAGAAGGGATGGTTTAGATCACATAGAAATGAGTGCTTTGTCATTATAGAAGGGATCACACCTCTCTGGATTGGTGCCTGGAAGAAGAAGCTCGTTCCCGTGGTGCACCGGCTTTTATTAGATGGTCCCAAAGGAAAAGAAGACCTCCTCCAAGGATCGTGGCACTAGAGGGATCTTGCAAACACCAAGGGTTAGGGATGTGGAAGATAGAAAAATAGCAAAATGGAAGTTAGGAGTAGAGAAAGTCAGGAGGGGTGCTGGAAGAGGGCTGGCAGCCTGGTTGATGGAGGATGCCTGGAAGAGGGGAATGCCTGGAGGAGGAGGGATGGGGTGGCCTAGGGTTTGGAAGAGGGATGGGGTGGCTTAGGGTTTTGATGGAAGATGAAGGTGGCGGCCTAGGGTTTTGATGGAAGATGAAGGTTGGCGTCTAAGCTGGAAGGAGGGGGTGGCTAGGGCTTGGATGCAGGGGGATAGCTGGTTGGTTGGTTTGGTTGATTTGGACCTCTCACCCTCTCCCTCATGGATCATCAATGCTTAAAGCACGAAAATAAAAGAAGAACACTCAAAACTTTTTTCATTCAATAATTCATCATTACAAGAGGGAGGAGGGGAGGGGTATTTATAGATTCACCCAGGGCTCCTAGACTCCCTGTCAAAGTTGGAGTAAATACATAGAGTGGGATAAGGAGACTAGACTCCTTGTAGAACTGGGATGCTTGACTCCGTGTTGGATTGGGAGGCTTGAATCCTCTTGGGCTTAGGGTGCTAGTTCTTGTGGACTTCGGCTAAGGTGCCAATTCTTGTAAACTTGGGTTGAGGTGCCAATCTTGTGGGCTTGGGAGGCGCCCTTCCTTGTGGGCTTGGGTAGCATGAATGGGGCCCAGGTGCATAGGCTGGGGTGGCTTGAGTAGGGGCACTGGCGCATGAGCTAGGGTGGCTTAAGTGGGGGTCTGGTGACTCTCCTCTTGGATTTAACTTGATTGAAAAATTACATAACTCACTTGATTGGACTGAAACAAAGGGACTAACTTGCTTGGACTGAAACAAAGGGACTCACTTGACTTATTGGACTCAATTGACTAAGTGGACTCAATTGGACTCAATTTACTCACTTTATTATAGGACTCAATCTTTATTACAAGACTCAATGGATTACAGGACTCGAAAGTCTAATCATAAATATAATGGACCCAGTAATCTCTGTCTGATCCTAGTGCCTGCACCATCTAAGAAGCCTTACTCTTAGAGGCTAACCCGCGATCCAAAGCTAAGCCTTCTATCCTGTACTGTACTCCTCTCTCCAAGATGATCTTCTCTTGTTGCTTGGGATCCTTTAAATAGAAAGAAATAAGCAAGCTTCTTGTAAAAATATTTTTTCTAGAATTTTTGAATTTCAAACCATCTTGAGATCATGTCAGATTATCCAAATCATATTGAAATAAATAGAGGCCATCGGATTTGGTAAATATTTTAATCATTAGTCTTGCCAAAATTTCATAGTCCACCAATTTAATTATACCTACCAAAGAGGAAGAAAAATGACTAAGTTTTTAATTAAAAATATAACAGATATGAATTTATCTTGGTGCTCAAATTGATCAGTCATTTCAACATCTAATTTTCATAAATATGCATTAATCTCATATTTTTCAAAATTAAATTAATTTTGTAAGAAAGTCTAGTTTAATTATGAAATTAGAATTTTTAGAAGATATTATTACCAATATTACTTAAAATACTTTAAATAAATGTATAAATATGGAATTTATTAGTATACCATATGGGTTGGTTGTCTGCATAACCAAGAAATGTGGAGACACTGATATGGCATGCAGGTGAAATGCAGGAGTATACTTTTACTGAATGTGACTTAGCAATGGAGTGCTCTACCATCAAGAGCAACATACGAAGGATATGGTATAAATATCCCTCCAACCTAAGATCACCTGTTAGATGTATGCCCTTAAAGCCAAGTTGGCTTGACACATTTTAATTTTTAGGGCATGAACTTTATATTTAATTTTTCTTATTAATAAAAGGATATTAGTTTCATTCATATTGATCCGTCTATGAATCGTCCATGGAGTTAATGAACAATGATACATATTCTCAAGAGTTGAGAATCTGAGACATGTGTCTTTATAGATTAACTCCTAAATGCTCCCGATTGTTGGAATATCACAAGGACGATGATTGATTCGTTAAAATCGATGCATATATCACTTTCCTTTCGGGTAGATGAGTCTCTGACCTACAGTGTGGTGACACTGGAGTAAGAATGTAGGTAGTTGATAAAGATCAACGGTACTGAGCGTGACCAAGTACAGGAAGTTATACGGATGACTACTCACTCATCAATAACTTCCTAATGCTGTAGTCATGTGACTAGTTTTTTGACCTAAAGTGTCTCAGCTACTCACAATAAGGTTGCTGTAGTTTGATAGAATAATCACATGGTTCCTATCCATTCAAGACCTTGTGGTGTTCATTGGCTGCAGTAAGTTTATTATAGGAGTAGGGTGTTCACTTATAGGGATCTATCAGTCTTAGTAGTAAGGTATAATCCTATACAGCTTAATGTGACTAAGTTTAAAAGTCTATGGCCATAGCAGGGTGATAATGAAAAGATATTTTCATTAGTATCACAATTGGACTTGAGTCGATTAAGTTAAGCATATGATTGATGGGTTTGACGAGTTTCCATAACCAACATCATGTCAGGATTTTTATAAAGGAACTGAATCATATGGTAACTATACCTAGGGATTCCAATCTTATTCTTCTAGGTTGCCACTACATACTGCTAGGTATCACTGGTGGATTGTGAGAGCCCATTAGGATCATTCTCGGATTGATGATCCTAATTAGGGTTGAGCTAAAATTATTTCAATATATCGAAAGGAGTTTTGATGATGTATAATGGAGATTATAGCATGTCTCATTACCAGACATGATAGGACTTGAGAGGTCACACATATTAGGAGCTCAAGTAACCAATTAGCAAATCAAAATATTACAAAAATTAGCAATTTTAGTACATTTGGACCTAATTGTAAATGTTACAATTAATATTTGACCTAATCATAAATGTTACAATTAATTAATTATAGATTAATTATTAATTAAATTAAGTAAAATTAAATTAAATTAAATTGAGTTAGACTCGGTTAATTGATCTTAATTAAGTTGGGTCAATGTCCTTTTTGAAATGGTTCGATCAGATTTAAAATCGGCTTCGATTTAATTATCAAATCACTTTATTTGGACCATGACCTAGAGTCCAATTGGACTGGGACTCTCTTTCCTTGTCTTTCCCTGCCTCCACATGCCTAAGTGGGCCCCAAGAGCTTTGTGCAACAAACTGGAGTTGGCATGATAACCAAGAGGGTGCTAATAGTGTTTTAACGTGAAGAGAAAGAGGGGAGCAGGAGTCCTCTTTTACTCCTCTTAATTTTCAACCAGTTGAAATAAAACACCAGTGTTTTGGCATGGAGGACTTGGAGAATTAATTTACAGTAAATCATAAAAGAGAAAGAGGGGTGGCTGACTAAGAAGAATATCATTATTGGCATGAATTTTTTTTGGCATGCTTCCCAGAGAGTCCCTCTCTTGGGTGCCGAGTTGTTCTCTCCCTTATAGTTTATTTCTTCTTCCTTGTGAGAGGTTCAAGAATAAGGAGAGGTCTTTTTCATAAGAGGAAGAAGATAGTAAGAGGTCCAAAGGTCTTGCATAGTCTGATTTGCAAGATCGAAGCCAAAAGCCGGTCCAGTTATGGATCGGCATGGTTTTTAAAGTGGATGATTTATTGAAAGAGGAGAGGGCTGCAAGGATCTAGCAATCTAGTATTCTCTATGACTCAGTTACGAGAGCTCTGTGTGGATACTAGCAAAGGCCGGGCAATTGCACGGCTCCGGTATAATCTTGGTTTCAATAGCGAATCGGCACATTTTTCAAAGCAGGCTAGAATAGCGATCCAAGTAAGTATTTTATGCTTAAAATAATTTTTATCTCAGATTTGATATTTTTCTTATATATTTCAGCATGTTAGCAATTTATGATAAATAAATTAGTCTTGTTTATGAATTGCATGATTAGATATAAATTAGTTTTTATATCTGCTTCCGCTGTGACAAGCTGTTGATGCCTGATCGATTATAATATACTATTCCTGGGAGAACTCCAACAGTGGTATCAGAGCCAGGTTCTCCTCTCTTAAAAATGCATGGATGAGAATCAAATCTAAAAAATATTTAGATCAAATAGAAAAATTATGATTTTTCCATATCTATGCAGAACATGAGATTGTTCTAGCATAGAATTTCATGTTTTGAAAAATTATTTTTGAAATTAAAATTATAATTTTTAGATCTGAAATTAAATTTAATAATCTGAAATTTAATTGATCAAGGGTTGCACAAAGTGACATAAGGTTGTACAGATATAGGGTTTACCCCTATAGTGCAAAGGTTGTCCTACTTTAATGTATACCTGGTTTTTGAAAAAGGGTTTCAAAAGGGTTTTTGATCGATTTATGATTATGCATGTTGATGTATGTGATGCACCAAATAAGGGTTTAGATCTTAAATGTGATTCATGATCATAAGCCATTAATGTCATGCACTTGAACCTATTTTAAAATTTATTTGATCTAGAAAATCAAATTAGGTGCATGAGGGTTTGAGTTGAACAAATTAGGTCTAGAGATTGGGCTGTGATAATTAGGGCTTGATTAAATCAACTAGTAATCCTAATTTGATTTTGAGCAAGTGACTTAACCTAATCAGATGATGATTAGGGTTAGGTCAAGTGTGCTTAAAATTGGTTTTAGATGTAGTCTGGTCAGATCGATTCATAATTGTGAATCGATAAATTAAGACCTAATTTAGCTCAGTGATGAGCCCAAATCATTAGATGACCTAATTGAATCTTGTCAGTCAATTGGTGTCTAAGGAAGGTTTCGATCATGGTTTTTAATTGGGGCTAACTCTTTCTTAACCAACTAGTTTGGCGGAAAGAGGGTATATTGGCAGAACCCTCCCATGGATCAAACTGACCTAGCCAATTTGGTTGATTAAGTATTCAAAAGGGTTACTTTTGATTTGAGTTCACTCATGCTAGTTATTTTAGTCAGACATGAGATTGTGCTGACTGAATGTAATTAGTCAGACATGAGATTGTGCTGACTTAATGTTATGGTTAGTCATGATTTGATTGATCAATTTAGAAGAGACCTGAACCTAAGCTCCCCATAAATATTAAGTCTTAGGTCTTCCACCATTGTAGGTGTGCGGGTGTCCTACTGGTGTTGATTATTCTCGGCTGGTTACAGTGGTCTAGTTGCATTGGGAAGACACAACCATCATATTAAGCATGAGATTTGCTAGGCACTGATGGGGTTGGGCCCAATAAATGGGCACATTGAGGGACTCAATGATGGCTTTGTCTAGCAAGAATGGTGAGTCTAACTTAACTAATGATTGGACCAATAAACGAGCACGTTGATGTCTATGATTAAGAGACCAAGAGCTACAACTTGTATTTGATACATTGGACAAGAGTTGGCCACTTATCAGTGTAGCGTGTTACCAATAACCGTGCATGATGAGGTGCTGCACATCGATTGGACTGTAGTATCCACTAGAAACCTAGAGTCACAGGGTTTCCGCATCTCCACTAGGAGTGTGAGAGATCCGAAAAAATAGTGAGAGTTTTAAAATTAGTTCTTAAAGACCCTAGAATAATTTTTTTAATTAAGTATAAAGCATCAAATTTGAATTTCTACTCTTGCAGTTAATCATGTCTACTACAAATCCCTTAGCCCATATTCTAGAGACAAACCGACTTGTAGGCCTTAATTTCAAAGATTGGTTGAAAAACATCAAAATTGTTTTGAGTTCTGAGAAGTTGGGCTATGTGCTTGACCAGGAACCCCTTGTCTTACCTGACCATCCAAATGCTTGTCAGACGACTGCATATGAAAAATGGATGGAAGATGATAATAAGATTAAGTGTTACATGTTAGCTTCAATGTCAAATGAATTGCAGTGCCAACATGAGGATATGCCAACTGCCAAATCGATTCTGATTCACCTACAAGAGTTATATGGTGAATAAAGTCGGGTTGCGCACTTCAAAGTATCGAAAAGGCTTTTCAATAACAAGATGCATGAAGGGCAGTCAATCCACGATCATTGTTTGACAATGATCAAGGACATCGAATAGCTTGAGAAGCTGGGCATTCATATTCATAAGGAGCTTCAGGTGGATTTGATCCTCCAGTCCTTGACTAGTTCATATGCTCAGTTTGTTATGAACTATAATATGAACAAGTTAAATTACACTTTACCTGAATTATTGAACATGTTGGTAAGCAAAGAGGGGATCCTGAAGAGTTCAAGGGGCTCTGTTTTCTCTATGGAGCAGTCTTCCTCCAAAAGAAAGTCTACTTGGAAGAAGAAGAAACCTGCAAAGAAGCAGAAGGAGAACAAACAGAAGAAGAAGGACACTCCCAAGAAAGCCAAGGTTAGCAAAGAAAAATGTTTTCACTGCAAAACAGACGGTCACTGGAAAAGAAATTGTCCTCTTTACCTAGAAAGCTTAAAGAAATAGGAGGATGCACCTTCTGAAGGTAAGTCCATACTCGTTATAGAATCTAACCTAACGGTTTCATCTACTTCTAGTTGGATTTTAGACTCTGGCTTTAGTGCTCATATATGAATTTCAATGCAGGGCCTGGAAAGAAGTAGAATGTTGAGAGAAGGTGAGATGGTCCTACTTATCAAAAATGGAGCAAAAGTTGCTGCTCAAGCCGTTGGATCATATTCTCTGATATTACCTTTAGGGTTTAGAGTAGTACTTAATGACTATTTTTTTATGCTTGAATCTAGTAAAAATTTGATTTCTATCTCTGTCCTAGCACATGAACGATTTGAATTTACATTCAATAAAGACTTTTGTAGTATTTTTTTGAGAAATAAATTGGTTGCAAAAGCTATTTTAATTAACAGTCTCTATCATTTGCATGTCGATGCATCTTTGAATATTAACGAGAAATTTAAAGTGAATGCTATAGGACATAAACGTGCTAGAGATGACCTAAATGATAAATTTATGTGGCATCTAAAGCTCGGTCATATAAGTGAGGATAGAATAAATAAACTGGAAAGGGATGGGATCCTAGATTCAGTTAATTCTGAATCATATCCACCTTGTGAGTCATGTCTTCAAGAAAAAATGACCAAGTTACCCTTTGTAGGACATGGGGAGAGGGCCACAAAATTACTTGCCCTGGTATACACTGATATGTATGGTCCATTTGATGTATAGTCCAGGAATGGTTTTTACTACTTCATAACCTTTACTGATGATTATTCATGGTATGGTTATGTATTTCTTATGAGATACAAGTCTGAAGCTTTTGAAAAGTTCAAGGAATTCAGACATGTGGAAGAAAAATAAATAGGTAAAACCCTTAAGGTTCTTCGATTAGATCGAGGAGGTGAATACCTTAGTAGAGAATTCATAGGTTATCTTAAGGACAATGGCATAGTCTTATAATGGACTCCACCTAGTATGCCTCAGCTTAACAGGGTGTCTGAAAGGAGAAATAGGATACTATTAGATATGGTCCGATCCATGATAAGTTTCACTGACTTGCCTTTATTTCTTTGGGGATATGCCCTACAAATTTTAATCTATATTCTAAATAAAGTTTCATCTAAATCTGTTCTCACCACACCATATAAAATTTGACATGGTAAGAAACCAAGTCTTGCTCATTTTAAGATTTGGGGATGTCCAGCCTATGTCAAAAGACTAATAGTGGATAAGTTGAAATCTAGATCTATGAAAGCTCAGTTTATAGGATATCCTAAAGAAACTTTAGGATATTACTTTTACCTTCCAGAAGATCATAGTGTGCTTGTAAGCAGGCATGCCATATTTCTTGAAAAATAGTTTATTCAGGAAGGTAAAAGTGGAAGGTTAATTGAGCTCGATAAGAAAGTCTCAAAAGAGCAGCCAGCTGTAGATCAGATCGAACCCAATCAACCAATACACATAAATTCTCTTCCACCTCGCAAGTCTACTAGAGTCTCCAAACCTCCTGAAAGGTACTTGGGTATGCTTACAGAGGATATAAAGGAAATGTTTCTAGTTGGGGACAAGGATCACTTGATTGATCCTAAGACTTATGATGAGGCGATATCAGACGTCGACTCCAAGAAATGGTTGAATGCTATGAAGTCAAAAATTGAATCAATGCATTCTAACCAAGCATGGTCCTTAGTGGATCCACCAGAGGGTATTGTACCTATTGGTTGTAAGTGGATCTACAAAAGAAAAATAGGTGCAGGTGGTAAGGTTGAGACCTTTAAAACTAGGTTAGTGGCGAAATGGTATAGTCAACATGAAGGCATTGACTATCATGATACCTTTTCACTAGTAGCTATGCTAAAATCCATCCGTACATTGCTTGCAATTACAGCATACCATGATTATGAGATATGGCAAATGGATGCGAAAACTGCATTCTTGAATGGATATATTGAGGAAGATATCTATATGGAGTAACCTTTGGGTTTCACTTCCAATGATGAAGATCAAAAGGTCTACAAGCTGCATAGATCAATCTACATATTGAAGCAAGCTTTTTGGAGTTGGAATACTCATTTTGATGATGCAATCAAATCATTTGATTTTATCAAAAATGAGGATGAGCCATGTGTTTACAAGAATGTTGCCCAGTAAGCAACCCAAGAGGGGGGGTGAATTGGATCTCTAAAAATTATTTGAATGGAATGTAAGAATGTAAACCAATTCAATAAATAAACTAGGTACTATGAATGCAAGTGTAATGTGCTTTTAATAAGTGTGCAGCAGAAATATAAAAGCAATAAGATAAGAGCAATTTGAAGAGAGGATTGAAGAGACAAGAAATCACAAACATAAAAGAAGTATAGTTGTTCAATGCTATCCAATGTACCTACATCCACTTCCCAAGACCCACTTGGGAATTCACTATAATCTCAACCGATTATAGCCGATTAGTTTTCTGAGCTCACAAATCAAAATCCGACTTGTTTTCATAAGGCTCACAAGTCAAAACCTCACTTGGTTTTATGGGCTAACCAAGAACCTAAATAGTTTTAAGGCTAACCACCAACCTTCCTTGGTTTTGCGGGCTAACCAAGAACCTAATTGGTTTTCCAAGGCTAACCAATAACTTTCTTGGTTTTCAAGGCTAACCAATAACCTTTACAACAAGAATTTATGTTGGAAATAAAAAAGAATGAAAGCTTTCTAATAAAGCGGATATCTCTTTGAAGCTTTGATGTAGAGCTGCTTTTGACTTGATGAAACCTCCTTTAATGCTTAAATAGGATGAACTTGAATGCTCTTGAAGGCACTTGAATGCTTGGAGACTTCTCTTAGCTTGAAAGTAGTTGAATTTAAGGAATAGGAGTGAATGCTCTTCTTTTATCTTCTCTTGGTTATTCCTTTTTTCATTCTCTTTTGTTTTGATTTGATTTGAATCATATAAATACCTTTCCAAGGCCTCAAACTCTGTCTCTAGTCGTTAAACATGAAAAACTAGCCGTTGGTACCCAAGAGGAGCGAGTTCTACATTTGGAAAACTAGCCATTAGGTTCCCAGTACTCCGAGTGTTGACACTTCAGGCCATGAGTCGACACATAGGATCGACACTTGCACTCAATGAGTGAACACCTAGTTCAAATATCTTTAATGTAGCTTTCTGGAATTCTCAGATGTATCGACACTTTCTCAAGTGAGTCAACACTTTGAGTCAACACTTAGCATCCATATGTCGATACTTCAAGCAAGTCTTTAACTTCAACAAGTTCTGTAATCCAAAAATCTCAGACGATGAGCTAATCCATGTGTCGACACTTTGAGTTAACACCAGACGTTCATATGTTGACACTTCGACCATGCCACTGAAACTCTGCTTACGTACTGGCTTGAGTCGACACTTCCTCAGTCATGTATCGATATTTGAGTCATGTGTCGACATTTTGAGTCGACACTTCACTGAGATTTTTACATAAACACCTGAACTTCTACTGAAACAAGTTTTTGTTGAACTCATGTGTCCTTTCAAGCAATATTTAATTATCAAAGTCCTCTTTAAGTAGATCTTTCATCAAAATTTGGGACTTCTTCAATCAAACAATTTTTGTCAAGTTGATGAGCACCTTTTTCTATAAAAATACACTTCAAAAAAATCATTAGTACTCAACTTACACTTAAGTATTTTACTTATCATCAAAATCAATAACGGAGTCAACAATCTCTTCCTTTTTTATGATGACAAAATCTTTAAGTATAAATTGCTTAAAAAGCTTTTTAAAGAACTTTTCAAGGTACGAAGAGCTAATTGCAATAGGTGTTGAAATATTGAAAAAGATGTATCAAAGCAAGAGTATTATAATGGCTAAGAGTATCAGAACTTGAAATATATATAAGAGATAAATTCATATGTTATGATACTCTACTAAGAAAACATGCTCAAGAGAGACAATTTGAGCAGTGAACAATACTCCCCCTGAAGAGATGATTCATAAACAGAAATGAATATCTAAAAATAGAGATTAGGCATGAAATCCAATTCAAAATAGATTTTCAATACAAAGGAGGTATTACTCCCCCTCACTCAATGCATAGAAATGTCAAAAATTTTAGATTCTCAAAATAAAATAAATTTCTTTTGCACAGAAATGTCCAAAAATTTTAGATTGTCAAAATAAAGTTCTTAAGGTTCTTTCATCATGCATATTTTCATTTATACTTATACTGGTTTCTCCCCCTTTTTGTTATCATTAAAAAGGAAGGAAGAATTACTGAGAGTTTGAAGATAATTGTAACCTATTCACTCAATCATAAAAGAAGACAATGAATTACTGAGAGTAATTAATGTATTTCATTCACTCAAAGTCATAAGATGAAACATAATATTTCATTCACTTAAAAAGAGTTTGATACATAAAGGGAACATCAAAATATACAGAAAGTGTAGAAATACAACCTATAAAATCTATCCTAATCAACATCCTCATCCACTGAAGATCGAATCTCGATGGGTCTGGTATCAGTGAAAGCATGAGATCGGGGCCACATCGACTAAGATCACGAAGACGAGTCCTGGTCAGTCTAGAAGGAGTACGATGACCACGGCCTCTACGTCGAACATAGGTCCTACCTCTATCTAAAGCAAAAGAGGTGGAGGCTATGTCATCAGCAGAAACAGAATAGATTGGAGCGACAGTCTCTACAACTATCGGATGTGGTGTATGATCAAATGAAGGACCAGAATCAAGATAGTAACAACGAGGTGTGTAGAAACCTAGCTCTCGAATGAGTGAGAATGTATGCAAGGTAGGTGAGTCAACAACAGGAGTATCAAAAATTAGTGTATCAGCTAAAGAAATGAAAGGTATATCTATGATAGGTGTATTAGCTGAAGAAATAATAGGAGTATCTATGATAGGAGTATCAATGATAGGTGAAAGAATGGGAATGGGTGAATGATCGACTGATCTAGAAGGTGATGTGGGTAGGATAGGAGTCTGAAAGAATGAACTCGAAGGATCTCGAATGGGACTCCTAGGTAAGTCAGCTGCTGACTCTGCCACTGGCTCTGTCATCAAGTCTAGAAAGTCGAAACTGTCAGAGTCAGTATCACCATCAGTGTCAATCTCTGGTCCTGGTGCAGGTGGAGCTGGAGCTGAATCTGGAACACTTTTAGAAGAGGGTCTAGATAGTGCAGATAGAATAGTGAAGATGCCATCACTCAAACCTCTGTGGCTCTCTCTCGTCTCCATAATGAAGCTATCAAGTCACTATCGAACAATCATAATATATGTCTCTATGTAACTGACTCTATCCATAAGACTCTCTGAATCTCCTAGAGCATCTGACGAGCTGGCTGAGGTTGTGTAACTGGCTCAGACTGAGGAGTAGACCTGGCTGTGTTGCTGGCTCAGGCTAAATCTCTAATAGATGTGCCTCTGAAAGTCCTGCCTCGCTTGAATATATGCGCTCCTCCTCTATAGTGTCCTCATCTCTGTCATCGGCCTGTCCTGATACTCTGCATCTCCACTGGCCTCTGAACAACTGATATCCCATCCAGTGTAGTGACCTGATGTCATAGATATCAATATGTAAAAGCATCCGGAAGGGCTCATCATCGAATGTCACTCCATATGCTCTAAAGAGCAATGCCAACCCCATCCTGTAGGGCAAGCAAAGTCTCTGGTCGATGCCTCCATCATCTAATGTATCATGAGTACTGGAAGGCAGACGGGTGTATGCTGAACTAATGAGACCATCACAAGCAGCTCATTCTCTATGATGTAGTCAAAACATCCGGTCTTTGCTAGAAGAATCCAGGCAACAATATAATGTAGTAGTTTTATCTCAATAGAAAGACGGGATGCTGGAACAGTGGCTCCCTCAGGTAGAATATCTGACTTGAAAATGCACTGGAGTCCACTAAATCTGTCCACCAAGCTATCAACTATAGATCCAGTTAGGGGTATATCCCATACTTTATTCAGAACCTCTGTAGATACCGAGATATCTCTGCCATGAACCTGCACGATCCATCCATCACTGCGACAGGCTAAGGATCCATAGAACTCTCATATCGGGCCCAAGTAGAATCTCTCACTCAATGAGCAGAAAGAAGTCAAACCAACATCTCTAATCCACTGACCAATCTGAAAGTGCTACTGGTTGACAAATCCAAAATCTATATGATGTCCTCCGACAACTGTCTTCGAACTCATGCGACTGGAAGCAGTGAAAAGTGGCTGAACAGGCGGATCTGGAGCTTTAGCTTCATATTTGGCTTTAGTCCTCTTTTCTTCATGGTTGGATGGCCGAGGGCTACGAACGACTTGTTTCCTAGGTCCCATTTCATAGATAAACAGATTGAATAGGATGGAAGAGGAAACTAGGGTTTCTCACCGTCCAAAATCAAAATATGAGAGGGAAAGTGGTAAAATCCAAACCAAAATCCATCCAAAATAGAAACTAGAGAGGGTTTGAGCTGAGATTTGGAGGGAAGAAGTGAATGGAATAGAGCTAGGGCAAGTGTCGGCTCGAGTTGGGAAGAAATAGGGAAAAAGAATACTTTGAATTGGCCCTTATCTTCAGTCTGCAGCCGTTCATGTGTCGACTCACGACATAGTGCCATGTGTCGACATATACAGGTGTCGACACATCGACTTAAAATCGAAAAAAAAATGAAGTATAGAGCAAAAACACTAGAAATACAATAAAATTCAAGATAATTGAGTGTAATTAATGTCAAATTTGATCTTTTATGGGTCAAAGTATATAAAGATTTCAATCAAAAGGATTAATCACCACAAGTTCTCTTCTAATCATACTAAATCGATCTTCTTGGAGAGGCTTAGTTAAAATATCAGCTAATTGCAATTCAGTACAAATAAATTCAAGCACAACATCATTATTTTCAACATGGTCTCTAATAAAATGATGCCTAATTTCAATATGTTTACTTCTAGAATGTTGAACAAGATTCTTAGTTAAACAAATAGCACTAGTATTATCACATTTTATGGGTGTGCAAGTTAATTTGATTCCAAAATCTTCAAGTTGTTGCTTAATCCACAAGATTTGAGCACAACAACTTCTTGCTGCAATATACTCAACCTCAGCTATGGATAGTGCAACTGAAGTTTGTTTCTTGCTAAACCAGGAGATTAAGTTAACTCCAAGAAATTGGCAAGTTCTACTTAGTACTTTTTCTATCTAATTTATATCCAACAAAATTAGCATCAGAATATCCAATTAAATCAGCAGATGAGTCTTTAAAATACCATAAGCCAATATCAATTATACCAGATAGATATCTAATAATGCACTTAACAGCCAACAAATATGATTCCTTAGGATCATACTGATATCTAGCATGCATGCATACACTGAATATTATATCTGGTCTACTAGCAGTCAAATATAATAAAGAGCCAATCATACCTCTGTATAATTTTTGATCAACAGATTTACCATGCTCATCTTTATCAAGCTTACAATAGGGGATCATAGGTGTACCTATTGACTTTGTAGTCTCCATCCCAAACTTCTTTATGATCTCTCTTGTGTACTTAGCTTGGTTGATGAAGATTCCATCTTTGGTTTGCTTGATTTGGAGTCCAAGGAACAAATTAAGTTCTCCCATTATGCTCATCTCGAACTCACCCTGCATTAGCTTAGCAAACTCTTGACAAAGAATCTCATTAGCAGCACCAAAAATAATATCATCAACATAGATTTGCACTACTAATAAGTCATCTTCTTTCTTCTTTAGAAACAAAGTTTTATCAACATGGCATCTAGAAAATTCATTTTCAATCAGAAATTTGCTGAGTCTTTTATACCATGCTCGGGGTGCTTGCTTTAAATCATAAAGAGTTTTGTGCAATTTGAAAATATAATCAGGATGTATATAATTTTCAAAACTAAGTAGTTGTTCAACAAAAACTTCTTCTACTATAAAACTATTTATAAAAGCACTTTTAACATTCATTTGAAAGAGTTTGAAATTCATAAAACAAGCAAATGATAATAGTAGTATAATTGCCTCAAGTCTAGCAATAGGAGCAAAAGTTTCATCAAAATTAATTTCTTCCTCCTGATTATAGCCTTTGGCAACTAGCCTAGCTTTATTTCTAATAACAATTCCATTTTCATCTGACTTATTTCTAAACACCCATTTAGTGCCAATAATAGAAACATTAGATGTTCTTTCTATTAATGTCCAAACATTATTTCTATCAAACTGAATTAATTTATCTTGCATAGCATTTATCTAGTTAGGATCTTTTTCAGTATCTTCAAAACATTTAGGCTCTACTTGAGAAACAAAAGCAATATAATCATATTAATTTCTAATTGATGCTCGAGTTCTTACCCCTTTTGATGGATCACCTAGGATTAATTTCTTAGGATGTCCATGAGCATACCTCCACTCCTGAGATAAATCTTGGTGCTTTGGTATGGATTGTATAGCTTCATCTTTGTCATCTTTGTCTTGATTTTCTTCACTTTGTTGAGAGGGTTGACATCTAATATCAACTTTTGTAGCTTATCAGCACCTGCACATGCATCAGAAGTATTCTCTTTTCTAGAGGATTTGTTAGTAAACTCTTCAAAAACCACATATACTGATTCCTCTATTACTAGGATTCTTTTGTTAAAAACTCTGTATGCCTTATTTGATGTAGAGTATCCTAGAAAGATACCTTCATTAGACTCGGTATCAAATTTTTCAAGATTATCTTTACCATTATTCAAAATAAAACATTGATAACCAAAAACTCGAAAATACTTCAAAGTTGATTTTCTTTTATTCTAAAGTTCATAAAGAGTTTTCTTTAAAATAGGTCGGATCAAAACTCGATTTAAAATATAGCAGGCAGTATTAATAGCTTCTGCCCAAAAATATCTTGGTAAATCATTTTCACAAAGCGTAGTGCATGCCATTTCTTCTAAAGTATGATTTTTCCTTTCTACTATCCCATTTTGCTGAGGTGTCCTAGGTGTAGAAAAATTATGTTCTATACATTTCTCATTACAAAAACTTTTGAAATCTTGATTTTCAAATTCAGACCCATGATCACTTTGTATGTAAATAACAAAAGTATCTTTTTCATTTGAGATTTTTTGATAAAACTTTACAAATGCAGAAAATGATTCATCTTTATGAGCAAGAAAGAAAACCTAAGTAAATCTTGAAAAATCATCCACTATAACCAATCCATATCTCTTACATTCTCGACTAGATATTTTAGTTGGTCCAAAGAGATCCATATGGAGTAGTCTTAGTGGCCTACTGGCAGTAACAAAATCTTTAGGCTTGAAAGAGGTTTTAACTTGTTTTCCAAATTGGCAAGCTTGGCAAACTCTATATTTATCAAAAACAAGTTTTGATAAATCTCTTACTAAATCCTTTTTACAAAGTTTTGAAAGTAAATACATACTACCATGTCCTAGTCTTCGATGCCAAAGCCAACTAGTTTCATCTATAATAGAATTCATTACAACTAAGCATTCTCCATTAGGCAAAGATAGATTATCTAAATCTACCAAACAAATATTAGCATGCCATTTTCTAATGAATTGTACTCCATTTTTATCATGACTAGCAATTATGCAATAAGATGATTTAAAAATAACTTAAAAACCTTTGTCGCAAAACTAACTAATACTTAAAAGATTATGTTTCAAACCATCAACTAGAAGTACATTATTAATATATGTAGAAGGGGTGATGTGAATCTTACCAATACCAATGATTTTTTCTTTACCATTATCCCTGAAGGTCACACTCCCTCCATTCATTATCTCAAGAGAGGTGAATTGCTTCACATCTCCTGTCATGTGCCTTGAGCAACCACTATCAAGATACCATAGTCTTTTGTTCTCCTTGGTTGCAAGACACACCTATAAAACAAATCAAGCTTTGTTTTTAGGTACCCAAGCCAACATGGGTCCTTTAGAGTTAGCACTTAAATTGGTTCCTTTTGGAACCCAAACTTTTTCATAAGTATTAATTTTTCTCATATTACACTAAAATGCTTTATGACCTTATTTTTTGCATTAGTAACATGTAATACTAGATGATGCAGGTACAAAAAAGTTTTTGAAATACTTTTATTGTCTTTGAGGTCTATAACATAATCCTGCTTTGTTAAAAATGGCTCTTTGGTTGTTTAGAAGAAGATTTAGTTTTTCTAAACTATAGGTGAACTTTTCAACAAAAAAATTTATTTTGTCAAGCTCATTTTTATAATTTTTGTTTTCTAATTCTAAATACTTATTTTTCTTCAAAAGATCATCATTTGAAATGGTATTTCTGGGTCTTTTTAAAACATCATTTTCCATTGTTAAAGTCTTATTTTTCTTTTCTAAGACATCTAGTTTAGTTTTCAAATCACTAACTTCATTTAATAAAAAATTGTTTTCATGAAAAAAACTATTTGCATGCTTTTTTAATTTTTTGTTTTTAGATAAATTCAATTTGTAATCATAAACTAATTCATCAAAAGAATTTTTTAATTCATCAAAAATAAAATCTATTTCTGTATCAGAAATTATCTCTTCTTGATCTTGATGTGCCATGAGACATAGATTTGAAATTTTAGCTTGTTCTTCTTCTAAACTAGAGTCCTCACTATCACTCCAGGTAGCCATCATAGCCTTCTTCCTTAGCTTCTTCCTTGACTTCTTTAGGAGAGGGCAGTCAAATTTATAGTGTCCAGGCTTCTTACACTCGAAGTAGTAGGTATCTTCTTCTCCTTTTCCTTTTCTTTTTCTTTTCCCTTCTCTTTAGTTGATTGGAACTTCTTCTTATAGAAAAACTTTCTTTTCTTCATGAACCTTCTAAATTTTCTTGCAAGGAGTGCTTCTTCACTCTTATCCTCTTCTTCTTCAAATTCTTCATTGGAGGATTCTTCTTGAATAGTATACTTGAATGCAATCCCCTTTTTCTTCTTATCCATATATATAGATTTTTTATTTAGGTTAAGCTCATAAGTCATGAGCGATCCCACCAATTGCTCCAATGGTAGTTTGTCAATATCTTTAGCTTCTTGAATAGTGATCACCTTCGGATCCTATGAAGTTGGAAGTGACCTGAGAATTTTGTTGACAAGATCAGCATTAGACATTATTTTTCCTAAACTTCTTGTTCCATTTACAATATTTGTGAATCTTGTGTACATATCAGTGATAGATTCATTAGGTTCCATTCAGAACATTTCATATGTGTGCACTAACATGTTTACTTTAGTATTTTTCACTTAATCGATACCCTCATGGGTAACTTTAAGTGTGTCCCATATTTTCTTGGTGGATGTGCAAGTAGAAATCCTATTAAATTTACTGGGATCTAATGCATAATAGAGGAGATTCATTGCTTTCGCATTGATCTCGGATTGTTTAATATTATTTTCATCCCAATCCTCTTCGAGCTTTGTGATGGAAATACCATTAACCACAATCGAAGGAATATGTGGACCTTTATCAACAAGCTTCCACAAGTTGTAATCAATTGAATGCATATATATTCTCATTCTAGTTTTTTAATAAATATAATTTGATCCATTAAACAATGAAGGTCTATTTGAGGCTTGTCCCTCAACTACACTAGTACCAATAAGGACTACCATAGATCTTTACTCAAAATGATTAGACCTACAAACTAAGAGCAGCACTCTGATACCACTTGTTGCCCAGTAAGCAATCCAAGAGGGGGGATGAATTGGTCTCTAAAAATTATTTGAATAGAATGCAAGAATATAAACCAATCCAATAAATAAACTAGGTACCATGAATGTAAGTGTAATATGCTTTTAATAAGTGTGCAGCAGAAATATAAAAGCAATAAGATAAGAGCAATTTGAAGAGAGCATTGAAGAGACAAGTAATCACAAACACAAAAGAAGTATAGTGGTTCGGTGCTATCTAATGCACCTACACCACTACCCAAGATCTACTTTAAAATTTACTATAATCTCAACTGATTATAGCTGATTAGCTTTTTAGACTCACTAATCAAAATCTGACTTGTTTTCATAAGGCTCACAAGTCAAAACCTCACTTGGTTTTATGGGCTAACCAAGAACCAAATAGTTTTAAGGCTAACCACCAACCTTCCTTGATTTTGAGGGCTAACCAAGAATCTAATTGGTTTTCCAAGGCTAACCAATATCCTCCTTGGTTTTCAAGGCTAACCAACCTTTACAACAAGAATTTATGTTGAAAATAAAGAAAGAATGAAAGCTTTCTAATAAAGCGGATATTTCTTTGAAGCTTTGATGTAGAGCTGCTTTTGACTTGATGAAGCCTCCTTTAATGCTCAAATAAGATGAACTTGAATGCTCTTGAAGGTACTTGAACGCTTGGAGACTTCTCTTAGCTTGAAAGTAATTGAACTTAATGAATAGGAGTGAATGCTCTTCTTTTCTCTTCTCTTGGTTATTCCTTTTTTCATTCTCTTTTGTTTTGATTTGATTTGAATCATATAGATACCTTTCCAAGGCCTCAAACTCAGTTTCTGGTCATTAGACATGAAAAACTAGATGTTGGGACCCAAGAGAAGAGAGTTTTGCATTTGAAATACTAGCCGTTACTATTTTTAGAACTCCAAGTGTTGACACTTCAGACTGTGAGTCGATACATAGGATAGACACTTGCACTCGATGAGTCGATACCTAGTTCAAATATTTTCAATGTAGCTTTCTAGAATTCTCAGATGTGTCGACACTTTTTTAAGTAAGTCGATACTTTGAGTAGATACTTAGCATCCATGTGTCCTTTAGGCAAGTCTTCAACTTCAGCATGTTCTATAACCTAAAAATCTTAGGCGATGAGCTGATCCATGTGTCGATACTTTGAGTCGATACCAGATGTTCAAGTGTTGACACTTCGACCGTGCCACTGAAACTCTGCTTGCATACCAGCTTGAGTCGACACTTCCTTAGTCATGTGTCAACACTTTGAGTCGATACTTCACTCAGATTTTCACATAAACACTTGAACTTCTGCTGAAACAAGTTTGTGTTGAACTCATATGTCCTTTCAAGCAATCTTCAATTATCAAAGTTCTCTTTAAGCAGATCTTTCATCAAAATTTGGGACTTCTTCAATCAAACAATTTTTGTCAAGTTGATAAGCACCTTTTTCTATAAAAATATACTTCAAAGTAATCATTAGTACTCAACTTATACTTAAGCATTTTGCTTATCATCAAAATCAATAGCAGAGTCAACAAAGAAGGCCAATGGGAGGGCAGTGACATTCCTCGTATTGTACGTGGATGACATCCTTCTTATAGGGAATGATATTCCCATGTTAACTTCGGTCAAAAGTTGGTTATGTAAGGAATTCTCAATGAAAGACTTAGGTGAAGCAACTTATATTTTGGGGATTAAAGTCTATAGAGATAGATATAATCAGATGCTTGGCCTTTCACAAAAAATTATATATAGAGGAAGTGTTGAAAAGGTTCAGCATGGAGAACTCTAAAAGAGGATTGTTACCTCTTCGGCACGGCATTAATCTCTCTAAGAAAATGTGTCCTAACACACCTAAAGAGATTCAATGCATGAGCAAGATTCCATATGCTTCAGCAATTGGAAGCCTTATGTATGTCATGTTATGTACTTGACCTGATATAGCTCTTGCTGTGAGTGTCACGAGAAGATATCAGTCGAATCCAGGTGAAGAACACAGGATAGCTATGAAGAACATTCTTAAGTACTTGAGAAGGACTAAAGATTTGTTCTTAGTCTTTGGAGAGAGTTCAGAATTAGGGATAAAAAGATATACAAACTCAGACTTTATGTCTGATCTTGATGATAGAAAGTCTACATCAAGGTCAGTGTTTTTGTGCAATGGTGGGACAACTAGTTGGAAGAGTTCTAAGCAGCCCATCATAGCAGATTCAATAATGAAAACAGAGTACATCACTATCTCTGAAGCTGCAAAAGAAGCCTTCTGGTACAAAAAGCTCATTGCGAAGCTTGGAGTGATGCCATCTGATGCCATCCCCATATATTATAATAATAATGGTGCAATCGCTCTTGCTAAGGAGTCCATGTCTCATCAGAAGTCTAAGCAATTGAGCAGCGGTTCCATATCATACACGACTATCTCGAGAAGAAGTATGTTGAGGTGCGAAGAGTAGACTCCACGGACAAGGATGTGTCAAGCTAGCATCTCTCAACCACTATCCAATCTAAAAATGATGCTAGTCTAGGAAGTCAAAGTCAACTCACCGTCCTTCGACTATGGCCTTAGAGGCCATCCTATTAGCTGCAGGAGCTGGCGGTCTGACTGGAATGTCTGGCTAGACCTGGGGCTCTGCTACTGCTGGATCCTTATGTCAGTGTCACACTTGGAGGTGTCGACACTTCAAAGTATTGACACTTCGACAAATATCTGAAAGAATTTTAAAAAAATCATAAAAAATTAGGAAAATTGATTTCAAGGGATTATAAGTGTTTAATCATGATTTTGAAGAATATTTAAATAGATAATTTCAAGGGTAATTTGAAAGATTATGAAGAGATCAAAAATTCAATCAAAAGGATTAATGTCCCCTAGCTCTCTTCTAGAACCAATCTTCTTGGAGAGGTTTGGTTAATATATCAGCCAATTGCATTTCAGTACACACAAATTCAAGCATAACATCATTATTTTCTACATGATCTTTAATAAAATGGTGTCTAATCTCAATGTGTTTACTTCTAGAGTGCAGAACAGGATTTTTAGTTAGATTTATAGTACTTGTATTATCACATCTCATGGGTGTCTTAGTTAATTTGATTTTAAAATCTTCAAGTTATTGCTTAATCTACAAGATTTGAGCATAATAATTTCTAGCTGCAACATATTCAGCCTCAGCTGTAGATAGTGCAACCGAAGTTTGTTTCTTGCTAAACCATTAGATTAAGTTAACTCCAAGAAATTGGCAAGTTTCACTAGTACTTTTTCTATCTAATTTATACCTAGCAAAGTCAGCATCAGAATAGCCAATTAAATCAATTGAAGAATCTCTAGAATATCACAAACCAATATTAATAGTACTAGATAAGTATCTAAGAATGTGCTTAACGGTCATTAAATGAGATTCTTTAAGAGCAGACTGATATCTAGCACACATGCAGATACTAAACATAATACCTGGTCTACTAGCAGTCAAGTATAGTAATGAACCAATGATACCCTTATACAATTTTTGATCAACATTTTTACCAAATTCATCTTTATCAAGTTTACAAGAAGAGCTCATAGGTGTACCTATTTGCTTGATTGTTTCCATCCTAAACTTTTTTAAGATTTCTTTTGTATACTTAGCTTGGTTGATGAAGATCCCTTCTCTAGTTTACTTGATTTGAAGTCTGAGGAAGAAGTTTAGTTCACCCATCATACTCATCTCGAACTCTCCCTACATAAGCTTGGTAAACTCTTGATAAAGTATTTCATTAGTAGCACCGAAAATAATATCATCAACATAAATTTGTATTACTAAGAGATCATTATTTTTCTTTTTCAAAAACAAGGTAGTATCAACATGGCCTCTAGAGAAATCATTTTTAATAAAAAATTTGTTGAGTCTTTCATACAATTCTTGGGATGCTTTTTTCAAACCATAAAGTGCTTTGTGAAGTTTGAAAATATAATAGGATATGCATGATTTTCAAATCCAGGTGGTTATTCAATAAAAACTTCTTCAGCTATATAACCATTTAAGAATGCACTTTTAACATCCATTTCAAATAGTTTTAAATCTATAAAACATGCAAATGCTAAACATAATCTAATGGCTTCAAGTCTAGCTACTGGAGTAAAGGTTTCATCAAAATCAATTCCTTTTTCTTGATTATAATCCTAGCTACCAGTCTAGCTTTGTTTCTAGTAACTATTTCATTTTCATCTAGTTTATTCCTATACATCCATTTTGTGCCAATTATTGAAATATTAGATGATCTTTTTATTGGTGTCCAAACTTTATTTCTTTCAAATTGATTTAATTCTTCCTGCATAGCAATTATCCAATTTGGATCTTTTTCAGCTTCTTCAATACATTTAGATTTAATTTGAGAAATAAAAGAAATGTAATCACATTCATTTCTAATAGATGATCTAGTTCTTATCCCTCTCGATGGATCACTAAGATTAATTTCTTAGGATGTCCATGAGTATACCTTCATTCTTTTAGTAGATTTTTGTGCTTTGGTAAGGACTTTATGGCTTCTTCTTCATCCTTCTTGTTTTGATCTTCTTCATCCTCTTTGGAAGGGGGATCATTCAAAATCAGCTTTTTAATCCTTCAGTACCTGCACATGCATCAGAAGTATCATCTTTTTTAAAGGATTTGTTAGTAGACTCTTCAAATACTATATGCACTGATTCTTCTACTAGCAATATTCTTTTATTAAAAACTATGTATGCCTTGCTAGATATAGAGTATCCTAAAAAGATACCTTCATCTGACTTGGCATCAAATTTGCCTAAGTTTTCTTTTTCATTATTTAAAACAAAGCAACGGTAACCAAAAATCTGAAAATATTTCAAAGTAGGTTTTTTTTCTTTCCAATGTTCATAGGGTATTTTCTTTAAAATAGGTCTAATTAAAATATAATTTAAAATGTAACAAGTGGTATTAACAGTTTCAATCCAAAAATATCTCAGAAAATCATTTTCATAAAGCATTGTGCATGCCATTTCTTTTAAAATCCTATTCTTTCTTGCTACCACCCCATTTTGTTGAGGTGTCTTAGGTGCAGAAAAATTATGATCAATTTCTTTTTTATTACAAAAATTTTTGAAATCTTGGTTTTCAAATTTAGTACCATGGTAACTTCAAATATAAACAACTAAGTACCTTTTTCATTTGAAACTTTTCGATAAAACTTCAAGAAAGCTGAAAATAATTCATCTTTATAAGTCCAAAAAAAAACCCATGTAAATCAAAAAAAATTATCCACTATAACTAATCCATATCTCTTGCCTCCTAGGCTTGTTGTCATAGTTGGTCCAAAGAAATCCAT
The DNA here is from genome assembly GCA_021397845.1 of Areca catechu. NCBI lineage: Eukaryota > Viridiplantae > Streptophyta > Magnoliopsida > Arecales > Arecaceae > Areca > Areca catechu. The sequence goes on along the minus strand of CM038042.1, from coordinate 25,180,772 downwards.
ATGGAGTAGTTCTAATGGCCTAGAAGTTAAAACAAAACCTTTTGGTTTGAAAGATGTTTTTGCTTCTTTTCCAAGTTGACATACTTTATATATTTTATCTTTTTCAAAACCAAGTTTTGGTAAATCTCTTACTAAATCCTTTTTGCATAATTTTAAAAGAAGATGCATGCTTGCATGACCTAATCTATGATGCCAAAGCCAACTAGTCTCATTAATTATAGAATTCTTTGCAACTAGGCATTCATCATCAGGTAAAGGTAAATTATCTAGATCAACAAGATAGATATTGCCATGCCTATTTCTAATAAATTTCACTCCATTATCATCAAGACTAGCAACCATGTGAAAAGATGATTCAAAAATAACTTTAAAATCTTTGTCACAAAACTGACTAATACTAAGCAAATTATATTTCAATCCTTCAACTAATAAAATATTATCTATAAATGTAGAAGGGGAGATGTAAACTTTACTAATACCAATGATTTTTATTTTACTATTATCTCCAAAAGTTACACTCTCTCTATTCAGTGCCTCAAGAGAAGTAAATTGCTTCACATCACAATCTTTTCTTTTCTTTGGTTGCATGACACACCTACAAAATAAATTAAGTTTTCATTTTAGGTATCCAAGCCATCTTGGATCCTTTTGGGTTAGTACTAAAGGGATTCCTTTTGGAACCTAAATCTTTCTAGAATTATTAATCTTTCTAAGATCACATTGATATGCTTTATGACCTAACTTTTTACAAGAATAACATGTAATGCTAGAGGATGCAGGTATATAAAAACTCTTGAAATATTTCTACTATTTTTGAGGTCTAAAACCCAAACATACTTTATTAAAAACTGCTCTTTGATTGTTCAATAAAAGATTTAGCTTTTTAGAACTATATGTAAATTTTTCAACAAAGAGTTTAACTTTGTCAAGCTCATTTTTGAATTTCTGATTTCCTGCATCAAGGTCTTTATTTTTCTTTAAAAGTTCATTGTTTGAAATGATGACCTTGGGTCTTTTTAAAATCTCAATTTTCATTGATAAAGCATTCCTTTATTTTTCTAAAATATCAATCTTAGTCTTTAAATCACTATTTTCATTTGTAAGATTGGTATTTTTATAAGAAGATGAACTAGCATGCTTTTTCAACTTTTTGTTTTTAATTTTTGGAAATCTATATTCATGCATGAGCTCATCAAATGCATCTCTGAGTTCATTAAATATAAATTCAGGTTCAAAGTCAGAATGTACCTCATCTTATTGAACCATGAAGCAAAGATTGGCGACTTCGATTTGTTCTTCTTCTGAACTAGAGTCCTCACTGTCACTCCAAGTTGTCATCATTGCCTTCTTTCTAAATCTTCTCTTAGACTTCTTTAGAAGAGGATAATCAAACTTATAATGTTTGGGCTTCTTGCATTTGAGAATCTGAGGCATGTGTCTTTATAGATTAACTCTTAAAGGCTCCTAATTATTGGAATATCATGAGGACGATGATTGATCTGTTAAAATCGGTGCACAGATCACTTTCCTTTCTAGGTAGATGAGTCTCTGACCTACAGTGTGGTGACACTGGAGTGAGAGTGCAGGTAGTTGATAGAGATCAACGATACTGAGCATGACCAAGTACAGGAAGTTATACAGATGACTGCACACTCATCGATAATTTCCTGATGCTGTAGTTGTGTAAATAGTTCTTCGACCTAGAGTGTCTCGGCTACTCACAATAAGGTAGTTGTAGTTTGACAGCACAATCACATGGTTCCTATCCATACGGGACCTTGCGATGTTCATTGGCTACAGTAAGTTTATTTTAGGAGTAGGGCGTTCACTTGTAGGGATCTATCAGCCTTAGTAGTAAGGTATAATCCTATGCAAGCTTAATGAGACTAAGTCCAGAAGTCTATGGCCAAAGTAGGGTGATAATCAAAAGGTGTTTTCATTATTATCATAATTAGACTTGAGTCGATTAGGTTAAGCATATGATTGATGAGTTTGACGAGTATCCGTAACTAACATCATGTCGGGATTTTGATAGAGGAACCGAATCACATGGTAACTATACCTAGGGATTCCAATATTATTCTGCTGGGTTGTCACTACATATTGCTAGATATTACTGGTAGATTATGAGAGCCCATTAGGATCATTCTCGGATCGATGATCCTAATTAGGATGGAGCTAAAATTATTTCAGTCCATCGAAAGGAGTTTTGATGATGTATAATGGAGATTATAGCATGTCTCATTACTAAATAGGATAGGACCTGAGGGGTCACACACATCAGAAGCTCAAGAAACCAATCAGCAAATCAATTTGGACCTAATTATAAGTGTTATAATTAATATTTCACCTAATTATAAATGTTATAATTAATTGATTATGGATTAGTTGTTAATTAATTTAAATTAGATTTAATTTAATTGAGTTAAACTCAATTAATTAATCCTAATTGATTCAGGTTAATGTCTGCTTCAAAATGATTTGATCGGATTTAAAATCGACTTTAGTTTGACTGTAAAATCATTACATTTGGACCAAGACCTAGAGTCCAGTTAGATTGGGACTCTCTCTCTCTTTTTGTCTCCCCTTCCCTCCACACGCCAAAGTGGGCCCCCATTTATTTTATGTGACAAATGAAGGATGGGGCGTGAATAGGTGGGCACTAATATGATTTGGCATGAAGGAAATTAAGAGAGGGAAGAGTCCTCTTCCACTCCTCTTAATTTTCAACAGGTTGAAATTGAAACACTGGTATTTTGTTTCAATTAAAAGAGGAGACTTTTACCATGAAATAAATATAAAAGGGGAGAGAAAAGGGTGGCCGAATAGAAGAGAAGAAATATTGGCATGAATTATTTTGTGCATGCTTCTTCTTGGATGTCTTCCAGGGAGTCTCTCTCCTAAGGCCAACATCTCCTCTTCCTTTTATATGCTTTCTTCTTCCTTCTAAGAGATCTAGAGAGATGCTCTACTAGAGAAAGAAGAGAGAAAAGGGTCCAAGGTCTTGCAGATCTAAGTTTGCAAGACAAAAGCCGAAAGTCGGTCTGGATTCGGATCGGCATAGTTTTTAAAGCGAGCGATTTGTTGAAAGAGGAGAGGGCTACAAGGATCTAGCAGTCTGGTACCCTCTATGACTCGTTTGCAAGAGCTTTGTGTGAATACTAGCAGAGACCGAGAGATTGCACGGCTCTGACAGAATCCTGGCTTTTTATTAGTGATTTCATGCTTTTCAGAGCAGGCCCGGATAGCGATCCAGGTAAGTGTTTTATGCTTAAAATAATTTTTATTTCAGATCTAATATTTTTCTCATGTTATTCAGCATGTTAAGAATTTATGATAAATAAATTAGATTTATTTATGATTTGCATGATTAGATCTAAAATCATTTTTATATCTGTTTCCACTGGTCAAGCTTTTGATGCCTGATTTTATGCAACATACTTTCCTGTTCATGGGAGAATTCCAACAATAAGCAAGCATCTAGATGGGACCTTTTGAAGTGTTGTATGGTAAGGAGTGTAGATCTCATATTTACTAGAACAATATAGGAGAACGAAAGATATTGGACCCAGAAATAGTGTAGCGAACAAGGTACAAGTGATGAGAGAATAATTTTGTATAGTTTAGAGTAGACAAAAGAGCTATGCTAATAATAAAAAGGAGAGAGCTGGAATTTCAAGTAGGTGACAATGTTTTCTTAAGAATTTCTTCCAATAAATATGTGATGAGATTCAATATGCATGGCAAATTGAGGTTGAGATATGTTGTTCCTTTTAAAATTTTGGACAAGGTTAGGGAAGTAGCCTATTGATTAGCATTACCACCGGCTCTATCAACTATGCATAATATATTTCTTGTGTCGATGTTAAGGAAGTATCTTCCGGACCTAAGTCATGTAGTAGAATTCAAGCCATTACATTTTCATGAAGATCTGACCTATGAGGATGTTTCAATATGGATTGTCAATAGGAAGGATCTAGTATCATGGCACTGAATTACATGAAGGTATAATGGAGAAACCAAAGTGAAAGAGAAGCCACTTGGAAACTTGAGGTATAAATGAAAATCAAGTATCCATGGCTCTTCAAACATTCAGGTATGTTAAGTTCAAAGAAGAAATTATTTTAAAGAGGGAGAATGTAATATCCTAGCTTGTGGGCACTTAAGCTGGCTTGAAATGACCAAACCCAATGAAAAAAAATAGGACACAACATTAGCATATGGGTGTAGAGGAGGAAGAAGACTCTAATTGGGAGTCTTCTTCTCTCCTAATTTCCATCGAAGAGGGGGGTGATCAACTATCTAAATTGGGTTAGAGAGGCCCTAAATCTTATTTATAAATACCAATGTCCTCTCCCTTGGATTTCCATCACAAGATTCTTGGAAAATCACTACCAATTTCTAAGATTTTTGAGCTTCTTCCTTGGGACTTTGCTGAGAAAGATAGCTAGTTTCCCTCGTTCAACCCATGACAAACATAGGTATGAGACCTAAGCCTTGCTCTCCCTTCTTTTTGAACCTATTGCCATCATTTAGAGCCAGCAAGCTATCGGATTTGGGCATGATTAATATTCCCCATTTTGAGTGTACTTTTTGGATCCTTTCCTTCATTTGGCCAACAACCAATAGCCATGGTCACCATCGAGGTCATCTCCCCATCAACACTAGGAGTTGCCATTGGTTGCCGGTCCAAGTTCCACGATCATGGCTAGAAGAAAGATGGGAGGGGGGATGTTTTATTTAAGAAGAAGAAGAAGAAGAATAGAAAGAGAACCATCTCTCTCCTCTCTCTTTCTAATGTTATTTTATTTTATTTTATTTTTTTCTTTTTCTCTCTCATGGACTAGGTTAAGGCTTTATGAGAAAAAGGGTTTAAAAAATTTGGTAAACCTCTGGAAAGTCAGTAGAAAGTCAAAACAAACAAATTTTCATATTATAATTTTATAGTAATATTGAGATTGGCTTTGTATAAGAATAATTTCCTTGGCAAAAGACTACCGAGCAAGTTTCCTATCACCTAGTTTGTGGACTAGGGTGTAGATTAGAATTTAGTGTGTTAAATTTATCTTCAATAAAGATAAAGATTCATGGGCATGATCACTAGCACATATATATGCTTATACACTGCATAGTTTTGATCTTTAGACATAATCATTAGCATGAATGATTATGTTTGTGTTACATGATTTTGATTTCTCATAGCTGATATTTGTTTGTGATTGCAAATATGGTTAATGATATTTTTATATATCATATGCGGTAAGTGGCTGTTGTAGGCCACTTACCAAAGGTGAAAAGATGTATTCTAGTTCAACTACTATTCGATGAGACCAAGTGTGAAGTCCTTAAGAATTTTGGACTGAGTTGCATTTAAAGTAAAAGAAATAGGGTTTATATAAGAGAGGTAATGAATATGCAAGAAAAGTAGAATCTAAACTAAAATAGGAAGTTGATCAAGTGGAAAAAATATCTTGAGATTTTTAAATCCATCTTGTTGATCGTTGTCATAGACAGTCAAAAATAATTTCACCAACTCAAACTATAGTTAGGATGAGTCAGGATCGTATCCTCAGGGATCAGTTTGGGTTATGTTCACTTTTAAGATTTTTTTGTTAGAGTTTTAATTAGGTTAGAAAGATAAAAGAGTGGGAATATGTTTATAACTAAGAACGAGAATTAAATAGAATATTAACAAGAATATGAAAGATATCTTGGATTTTAATTCAGTATTTAGTATTATATTAAGTACTTATTCAATATATAATTATTAAATTATGATTGATCCCCGAGTATAACCTATTTTGCTGGATATAGAGCTTGATCCATTCTTACATAACCATAAGCTATCAAAGTCTCTAATAATAAAAATAAAGTTTTTTTTTATAATTAGATTCCAAGCATAACCTATCTTTCTAGGTACGAATCATATCCTGAGATCATGACTCATCTCTACATAGTCATAAGCTTTTCTAAAATTTAATTATAGTTTAGATATACAGAACACTGCTTGAAATAATAAAAATAATTTTATTCATGAAAAGCAAACATTATAATCAAGCATTAATTACATAAAAAAAAAGTATAAAATATAAATACTAAAAATCTCATCTACTCTCCAAAGATGAAAATCTCTTAGACATGCATGATCTTTCCTTCCTCTCCCTCTATGCAAGGCTCTAAAAGAATTCCAGGGGTTGATGCCTCTAGGTGTAGGTATGGGAGCATTCTTATAGGTGTTAGAAGAGGAGAAGCATTTGTATTTTTTCAATGTGAGACTAAAGGGAAAGATCATAGTAACAGTTAGGATTTATTTACAAGAAATCAATTATTGGGTAGTAAACCAAATCTTAGTTGAAATAGATTTTAGGATCCTGCTCCAATTAACATTTGACTAACTGAAGCTTTATGGCCATTAGATTAAGATCAAATGCCTAGGAATCATGCGGTCAAAGCTTCATCAAAATCGGACTGGATCATAGTCATTTGATTATTGTTGGCTTGTTAGATTAAACCTAGAATCCCAATCTCAATCATCTTCTTCCTCATGATCGGTTGTACCAATCAATGGTGGATCGATCATCAACAATAAAGATAGCTAGTCATGGAGGAGAAGATGGATGTGGTGGCAAGCAGAGGAGTGGATCGAAGGGGCAACGACTTTGGCACTTGGGGAAAACAAGTGACAGTAAGTGGCTGGGCAGTGTGGAGTCAATGTAGTGAGGAGGATGGCATGTGATTATAGATGATGGTGGTAAGAAGATGGCCAGTGATGTCAATGGGACTGGCATGGATGAGCAAAATCAAGATGGATCTCGATGGTAGCTTTGGGTTGAGAGAAGGGGGCAATAATGGAGAGATGGTGTGTAGCAACGGGACGTGACGAATCTCATGGACGAAGATGGTGGCGCTGGGTGCTGGACGATGGCCATGGCTGATGGATGGTAGCTCGGTAGTGGTGGAAGGAGGCTGAGAGGTGATGGCCAGTGATGAGGAGGATGCCTAGTGGCTTGGGCAGAGGTAGGCAATGGCGAAACAGTGATGGCCAATAGGGGATCGGGCTGAAATCCTTCCACGATCTACAGTTTTAAACCATGGACCAATGACAATGGTTGATGTAGAATGAGCATGTATTTTGTAAACCCAGCAACCAGTCTATGATGGACCAGCTATTTTAAAATTTATGTAAATCTTTAATAATTTTTAAACTTTGATTTCGAGCTCATTTTAAGTCTAATCCACTTCAAAATTATTTTATTTGAACCCATAAATCAAACTCTTTGCATTGACAATCTTCTTTTCTACAAAAGACATATAGAAGTATTAATTTTATATAAATAAATAATTTAATTTTTAAATTAATATTTATATATATTTATATAATTTAATTATCACATCCATGAACTTGAACTTTGCCCATTCTCTAATAAAGTAAATAAATTAGCCATGTATACGAACTTGTCCTTGAATTAAAAAGTTGATTGAGGTAGTCTTAAAGGTAGCTGATACCTGACTAGACTATTAAAAAGGTATTTTATTGGATCACTGAGTTAATCCAATTAGTAGTTGAGTGTTGATCATAAAAATTTTTGGAGATCTTCCTTACCATCCCCCCAACCTATTCTTTAAGTATTCTAACTTCATTTGAGTTGGATTTATTATCTTTTTATACTTTAGTCCTTTTTTCTTTTTTAGAAAGAAATCTAGTGCAATATCCTAATATCTTAAGTATTAGCATCCTCACCTTTTAACGCGAGCCATAATACTTACTTAGACAAAGGGGCCTGGTTACTTAATGAGGTATCACTGCTTAATAGATCCTTTGGCCTTCTTACCTTTTAATACGAACCATAATGCTTACTTGGAAGAAGGGACTAGGTTAGTAAGAGTTCAAGAAGAGCTACGAGATAAGACTGAGTTTCTAATAGGTTTTTTGGCATCACCACCTTTTGACGTGAACCACAACACTTACTTAGGTGAAGGAGCCAGATTGCTTAGTGAAATAATATCGAAATCCTTTTATTTATTTTTCTTCTTTTTTCTTTTAAAGAACTTTTTGTATATCTTGACCTTTCTACCCATACTCTCAACAAGCAGATTCTTTATTGAGATAAGAAGGAAGAGAGTTCTAGAATCACATTAAAATTTAATTTGGTCAAAATCCTACCATTTGTTAGATTTTCTTAGTAATTTGCTCCTTAGTATCTTTAAAATTACCTAGATCGTCAATTAATCATTGATTAGGATGCCTAATTAACTTTAGATCAAAACAAAATTTGGATACACAAAACTAATTACTTCTAATTATACTCAAGGACTTAATAGATTAGTTATTCTTCCCTCCCAACTTAATCAATATTATCCTTAATAGAGAAAGAAAATAAAGGATGCAATATGTAAAAAGGGATAGAAATGAATACACCTGACTTAATATATTCTTGATCCAGCAAGGGTCTTTAGTTGTTCTTGAAAATTTGATTATCTCGCCAACCAAGTTACCTATCCTAAAAAGAAAATAAACAAACTAAAAAGTGAAATTAAGTTCAAAAATTAGGTTGCCTCCTAGGAGCACTAAGTTTAAAGTCTTCAGCTAGACTTAGTGGATCTTTTAGATTGTGCCAGTTGATACATCCACTAAATTATTGGAGACACCTAGCCATGGTAGATTATTGGATAAAGTCCAATCAATAATGTTCCATACTAGATTTCTTTGATATTCTTTATGTATACCTACATAATGTATCTCCTGATAATTGGTGCCAGGAGATTACTTGATTTGTAGGATAGGTGTTGTTTCTAGTATAGGGGCTAGGAGATATCGAAGGACTCTATAAATTACTCACACTTTGGCATCAAAGGTGGATCTAATAAGTCACTCAACTTCTCTATATTATCAATTCCAATGCAATTCAGATATTTGCAGGAAGGACCCTTAGTAAGGTTGTTAGGGCATCATGCTTTGAGATTGCATTACTTGGTTCTTGAAGTAACATTTGGGTTGGGTAGTCTATTGGTGAGTCAGTGATTATCTCTCCAATAGCTTCTTTTGATTCATTTTATAAGCCTACAAGTCAGATTTCCTAGTCAAAGGTAACATCATATTTGAAGAATGGATCCTTAAGCATGACTAGGAGTGGCTCTTGTTCTAATGTTGGTAGGATCTCCAATAAAAGTGCTATCGGTGTATTAGAGGGAGGGGCCATTTGCTCATATTTCATGGTCCATAGAATAGAATTGGATGGTTTTAATAATGCATTCATTTTGTCCATGTACCCATCTATATCAAACCTGTCCATATCAAAATGGTCTAGACAAGCTTACAAAAGGTCGTTCAAGGGTATGTTAGGGATGGTTTCTACTACAAGTCCTCTAGCATATTTCATTAATTAAACTCATCACTTTGTGGTCCCGTAATAGCATTAAACACATTCAACCTTAGCTTTTTATTTCCAAAGTATACATCCATGGCTCCCATCCTATAGTTGTTACAAGCATTGGCTATTGCAAAGAAGGGTCAACCTAAAATGATTGAAACTTGGCTAGGATCGCTTCCTGATTCCATATCCAATACGATAAAGTCTATAGGGAAGTAGAATTCATCCACCTTGACTAACATATCTTCAATTATCCCCAGTGGTACCTTAAAAGATCTATCAGCTAATTATAGAATTACCAACATGGACTTTAGCTCTTCAAATCTAAAAGGTTTATATACTAAACTTGGAAAGAGATTGACATTTGTTCTTCAGTCTAATTAGGCTTTTTTAATAGTTAAACCTCCCGTAACACAAGAAATGATAAGGGTTCCAAGATCCTTGAGCTTGAGTAGAGTTATATATCGAAAGACCGAGCTAGCTTGCTCAGTGAGGTAGACTTTCTTTGGGATGTTTGCCTAAGATCTATTTTTTAGATGCACAAATCCTTTAAAAACTTAGCATAGATTAGGGCATGCTTAATGACATCTAAAAGCAAAAGATTGATATGGACTTGTTTGGATAATTTAAGTATTTTATTCATCTTAGCCTCCATTTTATCTGAAGGTAGATATTTCTGGAGCACTTGGATATGGAACTCTAATCACAAATACTGAAAAAATTGGTTCATTCCTCTCTTTAGAGTCTTCCTTATCATTAGGTAATTCGGGTTTGTTTTGAGTTTGGGTTTATGACGTATTGATCCTTAGTAGCTGCTCTAAAATCTTTCCACTTCTAAGGTCATTATAGATTTAGAATGCTCAAGATGGGGTTCATGACCATTGAAGCTTTCAGTCCTATATTGCCTTTTGGATTGCTAGTAGGTTGGCAGGTAGTTTCCCTTCCTCCCTCTTGCAGATGGCTATAACTAGTTGATCGATTTAGGCTTCTGCTTGGCTATAGATTGCACGTGGGAGTTAAGGGTTTGAGAGTTGCATTCTAGCCTAGCCAAAGCTTGCAGGACTTTCTCCTCAAAATTGGAGTTATAGTTATTAGGAGAAGGTTGTGAGGCATCTTGAAATTGAGGGTATGATATGTTATTGAACTGGTGATTGGGTCTACAAGAAGCTAGGTTGACCATAAGTTGTTGCTTTTATGAGAAGTTTGGATGATTCCTCTAGCCTAGATTATATATATTTGAGTATGGATTATCTCCTGGTTTAAGAATAGTATGGGTTCAGGCTTGGTGGTCTTATTCTTGTACAAGTTCAAGAAATTGATAGGCTACTGAGCAATCACATTTAGCATGAGTAGGACTCAAATAGATCATACAAACAACTTAGGACTGTGCACATGGGGATGAGGTGTGACCAACTTGGAAGAATCGATCAAATTTTTTGGGATAGTATACCCACAGTTTGGGATAGTGTATCCACCTTATTGTGGATGTCTATAGAGTAGCTTACCTTATATATTTTACCTCTTTTAGGATTTAGATTGGGAGTTTCTTTAGATATGGTAGACATGTAGTGCAAGGAGTTTTTGCTCAGGATCTCAAATAATTATCAAACCTCATGCTTGCTTCTGAGACAGAATGTCCCACCATAAGAAGAGTCAACCATTTGCCTGTGCTTTTCTAACAATCCATCATAAAAGTATTTGTGTATCCACCTTATTGTGGATGTCTATAGAGTAGCTTACCTTATATATTCTACCTATTTTAGGATTTAGATTGGGAGTTTCTTCAGATATGGTAGACATGTAGTGCAAGGAGTTTTTGCTTAGGATCTCAAATAATTATCAAACCTCATGCTTGCTTCTGAGTTAGAATGTCCCACCACAAGAAGAGTCAACCATTTGCCTGTGCTTTTCTGACAATCCATCATAAAATTATTTGACCAGCTGCCATTTTGGTATGGCATGGAGTGGACACTTGCAAATGAGTTATTTAAGCCTCTTCCAAGTTTTATAGAACATTTTCACCTCCAATTGGAAAAAACTAGTTATAACTTTTTAGATGTGGTTTGTTTTTTCTATTAGATAATATTTCTTGAGAAATTTCTTTTATAGTTAGTCCCAAGTTGAAATGGTCATGGAATCTAATAAACATAGCTAATATTTGGCCTTATCCTTAAGTAAAAAGAAAAATAATTTCAACATAAAGGCCTCATAGATAGATTTTGAATCCTAAGGGTGGAGCATACTTTAAGAAATTCATCCAGACACTACAGGGAGCAGGGGAATCGGCAACTGTTTCATCCCGACGCTTTTGTGAAGCATTGGGAGCTCCCTTATACCCGCCGACGCTTGTGGAAAGCGTCGCTGGAGAAGTAAAATTTAACGATGCTTATAAGCGTCGTCGGACATGGAAATTTAACGACGCTTATAAGCGTCGCCGCCTGCAAACCCGCCTATGCTTTTAAAAAGTGTCGGCATCTTCCGACGCTTATAAGCATCGTCGGAAAAAGCGGCACTAAACTTTCCTTTTCCCCCCCCACCCGAGCCCTAGCCTTCATTTTGCTTCAGCCACCGCCGCCTGAAACCCCCTTTCTTCCTCCTCCCTCTCCCTGATCCTTCATCTTCGGCATTTCTTTCGGTCCGTCGCAGCCGAAGCTCGATCTCCGGTGCCTTCATCTTCATCGCATTGCTCCGAAGCTCGATCTGTAAGTTTTTTTTTCTTGCTCTATAATTTTCCTCACCAGTGCATCGAGTCATGTTCTTTTGAAATCATAATTTTCCTCACCAATTCTCTAATCCCATTTCTTAAAATTTTGACAGGGGAGATTTAAAGAGCTACGTACCACAATTTCATGATTTTTCAGCTTATATATTATCATTTTAAAAAGAAAAATTCTTTATGTTCTTCGGCGGGTGTTTAAATGAGCGCATCTTGTGTTTTTTTTTTTATTTTTTTTATTTTTATTTTTTTTTGGACTGCTAGGGTTAAAATTATCTTAGCCTTGAAAATTACAGCACCCTCCTTTTTATTGCACCAGAGTTGGGGCGCACGTACGTAGTATTTCTCTTTTGAAAGAATTATGCCTTTCAATATTTTTAACCTGCATGCCAATGTTTATCAAACTTGTGCCTTAAATATTTATGCTGGTGCTTGCACTCATGGATAGGGCTACTGATTAAAAACGCATACAAGAAATTCTTCCATTCTAATAAATTGCTTGAAAGAATTGTAGTTATTTCTTTTGATTGGAAGAATCATATTTTTTGAGACATAAATAAGGGAAGGGAAGTACAGCCATGACATCCTGCAATACTTCATTTTTCCCAAATGGATTCAAGATATGACAAAAATAGAAGATTTGTGCTGCATGATGGCTTCCTGGCCTTTTATATTTTCCTTTAAGTTTATGAGGAACGGATGTTGCAAAGGCTAGCCATGCACATATATTTGAAGACTTCATGACCATTCCTTGGGATACATTAATATCAGTTTTTGCTTATAGATGGCTAAGGGCTTCTTCTCATTCTTGAGATTGCTCCTTCCTTGATCCAGAGCAGCCATCTAAGAGTTTTTTTCATAGAAGAAGCAGAAGAAGAAGGAATTAAATATTCTATATGAAAAAAGCCTACAAAAAAATATATATATCCAAGGGCAGGGTTCAAATCCAAGTGTGTTGATTTATATCCTGGGTTTCTATTTAGCTACCCTCAAATTTTCTCTCTTTGAAACTCGGCCAATCTTTGGGTGCATTTTTTAGGTCTTAGATATTTCTTCTACCTCATTAATACTCTATCAATGAACTGTTAGGCGTGCATGCATACAACCTTCATCCTCTGGATCGATTTCTTGTTTAAAAAAGCTAGGAAAAAAAATCATATGCACTAAAGAGGGAAAACAAGTCACATTAATTGTGCACGCAAAAACAACAACCATGCTTCAAGTTCATCACTCCATAATAGGCATATAAGGACATCCATTGTTATGGTGTAAATAGTAGTGTAATATTACATCATTACTTAATATTTTAGAACAACATCATTTTGATGTCATGGTTGGTTCATGACAATAATAATATATCATGGAAATGTTCATGAAAAGTTGAAATAATTCAAATGATTTTTTTAACCTATAATTAGGCACTTGAATAACTTGGAGAAATAATAACATTATGATGGTTGCATATATGAATTTCCTAGCTTGTAATCGGAGGCAAATATTGATTGCCAGTGAGCCACATGATGTGATAAATTTGAATTAACTTGCGGATTGTGGTGACTTGGTAGCAATTAAAGAAACTTCTAACCAGAAATGACTGCTAGGGTAAAAAAGTAGTCCTTTTTTTTTAAAAAAAACAAAAAGAAAGTGTTACAAAAAAAAAAAAAAATCTTATTTACAATATAACTTGAGAATATTTTCTTTATTAGAACTGGTGTTATGTGTGCCAAGAATTAAAGAAAATCTTTGCATATGGAAGAGGAAATATATACTATTTAGATCTTAAAATTCAAGTTCTTCACTCGTGTATATAAATCTTATGCATGCAACCCTCTTTTTAATCTATGCAATAAAGAATACCATTTCTAAATTCTTACCAGTTTTAGTTTCAATGAAAAAAGTGTTCCTATTGTATGGAACCTCTAAAATTTTCTACTTTTTAATTTTATCCATGGATAAAACACCTAACTCCACGTACACGCATATATGAAATTCCATGTTTTCAATTCTATTGTTTTAGATCTTATCTATAATTAAGTAAATTCATCATTTGGAGCTATTATATACTATGATAAATTTAGACTTTAAAATTTAATCTCCTTCGTATGCTAGCTATATGTGAAAAATAAAGCTTTTATGCTTCAACGGTTCCAAGACCAGAACTGAAGAGTGACACCAACTACTTGGTAGCTACACATAGGAAAGCAATTAAATTAGCTACCATCAAACAAATGCTAGTAATATTGCTGCTATTCTTTCAACCTCCTCATCATGAATTCCCAAAAGTGTCATGTAGTCTACTACATCATTCTTATTGACAAGAAATCAATGAAATTTAGGCAGAAACAACCTACCAAACAATAAAAAAGCCAAACCATGACTTATTTTATTGGCCATGAAAGAATTTTGGTCTCCTTGTACTCTATAAGAAACCATGACAAGGTCCAATTATACTTTTTAATTGAGAGGAATACTTAGTGATGCAAGCACAATAACCCACAAATGAATCCAATGAAAGGAGTCAGCCGAAGATTACATTCTCCATTCTTCATCCACATATTGCTTAGTATAACATATTATTTGTAATTTTAAATGACATAACTTTCACTTGAGGCATGAAAACAAGGGAGAAAAATCAATCAAATGACAAGGACATCTTCGAAAAAAAAAAGATATTGATTTGTTTGGACCTAGGTTTTGCCGTGTGGAATTTGTCATCTTGATGTCGAACCCATGAAATATACCTCCTTAAATATGGATTTTTTGAATGACAAGTTTGGCATACTTAAATGCAATTGTGAAGTAAATGTAAGACTTGGTGCCATTGAGGGCCCTAGTATTTGAAGGGAATGTTTGGATTCAAACACATATGCGGACGGTGGCAGTAAGTCCACTGCAGCCTCAAAAGGATGGATGTTGTTAGCATTTGGATATACTTGTCCGAAGGTAATTTCTATTTATTGGAGATAACCAAACCATCCATATATCTAGTATTGAGGTTACATCTACTTTCGATGCATTGGATATACCTTTAGAATATGACTTCACGAATGGATGTTAAACTCACTGACTCGAACACTGACCTGTCTGTCGCCGGAGCATATTATTGAGGTATCGACTAGAGCTTGTTAGGGCCCCGTCTGTCAATTCACTTACCCATCTATCACCAGTAACAGTCTTCTCCATCCATGGAAGCGAATAAGGACTATAATACGGTAATGGCACGATCAATAGTCCGATACTCTTGGATTTGCCTATTTTCTCAGTCATCTTTTATAAATAACCAAGACCTTAAGGATCTCAAGATAAATAACTCTTTTTTATGTTCATTACTTACTTTCTATCTATTCTAGATGTCAAGCTTGAATGTTGGAAGATCCTTGCCAGAGCTAACTCCGGCTAAAAACTTTGTTTATAGATCACTTCAGTGATGATTACTTCGATATCAAAATCTACTGCAACATGTCTGATAAGTTGTCCATGAATAACTCCATTTTTATGTATTTCAATACCATCTGTAGTTTTGTTACGATCAATTATGATTTTTAAATATTTTTTAAAAAACTTGCATTGCATTGAAACATAGACCCGTCAATTGATTAAAGTACATATTCTACACGATCCGTATAATTATTTAATTTTTGTACGGATGGTAGAAATATGTACAGTGGTCAATTGAATGTCTAGTTTGGACAGTTTGAGAATTGCAAATAATTTTATAGGTGCTTACAGTAATCAAACGGTACAGATAGAGTTCCAGATATATTTCGGATATCATTTCCTTTTAGTTCTCCTCAACATATTTATTTGTATGGGGAGAACTAAGGAAAAATGCTGCCAAAATTTTTCTGGAACTTCTATTGTGTATCCTTTGGTTACTGTAAATGACCTATATAATTAATGCAATTCTTGAATAGGATAAGACCTCTTTACCTATTAGTTGGTGATAGGGTGCATTTAATAATACTGTAATTGATCTATTGAATAAACTTATTTTAAATTTGTTCTGTTCTTATAAATATTTATTTATTTCAATTAGCTTTTTCTTACAATGGATGAGAGTTGGATACTAAGCCAAGGAATATCAAAGAATATCTGGATGGAGTACAGAATTTCATTAAATTTGGTATGGAGAGAAGTAGTATCAGTGGGAAGATTTTATGTCCATGCCGAAAATGTGTAAATTCCAGTTCTCTATATCCAAATATTGTTGAAGAACATTTTGTATGGAATGGTTTTTTAAGAGGTTATACTGAGTGATTTTTTCATGGAGAGTCAAGGTTACAATCTACATGTAACCAAACCTCTAACATGGAACATATACCTGATTTTGGATCCAGTAACCAACAGAAAAATCTTGTAAGAGATGATGATATCAGGGGTTTGCTCAAAGATGCTTTTGAATATGGTGCTCAACATCCTGGAGATTACAGTGGAGGACAAGTAGCAGCTGGGTTACCTGAGGATCCTATATTTACTGAATCTATATATGATGGAGAGCCGATACCCTCAACTAATGTTGGAACAGATCGTTATCAGAAGCTGATAAGAGATGCAGATCAAGAATTATATGCCGGTTGCAAGAACTTTTCAAAAATTTCTTTTCTTGTGCATTTGTTTCATATAAAATACTTGAATGGATGGTCTGGCAAGAGTTTTACTATGCTGCTCAAGTTGTTAAAGGATGCATTTCCTGAAAGTACTAGTTTACCAACATCTTGTTATGAAGCCAAAAAACTAGTAAAGAAATTGGATCTTGGATACGAAAAGATTCATAGCTGTCCAAATGATTGTATATTATATCAGGGAGAACATGCCGATCAAGAGTTGTGCCATGTGTGTGGATGTTCACGATGGACGAAGCAAAAAGAAAATGAGGGTGAGGGATTAGATGAATTGGATGCAATATACATTAAACAAAAGCCGGCGAAGGTATTACGTTATTTTCCTCTTGTACCTAGATTGAAAAGGATCTACGCATCATCAAAGACAGCTTCGTCAATGAGATGGCATGATGAAAGCCATACAAAAGATGGAATGCTGAGACACCCAGCGGATAGTTTAGCATGGAAAGCATTTGATGACAGACATCCTGATTTTGCATCTGATGCTCGTAATGTCAAGCTGGGTTTAGCCAGTGATGGGTTCAATCCATTTCGAACCTTAAGTTATGTCTATAGCACCTGGCCAGTTGTACTGATTCCTTATAATTTGCCACCATGGATATGCATGAAACAGTCTTCACTTATTTTATCAATGGTCATTCCAGGTGATAAGGGTCCAGGCAATGATATTGATATTTTCTTACAACCTTTAATAGATGAATTAAAACAACTGTGGGAGGGTATCAGTGCAATTGATGCTTCGAATGGCCAAACATTCAATCTACGGGCAGCTCTATTATGGACTGTTAACGATTTTCCTGCATATGTTAATTTATCTGGCTGGAGCACTAAGGGACAAGTTGCATGTCCTTCTTGTGGTGAATCAACCCATTCAATTTGGTTAAAATATGGAGGAAAGTTCTGTTATATGGGACATCGTCGATGGTTGGAGGCAAATCAACCATTTCGATTTCAGAAGGATTTATTTGATGGTACCATAGAGTTGGGATCTGCTCCAATTCTACCTTCTGGTTCTGATATTCGTAGACAAATGCTTGGTATCAGACACAGTTATGGCAAGATAATAAAGTCCTCTAAAAAGCGAGGAAGAGATGATGTTGAGACTTCGGTACAAGAAGAAGTATCGAAGGAAGTCAATACTTGCACCTTAGATACGGCAGTGTTCGAGGATCCATATAATTTCTTTGAAGTTGAAAATGATGATGATATAATCACAGCAACTACCTATCAGCATACTAAACAATTATGGAAGAAAAGAAGCATATTCTTTGACTTACTTTATTGGGAGCATAATATACTCCGGCATAATCTTGATGTTATGCATATAGAAAAGAATATCTGTGATAATTTGATTGGAACAATATTAAATCTTGATGGAGAGACTAAAGATAACATGAAGGCGCATCTTGATTTAAAAGAAATGGGCATCCGATATGAACTTCATCCACAAGTGCTTGCAAATGATAGAACTTATATCCCTCATGCATGTTATACAATGTCTAATCGAGAAAAAGATCTCTTCCTGACAGTTTTAAAGAATATCAAAGTTCCTGATGGATATGCCTCAAATATTTCACGATGTGTGAATCTGAAAGAGCGCAAAATTTCAAATTTTAAAGGTCATGATGGACATATATTAATGCAAGATATTCTTTCATTGGCTTTAAGGTCGTCAATGCCAAAACAAGTTATTACGGTTGTTTTTCAGTTATCATCATTCTTCAAGGCATTATGTTCTAAGGTTCTTGATCCTCAGGAGCTTGATCAGTTGCAGTCTCAAGTCGTACTTACATTATGTCAGATGGAAAAGATTTTTTCTCCTGGATTTTTTACGATTATGGTTCATCTACTCATTCACCTAGCTTCGGATGCTAAACTTGGTGGACTAGTACACTACAGATGGATGTACCCTTTCGAGAGGTAATGCTGTAAAACTTAAATTTTATAATTTATATAACTTTTTCATTATTTAATATTATATAAATATCATACTTTTTGAAGATATCTTGTACGTTTGAAGGATTATGTACGAAACAAAGCCCATCCTGAGGGCTCAATAGTAGAGGGATATATTGCTGAAGAGTGTTTAACATTTTGTTCAAGATATCTCGAAGGTGTTGAGACTGTATTCAATCGACCTCAACGTCATGGTGATACTATGGAGAATACAGATCTATACAAATTTGCATCATCCGGAAGATTTATAGGAAAAGCTGAAAGTATTGTTCTTGACCATAAATCCATGTCACAAGCACACCGTTATGTATTGCTACATAGTGACATAATATCTGACTATCGCAGGTTAGTCTATCTACACATGGATAATACTAAATATTAGACATGTTGTTGTCAAACTTATATTTGATTGTCATGCAGTGAATTTTTATCTGTACAACGACAAGCCAATCATTCCACTCGTCCTAATCCAAGGATTGAACAAAGATGGTTGGTTGAGTTATTCCCTAATTGGCTTTCCAATCAGGTTAGTATATATAAGTCATATAATAATTTTATATATTTTTAACATCGAATAAATGATCGATAATTGATATTATATTTTTTAGGTACCGGTATTGATGGAGAAAAATAGTTCAGCAGAATTAATTGCACTTGCCAGAGGTCCAAATTATATTGTGAATAAATATAGTGGTTTTATTATAAATGGCTTTAAATTTCATACCAAGGAGCGCGAGAAACTTAGGAAAACTCAGAACAGTGGTGTTATGGTTGAAGCAGATGGAAAATCTTATTATGGTATACTTAAAGATATTTTGGAGTTGGATTATTATGAAAATTTTAAAGTTGTATTATTTCGATGCGATTGGGTGGATATAAATACACCGAGAGGTTTGAAAAAGGACTCAAACGAATTCATACTTGTCAATTTTTTAAGATTGATACATACGGATGTGTTATTGAAGGATGATCCATTTATCTTTTCATCTTAAGCTCGACAAGTTTTTTATGTACAAGACTCGAAAGATAAAGAATGGGCTACTGTTATTAAGACAAAACCTAGAGACTTGTATGACATGGGAAAAAGGGTGGAAGAAGAAGATGATGATACTTACACTCAGTGTATGCCTTATAATATTGTACCGGATGATCATATAAATGATACAACCATTTTGGTTAGGTTGGATTCCGAGGAAGGTACAATTGGTTGATTATGACAAGTAAGTAGTTTATAAGATGGTTTACATTTTTGCATTAATGATTATATTATATTTTAAATTGCAATTCATTTCCGTTATAATTTGATTATAATGTTGACTGACTTGTTTTTAAATAATGCAGGTTAGGTACACCATGCCTCGAAGGAAGCGATTAGCAGATGTACAGTTTCAGTTTTCCCAGATCGAGGCTGGTACTTCATCACAGTAGCCCGAGGGCAGTCGATCAGTTTCAAATCGGTCTGATGGCAGTCCCTCTATTTCTGCAAATCAGGCCGATGCTACTACCTCTACACCTCAGGACGATGTTATTCCCTCCGAGTCCGCACATCACGATCCTTCTATGGATCATCCTGATGACGAGCCTATCGTCAATGATATACAGATATAGGTTATATAATTTAATAATTCTATCTCATTTCAATTCATGCATATACAATAGTTTTGATATACAATGTTCTGTAATTTTTTTTTTGTAGATGGATCCGGGAGAATCAGGCATAGGCGAGGACCCACATTAGTCCGTGATGTGTGGCAGTTACCTGAGGGTGAGAGGATAGTGATAGAGTGCAACAAGCTAGGGCAGCCTATTAAGAAAGCTGCTAGCTTGTTGACTAGCTTTCTGGGGACAGTAGCACGCCGTGGTCAGCTATGTCCCCTGAATTATTCGAAGTGGAACGACATGCTTCCTGCATATAAAATAGAAATGCTACGAGTTGTGTAGGTAAAAAACTTAATATATTATTTTATATCTTAGGTTTTTAATAATTGAATTGCTTATTTCATTTAATATTTATTTTATTGTTTAATTAAATTGTAGAGCAAGTTCATTCTTCCTTCAGATTCATCTGATTTTGTGCTTAAGTATCTCAATCACAAGTGGAAAGAATATAGGGCGAAGTTGAAGAGAGACTACAAGCTAGAGGGTAGGACAGAGGAGCAGGTTGTAGCTACCTGTCCTCCTGATGTTCACCCTCATCAGTGGATGGAGCTGGTGCACTATTGGTTCTCCGAGAGGGCACAGGTTGTATAGCATCATCAAACACTTCAAAATTTATTAATTTTCACTTGTCATAATTATATTTATATAATATATAACATTGTTTTAATTTTATTTTGCAGACGTATTCTGATATTGGTAGAGCTGCACGAGCTGCTCAGTCTGTTCCTCACACAGCGGGGTCCAAGAGTTATGCACGGCTCAGGCATGAGTTTGTATGTTTCTCATCTTATAATACTTTTAGTACACTTTTACTTTTAACATCATGTATCATCATGTTTCATGCATGTGCCATGTATCATGGTACGGGGATATAAAATATGTTATTTTGTATTTTTTTGTAATATTTATTCTTTACATAGGCTGATCAGCAGGGGAGGGAGCCTGGTGAGGTGGAGTTCTATCGGATGACTCACGTTCACCAGGATGGCAGTTTTGTTCGGGACGAGTCCAGAGATATATATGTATTTTTTTATTTATGTTATATTATGATTTATATTTTTATTTTTATTAAATATTGATATATGTGTTTTTTATAAAATATAGAATAGGGCTACCTCTATGATCTCCGAGCGTGCTGGCGAGGGTTCATCATCTACACAGAGCAGTCGCATCGAGGCCAAGGTATTCTCGGAGTTGATGGGACCAGAGCATCCTGGACGAGTGAGGGGTTATGGGATTGGAGTTACCCCTACTCAGTTATCTGAGGTGCGTAGATATACTCGGGATACTAGAGAGAGTCATGATCAGTTACATGTTCGTCAGCTCCAGGAGGAGATAGCAGAGCTCCAACAGACACGTGATGTAGACAGAGCAGAGATGCAGACCATTAGGTCTCAGTTAGAGCACGTTACATCTGTGCTGCATATGTTCATGTCATCTCAGGTAAGTAATTATTTATTAATTTTGTATGTATCTAATAATTTAGAATATATATAATATATGTATTATAATTCCTGATGTATATCTTGCAGGTTCCCGGTGCATCTGCGAGTCGCAGACCTGACGACGACCAGCCTCCCATGGATCAATGATGCCAGATGGTTTTTTTATTATTTATGTATGCCTCTTTGTTTATTTGAACTTGGATTGATACGTTTATATATATATATATAACTTTTTATATTTGCTTTGTATTTATGTTTGTGTATGTTGGATGTGATATGTGATACAGGTTTGAATATTTTCATTTGTTTGTGTATGTTGGATGTGATACAGGTTTGAATGTTTCATTTTCATAATGTATACAGGTTATGAGTTTGTATATATGGTTGTTTATTTTTTTTTAAAAAAAAAAATCTACCGATGCTTTAAAGCATCGCTAAACCTGGAACTGGTGACGCTTTAAAGCGTCGCTATAACTGAAACTGGCGATGCTTTAAAGCGTCGCTAGGGTTTGAGTCTAGCGACGCTTTAAAGTGTCGCTAGTTTTAAATCTAGCGATGCTTTAAAGCGTCGCTAGGGTTTCAGTTTTAAAGCGTCGCTAAATGCCGATGCTTTAAAGCATCGCTAGATTTAAAACTAGCGACGCTTTAAAGCATCAGTAAATAAAAATTTAGCGACGCTTTATAGCATCGGCAGGTTGCGTCCCAACACTCACATAGGAGATGCTTTAGCGACGCTTTACAAAATGTCGGGAGATTACTTAGCGATGCTTAAAAGCATCGGGAAAGGTCAAAAAAAGCGTCGCTAAAGTCCAGATTCACTGTAGCGAGATACTATATAGGTCCTCTTGACAAGTCCATAGAAGGATGGTAGCATTTATATGATATTGGACTTAATCTCATATTGGACTGCCTCTATAGGAGGTGCTTGGATCTATGGAGAATATATATATGATGAAGCAATAAAGTACTCCCTCAATTATCGTGGTGGATCAGTCTCACTATGTGTATCTATAGTCTAACCCTACTTTATGATTTTGATTCTTTTCTTATAAGTAGAGAAGAGAGAGGAAGAAAGAAGAAAGAGAAAGAAGAATTCTATAGACAAGGATCTAAGGAGTCCTAAAGCTAAGAGAGATAGAGAAGAATTATTAGTATCAGTTCGATATTAATTGCAATCAAGTTAACGTATAATAGACTCTCTATTCTAAGATTTTCTAATTCTAGACAGCTCCTCACTATTCCAAGGTCACCTTTGAGCCCTCCAAGTCGAAAACTAACTAGCCAACTAGCCATCTAGGGATAAAGTTGGTGAGGGTCTCTTGTTACTTTTCTTAGATACCAAATAAATTGACCATGCTAGACAATGAAACCAATTAAAGAACCACCTTCTTTTAGGACTACATCATCCTTGAACCCCTTTCCTAGATATTAGTTAACTAGCTAATCTTAATCCAGTCCAACTCTTAGGATCCCTTGTACTAGTAAGCTCAAAAGTCCTTAGAGGCCAATGTTTAATTAATTTTAATTATAGGCTAAGGACAATGCAATATGAGGGTGATGATTTGTGGGCCAAAGAAGGGTGATGAAATTCCCACCTTATATTATTTAGGGTTAGTGCCCTTAAGATGATTAATGTAGATGCAATGTAATGCAAACAGATATCAAAATGTATTAGTTTAATATTCTAGGTCTCTAAAAAATCATAATAAATCATAAATTTTTAAATTTTATGTTTATTGGTGAACTAATCGTACTAATGATCCTTAGTAATGACACCAAAATTTGATTGCTATCATAGATAGTCAAAAATAATTTCACCAACTCATACTATAATTAGGGTATTTCAGGATCGTGTCCTCAGAGATCAATTAGGATTATATTTACTTTTAAGATTATTTTGTTAGAGTTTTAATTTTAGAAAAATAAAAGAGTGAGAATATGTTTATAACTAAGAATGAGAATTAAGCAGGAGATTAACAAAAATACGAAAGATATCTTAATTTTTGATTCAATATTTAGTATTATATTAAATAGTTATTCAATATGTAATTATTAAATTATGATTGATCTTCAAACATAGCCTATCTCACTACATACAAATATTGACATATTTCTATGTGCTATAAGCTACTCAAAGTCTGTAATCATATAAATAAAGTTTTTCTATAATCAGATTCTAAGCATAGCCTATCTCACTGAGTATGAATCGTATCCTGGGATCATGACTCATTCTTTGTGTCATAAGCTATTCTAAAATCTAATTATAGTTTAAACATGAAGAACACTACTTAAAGTAATGAAAAATAATTTTATTCATGAAAATTAAATATTATAATTATGTATTAATTATATAAAAAAAAGTATAAAATATAAATACCAAAAATCTCTTCTACTCCTGAAAGATGAAAACTGCTTAGCCATGCATGATCTTCCCTTCCCCTCCCTTTTTGCAAGGCTCTAAAGGGATTCCAAGGTTGATGCCTCCAGGTGAAGGTATGTGAACCTTTTTACAGGAGTTAGGAGAAAAGAAGTGTTTATATTTTTCTGATGTGGGACTAAAGGGAGAGATCATAGTAACAGCTAGGATTTATTTTTACAAGAAATTAATAGTTAGATGGTACACCAAATCACATTTAAAATAGGCTTTAGAATCCTACTCCAATTAGCATTTGACTAACTGAAGCTTTATGGCCATTATATTAAGATCACATGCCTCGGAATTATGCGATCAAAGCTTCATCAAAATTGGACTGGATCGTAGTCATTTGATTGTTATTTGCCTATTCGATTAAACCCAAAATCTTAATCTCAGTCATCTTCTTCCTTACTATCGGTTGTGACAATTAATAGTGGACCAATCATCAACAATGAAGATAGCCAATGGTGGAGGAGAATATGGGTATGGTGGCAAGCAGAGGAGCAGATCGAAAGCGGGGGCAACGGCTATGGTGTTTGGAGAAAATGAGTGGCAATGAGAGGCTGGGTGGTGTGGAGTCACGATGGCAAGGAGGAGGCATAGGATGAACAGAGGATGGTAGTGAGAAGATGGCCGACGATGTCGATGGGACTACCATGGATGAGTGACATTGAGCTAGGTCTTAGTGGCGGCTTTGGGTTAAGAGAAGGGGGCAATGATGGAGAGATGGTGTGTGGCAGCAGGACATGGTGGATCTCATGGACGAAGATCGTGGAGCTAGGTGGTGGCCATGGATGATGGATGGCAACTCGATGGTGGTGGAAGGAGCTCAAGAGGTGATGACCAGTGACAAGGAGGACACCTAGTGGCTAGGGTGGAGGTAGGCGATAGCAAAACAGCGATGGGCGATAGAGAATCAGGATGAAATCCATCCATAGTCCATGGCTTTAAGCATGGACCAATGACGATGGCTGCTGTAGACCAAGCATGTGTTTTTAAACCCAACGGCTGGTCCATGGTGAACCAGCTACTTTAAAATTCATGCAAACCTTTAATAATCTTTAAATTTTAATTTCGAGCTAATTTTAAGTCCGATTCACTTCAAATTTATCTCATTTGAATCCATAAATTAAGTTCTTTGTATTGATAATCTTCTTTTCTACAAAAGATATATAGAAATATTAATTTTAAATAAATAAAAATAACTTAATTTTTAAATTAGTATTTATATATATGTATATAATGTAATTATCACTTGTGTAAACAGATTTAGTATTCTTTAAGATGCAATGAAAGCTTGTGATTAGGACTTCGATTTAGTTATCTTTATTGAACATGAACTATATCCTTGGATCATGGCTCATCCCTCTAGGTATCGCTATTCAAAGATGGATCTCACAAGGCTTGTGAAAGAAAAGAGATCAAGTTTCAAGACAACCTATCTTTCTTGAGCACAAGCCATATCCTTAGATCATGGCATGTCTTCACGAAGTATAGATTGTTCCAAATAGATCGGATATATGAAACACTTAGTACTTAAATTGAAGATGCATAAGAATACTCTTCAACAAAAAGAAATATATATATATTGATTTGTTGCATGAAAAGAAATCTAAAAAACATATGAAGAAGAGTACAAATACATTTAGCACAAGACTTCTTCTTCCCAAGATCGAGGAGTCTAGCCAATCATGAGATAGGTTTTATTTGCTAAAATCTTCTTCATCTTTTAACTTTGAAGAGATCTCCATGGCTGCCACTCCTGTGAACTTCAAATCTAACCACCCCTTCTTTGGATGAATAGGTGGAGGAGAAAAGAGAAAAGGCGGAGGCATGTGGAAGATGGAAGGGGACTGAGAAGAGGAGGAGAAAAATGTGAGGGAAGGAGATATGGGTGGAAGAAAGGAAGAGGGGTGGCACTCCTGCTTTGTGGCATGGAGGCTTGATTATTGGATGATCCTTAGGTTGAGATATGAGGGCTTTTTTATAGGTGCTAGAGGGTGGAGGTTTTTATATTTTTTCTATGTGGGACTAATGAGAGAGGGTGTATGAAAGTAGAAGAGAGAGAAGAGGCATGTTAGGCTTTCTTGGATAGAGTGGGGCACCAATTATGGAATAGAAAGAGAAGGGGGTGGCATAAATCTAGTCCATGGATCTTGTGGGATGGTTTCCTAGTCCTTGATAAGCTCTTGAATCCACGTGAAAAGATGCCTTGAAATCCTAACCATGAGATATTCCTTGAATGCTCTTAGTCATTGATTGCAATACTACCTTTTCTTCCTGGATCCATGAGAAATACTATTTTTTTTTCTAGATCCATGTGAGTTAAAATGCCTGGAATCTTGGCCTTTGGATCTTGAATAGGTTACTTCCTGGTCCTTGATTGGAGTCTCCTGGATCCTCATGAATGGTGCCTAAAGGGATGGCCCTTGGTTGTGGTGTCTTGCTCCCAAGCCTTTTGATTTGCTTCCTTAATTATGAATCCCTTAAATTAGTTGTTTAGTTTACTTGAGTCTGAACCAAATTAAGTCCAATCTTTCAATTACCTATAAAAGAGACTAAAAGGCATCAAATTCCAACTAATAAAGATTAATTAATAAAATAATTGGTGCTTCGAGTGTCCTAATTTATGTGTTTATCAATATGTTAGGTTAATTATTGAGAGCATTTTTTTAGATGGTTTGGGTTTAATACCAACCGATGAAAAAAAAAATAAGTTGATATAGTATTTTTTTTGACATGTTTTGGATTTGATAAATTAAAGATTAAGAAAGGAAAGTTTGGACTAGCCACAAAAAATTGAGAATAGCCTCATCATGGGTTGGAATATGGTGCCGAGAATAACTAGCTATGAACAGGAACATGATACTATGGATAGCCCACCATCAATAGCAATGTGGCATTGAGAATAGCCTGCCATGGGCAGGAACATAGCATTGCGAATAACCTGCCATGAACAAGAATATGATACTAAAAATAGTCCAATTATGGATAGAAATGTGGTACTTGAGTTTGCCTATTATGAGCTAAAGCATGATCATGATTAGTTCAAAACCCTAGAAATAATTATTGTTCAATCCGAATCATAATAATGAGACATGGTTTTGTAATATATGATGCATTAGATGTGTCATGGTAACTATTGAGTTATTTTTTATACATGACATCAAAATTTATGGTGTATGGCTTTTCTTTATTAATGTTCATTTATTATTTTCAAATCATATATTATTGGTGTGAGTGTACAGGGATTCTTACTAGGCTATAAAGCTCACCACCTCACTTCTCTTTTCATTTCAAAGTTACCAGATGCATAGCATGAGTCGGATGGGCATAAAGTTCAAGTGCAAGACTGTTGATTAGTTTGTTTAATTTCTAATACCAATAAACATTAGATTATTTATAATTGAATGAGTTGATCACTTGACTATGATGAATTTATTTAGTTCGTATATTTGGCCATTTATTATTGAGTTTCTAGAGATACTTGAGAATTATGTTCATTTTAGGCCTGGCATGATCCCCAGGATGATGTTTTAAGGTTCATACAATTGTGTTGCATGGTCAACCTATGTACTAGATTCAAGGCATGACAAAAATGGACCCCATAACTAAATATTATTATGAGATAGTGACCCAAGGGGGGTGAATTAGGTTTCTAAAAGCCTTTTGATATGAAACTTGTGCCCAGAAATAATTTCAAAAGCATTTATGTGGTGATATATAGAAATTAAATGAGTAGGATAATGATAAAAGTAAAGTTAAGCAAATATCATAAACTAACAATTTATAGTGGTTTGGTGCTGAACTTAGTACCTGCATCCACTCACCTAGTAAAACCACTCAAGAATTTCAACTATAATCCCTCAAGATTACAATCTAATTATTTTTTTAGGTTCACAATCCAATCCAGTTGGGTTTTTTAGCTCATCAACCAAAATTTGACAACTAGTTAGTTTTCACAAACTCACCAACAAGAACCTTACATTAACATCCAATTTAGGGCTTAACCAACACTCAAAGACAAAGTATCTTCTTCAAAGAAACTTGTCTTAATAAATATAAGTGAGATATAGAATTTAAAGCACAAAAGACAAAATCTTTAAACTTATGAAGGAGTCAAAGTGGTTGAGCTCTTGAATGCTTTAGCTTCTTTCTTAAATACTTAGAGAGAAATAATTGAAGGCTCGAATACTTTGCTCACATCATTGTTGGTTCTATTGAATGCACAAATTCTCTCACTTGAACAAAGTGGATATGGGAAGGTAAGAATTGAATGCACTTTTAGTATCTTTCTCTTTCTCTTTTCAATTTTACTCACTTTCTTGGTTATTAGCTTGAATATTATATTGATAAAACACTAATTTCTATTACCAAATGGATTTTACTTCATTTATAATCTCAAAAATGACTACAACCAGACATTGAAAGTTCACAAATCAATGTTTGGGTCCAAAATATGACCATTAGAAATAGTTTAGAAAACTAGCCATTATACCATAAATTTCTATGAGTTGGCTCATCCAAAATCTTAGTCGACTAAGATGAATCTCTAGGTTAGCTAAGTAAAACTCTAAGTCAGCATAAGAATGGGTGCTCAATTTTCTACTTTCTATCTTTTCTATCTGCTAGAGACTGGGTCAGCTAAGATATCTTCGTAGTCGGCTATTTCATTGCTTAGTTTGCTAACTTGTTTTTCTATATCAACTCAGAGGTTGCTTAATTTTTCACTACTTTCTATTTTCCTTTGTCTTTGAGACTGTGTCGACTAACCAATTCTCTAAGTTGGCTATCTTCCTATTTGGTTGGCTAACTTAAAATTTTGGTTGGCTTAGGAAGATGTTTAAATTCTTCACTTCTCTATCTTCATCTTGAGTCTGAGATTGAGCTAGGTATCCAAACGTGTAAGTAAGCAATCTTCCTATCTTAGTCAGCTCACCTGAACACTTAGTCGGCTAAAAAAGTTTCTTGATTTTGCACCATTTTGTCTCTTTCTTTGAACTAAGACTAAGCTGGTTAAGCTTCTGTCTCGATCAACTCAAAGCCATGCCAAATATGTTTTAGAAGTATTTTTCTTTATTTTTCAATTGCTTTCTTTGTTTCAACACTTTCTAGGCTAGACTTGCCTTCTTAAAATTGATTTTTAAATAGATAGACTTGTTAAGAAATCTTTCTAATCTAGACTTGCTGTCTCCTAAATTTATTTCAAGTTCTTTAAGTTTTCTAACACTATTTTTTTGCTTCCATTACTTGAAAATTTACTTTGAGAATCATTTAAGGTTCTCATTTAAAGTGGATTTCTTCTTAAATGAGGTTAACCATTGAGCATTATAAGAATTCCTAAAATTATTTTCACAAGCAATATTAGTAATCAATAATTTATACTCAAACAATTTTGGCATCATCAAAATAAATTCTTGGATCAATATTACATATTTTTCAATGGAATATTTTTTGCTAACCAAAATAAAAACTCAAAACCTAAAGTGCCAGTCCCGCACTTCATCCTTTATGATGGCATACTATCTAAGAGGTCCTTCTTATTACCCCTCCTTAAATGCTTATGCCCAATAGAGGACAATTATACACTTTGGAAGCTTCGCAAAGGCATCGATGGCAATCATTTGGGAGCAAGTTGCCAACCTACATCATATTCTAGTAGGGTTAGTATAACCTAACCTTACAATAGGATGCAGCCCACCTCGTCAAAAAATATGACCAATGCAATATATTGCAAACATTTGACATTGGCCTATAGCACCTATGATGCTAATCAGTGCTCTATGGCCCTTTGTATAATAGGAAATGGATATCCTCAAACCATTTCCCCTAGTGTCAGGATAGAGAAAGTTGCTACTTGTCACTATCGACTACTTCATAAAATAGACAAAGGTTGAGTTGCTAGCTCAGATTACTGAGTCAAAAGTTTGGAAGGCTTGGTACTATAATTCTCATGTTAAAGGAAAAATATTCCAAGCTTGTAACCTCATCTTTCAAAGGGCCAAGGTATCCCAACCTAGAGAATATGGAAAGCTATTACCGAATTAAGAAGGGTCTTACCAGATAGATGAGGTGGTGTAGCTTGAAACATATTAACTTGGATATTTGGATGGCACCTCGATGCCAAGGACCAGGAATTCATAAAACCTATGAGCCAATTATTGGTAATGTGACTTGTATTTCAAATGTTATATTTAATAA
This sequence comes from Areca catechu, assembly GCA_021397845.1. NCBI lineage: Eukaryota > Viridiplantae > Streptophyta > Magnoliopsida > Arecales > Arecaceae > Areca > Areca catechu. Next base: position 25,150,386 of record CM038042.1, on the reverse strand, counting down.
AATTACCTTCCCTTCTTTTGTTCAAGGGCTTCATGCAACTTGGCATTCTACTTAAAGCTACTAGATATTCATATTCGAAAATTACCAATCTATCATGAAAATAGGACAACCTAGGAATGGCTAGGACCCTGATTTAAAGAAAATTAAAGGCCTTGCCGAGCATAAACACTTGAAGGAAATGTTTTCTTTCATAATATAAAGAAAATGTTTGCAAAAGATCACCTTGCCAATTACAAAATGAGCTCGGACAAACCAAGCACAAAAGACAAAGATTAAAATAAAAATAAGAAAGGCAACAAAAGCCTACACATCAGTAGGTGGGGTGGCATTGTCTACAAGCATGGCATCAACAATGGCAGACAGAACATCCTCAGCTGGAGGGGCATCCTTGAGGTTGTTGTCAAGGGCACTAAGATTGAGTTTGGATAAGATCCCCTCTACTTAGCCCGACAATTGGCAAGGCCTTGCAAGTACAAATCAGACCCAAAATCCACCAAAACAATTCAATGTTAGTCTAAAGCTAGGTGTTCCTTAACTGCCTTAGAAGACTTCACCTTTTTCTTTCCTTGTAGTTTTTCTTAGAAAATGAATGTAAGAGACTTATTTAAATACTTCTTTTTCCACTAAGATGAAAATCTATCTCTCCAATCTTTTGACTTCAAATTAGATTCGAAGATCCCTCAACTCAATGTAATGTAATTTCCCTCATTTTATCTTTCATTAATGGAATATATCTAAATTACCTTTAAATTTTTTCATTCATTTTAAATATAAAATGTTCTAATTCTTGTTTGCTAAATCATACTATATGAATGTAATAATAATAATATGGATAAATTATTAGCAATACCCATTTACTTTTCATGATTTGCACTACATCCAAGAAAGGTCTAATTTTGCACTTAGACTACAAAACTTAGGTTTTTGTTGCCATGTGATCTAACCATCTATCTCCATTAGAATCCATGCATACATGATAGTCATGTGAGATAACTTCATATAGAAAAAACCAACAATACTCTTGTTGGTTGGTTTAGAAGAAGGTTATGTGTTTGGGTGAGAATGGAAGGAGATCACATGGCTATCATGTGACCCCTTATGTTTTTCTTTCTTTCTGACTAAACAAGGGCTTCCCAATCTAGTTTTAGTCTGGTTATAAGAGAGAAGAGGAGAGAGACAAAGGCGAAGATAGGGTTGAGAGAGGAAGGAAGAAGAGAGTAGAGAAAGTGGAGTGGGGGGGAGGGGGGAGGAAAGAAACTGGGAAACTCCATGGCATCAAATATGAACTCTATCCAAAGATCTGGCCAAAGTTCCTGTTACCTCTTTTCCATTTTCTGCAATTGTAGGTTGAGCACTCTATTGAAGATCTTATAGAACATCGCAAATCTCAAGCAATGGTTCTATGGATGCTATATATACAATGTAAGAAAAGCATGTTAATTTTAACATTTTCTCCAAGCAAGACATGCCATACCAAGGTATAACCATTAGATTGTTGGTATATCATCATTGCCAAACACAAGGGCTAGAATGTCTATTTAGCGGTCGATCATCCAAGTTGTTGCCCAACATATTTCCCCCAGCTATCTATTTATACTTATATAATGTTAAATTAGCATTTAATTGAATGCAAGATTTACAGAACCTATGAAAGTGCAAAATAATAACACATTTGAAAGGTTATAAAAGTAACAAAAAAGAACACAGGGAGACAATAATATCACACACAAGACTGCAGTGGTTTAGATCCATGCCCTCATGAGTCCCCACAAATGGAAGCCTATTAAACATGATCAACATTTCCTTGTATGGTGGAAATAGCTTGCTTCAAGAATTTTCAACTTGCATACAACCAGAATCCTTATTGAAGTGCAGGTCATACTATAGAGTACTATGTTGCTTTCAATGGTTGTCATCAAAAAATGGATAGCTATCAAAAAATGTCCATTGTATATGATAATATACATGCTTATGGACTATGTTGTTTGATGACCATCTATGTTTTGATGGTAGTCATTGAGAGCTACACAATACTTTATTGTGTGGCCAATGCACCACGATGGATCCATGCTCATTTGAATATCCTTTACACTCAGAGTAGTTTGACTATCCCAACTCCATTCTTCTTTAGTCACCAGAGAGTGACGGAGATGAAACAAACAACAAAGCACACAAAGGAGAGAACTTAGGTGGCATGTCTTGAAACTAGTGCCAAGGTTCATCCACATATTCAACTAGTCATTACCATACAAGTTTATCCAATGGCTCCAACATATAAGCCCTAAGCATGTTTTCCATCAGCATGAGATGCAAGGGGATGGCATCACCTCTATGAGGCCACATCCTCATCCTAAGTTATCCAATTTGAGGATATATCATGGTCAAAATTGTGGAGATATGGCATGCAAAGGACCAAATGATATGAACATCAAAAAGAGGATAACGCAAATTTTTTGGGCATGCATTGAATTAACTTTTACATAGACATAGACATAAGTTTTCAAGTATTAGTGCAGGATAGTTTTGGAACAATCATGACGGACATGCGAAGTGTATAATTGCATCATTATATGAACTTCACTAAAGATGAGTCATGACAATTTGTTTAATAATATCATGCCCAATGTCTCCAATGTTTGCCTATGGAAAAATATTAGACCAAAAGATCATGCCAAATTTAGAAATAATATTATAAAATATTATAATGATATTACAAGGTTTAACATGGCTATATAGTTGGATCACATAATTCTTTTTTCTTCTAATAAATAAGCATCGCATCATTTTTCATAGACAATAATAAAATTCACATGTTCTTTGAACCAACTCTAGATCTCAAGTCATATCTATGATCATTCCACATTGGGATCATATTCAGGATTCCAATGGATGGATTGGAACTTTTGTTCATTTTGGGAACATTCTATAAATTTTGTATCTGGCCATCCATAGACCTTTGTTTGATCGAAATTGCCCTAACATCTACGGTCATGATATAGTTGCCTTATCTCCTTCGCCACTTGGTGCAGCCACTATAGCCTGTTGTGCCATTCTTGCAATCACCACCAACTGCTGCCTCTTCCTTACCTTATTGAGTTGATCTGAACTAAGCACAAGCTAGCTTAAAATTTAGATGAGCTTAAGCTAGCTAGCTTCACTGGTGTTTTTCCAATTTAAAGTTGGCTTCACTAGTTATCAAGCCAAGCTTGGGTTAACCCAACTTGCTTAAGCTTATCTTGTTTGGCATCTGTGCCGCTCTAGGAGAAAAAGTGATGAGTAGTTTTAGATTGTTGACCACAACGGGAACAACCATTAGAGTGGACCAATTGGATTTGGAGAGATTGTATTAGAGAGAAACAAAGCTTAAAATAAAAAGCTATTATAATAGTTTAAATTTTATGTTATAATCCGATAAGAAGCATGTGCTGTTATAATTATCTCTTATAACACAAATAATGTCTATTATTTGCATGTGCACTATTTTAAAAATAAGTTGGCATTCTTATTCTTTTCCGATAGATCATATTGAAATAAAAATCTAAGTTCTAGGGTTTGCTCGAAAAAATTTAAACTTTTGAGATGTCAGTAAAAATCCTAAAGATGAACAAGGGTCGCTGTAATTTATTTTAATAATATTTGAGATGCGGAGCTTTGTTATATCATGCTGTTTTAGTTCTTGGATTTTATTTTATTTTATTGCAATTCCACTTTGGGTTAGGGCCTTAATCAAGGTGAGAGCCTTGGAGGGAGGCTATTAGTGTAGACGAGGTCTTGAATGAAGCCGGGGAAGGAGGAGAAGTAGAAAAAGAAAACACTCAAGAATAAGGGATTATGATAGGGTATTTTTTTATCGAGGGAGATGGTGGTTTTATTTTTTATTGTAGCATGCTTCCCCCGTTGGCTGGTTGGTAAGCTCGTGGGCCACTTAAAATTAATATCTTGAAAACTTCAAATTTTTATTATAAATAATTTTAAATATGAAGTTGTGTGTGAGAATCATCCAAATTTGAAATAGGTAAGAACAACGTTTGGAGAATTGGAGCAATGGGATTCCGCGAGATCAGCTGCAACTCGATGCTGACCTGGAATGTTGAAGTATGCATGAGGACCGATAGCCAAAATTTGCATGTCATAATTTTTTAAAAAATATTTTTGTACTTTCTTCCTCTTACTTTGTATTTAGTAATAATCAATTCATTCAAAATGCTGGTAATTTAATAGAGCCCCAGCATAATACTATGTTTAATATATTTTTCTAAGTAACAATCTATCGTATCTGGTAATTAAGATTATCTCTTAAGGTTATATTCGATGCATTGCTAGACAATCCTGAAAGATAATATGAATTATAATAATATGAATTGCTCTCAATGTGGATTACAAGTAATATGGATTATATTTGGTATGTAGGTAATATTGCATAAGATAAAATCAAATTTCTAAAATACTTCTAAATTAAATTTATATTTTAATAAAATTATAATATTAATATATTATTATTTTATGTTATATTATATTAATATTATAACACTATATACTATATTATATAAATTTATATTTTATAATATTATAAAATAAAATAAAATAATTAATATAATACATATAATCTTATATTATATGTTGTAATATTATTATATTTATTATTATATTATATTATATTATATTATTATAATATTATATTATAATAATATAATATAATATAATAAATTTTATAAAATAAAATAATCTAATCTAATATAAGATTAAAATATATTTTATATTATATATTATATTATATACTATGATAATATTATATAGTTTATCATATATATTACATAATATTATTATATAATAGATTATAATAATACAATATAATGTAATTATATAATAATATAATATAATATTATTAGATTATAATTTATATTATATTATAATATAAGATGAATAAAAAATGAGAGGATAATATTGTTCAAAAGATTATTTGACCTAGAGGTAATCTAGATTACCTCTTGAGAAGCAATCAAGATTATCAGACTGGATATATTACCATCTATAAAAATATACCTGTTGCCGATCTCGCCGCCGCGCCCGTGCCTCGGAACCGCCGATCCCGCTAGACCATCTTGCTCCCGGGGCCTCCTGGCTGGACCGAACCTGCAAGGCGAGGTCAGAAGACCCAGGCCGGGGATCCCGGCGAGGGAGCTCCGACGATCAAGTTAGTGGACGGCGAGAGGGAACAGATTCTCCAAGACGGGCCCCCGAAGGAGTCCCAGACTCAGAGAATTTACTAGCAAGAAAGGTGCTGTAGGGACCAGAAACCCGGCCGGGCCTCCATGCCGAGCTCACGCCAAGCGATCCCCTCTCGGGACCCTCGATCTTACTCTCGGAGCAGGGCTTTTGGCCACTGTTTCTTACTCGTCCCAGCTTACCTGGTTTCCTCCAATTTCCTTCCTTTTATCTCCTCCCGCTGCCTGCCTGTCTTCCGCTCTTGGGAGGCTCCCCTCTCCATCCTTTTCCCTTTCCCCTTTTGGTTTTGAGGACCAGGCGGCTTTCCGACCTCATTCGCCGAGCCCAGCGGAGAAAGGGTAAAGAAGAAGGGGGGTGGCGCCGGCAGGGCGGCCGGTCAGACCTCGGGCCCAGTGAGGGCGCTCTCCTTCCTAAGTGCCGGCGTTGTCCGTCGACGGGCCCTGTTTTGTCAGAACCGCGCCTCTCGACTGCAGGACCTGTCGGGCCGACGTAAGTGGTGTTTCGCGTGCCGCCGCCATCTGTACGGGATGCCGTCTGTGGTGCGCACGGCTCGAGGGCCAACCTCGAAACCTGTGCCTCCGCTCTTTGGGACCTTCTCCGTATGGGCGGCCTGACCTCGGCCGAGGTGGTCCCCTCCCGGGTGGACACCTGGCGAGGTGGCAGAAGGGCGCCCGGCTTCGGCCGAGGTGGACCCGTCTCCGGGGGCCACCTGGCGAAGGAGCGAGGGAGCAGCCGACCTCGGCCGAGGTGGACCCCTCCTGGGTGGACACCTGGCGAGGTCGCAGAAGGGCGCTCGGCTTCGGTCGAGGTGGACCCGTCTCCGGGGGCCACCTGGCGAAGGAGCGAAGGAGCCCGGCTCGAACTCGACCATGGTGGGACCGTCTCTGGGTGCCACCTGGCGAGGGAGCGGGGGAGCAGCCGACCTCGGCCGAGGTGGACCCCTCCTGGGTGGACACCTGGCGAGGTGGCAGGAGGGCGCTCGGCTTCAGTCGAGGTGGACCCGTCTCTGAGGGCCACCTGGCGAAGGAGCGAAGGAGCCCGGCTCGACTTCGGCCATGGTGGGACCGTCTCTGGGCGCCACCTGGCGAGGGAGCGGGGGAGCAGCCGACCTCAGCCACGGTGGGACCATCTTTGGGTGGACACCTGGCGAGGTGGCAGGAGAAGGCCCGGACCGAACTAGACTTCGGCGAGGGAGGTAACGTCTCGGGATGTCACCTGGCGAGGTAGCCAGGGGGGCAAGGGCCGAGCTCGACCTTGCGGCATGGGACCCGCAGCTGACTCGGCCGAGGAAACCTCCACGTGGCTCAACCAGGCCCGACGGAATCTGAGACCGGCCACGTCATCATTATGGCCGTAACAGTTGCCCCCCAATCCGTCGTTCCATTGGGGCGTCGTATAACGGAACGTCGGGATTAAATGCGAAGATGACGTGGGGAGGCGAAGATCTTGCGTCATAATTGCCGCGATCCTCGTCGTCGCTTCTCGGTGCGCCCGAAGCCCTATAGGAGGCCGCCACGCGTCGCCCACTTGCCGATAATAAATGCGTCGCTTCGAAGCAGAGGCCGTTTTCCTGCTAACGAGGCGTCGGTGTCGGGCGTGCGTCCACGCGGCGATCATCCAATGGCTCAGAGCGGAATGACGGGTACGGCTGCTGTCAACTGAGTTTGAAAAGGAGGGGACTTTCCGGAATGAGGCCTTTTCCTTTGCTCCGTGGGCGGTTTGCTGCAGGCTAACTTCCACTACCCCGCATTCGCTCGGTGTATTTTCGGTGAGTGCCTCCATTTTCTCCCTGGTTCCCCTCTTCTTCTTCTTCTCTGAATCTTCCTTGCTTTCTTCTTTGCCATGGCATGCCGTCGCCATGTTTCCTCTAATCCGGACGAGGCCGGTCCTTCGCGGTCGAGGACTCCATCTTCTTCCTCCTCGGAGGAGGAAGTGATCTCGGAGGAGATCCGCAGGCGACTGCAACCTGGGGTATCACGATTGGCATCCCCAGGGGTGTCCGGTCTCCTCCCGTCGCTCCTGCTTTTCCGCTTCTTTCCCTTCCTGCTCCACCTCTCCTTTCTGCCGGTCCCTCCGGTCATGCTTCCACAATGACCGAAGGCGACCTTTCTTTGTTCCGGGAGGCCTATGGCATCCCAGGATCAATCCGTCTGTTTGTTCCGCGGCCCGGGGATTGCGTCACCATGAGTGGCCCCGGCCGCATAGCCTTCTACGAAGACTTCCTTCTCGGGGGTCTTCGGTTTCCTCTGCACCCCTTCTTCCTTTCTTTCCTTAGCCACTTCCGCCTCGTTCCGGCCCAGTTGGCTCCCAACGCCATCCGGGTCATCTTTTCTTTTATTGTTTTCTGCCACTTCCACGGGTTTGTTGCCCGTTTCTCCCTCTTCAGGGCTCTGTTTATCCTGAAGAGGTACTCCACTGACGACGGCTGGTGGTACATTTCGCCCCGGCCCAGGTGTCTCCGGTTCGACCTCCCTTCTTCTATCAAGGGCTGGAAGAACCAATTTTTCTTTGCCTCGGTCGAGGATGTTGACTGGACCTGGAGCGACCCGGACCGGTCTCCGAACCGGAACTCCCAGGTCGAGTCGGCGGACTAAGAGCCCTACTCCCTGCTCCTGAGCGATGTGGTCCCGGCGCTCGAGGTTCTGCTCTCGGAGCAGAATCTGTTTGAGGCCGGGATCAGTCCCATCCGCGAGCCGGGTGAGACTCAGTCCTCCCTTGACTTCTGTTTCCTTTCTCCTCTTTAGCCGAGCTGGCTGACCTTCTTTTCTTTTGCGTTGCAGGGATGAAATTCTCGCCGGAGAACCTTCTGGAGGGCACGGCCCAGAGGGACGTCGTCGAGGTGGATGAGCCCGCGACGAAGAGGGCTCGCACAGAGGCGAGCCAGGAGGCCATCCCGGCGACCGTACCCAGCCCGGTGGCCGCGGCTCCCCCGCCCAGACTGCCTCGGGGCGGGGCCATTGATGCGCCCGTCGTCAGACCCGGCGGTGCTGCCGACGAGGGGGCTCCACCACCAGCAGCTTCGCCCAGCGCCGGCCCCGTCGTTGCCGCGGCTTCGACAGCGCAGCCCGCGATCTCCGTCGCACCGTCGACGGCGATTCTTGCTGGAGGGGCAGTCACCGCTGCAGCCGACCTGACGGCTCCGCCACCGGTGCTCTCCAACCGCTGCTACGTGATCCGTGACAAGGGGCTCGCGGAGAAAGTGATGGAGTATGCCTCCACCGTGCGGGACCGCCGATCTCGAGGTGGCAGGGACTACGCCGACGCCCTGCTCGGGATCATCCCGCAGCTCTTCATGGTAAGTCTGAACTCAGGCTCCTTTGTCTTCTTTGGCCTCGGTTAGCTTTTACACTAACCCAATTGCTTTGCTGTGCAGATTGGGAACGACGTGCTCCTGCTGAGGAACTTCCTCGCGGGGTACGCGAAGAAAGATGCCGAGAAAGAAGAGAAGCTCGGCAAGCTCGCGGCTGACGTCAAAGATCTTATGGAAAAGGGGGTCGGGCAGCGAGCGAGCAACCAGACCCTCCAGGCGGACCTGGCGCGCGCCGAGCTGCGAATCAAGGACTTGGAGTCCTCTCTGTCTGAGGAGAGGGACTCCAACCAGCACCGCGCGGAAGAGGACGCGGCCGAGAGGGCTCGCCTTCGAGCCCATTCCCAGTGGCTGGAGCGCCAGCTGGAAGAGGCCAGACGGGAGGCGAGTGCGGCGAAGGAGCGGAGCAGCTACGTCAACGGGCTCGTAGAGGCCGCGAAGCGGGAGGCGCAGGAAGCCATCCCGAAATTCCAGGCCTTCGACGAGTACATCTCGGAGGTCCGGGAGGCAGCCATGGACTCCTTCCTGAAGGGGTTCCGGATGTGCCTGGAGAAGGTGGGGTCCCTCTACCCCGAGCTTGACCTCAGTGGGGTGGTGCTCGGAGGTAGGAGGCAAGGACCCAACCGAAAGGCTTCTGGCACGGTTGAGGCCACAGCTGCCCCCCCGGCGAGCGACACGACCGAAGCCCCGATGCAACCCCCCGAGCCAGCAGCCGTCGACGGCGAGGGAGTGGAACCTGTGACCCAGGCTAAGGCCCCCGCCACCGCGCCGAACTGAACCGTTTATCTTCTTCTTTTTCTTTGTCGTTGTTGTTTTTTCTCTTCTCTTTTTTTTTTTGGGGGACTCCCGGCCTGTCGGGATTCCCAGCTTGTACTTCTCCTTCTCGGATCAATAAAAACAAAATTTGTCCATGTCTCGAATTTGCTTTCTTTCCCACTCTTGCATCTCCTCTTTTTCCTTCTTGAGATGTTGATGTGAAATGCCGGAACGAGGGTGGACCTGGTCCCGTCCGTCGCTCAGAACAAAGGTTGGGACGTTCCGGACCGCGTGGCGTCAGGGTAGGCCTTGAGCGGGTCCATCATTGGGAATGCCTTCGTGCTCGCGTGGGGGAACTGGGTTCTGCCCCGCCGCCTTCCAAACCGAAGCCTGGGAATTCCGGACTGAACCCCGGGGCCGTAGGCTTTCTCAATCCTTGCGCGGCTTGCCGAGCTGTTCTCCGTGCTCACGGGAGCAAACTGGGTTCTGCCCCGCCTTCCAGGCTGAAGCCCGGGACTTCCGGACTGAACCCCGGGGCCGCAGGCTTTCTCAAGCCTTGCGCGGCTTGCCAAGCTGTTCTTCGTGCTCGCGTGGGCGAACTGGGTTCTGCCCCGCCTTCCAGGCCGAAGCCCGGGACTTCCGGACTGAACCCTGGGGCCGCAGGCTTTCTCAAGCCTTGCGCGGCTTGCCGAGCTGTTCTCCATGCTCGCGTGGGCGAACTGGGTTCTGCCCCGCCTTCCAGACTAAGGTCCGGGACTTCCGGACTGAACCCCGGGGCCGCAGGCTTTCTCAAGCCTTGCGCGGCTTGCCGAGCTATTCTCCGTGCTCGCGTGGGCGAACTGGGTTCTGCCCTGCCTTCCAGACTAAGGTCCAGGACTTCTCGCTTCCTTCGACCGTCGACCATGATCGGGCATGCCGAATCCAGGGCCATGCGCCGGTTTCCCTACGAGGTGAGAAAAGAGCGTTTGAAGCAAAGAAACTTTATTGCAGGAGTGGGGAACCTTACATTACTGATAATACATTCTTAGGTTCGAGGCGTTCCATGTCCGGGGAAACCTGGCCCCTCCCAATTCCTCCAGGTAGTAGGCACCATGGGGGAGGGCTTCTGCTACCCGGTACGGGCCTTCCCAGTTTGGTGAGAGCTTGCCGCACTCCCGTGGCTGAGAAGCTTCGGCGCGCCGGAGGACCAGATCTCCGGGACGAAAAAACTTTGGCCTCACTCGGGAGTTGTAATACCTTGCCACCCGCTGCCTATACGCCGCCATCCGAACTCGGGCCTTGTCCCTCGTCTCTTCAAGAAGGTCAAGGTTGAGCATCATTCTGGCGGGGTTCTCTGTCTCGTCATATTGCTCCACACGCAGTGTGGATAGGCTGAGCTCGATCGGGATGACCGCTTTGGCTCCAAAGACGAGGTTGAACGGGGTCTCATCGGTCGCCGTCCTCGGGATGGTATGGTATGCCCAAAGGATGCTGGGGAGCTCCTCGGCCCATCTGCCCTTGGCCTGGTCCAGCCGCGTGCGGAGGCCCTGCAAAATGGTCATATTCATGACTTCGGCCTCTCCATTGGTCTGCGGATGCGCCACCGAGGTGAAGCGATGCCTGATGCCGAGGTCGCCGCAGAACTCTTCAAACTCCCGGCAGTCGAACTGGCGCCCGTTATCAGTAACCACGGTATGGGGGAGGCCGAAGCGGCAAACGATCGACTTCCAGAAGAACTTGGCGATGTTTGCCTCGGTAATCCGTGCCAAGGGTTCGGCCTCGACCCACTTCGTGAAGTAGTCGATGGCCACGATCAAGAACTTCCACTATCCAGATGCCGAATGGGCCCAGAAGGTCCATCCCCCATTGGGCGAATGGCCACGGAGCTGAAAGCTGGGAGATTGGGTTGGAGGGCTGCCGTTGCACAATGGCGTGACGCTGGCACCGATCGCACCTCTTCATGAAATCAGCGGCGTCTTCCTTCATCGTCTCCCAAAAGTAGCCCTGACGAAGGGCTTTGTAGGCCAATGCTCTGCCCCCCACGTGGTTCCCACAGACACCCTCGTGAATCTCCTGGAGCACGAGTCTGGCTTCTGCAGGTCCTACGCATTTGAGGAGGGGGTAGGAGTAGGATCTTCGATACAATTGCCCATCCATCAAGACGAACCGCACGGCTTTCTTTCTAATGAGGCGGGCTGCCTCGCGGTCCTCTGGCAAGGTGCCGCTAGTTATGTATTCGGTGTACTTGTCCATCCAGCTGGGCTCACGGCTGACCTAGTGGACCTCCACTGGGGTCTCGTAGCTTGGGGCCTTAAGGTGCTCCACGTGAGCACGACCCAGCATCGTGTCCGGCAGGGTCGCCAGTCGGGAAAGAGTGTCTGCACGGGTTCTCCCTATGGGGGATGTGGAAGATGTTGAAGCTCCCTATGGGGGATGTGGAAGATGTTGAAGCGCCAGAAACCGGCCGTGCCCGCCCTGACGAGCTCCAAGTACTTCGCCATTTGGGGGTTGTGCGCGGCATACTCCCCGGAGACCTGTCCTGCCACGAGATGGGAGTCAGTGAAGGCCTTAAGGTTAGTCACGCCCAGCTCGCGGGAGACCCTCAGCCCATCGAGGAGTGCCTCGTACTCCGCCTGATTATTTGTCGCGGCGAACTGGAAACGGAGCGCGCATTCGACGACGACCCCATTGCCGTTGGCAAGAATGAGTCCGGCTCCACTCCCGCCAGAGTTCGAGGCTCCATCTATGTGGAGGATCCATGCATCCTCTCCGGGCCCCTCGGTGCCCGCTTTCAGCTGCTGGTGCAGGGGATCCTCCTCGGGCTCCTTGCCTAAACCCGTGCATTCGACCAAGAAGTCGGCCAGCACCTGAGCTTTCATGGCCGACCTGGGCCTGTACGCGATGTCGAACTCGCTGAGCTTCGGTGCCCACTTCGCCAATCGCCCCGAGGTGTCGGGTCAGCTGAGGACCGCTTTCAGCGGCTGATCCGTCAGGACAGCGATGTGATGCGCTTGGAAATAGGGCCTGAGATGCTGAGCAGACACTATTAGCGCAAAAACGAGCTTCTCGGCCGAGAATACCTGAGCTCCGGGTCGCGGAGAAGTTTGCTGGTATAGTACACCGGCCGCTGGACTCCTTGGTCGTCGGTCCGAACCAGGACCGAACTGACGGCTTCCGGGGTGACCGCCAGGTAGAGGATGAGTTCCTCCCCCTCCTCGGACTGGGAAAGCAGCGGTGGCGATGCGAGCATCTTCTTCAGCTCTTCAAAGGCCTCCTGGCATTCCTCAGTCCAGGCGAAGTCGTTCATTTTTCTCAGCACCTTCAAAAAGGGGCGGCAGCGATCTGCCGACCTGGAGATAAAGCGATTGAGGGCCGCAACCCGGTCGGTGAGTTGCTTCACTTGCTTCTTGGAGGCGGGCTGCTCCATGTCCAGGATGGCCTGGACCTTCTCCGGGTTGGCTTCAATTCCTCTTTGGGTCACCATGAATCCTAGGAACTTCCTGGCGGAGACGCCGAAGGCGCACTTCATAGGGTTTAGCTTCATCTGATGACGCCGGAGGTTGCCGAACGTCTCCGCCAGGTCAGCTACGTGGTCTGAATCGGGTTTGCTCATTACCAGCATATCGTCCACGTATACCTGCATGTTGCGGCCGATTTGGTCCTTGAAGATCTTGTTGACCAGACGCTGGTACGAGGCCCCAGCGTTCTTGAGGCCAAATGGCATCATCCTGTAGCAAAAAGTTCCGTGGTCGGTGATGAAGGCGGTGTGCTCCTCATCCTCCGGGCTCATTCGGATCTGGTTGTATCCAGAGAAGGCATCCATGAATGACAGGAGGCGATGTCCCGAGGTGGTGTCGACCAGCTGGTCGATCTTTGGAAGAGGGAAGCTGTCCTTTGGGCAAGCTCGGTTGAGGTCGGTGTAGTCCACACAGATCCTCCACTTACCACTACTCTTTCTTACCATGACCACGTTCGCTAGCCAACTGGGATATTGGACTTCCCGCACAAAGCCGGCGGCGAGGAGTTTCTCCACCTCCTCGTTGATGGCCTTCTGTCTCTCCATGGCGAAGCTCCTCTTCTTCTGGCGGACCGGGCGGCAGCTCGGATCCATGTTTAGCCTGTGCGTGATGACCTCGGGCGGAATGCCCGGCATGTCGGCCGCCGACCAGGCGAACACGTCTACATTCGCATGGAGGAACTCCAGCAGGCGGGCCCATTCTTCTTCTGGGAGTTGCGCCCCGACCCGCACCGTCTTCAACGGGTCCGAACCAAGGGGATAAGTCAACAGGCGTTCTACGGGCCCCCCCTGGGTTCCTTCTCCCTTAGGTCGAGGTCGTCAACATCGGGGTCGAGCTCCTTGCCCCGGGCGCCCGGGACCGTCAGGAGGCAATGCGGGGCCGGCTGGGTCATCCCCTTCATCACCCCGAGCCCGGAAGGCATGGGGAACTGCACCAACAACCTTTTCATGGAAATCATGGCATCTAGTTGGTTGAGCCCGGGATGCCCGAGAATGGCGTTGTAAAGCGAAGGGAGCCTGACGACGGTAAACGTCGTCAGGACGGTCGTCTGCCGAGATGGGGATCCGGCGGTGACCGGGAGAGTGATCTCCCCTTCGACCCCCACGGAGTCCCCGGTAAAACCTACCAGGGGGGTATGCACCGGTCTTAGCTGATCGTGGGACAAATTCATCCGAGAGAAAGCATCGTAAAAAAGCACGTCAGCCGAGCTTCCACTATCCACCATAATTCGATGTACAGGATGCTTCGCGATGGTCATCTCGACCACCACGGCATCGTTGTTTACATTTTCATTATCCTTCCCCTCCTCAAGAGGGATTACATTCTCCGGGTTCCCGACTTCCCGGGCTCTCTTCGCCGCTCGCCCGACCCCAAGTGAGATCATGCCCACGGGCTTCTCCGTCGGGCGGTTATCGATTGCAGGAACTGGTGGTAAGGCCACGAGCGGCTGCCCCTCCGGGGGGACCTCGTTCCTGACGAACTTCCTAAGGTAGCCCCTCTTGATCAGCTCCTCAATCTCCTGCTTCAGGTTGTGACACTCCTCCGTGTCATGACCGTGCTCGCGGTAGAACTGGCAGTACTTCGATTTGTCCCGGATACCCCTCGGGTTCTGAGGAGGAGGTCGGCGCAGGTAATGCTCACCCTCAATTTCCATGAGGATCTTTGTCCGAGGTGTGAGGAGAGGGGTGAACCTCCGCTCCGAAATGGCCTCGCCCTTCGGCCTTGGATTCGGGCGAGGGTCGGCAGGTGGCCCGGGCTTCAGAGCTCCAGAAAGATCCCTCAGGGGCGGCCTCTTCAGAGTCCTCCCGTCCAGCTCTCGGCGGGTGCGGTCGGCCTCCTCCGCTCGGATGTACTAGTGGGCACGGAGGAGGAGCTCGGAGTACGTCCTGGGAGGCTTCTTGTCCAGGGAGTAGGTCAGGCGGGACGTCTTGAGTCCGCGCTTCAAAGCCAGCATGGCGACCGGCTCATCCAGGCTGTAGATTTTCAGGGCTGCGGTCTTGAACCGGGTGATGTAGTCCCGTAGCAGCTCCTGGTCCTGCTGGCGGATGGAGAAGAGGCTATCCACCTCTCTTGGCACCTTCCGACAAGCGTCGAAGTGCGCCACAAACTTTCCTTCCAGCTAGTGGAAGGAGCAAATGGATCCGGGCTCGAGGCGGGTGAACCAGACTCGAGCGGCCTTTCGGAGGGTAGTGGGGAAGGCGATGCACAAAAGAGCGTCAGTGGCCCCCTGGACCCTCATGAGAGCCTTGTAGCTCTCCAGGTGGTCCAGAGGGTCGGTGGTCCCATCGTAGGGATCCACCTACGGCATGCGGAACCGGCTCGGGATCGGCTTCGCCTGGATTTCTTCAGAGAAGGGGGGATGGGAGTCGTAGCCTGCCGGGTCTGCCGATGAGTTCTGCAGGTCGGCAAATCGGCGGGCGAACTCCGCCAACTTGCGCTCGTGCTCCACAAGGCGCCTCTTGGCCTGACGCCTGATGGCCTCGTCGGTGGAGTCTTCCACCGAGGTCGCTGGCGAAGGGGGCGCCGATCGGTCTCGGCCCGAAGTCACGCCTCGGCGTCGCTTGCTGCGATGCGCCATTTCGACTTCATCGGCCGGGGACGACTCTCGTGATCTGCCGAACTGGAGTAGTTTCTTTTTGCGGGAGCTTGGTGGCTCCTGCGGGGGTTGGAGACTGCCCTCGGGTGGGATGGCCTGCCCTGAATGGAGCGCAGGCTCCCACGCGGCCCCGCGGCCCGAGCCGTGGGGGTCCCCGGCTGTGGCTGCGTCACCAGGGACCGCTGCTGATGTTGAAGCTGCCGGACCGCCGAGGTCAAGGTCTGCAGCTGTTGGATGACGGCCGCAAGGGGCCCGTCCGCCGAAGTCAGTGGTAGTGGAATAGAAGGGGGAGTCGGGAGCTCTCTCTCTCTGGGCTGTGAGCCCCTTGAGGGGAGGGAACCTCCCCCACACGGCTGGTGGATGCCTCGCGCCCTCGAGTGACCACCATTGCCGGAGAGCACCGTGCCTGCAGAAAGCTGGCTCCCGCTAGGGGGTGTTGTCCTGCCCCCCTACCTGGTACGCCAATCTGTTGCCGATCTCGCCGCCGTGCCCGTGCCTCGGAACCGCCGATCCCGCTAGACCATCTTGCTCCCGGGGCCTCCTGGCTGGACCGAACCTGCAAGGCGAGGTCAGAAGACCCTGTACGGGGATCCCGGCGAGGGAGCTCCGACGATCAAGTTAGTGGACGGCGAGAGGGAACAGATTCTCCAAGACGGGCCCCCGAAGGAGTCCCAGACTCAGAGAATTTACTAGCAAGAAAGGTGCTGTAGGGACCAGAAACCCGGCCGGGCCTCCTTGCCGAGCTCACGCCAAGCGATCCCCTCTTGGGACCCTCGATCTTACTCTCGGAGCGGGGCTTTTGGCCACTGTTTCTTACTCGTCCCAGCTTACCTGGTCGCCTCCAATTTCCTTCCTTTTATCTCCTCCCGCTGCCTGCCTGTCTTCCGCTCTTGGGAGGCTCCCCTCTCCATCCTTTTCTCTTTCCCCTTTTGGTTTTGTGGACTAGGCGGCTTTCCGACCTCGTTCGTCAAGCCCAGCGGAGAAAGGGTAAAGAAGAAGGGGGGTGGCGCCAGCAGGGCGGCCGGTCAGACCTCGGGCCCAGTGAGGGCGCTCTTCTTCCTAAGTACCGGTGCTGTCCGTCGACGGGCCCTGTTTTGTCAGAACCGCGCCTCTCGACTGCAGGACCTGTCGGGCCAACGTAAGTGGTGTTTCGCATGCCGCCGCCATCTGTACGGGGTGCCGTCTGTGGTGCGCACGGCTCGAGGGCCAACCTCGGAACCTGTGCCTCCGCTCTTTGGGACCTTCTCCGTACGGGCGGCCTGACCTCGGCCGAGGTGGACCCCTCCCGGGTGGACACCTGGCGAGGTGGCAGAAGGATGCCCAGCTTCGGCCGAGGTGGACCCGTCTCCGGGGGCCACCTGGCGAAGGAGCGAGGGAGCAGCCGACCTCGGCCGAGGTGGACCCCTCCTGGGTGGACACCTGGCGAGGTGGCAGAAGGGCGCTCGGCTTCGGTCGAGGTGGACCCGTCTCCGGGGGCCACCTGGTGAAGGAGCGAAGGAGCCCGGCTCGACCTCGGCCACGGTGGGACCGTCTCTGGGCGCCACCTGGCGAGGGAGCGGGGGAGCAGCCGACCTCGGCCGAGGTGGATCCCTCCTGGGTGGACACCTGGCGAGGTGGCAGGAGGGCGCTCGGCTTCGGTCGAGGTTGACCCATCTCTGGGGGCCACCTGGCGAAGAAGCGAAGGAGCCCGGCTCGACCTCGGCCATGGTGGGACCGTCTCTAGGCACCACCTGGCGAGGGAGCGGGGGAGCAGCCGACCTCGGCCACGATGGGACCGTCTCTGGGTGGACACCTGGCGAGGTGGCAGGAGAAGGCCCAGATCAAACTCGACTTCGGCGAGGGCGGTAACGTCTCGGGATGTCACCTAGCGAGGTAGCCGGGGGGGGCAAGGGCCGAGCTCGACCTCGGCGGCATGGGACCCGCAGCTGACTCGGCCGAGGAAACCTCCACGCGGCTCAACCAGGCCCGACGGAATCTGAGACCGGCCATGTCATCATTATGGCCGTAACAATACCTAATACAGTAATGTAATGGGGTCCTATTAAATTACCAGTAATTTTGATGGATTACCTACTATCAAACGTAATATAAGAGACAATCTAAATTACCTTTTAAGAGATAATCTGGATTATCTCTGGAAGAGGTTGTAATCCAGATCACCACCTTCCAAATAATCTTTCAAATAATATTATTCTTCTCTTATCCGTTTCTCTTATATTATAATAAATAATATAATATAATATAATATAATAAATAATATTATTATATTATATTATAAAATAATTTTATATATTATATTATAAACTATATAATATTATAAATATAATATTAGTAGAGTATATAGTATAATATAATATTAATATATTTTATTTTATGTTATAATATTATAATATTATAACATAATATAATATATATTTATATATAATATAATACATTATATATTATAATATATAATATAATATTATTTATTTATATTAAATATATTTATATATTTGTATATAATATAAATATATTATATTAAATTTAATATTGTAATATATAAATTTAATATATTATCTAGTGTATTTAAATAATATATTAAATATATTATTTATTTAATATATAAATTTTTTATATTAAATTTATTTAGGATAAAAATAATTTTTGTTTTTATATAAAAATATAAAACATAAAATATTTTATATTTTATAATATAAAAATATAAAAATATATATTTTTAATAAATAAATAAAATATTAAAAATTATATTTTTATAAATAAAATATATATTAATTTAAGGGTATTTTAATATTTTAATTTTATATTATGCAACATTATTCGCATGTACCAAATATAAAATCCATATTACATATGTTGACGCTGAATCCTTGTTGACCGAATGGAGTAGCTCGCCCGTCGATTCGCCGTCAATGGGATCCTGCAAAACAACTCCCCTAACCGGAATTTTTTCGGTAGGGGACACTCCGATGCCAAAGTTAGCAAGAATTCAGCAGCAGAATGGATAATTTGAGAGCAGAGAATGGTGAGAAGAAAGAAGAAGATGGCTCAAATTTGCTCAGAGTTAGCTTACCTAGAGTATCCCCTCTTACCAGTATTTATAGGCAAAAGTATAACTACTTACGGTTATGGGAGTTAGTTAGGAAAACCTCCTCATAACAATAAGGAGTAGCGGTCAGAAAATTAGTTATTCGACCATGTGGGTGGTTACAACTGAAATAGTCTTTAACCATTTTAAGTTGAATGACTGTCCAAAAGTTTTAGATATACTCCTTTTAGAGAAAGTGTCTGAAGTAGATATAACTAACATTTCAGAGAGCCTTCCTTGGGATGACTCGAGGAAATGCTAGTTATATGCTTCGGACACATCCCTTTAGAGTGAACAGAAAAAACAACTACTTACTGTAGTGTCAAAGAGACGAAAATATTCCAAGGCATAGTCTTCGGATCAGGTTGAAGATACGAAGCCGAAGGAAATAATAACATCCCATAAGCATAGTCTTCGGACCAGACTGAAGATACGAAGCCAAAGAAAATAATAACATCTCATAGGCATAGTCTTCGGTCCAGGCTGAAGATACGAAGCCGAAAAAAATAATAACATCCCATAGGCATAGTCTTCGGACCAGGCTGAAGATACGAAGCCGAAGAAAATAATAACATCCCATAGGCATAGTCTTCGGACCATACCATAGAGATTTCCTTCAGTGCAGCTAATAGACCAAAAATTTAAACTTGGCTCGACGGATGGACTGATCAATATTTTATATTAAACTGGATTAAAATAATAATATATAATCTATATTACTGGTAATGCATGTTATTAGTAATTTATATTATCTTTCAGGATTGCTTTACAATATACTAAATATAACCGACATATAAAGTTAAAATATATCAAATGATACATAGATGTCTCGTACACAACTTTCTGACTAATCATTTATATATATATTTATGCGGTGAACGTTCTCAAGGAATAGCGAAGAAGATGCAATGGCATTTGCGAGCAACCAAACGGCCACTTACGTATTTGAGCTGGCCGTCAACTCCACCTGCCGCCCCTTACTAATAACTGCTTTCAAGCATTCCTAACAAACGCTATAACGACTTGAATTCAAAGTACCGCCCGTTTACCACGCTAATAAGTTTGAACTTGGAATCAACACCCCTCAAGTCTTTCTTTCATTCAAATCTCCTCCCAAAAGACACGTAAAGGAAACCATACATATAGCACCCTTTGTCACCCTTCCTTCCATCAACCAGCCAAATCCGATACCTAGTTGCCACCTCTGAGTTCCAAAGTAGAAAAGAAGAAATTAAGAGGGAAAAGCTCAGCTTCATATTAGGAATTGATGTCCATGGCTTCTATCAAGAGAAACCTCTTGGTTATGATGACCATTCTATCCGTCTTCTGCCTCCTGTCTTCCCAACCGGCCACAGCAGCAAGGCTTCTCGGGGTGGAGCAGCAGCTTGCAAGAGTTGGTTTCACGTTCCAATCCCTGCCTCAATCCGGCCCTTCTTGCTCCACCAGCGGACCTGTCAACTGCCCACCGTCTTGAAGTCATGACGAAATGAGTTATGAATTAAACCATATTACTTGTAGCCTTTAGTTCTTAAGCTTCCCCTGTCTCCATGCAATCACAGACTTAGATGCGATAAAAATTCAGTGTTATCTATTCTTTTTGTTTATCTTCTATTTTGAAGTTTACGCCCGAATCATCTGTAAGCTGGTTTCTTAAAGACAAAAGTCGAAATATTTGCTGTTTTTCCCTGGCCTATTATCTTGAGAAATCTATGTAAGACGAGGGGGGGCGGGGGGTCTCCTTGTTATTTTTATATACGAAATGAAGATGAAGGGCTTCATTTATATCTGTTACCTTTTATTAAGGACTCTATCAGGTCGGAATCGTCGGACGCCGTTGAATTACACCTCCTCTAAAACTGAGAGGCCTACCGCTCCGGGTTTGATTTATATATCAACCTGGTGGATCTTACGGGGCTGAAAAACTGAGACGGTCCTTCAAGCATTCCGGTCTTAGATTTGCATCGACCTGACCTGAGCCCAATCCAGTCTGATTATTTAAATTAATAAATTATACATGCATAAGAAATAAAGCGCATATTTCCTACATGCAGGAAATATGCTATAGGACTAGGGTACATAACCTATTATTAGACTTCCTTGCATCCAATCAACTAGTTTTAGATTTTATCATATGACTTAAAGTCATTGACTTTATTAGTAAACCGATAATAATATACTATAATAATAATTCAACAATGAGGTTCTTCAATATATAGTATGAAAAGTACAAGCATCTACAAGTATATATATTGGTATTAAATACTTTACTTTTCGTGAAAAAATAAAACAAAACATAATATCTATGGGACATATTAACATTGGTTGATAATTGCAAATCTACCAACTAAAGGACTTACTTCTGGAATTTTCAAGAATAACTTGCCTTATTACCTCATCTCATCAATGATATGTATTGGAAGCTATGTAAAAAAGTCATCGCATTTGGTTTCATTTTCATGCTGATCAGCTAATTATCAAGTTAAAACAAAAACTAAGGAATAGACAAAGTTCCCCATATTCATAAAGGGGAAACCCTGTACAAAAAGATTGGTTGTGAGTTGTCGTTAGTAATTTAATATATGAATGTTTGTGGACGCTGAAATGGAGTGTTGAGAAGTAGATGTGACCGATGGTTATTATAAGGAATTTCACCTCATAATCGGTTGTAGATATGGTAGTCATCAGGGGAGGGTCCAAGTGTAATATTTTTAAAATTTTAAAGATATGTATGCAAATCAAGAAGACTTGAACATGTGTTTATAGTTTTTTAGCAATTTTTTTATATTGTAAAATAAGAAGTAAATGAATATAAATTTGGCGGTCACCATTAATAGCATTAGATCTCTATTTGATGGTTGGACCATATTAAAATACCAATGTATGCTCGAAAAATTAAAATTTTTGAGATGTTAGTACAAATCATGAAAATTGAATTAAGGTATGTTATTGTAATTTATCTTAATAATATTTGAGATTTGAAGCCTTTTCATGTCATGTTGTTCCAGTTCTTGGACTTTATTTTGATTCATTGTAATTCCATTCCGGGTAAGGGCCTCGATCAAGGCAAGAGCCTTGGAGGGAGGCAGTTGGTGTAGATGAGGTCTTGAATGAAGACTGCAGAGGCCATGGGGAGGAGGAGGAGAAGTAGAGCAAGAAAACCTGGGGGACAAGGGCTTATGAGAGGGGGGTTTTTTTTTTTTATAAAGGGAGATGATGGATTTATGTTTTATGATAGCTGCAAGCTACGTTGGCTGGTTGGCAAGCATGAGGATCACTTGAGATTAATATTTAGGAAACTTCAAAATTGCTATCATAAACATTTTTAAAGATTATGATGTGTGGGAGAATCGTCAAAATTTGAAAAGGGGACAACAAAACTTTTGAGCAACGTGAGATCAGTTGCAACTCGAGGCTGACTAGGAATGTTGAATAAGGTTGACTAGAAATGTTGACCAAGAACGGGTGAGGACGGTTGGCCAACGTTTGTACTTCATTATTATTCTTTTAAGAATGTTTTTATACTTGCTCCCTCATTCTCCGCATGCAACGTTGAAATATATTAAATGGTACATACATGTCTCAGCTATTCACAAAGAATATATGCGACTAATCATTTTCATACACGTTCATTTACTGAATGGTCTCCAGAAATAACGAAGAAGATGCAATAGCTTTTGCCAACAACCAAACCGCTTACTTATTCCAATGGGTTGTGAACTCCACCTTCAGCCCCTTACTAATAAGTCTTTCAAGCCGGTATAACGACTTGAATTCAAAGTCCCGCTTGCTTACCGCGCTAATTAGTTTGAACTTATAATCAACACCCCACAAGTCTTTCTTTCATTTAAATCTCCTCCCAAAACACGCGTAAAGAAAACCACATATATAACATCCGTTGCAGCTCTTCCTTCCATCAACCAACCAAATCTGACAAAAATCACCATTATTATTGGGATACGACATATTTGGTCTACTTATATTGATCTGGTGGGGATTGAATCTGGTCAATCAACGCCCAAGAGGCATAAGGCTGATCAATGCCTAAGAGGCAAAAGGCTGATTAACGTCCAAAAGATGTAAAGTTGATCAACACCTAAGAGGCGTAAAGATGATCGATGCCCAAGAGGTATAAAGTCGATCAACGTCCAAGAGGCGTAAAGATGATCGATGCCCAAGAGGCATAAGGCCGATCAACGCTCAAGAGGCATAAGGCCGATTAATGCCCAAGAAGTGTAAAGTCGATCAACGCCCAAAAAGCGTAAGGCTGATCAATGCCCAAGAGGCGTAAAGTCAATCAACGGCCAAGAGGCGTAAAGATGATCAATACCCAAGAGGCATAAGGCCGATCAACGTCCAAGAGACGTAAATATGATCGATGTCCAAGAGGCATAAGACCGATCAATGCCCAAGAGGTGTAAAGATGATCAATGCCCGAAAGGCATAGAGCTGATCAACGTCCAAGAGGTGTAAGGCTGATCAATGTTCAAGTGACGCGAGGTTGTTCAACATCCAAAAATTAGCTAATCAACTATGGATAACGCTTGTTGCACGTGCTGATGTCTTAACAAGCTAACCGTTTATAGCTGGAGTTGGCTGGAATCGATTAAGTTTGGGGTCTATAAATACCAGTGAGCGCGATGGAGAGCGGGAATTTTTTTCCGGATTACCTTTCACTCGATTTTTCTTCAGACCTTATCAATCTAGTCCGGACTCCATTGATGATCTTGAGGATGGAAGCATTTCAACATACAGAGCCTTCAAGAAGATGATGAAAAGCTAGACTAACTAGCTCAACCTGATTCTCTTTGATCTGATTCGAGCTCAAGCATCGTTGTAATCTGTCTGGACATAACAGATTGGCATGCCAGGTAGGGGAACTCAGTGAAAGAGTTTCAAGAATCTAAAAGAAAATATGGTGAAAAGTAGGAATCGAAATCTTCCCGTTGAAGATATTCCTCATCCTCCAAAGGAGAATCATCCCATTCTTGGCAAAATAATGGAAGTTCTTCCTACTGGAAACATGGATCAAGAAAAATTAGATACTCTTTTGAACAAGATAGAAGTGCTCACCGCAGCAGTGCAAAATCTCCAAGAAATCACTGTGAATGAACCATCGCGACTTGCTGCATCAAAAAGTAGCCGGCGATCTTCTTTTCAGGTAAGTAGACATCTCAGTCCAAGAAGACAGGCATCTTATCAACGTTCTTCGGGTCAACAGTCTCCTTCAAAGCAACATCATCGATCTCATCATCACACCAAGAAACGAAACAAGGAAAAACGTCCGCGATCTCGTTCGATATCCTCTGGGGAATCATGTCCTGACAGTGCTTAAGTTCCAAATCCTGCAAGGGCCAGTGATTTTGAGAAAAAGTTTAGAAGACTGGAACTACAGATTGCCAAATTTGGTGAGCAGAGAAAAACAGAGGATCCAACACCAACCTATGATATCTTACCTCCCTTCTCCAAGAAGATCATGGAGGAAAGAATTCCCCATCACTTTAAAATTCCACAAGTTGAGCCATATTATAGATCGGTTGATCCCTTGGATCATCTGGGCAGTTTTAAAGCTCATATATTGATCCAAGGAACGTCAGACGCGCTCCATCGTCTTGCTTTCCCAGCAACTTTAAAGAAAGCTACGAGAATGTGGTATTCAAATCTTCAGCCAGATACCATTCATTCTTTTAATCAGTTGAAAAAGTTGTTCATCTCTCACTTCAGAACAAGCAGAAAAATGTTCAGAAACTTCGACAGCTTATTCTTCATTCAACAATCAGAAGGAGTCTTTGAGAGACTACATAACAAGGTTTAATTCTGTCACATTGAAGATTTCAGATCTCAATGAATACATGGTGATGTCAGCTATGAAGAAGGGATTGCGAGCCTCTAGGTTCACATTCTCTTTAGATAAAAAGTTTTCGACCAATTATTCTGAATTACTGGCCCGTGCCCAAAAGTATGCTTAGGCCGAAGAACAAGCCTTGAGCCGATGATAAGTAGCAAGAAAATCGGTGCCAAGTAAGAAGAATTCCAAAGAAGAAGAATTCCAAAGAAGATGAATTCCGATCTCCTGGAGTCCGATCAATTCAACGGCAAGGTCAGAGGCCGAAGAACTTGGTCGGCAGGAACTATGTCAATAGATTTGACACCTATACTCCCCTAACTCTTTCGAGAGAGAAAATTATGATGAAAATTGAGAAAGAAAATTTTCTTCAAAGGCCAAGGCCAATGAGAGCCCCACCTGCTATACGCAACAAAGCCAAGTACTGTCAATTTCATCATGATCATGGACACATTACAGAGGAGTGATCCAACTAAAAGATAAGATCGAAGATCTGATTAAACGTGGTTATCTGGGCAGATATGTCTGAAACCAAAATCAAAACTGACCGTTTGAGGCAGTAGTACCAAGGCCAACGACCCTAAGAATGATCACTGATGGGATGGAGCTCCCAAATCAACAACCGACCGATGGATCGATCGGAATGATTCACCAAGCATATTATGAAGATGATCGGAGCACCAAGAGGCTTTGAGGAAGCATTAGCTTTTTTGATGATGACTTACAAGGTGTTCAGACACCACATAATGATCCTGTAGTGATTTCCGTAATAATTGTGAACTATGATGTACATAGAATTCTGGTTGATAATGGAAGTTCTATCGAGATCTTGCTTTATGATGCTTTTGTCAAGATGAACTTACCAATTGATAAGCTACGAAGAATTCATATGCCACTAACTGGATTTGGCAAAAATTCTGTAGGAGTTGAGGGAGAAATTATACTTTCCGTAACCCTCAGAATAATGCTGAAGCAAAGGACTTTTCCTTTTACCTTTATGGTTGTTCGGATTTCCTCTGCGTATAATGCAATCTTGGGAAGGCCTGCTCTAAATAAGTTCCGAGTCATCGTGTCGACATATCATTTATTGATTAAATTCTCAATCCAAAATGGGATTGGAGAGGTAAGAGAAAATCAACAGATGGCTCGTCAATATTTGATAATTCAAAATCAACAACCAATCAACAACTCAACTTCCGAGCAAATGGATCCATGTGACCCGCCTGAAGGGATAAACATATCAATGGAAAGAACCATTCATGCTCCTTTGATGAAAGATGATCCTACTAAAACTGTTCAGATTGGAAGTTCGCTTACTAAAGACCAAAGGAAGGAATTGATTGATTTTCTATAAAAGAATGCTGATATATTTGCATGGATGACTGTTGATATGCTAGGGATCCCTCCTAAAGTAATCATGCATGAACTTAAGGTGGATCCACTTAGTCAGCCTGTCCGTCAAAAGAAAAGAAATTTTGTCCCAGAAAAGCAAAAAATCATCAATGAAGAAGTATCCAAATTGTTTGATGCCAGATTTATCAGGGAGGTTCACTATCCTGATTGGCTTACCAATGTAGTAATGGTAAGGAAAGAAAATGGAAAATGGAGGATATGTATAGATTATACTGATCTCAACAAGGCATGTCCTAAAGATATTTTTCTTTGCCTAAAATTGATCAACTTGTTGATGGAATGGCTGGACATAAATTCTTGAGTCTCATGGATGCTTTCTCTAGATAAAATCAGATATGAATGAGTCCAGAGGATGAAGAAAAAACATCCTTTGTTACAGACCGAGGAATATATTGTTACAAAGTAATGCCATTTGGTCTTAAAAATGCCGAGCTACTTATCAGAGGTTGGTAAACAAGATCTTTGAAAATCAAATCAAAAAGACTATGGAAGTATATGTAGATGATATGATCATCAAGAGTAATTAGTATGATGATCATATTAAAGATTTGCAAATAACCTTTGATATTTTACGGCAAAATCACATGAAGTTAAATCTGACCAAATATGTTTTTGGTGTAACTTCTAAAAAATTTTTAGGCTTCATGGTTATAAAGCGAGGGATTAAAGCTAATCCAGAAAAGATTCAAGCCATATTGGACATGAGGCATCCAACAAATAAGAAAGAAATTCAATAGTTAACTAGATGAATCGCTTCATTAAGTCGATTTATTTATCGTTTGGCTGAGAGATGTTTGCCTTTCTTTAAAGCTTTATGACAGACCAAAGAGTTTAATTGGTCGGATGATTGTCGGTTGGCATTTGAGGAACTTAAAAAATATTTAACAAATCTGATCATATTGTCTAAACCCCAAGAAAGATAAGATTTGTATCTCTATTTGGCTGCATCTGATATAGCAATTAGTTCTGTATTGGTGAGCAAAGAATCTGATGGATCACATAAGCTCATTTATTACATCAGCAAAGTTCTTCATGATGCTGAAATAAGATATCCAAAACTTCAGAAGATTGTTTATACCTTGGTAATATCAGCAAAATGCCTCAGGCCATATTTTCAATCTCATCATATTATTATATTGACCGATCAACCTCTAAGGACTATTCTGCAATGTCCTGATACTTTTGGTTGGATGGAAAAATGAGCAATCAAATTAAGTGAATATGATATTATCTATCAGCCTCGATCCGCGATAAAGGCCTAAGTATCGGCTGATTTCATAGCCGAATGTACTTGGAGTGACAATGAAAAGGAAACTCAACCATCTGATAAAATGGAAAAGATCGATGTACCTTGGATATTACATGTAGATGTAGCTTCAAATTCTTCTGGTTGCGGGGCTGGATTGATCTTATCCAGTCTAAATGGGGATATCCCAGAATATGCACTCCGATTTTCTTTCAAAGTTTTTAATAATCAAGCTGAATATGAAGCTCTCTTGGCTGGTTTAAGAATTGCAAAGGACTTAAGTGTCCGAAGGTTAAAGCTATTATCTGATTCATAATTAATCGTCAACTAAGTAAAGAAAGATTTTGAAGTTCGTGACACCACTTTAGCTTTGTATCTGAAGAAAGTTCGAGAGCTTGGAGCTTTATTTGATTCTTGGGACATCAGTCACGTCCCTAGAACTGAAAATTCTCGAGCCGATTCATTATCTAGATTGGCTACTTCTATACCTGATCTAATGGGTCGAACTTTTGTGAAAAATCTGGAGACTCCAAGTATTTTGGTAAGTGAAAAAGAAAAGGTTCTTCAAATAGAATCGAAAATGGGTTGGATGAATCCGATAATTAGATATCTGACCGAAGGGGTATTGCCTGAAGATAATGTAGAAGCCAAACAACTTCGAAAGATTGCTTCTCAATATATTATCTTAGATGGTTTATTATATAAAAAATTATTTTCTCAGCTACTATTGAAGTGTTTATCTCCTTCAAATACCGATTACGCTCTTAGAGAAGTGCATGAAGGAATATGTGGTGATCATTTGGGAGGAAGGTCATTAGCTTATAAAATCATAAGGCAAGGATATTACTAGCCAACTATACAGAAGGATGCTACATATTTTGTAAGAAAATGTGATTCTTGTTAAAGGTATGCAAATATACAAAGACGTCCTGCCAGTCAGGTAACACAGCTAACGACTCCTTGGCCATTTGCTCAATGGGGAATGGATATACTTGGTCTGTTTCCTCCAGCTTCTGGATAATGAAAGTTTTTGATTGTTGCCATTGATTATTTTACCAAATGGGTAGAAGCCGAGCCTTTAGCTCTAATTACTGAAGCAAAAGTTGAAATGTTCATCAAAAACTTTATCATATATAGGTTCAGAATTCCTCATGCTATCATTACCGATAATGGAAGGCAGTTTGATAATCAGAAATTTATGAATTTCTGTGCTCAATATAATATTCTTCACAAACTGACATTCCTTGGACATCCGCAAGCTAATGGGGAAGCTGAGATAACTAATCAGACAATTCTTCATGGATTGAAGACCCGATTGAATGAAGCCAAAGGATCTTGGGCTGATGAACTCAATTCTGTTTTATGGGCTTATCGGACGACTCCCTAATCTACGATGGGAGAATCTCCATTCAACCTTGCTTATGAGAGTGAAGCTATGTTACCTATAGAAATTGTTCTTCATTCTAGAAGAACTGACTGCTTTGAAGATTTGAATAATGCTGATCAAAGGAGAATTGACCTGGATCTGCTTGAAAATTCTAGATTACAGGCAAAATTGAAAATGACAGCATATCAACAAAGAGTGGCATGATATTATAATTCAAGAGTCAAGGCTCGAATCTTTTAGATTGGAGACCTTGTCCTGCATCGAACAACAATATCTCGACCAACTGATCAGGATAAACTAGCTCCAAATTGGAAAGGTCCTTATCATATCACTAAAATTGTACAACCTGGGACCTATCGACTTGAAAGTCTGGATGGTTATCCAATGGCTAGGCCATGGAATATAGAAAATCTTCGAAAATACTATCAATAAAGATTTTTCCTCTCTTCTATTTCTTCCTTATAAAAAAAGTATGAAGTTGATTCACTCTAAAAAAAAAGAGAAGAGAGAGAGAGAAAAAGAGGTTGGCCTGATAAGCTGACCATAACTCGATAAATAGAGTTGGTCTGACCCACCATCTTGTCGGTGATTAGAAAAACTGATTAAATGAAGGTTGGCCTGATAAACTGACCATAATCCGACAAAGAGAGTTAGTCTGACCCACCATCTCGTCGGTGATCAGAAAAACTGATCAAACAAAGGTTGGCCTGATAAGCTGACCATAATTCGATAAAAGGAGTTGGTCTGATCTACTAACTCATCAACATATTGATATTGGAAGTAACTGACAGGTTAGAAGGTTGATCTGATAAGTCGACCATGAAACAAATAATAAGAGCTAGTTTAATTCACCACTCTATTGATGTTATTACCTTCAAGTATTAGAAATGTTGGAAAGATAGTCTGATGTATTAAACAGTTGGCTTAATATGCTGATTGTGTAACATTAGACAGAGAAAAAAGGATTTCATAGATGTTCTGTTTAAAAAAATAATAAAAAAATAAAAATGAACATTGATGAAAGTTCATGATTACAAACTAGTCAATTTTTCCTGATTGACTTGGTTACAGGTAGTTTTCTCTTGCACGGATGTTGGCTTCTTTATCTCTTCTTCTTCCACGATATCCTCTATAGAGATGGAAGAAATATCAAGGTCAAGGTATAACTTTTTGACCTTGTCGACACGATCTTCAAAGCTGAATTTATAGCCTTTTGCCCCTGCTTCGTCTATCTCATTATCAAATGTTTTAGAATTTTTGAATTCTTCAACCGCAAGATGGCTCCGATGAATTGCTGAAGCAGTTTCTTGTTTACTTTGTTCCAATTTTTGCTCAAGAGAAGCTATTCTCTCTTCCATTTCAGACTTTTGGCTCATTACGTCTTTATGTGCTTGAGTTTTCTCTTCTATTGCTTTATCTGCCTGTCAAAGTATTTTCCTTCTTTGTTCTGCATCGGCCAAAAGATCCATATCATGTTTTTTAATTATTCTTAATTGATTCTTCAATGACAAGATCATTGCAGTTGATCGGACAACTCTTGATTCTACTATTTTTCGATTAGCATCAGCCTTGTCTTTTTCTTTCTTGGCCAATGCTAACTGGTTGTGAAGATCTGCCTAAAGGTCAGTTGATTGATGCCAGTTTTCTTCAATCATGAAAATATCATTGATAAACTTGACAAAAGGGTCAGAATTAGAACAAGAATACACATTTTTGTGAAGGAAGAAATGGTACTCACCTTCATTATGCCTGGATAAATGGAGGAGAGAATTTCTTTTACTCCGTGCTTTACTGTCTCCCAGTCTTTCCAAAGGATGGCTGATTGCAATATAGTTTTCGCTAGTTTCGGATTGTCGAAACTAGTGTCTGCAATGAGCATTTGAACGCCTTTATATTCATTTGGATTGGATGACTCTTCCATAGGAGCTTTACCTTTTTCTGTTGAAGTATGTTTAACGGATGGGTCACATTCTTGTTCTTTTGAAAGAGGAACGGATGGTTCTTGTCTCTCTTCTTCAGATGAAGATGCAATATATTAAGGAGATTCTAGCTTATTAGAAGTGCTTCTTGACAAGCGGCTTCTTCTCACACATGATCTTTTTTCTCTGAATCGTATATGTCTGGCTTTCCTCTTGAGTGTTTGATGAAGTTTCTTACCAATAGATTCCATCTCTCAGATACGATGAAGATTTCTTTTCGGAAGTATTCCTTGGAACAAAGAGTTTCAAAGGAGAAGAAACTCAAAATACTTGAGACAAAATTGGCTCAAGACTCGGGCCTGAAATCTCTTTATATAGAGAGCATCAATGATCATGATTTATGGTCCAAATTCTAAGATATCTTGAGATCTTGACACGTTTATGACCCTAATTTGGTGGGAGTCCATATGCCATTTCTGATTTTCAGAAAGTCAGTTATAAAAAATATATATATGGTATTTGATTTGAATTTGAATTCAAATCATAAATAGTTTCTGAAATACTGACAAATGCGGTTATATGACCTACCGAACAACTGCTCTTCCAATAAGAAGATGACACTTAGTTAAGCTAATATGGTGACTTATTAAATTTCATCTTGAGAAGTTTCTTATAAAAGATCATTCTTCTTAAAATATAAGAAGAAGGGAAACGATATTTGATAAATCCGATTGAAAAATTGGACTATTTATGATTAATTTAGGGGTTTGACTGATTTAAAGATCAGCTCTCCTAGATGGTCAATAAGTGTTGATTTCTTCTTTAGGAGAAATTGGAGATTATATTTTTCGATCAACTTATCCTGTTAAAGATCTCTGTTTGTTGAACTTGTTTGAAATTGATTTGATTAGATTTTTTCGAATGTTAATCGGTGTTTATAATTCAATAATATTGAATAATCATTTATTTTATTTGAATAACCTCATGATTAAATTAGTCATTCTCAAAAATTTTCTTGTATGATTCGATGATTCCATACTTAGAAATTTTTTCATTTATAAAGATTCAAGCTCTTTGATTTTTATTGAAATAATCCATCATATCTTCTTTCTTTAAAAAAAAAAAAGGAAAAGAAAGGTATTTGCCTTATTCGAAATCCAATAGACATTGTTAAAAGAAAAGATTTGTCATTCCATGTTAAAAGCAAAATGGGTTCCTACATCATTCATACAGATTGGTCGTTTACATTCTTTTCAATTACATTTTCTTTTGTTTCAACTTGACTTACAGTAGGAACTATTGCTATTTCTTCTTGAATCTGAGAGCTTAGTGCTGGCTCTTCAGTTTGGTCTTTGACTGGTTTTCTGACCTGATCTTCTTCGTCATAATCCTCTTCATCGGAATCTTCCTTTATTTTGGAAGTATCTAGATCAGGATAAAATTTTTTCACTTTGTTTAAACTGTCGGTGCGGCCATGGTTGTAGCTCTCAACCCCTACTTCATGAAGCTTGTCATCAAAAGCTTTTGATTGAACATATTTCTTTATAGCTTCGTTAATAGCTTTTTCGACAGCTTGTTTTGCTTCTTTCTTTGCTATCAAAATCTTTTCTTCAGCTGCTAAAATTTTTTCTTCAGCTCTTTCTAGTTTGACGGCTGCTAATCGAAGTTTCTTTTTCTTCTTCTTCAGTTTTGATTCCATAGTGCTTATCTTTGATCGGGCCTTTTTAAGCTCTGCTTCTAGAGCTAATGTCTCGGTTGCTTTTTCTTCTAATTTCTTTTCCATAGCATTTTTCAGTTCTTCAGCAACCTCTTTCTTCGCCTTTGCCATATTTACTTCGTTGCACATGGCTTGGCAAAATTGGTCGAAGTTTTTTAAACCTCATCCATGATGGTGATTCCATGAATGAGCTGTATATTTCCAGGTTAAATTGATCATATTTGATATTAAGAAAAAGATGATCAACTATTTAATTGTTTGAAGTACAATTTAGTTCTCATACCTTCAATATTGTTGGATGGAGCGATAGAATTGTATCATCGATTTGCTGGGACTTGATAATTTCCCAGTCTTTCGGAATGATGTTGGATCTTAAAATGTGACGAGCTAGTATTGGATCATTCAGGCCTAACTCGTCAGCATAAACACGGAAATCAACTATGACATCTCCAGTTGGCAATCTTTCTTCTTCTGGTAGTCTTTCTTCTTCCTCCATCATTGGGGCTTTCCCTCTGTTGGCTTGGTCAGTAGAAAATGATGATGGACCCGCTTCGGAAGCTCCGATTGATTATTTTTCTTGCATTGGAGGTTGAAGGGATCTTGACAAAGGCACTTCATCATCCTCCGATACACTAGCTATTAGTATCAGAGATGCAGGATCTATTGAAACAGCCGAAACTATTGAAGGGGTCGGCTTTATCTTCTTTATTTTCTTGGTTATTCTTTCTTCTTGGTCAGATGGGGTGCCTGCTTCTCTTCTTTTCTTCGATAGCTTTCGAAGTTTATGAACATCCACCATGACCGATGTTCTACAATAGCGAAAAAGTAGGATGTTAGAATCAATCATCAACAAACAATTGAAAATGTAACATCAGCAATAAAGATACCTAAAGTGGGCTTGGGACTGATTTCAGTCGAATATAATCCTCTTTCATCGAGAAGCTCTTTTATCGAGGGAATCTCCATTCCCATAAGCTTCTCATAATCTTCTTTGTCGGCTATTAGGATCTTTTTGCCATCATTGGGAGTTAGTCGGGGTTCCCTATGGCTAATGATGAAATCCCAAGGGATTCTAGAAACAATGTAGAAGAAGCAAGGCTCCAGCCATGAATGGTCGAAGGAAGCCCAAGGATAAATCTTTGACCATGGCGTGGATTGATTACCCACCACCCATAGCCTTGAAAATCTCGTTTTAGTACAAACAAAGCAGTAAAAAGGAAAGTTTTGCGGGTTATATCTGCATCCTTGCAGAGGATCAAGAAAGCACAGATTATTCGGATGCTATTGGGTATTAGTTGGGCTGGTAATACACGATATAGCCTAAAGATCGTAAGAAATGGATTGGAAATCTAAGTCTGGCTCTTAAGTGTTCTTCATAAATTGTCAAATTACTGGGTAGAGGTCGGTCTATTTGCTCTTTAGAGTTTGGAAGAACTACAGCATAATCATCAGAAATGTTATAATACTTCTTCAATGCTAAAATTCGATGTTCTTTAAGGAGGACCTAACGTCACATATCTTTACTGATTCGGCTAGTTTTTTCTTCTTCTGAGAAGTGGATTCTTTAGGATTATCAGTACGACTAACTTCTAAGATTCTAGCCATAAAGAAAGGAAGGAGCAAAGGAAGATTAACTTAAAAAGAAGGTAAAGAAGAAAGGAGGCCGACCTGAAAGGTTTCTTTTGCTCCTAAGGTAAAGAAACTGAAATGATGGAAAACCTATTTTCCTGGAGAAGATGGTATTTATATACTGTCTTTCGATGGTTTAAATTTTTTCTTGAATAACGGGATTAAGTCAAATCATACCACCTGTCCGTAATATCTGGCAAAAAGATATAGTTTTTCGAAGAGTTGAAATGACTATTCGTAATCCAACAGCAACGTGCTGCTAATGGGATGTTCGCATTTACTCTATGATGGAGATCTTTCGGCCTATTATGAATTTCAAAAATTGTAATGATGGTGGTAGGATATGGCTGTTTGTTTTTGTAACCGCTTCCCCTATTAGAGATTGACACGTCATTGAAGCGTGCTGCCCAAGAATAGAAATTCTGATAGTTTTTGATATACAATTAATGAATTCAGAAACTAGGAGGACTAGTGTTAGGATACGACATATTTGGTCTACTTATATTGATCTGGTGGGGGTTGAATCAGGTCAATCAACACCCAAGAGGCATAAGGCCGATCAACGTCCAAGAGGCGTAAAGTCGATCAATGCCCAAGAGGTGTAAAGATAATTGATGCCCAAGAGGTATAAGGTCGATCAACGCACAAGAGTCATAAGGCTAATCAACGTCCAAGAGGCATAAAGTCGATCAACGCCCAAGATGCGTAAGGCTGATGAATGCCCAAGAGGTATAAAGTCGATCAACGCCCAAGAGGCGTAAAGATGATCGATGCCCAAGAGGCATAAGGCCAATCAACGTCCAAGAGGCATAAGACCGATCAACGCCCAAGAGGCATAAAGTTGATCAACACCCAAGAGGTGTAAGGCTGATCAATGCCCAAGAGACGTAAAGTCGACCAATGCCCAAGAGGCGTAAAGATGATCGATGCCTAAGAGGCATAAAGCTGATCAATGCCTAAGAGGCATAAAGATGATCGATGCCCAAGAGGCATAAGGCCAATCAATGCCCAAGAGGTGTAAAGATGATCAATGCCCGAAAGGCATAAAACTGATCAATGTCCAATAGGTGTAAGGCTGATCAATGTTCAAGTGATGCGAGGTTGTTCAACATCCGAAAAATAGCTGATCAACTATGGATAATGCTTGTTCCACGTGCTGATGTCTTAACAAACTAACCATTTACAGCTGGAGTTGGCTGGAATCGGTTAAGTTTGAGGTCTATAAATACCAGTGAGTGCGACGGGGAGAGGGGATTTTTTTTCGAAATACCTTTCATTCGATTTTTCTTCAGACCTTATCTATCTAGTCTGGACTGCATTGACGAGTTTGAGGACGGAAGCATTTCAACACACAGAGCCTTCAAGAAGATGATGAAAAGCTAGACTAACTAGCTCAACCTAATTCTCTTTGATCCAATTCGAGCTCAAGCATCGTTGTAATCTGTCTCGATACAACAATTATAATCGCAATTATTTATCCCACATTAGACGGTTTTAATTCTTTCAATAATAAATAATGACTATTACGGGGAAATATGTTTAGAGCCTCAAATCTAGAGCAGTGATATATCTTTTTGCTGGGCTAACGCATTAATTAAGCTGAGACATAGTGGCTGAGGCATCATCATACAAATCTCAGATTAGGTTGGTTAACCTATATGCAAAACTATGATCTTTTAATATCGAGGTACCAAGTTTTACTTGAGCCTTATCATCCACGTGGCTTGCTCCAACATCTCTATTAATGGCCTTCAAACATATATAGCAACCATGCAGAAGAGGTCAAAGTTAATAAATATCCCCTCGAGAAAAGAATATAAAGACTAAAATCACGTGCCTCCTATCACCAATGTTGGCCTCCTCTCACACATATAGCCCGGAATGCTTAAAGCACCGTCTCAATTTTTCAGCCCGGTAAGATCCGCCAGGTTGATAAACCAAACCCGGAGCGGTAGGCCGCTCAGTTTTAGAGGAGGTGTAATTCAATGGCATCCGACCTGATAGAGTCCTTAATAAAAGGTAACAGATATAAATGAAGCCCTTTATCTTCATTTCGTATATCACAATAACAAGGAGACCCCCCTCGTCTTACATAGATTTCTCAAGATAATAGGCCAGGGGAAAAATAGCAAATATTTCGACTTTTTTCTTTAAGAAACCAGCGTACAGATGATTCGGGCGTAAACTTCAAAATAGAAGATAAACAAAAGAATATATAACACTGAATTTTTATCGCATCCAAGTCTGTGATTGCATTGAGACAGTGGAAGCTTAGGAACTAAAGGCTACAAGTAATATGGTTCAGTTTATAACTCATTTCGTGATGACTTCAAGACGGTGGGCACTTGACAGTTTCGCTGGTGGAACAAGAAGGGCCGGATTGAGACAGGGATTGGAACGTGAACCAACTCTTGCAAGCTGCTCCATCCTGAGAAGCCTTGCTGCTGTGGCCGGTTGGGAAGACAGAAGGCAGAAGACGGATAGAATGGTCAACGTAACCAAGAGGTTTCTCTTGATAGAAGTCATGGACATTAATTCCTAATATGAAGCTGAGCTTTTCTCTGTTAATTTTTTCTTTTCTACTTTGGAACCCAGAGGTGGCAATTAGGTATCGGATTTGGCTGGTTGATGGAAGGAAGAGTGGCAAAGGGTGCTATATGTATGGTTTCCTTTACGTGTGTTTTGGGAGGAGATTTGAATGAAAGAAAGACTCGACGGGTGTTGATTCCAGGTTCAAACTTATTAGCGTGGTAAACGGGCGGTACTTTGAATTCAAGTCGTTATAGCGTTTGTTAGGAATGCTTGAAAGCAGTTATTAGTAAGGGGCGGCAGGTGGAGTTCATGGCCAGTTCAAATACGTAAGTGGCCGTTTGGTTGCTCGCAAATGCCATTGCATCTTCTTCTTAGCTATTTCTTGAGAACGTTCATCGAATAAATGTATATAAAAACGATTAGTCGGAAAGTTGTGTACAAGGCATCTTATGTATTATTTAATATATTTTAATTTTGTATGTCGGTTACATTTGATGTATTGTCGAGCAATTCTGAAAGATAATATGAATTACCAATAATATAGATTACCAGCAATATAGATTATAAGTAATGTGGATTTTATATTTGGTACATGCCAGTAATGTTGCATAATATAAAATTAAAATTTCAAAATACCCCTAAATTAAATATATATTTTAATTATAAAATATACTTTTTATATTTTATCTATTTATTAAAAATATAATTTTTTAATATTTTTATATTACAAAATATATAAAATATAAAATATTTTATATTTTTATATTAAAAAAAAAAACAAAAATTATTTTTTATACTAAATAAACTTAATATAAAAAATTTATATATTAAATAGATAATATATTTAATATTTTATTTAAATATATTATATAATATAATAAATTTATATATTACATTATTAAATTTAATATAATATATTTATATTATTTACAAATATATATAAATATATTTAATATAAATATATATATTATATTATATATTATAATATATAATATAATGTAATATATAATATATAAATATATATTATATTATGTCATATTATTTTAATATTATAATATTAGAAAATAAAATAAATTATATTATATTATTATATTATATTATATTATATTATATATTATAATATGAAAAAAGGAAGAAGAAAAGAATAATATTATCTGAAAGATTACTTGGAAGGTGGTAATCTGGATTACCACCTCTTCCAGAGGTAATTCATATTGTCTCTTAAAAGGTAATTTAGATTGTCTCTTAGGTTACATTTGATAGTAGATAATCCATCCAAATTGCTAGTAATTTAATAGGATCCCACTAAATTACTATGTTAGATATATTTTTATGGATGGTAATATATCCTGTCTGATAATCTAGATTGCTTCTCAAGAAGTAATCTGGATTACCTCTAGGTCAGATAATATTTTGAACAATATTATCCTCTCATTTTTTATTCATCTTATATTATAATATAATATAAATTATATTATATTTTCATCTTTGGATAGAGGTCATATTTGATGCCATGGAGTTTCCCAGTTTCTTTCCTCTCCCTCGCACCCCGCTCCACTTTCTCTCCTCTCTTCTTCCTTCCTCTCTTAGCCCTCTCTTCGCCTTTCGCTCTCTCCTCTTCTCTCTCATAACTAAGCTAAAACTAGATTGGGAAGCCCATGTTTAGTTAGAAAGAAAGAAAAATGTAAGGGGTCACATGATAGCCATGTGATCTCCTTCCATTCTCACCCAAACACATAACCTTCTTCTAAACCAACCAACAAGAGTATTGTTAATTTTTTCTATATGAAGTTATCTCATATGACTATCATGTATGCATGGATTCTAATGGAGATAGATGGTTAGATCACATGGCAACAAAAACCTAAGTTTCGTAGTCTAAGTGCAAAATTAGAACTTTCTGGGATGTAGTGCAAAACATGAAAAGTAAATGGGTATTGCTAATAATTTACCCATATTATTATTATTGCATTCATATAGCATGATTTAGCATACAAGAATTAGAACATTTAGAACATTTAAAGGTAATTTAGATATATTCCATTAATGAAAGATAAAATAAGAGAAATTACATTACATTGAGTTGAGGGATCTTCGAATCTAATTTGAAGTCAAAAGATTGGAGAGACAGATTTTCATCTTAATGGAAAAAGAAGTATTTAAATAAGTCTCTTACATTCATTCTCTAAGAAAAACTACAAGGAAAGAAAAAGATCATGAGCTGCCAAGGTGAAGTCCTCTAAGGCAGTTAAGGAATACCTAGCTTCAGACTAACACTGAATTGTTTTGGTGGATTTTGGATCTGATTTGTACTTGCAAGGCCTTGCCAATTGCCGGGCTAAGTGGAGGGGATCTTATCCAAACTCAATCTTAGTGCCCTTGCAACAATCTTAAGGATGCCCCTCCAGTTGAGGATGTTCTGTTTGTCATTGTTGATGCCTTGCTAGTAGACAATGCCACCCCACTTGCTGATGTGTAGGCCTTTGTTGCCTTTCTTATTTTTATTTTAATCATCGTCTTTTGTGCTTGGTTTGTTCAAGCACATTTTGTAATCGGCAAGGTGATCTTTTGCAAACATTTTCTTTATATTATGAAAGAAAACATTTCCTTCAAGTGTTTGTGTTCGGCAAGGCCTTTAATTTTCTTTAGATCAGGGTCCTAGCCATTCCTAGGTTGTCTATTTTCATGGTAGATTGGTAATTGCCAAATATGAATATCTAGTAGCTTTAAGTAGAATGCCAAGTTGCATGAAACCCTTGAACAAAAGAAGGGAAGGTAATTTTATTAAATATAACATTTGAAATACAAGTCACATTACCAATAATTGGCTCATAGGTTTTATGAATTCCTAGTCCTTGGCATCGAGGTGCCATCCAAATACCCAAGTTAATATGTTTCAAGATATACAACCTCATCTATTTGATAAGACCCTTTTTAATTCCGCAATAGCTTTCCATATTCTCTGGGTTGGGATACCTTGGCCCTTTGAAAGATAAGGTTACAAGCTTGGAATATTTTCCCTTTAACATGAGAATTATAGTACCAAGCCTTCTAAACTTTTGACTCGGTAATCTGAGCTAGCAACTCAACCTTTGTCTACTTTATGAAGTAGTTGATAGTGACAAGCAGCAACTTTCTCTATCCTAACACTAGGAAAAATGGTCTGAGGATATCCATTACCTATTAGACAAAGGGCCATAGAGCACTGATTAGCATCATAGATGCTACAAGCCAATGCTAAATATTTGCAATATATTAGCATTGGTCATATTTCTGGATGAGGTGGGTTGCATCCTATTGTAAGGTTAGGCAATACTAACCCTACTAGAATATGATGTAGGTTGGCAACTTGCTCATAAATGACTGCTATAGATGCCTTTGTGAAGCTTCCAAAGTGTATAATTGTCCTCTATTGGGCACAAGCATTTAAGGAGGGGTAAGAAGAAGGACCTCTTGTATAGTATGCCATCATAAAGAATGAAGTGCGGGACTTGACACTTTAGGTTTTGAGTTTTTATTTTGGTTAACAAAAAATATTCTATTGCAAAATATTTAATGTTGATCCCAGAATTGATTTTGATGATGCCAAAATTGTTTGAGTATAAATTATTGATTACTAATATTGCTTGTGAAAATAATTTTAGGAATTCTTATAATGCTCAATGGTCAATCTCATTTAAGAAGAAATCCACTCTAAATGAGAACCTTAAATGATTCTTAAAGTAAATTTTCAAGTAATGGAAGCAAAAAAATAGTGTTAGAAAATTTAAAGAACTTCAAATAAATTTAGGAGAAAGCAAGTCTAGACTAGAAAGATTTCTTAACAAGTCTATCTATTTAAAAATCAATTTTAAGAAGGCAAGTCTAGCCTAGAAAGTGTTGAAACAAAGAAAGCTATT
Organism: Areca catechu; assembly: GCA_021397845.1. Taxonomy (NCBI): domain Eukaryota; kingdom Viridiplantae; phylum Streptophyta; class Magnoliopsida; order Arecales; family Arecaceae; genus Areca; species Areca catechu. Next base: position 25,110,335 of record CM038042.1, on the reverse strand, counting down.
GAAAAATAAAGAAAAATACTTCTGGCACATATTTGGCATGGCTTTGAGTTGATCGAGATAGAAGCTTAACTGGATTAGTCTTAGTTCAAAGAAAGAGAAAAAGGTGCAAAATCAAGAAACTTTTTTAGCTGACCAAGTGTTCAGGTGAGCTGACTAAGATAAGAAGATTGCTTACTTACACTTTTGGATACCTAGTTCAATCTCATACTCAAGATGAAGACAGAAAAGTGAAGAATTTAAACATCTTCCTAAGCCAACAAAAATTTTAAGTTAGCCAACCAAATAGAAAGATAGCCAACTTAGAGAATTGGTTGGTCGATTCAGTCTCAAAGACAAAGGAAAGTAGAAAGTAGTGAAAAATTAAGCAACCTCTGAGCTGATATAGAAAAACAAGTTAGCAAACTAAGCAATGAAATAGCCAACTAAGAAGATATCTTAGCTGACCTAGTCTCTGGCAAATAGAAAAGATAGAAAGTAGAAAAATGAGCACCCATTCCTAAGCTGACTTAGAGTTTTACATAGCTAACCTAGAGCTTCATCTTAGTCGACTAAGATTTTGGATGAGCCAACTCATAGAAATTAATGGCATAATGGCTAGTTTTCTAAACTATTTCTAATGGTCATATTTTGGACCCAAACATCTATTTGTGAACTTTCAATGTCTAGTTGTAGTCATTTTTGAGATTATAAATGAAGTAAAATTCATTTGGTAATAGATGTTAGTGTTTTATCAATATAATATTCAAGCTAATAAGCAAAAAATTAAGTAAAATTGTAAAGAGAGAGAAAGATACTAAAAGTGCATTCAATTCTTACCTTCCCATATCCACTTTGTTCAAGTGAGAGAATTTGTGCATTCAATAGAACCAACAATGATGTGAGCAAAGTATTTGAGCCTTCAATTATTTCTCTCTAGGTATTCAAGAAAGAAGCTAAAGCATTCAAGAGCTCAACCACTTTGACTCCTTCATAAGTTTAAAGATTTTGTCTTTTGTGCTTTAAATTCTATATCTCACTTATATTTATTTAGACAAGTTTCTTTGAAGAAGAAACTTGGCCTTTGAGTGTTGGTTAAGCCCTAAATTGGATGTTAATGTAAGGTTCTTATTGGTGAGTCTATGAAAACTAACTAGTTGTCAGATTTTGGTTGTGAACTAAGAAACCCAACTGGATTGGATTGTGAACCTAAAAAAATAATTAGATTGTAATGTTGAGGGATTATAGTTGAAATTCTTGAGTGGTTTTACTAGGAGAGTGGATGCAGGTACTAAGTTCATCACCAAACCACTATAAATTGTTAGTTTATGATTATTTGCTTAACTTTAATTTTATCATTATCCTACTCATTTTATTTCTACATATCACCACATAAATGCTTTTGAAATTATTTTTGGGAACAAGTTTCATATCAAAAAGCTTTAGAAACCTAATTCACCCCCCTTGGGTCACTATCTCACAATAATATTTAGTTATCGGGTCCATTTTTGTCATGCCTTGAATCTAGTACCTGGGTTGACCATGCAATACAATTGCATGAACCTTAAAACATCATCCTTGGGATCATGCCAGGCCTAAAATGAACATAATTCTCAAATATCTCTAGAAACTCAATAATAAATGGCCATATATATGAACTAAATAAATTCATCATAGTCAAGTGATCAACTCATTCAATTATAACTAATCTAATGTTTATTGGTATCAGAAATTAAACTAACTAATCAACAGTCTTGCACTTGAACTTTATGCCCAATCGACTCATGCTATGCATCTGGTAACTTTGAAAGGAAAAGAGAAGTGAGGGGGTGAGCTTTATAGCCTAGTAAGAATCCCTGTACACTCACACCAATAATATATGATTTGAAAATAATAAATGAACATTAATAAAGAAAAGCCATACACCATAAATTCTAATGTCATGTATCCAAAATAACTCAATAGTTACCATGATACGTCTCATGCATTATATATCACAAAACCATGTCTCATTATTATGATTCGGATTGATCAATAAATATCTCCAGGATTTTGGACTAATCACGATCATACTTTAGCTCATGAAAGGCAAACTCAAGTACCACACTTCTATCCATAATAGGACTATTTTTAGTATCATATCTTGTTCATGTTAGGCTATTCGCAATGCTATGTTCCTGCCCATGGCAGGCTATTCTCAATGCCACATTGCTATTGATGGTGGGCTATCTATAGTATCATGTTCCTATTCATAGCTAGTTATTCTCAGCACCATATTCCAACCCATGATGAGGCTATTCTCAATTTTTTGTAGCTAGTCCAAACTTTCTTTTCTTAATTTTAATCTATCAAATCTAAAACATGTCAAAAAAAATACTATATCAAATTATTTTTTTCAGTAGTTGGTATTAAACCGAAACCATCTAAAAAAATGCTATCAATAATTAACATAACATATTGATAAACATGTAAACTACGACACTCGAAGAACCCAATTTTTTATTAATTAATCTTTATTAGTTGGAACTTGATGCCTTTTAGTCTCTTTTGTAGGTAATTGAAAGATTGGATTTAATTTGGCTCAGACTCAAGTAAACTAAACAACTAATTTAAGGGATTCATAATTAAGGAAGCAAATCCAAAGGCTCGGGAGCAAGACACCCCAAACAAGGGCCATCTCCATTCATGAGGATCCAGGAGACTCCAATCAAGGACTAGGAAGCAACCTATTCAACATCCAAAGGCCAAGATTCCAGGCACCTTAACTCACATGGATGAATAAAAAAAGATAGGCTTTCTCATGGATCCAGGAAAAGGTAGTATTGCAATCAAGGACTAAGAGCATTCAAGGAATATCTCATGGTTAGGATCTCAAGGCATCTCTTCACGTGGATTCAAGAGCTTATCAAGGACCAGGAAACCATCCCACAAGATCCATGGACTAGATTTATGCCGCCCCCTTGTCTTTCTATTCCATAATTGGTGCCCCACTCTATCCAAGAAAGCCTAACATGCCTCTTCTCTCTCTTCTACTCTCATACACTCTCTCTCATTAGTCCCACATAGGAAAAATATAAAAACCTCCACCCCATAGCACCTATAAAAAAGCCCCCATATCTCAACCTAAGGATCATCCAATAATCAAGCCTCCATGCCACAAAGCAGGATTGTCACCCCTCTTCCTTTCTTCCACCCATATCTCCTTCCCTCACACCTTTCTCCTCCTCTCCTCAGTCCCCTTCCATCTTCCACACGCCTCCACCTTTTCTCTTCTCACCTCCACCTATTCATCCAAAGAAGGGGTGGTTAGATCTGAAGTTCAGAGGAGTGGCAGCTAAGGAGATCTCTTCAAAGTCAAGAGATGAAGAAGGTTTTAGCAAATAAAACCTATCTCATGATTGGCTAGACTCCTCGATCTTGGGAAGAAGAAGTCTTGTGCTAAACATACTTGTACTTTTTTTCATTTGTTATTTTATATTTCTTTTCATGCATCAAATCAATATATATCTATTTCTTTTTGTTGGAGAGTATTCTTGTGCATCTTCAATTTAAGTACTAAGTGTTTCATATATCGGATCTATTTTGAACAATCTATGCTTCGTGGAGACATGCCATGATCTAAGGATATGGCTTGTGCTCAACAGAGATAGGTTGTCTCGAAACTTGATCCCTTTTCTTTCACAAGTCTTGTCAGATCCATCTTTGAATAGCCGATACCTAGAGGGATGAGCTGTGATCCAAGGATATGGTTCATGTTCAATAAAGATAACTATATCAAAGTCCTAATCACAAGCTTTCATTGCATCTTAAAGAATACTAGATCTATTTACACAAGTGATAATTACATTATATACATATATATAAATACTAATTTAAAAATTAAGTCATTCTTATTTATTTAAAATTAATATTTCTATATATCTTTTGTAGAAAAAAAGATTATTAATGCAAAGAGCTTAATTTATGGATTCAAATGAGATAAATTGAAGTGAATCATACTTAAAATTAGCTCAAAATCGAAATTTAAAGATTATTAAAGGTTTGCATGAATTTTAAAGTAGACAGTTCATCATGGACCAGCCATTGGGTTTAAAAACGCATGCTTGGTCTACAGTAACCATCGTCATTGGTCCACTCTTAAAGCCATGGACTGTGGATGGATTTCAGCTTGATTCTCTATCAGCCACCGCTGTTTTGCTATCACCTACCTCCGCCCTAGCCACTGGGTGTCCTCCTTGTCACTGGTCATCACCTTTTGAACTCCTTCCACCACCACCAAGTTGCCATCCATCATCCATGGCCACCACCTAGCTCCACCATCTTCGTCCATAAGTTCCACTATGTCCTGCTGCCACACACCATCTCTCCATCATTGCCCCCTTCTCTCAACCCAAAGCTACCATTGAGACCTAGCTCAATGCCACTCATCCATGGCAGTCCCATCGACATCGTCGGTCATCTTTTCACTACCATCCTCTGTTCATCCTATGCCTCCTCCTTGCCACCATGACTCCACACCACCTAGCCTCTCATTGCCACTCATTTTCACCAAACACCACAGTTGTTGCCCCCACTTCTGATATGCTCCTCTGCTTTCCACCATACCCATCTTCTCCTCTACCGCTGGCTATCTTCATTGTTGATGATTTGTCCACCATTGATTGTCACAATCGATAGTGAGGAAGAAGATGACTGAGATTAAGATTCTGGGTTTAATCGAACGGGCAAACAACTATCAAACGACTACAATCCAGTCCAATTTTGATGAAGCTTTGATCGCATAATTCCTAGGCATTTGATCTTAATCTAATGGCCATAAAGCTTTAGTTAGCCAAATGCTAATTGGAGTAGGATTCTAAAGTATATTTCAAATGTGATTTGGTGTACCATCTAACTATTAATTTCTTGTAAAAATAAATCCTAGCTGTTACTATGATCTCTCCCTTTAGTCCCACATTAGAAAAATATAAACACATTTTCTCCTAACTCCTATAAAAAGGTTCCCATACCTTCACCTGGAGGCATCAATCCTGGAATCCCTTTAGAGCCTTGCAAAAAGGGAGAGGAAGGAAAGATCATGCACGGCTAAGAAGTTTTCATCTTTCGGGAGTAGAAGAGATTTTTGGTATTTATATTTTATACTTTTTTTTTATGTAATTAATACTTAATTGTAATATTTACTTTTCATGAATAAAATTATTTTTCATTACTTTAAGTAGTGTTCTTCATGTCTAAACTATAATTAGATTTTAGAATAGCTTATGAATATGTAGAGATGTGTTGTGATCTCAGGATATGGTTCGTACTTAGCAAGATAGGTTATGCACAGAATTTGATTATAAAAAACTTTATTTTTATGATTAGAGACTTTGATAGCTTATGACGATGTAGGAATGGATCAAGCTCCATATCTAGCGAGATAGGCTATACTCGGTGATCAATCATAATTTAATAATTATATATTGAATAGTACTTAATATAATACTAAATACTAAATTAAAATCTAAGATATCTTTCATATTCTTGTTAATATTCTACTTAATTCTCATTCTTAGTTATAAACATATTCCCACTCTTTTATCATTCTAACCTAATTAAAACTCTAACAAAATAATCTTGAAAGTTAACATAACCCTAACTGATCCCTGAGGATAATATCCTGACTCATCCTAACTATAGTTTGAGTAGGTGAAATTATTTTTGACCGTCTATGACAACGATCAACAAGATGGATTTAAAAATCTCAAGATATTTTTTCCACTTGATCAACTTCATATTTTAGTTTAGATTCTACTTTCTTGCATATTCATTGCAAGCCTCTCATATAAACCCTATTTCTTTTACTTTAAATGCAACTCAGTCCAAAATTCTTAAGGACTTCACACTTGGTCTCATCCTATTCTATGGAATAGTAGTTGAACCAGAATACAATCTTTTCACCTTTGGTAAATGGCCTACAACAGCCACTTACCACATATGATATATAAAAATACCATTAACCATATTTGCAATCACAAACAAATATCAGCTACGAGAAATCAAATCATTTAACACAAACATAATCATTCATACTAATGATTATGTCCAAAGATCAAAACTATGCAGTGTATAAGCATATATATGTGCTAGTGATCATGCCCATGAATCTTTATCTTTATTGAAGATAAATTTAACACACTAAATTCTAATCTACATCCTAGTCCACAAACTAGGTGATAGGAAACTTGTTCGGTATTCTTTTGCCTATGAAGTTATTCTTGTACAAAGCCAATCTCAATATTACTATAAAATTATAATATGAAAATTTGTTTGTTTTGACTTTCTACTGACTTTCCAGAGGTTTACCAAATCTTTTAAACCCTTTTTCTCATAAATCCTTAACCTAGGACATGAGAGAGAAGAGAGAAAAAAATAAAATAAAATAAAATAACATTAGAAAGAGAGAGGAGAGGGATGGTTCTCTTTCTATTCTTTTTTTTCTTCTTAAATAAAACATCCTCCCTCCCATCTTTCTTCTAGCCATGATCGTGGAACTTGGACTGGCATCCAATAGCAACTCCTAGTGTTGATGGGGAGATGACCTCGATAGTGACCATGGCTACTGGTGGTTGGCAAAATGAGGGAAAGGATCCAAAAAGTAAACTCAAAATGGGGAATATTAATCTTGCCCAAATCCGACAGCTTGCTGGTTCTAAATGATGGCGATAGGTTTATAAAGAAGGGAGAGCAAGGCTTAGGTCTCATACCTATGTTTGTCATGGGTTGAATGAGGGAAACTAGCTATCTTTCTCTATAAAGTCCTAAGGAAGAAGCTCAAAAATCTTAGAAACTGGCAATGATTTTCCAAGAATCTTGTGATGGAAATCCAAGGGAGAGGACATTGGTATTTATAAATAAGATTTAGAGCCTCTCTAACCCAATTTAGATAGTTGATCACCCCCCTCTTCGATGAAAATCAGGAGAGAAGAATGCTCCCAATTAGAGTCTTCTTCCTCCTCTACACCCACATGCTAATGTTGTGTCCTATTTTTTTTTCATTGGGTTTGGTCATTTCAAGCCAGCTTAAGTGCCCACAAGCTAGGATATTACATTCTCCCTCTTTAAAATAATTTCTTCTTTGAACTTAACATACCTAAATGTTTGAAGAGCCATGGATACTTGATTTTCATTTATACCTTAAGTTTCCAAGCGGCTTCTCTTTCACTATGGTCTCTCCATTATACCTTCATGTAATCCAATGTCATAATACTAGATCCTTCCTATTGACAATCCATATCGAAACATCCTCATAGGTCAGATCTTCATGAAAATGTAATGGCTTGAATTCTACTACATGACTTAGGTCCAGAAGATACTTCCTTAACATCGACACATGAAATATATTATGCATAGTTGATAGAGCTGGTGGTAATGCTAATCAATAGGCTACTTCCCTGACCTTGTCCAAAATTTTAAAAGGAACCACATATCTCAACCTCAATTTCCCATGCATATTGAATCTCATCACACATTTAATGGAAGAAATTCTCAAGAAAACATGGTCACCTACTTGAAATTCCAGCTCTCTTTTTTATTATTATTAGCATAGCTCTTTTGTCTACTCTAAACTATGCAAAATTATTCTCTCATCACTTGTACCTTGTCCGCTAAACTATTTCTAGGTCCAATATATTTTGTTCTCTTATATTGTTCCAATATATATGAGACATGCACTTCTAGCCATACAACACTTCAAAAGGTCCCATCTAGATGCCTGCTTATAACTATTATTGTAGGCAAATTCTACCAATGACAAATGTCTTTTCCAAGAACCTTCCAAGTCCATGACACAAGCTCTTAGCATATCTTCTAAAATCTAGATAGTCCATTCTGATTGTCTATCAGTTTATATGTGGAATGTCATGCTGAAATTTAATTTGGTACTCAAAGCTTTCTAAAGACTCTTCCAAAATTATGAAACAAATCTATTATCCTGGTCTGACACAATAATTACCAGAATCCATGCTTTCTCATGATTTGCTTTGTATACAAGCTTGCCAATCTTTCTAAGAAGAGGCTAACTAGAAAGGGTAAGAAGTGGGCTTTTTGTCAATCGATCAATAATTACTCATACTGCAATATTACCTTGAGGGGTTTTGGGCAAACCCATCAGAAAGATTATAATAATATGCTCCTATTTTTACTAAGGAATCAAGAGGAATTGCAATGGTCTAGTAGGTTTCTGATGCTCAGCTTTTACTTATTAACACACCAAACACTAAGCCACATATTATGCTATATATTTTTTCAAACCATACCACAAAAAGTTTTCTCTTAAATTTGGCACATTTTAGTGCCTCCCAAGTGCATGGTATAAGCCAAATTGCGAGCCTCCTCTAAAACTCATTCTTTAATTCTAAAATTTTAGGGATATATAATTAGCTATCGAACCTTAAAGAACAATCCATATGTACACAAAATTTTGATTGGGCACTAGACTCTATTGCTTCTTTGATCTTCTATAATTTTAAATCCTCCTTTTGAGATGACTTAATTCTTTTAATTAGGGTAGACTATACCATAAGATTAGCAAGTTGAACTTCAAAATTCTATAATTGTATCCCAATCTTAGATCTTTCCAAATCCAATAGAATGTTCTTTTTATATAATAATTAAGGCACCTAACTTAAAAATTTTCTACTCAGCATCAATTACAATATTTGCTTTTCTTAAGTGATAACTGATAGTCAGGTCATAATCCTTTAGTAATTCCAACCATCCTTTCCGCTTCATGTTCAACTCCTTTTAAGTAAAAATGTATTTTAAACTCTTATGATATATGAAAACCTCAATGATAAGACTATTAAATATCCTAATTTAAATATTAAAATAAATATTAACTAATCTATATTTATTAAAAATTGATACTTTTTATTAGATTTTTGTAGAAAAGGAATTTATAGATGGAAAGAGCTCGATTTTTGAAGTTCAATGGTGCAAATCACACTCAAATTAGAGTTCGAACAAGTCCAAAATTCAAGTTTGAAGTTTATTTAAAATGCACATATTTTAAAGCAACTGGTCCATCATGGACGGGTCACTGGGTCTATAGAATGTGGTAAGCTATATCATAAGATTAGCAAGTTGAACTTCAAAATTCTAATCTAAGCAATCTAGGTTATACCATAAAATACTTTAAAATTAAAAATATGATTGAGGGGTTTATATGATATAAAGATATCTTCGGATTTTTAGGTAATCACAAACATAAGTCATGCATATGTTATAATCTAAGTAATCAAAATCCATAATTATTTTAAAATCCTTCAAACTCATCCTTAGTATAGGCTATCTTATCGAGTATGAACCATATCTTGTTAGGATCATGGCCCATCACACAAGTATAGGCTATCCAATGATCAAGTTGAAAAGATCATAACAAGATAAGTAGATGAAAATCCTAAAATCAATTATCTATATTGAGCATGAATCATATTATGCTATGATCATGATTCATCTTACCAAGATAATTAATTGTAGGAGATCAAATAAAAAAAAGTGTAAAAGAAATTTAAAGCTTTATTTAATTGCATAGAATAGAAAGATAAATACAAAACTAAAGTTTGAAAACCTATACTTTTGTATAGATTGCACCTCAATCGAGCATGGCTCTTGGATACATCTTCTTGGAGATTTAAGGCTTTGTCACAGCACATCCTATCTTGAAGAATCTCTTTTCTTTATTTCTCTCCCTCTCTTTTAAAGCCTAAACTAATTACTGGAAGAAAAATAAAATAAAATATTACTGGTAGAATTCATGATGGCTTTCTGGGTTCTTGGGATCCTCCTTTTATAGAGCTTATCTAGGACTTTCTCTCGATCAAATTTGGAGTCGATCTAGCTTAAAATTGGCCAAATATCGCAAGAAGAAATCTTGGCCATCCGATGTGCAATTTGATGGGATGATCGATGCTCCCTTCCTTCTTGGGCAAACGGAGTGCCAACTGGACTCTCACCAAATCCCAGATCTTAGATCTCCGTTTCCACCAGGATTTGGAGAGCTTCCCCCAATTCCATCAGAGTGGATGGACACTGACATGATGTGGTGGTGTGAGGTGGCGTGTAGTGGTAGGGAGACTAATCAACAAGGGAGGATGTTGATGTGGACTTGGTGGCATGATAGGAAGAAGCAGACGGGTGGAGGCAGCGTGAGGTGGTGCAAGGAGTGACGGTGGTGGACGGACGATGGTGAATAAGGGGGCAATGGTGGTGTTCGAATGGAGACAAGAATAAAAAGGGAGAATTGTGAATGATAGTGCTTAGGCGGCCTTTCTCGGCTAGAAACAAGCTCCCGGTATCTCCTCCGGCCATAGGTGGCGATCGAACAGCATCTCCAATGGAATTAGTGCTCGGAAAGGTCGATGGTCCATGAAATAGACTCATGGATAAACAACAATGGCTGCCAGTAGACCAATCTGCATTCTGTAGACCCAACGATTGATTTATGGTGGATCGGCTACTTTAAAAATGTGTGCATTTTTTTAATAAACTTCAAACTTGAGTTCCAGGCATGTTCGAACTCTGATTTGAGCGTTGTTCATGCCATTGGACTCCAAAAATTGATCTATTTCGATCTATGGACTCCTTTTCTACACAACATCTAATAAAAAACATCAATTCTTAATAAATATATATTAGTTAATATTTATTTTAATATTTAAATTAGGATATTTAATATTTTTATTGCTCACCTTCTCAAAAATTTTTCTTGATAATAGTTTTGGGAGGAAAGGTCCAGAACTTAAGAAGATGTCCTAAAACCCATTTGGATTCAAAATCCAAACTAGGATAAACCCAATCAGTGAACAATGACATGAATGGCATGAATAGAAATCTGATTTCTATTCATGTGAATAGAAATCAAAATTCTATTATGTGATTTTTATTTTGCTGCTGCACAAGGTTTTTTTATCAGAATTCCAAACTTAGATATAAAAATTGGGCATGGACATAAAACTTGATTTGGGTCCTAACCACATTAGACTCAAACCCAATCCCCTCCAGAATCCTTATTAAAAATAAGATTAAAATTGGTCCAAAAATCAAATCCTAATCAAATTAAGATTTAAACTAATTTTTCTTTAAAATCTTGGATCACAAATTAATTCAAGTACAATCTCGGAATTAACCCTACAACTAGTGTCCAGTGCTACCTAGACATAGCCAATATTTAATTTGATATGATCTATAAATTAATTCTTAATTAATTAAGACCGTTTTTTTAATCAAGTCACCTACTTCCAAATTGAACAAATAAATCTTAGATCAAGCCTTCTCCTACATTGCTCAACTTATGTACATGACTCCATAGGTTCGACCATTAAGCCAGTAGTATAGGAACTAATTCCTGTATTAATCAAAGTGACCATCCAGCAGTAATACCTAATATCTAAATAGATCGAATAATTGCAAAGCAACATTCAAGAACCTTAGCATATAGTTACCATATGATTTATCTTTTTGATCCTTATGCTAAGAACAACATCAGGGCAAACTATCGAAACCTTAATCAGTCATCCATGCTGTATTTCATCTAATAAATCTTGTGACTGATTACAAAGATTATCCTTGCTAAGGTTTTGCTGAATTGAAATACAATGAAGCATAAACTCTAATGACTTAAAGCAATCAATTCCATCTTGACTCATACACAGACTTCGCAAATACTTGACTATGCCTAGAAACCTTTCATCATTACATTAAAAATATAGATAGTATGGTGCCAAAGTAAGTGACTTGCTTGCAAGTCACCATGGTGATCTTAGGTTGAAGGGACACTTATACCATATCCTTCATTTGTTGCTCTTGATAGTAGAGCACTCCATAGCTGAGTCACATTCAGTAAAAGTATACTCCTGCATTTCACCTGCATGCCATATCAGTGTCTCCATATTTCTTGGTTACGAAGACAACCAACCCATATGGTATACTGATAAATTACATATTTATACATTTATATAAAGTATTTTAAGTAATATTGGTAATAATATCTTCTAAAAATCTTAATTTTATAATTAAACTGGACTTCCTTGCAAAATTAATTTAATTTTAAAAGATATGAGATTAGTGCATATTTATGAAAATTAGATGTTGAAATGACTGATCAATTTGAGCACCAAGATAATTTCATATCTATTACATTTTTAATTAAAAATTTAGTCATTTTTCTTCCTCTTTGGTAGGTATAATTAAATTGGTGGAACCATGAAATTTTGGCAAGACTAATGATTAAAATACTTACCAAATATGATGGCCTTTATTTATTTCAATATGATTTGGATAATTTGGCATGATCTCAAGATGATTTGAAATTCAAAAATTTCAGAAAAAATATTTTCACAAGGAGCTTGCTTATTTCTTTCTATTTAAAGGATCACAGGCAACAAGAGAAGATCATCTTGGAGAGAGGAGCACAGTACAGGTAGAAGGCTTAGCTTTAGATTACCAGTTGGCCTCTAAGAGTGAGGCTTCTTAGAGGAAAAGCTCTGTCTTCTATGCTATCTTTTTATCTATACCAATTTTTAGATCAAGATCCAAAGAAAAAGAAGAAGAGGAACCTTAGTTGCTCCACGAAGTGATAGAAGAAGGCGACATGACATCAACCAACCTTCTAATGAGACTGTGTCAATCAACTTCGGATACTTTGTTACTACTTTCTTAGATTATTTAATTATTTTTCTTAATGCTTTGTAATTAGATTCTTGTTTTAATTTATACAAAGTTTATTTCTATGTAATTTAAATTTAAATTTTTTACTTTTCTTACAAGTAGATACTAAGATCTGATTAGTAAATTAAATGTATCCAAGTTTTAATTTTTATTTTCCTAACTTTAAACTATTTTTATTTTTATTTTTTAAAATCAAAGATTTCAGATTATCATAAGCACTGCCTTTTTTGTGGATTCGACCTGACTCACTAGGTTCTACATAATTTTAATTAATTAGAAGTTGGATAATAAAACTGATAATCATGATGTCCTGATGACAACATTGCAATCCTATCAAGTTTTTGGTGTCATTACCAGAAAAGGAACAAATGCTAATATTTTTGATCTCTTTGATTTTTTGTGAATTTAGTTTACTAATTTTTTTTACAGATCAAAAAAATAAAAAAGAAAAAGGAGAAAGAAAGTTCTATAATTTTGGTGAGATTAACCCTAACCTAGATTATTTTTTTTGTTCGTTGCTTTCAATTAGTTTCTTTCTTGTCATATTAACCATAAAAAAATCTTTTTTTATTTCTTTTCATTAGTCTCCTTTTTTTAAAAAAATCTACCTGGTTTTTTTTATTAGATTTATTTCCTTTTTTATTTCTTTCCTCTTTTTTCAAATAAACATAAAGAGAAAAAATATATTTTTAGTTGCTTTCAATTAGTTTCTTTCTTTTCAAACTAATCTAAAGAGAAAAAAATTCTTTTTTTAATTTTCTTCTTTGTCAAACTAATCTATAAAAAAAAGTTATTTTTATTTACTCTTAGTTTATTTCTTCCTTTTCAAACTAACCTAAAAAGAAAAAAAAATTTCTTTTAAGTTCATTCCTTTTCAAATGAATCTAAAAAAAATCATTTAATCTTTCAAATAACTACCTTAAATACTAGATTTGATTTTTTGCTTTAAATTAGGATATCTAGCTACTTTACTTGCTTAACCAAATTTAGTTTTCTTTTTCTCATATCTAACTAACCAAAAAGAAATTTTTTTTTTTTCTTTCGATTAGTCTCCTTTTTTGAAAATCTAGCTAAATATTTTTATTGGATTTATTTCTTTTTTATTGCTTTCCTCTTTTTCAAATTAACATAAAAAGCAAAAAATATTTTTGTTTGCTTTTAGTTAGTTTCTTTCTTTTCAAACTAACCTAAAAAAAAAAAATCTTTTAAGTTTTTTCTTTTTAAAATTATTCTAAAGAAATACTTAATTTTTTAATTAACTGCCTTATATATTGATATAATTTCTTGCCTTAATATTAGTTGCTTTATATTTCTAGTCTATTTTAGTCTTTTTTTCTTATATCTAATTAATCAAGATTAAAACTTATATTTTATTCCTCTTGCTTAAATTAATATAACCTAAAAAGAAAATAAAAATATCGCATAACACTTAACTAAAATAGAGTAACTAATTAAAATTTAAAAGATTATTACTTGTTTGGAACATCTCTCTATTTTGCATTGCATATTTTCATAAGATATCTTAAGAGCAACAACCTATAAACAATATAAGGTTGGGATTTAATCACCATTCCTTGGTCAAAATAATATAAGGGGGGCCCACCGACTAGTTGATTGGTTCTAGGATGACTAGCTACTTTAATGTTGAGTAGCAATGATTCACTATGTTTGGTTAGCAAGGTATCCTAGCACATGCCCATCAACTCCCTACTCGATCCGACTAGCTAGTTGGATGGTCCAACCCGAACTGCTTTGACACATAGTAAAGTCTATTCTCTTACTTAGGTTCTATAACATTCAAGTAGCCAGCAATCATAGCCAACCTAGCATAAATCATGGTGAACAAAATTCTAACGGATCCTGCTACCATAATGGAAAAATTCTAATGGTAAAGATCCAAGGGGATAGGATCCAGTCACCTCAGCCAAGTTTGTTATACTAGTCCGAGATAGATTCCTTTGCAATAGCATTTTGTTATACAACATAACTAAACAAATAGGTAAGAGGGGCCTTCGACCAGGTATGTTCCAGATGTTCCCACATGCTCTTGCTCACATGCTCACAGGCTCTCAGCTCCAACTGCTACAGCCTCTCATTTTTCATCCACTGACTAGAGCATCAAGTATCCCTATTAGTAACCCTAGTCCAGGAATCTTTTTGCATGTCATTGTGGTAAAGCAACAAGTAGAAGCTTTCCCCATTTCTAGAGAGGATCGTAGTATCCCCACTTCACTACTAGAGATGGAAACAATACTAATACCATAAAAATTTTAATTTTTTCAAGCATACCCTAAAACTTAGGTTTTTATTTCAATATGGACCAACTATCCAGTAGGGGTCTAATACTATTAATGGTGACCATCAAATTACTAATTTACTTCTTATTTTTCAATCAAAAAAATTGCTTAAAAATTATAGATACAAGTTCAAGTCTTCTTGATTTGCATGTACATTCCAAAATCTTGAAACAATTACATTTGGACATATCTACAACTACTTATAAGGTGAAATCCTGTATAATAACCATCACATCTGCTTCTGAGCACTCCATTTCAGTGTCAACAAACACATTCATATATTAAAATACTAACAACAACCCATAACCAAGTTCTTTGTGTAGGTTTTCCCATTTATGAATATGGGGAACTTTGTCTATTCCTTGGTTTTTGTTATCACTTGATAAATAACTGATCAACATGAAAATGAAACCAAATGTGATCACTTTGTTACATAGTCTCTAATACATATCATTGATAAGGTAATAAGGCATGTAATTCTTGAAAATTCCATAAGTGAATCCTTTAGTCAGTAGATTTACAACCATCAACCATATTAACATGTTCCAAAGAAATTATGTTTTATTTTATTTTTTCATGCAAAGTAAAGTATTTAATACCAATGCATTTGCTAATACTTATACTCTTTGTACTATATATTCGAAAATCTTATTATTGAATTATTATCATAGTATATTTTTTATCAGTCCACTAATAAAGTCAATAACTCTAAGTCATATGATAAAACCTCCAAATGGATTTGTAGGAATTGTACTAGTAAGAAAGAGAGCTTAAAAGAAAAGGCTAGCTATTTTAATAGTTTCATGCTTAATTTATAATCTGTAAGAAGATATGCAATGTTATCATGGTTCATTATAACTCAAATAATGCCTATTATTTGCATGTGTTTTCAACATAAGTTCTTATTCTTATTTGTTTTACAAATTCCACTTTTCTCCATTTTCCTATCAAAAGATTTTGGATTGTCCAAAAAATAGTATTATTTTTATTAAGTGAACAATGATTTGAAAAATTATGCCACAATACAAAGTTGTCCATCAATTTATGTTACTTTTATTAAAACAACCATTATATTGTAATTGGTGTGATAGATACTGGCTCTAAGATCAGAGAAGAGGTTAACTGGCTGGAGTCATCATTAGAGTGACTTACAAAAAGGTCCACAACCAGGAGGGGCCTCGATACGGATACTTTGATGCTCAAGTCAGTGATTTAGAATAGATGGATAGTAGTGAGTATGGAAAAGATTGCTTATTGGAGGTCCTTGGGACCTGGAGCCTTTATAGGAGATAGTTGAGCAAAACAGGTGATTCCGAAAATGTCGGGCCATGATTGCACCATTACAGAATTATTTCCATGATCTGCTTTCAAGGATCATGAGGGGGGATGTAGCTTTTGGTAGTGTCGTTAATACTGACAGCTATTCCTATGAAAGGAGGCCATTACTGGTGATAATAGATATGGGATTTAGCCTTTATATGTTCCCCTATGGGGATATTTATCATTTTTGGCCTATCATGCATGGTTGCCATATATGTCAAAAGACCATTAATAGAGGTGTTAGAGTAGGCCATTTGAGTGATAAGGCTCAAGTGGAACCCAGTAGCTCGGTATAAAAAAGATCTTAGTTCTGTATATAAATCAGCCAACCCGATCTGAGACTTATATGAAGATGCCTTAGCTACTATGCCTTAGCTTAATACCTCAGCTCGGCATAAAGATGCCTCAACGACTATAGGTCTAAGGCTCCAAAAATATCTTCCCATAACAGTACCCCCTACTCCCAAGTTTGAGCATGAAAGGGATCAGATAAAGGGAGGATCACTGAATCTATATCCCAGACCTAGAGATGCTCTCTCCCAAGCTAACAAGGTGTTATATCTTGCATAGGTAGTACCAGTATATCATTATTTGCTAGCCAGTAAGCATTAGTCCACCATGGTTTTGTAAAATTTGCCTATGAAGGTCACATTAAGAAGGTTAATAATAATACTATTGCAGTAAAGGAGGCTAAATAAAAGGCTTAAAAGGCTGAAGAAGAGATCTCCAAGGCTAAAGCTGATTATAAGGCTAAGATGGCTAATAAAAAATTAAAGGCTCTACTTAGAAAAACATAAGGCTGAGATAATAATTTGAGAATGTGGAGTCTGATTTGAATAATTATTTAAGAATGACGAGTCAATCCAAGATAAAAATTAGAGAATGCTTAATCAATACATGACATATATTAGAGAATGCTAAGCCAATTCATGGCATTTATTAGAAAATGCTGAGCCAATTCAAGACAAATATTAAAGAATGCCAAGCCAACCCGAGATATAAATTAAAGAATGCTAAGCCAACCCGAGACATATATTAGAAAATACCAAGCTAATCTGAGCTATATATTAGAGAATGTCGATCTTCTAATCTACGAGTTAAGCCAAAGGTTTTCAGAAGTTAATATTGAAAGGCTTGGTCAAAGGCTTACAGGCATTACAATTATGGCTTGGCCAAAGACTTTCGAGTATTGGATATCAGGCAAATAGCTCTATGACATTGTTCAGGTCCAAGGCATTCAGGAGTTGAAATTAAGAGGCCTAATCCAAGGCTTTTAGGAATTGAAATTAAGGCTCGATCAAAGACATTCGAGCATTGGCCATCAGGCACATAGCTCTCTGATGTTATCCCAGTCCAAGGCTTTCAAGATTTGAAATTGAGAGATATGGCTCAAGACTTTTAGGCATTGAAATTATGGTTTGACCAAAGACTTTCAAGCATTGGACATCAAACATGTAGCTCTCTAATGTTGTTCCATTCCAAAGCTTTCAGGAGTTGAAATTATGACTTGGCCCAAGGCTTTTGAGCATTGGATATCGAGCATGTTACTTTTTGATGCTATGCCAGTCCAAGATTTTTAAGAGTTGAAATTATGGCTCGATACAAGATTTTCGAGTATTGGACGTCGGGCACATAGCTCTCCGATGTTACTCGATCCAAGGCTTTCAGGAGTTGGAATTATGGCTCGGTATAAAGCTTTTGGGTGTTGGATGTCGGGCGTGTAGCTCTACGATGTTGTCCCGGTCAAAGGCTTTTGAGAGTTAAAATTATGACTTGATCCAAGGCTTTTGAGTATTAGACATCGAGCGCATAGCTCTTCGACATTTTCTCGATTTAAATCTTTTGAGAGTTGGAACTATGGCTCGGATCAAGGCTTTCAAGCATTAGATATCGAGCACGTAGCTCTTTGATATTGTCCTAGTCCAAGGCTTTCAGGAGTTGGAATTATGGCTCGATCCAAGGATTTTGAGCATTGGATGTTGGGCACGTAGCTCTCCAATGTTGTCCCAATCCAAGGCTTTCAGGATTTAAAATTATGGCTCGACCCAAGTCTTTTAAGCATCGGACATCGGGCTCATAGCTCTTCGATGTTGTCATGGTCCAAGGCTTTCGAGAGTTGAAATTATGGCTCAACACAAGATTTTCGAGCATTAGACATCGGGCATATAACTCTTCGACATTATCCCAACCCAAGGCTTTCGAAAGTTAAAATTATGGGTCGATCCAAGTCTTTCGAGCATTGGATGTTGGGCACATAGCTCTCAAATGTTATCCCAACCCAAGGATTTTGGGAGTTGAAATTATGGCTCAGCCCAAGGCTTTCAAGCATTAGACATCAAGCGCATAGCTCTCCAATGTTATTCTGGCCCAAGGCTTTTGGGAGTTTAAATGATAGCTTAGTCCAAGGTTTTCAAGTATTAGACATCCGGCACACAGCTTTCTAATGTTGTCCCAATCCAAGGCTTTCGGAAGTTTAAATTATGGCTTGGTTCAAGGTTTTCAAGCATTGGATGTCAGGCCAATGGCTTTCCAATGTATAAGGAGGGTAGACCTTTGACTTGCTGAATTTATAATGAGACAGTAATTGCAAATCATTTATTTAAATCAAAAAGTACTTTACTGATAATATACCTGAAGGTTTTTAAATCTTTCTAAGCAAGGCAAAGGCTTTTCGTCCAGTTACATCAAGCAATAGGCTGTCGGGCTATGCAAGCTTCTGAATGAATTATTGAACCACCCCTAGTTACGATATTCACTATCCTGGATCATATTTGGTTCTCTATAGCCTTTTGTAATCCTATAGACTATTAGGAAGTCGGCTCCAGGAGATCAACCCATATATTGGCTAGGCTGAGGTCGAGGATTAGCCAAGATGAAGATCAACTGTGCTGAAAAGATCAACCAGGTCGAAGGTCCTTTGGGCCAGGGTCAGCTAGGCTGAAGATCAACTGGCTGAAGATCACCCAAGCCTAGGGAGGAGTTGGTGAGGAGGCGATCAGGGATCCCGATCATAGTGACTTTGCTATCGAGACACTCATCGATGTAGCCAAGACTGAGCTTCGATCCTAGTGACTTTGCAACTAGGGCGATATTGATGCAACCAAAAATAATCTAAAAGAGGTCCTCTGAGGTGAAGGTGATGGTGCGATAATGATGCATGGCCTATAGCATTTCATTTCTTAGTGATGTTGGTGAATAACATCGATAAAGATGAATTCTGGCCCTGATGATGTGAGCAGGAAAAATTTCTACATTAGGAAATGATGTGTTTCAGTGGTTTTGTTGAGGTTCATTGCATTATCAAGACTCATAGTCCATCCCTTGTGACAATGTTGCTTTGCAGTCGAGGTAGTCATTAGTGTGGCCGAATTTGAGCTACAAGATAAAGTCTTCATGCCATCCAAGCCAAAAGAGATCATCATGGTGATTGATCACATCAAAACCAAGACAGGAGAAATTTTCTACCACCAAGGGGTTTGCCATGCCAATCATGGCTGAGGATTAGCCTGGAGGCAAAAGATGCATGGCCAGCTTAGTAGAGGTTAGGACCAATGCTGAAGAAGAGGCTGGGGTGACTAATAGTGAAGTCGGTGGTGGTAGAAGAGAGATCTAAGGTGAAGGCACAACAAAGTTTTGTGCAGTAGGGCAATCACCAATCTCTTCGAGTTTGAGCCAAGAGAAGCTTTTTGCAACCAAGGCGTTCATCGAACTAGAAGACTGAGCCAAGAGAGGCTCTGCAATCGAACCAGACGAAGAAGGATTGGCTTGCCGAAGACGTCACTGAGGTTGGGGCAGCCACTGAGCCAAATGATGCAGTCGAGGCGGTCCAATTAGAAAGGTACCTGCTTGGCCGCCCCTACATCCTTCATCAAGAAAAATAAAATGACATAAATAGAGATTTCTTTGAAATATTGGAAATTCTTACAGAATTAGGATGCAATGATTAGTGTCCATCCGATCCTTGCCTGGGCATTCTTTTGAGTTGAGGTCCTTCGTGCAGTTTGATGAAGGCTGCATTCTCTGGCTGGCACATATAACAATACGCTTTGGCATTGCGAAAAAGATTGCCAACATCAGAATTAGTTCCCCCACTTCATCGATGGTGCCCAACATCCCCATACTTCCTTATGGCTCGGTTCATTCATGCCATGAACTCATGCCTCCTCCCTAAAACACTAGCTAGGACCTCATCTCCTTGGCACGAAGCACCAAACCAAAATAGATCGGTATCCTAACAAACCTGACTAATGAACTGTGGCTTCCATGAGCCACTTCGACAATACTTTGCCACCTTCTTAGGGCTAGATGCAAGCCATGCCCATCGCACCACCGGGATCAACACTAGCATTGGAATGGTCTTAGTCTTACAACCTTGCTAAGGCCAAGGTTAGCTAGGTGAAGGATCACACTACGACCTCTCACGAGCATGGTAAACCTTGCCATCTCTGTCATCTTCAATAACTAGCAGTAAGGGCCACTGGAAGTGGCCAAGAAAATTGACTACGAAGCCAGCGAATGCAAAGGGGAGGCCAGATGCAACTTGTAGTCAAGGCAGTCACCAAACTAAGCAAAACCAAGCCAAAAAAAGAGGCTTCTATGGTTGAGGCGGCTGTCATCAAGATTGTTAAAGCTGAAGATGTTGGAGCGGGTAGTTGAGCCGAAGGCCTGAGGTGACGTGCACCCAACCATGGTCATGAGAATGGCATTGTAGACTTTCCAACTATCGGAGAGGTTGCCGAAGCAGTTATAGCCAAGCTCCAACCATGGTGATTCTGCACCCCAGGCAATCACTGATGCATTGGGGATGAGCTAAAGGAGGTCGAGGTGATCACACGATGGAGCTTTTTGTGGCTAAGGTAGCGGCACTATCGAGGTTGTGGCCTTGCTAAAGTTCATGACTTTGTTGGTGCCTTTACCATTGCATCTATCTTAATTACACTACCCTCGGATGGTGCTACTTAGTGATCGAGGCTGCTACCGAGCCACCTGGAGAAGAGCTAGCCTATCGATAATGCCATTGAGGTTGAAGATAGCTTGGAAGATGGAGACATGTAGCGATGACAAACTTGCCTTTGGTCTTCTTTGGGACCAATCTACTAAGCCACCCGAAGAAGAGCTAGTCTACCAAGGATGCTGTTGAGGTTGACGATAGCTTAGAAGAAGGAGATGCATGATGATGACGAACTTGCCTTTGGTTTGCTTTAGGACCAATCTTCGAGAACAAGGACAGGATCAGGTTGGAGGCCACCCAAGTCTCCCTCTTGGGTATGTCTCTGAGATTGGTGACCTGGATGATGGAGTTGATCCCACCGGGTAGTGAGGAGATGGAGACTGGCAGGCTTCTTATGGGAGAAGAAGAGATAGGCTGGTGAGCTCCTACGGATGGAGAGGAGATGGAGGAAGACCTTCAGAAGCCTCCTATAGGGAGGAGAGAAGATAGTCCGACAAGCTCCCGGTGGGTGGAGAAAAGGCATGCCGGTGGGCCTTCCATGGGCAGCATCTCACGAGGAGCAGATGGAGGCCAGCCTGATGAGCTTCCAATGAAGGGGGAGGAGATGGTGGTGAAGAGTCAAAATATGGAAGAGGGCACCACATCTCTCCTTTTCTTATACAAAGGATACGGAAGTGATGGGAGTCAGAGAGAGATGTGTAAGTGAAGCAGTACAAGCAGACTATTTTTTAAAACTATTTTAAAATAAAGAACAGTAGAAGACTTGGTAGATCGATCAAGTCGATCTACCAATTTGCCCGTAATAGGATCCAACATAATAAAAGTGCATGCAAATGATACCATAAGCAATAAAAGGGAAAAGCATGTAATAATTTCATGCTTTAGATTTGATCACATGAGACCAAGGAAAATATATGTTACCTTTAAACAGTTGGATGGAGGTGATGAAGAGCTATCAAGCCACATAAGTGTTTGGCCTCTATGGATAGTTCACACCAGGGCTCGATCCCAATCAACTCCCTTAGAGTGCTAGCTCCTCAGGATCCTGGAAGCCAATCTGCTTCTTCATTGGACCTACAAGACCTTTTTGAAGTCGCCGGAAAGAACTTGTTGGAGGACATGAGGAGAAGTGGAAGTTGAACCCTTCCCAACCAACTCTCTCTTCCCAAATCCTAGCTTGATTGCTAGGTAGGCTCACATCCAAAATTCTATTCCTCTCAAACCCCACTCTAAGGAATCCCTTTTTTTCTCTCTTAGAAAATCCCAGCTTGTCATCCATTTTGCTAGCCCTACAATAACACTTATTTATAGTGGCAGTGAAGAGGGAGAGAGATATGGAAGGTGGAGTGATTGGGGAAGAGGGTTAAAGGTTAAACCAAATTAGCTCTAGGTTTAAATGGAAGAAATCTGCATTCCTAAATAATTTATTCCATGAAAATCTTGGAGCTAATTTCAGCCAAGATTTGAAATTTAAACTCAAAATTCAAATTTAAATCTTTCTAAAGAAAAGAGAGCATGAAAAATCAAATCCAATTTGATCCAAAGCCAAATCACATTTGGCTTGACCCATCAGGTTGCAATCATATTGCAAATAAGTCCTCTAAAATTTACTAATCGAATTAGTAAAAAAAAATTATCGTCACAGCCAAGAGTCGACACTTGGATCATTGTCAATCATATTGATCCCTAGTGATGCCAAATGATTTTCAATCATCGATCAGCCTTTAGATTAGGTAGAAACTCCTATGGTGTGTGACCCCATTGGTTCAAATACTAAGCCGGTAGTACTAGACACTTCCAATACCAGTCAAAGTCATCATCTAGTAATGAAAACCGATGTCCAGATAGGTCAAAGAATGTGGAGCAACTCTCTAGAACCCCTAGCATATGGTTACCACATAATTCATTCCTTTGATCTCATAATGCTCAGGATGACCTAGGGTTTGACTGCCAACACTAATTTAGTATATCCAGATCGTGTCTCAACCTTACAAGTTCTATGACTCCTCACAAGAACTACCATGGCCAAGGTTTTGCTAAATTGAAACATAGTGAGTCATTCACTCCAAACCATTTGGAGGGGTCAATCCCATCTTGATCCACCATCGCTGCCATAGTAGGCTGCTTGGAACTTTTCTAGCAGATTGCTCCTCTATTTAGGGTAAAGATAAACCCTGACACACTCTTGCTGTCATCCCTATCTGATTGAGAACTGGAGTCAGTATACCCCACAAGTTTCAAGTCAGGTTCTCCATAAATCAGCCATTAATCCTTAGTATTTTGCAAATACTTAAGGATGGTCTTTACCATTTTTCAATGAGCTTCACTTGAGTCAGACTGGTATCTGCTCACTATGCCTAGTGAGTATGCCACATCTGGTCTAGTACATGTTATGGCGTACTTGATAGATGATGCGGGATAATATGCAAAATTAAATTATTGATTTTAAACTTAATTAATAGTGATTAATAGAGATTAATCTTTGTTAGAATTTTTAGATTTAAATACTCGAAGAGATTAATAAAACAAAACTAGTCACTAGTTATTTACCCGCAAAGTGGATCTAACAAAATAAACTAGAAAAACTAGGAATTGCTGATTAAGAAATCGCCTTAAACTAGGGTTCTACTTATCAAGGAGTCAGAAATTAAAGAGTAGGGATGGGTATTTAAATTTATCAATGATGATTATATCCCTTAAGTGTGGATCCGATAAGACTCTTAAGGAACTTGTGGCAGGGCTTCAAGAAGGTCGATCTTCGGGCTTTGAACTTCCACGATGTTGGATTCAAGGCAAGAACACCCTAACTTCGAATCCTTGATCACCTGCAATCACTCAAAAGAAATTCAAATCAGATGGTTGTAGAAAGAAAAGGAAGAAGATGGAAAAAGGAGGAAGGGAAGGGATGGAAGATGGCAGCTAGGGTTTTTTGATTATTGGGTATGTAGGGCCTCACACCCCACGATGCTCTAAAGAACAAAGGAAGGGCCTAACACCCCACGATGCTCTAAAGAACAAAGGAAGGGCCTCACACCCCGCGATTCACATAGCAAAGGAAATTTGACAGAATGTTGATTTATTTGATGAATAATAATTATATTTATAAGAGGGATTAATGGTGGTATTTATAGACCACCAACATGAGTTGTATGGGATACAAAGAGTAAAGTTAATTCTTCTTGGGCAGCAACTCCTTAAATTCCTTTTTTTGGTGTCATGACTCTTGAGTTTAGTTTTCCTTGGACTTCATCCATGCTTGGGCGCCAAAATGGGATTGACTTCATCCTTGATGGGCGATCTTGATGGATGGTGATGTGTGGCTAAGATGGGTTCTTGAGTAGCCTTGAGAGGTGGACTTTGGAGTCTGGATGATGAGGGCTCTTGTATGAGAGTGGACTCTTTAATTTGGATAGAATAAAACTCATGAGTTTTAGTGGGATTCATGAGTTCTTGAAATCTTGATTTTCTGGAACTTGATTGCCTTGAACTCTTGAAGTAAGAAAAATCCTTGAACCTTTCCAACTTGGGCATTCCTTTGAGATAGAATTGCATTGAGATGGATGATGAGAAGCTAAGTGGCATCCTCCCTCTTGGAATTGGCGATAAAAAAAAAGGATGGGTGCCGCTAAGGCTTGGACTCCTTCTGCTTTACTCATCTTAAAAATAAGTGGCGTTAATTTCTTTCTCATGTGGCTGACCAGGTAAGTGACACGGCATATGATGTTGTCCCGATAAGGTGGCAAGTGATGTCCAAACATGTCATGTGATATTGTCCAAAATCTTGAAAAGGTGGCGCCAAGAAGTGGTTGTCATGTGGCAAGTGACTTGGACTCGCACATGGAGTCACATGGCTTGACTTGAGCTAGCACATGGAGTCACATAGGTTTTGACTTTGGTCCCCTCTTGTATTACAGGACTCAACTAGTAATTACAAGACTCAATCAAATAATTAATTAAAAGCCCAACTTGATCAAATTAATCAAAAAGCATAACCAACTAAATAAAAGGGCTTAAGCAGGTAAATAAGGTTTGGCCCAAAAGGATTTAAATAGGATTTGACACAACCTGATAAATAGGGTTTATATACAAAACCCTAATTGATAAAAAGGGCTAACTAATATTGGACCATTATAACAAAATTTATGACCTAATTGAAATTGGGGTTATTTTACAAACTCAACTTTGGGTCTAGGGATTTTTACAGGGACTCAATTTTGGGGTTTAGGGCTAAACCCAACTAAGCTAAAAAAAAAAATTTAAAATAACTATTTACAAGTAATCTAGGATTTGGGCTTAGGGCTTCATTCATAGGTGATCCACAGGGATGTGGGTTCGACCTGTCATTTTCTTCTGGCCCTGGTGTCCACACCAATTCTTCCCAGGTGGAACTCGACCTTGTCTGTTGCCCAGGTGGCTATCCAAGAGGGGGGTGAATTGGGAATTTAAAAATTTAAAGCAGATAATGTTCAATTAAAAATCCCTTATAAGTAGTAGGTGCTGTGACAAAGTATTAAATTGTAGAAGCTAAATAGAGTCAAGTAAGCACAACACAAATACACAAAATTTATAGTGATTCAGAGCAACCCAACTCCTATGTCCACTATCCAAGATACCACTTGGGATTTTCACTATATTCACACCCGAATACAGTCAGATTGTTTTGCAGGATCACAATCCAAAATCTCTACACTTTAGTTTTAATGAGATCACCAAAGAAAACCCAACTCCCTTTGGTTTTGAATGGGCTCACCAAAGAAACCTAACTTGGTTTTATCAGGATCACCAAGAACCCAATACTTGGTTTTTATCAAGGCTCACCAAGAACCTAATTGGTTTTTCAACCGGGCTCACCAATAACCCAACAACAATTCAAAAAAAGAATTGAAGTAAATGCAACAATAAATGACAAACTCAATTTGTCAGATAGTTGCCGGTGCAGCTTGATAGAAGTCCACTTGAATGAGCTTAAATGAGCATTAATTGCTTTAGTGGCTTCTTCTAAAATTGCTTCAAGCTTCAGATCAAAGTTGGTGAAGACTTGAAGGCTTGCTTGAATGCTCTTGTGCTCTCTTTCTTTTTGGTAGGTAGGATATTCAATATAGCTCTCAAAACTTTAAAGAACTTTCTTCTTTTTCTTGGTTATTTCTTCAAGGAAGTTCAAATCCTTCAAATATAAGGTCTTCCATCACTTCAAGACAATTCTAGCCGTTGTAGACTGTTTGGAAGTGGTTTGTGACCATTGGAGCACTTTTTGGCATTCAAAAATAAATTCTGGAAATAGCCATTGGATACCTGAAAGCGATGTTCGAGTCGGCTCGGATTCCTTCGAGTTGGCTCGAATCCTTCGAGTCGATAGGTCGAGTCATCAAATCTTTAGTGCAGTCAGCTCTTTGTCTCATAGCACAAAACTTCACTTAGATGAGCTGGCTCTTGATAGCTCGGGTTGGCTCGAACTTATATCTTTGAAAAATTTGAACTTGAGGAGTCGGCTCTTTTCAGCTTGGGTCGGCTCTTCTTCTCAGGTTCTGAAATCATCACTCTGGAAGAGTTGGCTTGATACAGTTTGGGTCAGCTTGCTTTCTCAGGTCTTCAAAATTAGGTTTGGTAGAGTCGGCTCATCTGACTGTTCTAAAAAATGCTCAAAAACTAGACTCTTGAGGAGTCGGCTCGGATAAATCCCAGTCGACTTGGATTCACTGAAGTCGGCTTGGTTACCTTCGAGTCGGCTCAGATTGCTACATACCAGAATCCTTGCTGCATGCCATGAAGTAGAGTCGGCTCTTCAACATGCTGGGTTGGCTTGAGTATCTTCTTCAGGATTTTTATAATTGAATTCAAAGAAAAACTCTTACCAATACTCTTACAACTTTTTAATCACACCAACTCAAATTAATTCTAAGGCGCACATACACAGAAGTAATCCTTTTTACATGATTTTTTCTTAGCTTTTTTATTGGGTTCTTCTTTACAAAGACACATTACAACACAACTCAAACAAGAAATAAAGGTGTAGGAGTTGAAGTTTGAACAATTAACTCATCCTACAAAAACTTGTAAAACACTTGAAGAGTTGTTAGAAATAAATGTACATGCTCCAATGTTTGGTTATCATCAAAATCACTTATGGGGTCAACAATCTCCCCCTTTTTGATGATAACAAAATACTGGGCATGAAAATGCAAGATAAAACTTTACAATTACTTGTATATTGTATTTGCAAGAATTTATGAACAAGTCAAACGATGAATTGACTTCAATTAGTGCCAAACTATGAAAGGAGAATTAGAGCAATGAGAGGTAATCTCTCTCTCAATAAGATACTCCATGTTTTGACACACTTTCTATGTAATTTCATACTTCAAAGCTCAAAAGTTTCTAACAGAAGTTTAAATATTCATAGCTTATTAAGTATCAGAGTTTAAAGCATTTGAAACATTATCAGAGCTTTCATATACATTATGTACCAGAGCTTTCAATCTTTATGAATCAGAGCAAATATACAAACATGAACATATTTTATCCTTTTCATGCAATAACTTCACATTTTTCTCTCCCTTTTTGTCAATCAATCAAAAAGGTAGAGTAAGAGTTAAGCTTAGATTTTAAAATAAAATGAGAAAGTATTTAAAATTTGTTTGAGATAATTTCACTTTCTTTATTCAACTTGAAATTCTAATTTTAAAAAAAATCAGTCATTGAATCAGTCATTGTATGAACAATTGAACATAACATTCATTTGCATAAAGAAATAGAACAATTTAAGAGACAAATAGTGTATTTTCATTTCATTTGAAGGATGTTCAATACAAAGTACAAAATGAAAAGTACTACATTTAGTCACTATCTATATCTACTTTAGGATGTGAAGGTTGAGCAGGAATTTGAATGCCAGGTGGTAGAGAAGCAATTGGGTCAACAAATTATGGGATATTGTGGGATCCTTATGGCCTAAAGTGTGGAGTAGGTTATCTTGGATGAGCAGATCAAGCACTGGGATATCTAAAAATGAAGCATTAAAATCTATCTGGACTGGAGACCCTAGCTGTGGCTATGACTCTAGAATTTGCATTGAAGTGCCTTCACCAGTCTCCATTTCACCTTGCTCTTGTATTTCCTCTATTTCCTCAATTATTGGAGCATCAGACTTCTTTTTCCAAGTTCCTTCTGATAATAAATAACCCATCCTTTGAAGAGTTTTGGCTGTATAGGTATCGGTATGTAAGAGGGTTATGCTATCCTCTCCTGTCAAATCTATATTTGTACTTTGAAAGAAAAGTGAGAGGACCATACCATAAGGTAGACAAACTTTAACTTTTCTCACTGCCTCTTTCATTTGACAAATCATGATAGCTGGCAGGTTAATTTTATCACCATTAATTAGAAGCTCCATAAAGCAGAGATCCCGTTTACTTACCCAATCAAAGTAGCCAGTTCTGGATAAAAATATTCTACTGATAAAACTGTGAAGAATTCTCATTTCAATTGACAATGTGCTGGCCTTGAAAATTCCAATTTCATCTACTTCAGCCCTTTCCAGTACTGTTTGCAAAGCTTTAGTTCTGTCTTTTAGGACCAAGTACTCAGTGCCCTCAAATGGCATTTCTAAAATATTTCCAAGAATTTCAGCAGAAATAATAATCCTTTTTTCCTTAACAGATGATTCAATAAAGTTCTCTCCAAACCTCAAATTTTCATAGAAAGTTCTGACTAGGTTTGAGTAAATTTTAATATCCAAGGAACACATGTTTTTCCACCCTTGATTCTCAATGAAATCTCCAATAACAAAACCTATTTCTTTTAAGTATTTGAACAAAATCCTTCTTCCAGTAGTAATAGGTCTCATACCTAAGGAAATCTGGTGGCTAGGAGAAACTAGGCTTGGTTCTCCTTCTGACTAAGGTGGAATTCGGGAATCACTGTCTTCTCGGAACTTTGTTCTTATTTCTTGCAGAGCAGCTTCTGTTACCCATCTCGATTTCTTTCCAACTGCCCTCTTTGGTGCCATTGCAAAAGTACACTTGAGTTCCGAAGAGTTTTTTGGAAGTAGGAAGTATTTGGAAAGTTTCTTGGAGGGAAGGAGAGTAGGGTTTAGGAATTGAAATGAGAAAGAAAAACCCTATGGCTCGAACCAAAAAGAGATGGCTCGACATCCGAGCCGGCTCGACCAATGGGTCATCTGCTCGAGTCGGCTCGAGCAGAGGGAGCATGCAAGTGATTTTTGAATTTCAAATAAAGCTCATTTAACATAAAGTTTGGGATTAGGAGGTCACCTAGATGATTTATCCTTAAGATTATGGGAGTGATTCTAGAGTGGGTCACATAATCCTAGTTCACTTCTAATCATTGCAAATCTATCAAAATTCAAAGATTTGGTAAAAATGTCTGCAAGTTGGTTCTCAGTTGGCACAAATTCAAGTACAATATCATCATTCAATACATGATCTCTTATAAAATGGAGCCTAATTTCAATGTGCTTAGTTCGTGAATGCTGAACAAGATTTTTTGTCAAATTAATAGCACTTGTATTATCATATTTGATTGAAATTTTAAATTGTATAACACCAAAGTCTTCTAGTTGTTGTTTAATCCATAACACCAAAGTCTTATAAAATGGTGCCTAATTTCAATGTGCTTAGTTCGTGAATGCTGAACAGGATTTTTTGTCAAATTAATAGCACTTGTGTTATTACATTTGATTGAAATTTTAAATTGTATAACACTAAAGTCTTCTAGTTATTGTTTAATCCATAACACTTGAGCACAACAACTACCAGCAGCAACATACTCTGCCTCAGCAGGACAAAGCTATAGAGTTTTGCTTCTATAGTGCCATGAAATTAAATTCAATCCTAGAAATTGGCATGTACCACTAGTGCTCTTTCTATCAATTTTGCAACCAGCATAGTCAGCATTAGCAAAACCAATTAAATTCAAACATGATTCTTTAGAATACCAAAGATCTAAATTACTTGTACCTTTCAAATATTTGAAAATTCTTTTAATAGCAAGCATATGTGTTTCTTTAGGATTACATTGGAATCTAGCACATACACATACACTGTACAAGATACAGGTCTACTGGCTGTAAGATACAGTAGGGATCTAATTATATCTCTATATAGCTTTTGGTCAACATTGGATCCACTTTCATCTTTGTCTAGCCTGCAGATAATGTTCATGGATGTGCTAGCCTCTTTGCTTGTTTCCATGCCAAATCTCTTGATTATCTCTTTGATGTACTTGGCTTGGCTTATAAAGATTCCTTCATTTATTTGTTTGACTTGTAATCCAAGGAAGTAGTTAAGTTCACCCATAAGGCTCATTTCAAACTCACCCTGCATCAACTTAGCAAATTCTCCACAAAGATTTTCATTAGTTGCACCAAATATAATGTCATCAATATAAATTTATACAGCTAACATATCATTCTCTTTGTTTTTAATAAAAAGTGTTTTGTCAACATTTCCTCTTTTGAAATCATTTTTAAGTAAAAAATTGCTTAGTCTATCATACCAGGTCCTAGGTGCTTGTTTCAAACCATATAAAGCTTTATTCAACTTAAATACATGATTTGGAAAAGCATGATTTTCAAAACCTGGTGGCTGTTCTATAAAAACTTGTTCAGAAATAAATCCATTTAGAAAAGCACTTTTGATATCCATTTGAAAGAGTTTAAAGTTCATGTAGCAAGCAAATACAAGAAGTAGTCTAATGGCTTTTAGTCTTGCTACAGGAGCATATGTTTCATCAAAATCAATGCCCTCCTCTTGATTGTACCCTTTTGCTACCAACCTTGCCTTATTTCTTATAATCTTACCATTCTCATCTAGTTTGTTCCTATAGATCCATTTGGTTCCTATGATTGGGTGGTTTGTAGGTCTACTAACTAGTATCCAAATACTATTCCTTTCAAACTGGTTTAATTCATCATGCATGGCCATCATTCAGTTATGATAAGTTTCAGCTTCTTCTAGATTGTGTGGTTCAAATTTTGAGACAAAGGCTAGGTAGTCATTGCATCTGTATATGCTGACCTAGTCCTAACACCATGAGAAAGATCACCAATAATTAAATCTTTAGGATGTGAAGTTACATACCTCCATTCTTTTGGTAAATCAGTATGATCCTTGCTTATCACTTCATTTTCATCTTGTGTTGGCTTGTCTTGAATGCTTAGATCTTCCATTTTCTTTTGTAGTGTACCTGCATCATTATCTACACACTCATCTTTTCTAGATGGTGAGTGGTTAGCCTCATCAAAAACAACATGAATTGACTCTTCTATAGTAAGAGTCCTCTTATTAAACACTCTATATGCTTTTCTATGTAAGGAATAACCAAGGAATATAGATTCATTAGATTTTAAACTTTTCTAGGTTATCTTTTCCATTACTTAACATAAAGCATTTACACCCAAAAATATGAAAATAGTTAATATTTAGTTTTCTTCCATTCCAAAATTTATAGGGGGTTTTCTTTGAAATTAGTCTAATTAAAACTTGATTTAATATATAACAGGAAGTGTTCACCGCTTCTGTCCAAAAGTACCTTGGAAGATTACCTTCACACAACATGGTTCGGGCCATTTATTTCAAAGTTCTATTTTTTCTTTCTACAACACCATTTTGTTATGGTGTTCTAAGAGCGAAGAAGTTGTGATCAATATCGTGCTCAGTGCAATATTCATCAAAAAATTGATTTGGAAATTTAATTCCATGATCACTTCTTATAGAGATAACAGAAAGATTTTTCTCATTTGAAACTTTCTTATGAAATTTTTGAAATACATCAAAAGTTTCATCCTTATGTGCAATAAATAATATCCATGTAAATCTAGAAAAGTCATCTACAATTACAAGGCCATATTTCATACCTCTTAGGCTTGTGGTCTTAGTTGGTCCAAATAAGTCCATGTGAAGTAGCTCAAGGGGTCTAGTTGTTGAAATAACATTTTTTGATTTAAAACTCCCCCTAGTTTGTTTGCCTAATTGACAAGCATCACATACAAAATCAAGCTCAACTTTAAAATGTGGTAAACCTCTAACTATATTCTTTGAGATTAATTTGATAATTGTATGCATGCTAACATGACCTAATCGTCTATGCTATAATAAACATGACTCCTTGGTCTTAGCATTCATAGCCACTAGACTGGAACTACTAATCATGGCTAGATCATTTAGATCTACCATATAGATGTTTCTAAGTCTTTGACCAATGAATTTGTTGCTAGAGTCAAAAGAGTTAGTTACTACACACATAGATGATTTAAAGATAAACTTGAAGCCTTTATCACATAATTAACTAATACTCAATAAATTGTGCTTCAATTTATCTACTAGTAGTACATCTTCAATAAAAGTACAGGGAGTTATTTTAATCTTACCAATTTCGATTATTCTTCCCTTGCCATTATCTCTGAAAGTAACTAATCCTCCATCTTTCATTTGTAGGGTGATGAACTGATCTTTATCACCCGTCATATGCCTTGAACAGCCACTGTCAAGATACCATCTTTTCTTTAATTGTGGGCTGCAAGACAGTCCTACAAAATAGTTAAAGAGTAATTTTAGGTACCCAAGCTAACTTGGATCCTTTCGGGTTAGCAAAATTAGTTTCCTTTGGAATCCAAATGGTTTTATATTTCAATGCACCAATCATGGAATTTTTCAAGGAATTGCATTGACGAGATTTATGTCCAAATCTATGACATGCATAACAAATAATTTTGTCATTTTTGAATGATGCATGCTTTGAAGCTTAAAAAGATGCAGACACAAAAATATTTGGTTTGAAAGATTTTTGAATAGAATTTTTTGGAACATACTTTAAGCCATTTGAAATAGATTTCGATGGAAAAGTTTTTTGAAGTTTAGAATTTAAAGCTGAAGCTTTTGAAGATACAAATTTTGTTGCTGAAATCCCTTTGGCATTTAAAGAATTAAATCCAATTCCAGCTTTACTTTTTAAATCTTTTTGTTCTTTCAAAATTAGCTCAAGCTTGTTAGAACTCAAAGTAAGCTTTTCTACTAAAGACTTAAGCTTTTCAACCTCCTTTTTCAAATCAACATTTTTGGCAACTAAAATTTTGTTTGTCTCATTCAAAGAATTTTTCTCATTTTTCAAAATAATAACATTATCATAAAAGATATTCAATTCTTTTTGCAAAATGTTATTCTTTTCAGAAATCTCATCTTTGTCTTTTAATAAAACATCATCTTGTTTCTTCAAGGATTTAATTTTAACCCCAGCTTTCTTGAATTCAATAACTAAATCATGAAATGCAGAATTCAATTCATCATATGTCAATTCAGTTTGAATATTAGGGGATGATACCTCATTTTCAAGACCCATCAGACATAAATTTACAGATTTCATGGTCTCTTCTTCTTCAGTGGATAAGGATGCTTCGCTGTCGCTCCACGTCGCTACCATAGCTTTCTTTTTCTTTTTCTTAGAACCCATTTTCAATAATGGACAATCTGGTTGGATGTGCCTTGGCTTTTTACATTCATAGCAGATGGGCACTTCTTTTTCTTTTTCCTTTTCCTTGTCCTTCTCCTTACTGAATTCTTTGTTCTTGTGGAATTTTCTAAAATGTCTTCCTTTTCTTCTTCCTAAGAACCTTCTAAATTTTCTAATGACCATGGCAACATCTTCGTCTTCCATGTCGCTTTCAATAGAGGAGCATTCTTCTTCCGATTCTTTATCCTTTCTAGAATCCATAGCAGCTTTGAAAGAAATACTTTTCTTTTTCTTTTGATCATCTTCAGTTCGGTGCTGCATGGTCAGTTCATGTGTGATTAGAGGTCCTAGTAGTTCATCCAGCAATAAGGTGTTCAAATCTTTTGCTTCCTGGATGGCTGTCACTTTCAGATCCCATTCGTTCGGAAGAGATCTCAGAATCTTCTATACAATATCTGCATTAGAATATATCCTGCCAATACTCTTTAAGCCATTAATAATATCAGTGAAATGTGAAAACATAGCAGAGATTGTTTCATTAGGTTCTATTTTGAATAATTCGTAACTATGCACTAGAATATTAATTTTAGAAGACATCACTTAAGAAGTTCCTTCATGGATCACTTCGAGTTTATCCCAAATTTTTTTTGCCGAGGAGTAAATAGAAATTCGATTAAACTCATTACTATCCAAAGCACAGTATAAGAGATTCATTGCTTTGGCATTTAACTCACCCATCTTCATGTCATGTTCGTCCCAATCTTTTTCAGGTTTTGGAATGTCCACTCCATCAATTTTAATCGTGGGGATATAAGAACCCTTTAGAATGACTTTCCACAACTGAAAATCATCTGCTTGAACATAAATTTTCATTCTAGCTTTCCAGTATGCATAATTTGTGCCAGTGAAGAGTGGAAATCTATTGGTTGATTGGCCTTCTGCCAAAGACATACTCATTGGATGAGCCATCGATCTTTACTCTTATGTATTCATAGACTCTGCTTTGATACCAGTTGTTGTCCATGTGGCTATCCAAGAGGGGGGTGAATTGGAAATTTAAAAATTTAAAGCAGTTAATATACAATTAAAAATCCCTTATAAGTGGAAGTTGTTGTGATAGAGTATTAAATTGTAGAAGCTAAATAGAGTCAAGTAAGCACAACACAAATACACAAAATTTATAGTGGTTCAGAGTAACGCAGCTCCTACGTCTACTACCCAAGATACCACTTGAAATTTTCACTATATTCATACCCAAATACAGTCGAATTATTTTGCAGGATCACAATCCAAAACCTCTACACCTTTATTTTAACGGGATCACCAAAGAAAACCCAACTCCCTTTGATTTTGATCAGGCTCACCAAAAAAACCTAACTTGGTTTTACCAGGATCACCAAGAATCCAACACTTAGTTTTTATCAAGGCTCACCAATAACCTAATTGGTTTTTCAACTGGGCTCACCAATAATCCAACAATAATTTAGAAAAAGAATTAAAGTAAATGCAACAATAAATGACAAACTGAATTTGTCAGATAGTTACCGGTGCAGCTTGATAGAAGTCCACTTGAATGAGCTTGAATGAGCTTTAATTGCTTTAATGGCTTCTTCCAAAATTGCTTCAAGCTTCATATTAGAGTTGGTGAAGACTTGAAGGCTTGCTTGAATGCTCTTGTGCTCTCTTTCTTTTTGGTAGGTAGGATATTCAATGTAGCTCTTAAAACTTTGAAGAACTTTCTTCTTTTTCTTGGTTATTTCTTCAAAGAAGTTCAAATCCTTCAAATATAAGGTCTTCCATCACTTCAAGGCAATTCTAGCCATTGTAGACCATTGGAAAGTAGTTTGTGACCGTTGGAGCACTTTTTGGCATTCAAAAATAAATTCTTGAACTAGTCGTTGGATACCTGAAAGCGATGTTTTAGTTGGCTCGGATTCCTTCAAGTTGGCTCGGATCCTTCGAGTCGATAGGTCGAGTTGCCAAATCTTCAGTGCAGTCAGCTCTTTGTCTTAGGGTGCAAAACTTCACTCTAGATGAGTCGGCTCTTGATAGCTCAGGTCGGCTCAAACTTATATCTTTGAGAAACTTGAACTCGAAGAGTTGGCCCTTTTCAGCTTGGGTCGGCTTTTCTTTTTAGGTTTTGAAATCATCACTCTAGAAGAGTCGGCTCTATGCAGTTCGGGTTGGCTCACTTTCTCAGGTCTTTAAAATTAGGTCTAGCAGAGTCAGCTCTTTCTGGTTTGGGTCGGCTCGCCTGACTGTTCTCAGAAATGTTCAAAAAATAGACTCTAGAGGAGCGACTCGGACAAATTCTAGTCGACTCGGATTCACTGGAGTCGGCTCGGTTACCTTCGAGTCAGCTTGGATTGCTGCGTACCAGAATCCTTGCTACGTGCCATGAAGTAGAGTCGGCTCTTCAACATGCTGGGTCGGCTCGAGTATCTTCTTTAGAATTTTTATAATTGAACTCAAAGAAAAACTCTTACCAACACTCTTACAACTTTTTAATTACACCAACTCAAGTTAATTCTAAGGCGCACACACAGAAGTAACCCTTTTTACATGACTTTTTCTTAGCTTTTTCATTGGGTTCTTCTTTACAAAGACACATTACAACACAACTTAAACAAGAAACAAAGGTGTAGGAGTTGAAGTTTGAACAATTAACTCATCCTACAAAAACTTGTAAAACACTTGAAGAGTTGTTAGAAATAAATGTACATGCTCCAATGTTTGGTTATCATCAAAATCACTTATGGGATCAACATTGTCAAGTATGGGTCAACCTTGCTGTGATAGTGCTCTAGTAAGTCTGGGTCAATTCTTTGCAAGTCCTCTCTGGTATTCAAGAATCGTCAGTTTCGGGTCATCCTTGCTAACGAACCAGATATCGCTACTTGGGTTAACCCGAGTAGCGATAATCTTGTCGTCCAAGATCTGCTCAATCATGTCTCTCTAAACTGGTAGTATGGTAGGTGGATACACATCGGTTGGCTCACTCTCAAAGATTGGATTAGGCCCAAAAGGCTCACCAGGAATCAATGTTGTGTTCCTATACTCTATAAGGTCTAAAACGTTGAAAGTAGAACAAATGCCTAGTTCAGGTGGTAACTCAAACACATAGCCATTAGATCCAATTTTTCTAATTACTTTATATGGTCCACTACTATGGGCATGTAACTTTTTCATGGTCCCAGGTGGAAACTGTTCAAGCCATAGTCTAACCATAACAAAGTCTCCTTCATTGACTTCTTTGGGTCTTTTTCTTGAAAAGATTTATTGCTTTCATTAATTTTTTTTTTACCTAATGACATGCATGTAAATGACTAATAATAATACCTAATAGACTAAAGAATCGACTAAACCCTAAACTACAACTGAGTTTGACCCTTGATTGGTGGGTGACATGCAGATGAGAATGGTGCATGGACTCCTACTAAATGCCATAGAGTCTGCCAGAAATAGGTTGTAAACCTAACATGCTCAATGGGCTTATGCAACATACTAACCTCTACAAAATGTAATCTAATAGTCCTAGAAACATGGGAAGCTCCAGGAAAAGATAAGAAGTAAGAAGTGGATCCAGGGTTAGACTGAAAGTAAGAAGGGGTTTCAAGAAATAGTCCTAGACTAATGGGGTTGACCTTAAAGTTTAGACACTGAATTACATCTACAGGCACTAAAAGGTCCACTTGATGGAAGAATGGGTTAGTAATTTTAGGGAACAGATCTTCAATTAGAGTCAAAGAGGTGACTTCAGCCTGAGGGTACTGGACTAAATAAGTCAAGTCCTCATCAATTTTCTCTGGTTCTTGAATTTCAGGACTGGGCTTTATGACTTGAGTCTCTTCTAGTGTTTCCTCAAGTAAAGTCTCAGTAGTAGGGTTAAGCTCCTCATGTGTCACTTTTTCTAAGGGTCCTACCAGTACAGTTTCAGTCAAGGACGGTCATGGTCAACTAACTCTGGGCTGGCTTTAGTATAGGTGCCACCATATCTGCTAATTTTAAGTCAGCCATAGGTATCTCCTCTTCTCCTTCATATTTATCTATTAAGTTCACTTCAACTTCATACACTTCCACTTCAATGTTATCCTTGTGAATCAATAGGGTGGTAGGAGTAGGTTGGTTAAGGGGAAATTGATTAGGATCTTAGCTAGTAGGGGTGGGTCAGCTCGAATTAGGGTTGAGTCAACTCGGGTGAGAATAGGGTTGACTAAAGGATAGTGGGCTAATACTGGCCTCATATCTAGGGCTACTAATCCTAATGAGTTCTGGCTGACTAAGGGAAACCTGACTGGTACTAGGCTAATACCTAGGGGTTATGGGTTCCTTGGATTCATAGGATATGGGCTCAGATCTATAGGTCATGGATCTGGGTTTGTAGGAGCTGGGTTTAAAGGATCTGGGTGCATAAGAACTAGGTTTATATGATTTGGGTTGGTACTTTTTCCTAAGTTTAAGTTTCATGTCGCTCCAGGGAGTTATGGGTATATCTCTTCTTCGTTTGATCATTCTTTCAACATCATCCCAATAAATTCTAGCCTGGTGTACTAACTTAAGCTTAGCAAACTTAAACTTTTTTTCCTCGGACATGAGTTTCCTCTCAAAATACTGATCCATACCTTCTTCCCAATCAAGATAATCCTCAAGATCAAGATCACCACCAAATGTAGGTGCTTCTGGCCTAAAATTCATAGTTGTTCTGTTATCCTGGTCCATGAAATCATAATTAGATCTCCTTGCACTAAGATCCCAAATTGGATCATGGCAAGGGGCTATCCTAGGGTTGAGAGGCATTGGACATGGGATCTCAAGTTTAAGCTTAGTATGGATCATAGAGGTTCTCTCTAGGATTCCTAACCGATTATCTAGTCGGTCAAACCTATTGTTCAATTGGGTACATTGTTCAGTCATGAACCTCAGAAAGGTTTCAAGGTTGCACTCCATGGTTAGACTGGATTGGGTTTGGGCTAATGATATAGTGTTCCTAATCTAGTAGCCATGCAATGCACACACAGAAAACTCGAACTAGGATCTCCTAGACCTAGAGCTCAAGTAGAATGGGTTAGCTCAATTTACAACCAATTCAGCAATTACCCTGTCCACTGGCCAGGTAAGAGGTGGGGTCATGAGAGGCTCTCCTTGCTCTTGCAGGGTCCTAATTAAAAACCATGCGACCGCTTAGGGCATTTGCCTCTGGACCTTTAGCCTTAGACACCATATTCAAGTGATAATCAAAGAATTTGGTGCACTAGCTTTCACACAAATCTTGGAACCCGACCTATTGGTATCCCTAAATTGCTTTAGGTTTCTAATTAATTTTAATTAGGATTAGGTTCCATGCAAAGGTGGTGGTTGTGGGCCCAGGACAGGTGATGAAATCTTATCCTGATCTGAGATAGTCAAGTACCCTTAAGAATAGGTTAAGTATGATGCGATCACACGATATGAAACCCTAATATGCAAGGAAACTAAAAAAAAAATAAATAGTAGAAAATAAATTATTTTTTTTTCAATTTTAGATCTGATTAATTTTAGATTTTTGATCTCAGGATATCATGTCTGGCCATAGCTTATTACTCCCATGGGTCATGACAGTATACTTGCGTATACCCACTCAAGAGGCGTGATTTCCTTCCACCAGAAAAAATAGCAAATAAAATTTTTTTTTCTGATTTTTTTTTTGAGATTAGTAGTAGATTAATAGAGGATTAACAAAAAATTAATTACTAATTCTTTTATATTTTTTAGGATGGTTTTTATATAATTTAATTTTATCATAGTTCTAGGTATGCAGAAATTTCAGAACTAGTAGTTAAACCCTAGTTTAACCTTTGCTCTGATACAAAAACTGATGCGAGATAGTATGCAAAATTAAATTACTGATTTTAAACTTAATTAACAGTGATTAATAGATTAATTTTTTTTAAGATTTTCATATTTAAATACATGAAGAGATCAATAAAACAAAACTATCACTAGTTATCTATCCGCAAAGTGGATCTAACAAAATAAACTAGAAAAACCAAAAATTTATGATTAAAAAATCATCTTAAACTAGGGTTCTACTTATCAAGGAATCAAAATTAAAGAGTAGGGATGGATATTTAAATTTACCAATGATGATTATATCCCTCTGGTGTGGATCCGACAAGACTCTCAAGGAACTTGCGGCATGGCTTCAAGAAGGTCGATCTTCGGGCTTCGAACTTTCGTGATGTTGGTTCCAAGGCAAGAACACCCTAACTTCGAATCCTTGATCACCTGCAATCACTCAAAAGAAATTTAATTCAGATGGTTATAGAAAGAAAAGGAAGAAGATGGAAAAAGGAGGAAGGGAAGGGATGGAAGATGACAACTAGGGTTTTCTGATTGTTGGATATGTTGGGCCTCACACCCCGCGATGCTCCGAAGAACAAAGGATGGTCCTCACAACCCTTGATGCACATAGCAAAGGAAATTTGATAGGATATCACTTTATTTGATGAATAATAATTATATTTACAAGAGGGATTAATGGTGGTATTTATAGACCACCAATATGAGTTGTATGGTTTATAAAGAGTATAGTTAATTTTTCTTAGGTAGCAACTCCTTGAATTCCTTCTTCTGGTGTCATGACTCTTAAGTTTGGTCTTCCTTGGACTTCATCCATTCTTGGGCACCAAAATGGGATTGACTTCATCCTTGATGGGCGATCTTGATGGATGGTGATGTGTGGCCAAGATGGGTTCTTGAGTGGTCATGAGAGGTGGTCTCTGGAGTCTAGATGATGAGGGATCTTGTATGAGAGTGGACTCTTCAATTTGGATAGAAAAAAACTCATGAGTTTTAGTGGGATTCACGAGTTCTTGAAATCTTGATTTCCTGGAACTTGATTGCCTTGAACTCTTGAAGTAAGAAAAACCCTTGAACCTTTCCAACTTGGGCATCCCTTTCAGATAGAATTGCATTGAGTTAGGCGATAAGAAGCTAAGTGGCATCCTCCCTCTTGGAATTGGCAACAAAAAAAAAAAGATGGGTGGCGTTAAGGCTTAAACTCCTTATGCTTTACTCATCTTAAAAATAAATTGCGCTAATTTCTTTCTCATGTGGCCGACCAAGGTAAGTGACATGGCATGTGATGTTGTTCCGATGAGTTGGCAAGTGATGTCCAAACATGTCATGTGATGTTGTCCAAAATCTTGAAAAGGTGGCGCCAAGAAATGGTTGTCATGTGGCAAGTGACTCGGGCTAGCACATGGAGTCACATGGCTTGACTTGAGCTAGCACATGGAGTCACATGGATTTTGACTTGGGTCCCCTCTTATATTATAGGACTCAACTATTAATTACAAGACTCAATCAACTAATTAATTAAAAGCCCAACTTGATGAAATTGATCAAAAGGCATAACCAACTAAATAAAAGGGCTTAAGCAGGTAAATAGGGTTTGGCCCAAAAGGGTTTAAATAGGGTTTGACACAACCTAATAAATATGATTTATATATAAAACCCTAATTGGTAAAAAGGGTTAACTAACACCGGACCATTATAACATAATTTATGATCCAATTAAAATTGGAGTTTTTTACAAACTCAACTTTGGGTCTAGGGATTTTTACACGGACTCAATTTTGGGATTTAGGGCTAAACCTAACTAAGCTAAAACAATAAAATTTAAAATAACTATTTACAAGTGATCTGGGGTTTGGGCTTATGGCTTAATTCACAAGTAATCCACAGGGATATGGGTTCAACCTGTCATTTTTTTCTAGCCCTGGTGTCCGCACCAATAGAACCCACTGTCGAAGTATATAGGATTTTACTCATATGCTCTCTCTCCTCAGGAGTTATCGCATAATCCTTTTTGGAGAGTGTAATTCCAGGGCCTATCGGGAGATAGCCTTTCTTGAAATTCTTCATGCTGAACTACTTTAGCACAATATCAATGTACGCAGACTGGGACAGTCCCAAAAGCCTCTTTGATCTATCTCTACATATCTTCATACCCAGTATGTAAGAGGCTTCACCCAAGTCCTTCATAGAGAATTAAGATGACAACCAGACCTTTATTCCTTGTAGTGCTGGGATGTCATTTCCGATTAATAGAATGTCATCCATATACAATACAAGGAATACCTTCACAGAACCATTAGCCCATTTATAAATGCAAGGTTCTTCTCCGTTCTTAACAAAGCCATATGACATGATACACTTATTAAATCGCATGTTCCAACTCCGAGATGCTTGCTTCAATCCATAGATGGACCTTTGAATCTTACAGACCTTTGACTCATCTATAGATGTGAATCCTTCAGGTTATATCATATACACCTCCTCTTCCAGCTCATCATTCAAGAAAGTTGTTCGAACATCCATTTGCTAGATTTTATAGTCAAAGTATGCTGCTAAAGCAAGTATGACTCGAAATGGATTTGAGCATTGCCACAGGAGAGAACGTCTTGTTATAGTCAATACCATAACATTGACAATATCCCTTGGCAACCAGATGGGCTTTATAAGTCTCTACCTACCCGTCTGCGCCCCTTTTCCTTTTGAAAATCTATTTGCATCCAATGGGTTTTATCTCCTTAGGTGGATCAACCAATGTTCATACATTATTGATTTCCATGGACTCCATT
Source organism: Areca catechu (assembly GCA_021397845.1). Classification (NCBI taxonomy): domain Eukaryota; kingdom Viridiplantae; phylum Streptophyta; class Magnoliopsida; order Arecales; family Arecaceae; genus Areca; species Areca catechu. The sequence continues at coordinate 25,067,994 of CM038042.1, read as the reverse complement.
TCAGATCTTATAGCTCCTAACCATTTCTCAAAGTCAAACCTCTGCATTGCATCCATATAGGTGAACGGGTCCTCATTATTCTCATCGAGTTTAATGGGATCACCATCTTAGACCAAGAAATTATAGTATCTGTCTGGTTGAAGTGGTACCCTATCAGATCTCCTTAATGGTTCCTGTGTGGGCTCTGGGTGTGATCTAATCACAACCGGTTCTATATTGTCGGTTAAGTGTGTCGATTCTTCTACTTGTTGAACTTCACTAAGTTCAATCTTAGCAGCTACAGTTCCTTCACTAAGGAACTCCTTTTCCAAAAAGATAGTCCTAAGACTGATGAACAACTTTGGTTCCTCAGCCAAGTAGAAGTAGTACCCCGTAGAATTTTTTGGATACCCAACAAATAGGCACCGGTTAGACCTAGGTCCAAGCTTATTCATTTCCAAATGTTTGACATAAGCCAGGCAACCCAAGACCCAAAGGTGTGCGAGTATCGGCTTACATCCAGTCCATACTCATATGGGATTTTGCTAACGAATTTACTCGGAACCCTATTTAAAAGGTAAGGCTGACTCTAGAGCATATCCCCAAAAGGATAGCGGCAGAGAAGTGAAGCCCATCATGGACCAAACCATGTCTAACAGGAATCGATTCCTCCTTTCAGACACTCTATTTAACTGAGGTGTCCCTAGAGGTATCCATTGAGAGAGCATCCCATTCTCCTTAAGATATATCAGAAAATTACTAGAAAGATATTCACCACTTCGATCTAATCGAAGGGTTTGATATGCTTTCTAGTTTGTTTTTCTACTTTCTTACGATATCGTTTGAACATTTCAAATGATTCAGATTTATGTCTCATCAAAAAGACAACCATACCTCGAAAGGTTATCTGTAAATGTAATGAAATAATTATAGCCACCTCTGGTACTAATATTCATAGGTCCATATACATCAATATTTACTAGACTTAGAATTTCTTTGGCTCGGTCACCTTTTCCAGTAAAAGGTGATCTTGTCATCTTTCCAAGAAGACAGGACTCACAGGTTGGTAGTGGATTACATTCACTAATCTCAAGAAGACCCTCACTTTTCAACCTGTTTATCCTGTTCTTGTTAATATGACCTAGCCGACAATGACATAAATATGCAGCGCTGACATTATCTATCCTAAGGCATTTGCTAGATGTGTACACTACACTAACAGATCGTGATAGTACATAAATGCCATTGTTCATATATCTATTTATCACAATAGAACCATTCCAAATGATTTTGCAAATGTCATTGTTTATTGATAGTTCATAACCATACATGGCCAATTGGCCTACATAAATGACATTCAGGATGAAAGATGGACAATAATGACACTCATTCAAAATGATTGTACAAGACTTAAAAACTAACTTGAGGGCTCCCAATGCCAATACTGGAACTTGGCTTAAATTTTCTATGTTCAAGAATCTCTTGCCGTCGTCGAATATCCTACTAAGCTGAAGTCCCTACAAAGAATTGCAAATATGAATTGGATTTCCAGTATCCAATACCTAGTTAGTGGTATCGTAGATAGAGAAACTACAAGGCATTATCATATAAATACCTTGTCCAGCACTACCCTGTTGCTTCCTCTTCTTGGACCTGTTCGGGTCAAGAGACGTAATATAAAGAGAACAATTCCTCTTCCAATGATCCTACTTCTTATAGAAGAAGCACTTTGCCTGGCTCTTATCAGCCCTCACCTTCTTGACCTGACTGGGCCCGAAAGCATTTTGCACCTTCTTCCCTTTATTTCTCTTTTTTCCTTTGTTAAAGGGACGATGCCCTGCTGAAGATCCTCCCACTAGATTTACCATCCCTTTATTGAGTTGGTGGTCTTTCTCATAAGTTTGTAATAATCCCAACAGATCGTGGTAGTTAACTACAGGCTTATTCATTCTGAAATGATAAAGAAAGTCTAGATAAGAAGATGGCAGGGAATTTAGTATTACATCTTTTCCGAGCTATTCGTGCAAGAGACATCCGAGCTTACCCAAGTGCTCAATCATCTTGATCATGTACAATACATGATCAGTAACTGAGGCCTTATTAAGCATCCATGCATTGTAGATAGCACAGGATACCTTGTACCTCTCAATGCCATCTGGTGTACCGAAGGACTCCTTCAACTTTTGAAGGATCTCCTCCAGCTGGGCTTCCTTAAATTTGTGACTGAACTCGTCGTTCATCGCTGCCAACATGATGCATCAGACAGTGGTCCTATCAGAAAGCCACTTCTGATGAGTGTTTCTGACCAAACCCCGAGCATTGGGAGTAGGGGTTTCAGGCATCGGATTCGATATCATATATAAGATCCGTTCATGCTCCAAGATTATCCTAAGCCTTCGATACCAACTATCAAAGTTGGGATCCATGAGTTTCTCATTATTGAGATGAGATCGGAGCGACAAGTTGATAGACATCCGAAAGGAAAACCAAAACCTATTAGTGTATATGAATTATTAATATAAAGATATGGACTTTAGTCTAAAGGCCCTCCTACTATTTTGTTCAGACTGGTAGCCACTACCTCCAATCTGAGAAAATTACTTTAATTTCTTAGTGGGTACTAGAACCCATAAGACAACACATGAACCTGACTTTAGCTGGCCCATCCATGCTCATCTAAAGGTAGGTTCTTTAATCGATTACTTCTCCAAGTAACTTCAAGTTTTTAGATTTTACCTCAAGATGCACTTCAATCGACCTTCGAGCCTCCTATTGAAGGTTCCAGTTAGGTCCAACTATTAACATGACAAATTCAATGTCTCTACCAATGAATAGTCAAGCTCGACTATGACCGGCCCACCTAACCATCGTTAAGAGAGTCGCATTGAGCCATCATATTAGAAATGGCAATTCCAATAGCCCGATGAACACTCAATCTATGGATCTATCGATGAACACCCAACTATTGGATCCATTACCTTCCACTTAATGGGAGGCTAGGACTTAGTTATCTCCATAACTTCATCCTTTTATGGACCTAATAATTTAGAGGGTTTAAATTTAATATGATAGATGAATGGATAAGAAGACATGGATTAACCTCCCACTGACTACATCAATAATTAAGGAAGGTTTCAAAAACTAATGATCCATGGGTACCTAAAATTAGACAAGACTGATTAACCTTAGGTGACATGGGTTAACATGAGTCAGTGACTTATCCAATCAATTCTGATCGACCACATTGGCCAGGTAAGTGAGATCATTGGATGGATTCCGCCATGAACCATCTTGCCTTAGACACCAACCGGGTTGGCAGGTAAGAGGTAGCCCCAAAGAACCATGATCAAATGACATACTTACCTTAAATACCAATTGATTCATCAGACTCGATTAGATTAGCCTAAAGACTCAGGCTAACCATTAAGCCACAAATCAGGTCCAGCTAGATTTATGGACTAATCAATCTAACTATTAGAGAGATCTATAGAGAAAAAATCATAACTCAACATTTAATTAGATTAGTTCTCTATTTAGTCCAATATATCTAAACTTAGGTCTAACCCAATTAAGAACCTAATTGAAGCTAACTCATGACCCTTAAAGTTTATTGAAATGACTTAAAATCTTTGAATCATATTCCTAGATCACTTTGTCATTCAAGGTAACTTAATTCTTAATTAAGTTCAATAATCTTCATAAATCAAAATAATTTTAATTTATAACGTAAAATAATTTTATAACCAATTAGAATTTGAATTTACTATTCTTCAACATTCTCAGGTCAAGTGTCAACTCACCAAGGTCAAGTGTCGATACTAGATATCGACACTAGGGTCGACACATGGCCTAAGACAGGGTGACAATAGAATGCCATATTTTTCGGTACGCGCTCATGAGTCGATACCTAAACTTTTCTTCTTCATGAGTCACATCACAAGCGGCACCCCTACATGCCATAGAAGACCCCATTGAATGGGAAGAGAAGGTCTTGCAACCCTACTTCTCTCTTATGACCGGATGGCCATGGTGATGCATTCAATCCAAATACTTTGAAAGAGAAAACTAATGATATCTTAACATGCTACTATTATTATGCTAAGGAACCTGGCTTTGATACCAATATAAGTGAAGCAGTACAAGTAGACTATATTTTAAAACTATTTAAAAATAAAAAACAGTGAAAGACTTTGTAGATTGATCAAGTTGATCTACCAATCTGCCTGCAATAGGATCCAACATAATAAAAGTGCATACAAAGGATACCATAAGCAATAAAAAGAAAATGCATGTAACAATTTCATGCTTTAGATCTGATCACATGAGACCAAGGAAAAGGTACATTACCTTTAAACTGTTGGATGGAGGTGATGAAGAGCTGCCGAGCCACATAAGTATTTGGTCTCTATGGGTAGTTCACACCAGGGCTCGATCCCAATCAACTTCCTTGGAGTGCTAGCTCCTCAAGATCCTGGAAGCCAATCTTCTCCTTCCTTGGACCTGCAAGACCTTCTCAAAGCCATCGGGAAGAACTTGTTGGAGGACAATGAGGAGAAGTGGATATGGAACCCTTCCCAACCAACTCTCTCTTCCCAAATCCTAGATTGATTGCTAGGTAGGCTCACACCCAAAACCCTAATCCTCTCAAACCCTACTCTAAGGAATCCCTTTCTTTCTCTCTTAGAAAAGCCTAGCTTGTCATCCCTTTTGCTGGCCCTACAATAACACTTATTTATAGTGGCAGCAAAGAGGGAGAGAGATATGGAAGGTGTAGTGATTAGGGGAGAGGGTTAGGGGTTAAGCCAAATTAGCTCTAGGTTTAAATAGGAGAAAATCTGCATTCCCAAATAATGCATTCCATAAAAATCTTGGAGCCAATTTCAGCCAAGATTTGAAATTTGAATTCAAAATTCAAATTTAAATCTTTTTAAAGAAAAGAGATCATGAAAAATCAAATCCAATTTGATCCTAAGACAAATCATATTTGGCTCGGCCTATCAGGTTGCAATCATATTGCAAATAAGTTCTCCAAAATTCACTAATCGAATTAATGAAAAAAAATCCTTGTCACAGCCAAGTGTCGACACTTCAAAATGTTGATACTCTAAAGTGTCAATACTTGGATCATGGTCAATCATATTGATCCCCAGTGATGCCAAATGATTCTCAATCGTCGATCAGCCTTTAGATCAGGTAGAACCCCTATGGAGTGTGACCCCATAGGTTCGAACACTAAGCTGGTAGCTTTGGAATACTTTTAGTACCAGTCAAAGTCAGCATCTAGTAATGATACCCGATCTCTAGATAGGTCAAAGATTGTAGAGCAACTCTCTAGAACCCCTGGAATTTGGTTATCGCATAATTCATCCCTTTGACCTCATAATGCTCAGGATGACATAGGGTTTGACTGCCAACCCTAATTTAGTACATCCAGATCGTGTCTCAACCTTACAAGTTCTGTGACTCCTCATAAGAACTATCCTGGCCAAGGTTTTACTAAATTGAGACATAGTGAGTCATTCACTCCAAATCATTTGAAGGGGTCAATCCCATCTTGATTCACTACCACTCTACAAGTACTTGACTGTACCCAAAAATCTTCTATTACTGGATTAGAAATTCAGATAGTCCGGCATCAAAGTATAGTGAGTTGCTTGCAAGCTACCATGGTAACCTCAGGTCTGGGGGACACATATACCCATATCCCTTCGTGAGCAACCCTTTGATAGAAGGAAGCTCTGCAGTTGGTCACGTTCAGTGAGATATCATATATTTTACCTGTATGTCACATTAGTGTCTCTACTCTCCTTGGTCAAGAGGATAACTAACCAATATGACATATAACAACCTATGCTTAACTTTGGCCGGCCCACCTGGTCCCGTTAAGGAGGTTGCACTGAACCATAATCGATCAGATAGAAATTCCAGTCGCCAGATGTATACCCGTTCTTTGGAACTGCCGATGCACACCAAGCTAGTGGACACATTTCTAACCGACTTAATGGGAGGCTAAGACACTGTCAACTCCTTGACTTAGTCTTTTTAAGGACCTAATAATTTTAGAGGGTTTTTTAGTTGTGACAGAAGAAAAGACAAGGACATGGATCATCCTCCAACTGAATCAATCAGATTTCAGGAGGGTTGAACTAAATCAACAAACGATCCATGGGCACCTATAGATCAGTCAGACCGATCAACCTGGGTGACATGGGTTAACTCGAGTCATTGAGCTTTTCCAATCAGTTATGGTCGACTCGACTAGCCAGGGAGGTGAGATCATGGGTGAGTATCTGCCATTAACCATCTTTCCTAGACATCAACCAAGTTGGCCAGGAAAGAGGTAGCCTCATACAACCATGATCACAATGCCAAACCTACCTCGACACCAATCGGTTTACCAGACTCGATCAGATTAGCCTAAAGACTCGGGCATCCACTGAGCCACTAATTAGATCCATTTTAGATGAACGGATCAACTAATCTAACTATTAGATAGTTCTAAAGAAGGGCCTTAAACAACTTTTGTTTAATCTTCTTGTAATCCGGTTTAACTAAACTTAGGTCTAACCCAGTTATGGACCCAACTAGTCAGCTAACCCAATTAACCCAAAATGGCTTATGCAAATTTTGATTAGATTTCATAAACCTAAAAAAATTTTTAATAAGCCAAACTCTTAATTAAAATATTTTTTAATTAAGTCTCTATGTAAAACAATTTTACATAAAAAAAAAATCATGCATCAAGATATTTTACACATATTTTATATTCATATTAAACATGCCTAAAATCATGTATCACCAAATTAAAACAATTTTAAATTTTTAATATTCTTTAAGGATCCTTCTGAAGAGGCCAACATAGACGATCCGCATCGTGTTGAAGACACACGGTCATGGTGAAGGTCTCAACTAGGTTCCAAAAAGAAATTGGATACATATAAGATTAAACCAATTTTAATATATTAAACATGCATACTAGATTAGGTTACATATGGAACCTGCTCTGATACCAATGAAAAAAAACAGGAACTAGTGGTTTGACATGATCCTACACTAGGCATGTAAACAACTGCAGGAGCAGATTGGATTCTAAAAATATTTTTAAAATCCGCGCAGCGGAAATCTGCTCCGCCCAGAAACTAATCTAATTCTAGTTGCAAACATGCATGTAAAATGATATAAAATATTTATAAAATATTTGAATTAAAAATTCAATTCATGCATGATAAAAAATTAATTTTTTTCATACCTTATTCTGGCTGGAATAACTCTGGGATAAAGCTGGAATAGGCTGGAATAAGTGGGATAAACTTATTCCAGTCTTCTTCTTCCTTGGACTGCTGAAAACTCTATTTTGGGCTTTCAAAACAGCATCGGAACACTGCCTTCCGGGCCTCCGTTTGCTCCCAAAATTCAACAGCGGCAACTTGGACAAGTGCTCTTCGATCTCCAATTGAAAGCTGCAAGAAAAATTTAGCCAAAAAAATATAGAAATTCGCCAAAGTCTACTGCCAAATTTTCTGCAGCAGAACTGAAACAGCAACTTGTTCTTCGCGTTGGGAGCTGCAACAGCGATCCTGGCTCGCGTGGCTTGTTCCCAGGAGTAGAAGAGTACTCCCTCTAGAGGGGAGACAGGCCGGGGGCCCTCCGATCGATCTCCACGTGCGGTGCTAGCCGCTGGAAGGAGACACAATTACAGTGAACGGCAGCAATTTGGGCTTGCTGCAGTCCTGAGATTGGGCACTCAAAAAGAGAAGGAAAAGGTGTCTAAGACTCTCCCTCTCACCCTCCAAAACCCAGCTAATGAGTACCCAAACGAAGCAGGCAAAAACTCTCTCAAATGGACCTCTCTTCTCACCGTGAAAAATCTCTCTTCTTCACACGGTATATCCTTTTTTTTTTCCTTCTTGAAATAGGGGACGGCTGGAGTGGTTTATATAGGACAGCAGGGAGAGAGGGAGGTGGAGAGACAGGGAGGCCAAGAGACGCCAGCTGCCAATCTACCATTAAACAGCCATAAACTAGAGGTTTAAACCAGCCGGTGGAGGAGAGGAAGAGACGCCCAGCGGGTTCGACTTCGGACGCTTGGATTTTTCTTTGGTCGTTTGGCTTCCTCCAGCGCATGAAAACCGTGTAAAACAGCTGGGAGAAAATGATCACCGGTTCAAAAGAAAACCGGTCCAAACCCAATTAGGTACAATCCCATTAAACCTCTTGGTTCAATCCAATTGAACCGGTTCAAACCCAATTAAAAATGGTTCAAGGGATTAAATTGGTTCACAACCAATTGAAGGCCGAAACGAGCTCCGAATCAGTTCAAAACTGATTCAGAAAAATCCTGGCGCAGTGCTGGTCAGCCCGGAACAATTTCCGGTTGACACAGACAAGGGCAAGATGGAAAAAAGAGTGCTCAAAAAAAATACTGTGACTATAAAACCGAGATGATTCCCATTCGTAATCGGTATCCGGATCAGAGAGTAATCCTCTGTGGCGTGTGACCTCATAGGCTCGAACCTAAACGGTAGCATTAGAACAATTCCAGTACCAGCATAGGAAACCATCTAGCAATGGATCCCGGCGTCCGGATAGGTCGAAGATGCAGGAGCAAACTATCGAACCTCTGGCATATGGTTACTGTATAATTCATCCCTTTGACCTCTAATGCTCAGGACGACTGAGATTGGGCTGCCAACCCAGACAGAGTCTGTCCACTACGTGTCTCAACCTCGCAAGCCCAGTGACTCTTCACTAGGGCTACCCAGGCCGAGGATTTGCTAAATTGAGATACTGCGAGACATTCAATCCAAACTGTTTGGACAAGTCAATTCCATCTTGGTCCATCACTGCTCCACAAGTACTTGCCTGTACCCAGAAACCTTCCGTCACCAGATTAAAAATCCGGGTAGTCCGGCACCAAAGCACAGGGAGTTGCTTGCAAGCTACCGTGATGACCTCATGTCAGAGGGACACATATACCCATATCCAATCGTGAGTTTCCCTTTGGCAGAAAGGGGCTGCACGGAGTCACGTTCAATGAGATATCACATATCCCACTTGTAGATCACATCAGTGTCACCACACTTATTTGGTCAAGAGGACAACCAAACAATGTGAACTACAACAACCTATACTTGATATATTGCCATCCAGTACAATATATCCTTTGGTTGTGAACAGGGTTTAAGGACCACTCGATACATCCTCTCTGTATCGAAGTCAGTGTAGTCCTAAGGACTTCATCACATGAAAAAAATTCATTTCAGGAAAATACAATATGTGATGAGCTGCCAAAAAAAAATAATATTTTATTAATTCAAGGAAAGAGTATAATATTTAGCTCAACCGCCTACAACCCAGGCGATTGGCTTTGGGACACAATTCCTAACAAATATTGGCTTTGAGATTGGAGAAGAGGTTGACTGGCAAGCACTAGAGTGACCAGCATAAAGGTCCACAGTCGAGAGGGGTCTCGGCGCAAACATGTCAATGCTCAAGTTAGTGATTTAGAATAGATGGAAAGCAGTGAGCATGGAAAAGATTGCTTATCAGAGATCCTTAGAGCTTGGAAGCTTTATAAAAGAGAGCTGAGAAGAACATGCAATCCTGAAAATATCGAACTATGATTGCACTATTGTAGCATTATCACCGTCATTCACTTTCAAGGATTGCAAGGGAGATGCAGTTTCTGGTAGTGTCATTAATGCTGACAGTTGTCCTTATGAAACGAGGCCAATACTGGTGATAGCAGGCATGAGATTTTAATATTTATATTCTTTTCTCGTGAGAATATTTATTATTTTTGACCTCTTATGCACGGTTGCCATATGTGTTAGAAAGCCATTAATAAAGGTATTGGAGCGGGCCACGTGGATGATAAGGCTCAAGCAGAACTTGGTAGCTCGATATGAAAAGGTCATAGTTTTGCATATAGATCAACCAACGTGATCTGAGATTTATATGAAGATGCCTCAGCCACTATATCTCAGCTTAATTAATGCCTTAGCCCAGCAAAAAAATATATCACTACTCTAGATTTGAGGCTCTAAACATATTTCCCCATAATAGTTTATAACAACCTAGAAAAGAAATAAAAGGTAAACAGGCCAGGCCAGCCCACTTGGTTGGACCCGGCCCAGATCATGCACGTGGCCCAACACACGACCCAGGTGCGAGCACGAGTGGGCACGGGAGAGCACGGGGGCACGGGCGAGCGCAGGTGGGTGCGTGGATGCTGGTGGGCATGGATGAGCACAAGCGGGTACGTGGACGTGGGTGGGTGCGGATAGGCGTGCGGAGGTGCTGGCGTTGAAGGGCACACGGGCTGCAGTCCATTACACGAGTGCGAGGGGCACGGCCCAAGCCCACGCACAGGCACGCGCGAGCTCGTGGGCTCGGCCTAGCCAGAAGCGGCACGCATAGAGTCATTCCCGCCTATTTTCTAGGCATTTCCCCCATCGATTTTGCACGGCTCGCAGTGATCTACTACATTTCTGTGCTATCTGGACTGTCCAATAGCCTGATATGATGGCTGAAATGAATTCGAGGGATTTAGGCTTGATCAGAGGCTTTTGGATTCGGATTTTGATATGATCTAAGGCATTGATCTCAGATCTGATGGCCTAGGAGGTGTCTTGACAATTTTGGATTTGTGGGACAAGTTTTTAATGCATTTTGGATTGGTTTTGACCTTCTTTATAATAAGAGATGCCAAGACGTCGAGGGTTATTTAGAGGGCCAACAACAGAGTGCAGAGAGCCAGAACAGAGAACCAAAAAGGAGAGCCATGAAGAGATTTTGTAATCCAGAAGAGAAGATAAGAAGAGAAGAGAAGAAGAAAGAGAGAGAAAGAGGAGAGAGGGAAAGGAGAGAGAGGAGAGAGTAGATGAGAGAGAAAGAGGAGAGAGAAAGAGGAGAGGGAAAGGAGGAAAAAATATAAAGATTGAAGGGGGTAGATTGAAAAGCTCTCTTGAGATTCGTGAAGCTAGGATTTCATAGGTAAAAGGTTTTGGTTTACAAATTATCCTAGGATTATTTATGTTGTAGGGAGAACAGTTTCCTGGGTAGGAAGGTGTTGGAAGAGCTTCGGGTATATATTGATACCGAATATTTTGGGTTAGCTCTTGAAGGTAAGGATTCTGGACATGATCATCAGTTCTATACATTATTTTACATGGCATGATTTGATCCGTGCATATGTGCATCGACATGCATGATTAGTTTTATGTGGAATAGTTTGACTTTTTATATGGAATAGTATAATTGTTGTTGTTACTAGCTATGTTCCTATATACTACATTTTATCAAGTAAGTTATCTTCATATGGTTTGGACCGTGATGCCGATCATTGAAAAGTTTGAGATGACATGATTTGACAGTACGACCTGATTTGATAAAGTGATAACAAAAAAAATATAATATTTGGACTAGCCATGCCACAGTGGTATCATGGTTACATAACCTGAGCCACAGGCTTTGTATGTGAGCTTGCTTGACCACGAGAAATAGTCGATTATAAGACTAGCCTAACCACGAGAAATGGTCAATTATAAACTAGCCTGACCACAAATAAATGATCGATTAACGGGCTTTGTACGTGAGCTAGTTTGGCTAGGCAGATAGCAAATGGCCGATTATGAGGATGCCAGTCATGGGTTGGAGTATGACCGTGGTTAGTCTAGAACCCTAAAAATAAAGATTGATTAATGGAAACCGCTACCAACCCTTCTTCAAAGCGCTGCAGAAGATGCATGACTTCACTTGGATGAAGGAGTGCAGGAGGCTTTCGAGGAGTTGAAGAAGACCCTAGCATCACCACCACTGCTCTCCCGATTGGAAGAGGGAGAAGAAATCCTCCTATATATGGCGGTCACCCCGGAGGCTGTCAGCTCTGTCTTGGTCCGTATAGATGGAGGAGGGATCCAGAGGTCCGTGTACTATACAAGCAAACTTCTCTACGATGTCGAGGTCAGGTACTCTAGATCTGAGAAGTTAATTTTTGCGCACATTATGTCTGCCCAATGCCTCAGGCCTTACTTCCAAGTAAGCCGGATTGCGATTCTAATTGATCAACTGCTGAAAGCCATACTAAGCCACCCCGACACATCCGGATACCTAACAAAGTGGGCACTGAAGCTCAGCGAGTTTGACATCGCCTACCATCCGAGGTCATCCATAAAGGTGCAGGTTCTGGCTAACTTCTTGGTTGAGTGTGCAGACCTGAACGAGGGGCCAGAAGAGAGCCCCCAGAATCAACAACCGAGACCTGAACCAGATGGGAACATCTGGTTCTTACATGTGGTTGGAGCATCCAACTCCGGCGGAAGTGGAGCTGGACTCATCCTCGCCAATGGCGAAGGAGTCGTTGCCGAATGCGCGCTCCACTTCTAGTTTGTCGCCACCAATAACCAGGCAGAATATGAAGCGCTCCTCGCAAGACTAAGGATCTCTCGTGAATTGGGCATACCCAGTTTGAAAGTTTTCACCGACTCATAATTGGTGGCTAGGCAGGTCTCAAGCGAATTCGAGGCCCGGGACCCTCAAATGTCAAAGTACCTGAAGCTGGTACATGCAAGTGTGGTAGGTTTCAAGTGCTTCAGCATCTCCCATATTTCATGTAAAGAGAACGCGCGTACCAATGCCCTTTCCCAGCTGGCAACCTTGCTAGACTCCTTCCTGGGCCGCACCTACATCGAGCATCTTTAGAACTCGAGCTACGAAGCACCTAGAGAGGTCCAACAAGTTATCCTGAAGCCCAGTTGGATGGACAAGTATGTCAAGTACATCACCGATGGTACCTTGCCCGAAGATCAAATAGAGGCCGGCCTCATTAAAAGGAAGGTCACGTGCTTTGTGCTGATGGACGGGCTACTTTATCGAAGGTCCTACTCCTACCCACTCCTCAAATGCTTGAGACCCTCAGAGGCAGTAGCTGTGCTCCAAGAGATACATGAAGGCCTCTGCAAAAATCATGTGGGGGGCAGAACTTTGGCATACAAGGCCCTCTGCCAGGGATACTACTGGGAAACAATGAGGGAGGATGCAGCCAACTTCGTCAAGAGGTGTGACCGATGACAGCATCACGTTGTCGTGCAATGCCAGCCAGCTGCACCACTCTCCCAGCTCTCTGTCCCCTGGCCATTCATCCAGTGGGGCATGGACATCCTTGGTCCCTTTCCTCCTGCGTCCGAGCAGTGTAAGTTCCTAATAGTTGCCATCGACTACTTCACGAAGTGGGTCGAGCCTGAACCATTAGCCCGGATCACGGAGGTGAACATTAGCATGTTCTTCTAAAAATCAATCATCTGCTGCTTCAGGTTCCCCCACACGATCATCACCAATAATGGACAACAATTTGATAATCAGGAGTTTGAGAAGTTCTGCAACGACCTCAGCATCCACCATCGCTTCACCTCGGTGGCACACTCTCAGACCAACGGGGAGGTCGAGGTGACTAACCGGACTATCCTTCAAGGGCTCCGAACCAGACTGGACCAAGCCAAGGGAAGGTGGGCCAAAGAACTCCCTAGTGTCCTATGGGCATACCACACAATGCTGAGGATGGCCACAGATGAAATGCCATTCAACCTCATCTTCGATGCAGAAGTGGTGATCCTGGTAAAATTAAGTCTACCAACGCTGTGGGTGGAATAGTACGATGAGGTCGAGAACGCAGCACGCCTCCTACTTAATCTAGATATGCTTGAAGAGAGAAGGAACAAGGCTCGAGTCTAGATGGCAGCTTACTGGCAATGGGTAGCCAGATATTATAACTCCAGGGGGAGGCCGAAGTCCTTCCGCCCAAGAGATCTGGTGCTGCGACAGGCGAAAGCCTCCTAACCTCAAGAGTGCGGCAAGTTCTCTCCAAACTGGGAAGGCCCTTACAAGGTGGTTAAAGCCCTTCCTCACGAGGCCTATTATCTCACCGAGCTCGATGGGACACGATTTCCGCAGACTTGGAACACCGCCAACTTGAGGATGTATTACCAATGATGTAAGACCTCCTAACATTAATAATGAAATTCTCTTTAGCATAATGCTTGTCTCTGTCTCGTAGGACTATCATCGCCCAACCTTAGGCCTAGCAACTGAAGACGGGGTGCCAAGAGTCCCCTAAGCGATCCGCTTGAAGCAGCTAAAGCCCGAAGTCCAGTTCGGTAGCAAAAATTGGAATTCAGTCTGGCACCTAAAGCTCGGAGTTCAGTCCGGTAGCAGAAGCCTGGAGTCCAGTCCAACAACAAAGGCTGCAAACTCTAGAAGCTCGGCACCTAAAGCCTGGACTCCAGTCCGGCAACAAAGACCAGAAACTCTAGAAGCCTAGAACCTAAAGCCCGAACTCCAATCCGGTAACAAAGATCGAAAACTTCAGAAGCCCGGCACCTAAGGCCCAGACTCTAGTCCAGCAATAAAGATCGGAAACTTCAGAAGCCCGGTACCTAAAGCCCGGACTCCAGTCTGACAACAAAGATCGAAAACTCTAGAAGCCCGACACTTAAAGCCAGGACTCCAGTCCAGCAACAAAGACCGAAAACTTCAGAAGCCCAGCGCCTAAAGCCTGGACTCCAGCCCGGCACCAAGGACCGGAAACCTTGACACCATAAACTCATGAAGCCTGAGAACTTAAGGTCAAAAGCCCTGGAAACAAAAGCTCTAGGAGTCCAGCACCGAAGCCTGGAAGCCTCTAAAAACCTGCTTTCTAACCAAGAGTCGAAGTTGAACTTCTAACCAAAGTTGCAAATTTAGCTCTGGCAGAAACCAAGAGATCCTAGATCCGCAGTCAGATAAGATTGAAGCAAATAAAATTGTAAGAAGCATGGAGAGACAAAATAGAAGACCAAAGCAGAAAGATGTGAAGGAAAAAGAGAACTTCATTTCTTGCATAGGGTTTTTACAAGTGAAGAGGACCTCGACAGGCCGGTTGACCCCAAAAAAAGAGACAAAATGAAAAACCCTATGCTTAGAACAAAACCTAAAATGAAGAAGGACCCGGGGTCACTGGGTCGCCGACTCCCTCCCAGGTTGGCGGGCCTCTGCATCGCCAGCTACCTGCTCAGCTGGCTGCCCGGTGATCACTTCATCAGCCACTCTTGAAGATGCCCCCGGCTCCTTAGGCTGCTCCTCGGCACCGCCAATAATGACGCCTCCCAAGTCGAGCTCCGGGAAGAGTGAGGCCACCTTCTCCTAGCAAACCTCAAACCCCTTCAGGAATGAGTCTATGGCAGCCTCGTGGACCTCATCCTGAAACTCTTAGGATGCCTGGAACTTTGGCACGGCCTCGCTGGCTTCCCTCTGCATAGCTTCCAACAGCCCTATGATGTATGTCGTCTTCTCCTTGGCCGCTGCCAGCTCCACCAGAACCTTCTCGACCCGGGTCTCTAGAGCCCGGGGTCGCCCCTCCAAGCGACTGACCTCCACTGCGATCTTCTCGGTGCAGCACTGGGCCAGTATCCTCTCCTAGAAGAGGGACGTCTCGAGGTCCTTGGTGCGCTCCTCAGCGCAAGCCAGATCTGCTCGGAGGATCCTGTTGCTTTCCTTCAGCTCCTAGCCCTTCTCCATCAGCCCCTTCACATCGATCACAAGATTGACTAGCCATTTCTCCTTGTCAGCCTCCCTCTTCGCCGAGCTGGTGAGGAAGTCCCGGAGCATGAGCACATCGGTCCCAACCTGCATCAAAGAAGAGGTTAGACTCTCTGAAATCAAACTGAAACATTAAAAAAAAAAAATGATAGATACTCACCAAGAAGAGCTATGGGAGGATCCCAAGCAAGGTCGCTGAGTAGTCCCTGCATTTCTTCAAGCAGCGGTCCTGAGGTTGGATCGCGTATTCCATCATCCTCTTCGCCAGGCCCAGATCCCAGATGATGGAGCTGTTCCTTGGAATCCCCGCTGGTGCATAGCGAGGCTCGGAGGAGGGCCGCGTAGGGACATCTTCAGCATGCGAAGATGTGTGTAGCGGGACCACCGCAATCGTTGCCGCCACAGTTGTCACCAAAATGCTAGCCACTATGACGTCGGAGGAGACAGATGCGTTGGTCGCTCTTCTTCCCTTTTCCTGTCGATGTCGACAATCTCCGGGGCAGGAATTTGCTGCTTAGGTGGCCGAGGAGCTGGTTCCATTGCCCTCTGCTCCGAGGTCGAAGTGGGCCTGGGCCCTTGGTCTGCTTCCACCTGGGCCCTCTTCGGCATGGAGTCCCAGGCCCCAATCGAAGCGCTCCTCTTGTGGGCCGACTCCATCAGGTTGTCTATCAAGAACTTCATCCTTGGAAAAGAAAAAGGTCAAAGGAGATTAGCAAAAAAAAATAAAAATAAAAATAAAAAAGAGAAGAGAAAGAGAGAGGTGTGGAGCCTCACCAATCACCCGAATTGGGCTAACCCCGGCCTTGAACAAGTTCTACTCCGAGAGAAGAACCTTGAGGGAGAAAAGTTCATCACTAAACAGTAGGGAGAAGGCTTCCTGGTCAGCTGGCACTACCTTGGCATTTTGGCTCGGGGACCAGTCCGGCTCACTCCAGACCCAGTCAACATCCTCGATTGAGGCAAAAAAAAATTGGTTATTCCACCCCTTGATGGATGTGGGGAGGTCAAATCGGAGGCACTTGGATCGAGAAAAAAGGTACCACCAACCATTGTCGGTGGAGAGGCGCTTCAGGGTGAACAAGGCCCCGAACAAAGAAAAATGGGTAACAAACCCATGGAAATGATAGAATACGGTGAAGGCAAAGATGACCCCGATGGCATTTGGGACGAACTAGGCCGGGATGAGACGAAAGTGGCTAAAAAACGAAAGGAAAAAGGGGTGGAGTGGAAAACAAAGACCGTCAGCGAGGAAGTCTTCGTAGAAAGTGACCCAGCCAGGGCCACTCGAAGTAACCTGCTCCCCCAGTTTTGGGAGCGAAAGTTGGATAGAATTCGAGACCCCGAACGACTCCCAGATCAAGGAAAGGTCTTCTCCAGTCATCATCGAGGCGAAGCTGGAGGGGCCAAAGGAAGCCTCTACCATCAGAGGGGCAACGATAGAAGTAGGAGGAGGAACAGAAGCAGGAGAAGGAACCCTAGGGGCCCTAGGGCTTCCAATAACTATCCCGCCAGGATGCAGGCTCCTCCAAACTTCGAGGGGAACGTCGTCCTCCTCATCGGAAGATGATGGGGTCCTCGATCGGGAGGGACTTGCCTCATTCAGGTTGGTGGAGAAACGAGGGCGTTGGCCCGAAGGAGCCATTGGAAGAAGAGATGTTTGAGAAGAAGAGAAGGGGAACAGAAAACCTAAAGAAGGGTTCGGTTCACCTAAGATAGAGGGAAGAATTGGAGACCGGGAAGAAGCAATAGAAGAAGAAAAGATCACAGGGCACTCACCTGCTTGTTTTGGTGAGGAAAGGCAACCCAGGAGAAGAAGAAGGATCGCTGCAACCATCAACGAGGTGTGAGAAAATCAAAAGACCTCATTTCCGGAAAGTCCCCCCACTTTTCAAAGCCAATGATAGCGGCCGTACAATTCTTTTTCGCCCCCACCATCGGATGAGCACCACGTGTGAAGGTGCCCGGCGTTGATGCTTCGGTTTGCTGAAAATCGTCTCGAGTCTGGCATGGTGCAATTATGGTCCATCGAAATACGGACGTGGTGCCTGTGCATTGGACCTCGGGTGCGACATGCAAAGTGGTGGCAATCGTGGCAATAATTATACCGAATTTTTGTTCCCCCATGTCATCTCGACATTAACTCGTGATGCTTCGATGGAACTTGGAAGTGGGGGGCAAATGATATGGCAAGACCGCTGACATGGAGTACATCTTGGATCCAGCTGGTAGCCTGACAGGCAGATAGCACTGCATCGAGTTTTCTTTTGAGCTCCCCCGCCAGGTGGCCCCACCAACGGTCGTGCCCACCTCAGCCTAAGCTCGGCACCTTTGCTCCTTCGCTAGGTGGCTCTCCAAGGGTCAAGCCCACCTCGACCGAAGTCGAGCCTGCCTCTGCTCCTTCGCCAGGTGGCTCCCCAAGGGTCGAGCCCACCTCTGCTCCTTCGCCAGGTGGCTCCCTAATAGGGATGGCAATAAAACCCAAACCCATGGGTACCTGACCCGACCCGACCCGATTGGACTGGGTAGTCAACGCTTTGACTGGATTTGGGCCGGGTTTGGGTAAAACCCGAATGCTTAACTTTGGATTTTGGCTGGGACTGGATAGATATACACCCGACCCGCACCCGGCCCGAATTATTTTAATATTTAAATATAAATATAATTAATATATATATTATTAATTATAATTATTAGTTATTAAATTTTAAAATACTTGAACCCTATACCCTAATCATTATATATATCTATATTGGAATTTTTTTTTCATCCTATTCTATTCAGGATGAATTCAAAACAAGATCATAATTAATAGTTTACCAACTTCATAATATAAATTTTGATTGAATATGAAATTAA
This sequence comes from Areca catechu, assembly GCA_021397845.1. NCBI lineage: Eukaryota > Viridiplantae > Streptophyta > Magnoliopsida > Arecales > Arecaceae > Areca > Areca catechu. The sequence continues at coordinate 25,049,586 of CM038042.1, read as the reverse complement.
ATACTGTTAAACTAACAATGTAGTTAAATTTTATTTGTTTAATGTATGTATAATTTATAAAATTGTAGATGATTTTAAAGTTGATAAAAATAAAAAAATATTTAATATAACTTAGTTGGGTTCGAGCCGGGTAAACCCGATTACCCAATACCCAATTGAGATGGGTTTGGATAAAAAAAATCCAGTCCCGAAAGTGTTTGGATCGGGTTTGGGTAGTGTATTGAATATTTGGGTTTGGGTTTGGATAGTTATGCACCCGGCCCGAACCCGGCCCATTGCCAACCCTACTCCCTAAGGGTCGAGCCCACCTCAGTTGAAGTCAAGCCTGCCTCTGCTCCTTCGCCAGGTGGCTCCCCAAGAGTCGAGCCCACCTCGGCCAAAGTCGAGCCTGCCTCTGCTCCTTCGCCAGGTGGCTCCCCAAGAGTCGAGCCCACCTCGGCCGGAGTTGAGCCCGCCTCTGCTCCTTTGCCAGGTGGCTACCCAAGGGTTGAGCCCACCTCAACCGAAGTCGAGCCTGCCTCTGCTCGTTCGCCAGGTGGCTCCCCAAAGGTTGAGCCCACCTCGACCAAAGTCAAGCCTTCCTCTACTCTTTTGCCAGATGGCTCCCCAAGGATCGAGCCCACCTCGACCGAAGTCAAGCCTGCCTCTGCTCCTTCGTCAGGTGGCTCCCCAAAGATTGAGCCCACCTCGGTCGAAGTCGAGCCCTCCTCCGCTCCTTTGCCAGGTGGCTCCCCAAGGGTCGAGCCCACCTCAATCGAAGTCGAGCCCTCTCTTTGGAAGCATCGAGAAGAATGAAGGCGCCAGCCCCAAGACCATCCCGAAGCAAGCACGCCAGTGTGTCAGGCCCAGTACAGCACCCCAAATCTATAACGGTTCGCGTAACCTCATTTGCACCAATTTGGGAGGGGTGTCCCAATCGAGATGTCAGATCCTGCAGCTGACCACCTGAAACCTCCCGAGGGAGAAAGTCGCATTCAGGGTCTCATACCCGAGGGCGGCTATGCCCAGATCGAGGTTCCACCTATTTTCACCCTTCGTGACAACACGCCAGGCAAGACATGTTCACAACTTAACTCCCAACTACAAGAGGAAATGACCTTGGGAGAGTGGACAACGGACACTGTTGACCCTTAAGCCCCACCAGAGGGGGAAAATCGAGGCATTGGACCAATTGACAATCTAAAAAAGCACCAACAGGCAAGAAGGAAGGTAAGCAACCAAAAGAGAGCAAACACACGAAGTAGCGAGACAAGTGACTTGAAGACAGGAGGCTCCCAGAGGACTTCCAGAGGACTTCCAGAGTGAGTCCTATGAGCACAGTCGCCACAACTCAAGCATCGTCCCTCTCTCATTTTCTCCTACTCAATTCTTTATTAAAAACTCCTCTAAGCATGGTGACCGAAATGGGACCAGCCTTAGGAGATTTGTTCTGCTTTGCCATCTGCTAACTTGATTGTCGGAGTGCCCTTGCCGGGATCCCTGGCCCGGGTCTCTAACACTGTTTTGCAGGTTCGAAAAAACCAGGATTCCAGAGTAATGGGGTTGACGTCCGGTGCCACTTCATAGCTACAGGCCACGACAGTAAGGTCAGCAATAATTTCCATATTAATCTCACTCACTATCTCTATGAAATTTGTTTTAACTATGAAATACATGTTGAGTATCATGGTACATGTCACTTTAATTCTGATATCTTTTTATGGCCCTAATGGATTGCAAATGAGTATTTATCTTTTATTTATTGCACCAAGCTTCATTTTGTTTGAAAATTTTCTTTTGTGTTATATTTAAAGATTTTGTCATCATCAAAAAGGAGGATATTGTTGACTCAATTATTGATTTTGATAATTAATAAAATGCTTAAGTATAATTGAGTACTAACAGTTTGCTAAAGTGTGTTTTCATTAAGAAAAAGGTAGTCATCAAGTTAGTCAAATTGTATTGCTTGTCAAATGATTGAAGAAGCCCTTTCTATGGATGAAACATCAATGTTTAATAGACTTAAGTATCTAAGATTTGCTTGAAAGGAATTAAAGAGTCAAGTTGAAAAAGGATTTAGCAGAGTTTTAGTCATTTTTGAAACCGTTTCAGCAAGTGTTGACTCAAAGTATCGACTCATAGTTCAAGCATCGATTCATGACAGTGCAAGTGTCCACTCAAGCCGACAACAGAAAGAAGTTTTAGATGGCATGCTTGAAGTGTCGACTCATGCCATTCAAGTATTGACTCAAGGTGTCGACTCAAGGATCAACTCAAAGCCAGAGATAAATTTTTTACAGAACATGCTGAAATTAAGACTCACCTTAAGTGTCGACTCACCAGATAAAGTGTCGACTCACCTGAGATTTTCAGAGAGCCTCAAAGCTGAATTTTGAACTAAGTGTCAACTCATGGGAGCCAAGTGTTGATCCTAAGTGTCGACTCAAAGACTGAAGTGTCAACACTTGGAGTTCTAGGAACAGTAACGGCTAGTTTTTCAAATGCAGAACTCGGCCCTTTTAGCTCCCAATAACTAGTTTCTCATGTCTAACGGTCATAAACCATCTTTTAGGCCTTGGGATGGTATTTAAGTGGATTAAATTCAAATGGAATACAACAAGAAAATAAGAAACAACAAGAAAATAAGAAACAATAAGAAAACAAGAAACAACAAGAAAATAAGAAACAACAAGAAAGAAGAGAGAAGAGAGAAGAGAAAAAGAAAGAAAAGAAAGCTCATTCACTCACACATTCATTGGAGCAACTACTTCTAAGCTAAAGAAGCCTTCAAGCATTCAAAGGAATCAAGAGCATTCAAAGTAATAAAGAGCATTCAAGTCTAACCTTTTGAGCATTGATTGAGGCTTCATCAAATTGAGGACAAGCATCTTCATCAAGCTTCAAAGAGATAACAGCTTTTTATTAGAAAGCTTTTCTTGTATTCTTTATTTCAATTCATACTTTGTTGTATCAAGGTTTTTGGTGAGCCTAAGAACAAAACCAAGGAGATTTGTTATTAGCCTAGTTGAAAATCAAGAGAATTTTTGGTTAGCCTTTGAAAACAAAGAAGTTTCTTTTGGTGAGCCTTATGAAAACCAAAAGGGATTTTGATTAGTGAGCCCGGAAAACTAATCGACTATAATCATGAGTGATTATAGTGAATTCCCAAGTGGTCCTTGGAGAGTGGATGTGGGTGCATTTGAGAGCACCAAACCACTATACTTGCTTTGTATTTGTTATTGACTATTTCTTTCTATTTGCTCTTACTTTCATTGTAATTTAAATTTTTGCTGCATATTCTTTAAGAGCACACAACACTTGCATCTCTCTAGCATTTGTATTGATTATTGAATTGGTACACTTCTTGCAAATAGTTTTTAGAAACCCAATTCATCCTCCCTCTTGGGTTGCTTACTGGGCAACAACCACCGACTTCACTATTAGTCATCCCAGCCACTTCTTCAGCATTGGTCCTAACCTCCACTGAGCCAACCATGCATCTTTTGGCTCCAGGAAAATCCACAGCCATGATTGGCATGGCAAACCCCTTAGCGGTAAAAAACTTCTCCTCCTAGCTTGGTTTTGATGGGATCGATGACCTTGACGATCTCTTTTGGCTTGGATGGCAAGAAGACTTTATCCTGTAGCTCAAATTTGGTCGCACTAATGATTGCCTCAGCTACGAAGCAACATTGTTACAAGGGATGGACTACGAGTCTCGACAATGCAATAAGCCTCAACAAAACCACTGAAACATGTCATTTCCTGATGTAGAAATTTTTCATGCTCACATCATCAAGGCCAAAATTCATCTTTATCGATGTTATTTGCCAACATCTCCAAGAAATGAAATGCTACAGGCCATGCATCATTATCGCACCACCACCTTGACCTCAGAGGACCTCCTTTAGATTATTTTTGGTTGCATCAATATCGCCCTAATTACAAAGTCACTAGGATCAAAGCTCAGTCTTGGCTACATCGACGAGTGTCTCGACAGCAAAGTCACTATTATCGGGATCCCCGATCTCCTCCTTACCAACTCCTCCCTAGGCTTGGGTGATCTTCAGCCAGTTGATCTTCAGCCTGGCTAACCCCTGGCCCAGAGGACCTTCGACCTGGTTGATCTTTTCAGCATAATTGATCTTCATCCTGGCTAATCCTCGACCTTAGCCTGGCTAATATAGGGGACGATCTCCTGGAGCCGACTTCCTAATAGTCTATAGGATTATTAAAGGCTACAGAGAACCAAATATGATCTAGGATAGTGAATATCATTACTAGGGATGGTTCAGTAGTTCATTCAGAAGCTTGCATTGCCCGACAGCCTATTGCCTGATGTAACTGGATGGAAAGCCTTTGCCTTGCTCATGAAGATTTAAAAACCTTTGAGTATGTTATCAGTAAAGTACGTTTTCCATTTAAATAAATGATTTGCACTTACTGTCTCATTATAAATTTAGCAAGTCAAAGGTCTACCCTCATTATACATTGGAAAACCATTAGCCCAACATCCAATGCTCGAAAGCCTTGAACCGAGCCATAATTTAAACTTTCGAAAGCCTTGGATCGGGACAACATTAGAAAGCTATGCGTCAGATGTCCAATGCTTGAAAACCTTGGACTAAGCTATCATTCAAACTCCTAAAAGCCTTGGGCTGGAATAAAATCGAAGAGCTATGCACTCGATGTCTAACGCTCGAAAGCCTTGGGCCGAGCCATAATTTCAACTCCCAAAATCCTTGGACTGGGATAACATTTGAGAGCTATATGCCCAACATCCAACGCTTGAAAGACTTGGGCCGAGCCATAATTTTAACTTTCGAAAGCCTTGGGTTGCAATAATGTTGGAGAGTTACATGCCCAATATCCAATGCTCAAAAACCTTGTGTTGAGCAATAATTTCAACTCTTGAAAGCCTTGGACCAGGACAACATCGAAGAGCTACGAGCCAGATGTCCAATGCTCGAAAGACTTGGGTCAAGCCATAATTTCAACTCCTGAAAGTCTTGGATTGGGACAACATTGGAGAGCTACGTGCCCAACATCCAATGCTCAAAATCCTTGGACCGAGCCATAATTCCAACTCTTGAAAGCCTTGGGCTAGGACAATATCGGAGAGCCATGCGCTCGATATCTAACACTTAAAAGCCTTGATCCAAGCCATAATTCCAACTCTCAAAAGCTTTAAATCGAGACAATGTCGGAGAGCTATGTACCCGATGTCCAATACTCAAAAGCTTGGGTCAAGCCATAATTTTAACTCCCGAAAGCCTTCGACCAGGACAACATCGGAGAGCTGCACGCCCGACATCCAACACTCAAAAGCTTTAGACTGAGCCATAATTTCAACTCTTGAAAGCCTTGGACTAGGATAATATCGGAGAGCTATGTGCCTGACATCCAACACTCGAAAGTCTTGGATCGAGCCATAATTTCAACTCTCAAAAATCTTGGACTGGAACAACATCAGAAAGTAACGCGCCTGATATCCACTTCTCAAAACCTTGGGCCAAGGCATAATTTCAACTCCTACAAGCTTTGGAATGGAACAACATTAGAGAGCGACGTGCCTGATGTCCAATGCTTGAAAGACTTTGATCAAACCATAATTTCAACACTTAAAAGTCTTAAGCCATTCTCTCAATTTCAACTCCTAAAAGCCTTGGACTGGGATAACATCAGAGAGCCATGTACCCATGGCCAATACTCGAAAGTCTTTGATCGAGCCTTAATTTCAATGCCTCAAAGCCTTGGATTAAGCCTCTCCATTTCAATTCTCAAAAGCCTTGGACCTGAACAATGTCATAGAGCTATTTGCCTGATATCCAATACTCAAAACTCTTTGGACAAGCCATAATTGTAATGCCTGCAAGCCTTTGACCATGCCTTTTAATATTAACTTCTGAAAGCCTTTGGCCTGACTCGAAGATTAAAAGATCAGCATTCTCTAATATATAATTCAGAATAGATTGGTATTTTTTAATATATGTCTCGGGTTGGCATGGCATTCTTTAATATATATCTTGGGTTGGCTTGGCATTCTTTAATATATGTCTTGAATTGGCTCGGCATTCTCTAATAAATGTCATGAATTGGCTTAGCATTCTCTAGTATATGTCATGGATTGATTAGGCATTCTCTAATTTTTATCTTGGATTGACTCATCATTCTTAAATAATCATTCAAATCAGACTCGACATTCTCAAATTATTATCTTAGCCTTATTTCACTACAAAAAAATTGAGCTACACCCACGTAGAAAATATGTAGATAAAAGCTTAAAAAATATGGATATATGTCTACACCTACATTGGTACACACGTTTGGTTAAACGTGGGTATGTCTGGCATGTCTATAGCTTATATCCATTTTTTTTGTTTCTATGTGTATAGATGTGCTTTACCCACGTTATATCTAATGTAGGTAAGATTATATATGTGGGTATAAATCTAGTCTATACCCTCCTTTATAAAACGTGGGTAATTAAATATATAAGAATTAGAAACGTAGGTAATTAAATACATATGAATTAGAAACATGGATAATTAAATACATACGATTTAGAAACATGGATAATTAAATATCTATGAATTAGAATTGAATTAGAAATGTGGATAATTAAATACATATGAATTAGAATTCATTGGAATTAACAAAGTGTAGGTATAAATGAACCTGTACTATCAATAATAAAACATAAAAAAATAATTAAATATAGTCATTCTCAATCCAATTTTAAAATATGGATCATCTGTAATAACAAATAAAAATAGAAAACATAAAATAACTATAAACAAGATAATTTTCAACATCATATTAAATATAGTTTAACATATATAGTGATAGTCTTATAAAAATATTATCTCAACAACTTTATTAATTTCATCAAAATCCAAAGAACAACAAACAAAACATAGTACAGATTTCAAAAGAAAGTAAATACTAAAACTCAAAACATATCATAAAACAAGTTTGAACTATTTTGCTACACCATAAAGAGAATAAAGATATATAAAGTAAACTTTGTAAAATCTTCATTTTTTCCTTGACACCTTCCATTATATTACTTGAATCTGCAAAAACAAAGGAATCATATAAATATGCATCATTTCAGAGATAGTATAAATCATTATTAATTCAATAATGTATACAGATACATACATAATCTTTTCACCAAATAATATGAGTGCCCACAGTATGTTTTATTAAAGATCGACTTTTGTTCTTTACAAGCAATGGAGCATCGGGCTCAATCGCATAAGAAACAAAAACCTCACAAAACACATCTTCCAAACTTTTGCCCATCAACATCTTGTCTTTATCATCAGAAATAAATATTCCTTTGCCTACTTCTTTCTATGAGATATCCAATAAAATTACTTCTTTACCCTGCAAGTACTGATTTCATATAATATAATGAATAAGTCTTGATGATCACCACCTAATAACATTGAACCATTCTATTTAAATCTATAAATTCATTAAAATAAATTTTACATACAAGTTTGGATGATTCAAGAATGGGTAATATGTTCACTTGAGATGAGTTTAGTTCAACTCTATCACCATTCTAGAAATAATAAAGAGTTAGCCAACTTTCTTAAAAAATATTAAATTACAAGTATTACATAAAATAATGATATCATAGATACCTCTGGATTATGTTTGCTACTAACAGATAATATTTTATCTATTTTTGGTGAATGATCATCTACTTCTTTCATGTTGGCAATATCCTATTAATAAATAAGTACAATAACGGTTAAATTCATCAATCAAATAGCAAGTAGAATGAATGATCATCGGGTTTTTCCATGACAATTTTATATTTTCAAAGAAATCAAAACACTTCTAAAAATAAAGATTAAGTTATCCAATCTCATTCATATAGAAATAAAAGAAGAATTATACATTTAATTAAAGTACTCACCAAACTGTTAAACCATAAATATTTGCAACTTGAACTTGGAGAGTTCCAACTTGACCTGCCAAGTCATTAACTATTTTACACAAACTCTCATTTTCCTTTTTCAAGACTTCATTTGTTGCTTTAGAGCCCCACAATGAATTGGAAGTTGGTCCTATCCCTAAGCAACGGATCATGTCTGGTCTTTTTTTACCAAATTGTTTAGAAAATACTTCATCCCCTTCTACATCTTTAAACATTTCCTTTTGGTTCCAGTAAACATGTATGTATTAATTACAAGAAATAAATATTATAATAAAAAATAAGATAGACTTATAGTTTAATTGACTAATAAAGGATATGTACAACTAGTACAGCAGCAGCATCATTTACAAGTTTACCATTCTTTCTAGTATGAGTGTTCACCCACATACCGGGATGGCTCAATTTTTTTCCTGTCCTTTTGAACTGAGTATACAAAATAAGAAAAAATTAGTTGAATATAACATATATATTTATTAGAGCAAGCATTTAAAAAAATTTGGATGGGTTTCACATATAGGTGATTGATTTGCACGAAGCTTCTTGTTCCTGCACAATGGGGATACTTGTACTTCTTCTTGCAGTCAATGTTGATATCTATCCTTTTCTATCATTGTTCTATATATACCAAAATTTAAAACCAATATTAACTACTATAAAAAATTGATCTCAACTAATGAAAAATAATAATTTCTATATACCTGCCATTGTAAAGTAGACCAACTATTTATAGCTTCCTTCCATTGAGCCTCCGGGACATTCTTAGGTACTTCACCTTATTTTTTTATATTTTTATTATAATTTCTTATTAAGTACTTTTTTTCTTAAACGGTACTTCATTTCTCTCCATTTTTTGCCAAAGTCTTCATTGAAAAATTATAATGCTCATCTCCCACATCATACTTTTTTCTGAAATAAAAAAATTTTATTAATACATCATAAAAATAAGTGTTAAATCATAGATGAAATAGAAATCAATATCACTTTTGTGTATTCCCAAAGTTCAAGTTTAGTGGTCTTAGATACCTTTCGCCAATCATTCACACTAACAGGTAGCTACTTATAAAATTTTGTTAGGCTAGTCAAAAAGCTCATAAATGATTATCCACTATTCCCAATTGGCTATCCATACTCATTCCACTTTATATGAATCATCTTATCAAAATCCATCGTATGCACATCTTTCATTTGTATCTCACCATGATACTTTTTAGAAGGTGGCTCTTCAGGTTGGGATCTATTCTTCTTTTAAGGCTACACCAATATCATCTTCATGTACAATGCTCTGCTCATCAATGATTTTCCTAGTTGCACTCCTTTTTACACATCCAACAGAATCTAAACTAGCCAAAAAGAAATCCAACTCCACCATTATAAACCAGTGATCATGAAGCTGAATAAATAAAAATCAATAAATAATTTTTGAATGCATATAAAAATTTGGTAAGAAGTTAAGAGAATTAGAATATATAAAAGAAGGAATCTTGTTTGGAGAGATAGTTATGGGAGCATCCTGCATAAAATGATGGATATAATATGAAACAAAGTATCCACAATCATTTCCATTTGGTTGCATTGGTACATGTTATTATTGAAATATAAACAAAAAGATTAATGATTATTATGCTCTATGTTTCATGTAAATAAATTATTTTACTTAAAAATATAACATAACTATCTTTGGGGCTATCAGCGGCATATTCCATATTGCTCTTGCATCTTTTGACTTCTTTTCACAATCATATATATCAAAAACTAGGTTGCAAATAAAGAAATATAAACAGTCTAAATATATTAATATGAATCGACTATGAAAACCAAAGTTAAAAATAGAAATTATATTTATTTGATTACCGTCTTATTTCAGCTTCATATCTATCACAACTATTATTTGGAAGAGAATCCAATAACAACATGCAGGGTGGACTGGTTGAAGAAAAGCTCTCACCAAAGTTACGAAAAATCATGACAAGCCAATGATCTCTAATGTTAGAAAAAAATAAGTGCACAACCTCCCATACAATATTTGATAAATTGAAAATAACTAAACCTAATAACCCACCAAATGCAAATAGGAAGGATAAAATATTTTTTTTCAAAGATTTTTTTGTTTTTTATCAACTTAGAAACTTTCTTTTTTGATGGCTTACTCACATATAAGCTAAACAATAAGCAATCAAAACAATGAAACCATGATTGTCTCTCTGAACTTAGCTTGCTCCATATATACCTAGAAATAATAAAAATAAGCATGTAAAAAAAAAGTAAATGTTTAAAGACTATTTGAAACTAAGCATACATCCATCCTAGATATATTAAATAGAAGAACATCAAGAATTAAAATCGTACTCACCCCATATAAGTAAGAAAGTAACTAGTTGTCAACCTCTTTCGTCTTGAATTATTTTCTGGTTCAAGTAACATTCCCTCATTTGATTGTTTATCTTCAGCACCACTATCTTGTGTCTCTTCAAGGTCAACAACTTTATGATCATTGTCCATTGTTGGTTTAGAATCATGTACTTCATGATAAGTAGATCTTGTTCTCGGTCTATCTCGAGCCCTTAAAATTACCAGATTTTTCTTTCTAGCCCTACAAAAAAATTAAAATAGTCATCACTTTTGTTTATATAATAAATATCATATTAAGATAAGAACTAGATCACTTACATAGACTTTCAGTTGAGATAATAAATATATTTATAACAACACTTATAATTAAAAGGAATGATATTAGTACAGTAAAACCAAGCAATAAATAGAAACTTTATTTATATATACATCAAAATATATAAGAAATATTAAAATAAATAACAAATACCATTCAACATAACCAAACAATCTTTCCAATATAGTTAACAAAAAAAGTACGAACACCATTCTATATATAGTTAAGAAAATAATAACTAATACAACTGAACATAATCAAATAAGTCTTCCATACATAGTTAACAAATATTCAAGGAAATACATTATTCATATATGAATATATATACATGGATAATTACGTTACAATCTCAATTCCTTGAATATCATCTCTTTTCCATGTTACATTCTCATCGTCTACATCGATCTCATTGTCATAATTGATAGCATGGAGATCTATTTGTTGCTCAATTTCTAACCCTTCATCAGCATCATTGAAGTCCTCATTTATATCAAAGTAATCCCTTGGCTTTATCTTTCTAACTACATGCCATCCACTTTCATTTGTATCTTTTATATACCATACTTGCTCTATTTGATTAGCTATTATAAAAGGCTCTGAAGTATGCAATTTATAATTAAAATTTACCAGTGTCAAGTCCCTGTCTTGTTTGATACCTTGATTAATATCCACCCATTTACATTTAAAGAGCAAAAATTTCATCTCATCATAATAATTTAACTCTATAATCTCATCCAAGACTCCATAATAGGTCATATTAGTATGTATTGGATTATTATTTCTTGTACTAGAGAAGCTTGCTATTTTAGCTGACATCACAATGCCACTATTTTGAGTTTTCCTTCCATGCTCAGCGCTCCTTGTACGAAATCTAAATCCATTAATTAAACATCCATTGTATTTGATGACTATATTACCCAGATGATTTGTTAGACAATGAATAATAGCTGGTAGATCTTCCTTTTCTTGATCTTATAAAGATATTATATTATTCAATTAGTAATCATCACTTTTTTTTATAAGGCAAAAATTAAGAAAATAATGATACATTACGTACATGTCTATGAAACCATTGTGGAAACTTGCTCATATGAATAGTTTCAATATCCCTTTTTGATTAACGAGGTCATTCTCTTTGGATCAACTCGAAGTGCATCCTTAACATAAAAAAATAATATTGTGTAAGTTTTGTAGTAACAACTACAAATTTCATAATATAATAAAATTAAAAAAATACTTTTTACTTACAATGCATATAACTGAACCTCCTCTTGATTGGATAATATATTTCGATAAGCTTGATCCAACTCTACATTATCCATCTTACAAGAACTGCCAGCACCTAAAGGTTAACCTATGTTAATGCACATTTATCCCAAAGTATCAACTTCGGTACAATCATCATTTCTTCCACGTCTATTTAGCCATGTCTCAACATCATCATCTAAGAATCTTGATGCAAAGGCCACTATTTTCATAGCCAAATAACTATTTGCAATTGAACCTTCTGGTTGTGCTTTATTGCGTACATATGATTTCAATTTCATCAAGAATTTATTATCATGACCACTAAATTTCACTAGTCTATAATACATAAAAAATAAAAAATACAATAAACTAAAAATACATCAAATTCAAAATATACCTTTCAATTGGATACATCCATCGATAATTAACTGGATTGGCAAGTCGAGCTTCATATGGCAAATAAACAAGCAAGTGAACCATCACATCAAAGAAACTAGGAGGGAACAACATCTCCATATGACATAAGAGAACTAAAATCCTTTGATCAAGTAAATAAAAATTATTTGCTGAGAAAGTCTTTGAGCACAATTGCAAGAAAAACTTGCTCAATTTAGTGACTATCCACTTAACTTCCTTGCTTTTTATAGACTGGATTGCTATTGGAAGTAGTTGTTGCATAATTACATGACAGTCATGACTTTTAGTCCCCATATCTTTCCATGAACTGGGTCAACATGCCTAGAGATGTTAGCTGCATATCCATCAGGAACCTTCACATCTTTAAGAACTTGGCACATGCTTTCCTTCTCCTTTTTACTTAATATAAAGCGAGCTGGTGGCAACAAGATCTTTTTCAGACCTACAAATTTGGGATGAAGAGATGGTCGTATATTTAATTTAACTAAGTCTTGTCGAGCTTTCAAGCCATCCTTACTTTTACCATCAATTTCCAATAATGTTCCAATCAAACTGTCAAAAGACATTCTTCTCAATGTGCATTACATCAAGGTTATGCCGAACAAGTAATAACTTCTAATATGGCAAATTAAAAAAGATACTCTTCTTTTTCCATGATAGGTATTTATCTTTTTCAACATTACCAAGCTCTTCTATAGTATTTCTCTTCTTTGATTTCTTTTGCTTTGGTGCTCTCTTCAAATTCATGCTTGACTTCCTTTTTCTTTTTTTCAAATTTGTAGAAGCTTCTGAGATAAAAGTAAGACCCTCTAGTTGCTGGAACACATCACTCCCAGAAGGTAGAGTAGGTGCATCTCTTATATCTTCTTCCTTATCAAAAAATCTTGACTTCATTCGTCAAAATTTATGGTCCTTGTCCAACCACCATCTATGACCAACATAATAATGTTTCCTACATGAATGTAACCAATCAGAATATGCATCTTTATTACATTGTGGACATGCCAATCGTCTTTTTGTGCTCCAACCTGACAAGTATCCGTATGCAGGAAAATCATTTATGGTCCATAATAATGCAGCACGCATGTTGAACCTCTCACCTCTCGAAGCATCATATGTGTTAACCCCATTCCACAAAATATTTAATTCATGAATGAGAGGTTGTAGGTAAATATCAATGTTGTTACCAGGTCCATGTGGACCTGGTATAAGTAAGGATAGGAATATATTAGGCCATTTCATACACTCCCATGGTGGCAAATTATAAGGCAGCAAAATAACTGGCCAAATGCTACAGCATACACTCATATTACCAAAAGGATTAAACCCATCGCTTGCTAAGCCAAGACGAACATTTCGAGAGTCAAATCCAAAATCATTAATGACATTAAGAGACTTCCAATAAGATGAATCAGCTGGATGTCTCAAGATACCATCTACTTTTTGCTCTTCTTTATGCCACCTCATTTTTGCAACCAATTCAGAACACAGGTATATCCTCTGAAGTCTTGGAATTAATGAAAAGTAACGAAGGATCTTTTTAGACTTTCTTTTCCCTTTATGGCCATAACAACTTTCTTTTTCAATCCATCTATCCTTTCCACATTTTGGACAACTTGTATGATCTCTATTCTCCTCCCCCCATTACAAAATGTAATCATTCGGACATACATCTATCTTTTCATAACTATAACCTAATGCAGCAACAATCTTTTTAACTTCATTATATGAATTTGGATGTGCATTTCCATCTGGAAGAAGGGGTTTATACAACTGCATCATCAAATCAAAAGCCTTTTGGGACATTCTAGTCATGCACTTAATGTTGAACAGATGGAGAACAAAAGAAAGTTTCTTGAAACTCTTTCAACCTTCAAATAATGGTTTTTGTATATCTTCAAGCAACTTCTTTAATACATTTAAAAATTCATCTCCATCTGCTAGACCAGTATCACCATATTCAAATTTATTATCATCATCAGCTGCAGTTTTAAGTGCATCTAGTATCATTTTATGTATGCCATCATCCTTAGTGCAATCTCCACTTGTGCTATTTATATTAGAAGAAATACTATGAGCTGAAATACCAGAACACAATTCTCAAAGTCTCTAATCTTTAATAACTCCATTAAAAGCTAAATGTACTCTAATTATATCTTTGTCATGGATCATACCACAAACACACTGTAGACAAGGACACTTAAATGTATCTCTTCCCAATCTCCAACATGCATACTTGATAAATTCATCAACTTCCTTCAAGTACTCTGCTGTTCCCCTAAAAAAGAAAAATATTAAGAAAAATGAGAATCTAAGTATTATGTATATACAAATTCTAGCCTTAAAAATCAATCTTCGATACCTTGATAGATTTAACCAACTCCAATCTATGTCTATGTATATATATGTATCTAAAATAAACATCAAAAAAAAAATAAGTAAAGGATACTGAGATAATTTTTTTTTGAAAGGCTAACATACAATGATCACTAACAATAAGCAAGCATACCTTGAGCTACGCTCCTCCGCTAGGCGGTAACAAAGCAAGGAGAATGAAGGTCTCAAATTTATATTTAAAAGCCTATTTATATTAAAAGCCTCCTGATGGAAATCAGACTCGGACGAATAGCCGAATAACCTCACTTAGTAGATAATTTGAACCATCACAATAATTTCCACATCATAGTCGTTCATCCAATTGATCAACCAAATTGCAAAGCAAATGTACGATAGATAACAGGCATCTTTCAATTGATTTTGAGTTATTTGTCCAAGACTTGACTCATTGTGTTGCCGCTCCCGTCGTCGCGCCCGTGCCACGGATCCGCCGATCCCTCCTGACCGCCTAGCGAAGGAGCCTCCCTGGCTGCGGCTAACCTGCAAAAAAGGGGTTAGAAGACCCTGGCCGGGGATCCCGGCGAGGGAGCTCCGACGATCAAGTCAGTAGACGACGAGAAGGAACAGACTCTCCAGACGGACCCCCGAAAGGGTTCCAGACTTAGAGAGTTTACGGGTGAGAGAGATGCTCTGGGGACCAGAATCTCGGCCGGGCCTCCTTGCCGAGCTCACGCCCAGTGATTCCCTCTCGGGATCTCTGGTTTTCACTCTCCGGAGCGAGGCCTTTTGCCGCTGCTTCTCCTTTGTCCCCAGGCTTGTTTGCTTACCTCGTCGTCCCTAGATTCCTCCCTCTTTATCTCCTTTCGTCGTGCGCTTGTCTTTTCCTCCTGGGAGACTCCCCTCCCCCGTCCTCTTCTCTTTTCCCTTTTCGGTGAAGGGGGGCCAGGCGGCTTTCCGACCTCGTCCGCCGAGCCCAGCAGGGAAAAGGCAAAGACAGAAGAGAAAAAGGGAGGGCGGCGATGGTAAGGCGATCGGTCAGGCCTCGGGCCCAGCGAGAGCGCTCTCTTTCCCAAGCATGGGCGCCATCCATCTATAGGGCCTGTTCTGTCAGAATCGTGCCCCTCGGCTGTGGAACTTGTCGGGCCGACGCAAGTGATGTTCCGCGTGCCGCCGCCCTCCATACGGGGCACCGTCTGGGATTCGTACGGCCCGAGGGATGGCCTCGGGGCCCGCGCCTCTTCCCTGAGACCTTCTCCGTACGGGCGGCCTGACCTCGGCCGAGGTGGACCCATCTCCGGGGGCCACCTGGCGAAGAGCGAAGGACCAGCCGACCTCGGCCTATGTGGACCCCTCCTGGGTGGACACCTGGCGAGGTGGCAGGAGGTCGCCTGGCCTCGGCCGAGGTGGGCCCATCTCCGGGAGGCCACCTGGCAAAGGGGCGAAGGACCAGCTGACCTCGGCCTAGGTGGACCCCTCCTGGGTGGACACCTGGCGAGGTGGCAGGAGGTCGCCTGGCCTCGACCGAGGTGGACCCGTCTCCGGGAGGCCACCTGGCAAAGGGGCGAAGGACCAGCCGACCTCGGCCTAGGTGGACCCCTCCTGGGTGGACACCTGGTGAGGTGGCAGGAGGTCGCCTGGCCTCGACCGAGGTGGACCCGTCTCCGGGAGGCCACCTGGCAAAGGGGAGAAGGACCAACCGACCTCGGCCTAGGTGGACCCCTCCTGGGTGGACACCTAGCGAGGTGGCAGGAGGTCGCCTGGCCTCGACCGAGGTGGGCCCGTCTCCGGTGGGCCACCTGGCGAAGGGCAAGGGGTCGGCCGACCTCGGCCCAGGCGGACCCCTCCTGGGTGGACACCTGGCGAGGTGGCAGGAGGTCTCCGGCTTTGGCCGACCTCACTTAGGCGGACCCCTCCGGGCTTGGGCGCCATCGAGGTGGTAGAGGAACTCCGATCCGAGCTCGACCTCGGCGAGGGCGGTTTGCCTTAGAAAATTGCCGGGCGCTGTAGTCTTGCCGAACCTGGTCTTGAAGATGTGGCGCTGACTCGGCCGGGGAAACCTCCACGTGGCTCGATCGCATTCGGCGGTATCTGAGCCTGGCCACGTCACTGTCACGGCTGTAACAGTTGCCCCCCAGCCCGCCATTCCGTCGGGGCGTCGTAGAACGGAACGTCGAGATTAAATGCGGACATGTCGTGGGAAGGCGAAGATCTCGCATCATAATTGCCACGATCCTCGTCGCCGTGGCTCGATGCGGCTGAAAACCTATGGGGAGCCGCCACGCGTCGCCCACTTGCCCGCAATAAATGCATCGCTTCGAGGCAGAGGCCGTTGCTCTGCTAACGAGGCGTCGATGTCGGGCGTGCGCCCACGTGGCGGTCGTCCAGTGGCCCGAGGCGGAATGATGGGTACGGTCACTGTCCGCTGAGTTTGAAAGGGAGGGGACTTTCCAGAACGAGGCCTTTCCCCTTGCTTCGTGGGCGGTTTGCTGCAGGCTAACTCCTGTTGCCCTGCGCTCGTCTGGCGTATTTTCGGTGAGTGCCTTCATCTTCTCCGGCTCCCCTCCTTTTCTTTCTTTTTCTTTTCTCTTTGATCCTCCGTCCTTCTCTTTTCCATGGCGCGCCGTCGCCATGTCTCTTCCAACCCGGACGAGGCCGGTCCATCCCGGCCGAGGACTCCATCTTCTTCCTCCTTAGATGAGGAGACGATCCCGGAGGAGATCCGCCGGCGTCTGCAACCCGGGGGTGTCACCATTGGCATCCCTAGGGGGATCCGGCCTCCTCCGGTTGCTCCTACCGTGCCCCTCCGTTCTCTTCCTGCTCCACCTTCTCTTCCCGCTGGTCCCTCCGGTCATGCTTTCACCATGACCGAAGGCGATCTTTCTCTGCTCCGGGATGCTTACGGTATCCCGGGGTCAATCCGCTTGTCTGTTCTGCGGTCCGGGGAGCGCGTCACCATGAGTGGCCCCGGCCGCATAGCCTTCTTCGAAGACTTCCTCCTCGGGGGTCTTCGGTTTCCTCTGCATCCCTTCTTTCTTTCTTTTCTCAGCCATTTCCGGCTTGTCCCGGCCCAGTTGGCTCCCAACGCCATCCGGGTCATCTTCTCTTTCATTGTCTTTTGTCACTTCCACGGGTTCGTTGCCCGTTTCTCCCTCTTCAGGGCCTTGTTCACCCTGAAGAAGTGCTCCACCGATGACGGCTGGTGGTATATTTCGCCCCGGCCCAGGTGTCTCCGGTTCGACATCCCTTCCTCGGTGAAGGGCTGGAAGAGCCGGTTTTTCTTCGCCTCAGTCGAAGATGTCGACTGGGCCTAGAGTGAACCGGATCGGACTCCGAACCGAAACTCTCGGGTTGAGTCGGCGGACCAAGAGGCCTATTCCCAGCTCCTGAGCGACGTGGTCCCGGCACTCGACGTTCTGCTTTCGGAGCAGAATCTTTTTGAGGCCGGGATCAGTCCCATCTATGAGACGGGTGAGATTCGGCCCCACTTTGACTCCCGCTCCCTTTTTCTTCATGACCGAGCCGGCTGACTTTCTATTCCTTTGTGTTGCAGGGATGAAGTTCTCACTGGAGGGCGCAGCCTGTCGTCGAGGTGGAGAGGCGCAGGGCCCGAAGAGATGTCGTCGAGGTGGATGAGCCCACGGCGAAGAGGGCTCGCATGGAGGCGAGCCAGGAGGTCGTGACGGCGACCGTGCCCGGCCCGATGGCCGCCACTCCCCCGCCCAGGTTGCCTCAGGGCGGGGCCGCCGATGCCTCGGTTGCGTGACCTGGTGGCGCCACCGCTGAGAGGGCTCCACCACCTGCAGCTCCGTCCAGCGCCGGTCCCGTCGTCGCCGCTGCCTCGACAGCGCAGCCGGTGGCCACCGCCGGCCCGTCGACCGCGGAAACAGCTGAGGGGGCGGCCGGCGCAGGAGCCGGCCTGACAGCCCCGGCACCGGTGATCACCCACCGGGACTCGGTCATCCGCGACAAAGGGCTCGCGGAAAGGATCATGGAGTATGCCTCCACCGCCCGGGACCGCCGAGCCCGGGGCGGCCGGGACTACGCAGATGCTTTGCTCGGGATTCTCCCGCAGCTCTTCACGGTAAGCCCGAGCTCCTTCCTTTCTGTTCTTTCAAGATCTAACTTCTTTTCTCCTGACCTGGTTTGTTTTCGTTGGTGTAGATCGGGAATGACGTTCTCCTACTGAGGAACTTCCTCGTAGGGAACGCACAAAGGGACGCCGAGAAGGAGAAGAAGCTCGGTAAGCTCGCGGCCGACGTCAAAGACCTCATGGAGAAGGGGGTCGAGCTGCGAGCCAACAACCAAGCCCTCCAGTCCGACCTGGCATGTTCCGAGGGGCGGAACAAGGAGCTGGAGGCCTCCTTGTCGGAGGAGAGGATCTCCTACCAGCACCGTACGGAGGAGGACGCGGCGGAGAAGGCCCGCCTGCAGGCCCATTCCCAGTGGCTGGAGCGCCAGCTGGAGGAGGCCCGGTGAGATGCGAGCGCGGTGAAGGACCGGAGTGCGTACATCAACAGACTCCTGGAGGCCGCGAAGCGGGAGGCGCAGGAGGCCGTCCCGAAATTCCGGGCTTCCGACGAGTACATGTCGGAGGTCCGGGAGGCCACCGTGGACTCCTTCCTGAAGGGGTTCCGGATGTGCCGGGAGAAGGTGGGGGCCTTCTTCCCCGAGCTCGATCTTAGCGGGGTGGTGATCGGAGGCAGGAGGCAAGGAGTCGAGAGCAGGGCCTCCAGTGCGGCCGACGCAACTCCTGCGGCGCCGTCGACTAGCGAAGCTGTGGCTCCGGAGCAGCCCCAAGAGCCGGCCGCCGCCGAAGTCGAGGATGCAGCGCCTGCGCCCCCGGCAGAGGGCTCCGACCCTGCACCACACTGAGCCCGGCGCCTTCTTACCTGCTTTCGTCGTCGTAGTCGTGTTTTTTCCTTTTTCTTTTTGGGGACTCCCGGGCTGTCGGGACTCCCAGCTTGTACTGGCCACTTATATTAATGAAAGCCTTAGTTTGACAAAACCTCGAGTTCTCCTCTTTTTCCTTTTTTTTTCTTTTTTTTTTTTTTTGATGTTGGTATGGGATGCTGAAACGATCGTAGGCCCGGTCCTTCCATTGCTCAAATCGAAGGTTGGGGCCTCCCGGATCGCGTGGCGGCAGAGCAGGCCTTAAGCGGGCCCGTCTTTGGGATCGCCTTCATACTTGCGCAGGCGACAGGGTTTCTGCACCGCCTTCCAGGCCGAAGCCCAGGATCTCCGGACTGAGCTCGATGCCAAAGGCTTTCTCAAGCCTTGCACGGTTTGCCGAGCTGCTCTCCAGGCTTTCGTGGGCGAACTGGGTTCCGTGCCACCTTCCAGGCCGAAGCCCAGGATCTCCGGACTGAGCTCGATGCCGCAGGCTCTCTCAAGCCTTGTGCGGCTTGCCGAGCTATTCTCCGGGCTTTCGTGGGCGAACTGAGTTCCGCGCCACCTTCCAGGCCGAAGCCCAGGATCTCCGGACTGAGCTCGATGCCGCAGGCTTTCTCAAGCCTTGCACGGCTTGTCGAGCTGTTCTCCGGGCTTGCGTGGGCGAACTGGGTTCTGCGCCACCTTCCAGGCTGAAGCCCAGGATCTCCGGAGTGAGCTCGATGCCGTAGGCTTTCTCAAGCCTTGCGCAGCTTGCCGAGCTGTTCTCCGGGCTTGCGTGGGTGAACTGGGTTCTGCGCCACCTTCCAGGCCGAAGCCCAGGATCTCCGGAGTTAGCTCGATGCCGCAGGCTTTCTCAAGCCTTGCGCGGCTTGCCGAGCTGTTCTCCGAGCTTTCGTGGGCGAACTGGGTTCCATGCCACCTTCCAGGCCGAAGCCCAGGATCTCCGGACTGAGCTCGATGCCGCAGGCTCTCTCAAGCCTTGTGCGGCTTGCCGAGCTGTTCTCCAGGCTTTCGTGGGTGAACTGGGTTCCGCGCCACCTTCCAGGCCGAAGCCAAGGATCTCCGGACTGAGCTCGATGCCGCAGGCTTTCTCAAGCCTTGCGCGGCTTGCCGAGCTGTTCTCCGGGCTTGCGTGGGCGAACTGGGTTCTGCGCCACCTTCCAGGCCGAAGCCCAGGATCTCCGGACTGAACTCGATGCCGTAGGCTTTCTTGTCGAAGTGAGAAGGGAGTGTTTGAAGTGGGTGAACTTTATTACAGGAGCAGGGAACCTTACATTACTGATAGTACATCCTCAGGTTCGAGACGTTCCACGTCCGGGGGAACCTGGCACCTCCCAATTCCTCTAAGTAGTATGTGCCATGAGGGAGGGCCTCTGCCACCTGATATGGGCCTTCCCAGTTGGGTGAGAGCTTGCCGCATTCCCGTGGCTGGGAAGCTTCAGCGCGCTGGAGGACCAAGTCTCCGGGACGAAAAACCTTCGGCCACACTCGGGAGTCGTAATACCTGGCCATGCGTTGCCTGTACGCCGCCATTCGAATTCGGGCTTTGTCCCTCGTTTCCTCGAGAAGGTCAAGGTTGAGCATCATCCTGGCTGGGTTTTCTGTCTCATCATATTGCTCCACACGCAGTGTGGGTAGGCTGAGCTCGATCGGGATGACTGTCTCGGCTCCGAAGATGAGGTTGAACGGGGTTTCGTCGGTAGCCATCCTCGGGGTGGTGTGGTATGCCCAGAGGATGCTGGGGAGCTCGTCGGCCCACCTGCCTTTGGCCTGGTCCAGCCGCGTGCGGAGGTCCTGAAGGATGGTCCTGTTTGTGACTTCGGCCTCCCTATTAGTCTTGGGATGCGCCACCGAGGTAAAGCGATGCTTGATGCCGAGGTCGCTGCAGAATTCTTCGAACTCCCGGTAGTCGAACTGGCGCCCGTTGTCAGTGACCACGGTGTGGGGGAGGCCGAAGTGGCAGACAATGGACTTCCAAAAGAACTTGGCAAAGTTTGCTTCGGAGATCCTCGCCAAGGGTTCGGCCTCGACCCACTTCGTGAAGTAATCGATGGCCACTATCAAGAACTTCCGCTGTCCAGACGCCGGCGGGAATGGGCCCAGGAGGTCCATCCCCAACTGGGCGAACGGCCAGGGGGCTGAGAGCTGGGAGATTGGGTTGGAGGGCTGCCGTTGCACCGTGGCGTGACGCTAGCACAGGTCGCACTTCTTCACGAAGTTGGCGGCGTCTTCCTTCATCGTCTCCCAGAAGTAGCCCTGACGGAGGGCCTTGTATGCCAATGCCCTGCCCCCCACGTGGTTCCCGCAGACGCCTTCGTGAATCTCCTGGAGCACAAGCTTGGCTTCCGTGGGTCCTACGCACTTGAGGAGGGGGTAGGAGTAGGATCTTCGATACAACTGCCCATCCATCAGGACGAACCGTACGGCCTTCTTCCTAATGAGGCGAGCCACCTCGCGGTCCTCCGGCAGGGTGCCATTGGTGATGTATGCGGCGTACTTGTCTATCCAGCTAGGTTCATGGCCGACCTGGTGGACCTCCACCGGTGCCTCGAGGCTTGGGATCTCAAGGCGCTCCACATGGGCGCGTCCCAGCATCGTGTCCGGCAGGGTCGCCAGTCGAGAGAGAGCATCCGCGCGGGCGTTCTCCCCGCGGGGGATATGGAAGATGTTGAAGCGTCGGAATCTGGACGTGCCCGCCTTGACGAGCTCCAAGTATCTCGTCATTTGGGGGTCGTGCGCGATGTACTCCCCGGACACCTGCCCCGCCATGAGCTGGGAATCAGTGAAAGCCTTGAGGTTGGTTACGACCAGCTCGCGGGAGACTCTCAGTCCGGCAAGAAGTGCTTCGTACTCCGCCTGGTTATTTGTCACGGGGAATTGGAAACGGAGTGCGCATTCGACGACGACCCCGTTGCTGTTGGCAAGGATGAGCCCAGCCCCGCTCCCGCCGGAGTTTGAGGCTCCATCTACATGGAGGATCCAGGCATCCTCTCCGGGCTCGTCGGTGCCTATCTCCATCGACCGGCTTGAGGGGCCTTCCTCGGGCTCCTTGCCCAAGCCTGCACATTCGACCAAGAAGTCGGCTAGCACCTGTGCCTTCATGGCCGACCTCGGCCTATACGTAATGTCGAACTCGCTGAGTTTCAGTGCCCACTTTGCCAATCGTCCCGAGGTATCGGGTCGGCTGAGCACTGCCTTCAGCGGTTGATCCGTCAGGACAGCGATGGGGTGCGCTTGGAAATAAGGCCTGAGACGCTGGGCAGACACTATTAGCGCAAAAATGAGTTTCTCGGGCCGAGAATACCTGAGCTCCATGTCACGGAGAAGTTTGCTGGTATAGTACACCGGCCGCTGGGCCCCCTGGCCGTCGGTTCGAACCAAGACTGAGCTGACGGCTTCCGGGGTAACCGCTAGGTAGAGGATAAGCTCCTCTCCCTCCTCGGGCCTGGACAGCAACGGTGGAGATGCGAGGGTCTTCTTCAGCTCTTCGAAGGCCTGCTGGCATTCCTCGGTCCAAGCAAAGTCATTCATCTTCCTCAGTACCTTGAAGAAGGGACGGCAGCGGTCCGCCGACCTGGAGATAAAATGGCTGAGGGCCGCAACTCGGCCGGTTAGTTGCTGCACTTGCTTCTTGGAGGCGGGCTGCTCCATATCCAGGATGGCCTGGACCTTCTCCGGGTTGGCCTCGATCCCTCTTTGGGTCACCATAAATCCTAGGAATTTCCCGGCGGAGACGCCAAAGGCGCACTTCGCCGGGTTCAGCTTCATCTGATGGCGTCGGAGGTTGCCGAACGTCTCCGCCAAGTCAGCCACGTGGTCCGACTCGGGTTTGCTCATTACCAGCATGTCATCCACGTACACCTGCATGTTGCGGCCGATCTGGTCTTTGAAAATTCTATTGACCAGGTGCTGGCACGTTGCCCCCGCGTTCTTGAGGCCAAATGGCATCATCCTATAGCAAAAGGTTCCGCGGTCAGTTATGAAGGCGGTGTGCTCTTCGTCCTCCGGGCTCATTCGGATCTGGTTGTATCCGGAGAAGGCATCCATGAACGACAGGAGGCGATGCCCCGAGGTGGTGTCGACCAGCTGGTCGATCTTTGGAAGAGGGAAGCTGTCCTTTGGGCAAGCTCGGTTGAGGTCGGTGTAATCCACACAGATCCTCCACTTACCACTACTCTTTCTTACCATGACCACGTTTGCCAGCCAGCTGGGGTACTGGACCTCCCGCACAAAACCGGCGGCGAGGAGCTTCTCCACTTCCTCGTTGATCGCCTTCTGCCTTTCCATGGTGAAGCTTCTCTTCTTCTGGTGGACCGGGTGGCACTTTGGGTCCACGTTTAGCCTGTGCATGATGACCTCGGGCGGGATGCCCGGCATGTCAGCTGCTGACCAGGCGAACACGTCAGTGTTGGCGTGGAGGAACTCCAGCAGGCGGGTTCATTCTTCCTCAGGGAGCTGGGCCCCGACTTGCATCGTCTTCAGGGGATCCGAACCGAGGGGAAAAGTCAGCAGGCGCTCTACGGGCCCTCCCCTGGGTTCCTTCTCTCTCAGATCGAGGTCATCGATATCATGGGCGAGCTCCGCGCCCCTGGCACCCGGGACCGTCTGAAGGCAGAGCGGGACTGGCTGGGTCGTCCCCTTCATCTCCCCGAGCCCGGAAGGCGTGGGGAACTGTACCAACAGCCTTCTCATGGAGATGGTGGCGTCTAGTTGGTTGAGCCCGGGACGCCCAAGAATGGCGTTGTAAGGCGAGGGGAGCCTGACGACGGTAAATGTTATTAGGACGGTCGCCTGCCGGGGTGGGAATCCGGCGGTGACCGGGAGAGTGATCTCCCCCTCGACCCCCACGGAGTCCACCGTAAAACCTACCAGGGGGGTGTGCACCGGTTTCAGCTGATCGGGGGACAAGTTCATCCGAGAGAAAGCATCATAAAAAAGTACATCAGCCGAGCTTCCACTATCCACCATGATTCGATGTACAGGATGCTTCGCGATGGTCATCTCGACCACCACGGCATCGTTGTTTACATTATCATTAGCTTCCCCCCCCCTTGGGGGGGATTACATTCTCCGGGTTCCCGACTTCCCGGGCTCTCTTCATCGCTCGACCAAACCCACGCGAGATCATGCCCATGGGCTTCTCCGTTGGGCGGTTGTCGATCGCAGGGATGGGCGGCAAGGTCGCGAGCAGCTGCCCTTCAGAGGGGGCCTCGTTCTTGATGAACTTCCTGAGGTAACCCCTCCTAATCAGCTCCTCGATCTCCCACTTCAGGTGGCGACACTCCTCTATGTCGTGCCCGTGCTCGCGGTGGAACTGGCAGTACTTCGATTTATCTCGGACGGCTCTCGGGTTCTGAGGAGGAGGTCGGTGAAGGTAGCGCTCACCCTCGATTTCCATGAGGATCTTCGTCCGAGGTCCGAGGAGAGGGGTGTACCTCCGCTCGGGAGTGGCCTCGCCCCTCGGCCTTGGATTCGGGCGAGGGTCGGCAGACGGCCCGGGCTTCCGAACTCCCGGGGTTTCTCTCGGGGGTGGCTCTTCGAAGTCTTCCCGTCCAACTCTCGACGTGTGCGGTCGGCCTCCTCCACTCGGATGTACTTGTGGGCGTGGAGGAGGAGCTCGGAGTACGTCCTGGGCGGCTTCTTGTCCAGGGAGTAGGTTAGGCGGGACGTCTTGAGCCCGCACTTCAAAGCCAGCATGGCGACGGGCTCGTCCAAGCTGTAGATCTCCAGAGCTGCGGTTTTGAACCGGGTGATGTAGTCCCGGAGCAGCTCCTGGTCCTGCTGGCGGATGGAGAAGAGGCTGTCCACCTCTCTCGGCACCTTTCGACAAGCGTCGAAGTGTGCCACGAACCTTCCTTCCAGCTGATGGAAGGAGCAAATGGATCCGGGCTCGAGGCGGGTGAACCAGACTCGAGCGGCCTTCCGGAGGGTTGCCGGGAAGGCAATGCACAGAAGAGCGTCGGTGGCACCCTGGACCCTCATGGGCTCGGTGGTCCCCGTCGTAAGGATCCACCTGCGGCATGCGGAACCGTTTCGGGATCGGTTCTGCTTGGATTTCTTCAAGGAAAGGGGGGCAGGAGTCGTAGCCCGCCAGGTCTGCCGACGAGTTCTGCAGGTCGGTAAATCGGCGGGCGAACTCCGCCAGCTTGCGCTCATGCTCCTCCAGGCGCCTCTCGGCCTGGCGCCTGATGGCTTCGTCGGTGGAGTCTTCCACCGAGGCTGCTGGTGAAGGGGGCGCCGATCGGTCTCGGCGCGAAGTCAAGCCTCGGCGTCGCTTGCTGCGATGCACCGTTTCGGCCTCGTCGGCCGGGGATCGACTCTCACGATCCTCCGAACTGGAGTAGTTTCTTTTTGCGGGAGCTTGGTGGCTCCCCCGGGGGTTGGAGACGGCCCTCGGATGGGATGGCCTGCCCTGGATGGAGCGCAGGCTCCCACGCTGCCCCGTGGCTCGGGCCGCGGGGGTCCCTGGCTGCGGCTGCGTGGCCAGGGACCGCTGCTGATGCTGAAGCTGCCGGACCGCCGAGGTCAAGGTCTGCAGCTGCTGGATGACAGCCGCAAGGGGTCCGTCCATTGGGATAGGCTGTGGTGGAAGAGGAGAGGGAGCCGGAAGCTCTCTCTCTGGGCTGCGGGCCCCTGGAGGGGAGTGAACCTCCCCCACGCGGCTGGTGGATGCCTCGCGACCACGAGTGACCACCATCGTCAGAGAGCGCGACACCTGCAGAAAGCTGGCCCCCGATCGGGTTTGGTGTCCTGCCCCCTACCTGGCGTGCCAATCTGTTGCCGCTCCCGTCGTCGCGCCCGTGCCACGGATCCGCCGATCCCTCCTGACTGCCTGGCGAAGGAGCCTCCCTGGCTGTGGCTAACCTGCATAAAAGGGGTTAGAAGACCCTGGCCGGGGATCCCGGCGAGGGAGCTCCGACGGTCAAGTCAGTAGACGACGAGAAGGAACAGACTCTCCAGACGGACCCCCGAAAGGGTTCCAGACTTAGAGAGTTTACGGGTGAGAGAGATGCTCTGGGGACCAGAATCTCGGCCGGGCCTCCTTGCCGAGCTCACGCCCAGTGATTCCCTCTCGGGATCTCTGGTTTTCACTCTCCGGAGCGAGGCCTTTTGCCGCTACTTCTCCTTCGTCCCCAGGCTTGTTTGCTTACCTCGTCGTCCCTAGATTCCTCCCTCTTTATCTCCTTTCATCGTGCGCTTGTCTTTTCCTCCTGGGAGACTCCCCTCCCCCGTCCTCTTCTCTTTTCCCTTGCCGGTGAAGGGGGGCCAGGCGGCTTTTCGACCTCGTCCGCCGAGCCCAGCAGGGAAAAGGCAAAGACAGAAGAGAAAAAGGGAGGGCGGCGATGGTAAGGCGGCCGGTCAGGCCTCGGGCCCAGCGAGAGCGCTCTCTTTCCCAAGCATGGGCGCCATCCATCTATAGGGCCTGTTTTGTCAGAATCGTGCCCCTCGGCTATGGAACTTATCAGGCTGATGCAAGTGATGTTCCGCGTGCCGCCGCCCTCCGTACGGGGCATCGTCTGGGATTCGTACGGCCCGAGGGATGGCCTCGGTACCCGCGCCTCTTCCCTGAGACCTTCTCCGTACGGGCGGCCTGACCTCGGCCGAGGTGGACCCGTCTCCGGGGGCCACCTGGCGAAGAGCGAAGGACCAGCCGACCTCGGCCTAGGTGGAACCCTCCTGGGTGGACACCTGGCGAGGTGGCAGGAGGTCGCCTGGCCTCGGCTGAGGTGGGCCCGTCTCCGGGAGGCCACCTGGCAAAGGGGCGAAGGACCAGCCGACCTCAGCCTAGGTGGACCCCTCCTGGGTGGACACCTGGCGAGGTGGCAGGAGGTCGCCTGGCCTCGGTCGAGGTGGACCCGTCTCCGGGAGGCCACCTGGCAAAGGGGCGAAGGACCAGCCGACCTCGGCCTAGGTGGACCCCTCCTGGGTGGACACCTGGCGAGGTGGCAGGAGGTCGCCTGGCCTCGGCCGAGGTGGACCCGTCTCCGGGAGGCCACCTGGCAAAGGGGCAAAGAACTAGCCAACCTCGGCCTAGGTGGACCCCTCCTGGGTGGACACCTAGCGAGGTGGCAGGAGGTCGCCTAGCCTCGGCCGAGGTGGGCCCGTCTCCGGGGGGCCACCTGGCGAAGGGCAAGGGGTCGGCCGACCTCGGCCCAGGCGGACCCCTCCTGGGTGGACACCTAGCGAGGTGGCAGGAGGTTTCCTGGCTTTGGCAGACCTCACTTAGGCGGACCCCTCCGGGCTTGGGCGCCATCGAGGTGGTAGAGGAACTCCGATCCGAGCTCGACCTCGGCGAGGGCGGTTTGCCTTAGAAAATTGCCGGGCGCTGTAGTCTTGCCGAACCTGGTCTTGAAGATGTGGCGCTGACTCGGCCGGGGAAACCTCCACGTGGCTCAATCGCATTCGGCGGTATCTGAGCCTGGCCACGTCACTGTCACGGCTGTAACACATTGTAACCATTATTTATCGGTAGCATTCCTATAACAATAGTGACTTTATTAAACAAGACATGCTCCACTTGCCTGAACTCTATTCTTCTACTGAAAAATCCTTCAGGGAAGTTCAAATGCCCTAATATGCTACATGGCATCCTGTTCATTATAGCTCTTCGCAGAAACCAGTAAGAGTCAAGTATGTGATGGTGCAGAAAATAATAAAAGGGATAAATATAAATGCACATCTAGAAGATTACAATATCACGTACATATAGATTGGAATTAATATTCTCATTCCATATAAATGACAAATACACCACAATCATTGAACTGCTATGCCTTGTAAAATTAAATAACCTGGAATTCTCTGTCTTTATAATACTTGCATCCAACTTTACAATCCATGTTATGACATGCTAACTCAAAATTTATTTTCTTCTCGTATAAAAATAAATGCTTAAGGAGTTCAAGCCAGATCAATAAAATGCATGAAAATATTCCGTGTTGTATTAATACATGAAAGAAAACAAAAAATAAAATATTGGTACTCTTAGCTTTATTTTTCGTTCAGTTCTTGGTTAACTATGTTGGGATAATGTTATTTGTTATTTTCTTTTTTCTGATTTAGTAGTTCCTTACTAACTTATTACTTTATGTCACAGTTGCCGCGACAGGAGAATTCATTTGACTACGGCCTTTTCTTACTTCACTAGGTGGAGTTGTTTCTGGAAGAAGCTCCACCAAATTTCAGCCCTTTCAAAGTCACCAAATTCTCCAGCTTTGTGAGTCCCTTTCTCTTGATTTAACTTATTTGTCTAAAAATTGGAAGTAACTCCTAGAATAAGCATAATAAATGTTGATGCTTAAAATTGGAAGTAACTCCTAGAATAACCATTTAAAATTATCATTTTTACCACCTTTTGGAGCCTTGGAATAAATGTTGCTGCTTAAAATTGCAGGACAAGGACTGGTTAGATTGTGGCCCCGCAATTTTTTTTTCTGGGCAACAAGCTATATATATATATATATGTATGTATGTATGTATGTATGTATGTATGTATAAAGAATAATTTATAAGAGTATATATATAAATAGTAAATTGGTAAGGGTTGACATGCTATTTTAAATAGTTATAAGGGTATATATGTAAAAATACCTACAATCTATTTTAATTATCCCGACTCCAACTAATAGATGTAAATGAGTCATTATTTAATGCATCCACAATGAGTATGTGACCTACGATAATCTCAAATTCATGGAATTTAATTGACGAAATCAATTAAATTATCTTGAAGTTTTGTTTGTGAGCTCCATTACCTATAGTTGAATACTTGGAGATATTCGTTTGAGAGACCATCTTAAATAGGTTTCTTATTCCAGCTATTTGTTGAAAATGTATAGTTATTTAGTGCAATCTTACCTGGACAATATAAGCGTTGTCTCGATAAATATGTTCCAAGACTTGGTTGACAAAACAATCAGTGTTTGGTTGGGGATTCAAATACACAAACATTCATTGCCTTGAAATGAAGAAGTTTTAGTATGACTACATTTTAAGGAACTTCTAATGTCTAATGTTCAAAGATTGGAAGAAAATCCTTACTAAATTATATCTATCAGTTTTCAAAAATTTTTTGACCCAAAACCTAAAATTTTATCAAGATATATATCATTTGTAATTGCGAAATGTCCTTTCTAAGAGTTGATAATGGCTGAAATCCAATAGTTTTTCCAGGTTATGTCTCTCTTAAAATTGGAAGCAAATAATAGATAGATTCCTACTCCAATCACAATAAGCACAATAAATATTACCTCTCACCTTTCAGAACCTCCCAGAAGAGTCGAGAGTTTGCGTCATCAACCTCCCAATCGCTGATCAGAACCTCCCCGCTCGCCTCGCTGTGACCTGATGAGCATCACCGCGCCTCACCGAGCATCGCTGCACCTTGCTGAGCCTCGTCGCACCTCGTCTCGCTAAGTGGTGTCGCGCCTCGCCGAGCATCACCGTGCCTCGCCACGCCTCGCTGGGCCTTGCCGTGCCTAGCCGAGCATCGTCGTGCCTCGCCGAGCCGAGCCAAGCAACACCATGCCTTGCCTCACCGTGCCTCGCCTCGCCGCACCTCGCCTCGCCAAGCCTCGCCGTCCCTCGCCTCGCCAAGCCTCACCATCCCTCGCCTCGCCTCTCCGCACTCTATTATGAAGGGGAAATACGTAGACCCGAGTAGCCACCTCGCATCGCCTTGCCGCGCTTCGTTATGAAGGGAAAATACCTAGGTTGCGATGTATGTGTACTGTAGAGAGACGTAAATGAGATGGGCATTAAATCGGGGAAGTTGTTGAGATTGAGGAAGTTGTGGTAATCGATCAAGCTTATCGAGTTCAATCCAAATCTGATCGGGCTTATCGAGTATGGGTCCGAATTTGATCAAACTTAATTTGAAAAAACTCTACAGTTTGAACCCTGCATCCAGCTTGATTTGTTTATGATTATACCGAACTTAATTTAAATTTAATTTTAAATCGATGCATAAATGAGTTATTTGATCGGTTGGATAATTGTAGTTTTAAAGCATGCTCAATTCAAATTTGAATCAAAAATTGAACTATAATATGCTAACTTGACTCAAGCCCAAAATAAATTTAAACTAATCCAAAAAAAAACCAAATATTTAGTTTAATAATACATTATTTGTATAATAGTATAAATATATCAAAGTTTTTATTGACTTGGGCTTCATAGGATGAAATTAATTTAGAGCATGTTTTGGTGATTCAAGCTTGATTTATATCGAACTTCCAAGCTTGAGTTTATAAGCTACTCATTTATTTGCTCAAATCTTTCCTGAAATACTTATACATTACTACTATTACTATTATTATTATTAAAAGAAGTTAGTAGAGCTTTCAGGTAATTCTAGATATTTTATTTTTGTTATTATTATTTATCTATTTTGATAACATGTTCTCTAGCTTCCTACCAATAAGAGGTGATCATGGACTGGACTTGGACATAGAAAATACCAAAATTTAGATAAGCCCACCCTAAATCTAGCTAAAGGTAAGGCTGTAAATGGATCGGGTTGACCCATGATCCAATCTGATCCAATCCATTTAGACCCGATCCAACTCATTTTTAGTCGGGTCTTAGGTTTGGATATTAAATATCAAGATCCGATCCATTTATGTTAAAGTTAATCGGATTCAAGTTTGGAATAGCTCCAGACCTGAGTAATTTTTTTGGACACTCTTTTCTTAGCATACCAATATTTATCCATTATATTTGATTTAGTCATGTTTAATAGTTGAAACATAAGATACAAATTGATTATAGCATTTTCATGTTTGCCAAATATGGATATATATAACATTTTTTAGAATTTGAACTTTTACTCACGTATATATTTTACGTGTCTAAAAAGCATGGGTATATATGACTTTTTTTGTAGTGTTTTTTTCTAAGTAGAGCCTTTAATTTTTTATTAGCCATCTTAGCCTTATAATCGGTTTTAACCTTGGAGATCTCTTCTTTAGCTTTTTAAGCCTTTCACTTAGCCTCATGTACTGCAATAATGTTATTATTAGCCTTTTTAATGCGACCTTCATAGGCAAATTTTACAAAATCATGGCGGACTAATGCTTACTGGCTAGCAAATAATGATATACTGGTACCACCTATGCAAGATATGACACCTTGTCAACTTGGGAGAGAGCATCTCTAGGTCTGAGATATAGATTCAGTGATCCTCCCTTTATTTGATCTCTTTCATGCTTAGACTTGGGAGTAGGGGGTTTATGGGAAGATATTTTTGGACCTATAGTGGTTGAGGCATCTTTATGCTGAGCTGAGATATTAAGCTAAGGCATAGTAGCTAAGGCATCTTTATAGAAGTCTCAGATCGGGTTGGATGAACTAAATCTTTTTATACCGAGCTGCTAGGATCAACTTGAGCCTTATCACTCCCGCTCTGACACCTCTATTAATGGTCTCTTGACATATATGGCAACCATGCATAAGAGGCTAAAAATAATAAATATTCCTATAGGAGAACATATAAAGGCTAAATCCCATATCTATTATCACCAGTAATGGCCTCCTTTCATAGGAATAGCTGTCAATATTAATGACACTACTAAAAACTATATCCCCCCTCACAATCTTTGAAACCAAAATATGGCAATAATTCTGCAATGTGCAATCATAGCCCTACATTTTCGGAATCACCTATCTTGCTCAACTCTCTCCTATAAAGCCTCCAAGTCCCAAGGACCTCTAATAAGCAATCTTTTCCATGCTCACTACTATCCATCTATTCTAATTCACTGACTTGAGCATCGAAGTATCCGTATCGGGGCCCCTCCTGGCTGTGGACCTTTTTGTAAGTCACTCTAGTTGTGATTCTAGCTTTTCAACCTCTTCTCTGATCTTAGAGCCAGTATCTATCACACCAATTACAATAATAATGATTGTTTTAATGATAGTAACATAAATTGATGGACAACTTTGCATTGTGGCATAATTTCTCAAATCATTGTTTACTTAATAAAAATAATACTATTTTTTGGACAGTCCAAAATCTTTTGATAGGAAAACGGAGAAAAATGGAATTTGTAAAACAAATAAGAATAAGAACTTATGTTGAAAACACATGCAAATAATAGGAATTATTTGAGTTATAATGAACCATGATAACATTGCATATCTTCTTACAGATTATATATTAAGCATGAAACTATTAAAATAGCTAGCCTTTTCTTTTAAGCTCTCTTTCTCACTAGTACAATTCCTACAAATCCAATTGGAGGTTTTATCATATGACTTGGAGTTATTGACTTTATTAGTGGATTGATTAAAAATATACTATGATAATAATTCAACAATAAGATTTTCGAATATATAGTACAAAGAGTATAAGTATCTGCAAATGCATTGGTATTAAATACTTCACTTTGCATGAAAAAATAAAATAAAACATAATTTCTGTGGAACATGTTAATATCGTTGATAGTTGTAAATCTACTAACTAAAGGATTCACTTCTGGAATTTTCAAGAATTACATACCTTATTACCTTATCAATGATATGTATTACAGACTATGTAACAAAGTGATCACATTTTGTTTAATTTTCATGTTGATCAGTTATTTATCAAGTGATAACAAAAACCAAGGAATAGACAAAGTTCCCCATATTCATAAATGGGAAAACCTACACAAAGAACTTGGTTATGGGTTGTCGTTAGTATTTTAATATATGAATGTGTTTGTTGACACTGAAATGGAGTGCTCAGAAGCAAATGCGATGGTTATTATAAAGAATTTCACCTTATAAGTAGTTGTAGATATGTCCAAATGTAATGTTTTCAAAATTTTGGAATGTACATGCAAATCGAGAAGACTTGAACATGTATCTATAATTCTTAAGCAATTTTTTGATTGAAAAATAAGAAGTAAATTAGTAATTTGATAGTCACCATTAATAGTATTAGACCCCTACTAGATAGTTGGACCATATTGAAATAAAAACCTAAGTTTTAGGGTATGCTTGAAAAAATTAAAATTTTTACGGTATTATTATTGTTGCCATCTCTAGTAGTGAAGTGGGGATACTTTGATCCTCTCCAAAAATGGGGGAAAGCTTCTACTTGTTGCTCCACCAAAATGACCTGCAAAAAGATTCTTGGACTGGGGTTGCTGATGGGATACTTGATGCTCAAGTCAATGGATGGAAAATGAGAGACTGCAGAAGCTGGAGCTGAGAGCCTGTGGTAGGCCTATGAGCATGTGAGAATGTCTGGAACATACCTGGTCGAAGGTCCCTCTTACCTATTTGTTTGGTTATGTTGTATAACAAAATGATATTACAAAGGAATTTATCTCTGACTAGTATAACAAACTTGGCTGAGGTGACTGGATCCTATCCCCTTAGATCTTTACCATTAGAATTTTTCTATTATGGTAGCAGGATCCGTTAGAATTTTGTTCACCATGATTTATGCTAGGTTGGCTATGATTGCTGGCTACTTGAATGTTATAGAACCTGAGTAAGAGAATAGACTTAACTATGTGTCAAAGCAATCCAGGTTGGTCCATCTGACTAGCTAGTCGAATCGGGTAGGGAGTTGATGGGCATGCGCTAGGATACCTTACTAACCAGACATAGTGAATCATTGCTACTCAACATTAAAGTAGCTAGTCATCCTAAAACTAGTCAACTAGTCGATGGGCCCCACCTTATATTGTTTATAGGTTGTTGCTTTTAAGATATCTTATAAAAATATGCAATGCAAAATAGATAGATGTTCCAAACAAGTAATAATCTTTTAAATTTTAATTAGTTACTCTATTTTAGTTAAGTGTTATGCGATATTTTTATTTTCTTTTTAGGTTATATTAATTTAAGCAAGAGGAATAAAATATAGGTTTTAATCTTGATTAATTAGATATGAGAAAAAAAAGATTAAAATAGACTAGAAATATAAAGCAACTAATATTAAGGCAAGAAAATATATCAATATATAAGGCAATTAATTAAAAAATTAAATATTTTTTTAGGATAATTTGAAAAAGAAAAAACTTAAAAGAATTTTTTTTTCTTTTTAGATTAGTTTGAAAAGAAAGAAAGAAACTAAAGCAAACAAAAATATTTTTTCTTTTTTATGTTAATTTGAAAAAGAGGAAAGCAATAAAAAGGGAAAAAATCTAATAAAAAATATTTAGGTAGATTTTCAAAAAGGGAGACTAATAAAAAAAAAGAAAATTCTTTTTTGGTTAGTTAGATAAGAAAGGAAGAAAACTAAATTAGGTTAAGCAAATAAAGCAGCTAGATATCCTAAATTAAAGCAAAAAATCAAATCAAGTATTTAAGACAGTTATTTGAAAGATTAAATGATGTTTTTTTTTTAGATTCATTTGAAAAGGAATGAACTTAAAAGAATTTTTTTTTTCTTTTTAGGTTAGTTTGAAAAGGAAAAAAAAATAACTAAAAATAAATAAAAAATAATTTTTTTATTTTTTAGATTAATTTGACAAGGAAGAAAATTTTAAAAAAAAAATTCTCTTTAGATTAGTTTGAAAAGAAAGAAACTAATTGAAAGCAACTAAAAATATTTTTTTTATGTTAATTTGAAAACAGAGGAAAGTAATAAAAAAGGAAATAAATCTAATAAAAAAAAATTAGTTAGATTTTTTTTAAAAAAGGAGACTAATCAAAAGAAACAAAAAAAGAATTTTTGTGGTTAATATGAAAAGAAAGAAACTAATTGAAAGCAACTAACAAAAAAATTAATCTAGGTTGGGATTGATCTCACTAAAATTGTAGAACTTTCTTTCTCCTTTTTCTTGCTTATTTTTTTGATCTATAAAACAAAGAAAAAAAATAGTAAACTAAATTTACAAAAAATTAAAAAGATAAAAAATGTTAGCATTCGTGCCTTTCCCAGTAATGATACCAAAAACTTGATAGGATCGCGATGTTGTCATTAGGACACCGTGATTATCAATTTCATTACCCAACTTTTAATTAATTAAAATTATGTAGAACCTAATGAGTCAGGTCGAATCCACAAAAAAGGCAGTGCTTATGATAATCTGAAATCTTTGATTTTAAAAAATAAAAATAAAAATAGTTTAAAGTCAAGAAAATAAAATTTAAAAGTGCAAAAGAAAATTAAAACTTGAATATGTTCAATTTTCTAATTAGATCTTAGTATCTACTTGTGAGAAAAGTAGAGAATATAAATTTAAATTACATAGAAATAAACTTTACATAAATTGAAACAAGAATCTAATTACAAAGCATTAAGAAAAATAATTAAATAATCTAAGAAAGTAGTAACAAAGTATCCGATGTTAATTGGCACAGTCTCATTAGAAATTTGGTTGATGTCATGTTGCCTTCTTCTGTCATACTC
Organism: Areca catechu; assembly: GCA_021397845.1. Taxonomy (NCBI): domain Eukaryota; kingdom Viridiplantae; phylum Streptophyta; class Magnoliopsida; order Arecales; family Arecaceae; genus Areca; species Areca catechu. The sequence continues at coordinate 25,013,748 of CM038042.1, read as the reverse complement.
TATGGAGCAACTGGGATTTCTCTTCTTCTTTTTCTTTGGATCTTGATCTAAAGATTTGTTAGACAAAAAGATGGCATAGAAGACAGAGCTTCTCCTCTAATGATGCAGGATGAACATGCTAGAGATGAACATGAGAAAATTTTAGATTAGAGAGCAATGATTTTTAGATTTTTATATGATTTTGTTCCCGAGAAAGAAGCTAAGCATAAGCAAGGGTTTTCATGTAAAGATTAAAATTCTACCCGCAGATTAAGATCTAACAAAGTGCTAGAGAAATAGGATCCTAGGGTTAAGAAACGACTAATTTAGAACATGCTCAATTTTTAATAAATCAGAAAAAGAGAGAAATGATGGTTTTGATCACCTAGTAATGATTGCTTTATCATTATAGAAGGGATCACACCTCTCTGGATCGGCACCTAGAAGAAGAAGCTCATTCTCGTAGGTGCGTCGGCTTTTATTAGATGGTCCTGAAGGTAAAGAAGACCTCCTCCAAGGATTGTGGCACTGGAGGGATCCTGCAAACACTAAGAGTTAGGGATGTGGAAGATAGAAAAATAGCAAAACGAAAGTTGGGAGTAGAGAAAGTTAGGAGGGGCGCTGCAAGAGAGCTGGTAGCCTGGTTGATGGAGGATGCTTGGCAGAGGAGGATGCCTAGAAGAGGGCAACGCCTGGAGGAGGAGGATGTCTAGAGGAGGGATGGGGTGGCCTAGGGTTTGGAAGAGGGATCCTGCAAACACCAAGGATTAGGGATGTGAAAGATAGAAAAATAGCAAAATAGAAGTTAGGGGTATAGACAGTCAGGAGGGGCACTAGAAGAGGGCTGGCAGCTTGGTTGATGGAGGACGCCTGGCAGAGGAGGATGCCTGGAAGAGGGGAACGCCTGGAGGAGGAGGACATCTGGAGGAGGGATGGGGTGGTTTGGAAGAGGGATGGAGTGGCCTAGGGTTTTGATGGAAGATGAAGATGGTGGCCTAGGGTTTTAATGGACGATGAAGGTTGGCATCTAAGTTGGAAGAAGGAGGGGGTGGCTAGGGCTTGGATGCTGGGGGATAGCTAGTAGGTTGGTTTGGTTGATTTGGGCCTCTTACCCTCTCCCTCATGGAGTGTTAATGCTTAAAACACGGAAATAAAAGAAGAACACTCAAAACTTTTTTCATTCAATAATTCATCATTACAAGAGGGAGGAGGAAAGGGGTATTTATAGATTCACCTAGGCCTCCTAGACTCTCTGTCAAAGTTGGAGTAAATACATAGAGTGGGACAAGGAGACTGGAATCCTAGTAGACCTGGGATGCTTGACTCCTTGTTGGACTGGGATGTCTGTCTTCTTGTTGGACTGGGAGGCTTGACTCCTTTTGGGCTTGGGGCGCCAGTTCTTATGGACTTGGGCTGGGGCACCAATTCTTGTGAGCTTGGGCTAGGGCGCCAAATCTTATGGGCTTGGGAGGCGCCCTTCCTTGTGGGCTTGGGAGGCTCCCTTCCTTTTAGGCTTGGGTGGCATGAATGGGGCCCAGGCACATGGGTTGGGATGGCTTGAGTTGGGGCCTAGGTGCATGAGCTGGGGTTGCTTGAGTGGGGGTCTGGTGACTGTCCTCTTGGATTTAACTTGAATGAAAAATTACAGGACTCACTTGATTGGACTGAAACAAATAGACTCACTTTACTTATTGGACTCAATTTACTCACTTTATTATAAGACTCAATCTTTATTATAGGACTCAATGAACTACAGGACTCGAAAATCTAATCAGAAATCCATAATGGATCCAGTAATCTCTGTCTGATCCTGGTGCCCGCACCAATTCTCCCGGGATCAGAGGAACTCGACCCTGTCTAGTAAGGGTCAATCTAGCTCTGGTATTGCTCTAACATGTCTAGGTCGAGGTATTGCAGATCCTCTTGAGTGATCCACAAGTTCTTAGATTCTGTCGACCTTGCCAATGAACCAAGTAACGTTGGTAGCGTTTGCTCTGGGTACTAATAGCTTGGTCATCCAGGATACGCTCAATCCTTTCTCCTTTCTCAGACCAATTTGTTGGTGGACACTCTGGGATAGGTTCACTCTCAAGAATAGGGTCAGGTCCAAATGGCCCACTGGGTGTCATTGCTGGTTCCCTATACTCAACTATGTCTGAGATATTGAAGGTTAAACTAATTTCAAATTCGGGTGGTAACTCGAGCACATAGGTATTAGGTCCAACTTTCTTTATCACTTTGAAGGATCCAGCTCCACGGGCATGTAACTTTTTTATGGTCCCCAAAGGAAATCGCTCAGGCCTAAGCCTAATCATTACATAATCTCCCTCAAGAAACTCTTTGACTCTTTTTTGGGAATTAGCCAAGTTTTTATAAATATCATTGCTCACATTAATCTTATGGCTAATTTCCTTATGCAGATGTCTAACATGTTGTGCAAATGATTTAGCTAACTCAAAAACTCATGCATGTATGGGCAAAGGGATTAGGTCTATGGGTTTGTTAGGCTTATAACCATGGACAATCTCAAATAGGCTCTTGCCTGTGGACCTATTAACTGAACTATTATAGGCGAACTCAGCTTTAGGTTATAAGAGGTCCCAATTTCTAGTGTTCTCGCCTACTAGACATCTCAACAAGTTTCCAAGGCTTCGGTTTACTACTTCAGTCTGATCATCGATTATGGGTAGTAGGATGTACAAAATTTGAGCTTGGTTCTTAATATATGCCTGAGGGTCTTCCAAAAGTAACCGGTGAATCAGACATCCCTATCATATACAATGGTTTTAGGAAGGCCATGTAACCTAACCACATTATCAAGAAAAAGTCTGGTTACCTTGGAAGCATCAAAAGTTTGAGAGCAGGGTATAAAGTGTGCCATCTTAGAAAACCTGTTGACCACAACACAGATAGAATCATGTTTCCTTAATGTCTTGGGCAATCCTAACACAAAATTCATACTCAGGTCTTGCCAAGGACAGTCAGGTACAAGCAAAGGGATATACAAGCCAGTGTTTTGCTTTTGCTGTTTAGCAACAGCACAAGTTCGACATCTAGCCACAATTTGGGCAACATCCCTTTTCAGACTTTGCCAATAGAACTGGTCTTCAATAGCTAGAATGGTCTTGTTCCTACCAAAGTGACCAGCTAGACCTCCTGCATGGGTTTTCCAAACTAGAAATTCTCTAAGGGAAGTCCTAGGAATACATAACTTGTTGTTCTTAAAAAGGTAGCCATCCTGAAGGGTGTACTCACTATGCAAACTAGATGGTCCTTATCACATAGATTGGTAAATCTCACTAAAGTCGGGACATGTCTTATATTCCTCTTTCAGCTTGTCAAATCCTACGACTTCAATTCTAATAGAGTTTAGGAGCATGAAATGGCGGCTAAGGGCATCAACAATCTTATTCTCAGTACCAGCATGGTGTTTCAGAATAAAGGTATAGGCTTGAATGTATTCTACCCACCTAGCATGCCCAGGATTTAGTTTCTTCTGGAAATTAAAGAATCAGAGTGCTTCATGATCAGAGTATATAACAAACTCCTGTGGTAGTAGGTAATGTCTCCAATATCTCAGGGCTTGTACTACTACATAAAACTCCTTATCATAAGTTGAGTACCTAAGTTTAGCCTCATTTAATTTCTCACTAAAGAAAGCTACAAGGTGACTCTTTTGACTTAGTACTCCTCCTATGCCTACTCTAGAAGCATCACAAGCAACCTCAAAAACTTCAGAAAAATTTGGTAACCTCAAAATGGGTGCTTGGGTCATCTTTTCCTTAATGTTTAGGAAGACTTTATCTATAGCTCTGGTCCACTCAAAGGTTCCCTTTCTAATGCAATCAGTGATGGGTGCAACAATTGAGCTGAATCCCTGAATAAATCATCTATAGAAGGTAGCTAGGCCATGAAAACTATGCACATCATGAACACTAATAGGTACTGGCCACTCAACTATGGACTTAATCTTTTTTAGATCAGCTAATACTCCTTCGGGGGTCACTACAAATCCTAGAAAGATGACTCTATAGGTCAAGAACTCGCACTTCTTCAAATTGGCATAGAGGCTATCTTTCCTAAGGGCATGACCGACTTGTCGGATATGGTTTAGGTGATCTTCCTTAGTCCTACTGTAGATCAAGATGTCATCAAAAGTAAACCACTACAAATTTTTCAATGAATATTCTTAGGACTTGGGTCATGATCCTCATAAAGGTACTAGAGGCATTGGACAATCTAAAAGGCATCACTACCCACTCATAGAGATCATCCTTAGTCTTGAAAGTGGTTTTCCATTCATCCCCAGGTTTGATCCTAACTTGGTGATAGCCGCTCTTAAAGTCAATCTTAGAAAAAATGGTTGCACCAGCCATCATGTCTAGCATGTCATGCAAATGGGAAATGGGGAATCTATACTTAATCATTATCTTGTTTATGGCACGACCATCGATACACATTCTCCAAATGCCATCTTTCTTAGGGGTCAGAAGGGCAAGTACTGTACATGGGCTCAGACTCTCCCAAATAAATCCTTTTCTTAGGAGCTCTCCAACCTATTTTTGCAATTCCAAATGCTCAGTGGGATTCATCTTATAGTGTGGGAGGTTTGGCAGGATGACTCTTGGGACAAGATCTATGGCATGCTGTACATCCCTCAAAGGTGATAATTGATCAGCCAGATCTTCAAGTGACACATTTTGAAACTCCTTTAAAAATTTCACAACTTCTTGAGGGTGCTCTCTCTGGATTTGATTAGGAATTTTCTTAGCAGCTAATATCCAAACTATCAAACCCTCAATAATCTCATGTTCTAACTTCTTAGCAGTGATCAAATTTATCCCTGATTTCTTCTCTTTCAAGTTGCTAGATCCCCTCTTGATATTATCCTTAGGTAGGGTTAGGTTTATCATAATTTTCTTCCCATGATAGTTAAAAGAGCAGGAATTGGATCGGCCATATAGGGTAGCATCATGGTCATATAGCCATGGTCTGCTTAAGATATTTCTACTAAAAGGTCTGCCTAAGATAATTCTACTAACTCCTATAGGAAGGACATCACACCACACCTTCTCTTGAAAGGATTGAAGTTGGATCATGACTTGGCATCTAAGCTTGATGGGGATGGAAGTTGAGTCTATCCAAGACACCTTATAGGAATTGGGATGGGGAACTGGGGATAAATCTAGGATTTTGTCTGCACTAGTTGAGATGGCATTCACGCAGCTTCCACTATCTATGATGATCTTGCATACCTTATCCCCTAACTTCACAAAGGTCTGTAGGATGTTGGTCCTACGCCAATCCTCTTGCTCCTTAGTTTGGGCTAAGATACACCTAACAACTCCCAATAGGTCTGATGACTCAAAGGTTTCCTCATTTCCATCATATTCATCCATGAGGTTTTCTCTAGCTTCATATACTTCCTCCTCAACTTCTTCTATGGGTTCAGGGTCTTCTTCCTCTAGTTCTCCTATGTGTAAGGATCGGGTTAGGCATTAACTAGCATAGTGTCCCACTTTATAACATTTAAAATAGGCAAGGTTAGGGTTAGGATTCCTCTGAACTTTAGGTGCCTTACCCTTATCATCCTTACGGGTCAATGGGATGCTAGGGTTGGGCCGGCTTGGGTGTACTTGGCTAGATCCTGGTTTGTGATTAGGGATACTAATCCTAGTGGGTTCAGGTTGACGGATTATGGGTCCCCTCTAGAATCTTTCATAGTCTCTAGCTATCTGATAAGCTTGCTCAAGATCATGGACCTCTCTCAGAAATAGCTCCCTCTGAATGTCCTCACATAGTCCAGCCCTAAACCTAGATAGGGTTACAGCTTTAGACTCATCTATGCTACACCTCATAATAAATTCATCAAATTTGGCTATGTACTCCGATACAGTCCTATTTTCCTGACTTAGCCTCTGCCATTGATCTAGGAGTCTTTGATGATAGGATACAGGAAGGTATTTTTTCCTATGCTTAAGCTTCATGACTCTCCAGGTGATTATGGAAATGTCTCCTCATTGTCTAGTTATGCGCTCAACATTCTCCCAATATAGCCTAGCTTGGCAGACTAACCTGAGTTTGGCAAACTTGCACTTCCTTTCTTTAGTCATCTCATATCACTCGAAGTATTGGTCCATATCTCCCTCCCAATCAATGTAAACCATAGGATCAAGACTGCTATCAAATGTGGGTGCTTCTAGCCTGATGTTCCTATGGCTCTCTCATCTTGGTCTATGAAATCATGATTAGGTCTCCTCTGATTAGGCTCCAAGATTGGGTCATGGCATGGGGCTCTCCTAGGATTGGGAGGTGTGGGAAGAGGTGACTCAAGTTTGGGCTCAATATGGATCTCATGGGCTCTCTCTAGGTTTCCAACACGTTCCTCTATTTGGTTGAACCTATTGGTCATTTGGGCATTCAATTGGGCAAACTATTCAGTCATGGTCATTGGCAAGGTTTCAAAATTGCGCTCTATGGTCAGGCTGGGTTGGGATTGAGATTGATGATATTGGGCTCCTGATCTAGTGGTCATGCAACAAGCACACAAATCATTCTAGGATTTTGCTAGACTTAGCAGCTCAAGTAGAATGAGTCAGCTCAACTTACAACCAATTCAACAATTATCCTTTCCACTGTTCAGATAAGAGGTGGGGTTATGGGAGGCTTCCCATATTCTCACGGGGTTCTAAATAAAAACCACAAGTCCACTCAGGGCATTTGCCTCTAGACCTCTTTCTTAGACACCAGTTTCAAGAAATAATCGAAGGATTGAGTGCACTAGCTTTCTCATCATAAAATTATTTTATTTTATGCATATTTTCTGATTTTTGTTGCATATTTCATGTGTGTGCATGCATAATTAAAATCACTTAAGGGTAATTTCACTCTGTTAGATAAAGAAAGAATTTTATCATCTTTTCTTGGTCCAAAAAAATCACCCTGCATTGAATCCAAGCCTAATTAAAATTGAGCCCAATAGGATTTTATTAAGAATTGATGTCCATGGCTTCCATCAAGAAAAACCTCTTGGCTCTGATGACCATTCTCTCTATCTTCTGCCTCCTGTGTTCCCAACAGGTCATAGCAGCAAGGCTTCTCGGGGCGGAGCAGCGGCTGGCAAGAATTGGTTCCACGTTCCAATCCCTGCAGAAATCCGGTCCTTCTTTTTGCACCAGCGGACCGGTCAAATGCGGAAACTGCACACCGTCTTGAAGTCACCACGAAATGAGTTATAAATTAAACTATATATATATTACTTGTAGCCTTCAGTTCTTAAGCTTCCCTTGTCCCTGGTGGCAGGCATGAATGTGATAAAAATTCAATGTCACCTTTTCTTCTAGTTTATCTTCTATTTTCAAGATTATGATATAAGCATCTGTATATATGCTGGTTTATTACAAATAATAAGTCGAAATACGTGGTGTTTTTCCCCCGGCCTCTTCTCTTTTTTTGGATACATATATACATACAATGATAACTCCTAGATATCTTAAAACTTTTACAAAATTACATACCCCCTATCCTGAACCTGAAATCTCAAATCTATGTTGAATGAACTAGAGGCAACATGAATCTCGAGCTTGTGCAGCTTGAATCTCAAGGCATCTTGAGTGACGACGATGTGAGTTGCATGGTTTCGTTTTGGCCTCTAAGAGTGAGTGCTTCAACTAGACGTTGATGCTGCTCAACAAAACCGCGTTAAGAAAAGTTTAAAAATTACAGACATTTTCTTCCTTTACGGACACAGAGACCAGAGATTGGTGATGGAGCTGGAAAGAAGACTTCATGAGCATAGCATACCGGTCTCTTCTCTTATTTTGCTCCCCACCTTTGGAACGCGCCTATCCATGGAAAGATGAAAATTTTCAAATATGGCTCGCCTGTAATAACAATTAACAAATTTCCTGCAAAGATTTCAAAAATAAGCTAAAAAACTTTTCAAAAGCCCCAAAATGCCATTAAAATGCATTAAAAAATAAATAAATAATTGTAACGGCTCAGAACGGCCATTGGGGAACATGCACGCGGATCGTGCATTTGCGTTTGTATGGCTCGTGGAACGGTCGCTCTGCTCACGCGCTCGGGAGGAGTTTTTGAGACTCCCCAAAAAAAGTCAACACAATAATGTCCTGATTGTCACAAAATTGCTGGCTAACGCTGTGGACCATGTAATATAGATTAGCAAGCACAAAATAACATTGCAATGGTTCAATATTCAGCTTCGACGAAATATCAGGAAATGTTTGGCTACTTTTTGTTCTCTTAGGAGATTGACGATGTCCAATGCTACTGACGACTTGATGAGGGGTGCTATTGGCTTGGTATCAAGTCCTGGTACTGCTTAATCAGGACATGACCTACTTGAGGGATGGGGTTTGTATTCGAATCCATGCTCTAGCCAGCCACTAATCCAGTCAAGTCTTATTCAGACTAGATTAGGTAGGGATCAAGATCGATAGAGACTGGGTCTAGATCCAGGATGGGTTGGCATAGGTTCGAACTGGTTCCATGTCTTGAGCTGATAGTACTCTTAGTAAGTTCAACTCTTTTCGTGCCTTAAAAACTAGTTCCTAAAGATATCAACTCAAAGTATAATTGATAAATTTTATAGGAAAATTGAGGAGCATAAGTCTAGAACTTTACTGATCAGGTCAGGCCTATGAAAATAATTGAATGCATATCTCTTGTGTCCAACTTTAGATCCATCTCTTTACCTATTAAATCGGAAAGAGAGAGAAACTCACTCTTCATAGTTTAGAAAAAGTAAAAAGAAAACCATAAAAATTGATTTTTGATTATTTTTGGAAGTCATGTACCACCTGATTTTCATGCACAAAAAATAAAAAAAAAATGTCTCTCTAAAGTAGTGCAAAAAAAAAGGAAGTAAAAAAAAACTGTTTCTTATTTTTTTTTTGGAACTAAAAAAACTAAAAAAAGGATAAATTTCGTTTTTTATTTTCGACCCTATTGAAAATTTTGAACTTGAATTTAGGGTGATAGAAATTGAAGGTTTAGGAGACCAAAAAAATCCTCACCTCTATTTCTTTCTACAATTAAAGTACTACTCTATGCCATGGTGATCGAAGCAATTTGATGGGGACATTAGGTCAACCCTAGTTCACTATGGATCCCTGAGTTTTGAATCCCTTAGCCATGATTCAAATTTTATCTTTGAGTCCAATAATCTGGCTGTGTTAGCCATTTGAGTCCTGTAATAATGTGAGTCGATTAGATTCACTAAGTTCAATTGAGTCCATTTGTATTATTCGACCTACTTTGAGTCTTGTCAATTAGGCCTCTTTGAGTCCTGTAATTACTTTCATTCAAGTCATATTCAAGAGAAGGACCATTGAACCCACATTCAAGTCACCAGCCCAGCATCTGGACTTCCTTCATGCTACTCAAGTCCTCCAGGAGAAGTGCCCCGCATACCAGCCCACAAGAATTCATGAAGTGGCGCCCCAGGCCTATGTCCAAGTCCCTGGCATCCTCATTCCATCAGGCCATGATGCCCTCAGGCTTATTCTTACCTTTGGTGCTCCTCCAAGCCAGTCCAACATGGTTGGTGCCCAAGTCCAAGCCCAGCAGGGAGAGGAAAAGTCAAAGTAGTCCAAGAGAATTTTATCCTAGCCCAAGCCCATAAAGAGCTTTTAACCAAGTCAAAGAAGGAGAGAAGACCAATTCTAACAAGAAGATCCTATTTTATTTCTACTCAGATTATGTACTCCTAGTTCTAGGCCACTTTGTTATTCTTCTCCCTAACAAATCTTGTGTTCCTATCCTAACTAGGAGAGGGCATGGGAACATCTATAAATACCCCACCCCTCCACCCTCTTGTAACTAATGATCAATTATTATGAATTGTTATGAATGAATTTTTCTTGAGTTTTCCTCAAAGTTCTGTGTGAATTTCTATGTGATTAAGGGTATCTGTGTGATCACTCAGGGTTTCTGTGTGATCCTTGCGCCCTGCCTCCAAGCCACCAGCCTTCTTCATCCCTTGGCCACCCTCTTCAACCTTCTTCCCCTTTCTTTTCTTTCAGCGATCTCACTCTTTTTTTCCTTATTTTCTAACCCGTGTTAGGTGATTTGCAGGTCCCTCAGAGTTCACAAATCTAAGGATTCCATCTGACCAGCTTTCAAGCCACCGAATTGAAAGCTATGAATCCGCAAGGTCGATAGCTTTATTTTTCAGGCTGCATCCGAGAGCGTAGAGCGAACGCTTCATAGATTGATCTTCAAATCTCTGTTAGGTACACCCCCTAGACTCCTATGGTAGTGGTATTGCAGAAGAGCTAGTCCTAACCAGGGCTTCTTAGCCTTGGTGATCCTGTTTCTTCACTTTTAGGATTTATTTCTGCATACCTGTACTTCAGATTTTCTATAGAATTCCTTACTTAATATCATGGCTTGAAATTTGGCATACAAACTCCTAGCTTAATGCCTAATAACAAAAAAATAACTAGCATGCATAATAGTCCCACATCATTTGGTATCAGAGCATGTTTTAGGGCTAGTTTTTGCATCTCATAATTCTTATATAAGGTCTGTTGTTTTTACTATTTATACATGTAAGTAGGTCAGAAGATCCTGATTTTTATTTTTCTGGATTCTTGATAATTGGTAGTATTTTTCAAAATTTTCTCATAATTTATTTCAATCTGTATAATTTTTTTATGCCTGTTTGTTTTCCTAGAAACTTCTGCATCTTGTCTCTACATTAGGTGTCTAGATTTTGATCTATTTCATCATCTTAAGCATTTTATTTTTTATTGAAATTTGCATGGTGTATCCTCTGTATAGTCCTAATCCTTTTCAGAGTTTTTAATTATTTTTATAAAAACACAAGAATTATAAAAATCTACATATTAGGAACCTTAACCCGAATTCTGAGATTTCTACACATAGTCTGAAAAACCATAGGTTTTGCATCATCATCCAAATTTGTTTCTTGCATGAAACTTGGTAGAGATCATTTGCACTTTTCATTCTCTGTCTTGAAATTTCTCTGAAATTTTTCTGTATCAAAAACTGAACCAAATTCTATATCGAATCAAACCCTAATTTTTGTTCTGCATACTTAAACAAACCAAACCTAATCACTTCCAAACCCTACCTCACCTAAGCCCAAAACTTGTTTGCTAACTTAGCCAACTTAAACCTATTTTGCCACCTCATAAAAAGATAAAAAAATATTTTTATTTCTCTGATTATTATTAGTTGCATTAAGGCTCATAGTGTGTTCATCATCTTATTAAATCAATTTTAAGGACAATTTCCTCTCTCAGATCAGGGTAGGATTTCATCACCTGTCGTGGGCCCAAAACAACCACCCAACATCAAAACCCAAGCCTTAATTAAAATCAATTAGTAACCTAACTGCTCTAGAGAGCTTAGGGACACCAATAGGTCGAGTCCGAATTACGTGGGCCAACTAGTGCACCTAATTCCCCAGCTATTACTAAAAACTGGTATCTAAAGCTAGAGGTCCAAAGGCAAACGCCCTAAGTGGGCTGGTGGTTTTTAATTAGGACCCTGTCATAGGCAGGGAAAGCCTCCCACCACCCCACCTCTTACCTAGCCAGTGGAATGATTAGCTGTTGAGTTAAGTATAAGTTGAGTAGACTCATTCAATTTTGGCTCATGGTCTAGCAAACTGTAGCCCATTTTCATTTTGTGTGCTTGACTACATCACACTAACTTGTTTGATTGATTGCATGCCGCTAGGTTAGGAACCAAATATCAATAGTCTAAATTTCAACCTAGCTCAGCCATGGACTCTAACTTTGAGATCTTCATGAAAGCCATGGCTGAACGATTTGATCATATGAAACAACTGAATGCCCAATCCACTACCCAATTAACCATCTAGATTAACCAATCCAATACCCAATCCCAAAACCAGTTTGCCTAGTTGACCGCCCAGATAAACCAAATAATCCAATCAAATGCCTAAGCAACCAATAGGCTTGACCAATTAACCAAGAGTTCTAATCAAGTAGAGAACCAATTAGGAGGTTTGGAGAAAATCCCTAAAACCCATCCCAAACCTAAACCTAAGTCCAACCCTAGGAAAGCCCAATACCCTGACCCATACTCAGAGCCTAACCCTAGGAGAGCCCCATATCTTGAATCTAGGAGATCAACAACCTATAGATCTGAGCCCAAATTCTATGACTCTAGATCCTATGACTCTAGAACTTATGCACCCAGATCCTCTTAACCCAGATCCTATGTACCCATGTCCTATGAGTCTAGTGGATCCATAACCCATAGATCCAAACCTACATCCTATGAGTCCAGTACTAGGCCAGTTTTCCCTAGTCACCCTGAATCCCATAAGATTGGTACCCCTAGATATGAGCCTAGTATTAGTTCACTTTCCTTTAATCAATCCAAACCCTTTAGGAATAGTGCCCCTAGCCCAAGACCAGATCCTAACCAGCCCAACCTGAGCCAACCTCAACCTAGTTCCACTATGGCCCTCAGAGAAGTTAGAGGCAAGTCTAGTTCCAATTCCCCAAGAGTGTGTTTTAGATGTCATAAACCAGGCCATTTTCTTAGCCAGTGTCCATTCAGCACCCTATACCTAGGTGAGCTAGATAAAGATGAGTCTGAACCCATTGTTGAACCTAATGTAGAAGTATATGAGGCTGATCCAAGTCTGGTAGAGAAGTATGAAGATGATGAGCCTATTGAAGATTTAGAGGAAGAAACTCCTGAGCCTATTGATGAGTCTAAAGATGACATTAAAGAGTTGAGTCCAATAGAGATACCTATAGATGACTTAGAATTAGTTGACCCTGACCATACCCAAGTAGAAACCAACCCATAATTAGTTGACCAGGTAGATACCCAGATAGAAGCCAACCCAAAGTTAGTTGACCCTGACCACACCCAGACTGAACCTATAGTGGAAGAGTAGTTAGAGGATGAGGAACCCAACCCTACTATTAGACTCTTACCTAAGGAGCCATTTGAAGAAAGCCCAATTACAGAGCCTAGTCCTGAGATCCAAGAACTAGAAGAATTTATTAAGGACTTGATCTCTTTAAATCAGTACCCTTAGGATGAAGTCCCTCCTTTGACTCCAATTGATCTCTTCCCTAATATTAGTGACCCATTCTTCCATAAGATAGACTCTGTAGATAGACATCAACCCCATAAGGTCAACCTCATTAGTCTAGGATTAATCCCTGACACCCCTTCCTACATCCTATTCTATCTAATCGACCCCAACCCCTTTTCTTACTTCCTACCCTACCAAACTTATCCTAAATCTATCTCTTATTTTTTGCCCTTTTCTAAAGCTTCTCATGTTTATCTAACCACTAGACTAAATTTTGTCGAAGTAAGCATGTTTCATACATTCTTTGTGCATGTTAGGTTTGCATCATATTTCTGGTATACTTTATGGCATTTATTAGAAGTTCATTGTAAATTTTCATGTGCATGCCACACCAGGGTTAAACCTAGAGAGCCTATGATCTGTTAGGTTTAAACCCAAAGAGTCCAATAAATTTCCTTCGATAGGAATACCTACTTGACTCTATTAAGTATTGGTTTAGTGTCCAATAAGTTCCCAGACCTAATTCATTTGTCTACACCTGCATTGACCTCTACACAGCATTTGCATCAGGACATTAGCCAACAGATTAATTTACATAATAAAATCTATAAAAACTGGCTAATTCCTGAAAGAAAGCCAAGGATTTTAATGTAGGAAATTTTGTTATGGTTAAGAAGCTTCATGATTGTAGAGTTGAACCTTTAGAGTGATAAAGAAAGTGGAACCAATATCTATGTGCTTGATCTATCCTTGGATTTAAGTATTAGCTCTATCTTCAATATCGCGGACTTGGTTGAGTATAGGAAACCGGCAATGATTCCTAGTGAGATTTTTGGACCTTACCCATCCTTTGAGAGAGAAACCTTACCTGAGTATCCACTAAATTTGCCTAAGAGAGGAATATGGATCGAGCATATCCTGAATGATCAAGCTAGCATGACCCGAGGTCGTGGCTATCAACACTACCTGGTCCGATGGCAAGGTTGACTAGAATTTGGTGATTCATGGATTACTCGAGAGGACCCACAGCACCTCCACCCAGACTTATTGCCAGCACCAGAATATCCTATACTCGACAGGGTCGAGTTCCTCCCATCTTGGAGACTTGATGGGAACATTAGGTCAACCCTAGTTCACTATGGATCTCTGAGTTTTGAGTCCCTTAGCCATGATTCAAATTTTGTCTTTGAGTCCAATAATCTGGCTATGTTAGCCATTTGAGTCCTGTAATAATGTGAGTCGATTAGATTCACTAAGTTCAATTGAGTTCATTTATATTATTCGACCTGCTTCGAGTCTTATCAATTAGGCCCCTTTGAGTCCTATAATTACTTTCATTCAAGTCATATTCAAGAGGAGGACCATTGGACCCACACTCAAGTCACCAGCCCAGCATCTGGACTTCATGTTGCCCAAGTCCTCCAGGAGAAGCGCCCCAGCATACCAACCCACAAGAATTCATGAAGTGGCATCCCAGGCCCAAGTCCAAGTCCCTAGCATCCTCATTCCATCATGCCATGATGCCCTCAGGCCTATTCTTACCTTTGGTGCCCCTCCAAGCCAGTCCAACAAGGTTGGTGCCCAAGTCCAAGCCCAGCAGGGAGTGAAAAAGTCAAAGCAGTCTAAGAGAATTTTATCCCAGTCTAAGCCCATAAGGAGCTTTTGACCAAGTCAAAGAAGGAGAGAAGACCAATTCTAACAAGGAGATCCTATTTTATTTCTACTCAAATTTTGTACTCCTAGTTCTAGGCCACTTTGTAATTCTTCTTCCTATTAAATCTTGTATTCCTACCCTAACTAAGAGAGGGCATGGAAACATCTATAAATAACCCACCCCTCCACCCTCCTGTAACTAATGATCAATTATTATGAATTGTTATGAATGAATTTCTCTTGAGTTTTTCTCAAAGTTATATGTGAATTTCTGTATGATTAAGGGTATCTATATGATCCCTCAGGGTTTCTATATGATCCCTGCACCCTGCCTTCAAGCCGCTAGCCTTCTCATCCCTTGGCCACCCTCTTCAAACTTCTTCCCCTTTCTTTTCTTTCAGCGATCTAACTCTTTTCTTCCTTGTTTCCTAACCCATGTTAGGTGATTTGCAGGTCCCTCAAAGTTTACAAATCTAAGAATTCCATCTGACCAGCTTGCGGGCCACTAGATTGGAAGCCATGAATCCGTAGGGTCGATAGCTTTATTTTCCAGGCCTCATCCGAGAGCGTAGAGCAAACTCTTCATGGATCGATCTTCAAATCTCTACTAGGTACACCCCCTAGACTCCTCTAGTAATGGTATTGCAGAAGAGCTAGTCCTAACCAGGGCTTCTTAGTCTTGATGGTCCTGTTTCTTCACTTTTAGGATTTATTTCTGTATGCTTGTGCTTCAGATTTTCTATAGAATTTCCTACTTAATATCTTGGCTTGAAATTTGGGATACAAACTTCTAACCTAATGCCTAAGAACAAAAAAATAATTAGCATGAATAAATAGTCCCGCATCATAATTGAAAATGTTGGCATTGCACATTAATTTTTTATTCTATTTTTTAAGTTATAATTATTCTTCTATTATATTTTTATTTCTATTTTTATTTAGTGCATCATACAGAATCATTCTTGTACCCTAGACTAAGCAGTATGTGCCTTGATTATGTTTGGGGTCGCGGCAACTATTGCATAGTCATAGAAAACTCTCTTCACAAGTATATAAAACATGCCAACATGATATCATAAAGCATCGTAGCAAGGATAATTTAAATATCTAAAAGTTGAAATTCAATTAACTTAATAATTAAAATTCAAAAGTTTTACATCTACTAAACCTTAGATAATATACCTCCAAAATATAATGTTAAATCCAAAACCAATTTATATTGATACTATCAAATATTGCTTTTAATCTCATTCCTAAAGCAATACTCACATTAGCAACTGAGTATCTAGATCTAAAAGAGAAAGAGATGATATTGAGTTTGATAGTCTTTTAGGCAATGAAAACTTTAACTAGACAATTCATGCGATAATATAAGACGTGATATTTAAAATATAATTTATCATAAATTAGTATACAAACTTAATCAAATTCATTTTTAAAATACAAATTTAGAAATTTCATCATTTCTTAAATATTCATAATATATATATATATATATATATATATATATATATATATATATATGATTCAAAAAATTAATACTCCATGGCCTGAAAAGAATACCATACCTATATCCTATAGCTAAGTTAAAAATTAAAATTATGAGCTCAAAGTGTCAATGCATAACTCTCAATTGACAGGATTCCAAACATAATCATGCTGAGAGTCCAAATCCAATTTATATCAAAAATTTTTTTACAAAATAATAAATATTTCATAATCAAATCAAAATCCACATGTGTGATATCATATCATTAAAAAACTATAGTAATAGTCTGAAAAATATTACTTTGAAATTTCATATTAATTTTTATTTAGACATGATTTCATAGAATTCATAAATCACATATAAATCAGTTAGCAATTTATTCGATATCTAAAATAAATTTATATAAACAAAAAATTTAAAAAAGGTGAATCATTATTTACCTTTACAGTAATTGATTCAATCAATCCAAAAATTTTTCTTCAGAACCTATTATCCAAATATTATATTTTTATTAGATTTTCACTATAATTATTTAAGAGTAAAAATCCATAATTCCAATATTCTTATAGGATTGGCCAAGCGAGGGTGCTTGATATCACAATCAATCCAAATCAAGATGATTTCATCAAATTAGGTTGAACTAGTGTATGGATAATTCAATAAAAATTATGTGTGATCAAATCTAGTAATACCTAGTCTAGCCAAGATGGGTACCTATATACTACGTGGCAATCTGGATCAGGATTCTATTTACCAGGATCAAATTAGAATCATTGAAAGTAAACATTTTACTAGATCAATTATAGAGAGAGAAAATTCCAAATCTAGAAAAAGTCATAGAGAGAGAAATATGTAGAGAGACTTTCTAGAGAAAAAAAGTTGGGATGCAAGCTAAGAGAGGGAAGATAGAGAAACTCTCTCCTTTTCTTTTCTTTTTTTTTCTCTTTTTCTTCTTTTTTTTCTTTCTTTCTTCTTCCTCTTTTCTACTTAGAGGAATAGGGGACTCACATGTTCCTCATTCTTCTTAAGATAGAGGAGGTCCACATGGTGGCAGTGGCCATGGCCAATGATGGCTAGCTATGATAGCATATAGGGAGTCCTAGATCAGTGATTGATAGTGACAAGCAGCACCAAAAAAATAAAAAAGAATGGGTGGAAAAATAGGATCTTGGTTTTTTTTTAAAAAAATCTGGTGATTGCCTGCCAGAATCAAAGCTCCCAAGGGTCAAGGAAGATGGAAAAAAGGTTCATCTAAGAGTCTTCAACTCTTACCTAACTTTTTTAGTGATAATTGAGCTCCGATTCCGGTGAACTCAGTGAAGACTTTCTGAGAAAAAGAAAGAGAGATTGGAAGATTTTTCTCTCCATTTGAGCCTTGGTCTTTGACGAGAAGAAGTGAGAAACCTTCTCTTTAAATATAGCTAGAGGGGAGGAATTTCAATCCTTTTTGGCTTTGATTCTAACTCCGATTGATAGTCAATTGAGGAATAAGAGACTTTTATTGAGATTCTTCTCTATGTTCTCTTTTTTCTGCCACTTTAAGATTCATGCAACCAATTAGGCTGGGTATCACAATCTTAAAGGTATACTTACATTCGGAGGAGTAATCAAATTTAATGTTACAAATATCATAAGCTTACACATTTCTTTTAAATAGATGCAAATTAATAGCCACACGATGACACATCGATAGGGGGCCTAAATTACACATCTTCATATGGTCATGCCTGCTAAACATCATGAATGATAGGCCATACCAGGGTACAATCATTAAACTTTTGGTATATCATCATTGCCAAAAACAAGGGCTAGAATTGCTATCTAGCATCATCCAAATTGTTGCCCAACCTATTTCACCCGGTTATCTACATATACTTATGTAATGTTATCTTAGCATTTAATTGAATACATGGAGTTACAAAACCTAGGAAAGTGCAAACGATGACACATTTGAAAGGCTATACAAGTAACAAGAAAAGAATAAAGGGAGACAATAACATTACACACATGACTATAGTGGTTTAGATCCATGCCCATGAGTCCCCATAAATGGAAGTCTATTAAACATGATCAACATTTTCTTGTATGGTGGAAATAGCTTGCTCCAAGAAATCTCAACTTGCACACAACTTGCACACAACCATAATTCTTGTTGATGTGCAAGTTGTCCTGTAGAGTGCCATGTTGCTCTGGATGGTTGCCTTCAGAAGATGAATAGCTATCAAATAGTGCCTATTGTGTAAAATGTGGTACGTGCTCATGGACTATTTTGTTTTATGACCATCTATTTTATAATGGTGGCTATTGAGAGTCGCACAACAATTTACAGTGCGGCCAATGCACCACAAAGGATCCATGCTAATTTGTATGTCCTTTACACTCGATGTAGTTTGACTATCCCAACTCCATTATTCTTTAGTCACTAGTGAGTGATAGAGATGGAACAAACAACAAAGCATACAAAGGTGAGAACTTTGGTGGCATGTTTTGAAACTAGTGCCAAGTTCATCCTCATGTTCAACTAGTCATTACCATACAAGTTTATCCAATGGCTCCAACACAAAAGCCCCAAGCATGTAATACATCAAAAGGCCGCATGGGAATGGCATCACTTCCTACGAGGCCACATCCTCATCCTTGTTGAGTTTCGAGTGGTGCGTTCAAGGCTTGTCGGATCAATGTCCATGTATTGGTCTGGTCTATCATGGTTTTTCATGATATATCTAGGGCTAGGAGCGAGTCCGGGATGAGTCCTAGATGTTTAGGTTGAGTTTGGTCAGTCTAGGTCTTAGAGTCGGCTCTTCTGGTGTAAGAGTCGGCTCTGCTAGTTGGCATGGCTCAGAATAGGGGAATGTGTTTTGGTCGAGTTAGCTCATTGGATTCAAGTTGGCTTGGTTTCACAACCAAGAAATCCTATGGTCTGGATGAGTCGGCTCTGATGCTCAGAGTCGACTTGATTCTAGATGACGGGTAAGCTATTTTTAAATGGTGCTAGCTAGAGGGAGCTTTGGGATACTCGGCCATGAATGACCGAGGTATATATATTATAACTTCTTGAGAGGTTATGGTGATTGGTGTAAACAAACTTCTTGGACATGGAATCAAGAAAATCCCTTTTTTCCCGAGAATTTCTCCTTCTTCTCTCTTCTTCCTTTTATTCTCCTGTTCTTGGATCTTGACGTGCTTGACCTTCAAAGACTTGTATCCTATCATGTTCTCCAAGGAGATCGCTAACAAAGGGTCATCCATAGCCTAGTATGCTTTTGCTATTGCTTTGTAGATCAGGGCATTTGTTCTTGATCAGGAACAAGGCTATTCTTGGGTATTTGATTCAATGTTCATATTGAAGTTGGATCCAAATTCTCAACATTTGTCATTAGAGCAGTAAGGTTTATGGAAGGAAGATCTCAAGATTAGAGGGTTGGAAGGAAAGCTTCTTGCAGGTACAGTTTTTAGATCTCTTGATTTCTTGATTGTGGTAATGGCATCAAGTGGTTTCAAGATAGATTTTGAAAAGTATGATGGCAAGGGGAACTTCATCCTGTGGTAGCAAAGGGTAAAAGATTTGCTGGTTCAATAAAGGATCTACAAGATCTTGGTTAAAGAAAGACCAGAAAAGATCAATGTTGAAGAATGGAAAGAGTTAGAAGAAATTGCTTTTAGCACCATCAGGATGTGTTTGGCTGATTAGGTTTTACCTGAGGTTTGTTCGGAGACTACCGTAAAAGGTCTTTAAAGAAGACTGGAGAACACATACATAGGAAAGAACATGACGAACAAGTTATGGTTGAAGAAGCAACTGTATAGCTTGAGAATGCCTGAAGGAGGAGACCTTGTTGCTCATATTCAGAGGTTCAACCAGGTATGTTCAGAGGTTACGAATCTGGATGGAAAGATTGACGAGGATCGGGCATTGTTGCTGATGTGTTCACTCTCTAGATTGTATGATGGTCTCATAACAACCTTGGTGTATAGGAAGGAAATCCTGAATTATGAAGAGGTTGTTGGTGTGCTCAGATCTAATGAGCAAAGGAAAAAGATCTGCATAGATAATCCTAACTCAGAGGTTCTTGCTATAAATGAGAGGCAAGGAAGACCCAGGAAAAGAGATAAGAGAAAGTCCAAGGGTAGATCTCAATCTCAAAACCATAAAAACTTGAAATGCTATAAATGTCATCAGCTTGGGCATATCAAGAAGCATTGCCCTCTTTGAAAGATAGAAAAGGGAAGAGTCAACATAAGTAGTGCAAATGTATCAGAAGGTAATGGAGAAGATGTATTGATTGTATCAGATGGATCAATAGATTGGGATAATACCTGGATTTTGGATTCTGCATGCTCATACCACTATACCTCACATTGGAAATGCTTTTATACTTAGATAGGTCAAATGGAGATAGTGTAAGCCTTGGTGATGATCATCCTTGTACGGTAGCTAGAGTTAGCACCATTAAGGTGAGGATATATGATGGAGTGATAAGAACTTTATCAAATATCAAACATGTACCAGAGTTGAAAAAGAATTTAATTTCTTTGGACTACTTGGAAGAGCAGGGATATGTTTGTAGTTGCCAATCTGGTAGTGGATGTTTGAGAATAACCAAAGGAGCTTTAGTGGTAATAAGAGGAAGAAGACTGAGCAACAATCTATACAAGATAGAAGGCTCAGTTGAGAATGATAATGCGGAGGTGCTTGTAGCGGCATAAGAGGAACGTTGACATATAAATTGTGGCACTATCGGATGGGTCATATGAGTGATCGAGGGCTCATAGAGTTAAGCGAAAGAGGGAACATTCCAGCTTTGAAAAAGGATGGAAATGATCTGTGTGAGCTGTGTATCTTTGGTAAACAGCATAAAGTAAAATTTACTATTTGTACCAAACCAAATGGAGTGCTAGATTTGGTGCACTCGGATTTATAGGGATCGACATCTATTTTATCCAGGGGTGGAGCAAGGTATTTTGTTACCTTCATTGATGACTTCTTAGAAAATTGTGGGTGTATCTGATAAGAGAAAAATCAAAGATATTTACCCGGTTCAAAGCCTAGAGGGCTGAGATAGAGAAGGAGACAAGAAAATATGTGAAGTGCCTTCGGTCTGATAATGGTGGGAAGTACTCTAGTAAAGAGCCCAGAAGTTACTATGAGAAAAATAGAATTAAACGCCATTACATAGTAAGGATGACCCCACAGTAGAATGGTATTGTGAAAAGGATGAACCGAACACTATTGGAGAAGGCAAGGAGTATGAGGCTGCAGTCATCACTATCGAAAACCTCTTAGAGTGATGCTATTACTCTATCATGTTTTCTTATGAACAGGTTCCCTCATTTCAAGATGAATGGAGGACTTCCAGAGGAAGCTTGGAGTGGAA
The DNA here is from genome assembly GCA_021397845.1 of Areca catechu. Taxonomy (NCBI): domain Eukaryota; kingdom Viridiplantae; phylum Streptophyta; class Magnoliopsida; order Arecales; family Arecaceae; genus Areca; species Areca catechu. The sequence goes on along the minus strand of CM038042.1, from coordinate 24,992,180 downwards.
AGAAGGTGGAGCTTGGTCACCTGAAGGTGTTTGGTTGCCCGACCTATGTACATGTGGAGGCAACTAAAAGAAGCAAGCTGGATCCTAAGTCAATGAAAATGATATTCATTGGGTATCCATAAGGAGTCAAAGGTTACCTACTGTGGGATCCTCAATCATAGAGGTCAGTGATTAGTAGGGATGCCATTTTTTATGAAAGGAGCATCTTGGAAAGATCGAGTAATACGAATGGAATTGCAGCTTCAAAGGTGAACTGCAGTGACTGTCCTTCACAAGTGGAGGATAAGCCATCTACATCAACTAGCAAGGGTATTTCAGTTGAGGTGGAGTTAGGCAGGAAAGACCCTCTTGTAATGAAGGATCAGAAAGAAAAATCAATTGTTCAAAGTGAAGTACAGGAATAGCCATAATCAGAAGACTTGCAGGATAGTGCAAGGGGAGTGGCATTGCATAAACCTTAGCGTATAATCTGGAAGCCGATGAGATATGGCATGGATGAAACTATACCATATGCTCTTATATCTATTAATGGAGATCCAGAAAATTTTGTGGAAGCCATGGAAAGTCTTGATAAAGAGTCATGGATGCAAGGCATGACGGAAGAGATGGAATCTCTCAAGAGGAATAAGACATGGCAGTTGGTGGATCTACCTAAAGATGCTCGGGCAATTGGCTCCAAATGGGTGTTCCTAAGAAAATTAGTACCTTCAGAGCAAGGTGGAGTGAGATACAAGGCAATGCTAGTAGCAAAATGATATTCACAGAGGGAGGGAGTTGACTACACAGAGGTATTTTCTCTTATGGTACGCCATACTTCAATTCGGGTGTTGTTGTCATTGGTGGCAAAAATGATATGGAATTGGAGCAGATGGATGTGAAGATAGCCTTTCTGCATGGAAGTTTGGAAGAGAAGATCTACATGAAGCAACCTGATGGCTTCATTGAGATTGGATAGGAGAACAAGGTATGTCTACTCCAAAGGTCATTGTATGGTTTGAAACAATCACCTCGTCAGTGGTATCACAGATTTGATACATTTATCATGAGCCTTGGGTTTCTTAGATGTGAACTTGACCATTATATTTATGTCAAGGATGTAGATACTATGGATACTCAGTATTTACTTCCATATGTGGATGATATATTGATAGTCAGCAAAAGTATGAAAGCTGTGAAAGGGCTGAAGAGAGCATTGTCTCATGAATTTGAGATGAAAGATGTGGGATCAGCACAGAAAATTCTTGGAATGAAGATTTACAGGGATAGATGGAAAGGAATACTCCATTTGTTTCAAGGTGGGTATATCAAGAAGGTACTCGAGAGGTTTGGGATGGAGAAGGCCAAACTATTAGATACACCATTACCAAGGCATTTTTCTCTCTCAAAAAATTAGAGCCCCTAGATAGATGAGGAAAGAGAGTACATGGAAAGAGTTCCATATGCCAATATAGTGGGCAGTGTGATGTATGCTATGATTTGTTGTAGGCCAGACATAGCATATGCTGTAAGCCAGGTGAGCAGATATATTGCTAACCCTGGGAAGGAACACTGGAAGTCATTGAAGTGGATTTTGCGATATCTGCAAGGGACTCAAAAGCATGGACTGGTATTTGGTGGGCAGCAGGAGGACATGAATAGAACTTCATAGAATCATGTGAAGATTCGGGTCTTTTGGAAGGGTTTGTTAATGCATGTTATGCAGGTGATCTTGATACAAGAAGGTCTACAACAGGTTACATCTTCTATATGTATGGTGCACCGGTTTCTTAGAGATCAATCTTTCAACCTATTACTGCTTTGTCTACAACGGAAGCAGAGTATATAAGGATTACGGAGGCTACAAAGGAATCACTATGGCTGAGAAGGCTAGTGGCTGAAATGGGGGTGAAATAATATATGGTGGTCTTGCACAGTGATAGCCAGAGTGCCATACACTTGACTCAAAACCCAGTCTATCATGCTCGCACTAAGCATATAGATGTGAGATACCACAGGATCAGAGAGCTAGTGGAGGATGGAGAAGTGATGCTGGTGAAGGTCCATACAAAAGAGAACCAGGCGGATGCACTTACAAAGGCTCTACCAAGGGAAAGCTTCTATTCTTGTATATGGTTGATGGGTTTGAGGAGTCTGGCATATGTAGCCTTGAAGCACCAAGGTAGAGATTGTTGAGTCTTGGGTGGTGCGTTCAAGGCTTGTCGGGTCAATGTCCATGTATTGGTCCGGTCTATCATGGTTTTCCATGATGTATCTAGGGCTAGGAACGAGTCCGGGATGAGTCCTAGATATTTGGCTGAGTTTGGTCAGTCTGGGTCTTAGAGTCGGCTCTTCTGGTGTAAGAGTAGGCTCTGCTAGTTGGCACGGCTCAGAACAGGGAAATGTGTTCTGGTCGAGTCAGCTTGTTGGATTCGAGTCGGCTCGGTTTCACAGCTAGGAAATCCTGTGGTTTGGACGAGTCGGCTCTGATGCTTAGAGTCGACTTGGTTCCAAGGTCTTGTCCACTCTAGTGTCTAGAGCTGGCTCAAATGACGGGTGAGCTATTTTTAAATGGTGCCAGCTTGAGGGAGTTTTGGATGAATGATTGAGGTATATATATTGTAACTTCTTGAGAGGTTATGGTGATTGGTGTAAACAAACTTCTTGGACATGGAATCAAGAAAATCTCCTTTCTCCCGAAAATTTCTCCTTCTCTCTTCTTCCCTTTATTCTCCCGTTCTTGGATCTTGACGTACTTGATCTTCAAAGACCTGTATCCTACTGTGTTCTCCAAGGAGATCGCTGGCAAAGGGTCATCCATAGCCTGGTACACTTCTGCTATTGCTTTGTAGATCAAAACATTTGTTCTTTAGCAGGAACAATGCTGTTCTTAGATATTTGATTCAATGTTCAGATTGAAGTTGGATCCAAATTCTCAACAATCCTAAGTTATCCACTATAAGGGTATCGTGGTCTAAATAATGGAGATATGGCATGCGAATGACCAAATGACATGAACATCATAAAGAAGATAACACAAATTATTTAGGCATTCATTGAACTAGACTTTTAAATAGACATGGACATAAGTTTCCAAGTATTAGTGCAGGATAGTTTTGGAATGATCATAACATGCATGCGAAGCATATAATTGCATCATTATATGAACTTCACTAAAGATGAGTCACGACAATTTGTTTAATAATATCATGCCCAATGTCTCAAATAACAGTCTATGAAGAAATATTAGACCAAAAGATCATGCCAAATTAAGAAATAATATAATAAAATATTATAATGATATTACAAGGTTTAACCAAGCTAGTTGGATCACATAATTTTTTTCTTCTGATAAACAAGCATCGCATCATTTTTCATGGATATGAATAAAATTCACATTTCTTGTATCCAACTCTATATCTCAAGTCATATCTATGCTCATTCAACATCGGAATTATATGCAGGATTCTAATGGACGGATTGAAAGTTATGTTCATTTTGGTGAATATTTTGTAAAATTTTGCATTTGGCCATCCATAGGCCTTTGTCCGATCCAAATTTCCCTAATATCTACGACCATGATATAGTTGCCTTATCTCCTTTGCCACTTGGCACACCCACAATAGCATGCTACACCTTTCTTGCAATCACCACCAATTTCTATCTCTTCCTTACCTTATTGAGGTGAACTGAACTAAGCACAAGCTAGCTCAAAACTTAGATGAGCTTAAGCTGGCTTCACTGGTGTTTTTCTGATTTAAAGCTAGCTTCACTAGTTATGGAGCTGAGCTTGAGTAAGCCTAGCTTGCTTAAGATTATCTTGTTTCCCACCTGTGTCACTCTAGGAGAAAAAGTGATGAGTAGTTTTAGATTATTAACCACAATGAAGGAAATAAGAATACTTTATAGAGAATTAGGACAAGCAATTGAAATTGCATTTCAAATTTCTCTTCTCTTCCCCGATTATGAAAGGATACATGGCCTTTTATCATTACAAAGTGACTCTTTATTTACCATAAATATATACATAAACCTCTTAGTTCAAAGTACATAATAATGGTAACAAGTTTCTATGCAATTAACTAGTTTCAAGAGATATTTGGTTTTTCCAAAAAATATCTTCTTTCAAAGTATCTCTTTGAAAAATGTCAAGTTTAATTCTAACATCCCTCCTTAAACTTGATTCTTCATGACACCAAGCATGTTCCTTAGCCTTTTGAACTCCTCTACCTTAAGCGGTTTGTAAAGATATCTGCTACCTAATCTTTTGTTAGAATATAGAGAAGTTGTACTTCTTTGTCTTTGATACAATCTCGAATGAAATGAAACCTTGTATCAATATGCTCACTTCGATCATGGAAGTATACAAGATAAAAGAAGTAACATCTTTGTTGATCATAAAAAATAAATCTACTTGTACTTTTTCTATCATTAGTATCTCCAGCCTAATTGCTATTACAAAATCCAACTAGCTTTATTAAATTAGTAGATGAATAAAAGATACCATAATCTTGTGTACCTTTAATATATCGAAGGATTCTTTTTGTGGAGATTAAGTGATTCATTCTTAGTTTCTCCATGTAATGACTGATAACTCCAATACTATAGACAATATCTAGTCTTGTATTTGTGAGATATCTTAAGCTTTCAACTAAACTTTTATAATATATTGGATTGACAAGATCTCCTTCTCCATCTTTACTTAATTTAGTGTTGTATTCAATTGGAATGTTACTAGAATTACAATTCTCTATGTTGAATTTCTCCAAGATTTTTTTGCATATTTGCTTTATAAAATGAATATGTTTTCATTTGATTGGTTGACTTCAATATCCAAAAAATAAAATATTAAGCCAAGATCCATCATCTTAAATTCTTTGATCATTCAAATCTTGAAAACTTCAATCATTGCAAGACTATTTCTTGTGAATATCAGGTCATCTATATATAGGCAAATAAATAGAACATCACCAATATTATTAGTCTTCATATAAAGAGAATGTTCAAGAAGACTTTTTTGAAGACCATTTTCAATAAAATACTTATCAATCCTTGTATTCCAAGCTCGTGGAGCTTTTTTCAATACATAGAGAGCTCTTTTGAGTTTGTAGACTTTATCTTCTTGTTTTATTTGAATGAAACCCAAAGGTTGTTCTACATAGACTTCTTCATTCAAATAGACATTCAAAAAGACTGATTTCATGTCCATTTAAAAAACTTTTCATTTTATTTGAGCTACTAATGAAATAAGAAGGCGTACCATTTCCATTCGAACACAAGAGAAAAAACTTCATCATAATCAATACCATACTATTGTTTGTAGACTTTTACTATCAAGTGGGCTTTGTGCTTTTCAATTTCTCCAATTGCATTTGTCTTTGTCTTATACACACATTTGACTCCAATGACATGATGACATTGGAAATGATTTGTGAGTTCCTAAGTATCATTTTTCTTGATTGATGATGTTTTCATGCATGGCATTTCTCCATTTTTCTTCTTTATTTGCTTCAAGAAACTTGATTGGATCATAACCTGTAAAAAGATAAAACATAGCATAATCATTAGCATCAAGATGCTTTGTGATGTCAAGCAACTCTTGGATACTCCGACTTTTGTATACTCTTTTTGAGAATGATCTATTTGAACTTTCTTGTGAAGATGGATGTCTTGGACTTTATTGTGGAGTTGATGAAATTTTTTCTTGATGTTGTGACTCTTCATCTTCTCTAATATATGCCTTATTTTCTTGCATTTTATTATTATCTTGCCAACTCTACATTTGCTTTTCATCAAATTCAACATCTCTTGAAAAAAATTACTTTCTTTATAATAGGATTATACAACTTATAGCGACTTGAATTTTCAGCATAGCCTAAAAGAATGTACTTTTCTCCTTTGTCATCAAGTTTGACCCTTTCTTATCATGCACTTTTATATAAGCAACACTTTCAAAGATACAAAGATGATCAACCTTGGCTTTTATGAACTCCATGCTTGCTCAGATGTCATATTATGAAGCCTTTTTTAGGGAAACTTGTTCAATAAATAAAATGCATAAGCAATTGCTTCTCCCCAAAATTTTTTAGACATATTTCTATTTTTTAACATACATTGAACCATATTTAAAAAAGTTTGATTCTTTCTTTCTGAAACTATATTTTGTTGAGATGAATAAGGAATGGTAACTTGATGAAAAGTTTCATATTTTTTGAAAAAAACTTGAAAACTTATTGGATAAATACTCGCCGCCATGATCCGATCTCAAAGATTTAATTTGAAAACCACTTTCTTTCTCAAAAAAGACTTAAATTTCTTAAATTTTTGAAATACTTCACTCTTTTTTAACAAATAAATCCATATCTTCCCAGAATAATTATCAGTGAATGAAAGATAATATTTGTTACCTCCCATAGATCAAACATCTGAATGTATTAATTCCAATGGTTTTGTTACTCTTTTTGATCTTTCTGAAATGAAGGTCTCCTTTGTTGCTTTCAAACCATGCTAATTTTATTTTTTTTGGACATTTTTAGCCAAGACATCCCTATCCCCATATTCTTGTTAGATAAAAGTTTTAATCCATCAAAGTTTAAGTGTCCATATCTAAGATGCCATATAGTAGAGTCATCAAGAGTTTGTGCCATCATGCAAGAGGAACCATCAACATATAAACTCAACTCAAATATTCTATTTTTTGATATAGGAACATGTGTAATAAGAGTGTTGTTATTGTCTTTAATAGAAAGATCCAATTCTTTCATATGAATATTATAGCCTTTTACAAGCAATTGGCCTAATGAGGACATTGGCAAGAGGAAGAAATTATAAACTAATGATCTTTGGTTGTAGTCCCATTTCTTTTTTTCAGGTTTCCACAAAATCATGAAGCATCTCTTGAAGACCCCAATTTTATGAAGCAAATTGAAGACCCCTTCTCCAAGCCCATGGGCCGACCAAGCTTTGAAGAAATTCTCTACCATGAAAGCCTACTTGGAGACCAAATTTTAAAGACCATGTGGAAGGATGAGATAAAGCCAAGTGTTGCAAGGAAATAATACCACATGGAATTTCTAGAATTCTCTTGTTAGGATTAGTTGTTAGGATTAGTTGCTAGAAAAACTAATATTGTAATAAGCTACCAACTAAACTTGAATTAGTTGGTCCCTTAATCCTCTTCCTTGGCCTATAAATAGGGACTAAGGCCCCCCTTTTGTAAGCATTGATTGAAGAATGAATTGAGTTGAATGAATGAAAGTTCCCTTGTTTGAGTTCTCTTCTATTTTGCCTAGTTCTCTTGAGTTCTTCCTAGAATTTTGAGTACTTTCTTTGATTTTCTTTGGCGTGTTGAGTTTGATCTTAAATTGGAGTGAGTATTTTGAGTTTTGGAGTGCCATAGTTCCATTTCCAAGATCTTCTACCCAAGATCCAAATAGTCCAAGAAGAGGAGGAAGTGCTGCCCAAAAATTCCAGCAATTCTCTTCACTTCTCTTATTAATTCCTTCATTTTTCCCTCAATTTTTTTGAATTTTGACCTCACCTTGACTCTTTGCAGGTTCTTCTTAGTGATTTGAAGACAAAGATAAAGGTTCCATGCCAAGGATCCAAGCTCCAATGGTGAATCTAAGAAGGGAGTGGAGATCTTGCCTCTAGCCTTCAATTTTTGAGTGGTGAGTGTTTCCCTTCCACTTGAGCTTAAGTTCTCTTCATTGTTGGAAAAAAAATCTCTTGATCCTTAGATCTGAGATTATTAAAGGTTGCTTAGCCTAGTTGAGGGTTTCTATACCCTTAGATCCTCTCTTTTATTTTTTTTTTGAAAGGAAGCTTGCACAAGGGTGTCAAATTTTCTGCTCACCTAGTCTCTAGCTCAAATTTCTTCATCCCTTCCACCCATGAATTCGGCCATATTTAGAGCTCTAATGCTGATATATTGTTGCTAGGTAAGTAGATCACATCCCCACATACCCATTTCATCAAATTCATCCCCCATCAATTGGCCCAAACTAAGAATGTTGTTTTTAATATTTGGAATATAATAGACATCTGAAATAAAATTTTGAGTACCTTCTTTGAGCTTGATGAGAATTTTACATTTTCCTTCAACTGATCTTTTAGAGAAGTCATCAAAAGTTACTGAGTCTTTGAAGGTTTCATCCATCTTAAAAAATATATCTTTTATCCTACACATATGATTGCTAGCACCTATGTCCAGATACCAAGTACTTCTTTTGACAACACCAGTAATATTATTGTAGGCCATAAGTAGGGTTACTTCTTCTTCTTGTCTTTTTGTAAAATGAATTTTTTCATCAACATAATTAGCATCATCTTTGTACCAATAATCTTTAGCATAGTACCCATATTTTTTGTAAATAAAATATTATAGTGCTTGTTGTCCATACCTTTCTCTTTCTCTAGGATTAGAAAATCTTTCTCTATCATGACCTTGGGCATGGAAGTCTCTTGTATCTCCTTGACTTCTTTGTAGTTGATCTTAATGAAATTTTCCACCTCTTCCTCTTCTTCTATGGCCTCGACCATGGAAACTTGTTTTATCTTTTAGATTATCTTTCTATTGTAGTGCGAGTTTTGTTTGAAGTATTTGCTCGATGGGCTTCTCCTTCATCCTCTTAGAAAGCTTTTGTTCATGTGCTTGTAGCACTACAGCAAAATAGGATTGTAGCAACCCATTTTTCTCGATGCTAGGACCTTGCATCAGGAGAGCTCCGCCACCTCCCGATGCTTTTGAAAATCATTGGCAAAAAGGAGACATTAATGATGCTTTAAAGCATCGGTAGCTTCCCATTTCTTCCGGTTCCCTAACCCTAATCTCATTCTCTCTAGATCCATCGCCGCTCCTTCGTTTTGGCCTCCTCTCGAGCTCCCTCCTCCTTCCTCTCTATTTTGGCTTCCTCCTGAGCTCTCTTCCCCGGCACCCCCTTTTCTAGCATGGTTCCTTCATCTTCGATCTCCCTCCGGCACCCTGAGATCCTTCATCTTCGAGCTCCCTCTGGCACCCTGAGCTCCTTCATCTCCGAGCTCCCTCTGGCACCCCAACCTCCATTTTGGCCTCCACCCCCCTGCAGCTTTGGATCCCCCTCCCCTAGTGTGACTGCTGGTGCAATGACAGTTCCCCCCTCCGCTCCCCCGCGGTGACCGATCCCCCTCCCCTAATGTAGCAGAGCTTCCCCCCTCCCCCGGCAACCCCCCTCCTCAGTGATAGCGATCTCCTTAGACACTTCCTCCCTTCATTCGACCTCCTAAAAATTTGGGTGCTCATTTGGTCTCTTTTGATCATCTCCGATCAGACACTGGTAAGTCTGGCCAATGACCTGAAATTTAAGAGATATACAGGAATTATAGATGTTTGTTTGGTTTTTATTATTATTTAGTTATTTAATTTTGATGGTGAAGATGTTAGGTTATGTTTTGATTGGCAGATGAACCAACTTGGTTGATCATGCATGTTGTAGGCTAGTACTTGCATGACATAAAATTAATAGGTCATTACAAGTAGCAAGAAAGAAACACTGTGTACTGAGAAACACCCTTAGGGATTATTTGTCTAAATACCAATTATTGTCCATTTGTGTAAATGATAATTAAGTGGTAATGGGATCCTAAAACACAACTAGTTAATTGTTCAATCACCACTCACAAAGCCAACTGGATTTATTTGGAAGATTTCACAAAGCGAGATAGAACCTTGAGATTTCTTTTAAGCATAGTCAGACTACACAAGACAAAACGGAAACTTAAGTTGTTAAGAGACCAAATAAGCATCATGATGTCATACATATCATGTATTATCTCTAGTTGGTTTATTAGGTTTTTTAACCTTAATGAGGAAAAAAAAATGCCAGTATATGTACCTTAATGTACTTGTCAGGACATTAAAAACAAGGCACATCCTATTTTTCCAAGTCACAAGTATAAAAATATTCTCTTGATACCAAGAAGCTCTGACAAGATACATAGATACATGAATTTTGCATCTATACACCAGTAAACCTAGGATTATAAAAAAAAATAATATCATTATACATATTATATGTTGATGAATTAATGTTGCATGGTTTATGATTAATTAGTGATTGATATAAATATCATGTAAAGTAAAGAAAATCCTAATTTAATATAATTAATGGGGTGTCAGCAATGTTTAGATTAGTCTGCCATGCAAGAAACATAGTGTGTATGTTGGATCAACTCTAGTCCAGAAAACAATATGGTATTTGACTTATCATGGGCTAGAATATAGTTGTGACTGATCTAATATCAATCATCAAATCATAACTTTAACAAAATGGATGGGGCATGGATATCATCTGGATGGATTGGTCATGACTATTATTAAATGGCTCGGTCATGACTATTATTAAATGGCTCTTAGATTCATATTAGTATGGATAGACTTCACCTACTTTTATATGATTATTGGAGACTGTTGCAATCTCCATTACCTTCTTTAATTATACATATTAATTGAAAAGCGAATAATGCAATTGATTGAATAGCTTCATATGTGGTGCATGATGCGAGACCTATACTTTGAACAAATTCGGATATTCTTCTTATTCAATTTAGTGATATTTTATTTTTTGATTCTCATAGATATTTTTTTTCTCGAGTGATATAAATCATCTGATTTACTAAAAAAAAAAAGAGTTATATAGATTTAAGCATTTATCTACCCATTCACTAATATATAGTCCTTGATAATTCTAATAAATACCCTTAGAATTGGGAAGAAAATTTATGGTCAGAATTGGTACTCTTAATTTTTTGTTTTCCTTTATTTTGAAGCTTAATTCACATATTGTGATTTATAATAATTTTTTTCAACAATGAGATAACATGTTATTTTGGCATAGTTATTTGTCTTGTAAAGATTCTTCTCCTTCAAGCAAACATAGCTTATAATATATGGAACCTAATTTAATTGATACTAGGACGATATTATGGTCAAAACTTGATTGTTGATGCTTTAAAGTTTTAAAGAAGACAATGCACTTTTGCTTATCCCCAACCACTAAATTATCCTTGACCTCCATCTCAAACATTTCTTCTTGCAATTTAATTATCACCTAGTCATCCAATTTAACATAGTGTCTGAAACAATTTCAAACTTGATGGTTCTCTAAATCCTTTATCAATCACCTCTAATCTTACACTAAGTATAAGTTGTTGCCCTCTTTAGCAAGATATACAATTTATCTTCATAACTTCTTTCATTCTTTAGATATGAGGCTCCTCCTTTATTTGGCTAATTTATCTAAATTCCATATCATTCTATTAGAATAATTCATATTAAGAAATATTAGATTGTCTTGATTATACATTCATTAATTCTTGTTTAGCTTTTTGTTTTAATCAAACTAAATATAAGCCAATTGAAATATCTGTTTGCAAATTTTAATACTTATCCTGTTTTTTCAATACCACTATTTTTGAAATATTATATATAAGCCTTGCTTTTAAAGTTGGTTATGTAAAGTATCATAGATACTAGACAACAATTCTTGCCATATTAAAATATTAGTTCTACTATGAGCTACATATAATCTTGTTTATACTGTTATTGTTGGTCTAAAAAGCTAGATCCTTTTGGATTAATATAATTAATACATGCTTAATTGATTCTTTTTTATTGCTACCACCAAAACTGACTTCTTATTCAAAGCTTTTTGACCCCTTTTGATACTTTAAGATCATATTACTCGTAGTTTATTTGATCCTTTAGAGTATACTACTATTGATGATATTCCCAGCTTATGGAATTCAAGGAGAGTGGAAGTAGATAAAAAGAAGAAAACTAATCATGAGGACCACGTGAGAGAGACAAGTCCATGTGAAAAAGGTTTATATGCTATACATTTATAATAGTAGCATGAACTATGATTCATGATCTAGTTGTTGTTGATAGTTTTTCCATCATGTAGATCTACTTATTTTTTTATCTATTTCTTATCAGGTGCTTGACTTCTTAGAGGGTAAAGAAGCTTTATAATCTATTTTGAAATGGGTTTAAGGTTTGTATATGGAGGCTATGATGATTTTGGAATGTATGTTTTGCTGATTCAGTTATTTCTAATGGCAGCAATCTTGGATGGCCTTTTTTCGAAGGCAACCGATTGTAGTCATTTTGATTTAGTTGTAGAGTACATTGTAGATCGAGCCTCCTCGTTCTTTTTCTTTATTTACTGTTCTAATTTTTTGGATTGGGTTAACAGTTTATTTATATAGTAAACAGGTTAAATGGGTTGGGTCGAGTTGGGTTGTATTATTAGGTTATTTGTTCATTAAACATGTTTGTGTTCATTGGTGTGCATCATCAGCATTAGAGTTTATATAAGTTAGTTGCCTAGTTAATACTTGATCCTTGGTGTATACCTGCATCTTACTCAGCATGTTACGCTTTAAAATTTGTTCATTATTGTAAATCTTTCATTTCAATACCATGTATAGTTTTGCTATAATCAAAAATGGCTTTTTAATTTTTTTTTAAAACTTGCATTGCATGGAAACATAGATCCATCAATTGATCAATGTACATATTCTATATCATCCATACATTAATTTTATTTTTGCATAGGTGGGAGAATTATGTATAGTGATCAATTAATTATCTAGTTTGGACAGTTTGAGAATTATAAATAATTTTATAGGTACTTTCTGTAATCAAACAGTATGAATAGAGTTTCAGATATATTTCGGACATTATTTTCTTTTAGTTCTCCTCATACATCTTTAGTCGTATGAGGAGAACTAAAAGAAAATGCTGTCAAAATTTTTTTGGAGCTCTTATTCCATATCATTTGATTACTATAATTGACCTATATAATTAATGTAATTTTTGAATAGGATAGGACCTCTTTACCTATTAGTTGGTGATAGGATGTATTTTTAGTTAATTTATATTATTTTTTACATATTTTTTAAAAAATTACTTGGTGCATTGTTATTGACTGAAGAATTTTTTTTGTATTTGGATAACTTAAAAGTTGGATCATTTTATCCTAAAATGGATAAAAGCTAGATAAATAAATCAAAAAATATCAAAGAATATTTAGATGGAGTTCATGATTTCATTAAATTCAATATGGATAAAAGTAGTTTGAATGGAAAGATTTCATGTCCATGCCGATGATGTGTTAACTGCTCCTATCTAGATCCATAAACAGTTGAAAAGTATTTGATATGAAATGGTTTTGTAAGAGGTTATACTTATTGAATTTTTCATGGAGAATTTATGTTACCAGAATCAAGTAATCAACCCTCATCTAATCTTGGATCCAGTAATATGCAACAGAATCCTATAGGAGATGATGATATAATGGGTTTGATCACAGATACTTTTCGACATAGTGTTCAAAATTTTGAAGGTTTAACTGGTACACATGAAACAATTGGAATATGTGAAAATTCTACATTCATTTAACAAACATATATATATGAACAGATGCAACCATCAACTTTTGAGTCAGCTCAGTATCATAATTTAATGAAAGAAGCAGATGAACAATTATATCCGGGCTGTTTGAAATTTTCTAAGATATCTTTTCTTATACATTTATTTCTTATAAAATATATGAATGGATGGTCGGGAAAGAGTTTTACTATACTTTTGAGGTTATTAAAGGATGTATTTCCAGAAGGTAATGGTTTACCATCCTCTTATTATGAAGCAAAGAAAGTTGTCAACAATCTGGATCTTGGATATCAAAAGATTCATAGTTGTCCAAAAGACTGCATGTTACATCATGGTGAAAATGCTGATCGAGAGTCATGCAATGTATGCGGATCTTCACGATGGACAACTCATGAAGGAGATGAGGATGATGTAGTGAATGTAACAGGTACACTATAGTATATAAAGAAATCGATGAAGGTATTGTGTTACTTTTCTCTTATTCCTTGATTGAGAAGGCTATATTCATCATCGAAAATAGCTTCATTGATGAGATGGCATCATGAAGGGTGTACGAAGGATGGAATGCTGAGACATCCAGTAAATAGTTTAGCATGGAAAGCATTTAATTCTAGGCATTCTGAATTTACCTCTAATATTTGTAATATTCGGTTGGGTTTAGCTTCAGATAGCTTCAATCCTTTCTGAACTCTAAATTCTATATATAGCACTTGGCTAGTTGTTCTGATACCATACAATTATTACAATGATTATGCATGAAACAATCCTTACTTATCTTGTCAATGGTTATTCCAGGTGATAAGGGTTTAGGAAATGATATAAATATTTTTCTACAACCTTTAATAGAGAAATTGAAATAGTTGTGAGAAGGTGTCAATCCAATTAATGCTTCCAATGGTAAAATATTTAAACTATGGGCAGCTTTGTTATGGACTATTAATGATTTTTTAGCATATGCTAATTTATCGGGCTAGAGTATAAAAGGACAGGTTGCATGCCCTTGTTGTGCAGATTCGACACATTCAATTTGATTGAAATAGGGAGAAAAATTCTGCTATATGGGACATTGTCGATGGTTAGAACAAAATCATCCATTTCATTTTTTGCAAGATTTATTTGATAATACTATAGAAATGGGATGTGCACCTATTCCACCTTCTGGAACTAATGTTCATAGATAAATGGATTCCATCAGTTACATATATAATAAATTCTTAAAGTCTTCTAAAAAAAGAGGAAGGGATGATCAAGAAGGATTGGCAAAAGAAGTGACTACTAGTACTATGGATGCACAGGTATTTGAAGATCCTGATAATTTTTTTGAAAATGATAATGAAAAAGATATACAGATAGTATCTATAAATCAGCCCAGCAAACATTTATAGAAGAAAAAAAGTATATTCTTTGACTTACCTTATTAGGAACATAATCTTATTCGGTATAATCTTGATGTCATGCATATAGAGAAAAATGTATGTGATAATCTACTTGGAACATTGTTGAATCTTGATGGAAAGAACAAAGATAACATGAAGGCCTGAATGGATTTACAAGAATTAGGTATCCGACATGAGCTTCATCCTAAAATGCTTGCTAATGATAAAATTTATTTGCCTCATGCATCTTATACCATGTCTACTCAAGAAAAAGATAATTTTTTGAAAGTCATGATGGTCACATATTGATGCAAAATATATGTCCAATATCTTCAAGATTATTAGTGCCTAAACAAATTTTTACCATTATAATTTGGTTATCATCATTCTTTAAGGCATTATGTTCAAGGGTTATTGATCCTGGAGAGCTTGATCAATTGGAGTCAGATGTTGTCATTACACTTTGTTAGATGGAGAAGATTTTCTCGCATGGGTTTTTTACTATTATGGTACATCTACTCATTCACTTAACTTCGGAAGTCAAGCTTGCTAGACCGGTACAATATAGATGGATGTATCATATTAAGAGGTATTATAGTCAATTTTTAATCTCTATATGATTTTTAATAAAAGTAGTGCCATGATGATATGTAAATATTTTTTTTAATATTATAGGTATCTTGTGCGATTAAAAGATTATGTACGAAACAGAGCCTATCCAGAGGATTTGATTGTGAAAGGATATATTACTGAAGAGTGTTAGACATTTTATTCAAAATATCTTCAAGGTGTAGATACTATATTTAACAGACCTCAACGGCATAGTGATTCCGTAGATAATACAGAGTTGTATAAGTTTTCTACTGTTGGAAGAGTAACAGAAATAGGTGAAGATATTGTATTGGATTAGAAATCAATTGCACAAGCACATCGTTATATGTTATTACATAGTGTAATTAAATCTGACTATCGAAGGTTAGCATATTTAATATATTTTAAGTTTAAATATCATATCTTATTTTTTAAAATTTATTAATAAATATAAATTTTATGCAGTGAATTTTTAATGTCTCAGCGATAAGCTAATCATAGCACTCGATCTAATCCAAGGATTGAGCAATGATGGTTAGTCAAGTTATTTTCTACATGACTTTCAAAATAGGTATGACATATATTTAAAAAATATATGGATAGACTTATCATCGAATAACTTGTTAACATTTTTTATTATTTTTTAGGTATCAACAATGATGGAGAGAAATTGCTCAGATGAGCTAATAGCCCTGGCTCGAAGACCTAACAAAGTTGTCATCAGATATAATGGTTTCATAATCAATAGTTTTAAATTTCATACTAAAGATCGTGAAAAATTTAGAAAAAACAGAATAATGGTGTTATGGTGGAAGCTGATAAAAAGACTTATTATGGTGCATTTAAAGATATATATGAATTAGATTACAATGGAATCTTTAAAGTCATATTATCTGGATGTGATTGGGTAGATATAAACTCATCAAGGGATTTGAAAAAAGATGCAAATGAATTTACACTTGTAAATTTTATAAGGTTGATACATATTGGTGTTTTATTGAAGGATGATCCATTTATTTTTTCTTCTCAAGCTCATCAAGTATTTTTTGTACAAGATGCAAAAGACAAAGACTAGGCTACTGTTATTAAAATAAAACTTCGGGACTTATATGATATGAAAAAATAACTAGAAGAGATGAAGATGATGATACTTATCGCATTCCATGACATTCAATTTTGTACTAGTTGATGATGTACATGCTACAGTATCCTTGGTTATGATGGAATTTGAAGATAATGCTAATACTTGATTCTTATTGGTATTAAATTTTGTAATGAATGTAATTTGTAGTAATTATTATGTTAAATTAATATTTATCTCCACTAATTCTGACTCTGATGTAAATGATAGGTGATACTATACTGCGCTTGCGATGATTTCTTGGTGTGCAGTTCTAGTACTCACAAACAGAGGCCGACAGTTCTTCAGCATAGCAGGCTGAGGCAAGTACTTCATCACATGATGTTCGAGTAGGTCCTTCCTCTGTACCAGACATTGTGTCCAGTCCTTCGGCATACCCAACTACTGCAGGTCTATCATCCTCGGGGCATCATAATCCTCCCGTCGATCCAACAGATGATGAGCTACACATCCAGGATAATTTATTTCAATATCCTTAGTTAGATAAAATTTTATTACACTTTTTACTACAGCTTACTTTTATCTATTTCTATGCAAATGGATATGGGAGGGTTACACGTAGGCACGGGCCCATAGCGGTACGGGATGTGTGGCAGATGCCCGAGGGTGAAAAGATAGTGATCGAGTGCAATGAGCTGGGGCAGCCAATTAAAAAAATCGCCAGCTTATTGAGTTCTTTTATGGGGACAGTTGCACGGAGGCATCAGCTTTGTCCACTTAGTTATGCAAAGTGGAATGACATGCTTTCGATATATAAAATAGAGATTCTATGAGTTGTATAGGTAAAAAATTTATATTAATATTTGTTATCTTGCATAGTTAAAATATTGTATTATACTTTATATTCTTATTAATTAATTTCTTTGCAGTCCAAGTTTGTAGTTCCTCCATCCTTTCATGATTTTGTACTGAAATCTCTCAACCAAAAATGGAAAGAATATAAAGCATAGTTGAAGATGAAGTACAAGTTGCCGGGTATGATAAAGGAGCAGGTAATTAGTACTTGTCCTCCTGATGTACCCTCTCATCAATGGATGGAGTTGGTTCACTATTGGTTTTCCGAGAGAGGACATGTATCATCTAATTTCTTTAAAGCAAGTTTATTAAAATATTTAGTTTATATTATACATTATACATATATATATATACATTACTTTCTGGATATAAGAAGTTATCTTTTTGATTTTGCAGACATATTCTGATATTGGTAGAGCTGCACGAGCAGCTCTGTTTGTTCTCTATACATCGGGATCAAAGAGTTACGCACGAGTCAGACAGAAGTTCATAAGTTTCTTAAATTATATGTTTATATTTTCAAAATTAAAGTGTTTATACATTTTAATGAAACTAATATTATATATCGTGGAAAATATATCACAGACGATGTATTGCGGTACATATATATGTATCACGGACATATATATGATCGTGATACATATATGTATCATACATATGTACCGCTGTATATATATGTATCATAGATGATATATCATGATACATATACATATCATGATACTTAAATAATTTTTAAATTTGTTTGAATTATTTAATTAAAATTATAATTTTTCTTGTAGATGGATGAGCATGGGAGGGAACCCGGTCAGGTTGAGTTTTACCGGATGACTCATACTCATCGCGACAGTACTTTTGTCAGAGATGAGTCGAGGGATATATGTGTAAGTTTTTATTACAATTTATTTCATACAACAATTTAAATTTGATTTTGTTAGTCTTTAAGATTTAACTAATTTTTCTAAATTAATATAGGAAAGAGCTATAGCTCTTATTGCCGAGTGTGTTGATGATTCTATAGCATCTACGTAGAGTAGTTGCATCGAAGCCGAGGTGTTTACAGAGTTGATGGGCCCGGAGTGCTACGCTCGAGTGAGGGGCTATGGAGTTGGAGTCACCCCCACTCAGTTATCTGCGGTCAGCAAATATACACGTGACGCTTCAGAGACTACTCAAGATGCACGTGTTCGTGACTCGAGACGGAGATAGAGAAGATACAACAGAGCCATGCCGTCGATAAAGGAGCGATGGAGAGTATGAGAGAGCACATAGAGTGACTTACATCTGTCATACAGATGTATGTCCACATCAGGTATATATATATGATATTAAATATATATTTTTATATTAAATCAATAATTTATGTAATATATTGTTATTCATAGTTTTTTAAGTTAAACATTTTAAATATTTTTTATATAGGCTTTTAGAGCATCAGATCCTTATGGATGGGTGATGACCTACCTCCTACAGATAATTGTCCTCGACTTTTTGTTATCTTATATCTTGTATTTTCATGTATTTTTTAATTTTGTTAAACATACATATGTATAACAAATTTTATTATATTTGATCAAACTCAATTTTAAATTTGAATTTATATTTGGATGTGTGAATAGTGCATGCAATGAGATATTTGGATGTGTGGATTTATATTTGGATGTGTGGATTTATATACTGCATTATATAGGTAAAAAAAATAGTATACAGATTTTTAAATTTTAAAATAATAATTTTACTTTTTTTAGAAAATGAAATTCACTACAAGAAAAATCAGTTTTAGCAACCAATTTTTTTGGTTATATTTATGACCGATTTTGCAACCGATTTTGTAACCGAATTTTTTTAAAATATTTGTGACCGACTTTGCAACCGAATTTTTTTTATTTTTCTGAATTTCTTTTAGCAACCGATTTAGCAACCGATTTAGCAACCGATTTTTTTTTAATCTTTTTGATTTTTTTTTAGCAACCGATTTAGCATCCAATTATTTTTTTTAATTTTTCTGATTTTTTTTTAGCAATCGATTTAGCAACCGATTATTTTTTTAAATTTTTTTCTGATTTTTTTTTAGCAATCGATTTAGCAACCGATTTTTTTTAAAATTTTTTTTAAAAAAAATATGTCAAATTCGGTTGCTAAATCGGTTGCTAAATTTTGTAACCGAAAAAAATCAGTCACAAATTTTAGCAACCTATACTTTTGCAACCGACTAATTTCGGTTGCAAAATCGGTTGCAAATTAATTTAGCAACCGATTTTCAATTATTAGCAACCGAAAATTTGGTTGCTAAACCTGATTTTTCTTGTAGTGATTCCCGATGCTTTAAAGCATCAGGAATAACCTTATCCTGGACTTATTCCCGATGCTTTAAAGTATCAAGAATAAAGTTATTCTCGATGCTTATTAAAAGCATCAAAATAAAGTTATTCTCAATGCTTTAAAGCATCAAGAATAACTATGGGATACAGTTATTCCAGATGCTTTAAAGTGTCGAGAATAAGCTTTTTAAAAGCGTCGGGAAAAACTCTCCCCATTCCTACATTTTTTATGCTTTTACGATATTTTTTAAAGCATCAGGAGGGTTTTTAGTGATGCTTTAAAGCATCGAGAAAGGTCTTTATTAGCATTGGGAAGAGTCTTTTTTACTATAGTGTAGAGAGTCCATGAGTTTCTTTGATTCTTCAATGGCTACAACAATGAAGTCAAATTTTGTATCTAAAGAGTGCAAAGTTTTTTCCATAACTTCAACATCAGTAATTTCTTCACAATTTCTTTTCAATTGATTGACTATAGACATCATTCTTAAAAAATAATTAGAAATTGATTTTCCAGTTATCATTTTGGAAGATTCAAATTCTGACCCCAAAGATTGTAGCTAAATCTTTTTCACCTTTTTTACTCCTTTATATGTCTTATGTAATAAGTCCCATGCCTCCTTTGATATTGTAGCTTCGGCGATAATCTCGAATGTGCCTTTGTCTACACTTTGATAGAGTGTTTAGAAGGCCTTCTTGTCTTTCTTTTTTGACTCCTTATTTTGCTTCCTTTGCTCTAGTATGAGCATTGCTTCATCTTCGATCGGCTCCATATAACCATCTTCTACAAGATCCCAAGCATCAAGGGATCTAATCAAAGCTTTCATTTGGATATACCAATTATCATGATTGTCTTTGGTAAGTTTGGATATTTGGGATTGAACAAAGTTCATGGAAGCATGGATCTCTTTTTTTTTTTTTTGAGACTTTGATATCAGATTTGAAGGAAATAAGAATATTTTGTAGAGAAGGTAATAGGATAAGCAATTAGAAATTATATTTCAAATTTTTTCTCTTTCCTTATTGTGAAATGATATATGGCCTTTTATCATTGCAAAGTAACTCTTTGTTTACCATAAATAAATACATAAACCTTTTAGTTCAAAGTACATAATAATGATAACAAGTTCCTATGCAGTTAATTAGTTTCAAGATGATGTTTGTTTTTTTCAAAAAATATTTTCTTTCAAAGTGTCTCTTTGAAAAATATCAAGTTTAATTCCAACGCGCAATGGAAATTACCATTAGAGTGGGCCAATTGGATTTGGAGAAATTGTATTAGTGAGAAACAAAGCTTAAAATAAGAGGCTATTATAATAGTTTAAATTTTACGTTAAAATCCAATAACAAGTCATGTGCTGTTATAATTGTCCCTTATAACACAAATAATGTCTATTATTTGCATGTGCACTGTTTTAAAAATAAGTTGGCATTCTTATTCTTTTCCAATGGATCATAGTGAAATAAAAACCTAAGAAAAAATAAAATAAAATTTTGGGATGTTAATACAAATCATGAAAAGTTGAATAGGCAAGTGTCATTGTAATTTATCCTAATAATATCCGAGATGTGAAGCATTTTTATGTGATGCTGTTTTGATTCTTGGATTTTATTTTATTTCATTATAACTTCACTTTGGGTGAGGACCTCGATCAAGGCAAGAGCCTTAGAGGGAGGCTGTTGGTGCAGACGAGGTCTTTAATGGAGTCCGAGGAGAAGGAGAAGTAGAGAAACAAAACATGCAAGGATAAGCGCTTATGCAAGGATAAGCCCAGGCTAGTTGGCAAGCTTGAGGACCACTTAAAATTAATATTTTGGAAACTTTAAAATAGCTATTATAAACATTCTCAAACATGAAGATGTATGTGTGAGAACAAAGGTTTGGAGCAACTTGATTCCGCAAGATAAGCTGCAACTCGAGGCTGATTAGGAATGTTGAAGTTCGTATGAAGGCTGATAGCCAAAGTTCGTACGTTTTTAAAGAATATTTTTGTACTTTCTCTTTCTTCCTCTGCATCCAGAATTAAAATATATTAAATAATACATAGACGTCTAATGCATAACTTTCTACTAATCGTTTTCATATACATTTATTTGATGAACGGTCTCGAGAAATAGCGGAGAAGATGCAATAGCTTACGTATTTGAACTGGCTGTGAATTCCCCCTGCTGTGAACTCATTTCAAGCATTCCTAGCAAACGGTATAACGACTTCAATTCAAAGTAGCGCCCGTTTACCACGCTAATAAGTTTGAACTTGGAATCAACACCCTTCAAGTCTTTCTTTCATTCAAATCTCCTCTAAACACCCGTAAAGGAAACTATACATATAACACCCTTTGCCGCTCTTCATTCCATCAACCAACCAAATCCGATAAACTAGTTGCCACCTCTGAGTTACAAAGTAGAAGGGAAGAAATTAACAGGGAAAAGCTCAGCTTCATATTAAGAATTGATGTCCATGGCTTCTATCAAGAGAAACCTCTTGGTTCTGATGACCATTCTCTCCGTCTTCTGCCTCCTGTGTTCCCAACCGGCCACGGCAGCAAGGCTTCTCGGGGCGGAGCAGCTGCTTGCAAGAGTTGGTTTCACGTTGCAATCCCTGACGCAATCCGGTCCTTCTGGTTGCACCAGCGGACCAGCCACCGGCGGAGTCTGCCCACCGCATTGAAATCATCACGAAATGAGTTATAAATTAAACTATATATATATATATATATATATATATATATATATATGCTGTAGCCTTTGGTTCTTGAGCTTCCCTTGTCTCCATGCAATGACAGACTTGGATGTGATAAATATTCAGTGTTACCTATTCTTTTGTTCATCTTCTATTTTCATGATTACGCTCGAATCATCTGTACGCTGGTTTCTTAAGGATAATAAGTCGAAATTTTTGTTGTTTTTTCCCCTGGCCACTTATCTTGAGAAATCTGTGTAAGACGAGGGGTAGGCCCCATGTTATTTTGAAATACGAAATGAAAATCAAGGGTTTCCATTTATATCTGTTACCTTTTATTATGGACTCTATCAGGTCCGGTACCGTTGAATTAGACCTCCTCCAAAACTGTGCGGCCCACTGGTCCGGGTTTGGTTTATCAACCCAGTGGACCCAACCAAGCTAAAAAATTAAGCCGGTCCTTCAAGCTAGATTTGCATCGACCTGGCGTGACCCCGATCCAAGTTTGATTATTTAAATTAATGAATTATGTACGCACATGTTTGTAACATCTCGTACTTGCAGGAGGTGCCGTATAATAGATGAATGCAAAACAAAATCTTATCACTGCATTCATTAAGATAGTGTTTGGATGGCAAAATATTATTTCAAGAATAGGAATACGAATTTTTCACGAATAGCTTATTCTTCATGTTATTCTACAGTGTTATTCCAATTGATGTTTGGATAATATGAAAAAAAGCCTGTATTCTATTAGGAATAGATGATTTTTTTGGAAATCCCAATAATACCCTTTTATTTATACTAATTAATATATTATTATGATCTATTAAAATTATGTTCATGTATTATGTATATATATTTCTAACATGTTAGCAATAAAAAAATGGATTATACCATTATCATTTCGTGGTAGACATTGTTAAAGTAAAGGTTTATTGCATATACAAGAAATACATGAATTAGAAGAATCCCTATTACAAGAAATATTTGATTCCTGATATTTCAAATTACATTACGTAAGAAGGGCTGATAATCAATTCAGATAACATACAACACAAGTGAAATAGGATTGTGGAGACGAGCCAAATATGTAAATTAAAAGAAGAATGAATATTTTATTATTAATCTGAATTATCATAAAAAAATTTATACAAGATGAATACCTGTTACAAGAATAAGAAGAGAACATACATGCCCAGACAATATAACAATGAAATTGAGTTTTCAAAAGAAAAAAATTGTTACAATTGACTTAAAAACTGAAAAATGTTTCATGCACTACACTTCAGTCTTTAACCATTAGCTCCAATTCATAGTAGTATAGTTGAGCAAACTACTTTTCGGACCGTTTTAAAACATTATAGCCCCTGCAATAAAAGAAAAATATTTGTCTATAACAATAAAACGTTATCAATAATGCAAAATCTTTAATTTTTATAAATAACATAAATTTAGATACATCAAATTCCAAACTTGTGCAATTAAAGTTCATCATAACAATTGATAAAAGTAACATGAAAATTGACACGATAACATAACAGTCTTGGCTAGAAGATGAAAAACTAGAAATACAGGTATTTAATCAAAATATCGGTTTCGCATCGCTATCCATACAAGAGATCAATATCCTGGAACATTAAGGGCTGCCAACAACATAAGCATAGCACATAACAGCTGTCATAACTACTAGTACAAATATATATTTACAAAATATTGCTCAGGATAGCAAAGCTAATGTCACTTGAACATCACTGCAACAACAGCAAAACAACAAATGTGTAATTCCACTCCTGCCTTCCAATAATACTCAATCAATAGGCAGCCCATCATTATTGCCATACATGTAATATGTCTCTTATGAAATCAAAAAAGTAGAATGGCACGTTTACTGGATCCCAAGAACAATCCATCCATAAACCATCCATATGCAGCATATGAAGTAAGAATGGCACATTTACTCGATACGAAGTTATTAAAAGTAAATCAATTAACATAACAAGCATACTTCGAACAAAATAAGTAAAATGATTCATAGTGTGATAACATAACATCACTTACATAAAGTATTGTAGCAACATAATATCACTCCACCAAACCCAGAATTTCAATAACAAAAACACAGCTAATGCACAAAATCCCATTTAATGCATATAAACAAGCCTCTCAACTTGCATATAACAGAGAACTGACAAACCAACACCTAATATATTCAACATATTACCTAACCTGGAAAATAGTACATTATCAAACCACATAGTAACATGAACATGATAGAAGCACACCATCCCTAGCATCAAGAAATATTCCCAGTAGAATGGATAGAACCAGATTATGTCACAATTTGTAACATGAGTAAACAATACTAAAAACCAAGAAAACCAACATAGAATAAACAAAAGCAAAAATCAAAGGCTATCAATAATTCCTTGCTGTTAAATTTTCAGTAACATGAATGACTACCAACATTTTCTACACTTTACGGGCTATCAATTTCCAATAAAATGAAGGGCTGCCAACATTTGAAACGTATCATAGAATATCAGCCATTGGTACAAACATACATACATCTTTATCCAAATATCAACACGGACAGCGAAGATAATGATAGTTTATCATACATGTATCTTATAAATATCGTGTATATATAACTATCAAATTTATGAACATCATAAACCAAAGTATTAAGGAGCCAAACAATGCACTGTATCCCCAATGCATCTATCTTATAATGGTACAAAATATTTGTTGGTACAATCTATTCCTAATTTGTGACCCAAAAAAACTTGAGAATTGATATTCTGCATTACAAAATGTTTCTTGTCAGCAAAAAAGAAAAGGAAGGTGAAGGCTATAATGACATCAAAGACTAACACAATGCTCTGGCAATCATCATAATCCATGAAATTATATTTCACTAGTATCATTATACTGATTTCAGAAGAAGTCTCATTGTACCAAAGAAATTTTGTAATGAAAGAAATACATCTGAGCAATTTATAAAGCTTATAAGGATGCATGGCAATTGAATCATACATAGAAATGAAATGTGATAAGGCTTCTCACTTGTGGCAGGCATTAGAAGTTAAAGTGATGAAGAATGAAACGATGAATGGAATGATTTAGTTTCAACAACTCTAATTGTACAAAGCATCATGTCACAAAGCTTAATGGCTAATAACCTAACAACATACCAACAACATCCATGTCAAAAATTCATTTTACATTAGTTATAACTGGACAAACCCAAAATCATGGCTTACTTCATAACCTGTTAACAGAAGATGTACGAAAAATAGTTTTGCTAAAATTAAATGTCCAGCCAAAAAATTGCAAGCATGAGAAGCTAAATAACAAATCTATCAAGGATAGAGAATATAAGAAAAGTTTCAATAAACTAATGAAGTAAGATAAAGAAACACTACTAGTACAAAACACAGTAATTATTCCATTCATCTAGGGCAATGTACCAGCTACAATTCCAAATATAACAAAAGCTATTAGGCTAAAAAAATTTCAGGCATAATATAATATAATCATTTTGTTGTGTACTCTGAAACCAAGATCATCATCCCCATATAAATTCATTTCTTGAAAGATAAACTGTGATAAATGATATTGATGAAGTTTGTAAGAATGGAGCAACACCTCATCATACCACATTTGCAATGAATTTTTACATGACAAGGAATTATACAATAGCATAGAAAGGGCTGCAATCAATTCCAAATATAACACATAACAGCCCCCATAGTTTAATAGCAACCAACTACAGAAACAATTTCACTCCAGGCATAATACAACTGCACGAAATGCAAGATATAGTATTTGGAAAGGTCCTAGACAAGAGGAACTTCGAAAATAGATTTCTTGTAGTACAACAACCTGAATTGTGTTGTTTGGCAAACTTCAGAACTTATAAAGTTACTATAATCATCAAATTCCAATTTGATTAAATTTTGCTGAAGTCCTAAGAATTATAGCATACCAGTCCAAACAAAGCACCTCCCAACTTAAAGCAAACCTCAAATGATCAGGTAAGAGTATATTGGAGAAATAGCACATCATGATAAATATCTTACATACCTACTTGCTTTGGGGCTCTGAACCAGAATTTAAAAATACATAAAATAAGTACTCTATCATCTTGTCAGCATGGAACATGCTCCTTAAATACCATCTGATTTTTTTAAAAATTGGCAAAAAGATAGGTATTTTAACCTATGTAGAAATACAAGCATATCACTCATATATCTTCTGTGAAGGACTTTCTTAGACCTTCATTAATGTAAAAAAGAAATTGTTCTTGCTCCTTGTCTAGAATGCCTTTTATAGATTGGGATTTTGCAGCCCTTGTACTTAAATTGTAAGGCCCAAAATATGTTGCTCAAGTATATTAACTACTTTCAACATAGATGAAATTGAACTTTGCCATTGCAAATTTTTAGTCCATTGCAATAACCAAGCAAATTTTTGAAGTCAACACTGCAGCAACTATTAAGATTCTAGTGCAAAATTAACCTTATACTTTGAATGCTATTTTTAGTTATATGAACTGATCTAAGAGAGATTATATTAATTTCATCATCAAATTTGTAATAAGATGTTTGAATATGATAACATACAATAGAATCATAACAAAAGAAAAAGGTTCATTGTCAGAAAGTGGCGCTAAGATAGAATCATACAATTGAGAATGCCAACAAAATCATCAAATTGAGGGTTGATGTTGCCAGACTCAAAGAAAATGTTAGTTGAGCATCACGGTAGCAAGGGAAAAAAAACAAATGTTATATTCCACTCCTACCTCCCAACAATGCTCAAACAATAGGCAGCACATCAACATTGCCAAACATGCAATATGTATCCTATCATATGAAAGAATATATAAATTTCTATCTCCATTAAGAATCCTGAACTTAGAACAATTGGATATAACTTTCATCGCATGTCATAAATTATAGATCCTATCCATCCATAATCAGCATATGTCAAAAGAGTGGCACGTTTGATCTATAAAAAGTATAAAAATGAAAAAAATTAACATAACAATCATACTCTGAACATAAATATATGTTTCGAAAAACAAAAATATCCTATACATATAAATGTTCAAAGTTTTGAACATCATAACCATAGTATTAAGGATTAACATCATTGGGGGGCTAGTGCCATAAACATTATAAAGTGCCAAACCCTTTAGAATGTGATCATTTGTAAATCCAATGTCATCATCGTTCAAAATTAATATCAGAACATATGTATATGTCACGAACTTAAGAATCAATGATCAAAGTATAGTTATATCATAGCATACAATGAGGATGGATGGCAACAACATAAGTATTATAGCATATTAGAGACTTCCAACGACAATACAAGTTTGCATACCACACAAAAGGCTGCCAGGAAATATTGTCCAAACATATTCTTATCATTGTTATACATTTCCATAAGTTTGAGAATATAGTAAAATAGGAAAAAATATGGCTCAGATCTACTGCCATAATTAGTAATGTAGCACTGAACATTTATGTTGTAACATAAGGAAGCTCAATATTCTGGAACATTAAGGGCTGTGAACAATATGAACATTGCACAAAACATCTACCAATAACATAAGCATTATAGCACATAAAAGCCTTCTAACCATATTACAAATTTTCATAGAATAGTAGCAAATGTAGAAAATAAGCAAAAAATAGAAGTTATAAAAAGCCATTATGGTTTTACAACTCTTTCAACGACAACATTAACAAGAAATAATAGTCATAACCATCTAAACTTGTTGACCTCTTAAGTGATTTTGATGATAACCAAATATTGAAGCATGTACATTTATTACTAACAACTCTTCAAGTATTTTACAAGTTTTTGTAGGATGAGTTAATTATTCAAACTTTAACTCCTACACATTTATTTCTTGTTTGAGTTGTGTTGTAATTTATTTTTGTAAAGAAGAATCCAATGAAAAAGCTAAGAAAAAATCATGTAAAAAGGGTTACTTCTGTGTGTGCGCATGCCTTAGAATTAATTTGAGTTGGTATGATTGAAAAGTTGTAAGAGTGTTGGTAGAGTTTTTCTTTGAGTTCAATTGTAAAAATCCTGAAGAAGATACTCGAGCCAACCCAGCATGTTGAAGAGCCGACTATACTTCATGGTACGCAGCAAGGATTTTGGTATGCAGCAATCCGAGCCGACTCGAAGGTAACCAAGCCAACTCCAGTGAATCTGAGTCGACTGAAATTTGTCCGAGCCGATTCCTCCAGAGTCCAATTTTTGAACATCTCTGAGAACAGCCAGACGAGCCGACCCAAACCAGAAAGAGCTGACTCTGCCATACCTAATTTTGAAGACCTGAGAAAGCGAGCTAACCCGAACTACATCGAGCCAACTCTTCGAGAGTGATGATTTCAAAACCTGAGAAGAAGAGCCAACCAAAGATCAAAAGAGCTGACTCCTCGTGTTCATGTTTTTCAAAGATATAAGTTCAAGCCAACCTGAGCTATCAGAGCTGACTCGTCCTGAGTGAAGTTTTATGCCCTGAGACAAAGAGCCGACTACACTGAAGATTTGGTGACTCGACCTATCGACTCGAAAGATCAGAGCTGACTCGAAGGATCCGAGCCGACTCGAAGGAATCCGAGCTGACTTGAATATCGCTTTCAGGTATCCAATGGCTAGTTTCATAATTTATTTTTGAATGCCAAAAAGTGCTCTAACGGTCACAAATCACTTTCCAACAATCTACAATGGCTAGAATTCACTTGAAGTGATGGAAGACCTTATATGTGAAGGATTTGAACTTCTTTAAAGTAAGAAATAGCAATAACTAAAAAGTTCTTCAAAGTTTTGAGAGCTACATTGAATATCCTACCTACCAAAAAGAAAGAGAGTACAAGAGCATTCAAGCAAGCTTTCAAGTCTTCACCAACTCTGATATGAAGCTTGAAGCAGTTTTTGGAAGAAGCCACTAAAGCCATTAAAGCTAATTCAAGCTTATTTAAGTGGACTTCTATCAAGCTGCACCAGCAACTATCCGATAAATTGAGTTTATCATTTATTGTTGCATTTACTTCAATTCTTTTTCATGAGCATTCAAGAATCCTAAAAGAATTTTCAAATATTTGAAAGATTTACCAAAGGAAAGGAGGTATGTAACTTCTAAAGAATCATGTTTGAATCTAATTGATTTTTCTGATGCTGACTATGCTGGTTTGCAAAATTGATAGAAAGAGTACTAGTGGTACATACCAATTTCTAGGATTGAATTTAATTTCATGACACTATAAGAAGCAAAACTCTCCACTACTGAGACAGAGTACGTTGCTGCTGGTAGTTGTTGTGCTCAAGTGTTATAGATTAAATAACAACTAGAAGACTTTGGTATTACACAATTTAAAATTTCAATCAAATATGATAACGCAAGTGCTATTAATTTGACAAAAAATCCTGTTCAGCATTCACGGACTAAGCATATTAAAATTACGCACCATTTTATAAGAGATCATGATTGAATAATGATATTGTACTTAAATATGTGCCAACTGAAAACCAGCTTGCAGACATTTTTACTAAACCTTTGAATTTTGATAAATTTGCAATAATTAGAAGTGAACTAGGATTGTGTGACTCACTCCCATAATCTCAAGTACAATTTATCTAGGTGACCTCCTAATCCCAAACTTTATGTTAAATAAGCTTTGATTGAAATCCAAAAAATTACTTTTGTGCTCTCTCTGCTCGAGCCGACTCAAGCAGATGACCTATTGGTCGAGCCGGCTCAGATGTGAACCGTCTCTTTTAGTTCGAGAAACTTTCCTTCTCATTTCTATTCCTAAACCCTACTCTCCTTCCCTCCAAGAAACTTTCCAAATACTTCCTACTTCCAAAAGTCTTTTCAAAATTCGAGTGTACTTTTGCAATGGCACCAAAGAGGGCAGTTGGAAAGAAATCAAAACGGGATACAGAAGCTGCTCCGCAAGAAAGGAGAACAAAGTTCTGAGAAGACAGTGCCTCCCGTATTCCACCTCAGTCAGAGGAAGAACCAAGCTCAATTTCTCCTAGCTACTATATTTTCTTAGCTATGAGGCCTATTACTACTGGAAGGATTTTGTTCGAATACTTAAAGGAAATAGGTTTTGTTATTGGAGATTTCATTGAGAATCAAGGGTGAAAAAACACGTGCTCCTTGGATATCAAGATTTACCCAAACCTAGTCAGAACTTTTTATGAAAACTTGAGGTTTGGAGAGAACTTTATTGAATTATCTGTTAAGGGAAAAAGGATTATTATTTCTGCTGAAATTCTTGAATATATTTTAGAAATGACATTTGAGGGCACTGAGTACTTGGTTCTGAAAGACAGAACTAAAGCTCTGCAAATAGTACTAGAAAGGGTTAAAATAGATGAAATTGGAATTCTCAAGGCTAGCACATTGTCAATTGAAATGAGAATTCTTCACAGTTTTATCAGTAGAATATTTGTGCCCAGAACTGGCTGCTTTGATTGGGTAAGTGAACGGGATCTCTGCTTCATGGAGCTTCTAATTAATGGTGACAAAATTAACCTGCCAGCTATCATGATTTGTCAAATGAAAGAGGTAGTGAGAAAAGTTAAAACTTGTCTACCTTATGGTATGGTCCTCACACTTTTCTTTCAAAGTGCAAATATAGATTTGACTGGAGAGGATAGCAAAACCCTATTATATACCGATACCTATACAGCCAAAACTCTTCAAAGAATGGGTTATTTATTATCAGAAGGAACTTGGAAAAAGAAGTTTGATGCTCAAATAATTGAGGAAACAAAGGAAATACAAGAGCAAGGTGAAATGGAGACTGGTGAAGGCACTTCAGTTCAAATTCCAGAGTCACAGCCATAGCTAGGGTCTCCAGTCCAAACAGACCTCGATACTACATTTCCAGATGTCCCAATGCCTGATATGCCACCTAGCACACCTATCTACACTCAGGCTACCATTGATACTCTGGTTCACAGTCATGCCACTACTACTACTGTTATGGATACCACAATATTACAAAATTTCATTGCACAACAATTAGGCAACCTGACTGAAACCATCAATTCCTCAATGACTATGTTTGAAGGACTTTGAAAATCTTTTGATGAGAGACTCCATCAGTTTGAAGGACAGATAGACAGTCTGAAAAGCAAGATTGACAACTTTGAAACTTCCAAGACTACAGCTCATGCAACTGATACAGATTTGCAACCTATTCTATAGTTAATTACTTCAAGTTCTGAAAAGATTGAGAAATCTGTTACTCAAGTGCTTGAAGATTACAGAGTTGAGATGGATAACTTAAGAATAAGAATGGGATCAGTAGAAGCAGGTAAAAGAATGGAAGAAGATTATACCAGAGGCATTGGAATACTTAGAAGCGAGTTTGGAAGATTGAGAAGCTCGGCAGAAGCCTTTGCTAATGTACAAGCTTCGGAAATCCTTACAATGCAAAAGGAAGTTGCACAAATAAAAGAATCAATGGAAGATTTGGCTGCCTCCAGAAGCACAAAGAAAGTAGAAGCAAAATTGAAATCTATCTCTGGTTACTTATGGAAAATGATGACTAAAATTGAAGATATCCAAGCTGCTCAAAGTGCTCCTTCCTCTTCTAGACCTTTTCCTGATCAATCTACTCATCAAGACAACCTGCTCCACACTTTAGGCTACAAGGATCCCACAATATCCCATAATTTGTTGACCCAATTGCTTCTCTGCCACTTGGCATTCAAATTCCTGGTCAACCTTCACATCCAAAAGTAGATATAGATAGTGATTGAATGTAATACTTTTCATTCTGTACTTTATATTGAACATCCTTCAAATGAAATGAAAATTCACCTTTTGTTTCTTAAATTGTTCTATTTCTTTATGCAAATGAATGTTTATGTTCAATTGATCATACAATAACTGATCCAATGACTGATTTTTTAATTAAAATCTCAAGTTCAATATGAGAAAGTGAAATTATCTTAAACAAATATTAAAGACTTTCTCAATCTATTTCAAAATCTGAGCTTTATTGGAACATACCTTTTTGATTGATTGACAAAAATGGAGAGAAAATTATGAAGTTATTGCATGAAAAGGATTAAATATGTTCATGTTTGTATATTTGCTCTGATTCATAAAGATTGAAAGATTGAAAGCTCTGGTACATAATATATATGAAAGCTCTGATAATGTTTTCAATGCTTTAAATTATGATACTTAATAAGCTATGAATATTTAAACTTCTGTTAGAAACTTTTGAGCTTTGAAGGATGAAATTGCATAGAAAGTGTATCAAAACATGGAGTATCTTATTGAGTGGGAGATTACCTCTCATTGCCCTAATTCTCCTTCCATAGTTTGGCACTAATTGAAGTCAATTTGTTGTTTTACTTGTTCATAAATTCTTAAAAATACAGTTATATAAGTAATTGTAAAGTTTTATCTTACTTTTTCATGCCCAGTGTTTTGTCATCATCAAAAAGGGGGAGATTGTTAATCCCTTAAGTGATTTTGATGATAACCAAACATTGGAGCATGTACATTTATTAGTAACAACTCTTCAAGTATTTTACAAGTTTTTGTATGATGAGTTAATTGTTCAAACTTCAACTCCTACACCTTTATTTCTTGTTTGAGTTGTGTTGTAATTTGTTTTTGTAAAGAAGAACACAATGAAAAAACTAAGAAAAAATAATGTAAAAAGGGTTTCTTTTGTGTGTGTGCGCGCCTTAGAATTAATTTGAGTTGGTATAATTGAAAAGTTGTAAGAGTGTTGGTAAGAGTTTTTCTTTGAGTTTAATTATAAAAATTCTGAAGAAGATACTCGAGCCTACCCAGCATGTTGAAGAGCCGACTATACTTCATGGCACGCAGCAACGATTCTGGTACGCAGCAATCCGAGCTGACTCGAAGGTAACCGAGCCAACTTCAGTGAATCCGAGTCGATTAGAATTTGTCCAAGCCGACTCTTCCAGAGTCCAGTTTTTGAACATCTTTGAGAACAGCCAAGCGAGCCGACCCGAACCAGAAAGAGCCGACTCTGCCAGACTTAATTTTGAAGACCTGAGAAAGCAAGCCAACCCGAATTGCATCGAGCCGACTCTTCTAGAGTGATGATTTCAGAACCTGAGAAGAAGAGCCGACCAAAGATCAAAAGAGCTGACTCCTCGAGTTCAAGTTTTTCAAAGATATAAGTTCGAGCTGACTAGAGCTATCAAGAGCCGACTCGTCTAGAGTGAAATTTTGCACCCTGAGACAAAGAGCCGACTGTACTGAAGATTTGGCGACTCGACCTATCGACTCGAAGAATTCGAGCTGACTTGAAGGAATCCGAGCTGACTCGAACATCGCTTTCAGGTATCCAACGGTTAGTTCCAAAATTTATTTTTGAATGCCAAAAAGTGCTCTAACTATCACAAACCACTTCCCAACGGTCTACAATGGCTAGAATTGCCTTGAAATGATGGAAGACCTTATATTTGAAGGATTTGAACTTCTTTGAAGTAAGAAATAGTAATAACTAGAAAGTTCTTCAAAGTTTTGAGAGCTACATTGAATATCCTACCTACCAAAAAGAAAGAGAGCACAAGAGTATTCAAGCAAGCTTTCAAGTCTTCACCAACTATGATCTAAAGCTTGAAGTAGTTTTTGGAAGAAGCCACTGAAGCCATTAAAGCTAATTCAAGCTTATTTAGGTGAACTTCTATCAAGCTGCACCGGCAACTATCTGACAAATTGAGTTTGTTATTTATTGTTGCATTTACTTCAATTTTTTTTTTGAATTGTTGTTGGTTTATTGGTGAGCCCGATTGAAAAATCATGTAGGTTCTTGGTGAGCCTTGATAAAAATCAAGTGTTTGGTTCTTGGTGATCCTGGTAAAACCAAGTTAGGTTTCTTTTATGAGCCTGTTCAAAACCAAAGGGAGTTGGGTTTTCTTTGGTGATCCCATTAAAACTAAAGTGTAGAGGTTTTGGATTGTGATCTTGCAAAACAATTCAACTGTATTCGGGTGTGACTATAGTGAAAATCCTACGTGGTATCTTGGATAGTGGACGTAGGAGCTGGGTTGCTCCGAACCACTATAAACCTTGTGTGTTTGTATTGTGATTCTCTGATTTCTTTTACCTTCTGCATTTAACTTTTAATCACAACACAACACTTTGAAAAGAAATTTTAATTGTACATTATCTGCTCTAAATTTTTTAAATTTCCAATTCACCCCCCTCTTGGGTAGCCACCTGGGCAACAAAACTATTAACGGAGCCTTTCCACACTTAAATCCAAGTACAAAGCCTACAAGAAAGGATAATAAAATAAATAGAAATGTTTTAAAAGGTGCACCCACATTACTGGCCAAGGCTATATCTTTTTTTCCCCCTTTGTATGTATTTCTCCAATAGATGAATGATCAAGAGGTTGAAGATAACTCTCAAATGCAAATATTGCCTCTTGTCTAGTTTTAAACTTCTTATACAAGGCATGCTTGAACCCAATAACCTCGCACTGACACTCAGGCCAGGTTTCATAGATCCCTCTTCGACGCCTCTAAAAAACTACATAACAACTTTCGAAAGGCATCACTAAAACTCAAGAGCATGCAGCTTGATTTCCTGCATTATTGTTAAACCAAAATAATACCCAGATTACATAATACATTACAGTAGTAATAAAGTTAGCCATGGTAAATATACTAACTTATCAAATAACAGGAAAAAATTGTACTTAGTAAAAGAATGCAAGTTAGACTTTCTTTGCATGTTACAAGCAACCCATAGCCTATTAGCTATAGAATTGCATAGTTTATCATCTCTTTGGGATTTGTCATCCTCTATAATCAAATAAGGATCGACATCATCCTCATTTTGGTCATCAGGCAAGGATTCAATTGATATATTGAAGTATTTGTCATTTTCTTGGATATATCGTATGAAGTTGTGAATGATGCAACAAGCTATTACAATACATTTTTGGACATTGAAGGGGTATGGGATGAAACTTCTAAGAATCTTATATCGCTTCTTAAGAATTTCAAAGGCCTTCTCTATGCAATTCTTGGGTTAAGCATGTTGATGGTTGTATAAATCCCGATAATTATTATATCTTCTAGCCCTAGGATTGTTAAACATACTTAGGTGGTACCTGTTGCCCTGAAAAGAGATAAGAAACTTATCTGTATTGGCATATCCTGAGTCAATAAGATAATATTTTTCTGTTTATGACCAATGCAATTACTTAAACCACTGAAACTTTACTAAAAATATAAAATCAATTAAATATCGAAGCTTTTGAATACCTTCTGGTATAATGAAGCCTCCTAACTCAATACACTAACATAGTACTCTCATGTCGACAGCAGATCATTCCCATCTAGTACAAATGAAAAGATAATATTGCATGTGCTTGTTAAAAAGCCACATGATACAAGCAACTCTTCTAGCCTCAAGAACATAGTATTTGTCATCCTAAAGTGATCATATCCTCTATATGGATGTCCACTCAAAATATCTATTATGAGTTCGTGACCCGAGAATGGACAAGTTTGATATGGCACCTTCCAAATTATGTTACAATCTTGCACATTAATGATGCCACTACTTATCAGTACAGTTATGACATCCTGCTAATAGTTGTCCTCATCTATTAAAAATATCATAAGCTCATGCAAGGTATCCATCTATTAAAAAAAGAGAGAAGATAATGATACAAGCATGTGCATAACTATGTGTTGACAACCAATAATGAAAGACAATATAGTGTATTAACAGACATTCCGGTAAACTAATAATCCTATTCGTATTTACAACAAAATTTGTCATAAGAAAGTTCACATATGACATAATATAGATTATATATATAAAAGTCATATTTCACAAAATATCATCCCTTAACACAAACATGCCAAATATATGTTAAGGCCAACCATGGTTGCCAAATTCTCTTTGATGTGTTGGAGGTGCAGATATGGTAGCATGAATATCTAGAGACTACCACACGGAGAAAGGGTACAATCCTGAAAAATGCTATCTTCACTGCTTGGCTTGAATGATGGCTGCATGAATGGAATAGGGCCACCCGGAGTAGTAGCACGCATGGAAGGAGGCATAAATACATGGGGGCCACCTTGATGGACACCATGCATTGGAGGAGGCATAAAAACATTACGCACATGAGCATAACTTTCAGTAGGGGCTGCCATTGAAGGTGGTACATGGTAGAACTCAACCATTTATCTTTTAAGCCAAGTTTCCAGTAGTGGCCTTTCATAATGCATAAAGAATCACCTATCTATCTCATTTTTAAGGTCTCCCCTCTAGCAAGAATACATTTAGATGTAATCCCAGGGAGACTCTCCAACTTCTGCATACACTCATCAATAAAATACATCATAGGAAAGGCAAGCTCATCTCTCTTGAAGATCTCATTAGTAATTTTCGATCTCTTTCTACCTTGATCCACTAAATCTAAAAGAACATCAGTTGCATCAGTAGTGGGCTTAGTCCTACGTGCTATATGAGTAATGGATGCTGACCTTGTCCTCTTTCCAGTACTAGAGGATGGACATGCATATAGAGAACATTTTGTGGATAGGGTCGAGGTACATGTAGTTGGGCTATTTGCGGATACATTATCAAATAGATCAAAAGGACCGGATGATGAGTTGGAGACTCGACCACTTTATTGTGATGGTTGGCCAATGTTGATGTCGTCTAAATTTATCCGATCCACTTTGTCATCCAAGGTATCATTGCTCGATACCCCCTCTAGAATAGCAATGTATGCCCCCATCGACCTGTGGCCATATTCTTGGAAAAAAGGATGTCTATGTCATCGTATGCAGGAAATGGCTTACCCTTTATCTGAGCATACTCCTTGTTAACCTGTTAACAATAATTTAAAAGTAATTATTATAATGTTATCAAAAGCATGCTACATATGATGTCAACATCAATTGACCACTCACTGAGATGACCTCCTCCCATATCTGTCATCACCATATATAGGCACTTTTAGTACAGGATCCCATCCCTAGCCAGATCGATTAGATAAGTTATAATACAAGTTGAAGGTCTTCTTCAGTACCTTCAATCGATTCTTAAGGCTCTTACAATTGAAGAACTTATTTGTCTGTGCATTAAATGAAATAGTCATCTTCTTCTATGTTTCTTTCATAAAAGTACCATTATGATAAATACCTTCATCGTTCTCTTGCCTCATTAAGGCAAGCATGATCATATCAAGAGCATCGATCCAGTTAGGCGCTCTAATACGACATGATCCTTTCCTTACATCTATTGATTGATTGACTTTTTTTGATTTAGGCATCTTATCTACAGTATCCCAAACGTTACATAATTAAGAAAAAATCAATATGTATTGTTACAATTGACTTCCTAATGATGCAAAAATAAATGATAATAAAGACATGTTATGGAACAAGGAAATAAATCCACTGGAATATATATGTGCTGAGACATGTACTTGCAATAAAAGTAATCTATAGTTTAATGAATTGAAAAATATATATGCCTTAGAATAAGCAACATTATAGATACTGGAACATCGCAGCTATAATATAGAATAACAACTTATTAAGGCAACCTATCATGTAAATGTAGTTAAACCCTTTTCTCCTAGCAATGCTCATTCTTAAGGCAGCCTATTATCATTGCAAAACATAATATAAAAGATACATTATCGAACATATTATATATGGAAATAATCGAAATAAAAAAAAGTGTTGCAAATCAACAAAATGCTGAAACCATTAACTTTAACAATGTCTCCACATTGTTATAAAAGTTTACCAAACATTCAACCTTTATTCATCTAGCGACATATGTAATTAGAGGCTAGTTATGGAGGTTTATGAATTTAAAAAGTAACTAAACTTGTGCTTCAGGACATGAAAGCTTAAAATCATTGAAGCATTGTGGCTACAACATACGATAAGTAGTATTGTTCATCATATCTTGTCTCCAAGCCATGCTAATTCATAAGGCTACAACATACGATAAGTGGTAAAATTCATCATATCTTTTCAGTGCAACCTACCAAGAGACAAGTTGAATTTATTTATTTCATTTTAATAAGACTAAGATCAGACTACTAGTTCCTCAGCAAAAAAAAATTGAGGGTTTCTACTCAAATTTGAAGAAATAAATACGCGGGAAGAAAACAAAAGGGCTTTCAGATAGAAAAGCTAAAGAAGATAAAGAGTTTAAAGAAGGAAGAGAAGGTCTTGGATTCTAGGATATTTCAGTGAATAGACCCTAGGATTTCGGATTACTTTCTCTGATTTAGGAGATCTATTTAAGTGCAAGCACTACAGGAAAAAGGATTAAAGATAACTTTTTTTTACCGACGCTATGTGGGAGCGCCAGAAAAAATTATGGATTTCCCGATGCTTTTTTGCCAGCATTGGGAAAAGCATGCTTTAACGATGCCTTTTAGTGTTGGAATGCTCTCCTCCTTGATTTTAGTCGAACCGCTGCCTCCCTTCTCCTTCATCTCCTCCTCCTTCATCTCCTCCTCCTCCTCCATCTCCTTCATTCGCATCGGCTCGCTTGAGATTTTTTCATCTTCGAAACTTCTCCAATCACTAGGGCTTCAACGAGATCCCATCCATTTGGAGCTCTATATAAGCCCCTCCCTCTTTCCCCGTCCGAAAACAAAACGACGAGATCTTAGAGTAAAAGAGAAGAGAGCAGCATGCACTCTCTCTGTCTCTTCCTCTTTCTCTCTCTAGTCCTCCAATGTCCAAGCAATGGCGTTCGGCAAAACCTTGGCTCACCGGTTCTTCAACGCCGCCAAGTCCTCCTCCGTCGGCACCCTCCTCCCTCCTCACCTCCACGCCGCCAAGCCGTCCTCTTACTTCCGGCGCCTCCTCCCAGACTACAACAATGAGCGGGGGCTCCTCCGCCCATTCCTCCAGTGGCGGGCCCTCTTCCAGTCAGCAGAGCAGCTTCCCCTCCCTGTCGGCGATGCCCTGGCCGATCATATCTGGCAGTTGAACCGGGAAAGCCTCCACCTCGATGGCAACTCCCTTCCTCCCTCCCTCCCTTCCCATTATTCGATCCCTTCCGATCGATCCCTTACCCTATTGATCTAGTTGCAGCACCTCCCTCTCCCTCCCTCCCTCCATTCTCGGGCAATTCCGACGCTGCTTCCCATGGACAGCAACTCCCTTCCTCCCTCCATCTAGAGAGAGGGAGGGAAGGGAGACGAATCCCCCAAAATTTGGTTTTTTGTTCGATTTCAGATTGCCCCTAGACCCTTGGAGATCTCTCAAATAACCAAGTGACGAGGGGAAGTAGACTCCCCGGCGGTGGCCGCGGTGATCATGCCATGCACGGCAACGACGAACATCGACAGCAGGTCACCGGCAGCATCGGATGTGGCCAAGGAACACCTCTGTGGCCCACAAGACGGGATCCGGTGGTCGAGGTCCGGCACGGAGCTAGTAGGGATGCGGCGATCGCGGTTGGAGCCCCAGCTCCGGTGCTCCCTCAGATTCCCTTGCCCTGCCACTACCGCCTCCGTGCCTGCGAAGCTCAAGACTAGCCACTCAATCGGCTCGTTCTCCTTCATCCCCAGCTCGATCCGATCATTTCTGTTCAATTCAGAGGAGGCGCACGGCAGGATGAGATTTGTGGATCCGGAGAAGAGCAGCGAGGAGGTTGGATCGGAGACGGAGAAGCGATCGAACTAGTTGGAGAGTATATGGGAGCTGAGGAACTGCTGGCGAGATCGGAAGCCTAAAGAAGATGAGAAGGCCACCAGCGGCGACGGTGGTGGCGAGGAGAGCGAGGAGTTCCGCCGGGTGAGTTACGACTCCAACGAGGAGGCGGAACCGGGGGAGGAGCGGAGCAAGTGGGATCAGAAGTCATTCGCGCGGCTCTTGATCCCCGTCCCATGGATGGTCACCAAGCTCTTCTCCCAGCTAGCATTTCTCTGTAACTTGACCTACGTGATACCGGAGATCAAGCTTTGTGGCGTGTTGGTTATAAGTTATTTTAAAAGATATTTTTTTTCGATGCTTTAAAGCATCGGGAATAACCTTATTCCCAAGCTGCTTATTCCCGATGCTTTAAAGCACCGAGAAAATGCTTCCGAAAAAAGTTGGGAAAAATCTCTCCACTCTCACAGTTTCGACGCGCGTAGAAGCGTTGGAAGGTCTTTTACCGATGCTTTAAAGCATCGGTAAAAGTCTAAAATAGCATCGGCAAAAGGATGTTTAGCTGTAGTGAAGCTTCCAAAAAAAAGACAGGTTTCTTTTTCTCTTAGCTCATATCTTTTATTGGCTTGTTAAAATAGTTTTTTTTTGAAGTACTCGATCTCTGAGGGTCTATATAAATATCGAAAAAATAATAAAACCTTTTAGATACAAAGTTAAAGAAGAAAGAATGAAATTTTCACATGGTATTTTTGTTCGCTTAGAGTATGTCATACTCTTACATTGAAAAAGTCATTTAACAAAAGATGATCATGGTACTCCATCTGTAAATGTGATTACAAACTTACAATTCCATTACGGCCACAAATCCATAGCATTGCTGCTCTTTCAGAAGCCAAGACTAATAATCTGTGTGAAGGTTAGACTTGTGCAAAAGAGACCATAGAGGAGTTTAACGGCAGCACAGCATCATTTGTCATAAGACCCTTCAAATGGTCAAATGATATGCTCATATACTGCATGCCCACATGTTTTAAGAAGCACTAAATCTTTGTTTGTTAAACAATAAATTCATAATTCACATGCAATCCAATCATAATGAATCAAATGTATTAGAAAATTAAGAATACCTCCAACATACCACTCGCTCCGTATTAATTAATACAAAAGGGCAAATTCAACGGAAGACATCAGCATACGCTGAATTAACTCATGCAATCAACAAACTTTCCAAAATAAAAGCCAACTCTGATAATGTTACTGCAAAGGGAATATTTAATCATGGCAGCAAAGCCCATATTTTGTCCCAAGAAGAAATCAAGATCAATACAGTATTTTCCATTCTTTACCGCTTAAACCCTTAATAATCACATTTTTTTTATGTACCAAACCACCTATAATGAGTTCTATAACCCACCATCCTAAAAACAATACCTTTACGCAAAGAAACCCTAGATCTGAGACAAGAAATGCAAAAACCATGAAAAAAAGGCACAATCCCATCACAAGTACTGGATGCATTAGAAAAGAACCAAGGAAACAAGAATAACGAGAAGAAATACTCGGGTAAAAAAGCAAAGAATCTGAAAAACTAATGGAAACATCTTCAAAGAACATCGTTTTATTCAATGGGAGATGGGGAGAACGACTACCGATGATGGAAAAGGAGATTCGAGAGAAGCAATTCGATACCTTGAAATTTTGTTTCCTTCTTACATTCCCTTCTTCTGCGAACCCTAGATGGGACTGGGAGCGCTCTCCCTTTTTTAGCCACTGTCCTTGAAATAAGAAAAGTGAGAATATAGTTATTTCATAGGAGAGCATGGAATACAAATTCCAGAATATGCTCCGTTGATTGGAACACCGATACTTGGGATCCCACCATCTTTTTTATGCCTGTTTGGAGGAATAGCATGGAAAAAGGCCCTATTCCAGGCTGGAATAGGGCATCCAAACACTACCTAAAGGACTAGAGCATATAACCTGTTATTAGACTTCTTTACAATCAACTAGGGAATTTATCATATGGCTTAAAATCATTGTTTTTATTAGTAGATTGACAAAAATATACTATGATAATAATTCAACAATAAATTTCTCGAACATATAATACGAAGAATATTAGCATAAGCAAGTATATTGGCATTAAATATTTTACTTTTCATGAGAACATAAAAAAATAATATTTATGAAACATATTAATAATCTACTGGCTAAAGGACTCACTTCTGGATTATTTAAGAATCATGCAGCTCATTATCTCATCTTATCAATGATATGTATTAGAGATTGTAACAAAGTGATCACATTTGGTTTTATTTTCATGTTGAACAACTGATTTTCAAGTAATAACAAAAACCAAGGAATAGACAAAGTTCCCTATGGTAGTGATTGGATGTCTAAGATTTATTCCACGGATAGGAATATGAATTCTCGAAGAATAACCTATTTTCCTTGTTATTCAAGATATTTGTTTGGTTTGAAATCTAGTATTTCATCTTATTCTAGTATAATGAACGCAATGTTATTCCAAATGATGTTTGGATGATATGGAAATAAACTTGTATTCCTTTAAGAATAGATGAAGAATTTTGTAGCAAGCCTAAAAATTCCCTTGATCAAAAATAAAAATATTAATGATTTATCAATTTATTTATTTATTTATTTATTATGATGATGTAGTATAATTTTGCATATTACGTACATACATTAGTAAAGGTTGCTGGAGAAAATAGATTACACCATTGCCATTTTCCAGAGGATATAGTACAAGTAGAACAAAATTTCATATATAATAAATACATAAAATATAAGAATCCTTATTACAATAATTATTTGATCCCTGATAAATCAAACACAAGTATGATAAGGTTGGACATACAATTCAAATCCTAAATTAGTCAATTAAAATAAGAATGTGGAGGTAAAAAGATATTGCAAGTTATAAGAAAAATAAATAATTTATTATTAATTATGATTATGTTCAAAAATTCATACAAGGGCAGTAGTTGATATAAAAATAAAAAGACAACATACACGACCAGTCGCACTAGTCTTAGAATACACCTTAGAGATCATGCAAGATCTAAAAAAATTTCATTACAACTTCAATTCTTAGAATACTATTGACCACAATTCATAAGAGAAAACCTAATGTAAAGAAAATAGTAAACTCATTTAATTACAAGTTTGGTCACTCTTCAATCATCCGATTGTTATTAATGACTCTCTATCTATTTATCATTTTACCATGAATCCAATCCATCGCCAAGCTTGAATATCCTGCATGACTCTAAGAAGAAAAGAAAATATGGGTGTGAGCTTTACAACCCAATAAGGATTCCATACAGTCATATCGATAATAATACTACTTGAAAATAGCGAGGAAACAATATAAAAAATCATAAATATCATGTTGTCATGTAATCAAAATAACCTAATCACCATATATAACAAAATCTTTGATAAAATCATATTTTATTTTATGTTTCAGTTTAGTTCTCCATCTTCTTTAAGATTTTGGACTATACTTCAGTCTATGACTAGTAATCTCAGTATCATACTTCAACCTATGACTGGCAATCTCGTTGTTATACTTTAGTCTGACTGGCAATTTCATTATCACATTTCAGTCTTAACTAACAATCTCAGTAACCATGGTCTTGTCAGAAGCATTGCTAGTCCAAACACCCGTTCTTCTTGATTATCACTTCATCAAATCTTTAACCATGTTATCAAATATATGTTCTTTTAAAGATTTTCAATAACCAGTATTACAATCCAAGTCATCCAAAATAATCATGATTGATATGAATATATCATACAAAAAATATAAATAATAATACCGGCAAATGTCTATCAAGCAAAATTAAAATACATATAATGCATAAACATCATGCATACCAATGCTTATATGTAAGGATCAAAATCATGACATATAAAATTTATTTATAAACTAGTAATTATGTATACAAATCCTTATCTTACTAGAGATAGACTTAATATACTCAATTTCAGTCTACACTCGAAAATTGCTCAAGCCCTTCTATCCAGAAAACTGTCTTCTTATAATAGTACTTTTATTTTTTAATATGAATAATTTTATGGTGTAGCAACTATAAACCCAGAACCTTCTACCTGAATTTCATCCATGACCTATCCCCATTCGAGAGAAATTAGAGACAGAAACTAGAGAGAAAAGGTAGAGAGAAACTAGAAAAAAAAGTGGAGAGAGAAAGA
Source organism: Areca catechu (assembly GCA_021397845.1). NCBI lineage: Eukaryota > Viridiplantae > Streptophyta > Magnoliopsida > Arecales > Arecaceae > Areca > Areca catechu. Next base: position 24,947,941 of record CM038042.1, on the reverse strand, counting down.
GAGTATTTATTTTTTTATTTATATATTTGTTTTCTTTTTCTTTTCTTTTCTTTTCTTCTTTTTCTTTTTCTTTTTCTCTTTTCTTTTCCTTTCCTTTTTTATCTTTTTCTTTTCTTTTCTTTTCTTCTTTTTTTTTTCTTTTTCTTTTTTTTTCCTTTCCTTTTTTATCTTTTTCTCTTCTTTTCTTTATCATTTTTTCTATCCTTCTTTTTTCCAGTTCTTTTCTTCTACTCGATTCAACCAAAACAGGGAAACTTTTTGAGTCCCCTTTCTTCTCCAAAATCCTAGATAGACGCTTCCCCATTGCTATCTCTCCCCTCTCTCTCTCTTGCTCTTCTCCCTCTCTCTTGTTGTCTTCTTTGGACGATGGCCAAGGTGAGGAGAGATTACAAAGGGAGAAGGAAAAGCCAAAATCTAAGCCTCAGTGTCCTTGTTTAGGATTTTACGAAGAAGAGGAGAGGGGAGAAGATTTATAAGTCTATTTCTAGGGCTTTGCTAAAGTCCAACATCCCCTAAGAGTCGTCCTTCTAATGGGATCGGAAGAGGAGATAGACTCCCATGGGAGTCCTCCTCTCACACAGATTAGGGCTAAAAAAATATCTGGATTATCATGATTGGCTGGCTGGACCATCTTAAAATAAAAACCAAAGCATTAGGGTAAGCTTGAAAAAATTAAAACTTTTGAGATGTTAGTACAAATCAGGAAAAACTGAATTAAGGTATGTTACTATAATTTAACTTAATAATATTTGAGATTTGAAGCCTTTTTATGTCATGATGTTCTGGTTCTTGGACTTTATTTTATTTCATTATGATGTGGCGGGATTGCTAACATAGAACCCATGTCAGACTCCGTCGTACGCCATGTCAGATGAAGCTGCCATGTAGGACACCTCTGCTCGGACTCCTTAGCCAAGTTGGCTACTCTCGAGGTCGAGACACCATGGCCGAAGTCGAGCTCTGCTTCTACCCGGACTCCTTCGCCAGGCTGGCTCCCCTCAAGGTTGAGATGCTGTGGCCGAAGTTGAGGTCCGCCTTTTCTCGGACTCCTTCGCCAGGCTAGCTCCCCTCGAGGTCGAGATGCCGTAACCAAAGTCGAGCTCCACCTCTGCCTGGACTCCTTCACCAGGCTGGCTCCCCTCGAGGTTGAGACACCATGGCCAAAGTCAAGATTCGCCTCTACCCGGATCCTTCGTCAGGCTGGCTACCCTCAAGGTCGAGACATCGTGGCCGAAGTCAAGCTCCACCTTCCTGAGTTCACCCCACCTCGGATGAAGAGACCTGAAGTCGAAGGACATCATCGCTTCCTTGGATGGCGGTGAGCCACCCAAGGACCACAGAGGGGCACCCGCCAGATCGCAATAACTACCCCAACTACTACTTTCATCGGAAGGGAAAGGGTCCCCCAATCAAGGTGCTACACTCCCGGTCGACCGTCTGTGCCATCCGAATGAGGAAGTCAACCCAAAGGATTCGAATCCAGGGGATGGCTAACCCCCGATCGAGACCGCACCAGGCTTCTCGAAATAGAGCAACCAGGAGGAGGTTCAGAGTGCACGGTGCTGTTCCCTATCATGGATGGGGAAATGCACCTCGTGCACGGCATTGGACATCGCCACACGCACCTACAAGTGAGGGGGTGATCCCAAGGTAAGCGGTGCGCAACCATCCAAGCTAAAAAGGAGTTCTCCAAGGTTCGAAAGAAGGTAAGCGAGCAAACACACGGGCAAGAGGGGGGCAGCACACAGGAGAGCAACCAAGAAGCTAAGTTACCCAGGCTACTGGAGACCCGTCGAAAGGGCTTTGATGGATACAGCCATTTAGCTCGAGCCCTCCTTCACTACCATTCCCCATGCTCTGCTCTCAATCTATTTATACTCTCTCAGTTCATAAACTTCTACTCCCAGCATGGAGTCCATCTATTGGGCTCGATCAGGAGGATCTGTTTCCCTGGATTATCACTAACTTGAGCATCAGAGTTCCCCCATTGGGACCACCGACCCGTGTCATCTCTATTTTGTAGGTCCAGGCACCCAAGTAGGATCTTGAGTGACGAGGGTACAGTCCGAGGTCGTCTTCAGTTACAAGCTAAGGCGGTCTTGGTGGCAACAGATTGGCGCACTAAGAAGGGGCTACCTCAAAAGGTTCGTGGGGGGAAAGGTACTGGCGGAACCTCAGGCGCTCGCTGCTCTCCCTCTAATCCTTGCAGTCGACAACTATCCTACCGAGAAGCCTGTAGCGATGATCTGCTGGAGAATCGAGTGTGCCCCCAAGAGAGCCCGGGGAGGAGAGGGGTCTGAAAATGTACTCCCCTTTGTAAGGGAGAGAGAATATGGGATTGAAAATGTAAATAATGATGCTGTGGTCATCAAGATGATGATCGCGAAGCATCCTGTAAAATGGATTATGATCGATAGTAGAAGTTTGACTGATATCCTTTTTTACAATGCTTTATCTAGGATAAATCTGTCCTCTACTTAGCTTAGACTTGTGCACACACCCCTCGTCGATTTCACAGGAGACTCCGTGGGAGTTGAGAGGGAAATCACTCTTCCTATCACTACTGGGATGCCACCTCGGTAGAGCACTGTCATGATGACCTTCATGGTCATTAGGCTTCCCTCAACCTACAACATGATTCTTGGTCGACCCGGGCTCCACCTGTTCAATGCGGTCATTTCTACAAAGCGGCTACTGGTGCAGTTCCCTACTCCCTACGGTGTCGGAGAAATGAGAGGGGCACCTCAGCCAATCCAGCATTGTCTCTAAGTCGTTCCTAGGGCCAAAGCCTCCGAGGATGACCTTAGCATAGACAACCTCGATCAAAGAGCGTAGGGCCCTAGGGGTGGCCTGGTCGAGTGCTTGCTGTCGTATCCGCTCGGAGCCGACCCGACGAAGATGGTGCAAATTAGGCCACAGCTACAAGAGGATGTGCGGGCCCAACTATTAGAGTTTCCTCGAGCGAATGCAAATGTGTTCGCTTGGACGGTGGCCAATATGCCCGGGATTCTCCCTAAAGTCATCACCCATAAGATGAGCATCGACCCGAAGTATCGTCCTGTTTGGCAAAAGAAAAAAAGTTTCATCCCGGAAAGGAAACGGACGATCAATGAGGAAGTGGATAAACTCCTCGCAGTTGGCTTTGTCCGAGAAGTACAATATCCGAGCTGGCTAGCAAATGTAGTTATGGTAAAGAAAAATAATGAAAAGTGAAGGATCTGCATAGACTACACCAACCTTAATCGAGCCTGCCCGAAGGATATCTTCCCTCTGCCGAAGATCGACCAATTGGTGGATGCCACCTCAGGGCATTGCTTGCACTCCTTTATGGATGCATTCTTTGGGTACAAACAGATATGGATGCATCCGAAGGATGAGGAGCACACTGCCTTCATCATCGATCGAGGGATGTACTGCTACCGAATGATGTCGTTCGGCCTGAAGAAAGTTGAAATCACGTACCAGTAGCTGGTCAATCAGGTCTTCAAGGACCAGATTGGTCGAAACATGCAGGTGTATGTGGACGACATGCTCGTCAAGAGCAAGCCGAGCTTAGACCATGTCACCGATCTGGTAGAAGCCTTCCACAACCTCTGAGAGCACAAGATGAAGCTGATCCCAATGAAGTGCGCCTTCGGTGTAGCAGCAGGAAAGTTCCTTGCCTTCATGGTTACCTAGAGGGGAATCGAAGTGAACCTAGAGAAGGTCCGAGAAATCGTCAACATGGAGCACCCCACCTCGAAGAAGCAGGTCCAGCGACTGACGGGCCGAGTTGCAGCACTGAGCTAGTTCATCTCGAGGTTGGCAAACCGCTGCCTCCCTTTCTTCAAGGCACTGCACAAGGTTCACGACTTCATCTGGACCGAAGAATGCAGAGCAACCTTCGAGGGGTTGGAGGATTTCTTCGCATCACCACCACTACTCTCTAGGCCGGAGGAGGAAGAAGAACACTACTATACCTGGCGGTCATCCCGGGGGTCGTCAGCTCGGTCCTTGTCCATACAGATTAGGACGGATCCCAGAAAATAGTGTACTACAATAGTAAAATCCTTCGAGATGTGGAGGTCAGGTACACCCGATTTGAAAAGCTAATTTTTGCTATTATAATGTCTGTCCAGCATCTTAGGTCGTACTTCCAAGTGCATCCGATCGTGGTCCTGACAGACCAACCCCTGAGGGCTGTGCTCAGTCATCCCAACACATCCGGACATTTGGCCAAGTGGGCATTGAAGCTCAGCAAGTTCGATATCGTGTACTGATCGAGGTCATCTCAGAAGGCCCAGGTGCTGGTCGACTTTCTGGTCAAGTGCACGGGACTTGCCGAAGAGCCAAAGCAGACAACCCTGGAGCATCAAATTGAGCCTGGAGCCGATTAGGAGTCTTGGATCCTCCACGTCGACGGCACGTCCAACATGGGCGGGAGCGGAGCAGGCCTCATCCTCGCTAACAGTGATGTGATTGTAGCTGAATATGCACTCCGCTTCAAGTTCGTCGCTATAAACAACTAGGTGGAGTACGAGGCACTCCTCGCGGGCCTGAGGGTATCCCGCGAGCTGGGTGTATCCAGCCTGAAGGTCTTCACCGACTCCCAGCTAGTAGCCGGACAGGTCTTCAGAGAATATGAAGCCAGAGAATCCCAAATGATGAAGTACCTATAGTGGGTCCACTCGAGCACGACAGGCTTCCGACGCTTCAGCATCTCCCACATCTCTCGTGGAGAGAATGCTCGCATCGATATGCTGTCAAGATTTGCGACCTTGCTAGACTTGTCACTAGGGTGTGCCCATATTGAGTACCTAAAAAGTCCGAGCTACGAAGCTCCCGGGAAAGTCCAGCAAGTCACCCCAGAGCTGAGCTGGATGGACCAGTACATCAGGTACATCACCAATGGCACCCTGCCAGAAGATCAAGCGGAGGTCGGCCTCATCAAGAAGAAGGCATCGCGTTTCGTCCAGATGGAAGGGTAGCTCTACCATTGATCCTACTCCTATCCGCTCTTGAAGTGCTTGAGACCAACGGAGGTAGCCTTTGTGCTCTAAGAGATGCATGAAGGCATCTACAGGAATCATGTTGGAGGAAGGACACTGGCATACAAGGCCCTCTGTCAAGGATACTACTGGAAAACCATGAGGGAAGACACTGCTGACTTCATGAGGAAGTGTGACCGATGTCAGCATCATGCCTATATACAGCGTCAACTAGTGGCGCCGCTCTCCCAGCTCTCCGCACCTTGGCCATTCGCCCAGTGGGGAATGGACATCCTAGGTCCATTTCCTCCTACATCAGGGCAACAAAAATTCCTGATAGTGGCTATTGACTACTTCACCAAGTAGATAGAAGAAGAGCCACTAGCTTGGATCACAGAAGCCAAGGTCCGCCCATTTTTCTGGAAGTCGATCATCTATCATTTCGAGCTCCCCCACAACATCATCACCGACAACGGATGGTAGTTCGACAACTAGGAGTTCAAAGAGTTCTGTGCTAAGCTTGGCATTCAACACCGCTTCACCTCGGTGGCTCACCCCCGGACCAACGGAGATGCTGAGGTAACCAACCGGACTATCCTCCAAGGACTCAGAACTAGGCTAGACCGGGCCAAGGGTAGGTGGGCAGAAGAACTCCCCAGTGTTCTTTGGGCCTACCACATAACACCCAGGATGGCCACGGGTGGATGCCTTTTAGCCTTGTCTTCGATGCAGAGGCCATTATCCTGGTTGAACTCGGTGTGCCCATATTGCGGGTATAGCAGTATGATGAAGCAGAGAATCTGGCCCGCCTTCTTCGCAACTTGGACCTCCTCGAGGAAACCAGAGACAAGGATCGACTTCGGATGGTGGCTTACCGGTAGCGAGTAGGTCGGTACTACAACGCGTGGGTAAAGCCGAAGGTCTTCTGCCTAGGTGACCTAGTACTGCACCGAGCTGAAGCATCTCAACCCTAGGAGTGCGATAAGCTCTCTCCAAATTGGGAGGGCCTGTACGAGGTGGTCCAGGCTCTTCCACATGGAGCCTACTACCTAGCGAAGCTAGGCGATGCCAGATTTCCACGGACTTAGAATGCCAACAACCTGAGAATGTATTATCAGTAATGTAAGGCCTTCCTCCGCAAATAATAAAGATCCTTTTTTTGCAAATCACTTTTGCCTTGCAGGAACATCGCTGCTCGACCTCAGGTCCTTCACTCAAGCCCAGAAACTCCTAAAGCTTGGCACTCAAGCTCAGAAACTTTCGAAGCCCGGAACTCTCAAGCCCGGAAACTCCCAAAGTCCAGCACTCAAGCCCAAAAACTCCTGAAGCCCAGCACTCTCAAGCACGAAAACTCCCGAAACTCGGCACTCAAGCTCGAAAACTCCCGAAACTCGGCACTCAAGCTCGAAAACTCCTGAAGCCCGGCACTTAAGCCTGAAAACTTTTGAAGCCCGACACTCTCATGCCCGGAAACTCCTGAAGCCCGACACTCAAGCCCAGAAACTACTAAAGCCCAGCACTCAAGCCCAAAAATTTTCAAAGCCCGGCACTCAAGCCTAGAAACTTCTGAAGCCCAACACTCAAGCTTAGAATCTTCCGAAGCCCGACACTCTAGCCCGGAAACTCCTGAAGCCCGGTACTCAAGCACGGAAACTCCTGAAGCCCGGCACTCAAGCCCAGAAAATCCTAAAGCCCGGCACCTCACAATCACCTGGTGGGTCCAACGAGTGCAACTTCCAAGCTCGACTTTGCCGTGCACAGCTGGAGCTGGTCCCAGCCGAGGTCAAATGGACCTTCCCAAGTAAAGCGCTCAAAGCCCTATAACCACTTCGCCTGCAAGGTAGGAATGACTTAGCAAGCAAAGAACTCCTCCCTAACCTCCTCGTGTGTTCAGGGCTTGGTAGAGAAGGGCCCGAATACTTGGTACTTCAAGGCCAGGTGCCTACACAAGTACATGCACACAGGTAGTTGAGAAGTGAAGGGAAAAGGATTGACAAAGTGCAAAGAATGAAAAGAGACATAGGTCGAGATGACTAAAAAAGAATTTCATTAATACTTGGTAAAGTTATACATTACCACTGGGCATCGACATGCCGGGCAACCCAGATCATAAGCAAAATAGAGAAAAATTATAATGGGCCCCTATGCTATCCGACTGGCTCCTTTCTAGGACTTCGCTCGGATGGGGTATCACCTTTTGGGGCCTCCGACGGTAGGGCTTCGTCTTCAGCGACCACCACCGACGGAGTTGGGTCGGCAGCAGTAGCTGGCTCCTCCGCCTCACCCAAGTCAGGGGTCAGGCTCGCGCTCGGAGCACCCAGGAATTTGAGCCTGTCCATGTTCTTGTCTGGGATAAGGCCCTCCATCCTGGACCGGCAATACATGAACCCTTTGAGGAAGGAGTCCGTCACCACTTCGTGGAACTCGGCACCGAACTCCTCGAAGGCCTTGTATCTCGCCACCGCCTCAGCGGCCCCCTTCATGGTGACCTCAGCCTGACAGACCACCTCGGTGGCCTCCTTCTTTGTAGCCTCCATCAAGTTGACTGCCACCGCAACCTTCTCTTTGGTGCTTGCGGCTTTCTTCTCGGCAACGACGGCTTTCTTCTCGACGATGATTGCCCGCTCCTTCGTCACCCCCAGTTCTGCTCGAAGGAACTGGGCCTGTTCCTTCTCTCTGGCAGCTTTAGCACCGATCTCTTTCAGCCTGGCCTCCTTGGCCTTGAGCTCTTCCACCCTGCTCTTCGACCGGCTCCTCTCCCGGTCCAAGGACTCCTCAAGCTCCTTTATGCACCTCTTAGTGCTTACAACCTTGCCCCGAAGCTCTTTATTCTTCAGATTGGCCTCCCAGGTCATGTCGTTCTTCTGCTTCACCTCGACCGCCAGGGACTCAAGCTGTGCTCCTCGCTGCCTGTCCCTCTTGGCCCAGTTTTTGTAGTATTCTCTGATGAGCAGGAGTTTAGCGCGGAGCTACACCAAAGAAGACATCAGCCATAGAGACAAGAAGAAAGGAATGGGGCGAGGTGAAGGAAAGGAATACTTATCGAGAAGAATTGGGGGAAGGTGCTACTAGTGGCGTCGCCCAGGTGCTTCCCTGCCTTCTCCCATCGATCGCACAACTGGACGGCAAAGTCTATAATGCGCTCGGTGAGATTCTGATCCTAAACCAGGGAGGTGTTCGGTGCCAGCTTGAAGGGCACCCTATAGTGGTCCTTCTCCCTCTTATTTGCCGCTGATGCAGAGTTGCCCACTCCTCCGACTGAGGAAGCATCAGAGGCATGGTGGGAGCTCAATGCCACTCCAGATGGCATCGCCAATGTCGGTTCCACTCTCTCCTACTCTCCATCCTCTTCGACCTCGACGATCTTGGGGGGAGGAGATGCCACGGCAGCAACGACAGCAGCATATATGGCTCGGAAGACCACCTCGAGCTCTTGGGCCAGGAGAAGATCACGCTGCCTTGGTGACTCAGGAGCGAGCTCGACAGCCCTCCTGCTCAGCTCGAGAGTGGGCTCGACCACCCTCCTGCCCTACTCAGGGGCAAGTTCTGCCCTCCTCCCGCATGGCATGGCTGGTGCGGCAGGTGCAGCCCTCGCACCGCTCTCCTCACGAGCTCTCTTTGAGAGGGACTCACTAACCCTTGCTGGTGGACCCCTCTTCTAGGAGTGTGCGAGGAGGTCATCTAAGGAGAACTTCATGCCTGCATGAAAAAGAAAAATGTTAACTCCGAGCTTCGAATGTCAAAGATAAAGATCGAGCTGAACTCATCTAACTCTCATATTGGGCTAACCCCGACTTCGAATAGGTTCTGCTCTGATAGCAAAACCTCGAAAGAGGGGACCTGGTCGGCTCGTAGCTGGTCATAGATCTCTCGATCAACCACTTCGATCTTTGAATTCCTATTAGGGGACCGATCTGGGTGGCTCCAAACCCAGTCGACCCCATCGACCGAGGCGGAGAAGTATTTACTCTTCCATCCTTTAATAGAAGAGGGAAACTCAAATTTGATGCCCTTTGGACGAGAAGAGATAGACCACCACCCCTCCTCGAAAGGGTGGCATTTCAGGGTGAAGAAGACCCTGAACTGAGAGAAATGGGCAACAATACCATGGAAGTGGCAAAGAATTATGAAACAGAAAATCGTCCTGACGGCATTGAAAACTAGCTGAGCAAGAACAAGACAATAGTTGCTCAGCATGGAGAGAAAGAAGGGATGGAAAGGAAATCGAAGGCCCCTACGAGGGTTTCCTTGTAGAGGGTGATCCGGCATGGGCCACTGGAGGTGACCCGTTCTCCTGGTTGAAAAACTGAGAGCCAGATGGAGTCCGAGACACCGTAGGTCTCCCATATGGTCGCAAGTTCCTCGACGATGATCGCCGAAGCAACCCCACCGGGACCTATGATTGAGAGGGTTCGGGGGCGGGTTCAAGTAAAGGAGGAGATGGAGGACAGACCCTAGACTCCCTAATCACGATCCCAGTGGGGTGGGGCCTCCTACTAATCTTGAAGTGCATCTCTTCCTCCTCCTCATCTGAGGAAGAAGGTGCCTCGATCGAGGAGGCCCAGCCTCACTTTGGTTGGTCAAAGGATGGAAGTTTGGACCAAAGTGAGACATTTGGAAGAAGAAGATGAAGTCGAGGGGTAGAGAAGAAGAAGAAGAAGAAGAAAATGGACAAGGTCCAGGAAGATCCTAGCCCTAGAAGAAAGTTCTACCCAGCCGGGAGAGGGAGAGGGAGACAAATCAGCTAACTTTGGAAGACAAGATGGTCGGGGGAGAAGAAGGAGCTCTGGTACGATAGCGCGCATGCAAGATTTGAAAGGAGATGTATTTCGAGAAAAACTGTCTTTCCTTTCGAAGTGACTAGATGCCTAACCATACCGTTACATCACTGTCATCATCGAATCTACACCACGTGTCTGCAATCGACGAAGATGACACCTCATTTCGACCATGGCCGCTCTAAATTTTGTGCCAGCAGTAAGTGCTCCTCGGACATGCCCACATGGCTCCCCTGTGTTGGTTTGGAGAACTGCCTCACGAAGCGCCGGTGATCGTGGCCATTATTGTGCTAGATTTTTGCCTTTCCATGTCAACACCGCATTTACCCCCTTCACCCCGAGCGCCGCATGCCAACGGGACTCGAGAGTGGGGGGAAAGTGATGTGGCGGGATCACTGACGTAGAACCCATGTTAGACTCCATCGTATGCCACATCGGATGAAGCTGCTATGTAGGACGCCTCTAACTAGACTACTTTGCCAGGCTGGCTCCCCTCGAGGTCGAGACGTCATGGCCAAAGTCAAGCTCCGCCTTTGCCTAGACTCCTTCGCCAGGCTGGCTCCCCTCAAGGTCAAGACACCGTGGCCAAAGTCGAGCTTTGCCTCTGCCTGGACTTTTTTGCTAGGCTAGCTCCCTTTGAGGTTGAGACACCATGGTCGAAGTCGAGCTCCACCTCTGCTCGGACTCCTTCGTCAGGCTGGCTCCCCTCGAGGTCGAGACGTCGTGGCCAAAGTCGAGCTCCACCTTTGCCCAGGCTCCTTCGCTAGGCTAGCTCCCCTCGAGGTCGAGATGTCATGGTCAAAGTCGAGCTCCGCCTCTGCCCGGACTCCTTCGCCAGGCTGTCTCCCCTCGAGGTCGAGATGGCGTGGCCAAAGTTGAGCTTCACCTTCCTAAGCTCGCCCTACCTCGGACGAAGAGACCTGAAGTCGAAGGATGTCACCGCTTCCTTGGACGGCGGCGAGCCGTCCAATGACCACAGAGGGGCACCCGCCAGGTCGCAATAACTGCCCCAACTACCACTTTCACCAGAAGGGAAGGGGTCCCCCAATCGAGGTGCTACACTCCGGCCGATCATCTACACCATCTGAAAAAGGAAGTAAACCCAGAGGACTCGAATCCACAGGGTGGTTGCCCCCTGATCAAGGCCTTGCCAAGCTTCTCAAAATGGAGCAACCAGGAGGAGGTTCAGAGTGCACGGTGCTGTTCCCTATCACGGATGGGAAAAGGCACCTCATGCATGGCACCGAACATCATCGCATGCACCTGCAATTGAGGGGGTGATCCCAAGGTAAGTGGCACGCAACCATCTAAGGTAAAAAGGAGTTCTCCAAGGTTCAGAAGAAGGTAAGAGAGCAAACACACGGGCAAGAGGGAGGCAGCACACAGGAGAGCAACCAAGAAGCTAAGTTACCCAGCTACCGGAGACCCGTCGGAAGGGCCGTGATGGACACAACCATTCAGCTCTAGCCCTCCTCCGCTGCCATTCCCCATGCTCTGATCTCGATCCATTTACACTCTCTCAGTTCATAAACTTCTCCTCCCAGCATGGAGTCCATCTACTGGGCTCGACCAGGATGATCTGTTCCCCTAGATCATCATTGACTTGAGCATCGGAGTGCCCCCACCAGGACCACCAGCCCAGGTCTTCTCTATTTTGCAGGTTTGGGTGCCCGAGCAGGATCCTGACTGACGAGGGTGCAGTCCGAGGTTGTCTTCAGCTACAGGCCAAGGCGATCTTGGCGGCAACATATTGGCATGCCAGGAAGGGGCTACCACAGAAGGTTTGTGGGGGGCAAGGCCCCAATGGAACCTTAGGCACTCGCTGCTCTCCCTCCAGTCCCTGCAGTCGACAACCGTCCTACCAAGAAGCCAGTGGAGATGATCTATTGGGAAATCGAGCATGCCCCCAAGAGGGCGCGGGGAGGAGAGGGGTCTGAAAATGTACTTCCTTTTGTAAGGGAGAGGGAATCTGGGATTGAAAATGTAAATAATGATGCTGTGGTCATCGAGATGACGATCGCGAAGCATCCTATAAAATAGATTATGGTCGATAGTGGAAGTTTGACTGATGTCCTTTTTTACAATGCTTTCTCCAGGATGAATCTATCCTTTGTTCAGCTTAGACCAGTACACACATCCCTCGTCGATTTCACAGGAGACTCCATGGGAGTCGAGGGGGAAATCACTCTCCCTGTCACTACCGGGACACCACCTCGGCAAAGCACCATCATGATGAACTTCACGGTCATTAGGCTTCCCTCAGCCTACAACATGATTCTTGGTCGACCCAGGCTCAACCTGCTCGATGCGGTCATTTCTACAAAGCAACTATTGATGCAGTTCCCTACTCCCAACAGTGTTGGAGAAATGAGGGGGGCACCTCTGCCAATTCAGCATTGTCTCCAAGGTGTTCCTGGGGCCAAAGCCTCCAAGGACGACCCTAGCATAGACGACCCCGACCAAAGGGTGCATGACCCCAAGGGTGGCTCGATCGAGCGCCTGCTGTCATATCCACTCTGACCCGACCCAACGAAGATGGTGCAGATTGGGGCACAGCTACAAGAAGATGAGCTGGCCCACCTATTGGAGTTTTTTCGAGCGAATGCAGACGTGTTTGCTTGGATGATGACCAATATGCCCGGGATTTCACTTGAAGTCATCACCCACAAGCTGAGCATCGACCCAAAGTATCGTCCTGTTCGACAGAAGAGGAGAAGTGTTGACCCCATAAGTGATTTTGATGATAACCAAACATTAGAGCATGTACATTTATTTCTGACAACTCTTCAAGTGGTTTACAAGTTTTTGTAGGATGATTTGTTTGTTCAAACTTCAACTCCTACATCTTTAATTCTTGTTTTGAGTTGTGTTGTAATCTGATTTTATAAAGAAGAACCCAATGAAAAAGTTAAGCAAAAAATCTATAAAAAGGGATACTTCTGTGAGTGTGTGTGCCTTAAAATTATTTTGAGTTGGTTTGTATGAAAAATGTAAAAGTATTGGTGAGAGTCTTCTCTTGAGTTAAATTGTAAAAATTCTGAAGAAGTTACTCGAGCCGACCTAGAATGTTGAAGAGCCGACTCCACCTCATGGCATGCAACAAGGATTCTAGTACACAGCAATTCGAGCTGACTCTAGTGAATCCGAGTCGACTGGAATAAGTTTGAGCTGACTCCTTCAGAGTACAGTTTTTGAAGATTTCTAAGAATAGCCAGGAGAGCCAAGCCGAACCAGAAAGAACCGACTCCGCCAAACCTAATTTTGAAGACCTGAGAAAGCGAGCTGACCCAAACTGCAACGAGCCAACTCTTCCAGAGTAAAGATTACAGAACCTGAAAAGAAGAGCCGACTAAAGTCCAAAAGAGCCGACTCCTCGAGTTTAAGATTTTCAAAGACAGAAGTTCGAGCTGACCTAAGCTATCAAGAGTCGACTCATCCAGAGTGAAGTTTTGCACCCTGAGACATCGAGTCGACTACACTGAAGAATTGGCGACTCGACCTATCTACTTGAAGGACCCGAGCCGACTCGAAGGAATCCAAGCCGACTCGAATATCGCTTTCAGGTACATAACGGCTAGTTTCAGAATTTCTTTTTTAATTTCAAAAAGTACTCCAACGGTCATATGTCACATCCCAATGATCTACAACATCTCAAACTACCTTGAAGTGATGGAAGACCTTATATTTGAGGGATTTGAACTTCTCTCAAGTAAGATTTTGAAAAGTTCCTCAAAGTTTTGAAGTTTTATTGAATATCCTACCTACCAACAAGAAAAAGAGCACAAGAGCATTCAAGTCAGTCTTCAAGTCTTCACCAACTCTAATCTGAAGCTTGAAGCAATTTGGAAAGAATCAACTGAAGCAGTTAAAGCTTATTCGAGTGCATCCAAGTGGACTTCTATCAAGGTGAACCGGCAACTATCCGACAAATTGAGTTTGTCATTTATTGTTACATTTATTTCAATTCATTTCTGAATTGTTTGGGTTATTAGTGAGCCCGTTTGAAAAACCAAATAGGTTCTTGGTGAGCCTTTGATAAAAACTAAGTGTTGGGTTCTTGGTGATCCTAGTAAAACCAAGTTAGGTTCTTGGTGATCCTATGAAAACCAAGTTGGGTTTCTTTAATGATCCTGTTTAAAATCAAAGGATGTTGGGTTTTCTTTGGTGATCCCATTAAAATCAAAGTGTAGAGGTTTTGGATTGTGATCCTGTAAAACAATCCTACTGTATTCGGGTGTGAATATAGTGGAAATCCCAAGTAGTATATTGGGTAATGGATGTAGGAGCTGGGTTGCTCCAAACTACTATAAATCTTGTGTATTTTTGTTATACTTTCTTGATTTTATTCAGCTTCTGCAACTCTTTATTTTGCCACAGCACCTAACACTTTAAAAAAGATTTTAATTGCATATTACTTGCTTTAATTTTTTAATTTTCCAATTCACCCCCCTCTTGGGTAACCACCTAGGAAACAACTGGTATCAAAGCATTGTCTCTGAATATATAAAAGTAGAGATTAATGGCTCATCCAATGAGTACGTCTTTGGTGGAAGGCCAATCGATCAATAGACCTCCACTTTTTACTGGCATAAATTATGCATACTGGAAAGCTAGAATGATAATTTATGTTCAAGCTGTTGATTTTCAGTTATGGAAGGTCATTCTAAAGGGTCCTTATATTCCCATGGTTAAAATTGATGGAGTGGACGTTCCAAAACCTGAAGATGATTGGGATGAACATGACATGAAAATGGGTGAGTTAAATGCCAAAGCAATGAATTTGCTATATTGTACTTTGGATAGTAATGTGTTTAATCGAATTTCCATTTGCTCCTCTGCAAAGGAAATTTGGGATAAACTTGAAGTGACCCTTGGAGGAACTTCTCAAGTGAAGTCTTCAAAAATTAATCTTCTTGTGCATAGTAATGAGTTATTCAAAATGGAACCTAATGAAACAATCTCTGCTATGTTTTCATGTATCATTGATATTGTTAACGGCTTAAAAAGTCTTGGCAGGGTATATTCTAATGCTGATCTTGTACAAAAGATTCTAAGATCTCTTCCAGACAAATGGGATCCAAAAGTGACTGCCATTCAGGAAGCAAAAGATTTGAATACCTTATTGCTGGATGAACTGCTAGGATCTCTCATCACTCATGAATTGACCATGCAGCACTGAATTGAAGATGATCAAAAGAAGAAGAAATCTATTTCCTTCAAAGTTTCTATGGATTCAAGAAAAGATGATGAATCAAAAGAAGAATGCTCCTCTATTGAAAGCGACATGGAAGATGAAGATGTTGCCATGGTCGTTAGAAGATTCAAAAGGTTCTTAGGAAGACGAAAAGGAAGAAACTATAGAAAATTTCACAAGAACAAATAATACAGCAAGGAAAGGACAAAGAAAAGGAGAAAGAGAAAGAAGTGCCTACCTGCTATAAATAAAAAAAATAAGGGCGCATTGAACCAGATTGTCCATTACTAAAAAAGGGATTCAAGAAAAAGAAAAAGAGAGTTATAGTAGCAACGTGGAGTGATAGCGAAGTGTCCTCATCTACTGAAGAAGAAGAGACCATGAAATCTGCAAACTTATATCTAATAGGTCTCGAAAATGATATATCATCCCCTGAGCTTCAAACTGAATTTACATATGATGAATTGAATTCTGTATTTCATGATTTGCTTATTGAATTCAAGAAAGCTGGGGTTAAAATCAAATCCTTGAAGAAACAAAATGATCTTTTATCAAAAGACAAGGATGTAATTTCTGAAAAGAATAACATTTTGCAAAAGGAACTGAATATCTTTTCTGATAATGTTATTGCTTTGAAAAATCAGAAAAATACTTTAAATGAGATAAACAAAGTTTTAGTTATCGAAAATGATGATTTAAAAAAGGAGGTTGAAAAGCTTAAGCCTTTAGTAGGAAAGCTTACTTTGAGTTCTAATAAGCTTGAGCTAATTCTAAAAGAATAAAGGGACTCGAAAAGCAAAGCTAGAATTAGATTTAATGCTTCAAATGCTCAAGGAATTTCAGCAACAAAATTTATATCTTCAAAAGCTTCAGCTTCAACTGCAAAATCTCAAAAAGCTTTACCATTAAATATTTCTAATGGCTTGAAGTATGTTCCTAAGAATTCTGTTCAAAAATCTTTCAAACCAAACATATCTATTTCTGCATCTTTTAAAGCTTCAAAGCATGCATCGCTCAAAAATGATAAAATTGTTTGTTATGCATGTCATAGATTTGGGCATAAATTTTATTAACGCAATTCATTAAAAAATTTCAAAATTGATACATTGAAATATATAACTATTTGTATTCCAAAAGGAACCAATTTCTCTAACCCGAAAGGACCCAAGTTAGCTTGGGTACCTAAAATCACTCATTGACTATTTTGCAGGACTGTCTTGCAGTCCATAAATTAAAGAAAAGATGGTATCTTGATAGTGGCTGTTCAAGGCATATGACGGGTGACAAAGATCAGTTCATCACCCTACAAATGAAAGAAGGAGGGTTGGTTACTTTCGAAGATAATGGCAAGGAAAAAATAATCGAAATCGGTAAGATCAAAATAACCTCCTGTACCTTTATTGAAGATGTGCTGCTAGTAGATAAATTGAAGCATAATTTATTGAGTATTAGTTAACTTTGTGATAAAGGCTTCAAGGTTATCTTTGAATCATCTATGTGTATAGTAACTAACTTTCTTGACTCTAGCAACAACTTATTGGTCATAGACTTAGAAACATCTATGTGGTAGATCTAAATGATCTAGCCATGACTAGTAGTTCCAGTCTAATAGCAATGAATGCTAAGACCAAGGAATCATGTTTACTTTGGCATAAACGATTAGGTCATGCTAGCATGCATACAATTGCCAAATTAATTTCAAAGAATCTAGTCAGAGGTTTGCCATATTTTAAAGTTGATCTTGATTATGTATGTGATGCTTGTCAATTAGGCAAAAAACTAGGGGAAGTTTTAAATCAAAAATATTATTTCAACTACTAGACCCCTTGAGCTACTTCACATGGACTTATTTGGACCAACTAGGACCACAAGCCTAGGAGGTATGAAAATGGCCTTGTGATTGTAGATGACTTTTCTAAATTCGCATGGATATTATTTATTGCACATAAAGACGAAACCTTTGATGTTTTTCAAAAATTTTATAAGAAGGTTTCAAATGAAAAAAATCTTTCTGTTATTTTTATAAGAAGTGATTATGGAACTAAATTTCAAAATCAATTCTTTAATGAATATTGCACTAAGCACAGCATTGATCACAACTTCTCCACTCCTAGAACACCACAACAAAATGATGTTGTAAAGAGAAAGAATAGGACTTTGAAAGAAATGGCCCGAACCATGCTGTGTGAATGTAATCTTCCAAGGTACTTTTGGATAGAAGCAGTGAACACTGCCTGTTACATATTAAACTGAATTTTAATTCACCCAATTTCAAAGAAAACCCCTTATGAGCTTTGAAATGGAAGAAAACCAAATATTAATTATTTTCATGTTTTTGAGTGTAAATGCTTTGTGCTGAATAATGGTAAAGATAACCTATGAAAGTTTGATGCAAAATCTGATGAATCTATATTTCTTGGTTATTCACTATACAGCAAAGCATATAGAGTATTTAATAAGAGGACTCTTACTGTAGAAGAGTCAATTCATGTTATTTTTAATGAAGCTAATCCCTCACCATCTAGAGAAGATGAGTGTATAGACAATGATGCAGGTACACTACAAAACAAAATGGAAGATCTAAGCATTCAAGACAAGCCAACTCAAAATGGAAATGAAGTGGTAAGTAAGGATCATACTGATTTACTAAAGGAATGGAGGTATGCAACTTCACATCCTAAAGATTTAATTATTGGTGATCCTTCTCATGGTGTTAGGACTAGGTCTGTACATAAAGATGCACATGACTATCTAGCCTTTGTCTCACAAATTGAACCACATAGCTTTGAAGAAGCTGAATCTAATCCAAACTGGATGATGGCCATGCATGATGAATTGAACTAGTTTGAAAGGAATAATGTTTGGACACTAGTTAGTAGACCTACAGACCACCCAACTATAGGAACCAAATGGATTTTTAGGAACAAACTAGATGAGAATGGTAAAGTTATGAGAAATAAAGCAAGGTTGGAAGCTAAAGGGTACAATCAAGAAGAGGGCATTAAGTTTGATGAAACATATGCTCCGATAGCAAGACTAGAAGCTATTAGATTACTTCTTGCATTTGCTTGCTATATGAATTTTAAACTCTTTCAAATGGATGTCAAAAGTGCTTTTCTAAATGGATTTATTTTTGAACAAGTTTTTGTAGAATAGCCATCAGGTTTTGAAAATCATGCTTTTCTAAATCATATGTTTAAATTAAACAAAGCTTTATATGGTTTGAAACAAGCACCTAGGGCCTGGTATGATAGACTAAGCAAATTTTTACTTGAAAATAATTTCAAAAGAGAAAATGTTGACAAAAATCTTTTCATTAAGAACAAAGAGAATGATATGTTAGTTGTACGAATTTACGTTGATGATATTATATTTGGTGCAACTAATAAAAATCTCTATAGAGAATTTGCTGAGTTGATGCAGGGCAAGATTGAAATGAGCTTTATGGGTGAACTCAACTACTTCCTTGGATTACAAGTTAAACAAATGAAGGAAGGAATCTTTACAAGACAAGCCAAGTACATCAAAGAGATAATCAAGAAGTTTGGCATGGAAACAAGCAAAGAGGCTAACACATCCGTGAGTCCTACCTGCAAGCTAAACAAAGATGAAAATGGATCCAATATTGACCAAAAGCTATATAGAGGTATGATCGAATCCCTATCATATCTTACTGCCAGTAGACCGGATATCTTGTACAGTGTATGTGTATGTGTTAGATTTCAATGTAATCCTAAAGAAACACATATGCTTGCTGTTAAAAGAATCATCAAATATCTGAAAGGTATAAGCAATTTAGGTCTTTGGTATTCTAAAGAATCATCTTTGAATTTAATTGATTTTTCTGATGCTGACAATGCTGGTTGCAAAATTGATAGAAAGAGCACTAATAGCACATGCCAATTTCTAGGGTTGAATTTAATTTCATTGTACTGTAAGAAGCAAAACTCCGTAGCATTGTCCACTGCTGAGGCAGAGTACGTTACTGCTAGGAGTTGTTGTACTCAAGTGTTATTAATTAAACAATAGCTAGAAGACTTTGATGTTATACAATCTAAAATTCCAATCAAATATGATAACACAAGTGCTATAAATTTGACTAAAAATCCTGTTCAGCATTCAAGAACTAAGCATATTGAAGTTAGACACCATTTTATAAAAGATCATGTACTGAATAATGATATTATACTTGAATTTGTGCCAACTGAAAACCAACTTGCTGATATTTTTACTAAATCTTTAAATTTAGATAGATTTGTAATGATTATATATGAACTAGAGTTATGTGACCCACTCTAGAAACATCCCTATAAACTTAAGGAAAAATTATCTTGGTGACCTCCTTATCTCAATTTTTCTTGTTGAAAGACCTTGATTTAAGCCCAAAAAATCACTTTTGTGCTCCCTCTGCTCAAGCTGACTCGAGCAGATGACCTATTGGTCGAGCCGGCTCGGATGTCGAGTCATCTCTTTTTAGTTCGAGCCATAGGGATTTTCTTTTCTGTTTATATTCTTGACTCTACACTCTTTCCCTCCGTGGAACCTTTCCAAAAACTCCACTCTTCCAAACATTCCTTCGGATTTCAGTGTGTTTGTGGGATGGCTCTAAAAAGGGCAGTGGGGAAGAAATCTCGACGGGTAACTGAGGATGCTCCATAAGAAAAAAGATCAAAATTTTGTGAAGATAGCTCTTCACGAGTTCCTCCCTAACCAACTGAAGAACCCAGTCCCGTCTCTCCAAGCCAACAAATCTCCTTGGGTATGCGGCCTATAACTACTGGTAGAAAGATTTTATTTGAATACCTTAAGGAATTAGGGTTTGTTGTTGGGGATTTTATTGAAAATTAGGGTTGGAGAAATATGTGTTCTTTGGACATTAAAACTTATCCAAATGTGATTAAAACTTTCTATGAGAACATAAGATTTGGAAAACACTTTATTGAGTCTTTGGTCAAAGGGAGAAGAATTATTATATCTGAAGAGATACTTGGAAATATCTTGGAAATGCCATCTGAAGGTACAAAATTTTTGGTCCTAAAGGATAGGTTAGGAGTTTTACAAACTGTACTGGAACAAACTAATGTTGATGAAGTTGGAATTCTGAAAGCTAGCTCATTATCCATTGAAATGAGGTTACTTCATAGCTTCATTAGTAGGATTTTTCTACCCAAGATAGGTCAATTTGACTGGGTAAGTGAGCGAGACCTATGTTTTATGGAGCTACTAATAAATGAGGACAAAATAAATCTTCTAGCTATTATGATAAGTCAGATGAAAGAAGCAATAAGAAAGGTAAAGGCATGTTTGCCTTATGGGATGGTTCTTACCCTTTTCTTTCAAGCTGCAAACATTGATTTATCAGGAGAAGACAGTAAAACCCTTCTTCACACTGACACTTATATAGCTAAGACCTTACAGAGGATGGGTTACTTGCTTTCTGAGGGAACTTGAAAGAAGAAAACTGAAGCACCAGTCACAGAAGAAGAATAAGAACAAGCTAAGATAGAAACTGGTGAAGGCACCTCAATTCCATTACCTGAGCCTCAACCACTGCAAGGTTCACCAGCTCAGACAGCCTTTGATGCTCCTTTTCCAGATGTTTTAATGCTTAAGATGCCTCCTAGTACACCTATTCACACTCAGACTACCACTGATATTCCTGCTCCTTCTATTGCTACTGCACCTGTTATGGATACTTCAACATTGCAAGATTTCATTGCACAGCAGATGGGTAACTTGACTGGATCTATCAATTCATCAATGACTACAATGTTTGGTGAATTTCGCCAATCTGTTAATGAAAGACTTGATCAATTTGGAGGGCAGATTGATAATCTGCGCAGCAGAATTGATACCCTTGAAGCCTCCAAGAATACAACATATGCAACAGAGACAAACCTGCAACCCATTCTTCAATTGATTTCTTCATGTTTTGAAACTATTAAGAATTCTGTTAATCAAATACTTGAAGCATATAAAGTTAAAATGGACAATTTAAGAATCAGAATGGGCTTAGTAAAAGAAGGCAAAAGGATGGAAGAGGACTACACAAGAGGAATTGGAATTATAAGAGCTGAGTTCGGGAGACTGAGAGGATCAACTAAGCCTTTGCAAATGTCCAAGCCTCTGAAATTCTTTCAATGCAAAAGGAAATTGCAGAAATAAGAGTCTTAATGGAAAGATTAGCTGCTTCCAAGAATACAAAGAAAACTGAAACTGAATTGAAGACCATTAACATTTTTTTATGGAAGCTAATGACTAAAGTTGAAGACCTTCAACCTGCTCAGAGTGTACCTCCTCCAACACCACTGGATCCTATTAGACCTAGGCCTCAATCATCTTCTTTTGCTGGTTAGTCTGTTCATCTCAGACAACCAGCTCATCATTTTAGGCCACAGGGATCCCATACTATTCCACCATCTCATATCTTAGATGCTGACCCAATTGCCTCTCTACATCCTGGCATCCAAATTCTGGGTCAACCTCCAAACCCTAGAGTAAACATAGACAGTGACTGGATGTACTCTCTTTCAAATAACATGAAAGTATGTATTTTGTATTGAACATCTTTGAAATGAAATGAAAGTTTGAATTCTGTCTATCAATTACTCTTGTGCTTATGTCTTTGATACAGCTATGATACATTTTAATTAGAATATCAAGATGAATATGAGAAAGTGAAATTATCTCAAACAAATCTTAAATACTTTCTCATTCTATTTTAAAATCTGAGCTTCTTTCTAACTTCACCTTTTTGATTGATTGACAAAAAGGGAAAGAAATTTATGAAGATATTGCATAAGAAGGATAAGATGTGTTCATGTTTGTATTTTTGCTCTAACCTGTTCACTAATGCTCTGATACATTACATGAAACACAATATACTTTCTTATAAGCTCTGATACACAATGTCTCAAATAGCTCTGATACATAATGTCTCGGATATTTTTGCTCTAACACATTATAAGCTCTGATATACAATATTTTAACATATTTTGAGCTATGATATACAATGCTTTAAATGGTTTAAGCTCTGATATTTAAAGGCTCTGTACTTGAAGTTCTCCTAGAAACTTTTGAGCCTTGAACTTGCATGAAAGATGTGTTAAAACATGGAGTATATTATTGAATGGGAGATTACCTATCTATGCCCTAATTCTCCTTCCATAGTTTGACACCATTTAAAGTCAATTATTTGTACTTGTTCATACATTCTTGCAAATACAGTTATACAAGTAATTATAAAATTTTATCTTACTTTTTCATGCCCAGTATTTTGTCATCATCAAAAAGGAAGAGATTGTTGACCCCATAAGTGATTTTTATGATAACCAAACATTGGAGCATGTACATTTATTTCTAAAAACTCTTCAAGTGGTTTACAAGTTTTTGTAGGATGATTTGTTTGTTCAAACTTCAACTCCTACATCTTTAATTCTTGTTTTAAGTTGTGTTGTAATCTGGTTTTGTAAAGAAGAACCTAATGAAAATGTTAAGAAAAAAATCTATAAAAAGGGTTACTTCTATGAGTGTGTGTGCCTTAAAATTATTTTAAGTTGGTTTATATGAAAAATGTAAAAGTGTTGGTGAGAGTCTTCTCTTGAGTTGAATTGTAAAAATCCTGAAGAAGTTACTCGAGCTAACCTAGCATGTTGAAGAGTCGACTCCACCTCATGGCATGTAACAAGGATTCTTGTACGCAGTAATCCGAGCTGACTCGAAGGTAACCGAGCCGACTCCAGTGAATCCGAGTCGACTGGAATAAGTCCGAGCCGACTTCTTCAGAGTCCAGTTTTTTAAGATTTCTGAGAATAGCCAGGTGAGCCAACCCGAACCAGAAAGAACCGACTCTACCAGACCTAATTTTGAAGACCTAAGAAAGCGAGCCGACCCGAACTACAACGAGTCGACTCTTCCATAGTAAAGATTTCATAACCTGAAAAGAAGAGCCGACTAAAATCCAAAAGAGCCAACTCCTCGAGTTTAAAATTTTCAAAGATAGAAGTTCGAGCCGAGCTGAGCTATCAAGAGCCGACTCATCCAGAATGAAGTTTTGTACCATGAGACACCGAGCCGACTGCACTGAAGAATTGGCAACTCGACCTGTCGACTCGAAGGATCTGAGCCGACTCAAATATCGCTTTCAGGTATATAATGGCTAGTTCCAAAAATTTTTTTTGAATGCCAAAAAGTGCTCCAATTGTCATATGTCACATCCCAATGGTCTACGACATCTCAAACTACCTTGAAGTGATGGAAGACCTTATATTTGAGGGATTTGAACTTCTCTCAAGTAAGATTTTGAAAAGTTCCTCAAAGTTTTGAAACTTTATTGAATATCTTACCTACCAATAAGAAAAAGAGCACAAGAGCATTCAAGTTAGTCTTCAAGTCTTCACCAACTCTGATATGAAGCTTGAAGCAATTTGGAAAGAAGCCACTGAAGCAGTTAAAGCTTATTCGAGTGCATCCAAGTTAAGGTTGCAAATGGGTCAGGTTGACCCGTGACCCAGCCCGACCCATTTAGACCCGATCCAACCCATTTTTATGGATACGTGGATCCAGGTTGGGTCCTAAAATTAGATCCATTCCATTTTTCAGGTTGGGTCTAGGTTACTGAATTTGGACCCGACCCGACCCGACCTAATTCGAACATACTAATACTATTAAAATTATATCTATTTGGATCTTTAAATTATAATTTAAAAATTGTATGAAACTAGTTATAATTATTTTTATATCTTAATTTATTTTAAAAATAATACTATTTGTTATCTAGTTTATAGTTAATAATAGTTAGCTATGAAATAATTAAAATATAGTTGTCTATATTTTATTCGGATCATATTTAGATCCAAACTTTGTAGATTATAATTGGATTATTTATGGACCCGATCCAACCCGAATGACCTGTTAGGTTAAAAATTCTGATAGTGGACCCGATCCGATCCAACCCGATTTTCTAGTGTATTGGGTCTGGGTCTACTATTAGGACCCAATCAAAGAACCAAGTTGGATCGGGGTTACTCAAGACCCGGGTCAGATCGGGGTTACTCAAGACCCGATTCGACCCGACCCATTCGCACCCCTAATCCAAGTAGACTTCTATCAAGCTGAACCAGCAACTATCTGACAAATTGATTTTGTCATTTATTTTTGCATTTATTTCAATTCATTTTTGAATTGTTTGGATTATTGGTAAGCTCGTTTGATAAACCAAATAGGTTCTTAGTGAGCCTTTAATAAAAACCAAGTATTGGGTTCTTGGTGATCCTGGTAAAACCAAGTTAGGTTCTTGGTGATCCTGTGAAAACCAAGTTGGGTTTCTTTGGTGATCCTGTTTAAAACCAAAGGGTGTTAGATTTTCTTTGATGATCCCATTAAAACCAAAGTGTAGAGGTTTTGGATTGTGATCTTGTAAAACAATCATACTGTATTTGGGTGTGAATATAGTGAAAATCCCAAGTGGTATCTTGGGTAGTGAATGTAGAAGCTGGGTTGCTCCGAACCACTATAAATCTTGTGTGTTTGTGTTGTACTTTCTTGATTTCATTTAGCTTCTGCAACTCTTTATTTTGCCATAGCACCTAACACTTTAAAAGGAATTTTAATTACACATTATTTGCTTTAATTTTTTTAATTTCCCAATTCACCCCCGTCTTGGGTAGCCACCTGGGCAACAAGAAGTTTCACCCCGGAGAGGCAACGGACGATTAATGAGGAAGTGGATAAACTCTTTGCAGCTGGCTTTGTCCAAGAAGTACAATATCCAAGCTAGCTAGCAAATATAGTTATGGTGAAGAAAAATAATGAGAAGTGGAGGATCTGCGTGAACTATACCAACCTCAATCGGGCCTGCCTGAAGGATAGCTTTTCTCTGTCGAAGATCGACCAGTTGGTGGATGCCACCTCGGGGCACTGCTTTCTCTCCTTTAAGGATGCATTCTCTAGGTACAATCAGATAGGATGCATCCAGAGGATGAGGAGCACACTGCCTTCATCATCGATCGAGGGATGTACTACTACCGAATGATGATGTTTGGCCTAAAGAACGCTGGTGCCACGTACCAGCGGCTAGTCAATTGGGTCTTTAAGGATCATATTGGCCGAAACATGCAGGTGTATGTGGACGACATGCTCGTCATGAGCAAGCCAAGCTCGGACCATGTCGCTGATCTGGAAGAAGCCTTCCACAACCTCTGAGAGCACAAGATGAAGCTGAATCTAGCGAAGTGCACCTTCGGCGTAGCAGCAGGAAAGTTCCTTGGCTTCATGATTACTCAGAGTGGAATCGAAGTGAACTCGGAGAAGGTCCCGGCAATCATCAACATGGAGCATCCCACCTCGAAGAAGCAGGTCCAGCGACTGACGGGCTGGGTTGCAGCGCAGAGCCGGTTCATCTCAAGATCGACCAACCATAGCCTCCCTTTCTTCAAGGCACTGCACAAGGTTCATGACTTTGTTTGGATTGAAGAATGCAGAGTAGCCTTCGAGGAGATGAAGGATTTCTTGGCATCACCGCCTCTACTTTCTAGGTCGGAGGAGGGAAAGAAACTACTGCTGTACCTGGCGGTCATCCCGAGGGTCGTCAGCTCGGTCCTTGTCCACATGGATCAAGATGGATCCCAAAAACTGGTGTACTACACCAGCAAAATCCTTCGAGATGCGAAGATCAAGGACACCCGATCCAAAAAGCTAATTTTTTCTCTTATCATGTCTGCCGAGCATCTCAGGCCGTACTTCCAACCACATCCGATCATAGTTCTGATAGATCAACCCCTGAGGGCTGTGCTCAGACACCCCGACACATCCGGATGTTTGGCCAAGTGGGCATTGAAGCTCAGCGAGTTCAACATTGCGTACTAGTCGAGGTCATCTCAGAAGGCCCAGGTGCTGGCTGACTTCCTAATCGAGTGCACGGGACTTGTCGAAGAGCCATAGCAGACAATCCCAGAGCATTAAATTAAGCCTGGAGCCGAGGAGGAGTCCTGGAACCTCCACATCGATGGCACGTCCAACACGGGCAAGAGCGAAACAGGCCTCATCCTCACTAACAGTGACAGGATTGTAACTGAATTGCACTCCGCTTCAAGTTTGCCGCTATAAACAACCAGGTGGAGTACGAGGCACTCCTCGCAGGCCTGAGGGTATCCCGCAAACTGGGTGTATCCAGCCTGAAGGTCTTCACCGGCTCCCAGCTGGTGGCTGAACAGGTTTTTGAAGAATATAAAGCCAAAGATCCCCAAATGATGAAGTACCTAGAGCGGGTCCGCTCGAGCACGACAGGCTTTCAATGCTTCAGCATCTCCCACATTCCTTGTGGAGAGAATGCTCGCACCAATACACTATCAAGACTCGCGACCTTGCCGGACTCATACTAGGGCATGCCCACATTGAGTACCTGGAAAGTCCGAGCTACGATGCTCCCGGGGAAGTCCAGCAAGTCACTCCGGAGCCGAGATGGATGAACCAGTACATCAGGTACATCACCAGCGGCACCCTACCAGAAGATCGAGTGGAGGTCAGCCTCATCAAGAAGAAGGCCGCGCGTTTCATCCTGATGGAAGGGCAGCTCTACCGCCGATTCTACTCCTATCCGCTCCTGAAGTGCTTGAGACCAACGGAGATAGCCTTCGTGCTCCAAGAGATACATGAAGGCCTCTACGAGAATCATGTTGGAGGAACGATACTAGCATACAAAGCCCTCCATCAAGGATACTACTGGGAAACCATAAGGGAGGATGCCGCCGACTTCATGAGGAAGTGTGATCGATGCCAGCGTCATACCTACATACAGCGTCAACCAACAGCACCACTCTCCTAGCTCTCCACACCTTGGCTGTTCGCCCAGTGGGGAATGGACATCCTAAGGTCCATTCCCTCCTGCATCAGGGCAACAAAAATTCTTGATAGTGGCTATTGACTACTTCACCAAGTGAGTAGAAGCAGAGCCACTAGCATGGATCACAGAAGCCAAGGTTCGTCAGTTCTTCTGGAAGTTGATCATCTACCGTTTCGGGCTCCCCCATAACATCGTCACCAACAATGGATGGCAGTTCAATAACCAGGAGTTCGAAGAGTTCTGTGCCGAGCTCGGCATTCAACATCGCTTCACCTCGGTAGCTCACCCCCAGACCAACGAAGAGGCCAAGGTAACAAACCAGACTATCCTCCAAGGAATCAGAACCAGGCTAGACCGGGCCAAGGATAGGTGGGTAGAAGAACTCCCCAGCATTCTTTGGGCCTACCACATAACACCCAGGATGGCCATGGGTGAGACGCCTTTCAGCCTCGTCTTCGGTGCAGAGGCCATTGTCTCGGTTGAACTCGGTGTGCCCACACTGCGGGTATAGCAGTATGATGAAGCAGAGAATCTGGCCGCCTTCTTCTCAACTTGGACCTCCTCAAGGAAACCAGAGACAAGGCTCGTCTCCGGATGGTAGCTTACCGACAGCGAGTAGCTCGGTACTACAACACACGAGTAAAGCCAAAGGTCTTCCGCCTATGCGATCTGGTGCTGCACCGAGTTGAAGCACCTTAGCCCTAGGAGTGCAGTAAGCTCTCCCCAAATTGGGAGGGCCTATACGAGGTGGTCGAGGCTCTTTCACATGGAGCCTACTACCTAGCGAAGCTGGGCGGTGCCCGATTTTCGCGGACTTGGAATGCCAACAACCAGAGAATGTATTATCAGTAATGTAAGGCCTTCCTCTACAAATAATAAAGATCCTTTTTGTGCAAATCACTTTTGCCTTGTAGGAACATTGCTGCTCGACCTCAGGTCCTTCACTCAAGCCCGGAAACTCCTGAAGCCCAGCACTCAAGCCCGAAAACTTTCGAAGCCCGGCACTCTCAAGCCTGGAAACTCTCGAAGTCCGGCACTCAAACCCGGAAACTCCTGAAGCCCAGCACTCTCAAGCTTGGAAACTTCGATAGCCTGGTACTTAAACTTGGAAACTCTTGAAGCCCTGTACTCAAGCCTGAAAACTTTCGAAACCCGGAAACTCCTGAAGCCCGACACTCAAGCCTGGAAACTTTCGAAGCTCGGTACTCAAGCTCGGAAACTCCTGAAGTTCGGCACTCAAGCCCAAAAACTCCTGAAGCCCGAAAACTCCTAAAGCCCAGCATTCAAGCCCGGAAAATCCTGAAGCCTGGCACCTCACAGTCACCTGGCGGGTCCAATGAGTGCAACATCTGAGCTCGGCCTTGCCGTGCACACCTGGAGCTGGTCCCAGCCGAGGTCAAATGGACCTTCCCAAGCAAAGCGCTCGGAGCCCTATAACCACTTTGCCCGCGAGGTGGGAATGACTCAGCAAGCTAAGAACTCCTCCATTACCTCCTCGCATGTTCGGGGCTCGACAGAGAAGGGCCCGGATACTTGGTACTTCATGGCCAGGCACCTACACAAGTACATGCACACAGAAAGTCTAGAAGTGAATGGAAGAAGATTGACAAAGTGCAAAGAATGAAAAGAGACAGGTCAAGATGACTGAAAAGGGATTTTATTAATACTTGGTAAAGTTATACATTATCACTGGGCCCCAACATGCTGGGCAGCCCAAATCAGAAGCAAAAAGGAGAAAAATTATAATGGGCCCCTATGCTATCCGATTGGCTCCTTTCCAGGACTTCACTCAGATGAGGTATCACCTTCTGGGGCCTCCGACGGCAGGGCTTCATCTTTGGCGACCACCACCGGCGGAGCTGGGTCGGTAGCAGCAGCTGGTTCCTCCGCCTCGCACAAGTCAGGAGTCAGGCTCGCATCCGGAGCATCCGAGAATCTGAGCCTGTCCATGTTCTTGTCTAGGATAAGGCCCTCCATCCTGGACTGGCAATACATGAACCCCTTAAGGAAGGAGTCCGTCGCCACTTCGTGGAACTCGGCGCCGAACTCTTCGGAGGCCTTGTATCTCACCATCACCTCGGCGGCCCCCTTCCTAGCAACCTCAGCCTGACAGACCACCTCAGTGGACTCCTTCTTTGTTGGCTCCATCGAGTTGACTGTCGTCGTGGCCTTCTCTTCGATGCTTGCGGCTTTCTTCTCGGCAACGGTGGCTTTCTTCTCGACGACAGTTGCCCACTCCTTCACCGCCCACAGTTCTGCCCGAAGGGACTGGGCTGCTCCTTCTTTCGGGCGGCTTCAGCACCGATCTCTTTCAACCTAGCCTCCTTGGCCTTGAGCTCTTCCACCCTGCTATTGGACCTGCTCCTCTCTCTTGGTCCAAGGACTTCTCGAGCTCCTTTATGCACCTCTCAGTGCTTACAACCTTGCCCCAGAGCTCTTTATTCTTCAGATTGGCCTCCCAGGCCATGTCATTCTTCTGCATCACCTTGACCGTCAGGGACTCAAGCTATGCTCCTCGCTGCCCATCCCTCTTGGCCCAGTTTCTGTAGTAGTCTCTGATGAGCAGGAGTTCAGCACCAAGCTGCACCAAAGAAGATGTCAGCCACAAAGACAAGAAGAAAGGAATGGGGCGAGGTGAAGGAAAGGAATACTTACCAGGAAGAGTTGGGGGAAGGTGCTGCTGATGGCGTCGCCCAGGAGCTTCCCTGCCTTCTCTTGTCGATTACACGATTGGACGATGAAGTCCACATGTGCTTGATGAGATTCTGATCCCGAACCAGGGAGGTGTTCGGTGCCAGCTTGAAGGGCACCCTGCGATGGTCCTTCTCCCTCTTATTTGTCGCTGATGTGGAGTCGCCCACTCCTCCAGTTGAGGAAGCATCAGAGGTATGGTGGGAGCTCGGTGCCACTCCAGACGGTGCCACTAACGCCAGCTCCACCCTCTCCTAGTATCCATCCTCTTCGACCTCGACGATCTCGGGGGGAGGAGATGCCACGGCGGCAGCGTTAACAGTAGATCTGGCTCGGACGACCAACTTGGGCTCTTGGGTCGGGAGTAGATCACACTACCTTGGTGACTCAGGAGCAGGCTTGGTAGCCCTCCTACTCAGCTCAGGAGCTGGCTCGACTGCCCTCTTGCCCTGCTCAGGGGTGGGTTTTGCCCACCTCCTGCACGGCTCGGCTAGCGTGGCAGGTGCAGCCCTCGTGCTGCTCTCCTTACGAGCTCTCTTTGAGGGGGACTCACTGACCTCGTGGTGGACCCTCTTCTGGGAGAGTGCGAGGAGGTCATCTAAGGAGAACTTCATGCCTACACGAAGAAGAAAAATGTTAACTCCAAGCTTCAAAAGTCAAAGAGAATGCATAAGAAGATAAAGCTCAAGCCGAACTCACCCAACTCTCGTATTGGGCAGACCCCGGCTTCGAATAGGTTCTACTCTGATAGCAGAACCTCGAGGGAGGGGACCTGGTTGGCATGGAGCTGGTCATAGATCTCTTGATTAGCCGCTTCGATCACTGAATTCCAGTTAGGGGACTGATCTGGGTCGCTGCAAACCCTGTCGACTCCCTCGATCGAGGTGAAGAAATATTTACTCTTCCATCCTTTGATGGAAGAGGGGAACTCAAATTTGATGCTCTTTGGGCGAGAGGAGATAGACCACCACCCCTCCTTGGAAGGGTGGCATTTCAGGGTGAAGAAGACCCTGAAAAGAGAAATGGGTAATAATCCCGTGGAAGTGGCAAAGAACTATGAAACAGAAAATTGTCCTAACAGCATTAGGAACTAGCTGAGCAGGAACAAGATGATAGTTGCTCAGCACGGATAGAAAGAAGGGGTGGAAAAGAAATTGAAGGCCCTCTACGAGGGTTTCCTCGTAGAGGGCGATCCAGCATGGGCCACTGGAGGTGACTCATTCCCTTGGTCGAGGGATCGAGAGCCAGATGGAGTCTGGTATACCGTAGGTCTCCTGGATGGTTGCAAGTTCATCGACGGTGATCGTCGAAGCAACCTCGCCGGGACCTGTCGACTGAGAGGGTTCGGGGGTGGGTTCAAGTGGAGGAGGAGATGGAGGGCAGACCGTAGACTCCCTAATCATGATCCCAGTGGGGCGGGGCCTCCTACTGATCTCAAAGCGCATCCCTTCCTCCTCCTCATCGGAGGAAGAAGGCGGCCTTGGTCGAGAAGGCCCAGCCTCACTTTGGTTAGTCGAAGGATGGAAGTTTGGACCAAAGTGAGACATTTGGAGGAAGAACACGAAGTCAAGGGGTAGAGAAGAAGAAGAAGAAGAAAATGGACAAGGTACAGGAAGATCCTAGCCCTAGAAAAATGTTTTACCTAGCCGGAAGAGGGAGAAGGAGACGAACCTGGCTAACTTTGGATGACAAGGATGGACGGGGGAGAAGAAGGAGCTCTGGTACGATGGTAGGCATGCAAGATTTGAAAGAAGATGTATTTCGGAAAAAAATGCCTTTCCTTTTGAAGTGACCAGATGCCTGACCATACCATTATAGCACCGCCATCGTCGGATCTGCGCCACATGTCAGCAATCGGCGAAGATGATGCCTTGTTTCGACTATGGTCGCTCTGAATTCTATGCTAGCAATAAGTGCTCCTCAGACGTGCCCACGTGGCTCCCCCACATTGGTTTGGAGAATCGCCTTATGAAGCACCAACGATCGTGGCCATTATTATGCCAGATTTCTGCCTTTCCATGTTAGCACCACATTTACTCTCTTCGTCCTGAGCGCCGCACGCCAACGAGACTTGAGAGTAGGGGGCAAGTGATGTGGCAGGATCGCTGACGTAGAACGCATGTCAGACTCCGTCAAACACCACATCGGATGAAGCTGCCATGTAGGACGCCTCTGCCTGGACTCCTTCTCTAGGTTGGCTCCCCTCGAGGTCGAGATACCATGGTCAAAGTCGAGCTCCGCCTTTGCCCGGACTCCTTCACCAGGCTAGCTCCCCTTGAGGTTGAGATGCCATGGCCAAAGTCAAGCTCCGCCTTTGCCCGGACTCCTTTGCCAGGCTGGCTCTCCTTGATGTCGAGATGTCGTGGCCGAAGTTGAGCTCCGCCTCTGCCTGGACTCCTTCGCCAGGCTGGCTCCCCTCGAGGTAGAGACACCATGGCCGAAGTCGAGCTCCACCTCTACCCGTATTCCTTCACCAGGCTGGCTCCCCTCGAGATTGAGACACCATGGCCGAAGTCGAATTTCGCCTTCCTGAGCTCGCCCAACCTCGGACGAAGATATTTAAAGCCGAAGGACATCACCGCTTCCTTGGACGGCGGCGAACCGCCCAAGGACCACAGAGGGGTGCCTGCCAGGCCGCAATAACTGGCCCAACTACCACTTTCATCGGAAGGGAAGGGGTCCTCCAATCGAGGCGCTGCGCTCCCGGCCGACCGTCTGCACTATCCAAAAGAGGAAGTAAACCCAGAGAATTCAAATTCGGGGGGTGGCTGCCCGCCAATCGAGGCCCTGCCAGGTTTCCCAAAATGGAGTGACCAGGAGGAGGTTCAGAGCGCACGATGCTGTTCCCTAAATGGATGGGAAAGGCACCTCGCGCATGGCATCAGACATCGCCGTACACGCTTGCAAGTTAGGGGATGATCCCAAGGTAAGTGGCATGCAACCATCCAAGCTAAAAAGGGGTTCTCCAAGGTTCGGAAGAAGGTAAGCGAGCAAACACACGGGCAAGAGGGGGGTAGCACACAGAAGAGCAACCAAGAAGCAAAGTTACCCAGGCTACCGGAGACCTGTCGGAAGGGCCTTGATGGACATAGCCATTCAGATCGAGCCCTCCTCCGCTACCATTCTCCACGCTCTGCTCTTAATCCATTTATACTCTCTCAGTTCATAAACTTCTCCTCCCAGCATGGAGTCCATCTACTGTGCTCAACCAAGAGGATCTATTCCCTTGGATCGTCACTGACTTGAGCATCAGAGTGCCCAGCCGGGACCACCAGCCCGGGTCTTCTCTATTTTGCAAGTCCGGGCGTCCGAGCAGGATCTTGAGTGACGAGGGTGCAGTCCGAGATCATCTTCAGCTACAAGCCAAGGCGGTCTTGTCGACAACATATTGTAATTCCATTTCTAGTAAGGGCCTTGATTGAGGCAAGAACCTTGGAGGGAGGTTATTGGTGTAGATGAGGTCTTGAATGGAGGCCGGAGAAGCTACGGGGAGGAGGAGGAGAAGTAAAGGAAGAAAACCTGGGAGGATGAGGGCTTAAAAGAGGGTATTCTTTTTTTATAGAGGAAGATGATGGTTTTATGTTTTATGAGAGTATGCAAGCCATGCAGGGACAGACCATACCAACTTTTCTAGAAAGAGCTAAAAGAATATAAAAATATAAAAATATATTAATAAATAATTAAAATTAATTTAAATATTTTTTTATAAATATTATTTGAATGGTACTTATGTTGTTTCATAAGACTAAATTCATTAATAATAGAATCTACCATAAAATTTTTAGCTATCTCTTTATCGATAAGTGACTAAATAATGGGCAAAAAAATATCATCTATCTTACTGTACAATTTGATCTTGACAATCTTCATTATTGAAAATGCTCTCTTTATAGTAGTAGTTAAACCAGAAAAGTCATAAGCATCATAAACTCGTAAAGGATGCATGTGCACCGTCCGTGATGGTGGCGGCATCGTGCTGAGTGCCATAGCACTACACAATGGGATGGGATGTTCATCGAGTGGCGGGCCAAAAGCGATGGGGCTCGAGTATAGTTGTATCGATCAAAGCGTGGGGCATAATGGACGCCCGCCTACCCATGCCCCCTAAGACCTGATCATGCTACGTGATAAGTCCAATCACTAGGACGGTGTGTAGCTTCACTGCACATAGCATCCATCAGTACGGCGAGGTAGATGGAGGCCATCGAACGACGGCTATAGGCTAGCACATCGATGATATCCGGACCTGTGTATGCATAACCACCCGGTATTGCCATAAGAGCGTTCCCAACAGTCGTATCGCATGACAAGTCCGGTTGCCATCTCATTTATTGGTGCAGCAAATGAGATGGTGCTAGTTGCGTGCGATGGCTTCGGCTACGGTAGATTATAGAGATGGATGCCGGTCAAGCGATAAAAAGAAAATTCTTTGTCTTCTCCTAAAAAATTATGAAAAAAAATTAATAAATATAAAAAATAAAGTTGGAAGTAATCCAACTTTCTAGTAGAGAAAGCTAATTTAAGGTATTTATTTTATTTTAAAATATTTTTCCAAGATTCTTCAAGTTATATTTAATACCTCCAATTTTAAGGACCAAATATGTAAATACATATATATTTAAAATTTTATATAAAATTTTAATATATAAAAAGAATTAAAAAAAATTAGGGGGGCCAAGGCCTCCCCCCGCGATGGTCGAGGCATTGCGCCGAGTGCCATTAGCGCTGCACAATGGGATGGGATTTCCATTTGAGTGACGGGGCCAAAAGTGATGGGGCACGAATACAGTAGCATCGATCAGAGAGTGGGGCATGATGGGTGCCCATCCACCCATGCTCCCCAAGACCCAATCGTGCTATGCGATGGGTCCAATCGCCAGGATGGTGCATGGCTTCACCACACGTGGTGTCCATCGGTGCAGTGAGGCTGATGGAGGCCATTGGACGACAGCCGTAGGCTAGCACATCGATGGTATTTGAACTTGTGTATGGGCAACCAATCGATCTCGCCGTGAGAGCATTCTCGTCGATCGTATCGCATGACAAGTCAGGCTGCCATCTCATTCATCGATGCGATAAATGGGATGGTGATAGCTGCGTGCGGTGACTTCAGCCATGGTAGATTCTGAAGATGCCCGGTCAAGCGACAAAAAAAAATTCTATCTTCTTCTAAAAAATTATAAAAAAATTAATAAATATGAAAGATAAAATTGGAAGTAATCCAACTTTCATAGAGAAAGCTAAATTAAGATATTTATTTTATTTTAAAATTTTTTAAGTTATATTTAATATCTCCAATTTTAAGGACTAAATACGTGTATATATATATATATATATATTTGATTTTAAGGACTAAATACGTGTATATATATATATATTTAAAATTTTAATTACCCCCCTAACCGCCCCCCAACCCCCCCCCCCCCCCCCCCCGGATGCGAAGCCATGTTGGTTGGTTGACAAGCTGGAGGATGACTTGAGATTAATATTTAGGAAACTTTAAAATTACGATCATAAACATTTTTAAAGATGAAGATGTATGTGTGAGAACCGTCGAAATTTGTAAAGGTGATGGCAAAGCTTTGGAGAAACGTAAGATCCAGCTGCAACTCGAGGCTGACTAGGAATGTTGAATAAGGTTGACTAGAAATGTCGACAAACACCACAACGGAAAAGGAAAATGGCAACAGTTTTATCCCGATGCTTTTGAGAAGCGTCGGGAGCTCCTGCATACCCACCGATGATTTTAGAAAGCGTTGCCGGACTTCAAGAACTTAACGACGCTTATAAGCGTCGCCGGACCTCAAAAATTTAACGACGCTTATAAGCGTCGCCGCCCACAAACCTGCCGACGCTTTCTAAAAGTGTCGGCATCTTCCGACGCTTAGAAGCATCGCCGGAAAAAGCGTCGCTAGGTTTTTTATTTCTCCCACACCCGAGCCTTAGGTTTTCATTCGCTTCAGCCGCCGCCGCCCGAACCCCGTCTTTCTTCCTCCTCCCTCTCCCTGCTCCTTCATCTCCGGCGCGTTACTTTCGGTCCCTTGCCGCCGAAGCTCAATCTCTGGTGCCTTCATCTCCGTCGCATTGCACCTAAACCCACCCAGCTTCACACTTCCGGTTATAAGTATTTTTCTTAATTTCCTTGGGTTAATTTTTTTTTTTTGCCATTTTAGGGTACATTCAAGTAGGATTTAGCCTTCTTATTCTACTTCCTTGCTTTTATTAAATTGTAGTTTTGCAATCAACAAAATCTTACTTCTCTAATCATTTACATTTTTTAGCATGCTTGTGTATGCCTTTTCTAAGTATTTATTGGTTCTTTTTATGCTTTTACAGACATTTTAGTTTTGGCTTGGAGCAAGGGCACATATTAATTTGATAATATATATCTTGCAGGTTTACATTGATTCTCCTATTTTTAATCATAATTTATGTTGTACTTGATTTGTATGCCATGGTATCACTCAGACAACTTGTATCTGGTGATGATTGGTACTGGTATTTATTATGTTTCTTGTGTATTTGGCTGCCATTTATTTCTTAATATGAATAAGCTTACACATTATTGGTCTGGGCTCTTTGACTATGTTAGGAGTGTCACTTACATGTTTATCGTTCCTCTGTTGTGGAGACTTGTGACGAAGATGTAATCTTGTACCATAAAATCTCATATCTAATTTTGTAGAATTGTTAATAAAAGGAACTCTTGTTGAATCATTTTCCCTCATGCATTAAATCATCAAATTGCAAGAATATGAGAATTCAGATGCTGAAATGCGAAGGCATCTCAAATGATTAACTGCAAGGGAAATAATTAAAGAAGTTCTATTAAATTTCCAGTACTTGCTGGTATTCTAGCCAGATAAGGAATGGACTTAGTTTAGCTTAGCATTGTGGAAACAAGAATTTCCACTATGAGTGTGACGATGGATGATAGATTTTGAGAAGTAAATCTGTTGGCAGGTCCATGTCAAAGTTATCATATACCACAAGGAGGAAACATGGCAAAACTACACTTGCCAGCCACGATTCTCCTCACCTATAACTACTATCCAGTCAGTTAAATCATCCTCACATCAGGTAGGGAACAATTTCACGCTTCTTGAGGCCAGGTTTCCTGCTTGTTAACTGAAAGACATAAAATAACATATATCCCAAAAATGTTACATGCACATCGCTGGAAAAGAATGAATCAGTCCTGAATAATGTAAATTCTAGATCACAAGAAAAAAATATATATCTCCTGTGACCACAACAGTGTTAAGTAGTCTGGTCATTTTTGGTTCTTGAATAAAAGGATGAAACAGTGCATGTGCATAACTGCAGTAAATGTTATTCTGTTCTGACATTAGGTTTGAGTTTATGGTTTTCAAAAAGTCATCTTGATTCTTCTAAAGTCATATATTATACTAGTCCAAGTATAGGAGCGTGGGTTCAAGCTTAAATAAGTTGGTAATTGCACACCACTAAGAAAAATATGATTTACCTGTTTTGTTATCTTTTCTTATCAGGTGCTTGACTGCTTGGAGATTAAAGAAACTCTATAATCAATTTTAAAATTGGTTTAAGGTTTGTATATGGAGGCTATGATGATTATGCGATGTATGTTTGGCTGATTCAACTGTTTCTAATGGCAACAATCTTGAATGGCCTTCTTTTGTAGGCTTCCGATTGTAGTCGTTTTGATTTAGTTGCGGATTAAATAGTATATAACTGAGCCTCCTCATTATTTTTTATTATTTATTGTTCTTTTCTTTAGTAGATTATTTTTGTTTATTTATAAATTTCTTGGTATATACCTGAATCTTACTGAACATGTTATGCTTTAAGGTTAGTTTCATTATTGCAAATCTTTGATTTCAATACCATCTATAGCTTTGTTACGATCAATTGTGATATTTTAGATATTTTTTAAAAAACTTGCATTGCATAGAAACATAGACTCGTCAATTGATTAAAATACATATTCTACAGCATCCGTACAATTATTTTATTTTTATACGGATGGGAGAAATATGTACAGTGGTCAATTGAATGTCCAGTTTGGGCAGTTTAAGAATTGCAAATAATTTTGTAGGTGCTTACAGTAATCACACGGTACGAATAGAGTTCCAGATATATTTCAGATATCATTTCCTTTTAGTTCTCATCATACATATTTATTTGTATGGGGAGAACTAAGGAAAAATGCTGCCAAAATTTTTCTGGAACTTCTATTGCGTATCCTTTGGTTACTGTAAATGACATATATAATTAATGCAATTCTTGAATGGGATAGCACCTCTTTACCTATTAGTTGGTGATAGGGTGCATTTAATAATACTGTAATTGATCTATTGAATAAACTTATTTTAAATTTATTATGTTCTTATAAATATTTGTTTATTTCAGTTAGCTTTTTCTTACAATGGATAAGAGTTGGATAACTAAACCGAGGAATAGCAAAGAATATCTGGATGGAGTACAGAATTTCATTAAATTTGGTATGGAGAGTAGTATCAGTGGGAAGATTTTATGTCCATGTCGAAAATGTGTAAATTCCAGTTCTCTATATCCAAATATTGTTGAAGAACATTTGGTATGGAATGATTTTTTAAGAGGTTATACTGAGTGGTTTTT
This sequence comes from Areca catechu, assembly GCA_021397845.1. Taxonomy (NCBI): domain Eukaryota; kingdom Viridiplantae; phylum Streptophyta; class Magnoliopsida; order Arecales; family Arecaceae; genus Areca; species Areca catechu. Next base: position 24,909,850 of record CM038042.1, on the reverse strand, counting down.
TCATAGAGAGTCGAGGTTACAATCTACATGTAACCAAATCTTTAACATGGAACATATATCTGATTTTGGATCCAGTAACCAACAAAAAAATCTTACAAGAGATGATGATATCAGGGGTTTGCTCAGAGATGCTTTTGAATATGGTGCTCAACATCTTGGAGATTGCAGTGGAGGACAAGTAGCAGCTGGGTTACTTGAGGATCCTATATTTACTGAATCTATACATGATGGAGAGCCGATACCCCCAAGTTATGTTGGAACAGATTGTTATCAGAAGCTGATAAGAGATGCAGATCAAGAATTATATGCCGGTTGCAAGAACTTTTCAAAAATTTCTTTTCTTGTGCATTTGTTTCATATAAAATACTTGAATGGATGGTCTGGCAAGAGTTTTACTATGCTGCTCAAGTTGTTAAAGGATGCATTTTCTGAAGGTACTAGTTTACCAACATCTTGTTATGAAGCCGAAAAACTAGTAAAGGAATTGGATCTTGGATATGAAAAGATTCATAGCTATCCAAATGATTGTATATTATATCGGGAAGAACATGCCGATCAAGAGTTGTGCCATGTGTGTGGATGTTCACGATGGACGAAGCAAAAAGAAAATGAGAGTGAGGGATTAGATGAATTGGATGCAACACAAATTAAACAAAATCCGGCAAAGGTATTATGCTATTTTTCTCTTGTACCTAGATTGAAAAGGATCTATGCATCATCAAAGACAGCTTTGTCAATGAGATAGCATGATGAAAGCCGTACAAAAGATGGAATGCTGAGACACCAAGCGGATAGTTTAGCATGGAAAGCATTTGATGACAAACATCCTGATTTTGTATCTGATGCTCATAATGTCAGGTTAGGTTTAGCCAGTGATGGGTTCAATCCATTTCGAACCTTAAGTTCTATCTATAGCACCTGGCCAGTTGTACTGATTTCTTATAATTTGCCACCATGGATATGCATGAAACAGTCTTCACTTATTTTATCAATGGTCATTCCAGGTGATAAGGGTCTAGGAAATGATATTGATGTTTTCTTACAACCTTTAATAGATAAATTGAAACAACTATGGGAGGGTATCAATGCAATTGATGCTTTGAATGGCCAAACATTCAATCTGCGGGCAGCTTTATTATGGGCTGTTAACAATTTTCCTACATATGCTAATTTATTTGGCTGGAGCACTAAGGGACAAGTTGCATGTCCTTCTTGTGGTGAATCAACCCATTCAATTTGGTTAAAACATAGAGGAAAGTTCTGTTATATGGGACATCATCGATGGTTGGAGGCAAATCATCCATTTCGATTTTAGAAGGATTTATTTGATGGTACTATAGAGTTGGGATCTGCTCCAATTCTACCTTCTGGTTTTGATATTCATAGACAAATACTTAGTATCAGACACAGTTACGACAAGATGACAAATCCTCTAAAAAGCGAGGAAGAGATGATGTTGAGACTTCGGTACAAGAAGAATTATCGAAGGAAGTCAATATTTGCATCTTAGATACGGTAGTGTTCGAGGATCTGAATAATTTCTTTGAAGTTGAAAATGATGATGATATAATCACAGCAAATATCCATCAGCATACTAAACAATTATGGAAGAAAAGAAGCATATTCTTTGACTTACCTTATTGGGAGCATAATATACTTCTGCATAATCTTGATGTTGTGCATATAGAAAAGAATGTTTATGATAATTTGATTGGAACAATATTAAATCTTGATAGAAAGACTAAAGATAACATGAAGGCGCGTCTTGATTTAAAAGAAATGGGCATCCGACATGAACTTCATCCACAAGTGCTTGCAAATGATAGAACTTATATCCCTCATGCATGTTATACAATGTCTAGTCGAGAAAAAGATCTCTTCCTGACAGTTTTAAAGAATATCAAAGTTTTTGATGGATATGCCGCAAATATTTCATGATATGTGAATCTGAAAGAGCGCAAAATTTCAAATCTTAAAAGTCATGATGGACATATATTAATACAAGATATTCTTCCATTGGCTTTAAGGTCGTCAATGCCAAAACAAGTTATTACGGTTGTTTTTCAGTTATCATCATTCTTCCAGACATTATGTTCTAAGGTTCTTGATCCTCAGGATCTTGATCAATTGCAGTCTCAAGTCATACTTACATTATGTTAGGTGAAAAAGATTTTTCCTCCTGGATTTTTTACGATTATGGTTCATCTACTCATTCACCTAGCTTCGGACGCTAAACTTGGTGGACCGATACAGTACAGATGGATGTACCCTATCGAGAGGTAATGCTGTAAAACTTAAATTTTATAATTTATATAACTTTTTCATTATTTAATGTGATATAAATATCATACTTTTTGAAAGTATCTTATACGTTTGAAGGATTATGTACGAAACAAAGCCCATCCTTAGGGCTCAATAGCAGAGGGATATATTGCTGAAGAGTGTTTAACATTTTGTTCAAGATATCTCGAAGGTGTAGAGACTGTATTCAATTGACCTCAACGTCATGGTGATACTATGGAGAATATAGATCTATACAAATTTGCATCATTCGAAAGATTTATAGGAAAAGCTGAAAGTATTGCTCTTGACCATAAATCCATGTCATAAGCACACCGTTATGCATTGCTACATAGTGACATAATATCTGACTATCGCAGGTTAGTCTATCTACACATGGATAATACTAAATATTAGACATGTTTTCAAACTTATATTTGATTGTCATGCAGTGAATTTTTATCTATACAATGACAAGCCAATCATTCCACTCATTCTAATCCAAGGATTGAACAAAGATGGTTGGTTGAGTTATTCCCTAATTGGCTTGCTAATCAGGTTAGTATATATAAGTCGTATAATAATTTTATATATATTTAACATTGAATAAGTGATCGATAATTGATCTTATATTTTTTAGGTACCGGTACTAATGGAGAAAAATAGTTTAGCAGAACTAATTGCACTTGCCAGAGGTCCAAATTATATTGTGAACAAATATAATGGTTTTATTATAAATGGCTTTAAATTTCATACCAAGGAGCGCGAGAAACTTAGGAAAACTCAGAACAGTGGTGTTATGGTTGAAGCAGATGGAAAATCTTATTAGGGTATACTTAAAGATATTTTGGAGTTGGATTATTATGAAAATTTTAAAGTTGTATTATTTCGATGCGATTGGATGGATATAAATACATCGAGAGGTTCGAAAAAGGACTCAAACGAATTCATACTTGTCAATTTTTCAAGATTGATACATACGGGTGTGTTATTGAAGGATGATCCATTTATCTTTTCATCTCAAGCTCGACAAGTTTTTGATGTACAAGACTCGAAAGATAAAAAATGGGCTACTGTTATTAAGACAAAACCCAGAGACTTGTATGACATGGAAAAAAGGGTGGAAGAAGAAGATGATGACACTTACACTCAGTGTATGCCTTATAATATTGTGCCGGATGATCATATAAATGATACAATCATTTTGGTTAGGTTGGATTCCGAGAAAGGTACAACTGGTTGATTATGACAAGTAAGTAGTTTATAAGATGGTTTACATTTTTGCAATAATGATTATGTTATCTTTTAAATTGTAATTCATTTTCGTTATAATTTGATTATAATGTTGACTGACTTGTTTTTAAATAATGCAGGTTAGGTACACCATGCCTCGAAGGAAGCGATTAGCAGATGTACAGTTTCAGTTTTCCCAGACCGAGGCTGTTACTTCTTCAACACAGTAGCCCGAGGGCAGTCGATCAATTTCACATCGGTCTGATGCAAGTCCCTCTATTTCTGCACATCAAGCCGATGCTACTACCTCTACACCTCAGGACGATGCCATTCCCTCCGAGTCCGCACATCACGATCCTTCTATGGATCATCCTGATGATGAGCCTGTCGTCGATGACATACAGATACAGGGTACATAATTTAATAATTCAATCTCATTTCAATTCATGCATATGAAATAGTTTTGATATACAATGTTCTGTATTTTTTTTGTAGATGGATCCGGGAGACTCAGGCGTAGGCGAGGACCCACATTAGTCCGTGATGTGTGGCAGTTACCTGAGGGTGAGAGGATATTGATAGAGTGCAACAAGCTATGGCAGCCTATTAAGAAAGCTGCTAGCTTGTTAACAAGCTTTCTGGGGACAGTAGCATGCCGTGGTCAGCTATGTCCCCTGAATTATTCGAAGTGGAACGACATGCTTCCTGCATATAAAATAGAGATGCTACGAGTTGTGCGGGTAAAAAAATTAATATATTATTTTATATCCTAGATTTTTAATAATTAAATTGCTTATTTCATTTAATATTTATTTTATTGTTTATTTAAATTATAGAGCAAGTTCGTTCTTCCTTCATATTCATCTGATTTTGTGTTTAAGTCTCTCAATCACAAGTGAAAAGAATATATGGCAAAGTTGAAGAGAGACTACAAGCTAGAGGGTAGGACAGAGGAGCAGGTTGTAGCTACCTGTCCTCCTGATGTTTACCTTCATCAGTGGATGGAGCTGGTGCACTATTGGTTCTCCGAGAGGGCACAGGTTGTGTAGCATCATCAAACACTTCGAAATTTATTAATTTTCACTTGTCATAATTATATTTATACAATATATAACATTGTTTTAGTTTTATTTTGCAGACGTATTCTGATATTGGTAGAGCTGCATGAGCTGTTCAGTCTGTTCCTCACACAGCGGGGTCCAAGAGTTATGCACGGCTCCGGCATGAATTTGTATGTTTCTCATCCTATAATACTTTTAGTACACTTTTAGTTTTAACATCATGTATCATGCATGTGCCATGTATCATGGTACGGGGATATAAGATATGTTATTTTAAATTTTTTTATAATATTTATTCTTTATATAGGCTGATCAGTAGGGGAGGGAGCTTGGTGAGGTGGAGTTTTATCAGATGACTCACGTTCACCAGGATGGCAGTTTTGTTCGGGACGAGTCCAGAGATATATATGTATTTTTTTTTATATTATATTATTATTATTATTTTTATTTTTATTAAGTATTGATATATGTATTTTTTATAAAATATAGAATAGGGCTACCTCTATGATCTCCGAGCGTGCTGGCGAGGGCTCATCATCTACACAGAGCAGTCGCATCGAGGCCGAGGTATTCTCGGAGTTGATGGGACCAGAGCGTCCTGGACGAGTGAGGGGTTATGGGATTGGAGTTACCCCTATTCAGTTATCTGAGGTGCGTAGATATACTCGGGATACTAGAGAGAGTCAAGATCAGTTACATGTTCCGTCAGCTCCAGGAAGAGATAGCAGAGCTCCGACAGACACGTGATACAGACAGAACAGAGATGCAGACCATTAGGTCTCAGCTAGAACATGTTACATCAGTGCTGCATATGTTCATGTCATCTCAGGTAAGTAATTATTTATCAATTTTGTATGTATCTAATAATTTAGAATATATATAATGTATGTATTATAATTCCTAATGTATATCTTGCAGGATCCTGGTGCATCTACGAGTCGCAGACCTGACGACGACCAGCCTCCCACGGATCAGTGATGCCAGATATTTTTTTTATTATTTATGTATGTCTTTTTATTTATTTGACCTTAGATTGATACGTTTATATATATATAAAAAACTTTTTTATATTTGGTTTATATTTATGTTTGTGTATGTTGGATGTGATATGTGATACAGGTTTGAATGTTTTCATTTGTTTATGTATGTTGGATGTGATACAGGTTTGAATGTTTTCATTTTCATAATGTATACAGGCTGTGGGTTTGTATATATGGCTGTTTATTTTTTTTTTTTAAAAAAAATCTAGCGATGCTTTAAAACGTCGCTAGGTTTGGACTTGGCGATGCTTTAAAGCGTCGCTATAACTGAAACTGCCGACGCGTCGCTAGACCTAAAGTGTCGCTAGACCTAAAGCATCGCTAGACCTAAAACGTCGCTAGTTTTAAGTTTAGCGATGCTTTAAAGCGTCACCAGTTTTCAGCCTAGCGGCGCTTTAAAGCGTCGGTAAATAAAAATTTAGCGACGTTTTAAAGTGTCGGCAAATGCCGACACTTTTTTGAAGCGTCGGCAGGTTGTGTCCCTAACGCTTGCATAGGCGACGCTTTAGCGACGCTTTACAAAACGTCGGAAGATTACTTAGCGATGCTTAAAAATATCGAAAGAGGTCAAAAAAAACGTCGCTAAATACCATATTCACTGTAGTGAAAGAATGCATGAGGATTGTTGGCCACGTCTGTACTTCATTACATATATTAAATGGTACATGCAACGTTATACATGCATGTCTCAGCTATTCACAAAGTACATATGGGACTATTCGTTTTCATATACGTTCATTCGATGAACGGAGAAATAACGAAGTTGCAATAGCTTTTCCCAGCAACCAAACTGCTTACTTATTCCAACGGGCTGTGAACTCCACCTTCAGCCTTACTAAAAACTCCTTTCAAGCATGCCAAACAAACGGTGTAAGGACCTGAATTCAAAGTCCCGCTTGTTTACCGCGCTAATTAGTTTGAACTTAGAATCAACAACCCTCAAGTCTTTCTTTCATTCTAATCTCCTCCCAAAACACACGTAAAGAAAACCATATATATATAACACCCTTTGCCGCTCTTCTTTCCATCAACCAACCAAATCCGATAACTAGTTGCCACCTCTGAGTTGCAAAGTGGAAATGAAGAAATTAATAAGGAAAAAGCTCAGCTTTATTAAGAATTGATGTCCATGGCTTCCATCAAGAAAAACCTCTTGGTTCTGATGACCATTCTCTCTATCTTTTGCCTCCTGTGTTCCCAACAGCAACAGGTCACAGCAGCAAGGCTTCTCGGGGCGGAGCAGCAGCTGGCAAGAATTGGTTCAACGTTCCAATCCCTGCAGAAATCCGGTCCTTCTTGTTGCACCAGCGGACCGGTCAAATGCGGAAACTGCCCACCGTCTTGAAGTCACCACGAAATGAGTTATAAATTAAACTATATATATATTACTTGTAGCCTTGAGTTCTTAAGCTTCCCTTGTCCCTGGTGGCAGGCATGAATGTGATAAAAATTCAATGTCACCTTTTCTTCTAGTTTATCTTCTATTTTCAAGATTATGATATAAGCATCTCTATATATGCTGGTTTATTACAAATAATAAGTCGAAATACGTGGTGTCTTTCCCCTGGCCTCTTCTCTTTTTTTGATACATATATACATATATATATATATATATATATATATATATATATATATATATATATATATATATATATATATAATATCTCCTAGATATCTTAAAACTTTTACAAAATTATATATATATATATATAATATCTCCTAGATATCTTAAAACTTTTACAAAATTACATACTCCCTATCCTGAACCTGAAATCTCAAATCTATGTTGAATGAACTAGAGGCAACATGAATCTCAAGCTTGTGCAGCTTGAATCTCAAGGCATCTTGAGTGACGACGGTGTGGGTTGCATGGTTTCGTTGGCCTCTAAGAGTGAGTGCTTCAACTAGACGTTGATGCTGCTCAACAAAACCGCGTCAAGAAACGTTTAAAAATTACAGACATTTTCTTCCTTTACGGACACAGAGACCAGAGATTGGTGATGGAGCTGGAAAGAAGACTTCATGAGCATAGCATACCGGTCTCTTCTCTTATTTTGCTCCCCACCTTTGGAACGGGCCAATCCATTGAAAGATGAAAATTTTCATATATGGCTCGCCTGTAATAACAATTAACAAACTTCTTGCAATGATTTCAAAAATAAGCTAAAAAACTTTTCAAAAGCCCCAAAATGCCATTAAAATGCATTAAAAAATAAATAAATAATTGTAACGGCTCAGAACGGCCACTGGGGAACCTGCGCGCGGATTGCGTTTGCATGCCTCGTGGAACGGTTGGAACGGTCGTTCTGCGCACGCGCCCGGGAGGAGTTTTTGAGACTCCCTAAAAAAAGTCAACACGGTAACGTCTTGATTGTAACAAAATTGCTGGCTAATGCTGTGGACCATGTAATATAGATTAGCAACCACAAAATAACATTGCAATGGTTCAATATTCAGCTTCAACGAAAGATCGGGAATATTTGGCTACCTTTTGTTCTCTTAGGAGCAACTTGATGAAGGGTGCTATTGGCTTGGTACCAAGTCCTGGTACTGCTTAATCAGGACTTGACCTGCTTGAGGGATGGGGTTTGTATTTGAATCCATGCTCTAGCCAGCCACTAATCTAATCAAGTCTTATCCAGACTGGATTACGTAGGGATCGGGATGGATAGAGATTGGGTCTAGATCCAGGTTGGGTTGGCATGGGTTCGAACTGGTTCCATGTCTTCAGCTGATACCCTTAGTAAGTTCAACTCTTTTCATACCCTAAAAATTAGTTCCTAAAGATATCAACTCAAGATAATTTTTTTAAGAAAATTGAGGAGCATAAGTATAGAACTTTACTGATCAAATCAAACTTATGAAAATAATTGAATGCATATCTCTTGTGTCCAATTTTAGATCCATCTCTTTACCTATTAAATGGAAACGAGAGAGAAACTCACTCTTCACGGTTTAGGAAAAGTAAAAAGAAAACCATAAAAATTGATTTTTGATTATTTTTGGAAGTCATGTATCACCTGATTTTCATGCACAAAAAATTTGTAAAAAAAGTCTTTCTAAAGTAGTGCAAAAAAAAGGAAGTAAAAAAAAAATTGTTTCTTATTTCTTTTGGGAACCAAAAAAAAGGAAAATCCCGTTCTTTATTTTCCTCCATATTGAAAATTTTGAACTTGGATTTAGGGTGATGAAAACTGAAGGTTTAGGAGACCAAAAAAGGCCTCACCTCTTTTTCTTTCTACAATTAAAGTACTAGGCTGTTGCCTAGTATAACAATCCAAGAGATGGGTGAATTAGGTTTCTTAAAATTTTAAACTTAAGCAAGTATGTGCTGAACTAAGGTCCTTGTGAAATAATGTGATTGTGCTCAATAAAGATATGCAGCAGAATAGTAAAGTAAATACAAAGTATATCAGAGCAAATAAAAAGGAAGAGCAAGAAATCACAAACACCAAGATGCATAGTGGTTTGGTGCACTTCATGCACCTACATCCACTCCCCAAGCTTTTTCTTAAATAAATCACTATAATCTATCCAAGATTACAGCCAACTTGTTTTCAATGGCTCACAAGTCAAATCCTTGTTGGTTTTGTTACCTAGGCTCACCAACAACCTTTACAACTTGTTTTTAATCCGGGTTCACAAGTCAAACTCTAGTTGATTTTGTCTTTTAGGCTCACCAACAACCTTTAATACTAGTTTCAATACCTTTGAAACTAGTAACAATAAGTAAAACAAAAAGTACAGATTTAAGCTCAAGAAAGAACTCTTAAAAGAGCAAAAATAAATATCGATGAAGTTTTTCTTGAATGCTTGAGTTGTCTTTTTCTTAGAAGCTCTTCAATGAACACTTTTGGATAATGATTTGAAGGCTCAATAATAAAATTGAAAACTTTTTTAGGTGGAATCTTCTTTAAGGCTCACTCTTATCTTTTCAAAGGCTTTCTCAAAAGATAATGTTTGTTTCTTATGTCTCACTTTTTCTCTTCATGTCTTCAATGAGTTTGTGTTGGGAATAGTGTCCCAAAGCCAATCGTCTAGGCTGTAGACGGTTGTGCTATTTTGTAATTGTATATAAATTTTTTAAATGAATAAAAATTATTTTTTTGGCTGTTCATCATATGTGCATTTTTCTGAAAAGAACTCTTATATGATGGAGTCCTTAGAACTACATTATATTTGATATAGAGAGGATATATCAAGTAATTCTTAAACAGGTTCCCAATCAAATGATACATTATTATAGGACGACGATGTTTCAAGCATAGGTTGTTGTATGTCACATTGGTTGGTTGTCCTCTTGACCAAGGAGTGTAGAGACACTAATGTGATATACAAGTAAAATGTATGACATCTCACTGAACGTGACCAACTGCGGAGCTTCCTTTTGCCAAAGGGTTGCTTGCAAAGGGATATGGGTATATGTGTGCCCCAGACCTAAGGTCACCATGGTAGCTTGCAAACAACTCACTATACTTTGGTGATGGACTAACTGGATTTCTAATCCAGTGACGGAATATTTTTGGGTACAGTGAAGTACTTATGGAGCGATGGTGAATCAAGATGGGATTGACATCTCCAAATGATTTGGAGTGAATGACTCACTATGTCTCAATTTAGCAAAAACTTGGCCAGTATAGTTCTTGTGAGGAATCACAGAACTTGTAAGGTTGAGACACGATCTGGATGTATTAAATTAGGGTTGGTAATGAAATCCTAGGTCATCCTGAGCATTATGAGATCAAAGGGATGAATTATGTGATAACCATATGCTAGGGGTTCTAGAGAGTTGCTCTATAATCTTCGATCTATCCGGATATCGGGTATCATTGCTAGATAATGACTTTGACTGGTACTGAAAATATCCCAATGCTACTAGCTTAGTATTCGAACATATGGGGTCACACATCATAGGGGTTTCTACCTGATCTAAAGGCTGATCGATAATTGACAATCGTTTGGCATCACTGGGGGGCAATATGATTGACCATGATCCAAGTATCGATACTTTGGAGTGTCGACACTTCACTTTGACCGGTACTGGAAGTGTTCCAGTGCTACCAGCTTAGTGTTCGAACCTATGGGGTCACATACCATAGGAATTTGTACCTAATCTAAAGGCTGATCGACGATTAAGAATCGTTTAGCATCACTGGGGATCAATATGATTGACCATGATCCAAGTGTTGATACTTTAGAGTGTCAACACTTTGAAGTGTCAACACTTGGCTGTGACGAAGATTTTTTTTCACTAATTCAATTAATGAATTTTGGATGACTTATTTGCAATATGATTGCAACATGATGGATCAAGCCAAATGTGATTTGGCTTAGGATCAAATTAGATTTAATTTTTCATGCTCTCTTTTTTTTAAAAAGATTTAAATTTGAATTTCAAATTCAAATTTGAATTTCAAATTCAAATTTCAAATCTTGGCTGAAATTGGATCCAAGGTTTTTATGGAATGCATTATTTGGGAATACAGATTTTCTTTCATTTAAACATAGAGCTAATTTGGTTTAACCCTCAACCTTTTTCCCTAATCACTCCACCTTCCATATCTCTCTCCTTCTTCACTGCCACTATAAATAAGTATTATTGTAGGGCCAAGAAAAGGATGACAAGCTGGGCTTTTCTAAGAGAGAAAGAAAAGGATTTCTTAGAGTGGGATTTGAGAGGATTAGGATTTTGGGTGTGAGCCTACCTAGCAATCAAGCTAGGATTTGGGAAGAGAGAGTTGGTTAGGAAGGGTTCCACTTTCACTTCTTCTCATTGTCCTCCAACAAGTTCTTCCCGACGGCTTCAAGAAAGTCTTGTAGGTCCAAGGAAGGAGAAGATTCGCTTCCAGGATCTTGAGGAGCTAGCACTCTACGGAAGTTGATTAGGATCGAGCCCTGATATGAACTACCCGTGGAGGCCAGTTACTTGTATGGCTTAGTATCTCTTCATCAAATCCATCCAATAGTTGAAAGGTAATGTACCTTTTTCTTGGTCTTATGTTATCAGATCTAAAGCATGAAATTGTTACATGCTTTTCCTTTTTATTGCTTACGGTATCCTTTGCATGCACTTTTATTATGTTGGATCCTATTGCAGGTAGATTGGTAGATGATCTACCAAGTCTTTCGCTGTTCTTTGTTTTAAAATAGTTTTAAAATATAGTCTGCTTGTATTGCTTCACTTTTAGTTTGGTGAGTGATAAATAGTCCACAAACCTCCAAAAAACCATTTGAGACCATTAGAGTAAAGACACTAACCATTTGGAGCCATTTGAGGTCAATTCAGAACTTCTAAAAATATAGTCGTTACACTAAGTGTCGACACTTGATTTGTTAATGAGTCGATTTATGAGTCGACACTTAGATCGACACTTAAGTCGAAACCAGATATAAATTTGAATTTTCAGGGTTCTGCTTCAATTATGTTCTCAGGCTATGAGTTGACTTGAGTCGATACTCGAGTCGACACTTCGGTCAGCATTAGATAAAAAGTTAATGAAATGGCATTGTTCTATTCATTTCTTGTCTCAAGCCATGAGTCGATTTGTGAGTCGATACTTGAAACTTGTGAGTTGACACTTAGGTCGACACTTGAGTTGATACTTCACTGAAGTCCAAAAAATGATGTTCTGTCCATTTATGTTCATTTCTGTTCTCAGGCCTTGAGTCGATCCATGAGTCGACCTGTGAGTCGATACTTAAATCAATACTTGAGTCGACACTTGGCATGCCAACTGAAACTCTGCATGCCAGTCTTCAAGATGTTGACACTTGCTCCATGAGTCGACACTTTAAGTCGACACTTAGGTCAACACTTGATCTATGCCATTTCTAAAATATGTGCCAAACTCCAAAACTCTCACAATTTGTCCATTCGACTTCCAATTTCTTCTTCATAAAGTCCAAGGTGATTATTTTTATTGCATTTCAAGATGAGAAGACCTCTCAAACACTGAAATTCATCTTGCTTTGATGTCCATAACTTTGATATTCTTAAGTGGAGAGTTTGATGTACATGTGACTTGGAATTCATAACTCTAATTGAAACATTAGTACTTACATATACTCAATATTTTGTTATTCATCAAAATCAAAGGCCACAGCCAACAATTTTTTCCTTTTTGATGATGACAAAACTTTGAGTACATAAGCAAATTTTTAAAAGTATTGAGCAAGTTCATTAAAGATGCTTCACAATTGTCAATATATCAAAGTTCATATAAGTATTTAGATGAAAAAGAATCAGTTTTTTAGTTCATACAACAATGTTTCAAGATTCATGATTAGTTTTTCTTATTTTCTCTCCTGATCTTGAGTAACTTATGAATTCTTGAAAATTTTGAATTTGTTGCTTATATGTCTTTCTTACTCCCCCTTTTTGTCATCATTAAATAGTAAAATAGAGTTTCTCCCCCTAAATTAGTGCTTTAGTCAAAATAAACCATTAATTAGACAAAAAGAAGAGTAACAAAATAACTTTCATAACTAAGAAACATAACTTTCATAAATAAGTTTCAGTACAACAAGCAAGTATAGCATAGCATAAACTAAAAATACAACAAAGGGTACATGAAATGTAAACATAACATAACATAACATCTGTGAGGCTACTCCTCATCAGATAGGAACTCCAAAACTATGGGTGCCATGATCCTAGAGGATGAAGATCTAGGAGTCTTATGCAACATACTCCTAGTCTTAAGTGAGGGTCCAGATTGATCTACAACTCTAGTAGTCCTAGTGTCACGGGTAGTAAGGGTCTTCGTAGGTGTCACAAAATCTGAATCAAGGGCCCGAGTATCAGTAGGATCTGAAGCTTGTGTAGGAACATCTAAAGCATTGACTAGAGGCTGATCCTCAACAACTGTATCGCCACTAACAGTCTGACCACCACCTGTACTAGTACCATCACCACCGTCATCAGAATCACCATCACTGCCATCATCATCATCTATGCTATCATCATGATAATCACCATCTACCGGCGGAGGAGGAACTGAAGGTCTAGCTGGAGGCAACAAGGATCGCAACATGTCTCTGATCTCTACAAATCCTGTCTCCATAATCTGCCTGATATCAGTGAGCTACTCATTTGTGTGAACTCTCAGTCCATGCAACTCAAGCTATAACTGGCTAGTCCTGATAGACACTCCCAATATCTCCTCCCTGACTCCAGTATTCTGCTCAGTGATCCTTTGCTCAAAAGTCGAATCTATAGCTATAGAGTCTCGAGAAGCTGGTGCACGAGCAGGTGCAGGTGTAGAAGGCTCTGACTCAAAGGTTGTAGCAGGTGCAGGTCAGGGGGACTAATCTGTGATGCAGGTCTAGAGGGTCCTGCCTCTGTAGCTCTAATATGGTCCTCCTCATCTGGCTTCTGGCTTGACTCTCGTCTGACCCATCTGCCAACTACTCTCTTGAATCCCATCCCATGAAGAGATTTCTTCCCATGTGTATCTGTGTGGAGAATCTCCTTGGAGGCCTCGCCCTTTAGTGGGACCAAAAGCCCTAAAGATCCTTGTCAGACCCATACCATAGGGCAGGCACAATCTCTGCTGGGTGGCTGCCTCACCCATCTGGTGAACCATAATCATGGGAAGATTGATGGCTGTCTGCTGTCTTAGAATGACCATCAATGCTAGCTCCCACTCAGTGATAAAATCAAACCTACCAATCTTCGAGACCAAGATCCTAGCAATGATATGTTGGAGCACTCTCATCTCCAATGATAACTGATTTACTAATACAACGGATACTCCTCTGATGTCCTCACACTCTAGTATGCACCTGAATGCTACATCTCTGTATGCTACCTAGTTTGCTACCAAACCATGAAGAGGAATCTCCCAAACTCTGCTAAGGGTCTCAGAGGTCACCGGAATCTACACTCCCCTGACTTGTGCACTCCATCTGATGCCATCTGTAGCCAAACTCCCGTAGAACTCACGCATCAAATATGGATAATATCTCTCTATCTTGGTACAGAATGGTACAAGGCCTGCTGCCTTCAATAGATCTCCAATGATGAACCCCTCCGAATCCCAGAAATGAATATCAACTCTCCTCCCGCACGTGATCACTTTCCCTGCAACTCTCTTCGCTGCGAGGGATAACTGTGGAGGGGGTGCTCTATCTACTGCATGTGGATCCTTGAGCTGCTCATGATGCACGGCTGGATCCTGACGGGCTTTGGATCTTCTTTCCCCGGAGCTCGGCTCACCATGCTCCAAGGCAGATCGTTTCTTGCAAAAAACAACCTGTTTCTTAGGAGCCATGCCCACTATAATAGCTAGGAGTAGACCAGAAAGAGAAATGGACCAAAGGGAAGGTAAACCGGGCCAAACACAGGATAAAATCAAACAAAAAAAAGGGAAAAACCGATAGGAAAAGAGACAAAACCAAACCAAAATGAGAGGAAGAAGAAGGGATTTTCTAAAAATGGAAAGTTAGGAATGGAAGATCACTATTTGGAAGAGTTTGGAAGAGTTTGGGGACCATAAGGAAGTGAAAAATGGGAAAAACAAGGGAGAAGAATGGTTCGGTTGATGCCCTAGAAATACTGTCGAATCGTCCGTGAGTTGACACTTGGAAATTACTCAAGTATCGACACTTCGGTGAGTAGACACTTTGGGAATTTCTAAGTGTTAACACTTGGTCAACAACAGGGAAAAAAATTCAGAATAAATTCTAATAAATTTGCAAAAAATCTAGGGGGTTTAGGGTTTATAAGAGATGATGTTTTAAGAAGATTTTGAATATTTGAAATAATTCAACGAAGGAATTTGAAAGGTTTTTAATCAAAGGGGTCAATTATGTCTAATTCTCTTCTGATCATGCAAAATCTATCTTTGCTAAGGGGTTTGATGAAAATATCAACTAATTGTCTATCAATACACACAAAATCAAGCATTACATCACTATTTTGCACATGATCTCTTATAAAATGATATCTTATTTCAATATATTTGCTTCTTGAATGTTGAACTGGATTTTTAGTTAAATTAATAGCACTTGTATTGTCACATCTTATGGGTGTTTTGTTTAACTTAATCCCAAAATCTTCGAGTTGTTGTTTGATCCATAATATCTGAGCACAACTTCTAGCTGCTACATATTCAATTTTCACTGTAGATAGAGCAACTAAATTTTGTTTCTTGCTAAACCATGAAATGAAATTAACTCCAAGAAATTGACAAGTTTCACTAGTATTTTTTCTATCTAATTTACATTTAGAAAAGTCAGTATCTGAATAAGCAATTAATTCAATTGATGAATCTCTAGAGTACCACAGTCCAATATCAATTATGCGAGATAGATATCTAAGTATGTACTTAACAGCCAATAAATGAGATTCTTTAGGAGCAGACTAATATCTAGTATACATACATACACTAAATATAATATTTGGCCTGCTAGTAGTTAAGTATAACAGTGAACCAATGATATCTCTATACAATTTTTTATCAATATTTTTACCGATTCATCTTTATCAAGTTTGCAAGAAGGGCTCATAGGTATACCTAATGACTTGGTTGTCTCCATCTCAAACTTCTTTAAGATTTTCTTTGTGTACTTAGCTTGGTTGATGAAGATCCATTCTTTAGTTTGCTTGATATGGAGTCCAATAAAGAAGTTAAGCTTACCCATCATGCTCATCTCGAACTCTCCCTACATAAGCTTGGCAAACTCTTGACAAAGTATTTCATTAGTAGTACCAAAAATAATATCATCAACATAGACTTGTATTACTAAGAGATCATCATTTTTCTTTTTCAAAAATAGCGTAGTATCAACATTGCCTCTAGAAAATCCATTTTCAAGCAGAAATTTATTCAATCTATCATACCAAGCTCTTGAAACTTGTTGTAAATCATACAATGCCTTATGAAGTTTAAAAACATGATTAGGGCATTCAGGATTTTCAAAACCTGCGGGCTATTCAACATACATTTATTCTTCAATAAAACTATTTAAAAAGGCACTTTTAACATCCATTTGAAATAATTTAAAAGCCATATAACAAGCAAAAGCAAGTAATAATCTGATTTCTTCTATTCTAGCAACAGGAGCAAATGCTTCATCAAAATCAATACATTCTTCTTGATTATAATCTTTTGCTATCAATCTAGCTTTATTTCTTGTTACTACTCTATTTTCATCAAGTTTATTTCTGAAAATCCATTTTGTTCCTATTATTGAAATATTTGAAGGTCTTTTAACTAAGGTCCAAACTTTATTTCTTTTGAATTGATTTAATTCATCTTGCATAGCATTAATCCAGTTTGAGTCTTTTTCAGCTTCTTCAATAGATTTTGGTTCTACTTGAGATACAAAAGCTAAATAATCACAAACATTTCTTAAAGAAGAATGAGTAGTTATCCCTTTAGATGGATCACCAATAATAAGTTTTTTAGGATGTCCATGGGCATACCTCTATTCTTTAGGTAATGGCATGGGTGTAGATGAAGCTCCAACTTCTTGTACTTGATCTTCTTCATCATCCTGATCACCTTCTTGCTCCTTAGAAGGTTCTTCATTGATGGTCATTTTTTCAATCTTTTGTATACCTATTTCATCATCAAGAACATCTTCCTTTCAAGAAGATTTTTCATTAATCTCATCTAAAATAACATGGATGGACTCTTCAATAAGAAGTGTTCTTATGTTGAAGATCCTGTATGCCTTGCTAGAAGTAGAGTATCCCAAGAAGATACTCTCATCTGACTTGGCATCAAATTTACTTAAGTTATCTTTGCCATTATTTAAAATAAAATAACGGCATCTAAAAAAATGAAAATACTTAATAGTTGGTTTCCTACCTTTCCAAAGCTCATAAGGTATTTTCTTCAAAATCGATTGGATTAAAACACGATTTAAAACAAGCATACAGTATTTATGGCTTCTGTCCAAAAATATCTAAGTAAATTATTTTCACAAAGAATTGTGCATGCCATTTCTTCTAGAGTCATATTCTTTCTTTCTACTAACCCATTTTGTTGAGATATCCTAGGTGCAGAAAAGTTATGATGAATACTATTTTCATTGCAAAATATTTCAAAATTATGATTTTCAAATTCAGTACCATGATCACTACATTAAGAAACAATTGAAACGCCTTTTTCATTTGAAACCTTTTTGTGAAACTTAATAAATGTAGAAAATGTTTCATCTTTGCAAGCTAAAAATATCATCCATGTAAAACGAGAGAAGTCATTTACAATTACTAGACTATACTTCTACCTCCCAAACTAGTTATTCTAGTAGGTCCAAAGAGGTCCATATGAAGTAATTTTAAGGGTCTAGTTGTAGACACTACTCCTTTTGGTTTGAAAGAAGATTTTGTTTGTTTTCCAAGTTGACATGCACTACAAATCTTATTTTTTTCAAAAGCAAGTTTTGGCAAATCTTTTATGAAATTCTTTTTGTTCAATTTTGAAAGTAAATGCATACTAGCATGCCCTAGTCTACGATACCAAAGCCAATTAGGTTCATTAATCTTGGCTTCTATTGCCACTAGGCATTGACCATTTTGTATAGGTAGATCATCAAGATCAACCATGTAAATGTTTCCATGTCTATGACCAATAAACTTGATGCCATTGTCATCTAGACTGGATATAATGTACATAGAAGATTCAAAATACACAGAAGATTCAAAAACCACTTTAAATCATTTGTCACAAAATTGACTTATACTAAAAATTATATTTTAAATCATCAACAAATAAGACATTATCAATATAAGTAGAGGGGGTGATATGGACTTTACTAATACCAACAATTTTGCCCTTTTCATTATCACCAAATATCATGTTTTCACCATTTAAAGCTTCTAGAGATGAGAATTGCCTTACATCTCCAGTCATGTGTCTTGAGCAACCACTGTCAAGGTACCATAATCTTTTTTTGTCCTTGGTTGCAAGACACACCTACAAAATAAGTCAAGTGAAAACTTTAGGCACCCAAGTCATCTTGGATCCTTTAGGATCAGTTGTAGCGGTTCTTTTTTAAATCCAAACTTTTCTAACATTATTTAATTTTCTTTATCACATATATATGATTTATATCCTAATTTACCACATGCATAACAAGTAATGCTAGAGGATGCAGGTACAAAGAAATTTTTGAAATATTTTTATTATTTTTGGTGTTTAAAACCTAATCCGGCTTTATTAAAAACTACTATTTGGCTATTTAAAAACAAGTTTAATTTTTCAGAACTATAGATAAATTTTTCAATAAATGGTTTTACTTTTTCAAGTTCTTCTTTGCATTTATTGTTTTCTTGCAAAAGTTCTTTATTTTTTTTGTTAAGTTTTTCATTTGTTGCAAAAACTCCATCTTTTTTCAAAGAATCTTTTTCTTTCAAAAATTTTTCCTTCTCATTTATCAAAAGAATAATTTGATCATTCAAATGTTTGTTCTCTTATAGTAAACTATCATTTTCCATCAAAAACTTATTATTTGTTTTAGATAGATCCAAATTCTATTTTCTCAATTCTTTGTTTTTCATTTTTAGTTTTTGATACTCTATAACAAGCTCATCAAAAATATCACGCAATTCTTCAAATGTAAATTCATTTTCAGTTTCAGATCTTACCTCTTCATCATTGGTCATAAAGCAGATGTTGGCTACTTATTCTATTCTTCATCGAAGCTTAAATCTTCGCTTTCGCTCCATGTTACCATCATCGCTTTCTTCTTAAATTTCTTCTTGCCCTTTTTGAGGGTGGAGCAATCCATTTTGTAATGTCCAGGCTTTTTACATTCAAAATATATGGGTTGCTCCCTTTCTTTTTCTTTCTCCTTCTCCTTATTGGGCTCTCCTCTTTGAGGCTTCTTCTCGTAGTTGAACCTCTTCTTTCTCATGAATTTCTTAAACTTTCTTGAGATGAGAGCTGTTTCATCTTTCTCATCTTCCTCTTTTGAATCATCACTTGATTCTTCCTTGGTTGTGGACTTGAATGCAATAGCCTTCTTTTTCTTCTCATTGTCCACCACCTTTTACTTCAATGGCAGCTTATATGTCATCAGTGAACCCAAAAGCTACTCAAGTGGAAGAGTGTTAACATCCTTAGCTTCTTCAATGGTGGTGACTTTAGGATCCCAAGAGGATGGAAGTGACCTGAGAATTTTGTTAACAAGTTCAGCATTAGTAACAACTTTTTCCAAACTCCTCATGCTATTAATAATATTTGTAAATCTAGTATACATTTCATTAATAGTTTCATTTGGTTCCATCCTAAACATCTCATAGGTATGAATGAGCATGTTAACTTTGGTGGTCTTTGCTTGATGTGTACCATCATGGATAACCTCAAGTGTATCCCAAATTTTTTTAACAGAGGTATAGTTAGATATTCTATTAAACTCACTAGGGTCTAATGCACAAAATAATAAATTCATGGCCTTTGCATTAAGCTCAACTTGCTTAATGTCATTCTTATCCCAATCTTCTTATAATTTAAGGGTGGGAATGCCATTAATCAAGACAATGGGCTGATGAGGGCCTTTAACTATAGTCTTCCAAATATTATAATCCATAGCTTGAATGTATATGCGCATGCGTGTCTTCCAGTAGGCATAATTTGTGCCATTAAACAGTGGAAGATAGTTTGAGGCTTGTCCTTCTACAATACCAATATCAATTTGGGCTGCCATTAGATCTTTGACTCAAGATCATGAGATCTAAATACTAAGTACCAAGCTCTAATACCACTTGTTATCCATTGTAGAGGGGAGTGAATTGGGTTTCTTAAGATTTTAAGCTTAAGGAAGTATGTGCTGAACTAAGGTTCTTGTGAAATAATATGATTGTGCTCAATAAAGATATGCAGCAGAATAGTAAAGTAAATGCAAAGTAAATCAGAGAAAATAAAAAGGAAGAGCAAGAAATCACAAACACCAAGATGTATAATAGTTCAGTGCACTTCAAGCATCTACATCCACTCTCCAAGCTTCCCCTTGGGTAAATCACTATAATCTATCCAAGATTATAGCCAACTTATTTTTAAGGGCTCACAAGTCAAACCCTTGTTGGTTTTGTTATCTAGGCTCACCAACAACCTTTATAACTTATTTTTAATCCGGGTTCATAAGTCAAATCCTAGTTGGTTTTGTCTTTTAGGCTCACCAACAACCTTTAATACTAGTTTCAATACATTTGAAACTAGTCAAACAAGTAAGACAAAACGTACAGATTTAAGCTCAAGAAAGAACTCTCAAAATAGCATAAATAAATATCGATGAAGCTTTTCTTGAATGCTTGAGTTGTCTTCTTCTTGGATGCTCTTCAATGAACACTTTTGGATAATGATTTGAAAGCTCAACAGTAAAATTGAAAGCTTTTTTAGGTGGAATCTTCTTTAAGGCTCACTCTTGTCTTTTCAAAGGCTTTCTTAAAAGATAATGTTTATCTCTTGTGTCTCACTTTTTCTCTTCATGTCTTCAATGAGTTTGGTGAGTGATAAATAGTCCACAAACCTCTAAAAGACTGTTTATGACCGTTAGAGTGAAGAAACTAACCATTTAGAGCCGTTTGAGATCAATTCAGAATTTCTAAAAATATAACAGTTATACTAAGTGTCAACACTTGATTTGTTCATGAGTCGATCTGTGAGTCGACACTTAGGTCGACACTTAAGTCAACACCAGGCATAAATTTGAATTTCCAGGATTCTGTTTCAATTTTGTTCTCAAGCTATGAGTCGACCTATGAGTCGACACTTGAAACTGTGAGTCAACCTTGAGTCGACACTTCGATCAGCACTAGGCACAAAGTCCATGGAATGGTATTGCTCTATTCATTTCTTGTCTCGGGCCATGAGTCGATTTGTGAGTCGACACTTGAAACTTGTGAGTTGACACTTAGGTCGACACTTGAGTCGATACTTCATTAAAGTCTAAAAAATGATGTTCTATCCATTTCTATTCATTTCTATTCTCAAACCTTGAGTCGATCTATGAGTCGACACTTAGGTCAACACTTGAGTCGACACTTGGCATGCCAACTGAAACTCTGTGTGCCAGTCTTCAAGGTATCGACACTTGCTCTATGAGTCGATACTTTGAGTCGACACTTAGGCCAATACTTGATCTGTGCCATTTTCAAAAAGTATGGCAAACTCCAAAATTCTCATAATTTATCCATTCGACTTACAGTTTCTTCTTCATAAAGTCCAAGGTGATTATTTTTATGGCATTCCAAGATGAGAAGACCTCTCAAACACTGAAATTCATCTTGCTTTGATGTCCATAACTTTGATATTCTTGAGTGGAGAGTTTGATGTACCTGTGACCTGGAATTCATAACTTTAATTGAAATATTAGTACTTATATATACTTAATATTTTGTTATTCATCAAAATCAAGGGCCAAAGCCAACATAGTATATGCCATGGTGATCGAAGCAATTGAAAATGTAGGCATTGCACATTAATTTTTTATTCTATTTTTTAAGTTCTAATTATTCTTCTATTATATTTTTATTTCTATTATTATTCAGTGCATCGTACAATATCATTCTTGTACCCTAGACTAAGCAATATGTGCCTTGATTATGTTTGGGGTCACAGCAACTACTGCATAGTCATAGAAAACTCTCTTCACAAGTATATGAGACATGCCAACATGATATCATAAAGCATCATAACAAGGATAATTTAAATATCTAAAAGTTGAAATTTAATTAACTTAATAATTAAAATTCAAAAGTTCTACATCCACTAAACCTTAGATAATATACCTTCAAAATATAGTGTTAAATCTAAAACTAATTTATATTGATACTATCAAATCTTGCTTTTAATCTCATTCCTAAAGCAATACCCATATTAGCAACTGAGTATCTAGATCTAAAAAAGAAAGAGATGATAATGAGTTTGACAGTCTTCGGCTCTTACCTGGCTTTTTTAGCGATAGTTGAGCTCCGATTCTGGCGAACTCAATGAAGACTTTCTGAGAAAAAGAAAGAGAGATTAGAAGACTTTTCTCTCCATTTGAGCATTGGTCTTTGACGGGAAGAAGTGAGAAACCTTCTCTTTAAATACAGCCAGAGAGGAGGAATTTCAATCCTTTTTGGCTTTGATTCTGACTTCGATTGGTAGTGAATTGAGGTATAAGAGACTTTCATTGAGAGTATTCTCTATGTTTTTTTCTTGTTTTTTTGCCACTTTAAGTTCATGCAGCCAATTGGGCTGGGTATCACAATCTTAAAGGTATACTTGCATTCGAAGGAGTAATCAAATTTAATGTTACAAATATCATAAGCTTACACATTTTTTTAAACATAGATGTAACTTAATAGCAACACGATAACACATAGGTAAGGGGCTTAAAATACACATCTTCATATGGTCACGCCTGCTAAACATCATGAATGACATGCCATACCAGGGTACAATTATTAGATTTTTGGTATATCATCATTGCCAAAGACAAGGGCTATAATGGCAATTTAGCGATCATCCAAGTTGTTGCCCAACCTATTTCACCCAGTTATCTATATATACTTATGTAATGTTATCTTAGCATTTAATTGAATACATGGAGTTACAAAACCTAGGAAAGCGCAAAATGATGACACATTTGAAAGGCTATAAAAGTAACAAGAAAAGAATAAAGGGAGACAATAACATTACACACAAGACAATAGTGGTTTAGATCCATGCCCATGAGTCCCCACAAATGGAAGTCTATTAAACATGATCAACATTTTCTTGTATGTTGGAAATAGCTTCCTCCAAGAAATCTCAACTTGCATACAACCATAATTCTCATTGATATGCAAGTTGTCCTGTAGAGTGCCATGTTGCTCTGGATGGTTGCCATCAGAAGATGGATAGCTATCAAACAATACCTATTGTGTATAATATGGTACGTGCTCATGGACTATTTTGTTTTATGACCATCTATTTTATAAAGGTTGTTATTGAGAGTCGCACAATAAATTACAGTATGGCCAATGAACCACAAAGAAATGATGCTCATTTGTATATCCTTTACACTCGGTGTAGTTTGACTATCCTAACTCCATTCTTCTTTAGTCACTAGTGAGTGAAAGACATGGAACAAACAACAAAGCACACAAAGGTGGGAACTTTGGTGGCATGTTTTGAAACTAATGCCAAGTTCATCCTCATGTTCAACTAGTCCTTACCATACAAGTTTATCCAATGGCTCCAACACAAAAGCCCCAAGCATGTATTCCATCAACATAAGCCGCATGGGGATGGCATCACTTCCTATGAGGCCACATCCTCATCCTAAGTTATCCACTATAAGGATATCATGGTCAAAATAGTGGAGATATGGCATGTGAAGGACCAAATGACATGAACATCATAAAGAGGATAACACAAATTATTTAGGCATGCACTAAACTAGACTTTTAAATAGACATAGACATAAGTTTCCAAGTATTAGTGCAGGATAGTTTTGGAACGATCATAACAGGTATGCGAAGCTTATAATTGCATCATTATATGAACTTCACTAAAGATGAGTCATGACAATTTGTTTAATAATATCATGCCCAATGTCTCAAATAACAGTTTATGGAGAAATATTAGACCAAAATATCATGCCAAATTTAGAAACAATATCATAAAATATTACAATGATATTACAAGGTTTAACCAAGCTGGTTGGATCACATAATTATTTTCTACTGATAAACAAGCATCGCATCATTTTTCATGGATATGAGTAAAATTCACATGTTCTTGGTGAAAGAATAATGTCCTAAAAGCCAATCATTGTAAGGACATTTCTGTAAACTTTCAAACTCATGTATGACATTTTAATGTATTAATAAAGGCATTTAGTTTTCATCATACTGCTGTGTCTGATTAATAGATTATGGTGAACCTCGTAGGTTAGGAAAATGGAATTAGGGTTATGATGAAGATCATAACAGTGAGATCTAAATTCATATAAACCCTAATCTAGAATGTTCCAGGTCGTTGGATTGTCGATTAGGGGATCGATACTTCTGGAAAGACCAGCATATCCTATATATGCTCTTAAGAGAGGGTGGTTGATCTCACAGCCACTAGTGTAGAGACACTAATATAAGGCTATGGGTGCTCATCGTAGACATGAGTTCATTGAACTGATCCGCACTGAGAACTTCTTATGGATGCCTTACTACTTGTCAAAAGGAAGTTCTCATAGTGGAAGTTGTGCAAGTGATCTTTATACCTGAGTCACCTTAGATCCTTATGCACACTAAGCCATGTTTTGATTCATACCCATTCATGACATTGAGTTATGCACGGGATGTTCTCGAATATGGTGGAAGGTGTATGAAGGATGAGAGTGGATCAACAAGGAATCGATTATTACTAGTAAAAGAAAATATTATCCCAAGAAATCTCTTCAATTGATGACTCAGGGAGTCTTTGATCAAAGCAGGATGAGATTAGAAAAGATTTTATAATCGGTCATCAATAGAGTCATCATTATCGAATTGAGATTCAAAATGACTAAGTGCTAGGATTTGACATTAATCCATACCCATCACTTATTCGAGATAAAAGGAGATCGAGAGATTGAATTGCATACTAACTTTTCACTGAAAAGTATTTTGGTAATTTCCACCAAATTCCTCATCTTCCGGGTAGGCATGACATGTTGCTAGATATCAATCATGTCGTGTAGGTTATCATGAATCAATTTGATTAGATTCATGAGTCAATTTGAAAGTTGGTTCAAATTGGCATCTTGGGTCAGTTCAATTTGACCTAATTAGGTCAAACGGGTTCGATTGAATCGAAATGGCTTGGACCCAGACCTACTACTGGCTAGATGTTGAATCCAAAGGATCACACACATATAAGAATTAACCTGGGAATTTATTAGATATTATATTAGGGTTAATTAATCCTAATTGGCTAGCTAGATTGCATACTAGTATATGTATGCTAGCCTAATTCCGAACTCAATTAGATTGGGTCTATTGCTTGCTAATTGGGCAAACCAATTTATGATAAATTTAGATTAGGTTGTGTCCTAAGTGGGGTCAAATAATCTGATTTTATTTGGATTTTATCAGCCTTTATCTTGGATTTATGAAGAGTCCAAACTAGATTGGATTCTTGGTGCCTTTTGGTGTTTGCGCTAGAATTATATGGCATGAAAGAAGGAAAAGAGTCCTTCTGCTTTGGGGAGGTGGTTTCTAGATAAGCAAGGAGTCTCTCCCCTTATCCTAACAACCATTCCTTTAGCCTCTTTACCATATAAAAGGGAAAGGAAGAAAGGAATTAGCGCGCGTAACATGAAGAGTCGCGACTCTTCATGGTTGCCGCACCAATTCAAATTTAAATGGGTAGTTTTATTAATTGAAGGGATATATCTCTCCATTCCCATGTCAATTACCTTCTTATCAGTCAGTTGCATGCCACATGGCATGAAGAAAAATCACCGGTTAAGTCCAAGAGATGCAGATAAGTCTTATGGTGCATGAAAGGATGTATTCTTAGATCCAAAAGACTCCTTCTCATTGAAGGGTCTTATTTGATCTGATGAAAAGCAGATCAAGGGCTGATGAAGAGCCTTATCCCACGCCTCTTGCTTTCCTATATAAACCCATCGGTGTTTTACCGAGAGCATAATTTTATTCTATCCTTTCTTTCTTACATTCTTGCACTTATCCTCTTTGTCTCTTCTTTCCCTTGTTAAAACATTGTTCTTTCTTTAAGACAAGTCTGCAAAATTAAGACAAGAGCTTAGGAAGAGAATAAAGAAGTGTTAAGTAGAAGTAAGAAGAGTTTAGGAGAGGTTCAGAGTGCTTGTTAGGAGGGTATTAGTCTGGGAAAGAAGAAAAGGCTATAGAAGGCTAGGAAGGCTACCAAAGAGTCCTAGTGGTTTAAGCAAGCAAAGAAGGAGTGTCTCCTTGGTTCAATTCTCATGTGGATCACCTCTAGAGGGTATGCACTTGTGTGCCTAGTGGAAAGAAGAAGGTTATAGCGTATCAGGTATTCTTCTTAAGCCTCATTATATGATTAGTTAATTGTTATGCTCAAGGGATTCTGGATCAGGATTTCGATTTCTTATGTTTTTCAAATGAAAATTTTGAAATTCTACCATCTGCTGTGTCACCGAAACCCATCACTTGGAATCAACTCTAGATCTTAAGTCATATCCATGGTCATTATACATTGGGATCATATGCTAGATTCCAATGGACCAATTGAAAGTTATGTTCATTTTGGTGAATATTTTGTAAAATTTTGCATCTAGCCATCCATAGGCTTTTGTCTGATCCAAATTTCCCTAATATCTATGGCCATAATATAGTTGCCTTATCTCCTTTGCCACTTGGTGCAGCCATAATAGCATGTTGCACCTTTCTTGGAATCACCACCAATTGCTACCTCTTTTTTACCTTATTGAGGTGAACTAAACTAAGCACAAGCTAGCTCAAAACTTAGATGAGCTCAAGCTGGCTTCACTAGTATTTTTTTGATTTAAAGCTGGCTTCACTAGTTATGGAGCTGAGCTTGAGTTAACCTAGCTTGCTTAAGCTTATCTTGTTTGCCGCCTGTGTCGCTCTAGAAGAATAAGTGATGAGTAGTTTTAGATTGTTGACCATAATGAAGGAAATAAAAATATCTTGTAGAGAAGGTAATAGGACAAGCAATTAAAAATTGTATTTCAGATTTCTCTTTTCATTTCTAATTATGAAAAAATACACAGCTTTTTATAATTACAAAGTGACTCTTTGTTTACCAGAAATAAATATATAAACCTCTTAGTTCAAAGTACATAATAATGGTAACAAGTTTTCATGCAATTAATTAGTTTCAAGGTGATGTTTGGTTTTTCCAAAAAATATCTTTTTTCAAAGTGTCTCTTAAAAAAATGTCAAGTTAATTCCAACACCCCTCCTTAAACTTGATTCTTCGTGACACCAAGCATGCTCCTTAGCTTTTTGAACTCCTCTACCTTGAGCAGTTTTATGAAGAAATCAGCTACATGATCTTTTGTTAGAATGTAGAGAAGTTGTACTTCTTTATCTTTGATACAATCTCGAATAAAGTGAAACCTTGTATCAATATACTTATTTCAATCATGGAAGACAGGATTTTTAGCAAGTTGTATAACTGATTTGTTATCAACAAAGATATTGGTTGGCTCTTCTTGTGAAATCTTCATTTCTTGTAGAAGTTTTTGAAATCATAGTATTTGACAAACACAATTTTCTACAGTAACATACTCTGCTTCATAAGATGAAAGTATAACAATTTATTGCTTCTTTGAAGACCATATAAATACCGTACCTCCAATATAAAAGATAAATTCTTTTGTACTTTTTCTATCATCAATATCTCCAACCTAATTGCTATCACAAAACCCAACTAGCTTTATTGGATTAGTAGATAAATAAAGGATACCATAATCTTGTGTACCATTAATATATAGAAGGATTCTTTTTGCATTGATTAAGTGGTTCATTCTTGGTTTCTCCATGTAACGACTTATAACTCCAACATTATAGACAATATCTAGTCTTGTATTTGTGAGATATCTTAAGCTTCCAGTTAAACTTTTATAATATATTGAATTGACAAGATCTCATTCTCCATCTTTACTCAATTTAGTATTGTATTTAATTGGAGTGTTGCTAGAATTGCAATTCTCTATGTTGAATTTCTCTAATTTATTTTTTGCATATTTGCTTTGTAAAATGAATATGCCTTTATTTGATTGGTTGACTTCAATACCCAAAAAATAAAATATTAAACCAAGATCCATCATCTCAAATTCTTTGGTCATTGAAGTCTTGAAAACTTCAATCATTGCAAGACTATTTCCTGTGAATATCAAGTCATCCACATACATGCAAACAAATAAAACATCACCAATATTATTAGTCTTTATATAGAGAATGTTCAAGAAGACTTTTTTTAAAATCATTTTTAATAAAATACTTATCAATTCTTGTATTCCAAGCTCGTGGAGATTGTTTTAATCCATAGAGAGCTCTTTTGAGTTTGTAGACTTTATATTCTTGTCCTTTTAAATAAAATCCAAAAGTTATTCTACATAGACTTTTTCATTCAAATAGCTATTTAAAAAGGTTGATTTCATGCCCATTTGAAATTTTTTCATTTCATTTGAGCTGCTAAGGAAATAAGAAGGTGTACCGTTTTCATTCAAACAATAAGAGAAAATATTTCATCATAATCAATACCATACTATTGTTTGTAGCATTTCACAACCAAGTGGGCTTTGTGCTTTTCAATTTCTCCACTTGCATTTGTCTTTGTCTTATACACCTATTTGATTCCATTGGCTTGATAACCTTGGAAAAGATTTGTAAGTTTCTAAGTATCATTTTTCTCGATTGATGAAATTTCTTCATGCATGACATTTCTCCATTTTTTTTCTTTATTTACTTCAAGAAACTTGATTGGATTATAACCTGTAAAAAGATAAAACATAGTATAATCATTAGCATCAAGATGCTTTGTGACATCAAGTAACTCTTGGACACTCCGACTTTGTGTACTCTTTTTGAGGATGAGCTACTTGAACTTTCTTGTGAAGATGGATGTCTTAGACTTTGTTGTGGAGTTGATGAAATTTCTTCTTGATGCTATGACTTTTCATCTTCTCTAATATATGCCTTATTTTCTTGCATTTTATTGTTATCTTGCCAACTCAACATTTGATTTTCATCAAATTCAACATGTTTTGGAAAAAACTACTTTCTTTGTAATAGGATTATACAACTTATAGCCACTTAAACTTTTAGCATAGCCTAAAAGAATGCATTTTTCTGCTTTGTCATCGAGTTTGACCCTTTTCTGATTAGGCACTTTGACATAAGCAAGACTTTTAAAGATGTGAAGATGATCAACCATAGGCTTGTATGAACTCCAAGCTTGCTCAAGTGTTATATTTGAATCCTTTTTGAGGGAAACCTGTTTAACAAATAAACTGCACAAGCAACTGCTTCTCCTTAAAATTCTTCAGGCATATTTCCATCTTTCAGCATACATTAAACCATATTTAAAATAGTTCGATTCTTTCATTCTAAAACTTCATTTTGTTGAGGTGAATAAAGCATGGTAACTTGATGAAAAGTTTCATGTTCTTTGAAAAAATTTAAAAATTCATTGGATAAATACTCGCCGCCATGGTCTAGTCTCAAAGCTTTAATTTGAAAACCAATTTGTTTCTCAATAAAAGACTTAAATTTCTTAAATTTCTAAAATACTTCACTCTTTTTTTTAACAAATAAACCCATGTCTTTCCAGAATAATCATGAGTAAAGACAAGATAATATTTATTATCTCTCATAGATATTGGTTTGATCGGACCACAAACATCTGAATGTATTAATTCCAATGGTTTCTTTGCTCTTTTTGATCTTTCTGAAATGAAGGTCTCCTTTATTGCTTTCCAACCATGCAAATTCATATTTTTTCTTGGATATTTTCAGCCAAGGTATCCCTATCATGATATTCTTACTAGACAAAAATTTTAATCCATCAAAGTTTAAGTGTCCATATCTAAGATGCCATAGAGTAGAGTCATCAAGAGTTTGTGCCATCATGCAAGATGAATCATCAACATATAAACTCAACTCAAACATTCTTTTTTTTGACATAGGAACATGTGCAATAAGAGTGTTATTGTTGTCTCTAATAGAAAGACCCAATTATTTCATATGAATATTATAGCCTTTTTCAAGCAATTGGTCCAAACTAAGAATGTTGTTTTTAATATCTAGAACATAATAGACATCTAAAATAAAATTTTGAGTACCTTCTTTGAGCTTGATGAGAGTTTTACCTTTTCATTCAACTGGTCTTTTAGAGAAGTCACCAAAAGTTACTGAGCCTTTGAAGGTTTCATCCATCTTAAAACATTTTTGTTTTAACCCACATATATGATTGCTAGCACCTGTGTCCAGATACCAATTACTTCTTTTGACAACACCTGTAATATTGTCGCAGGCCATAAGTAGGGTTACTTCTTCTTGTTGTTCTTTTGTAAAATAAATTTTCTCATCAACATAATTAGCATCATCTTTGTACCAACAATCTTTAGCATAGTACCCATATTTTTTGTAAATAAAATATTGTAGTGCTTGTTTTTATACCTTTCTCTTCCTTTAGGATTAGAAAATCTTTCTCTACCATGATCTTGGGCATGGAAGTGTCTTGTATCTACTTGACTTCTTTATGGTTGATCTTGATGAAATCTTCCTCCTATTCCTCTTCTTCCATGACCCCGATCATGGAAACTCATTTTATCTTTTAGATTACCTTTCTCTTGTAGTGTGAGTTTTATTTGAAGTACTTACTTGATGGGCTTCTCCTCCATCCTCTTAGAAAGCTTTTGTCCATGTGCTTATTGAGAGTCCATAGTTGCTCTATATCATGTTCACCAGTTCCTTTGATTCTTCAATTGTTACAACAATTAAGTCAAATTTTGCATCTAAAAAGTGTAAATTTTCTCCATGACTTAAACATTAGTAATTTCTTTACCATTTCTTTTCAATTGATTGACTATAGATATCATTCTTGAAAAATAATTAGAATTGATTTTCCAGTTATCATTTTGAAAGATTCAAATTCTGACCTCAAATATTGTAGCCGAGTCTTTTTTACCTTTTCTGCTCCTTTATATGCCTTATGTAATAAGTCCCTTGCCTCCTTTGATGTTGTGGCTTTGGTGATAATTTCAAATGTGCCTTCGTCTATACTTTGGTAGAGTGTGTAGAGGGCCATCTTGTCTTTCCTTTTTGACTCCTTATCTTGCTTCCTTTGCTCTTGTGTGAGCATTGCTTCATCTTTGGTCGGCTCTATGTAGCTATCTCCTACAAGATCCCAAACATCAAGGGATCTAAGCAAAGCCTTCATTTGGATACATCAATTGTCATAGTTGTCTTTGAGTAGTTGGGATTGAACAAAGTTCATGGAGGCCATGGATCTCTCTTTTTTTCTTGAAGCTCTAATACTAGATTTGAAGGAAATAAAAATATTTTGTAGAGAAGGTAATAGGACAAGCAATTAGAAATTATATTTCAGATTTTTCTTCTCTTTCTCGATTGTGAAAGGATACATGGCCTTTTATCATTATAAAATGACTCTTTGTTTACCAGAAATAAATATATAAACCTCTTAGTTCAAAGTACATAATAATGGTAACAAGTTCCTATACAATTAATTAGTTTCCAGGTGATGTTTGGTTTTTTCAAAAAATGTCTTCATTCAAAGTATCTCTTTGAAAAATGTCAAGTTTAATTCCAACACACAATGGAAACAACCATTAGAGTGGGCCAATTGGATTTGGAGAAATTGTATTAGTGAGAAACAAAGCTTAAAATAAAAGGCTATTATAATAGTTTAAATTTTATGTTACAATCAATAAGAAGTCGTGTGCTATTATAATTGTCCCTTATAACACAAATAATGTATATTATTTGCATGTACACTATTTTAAAAATAAGTTGGCATTCTTATTCTTTTCTGATTGATCATAGTGAAATAAAAACCTAAGGAAAAAAAATTAGGATGTTAATACAAATCATGAAAAGTTGAATAGGTGTTGCAGTAATTTATCCTAATAATATTTGAGATGTGAAGCATTTTTATGTCATGCTATTTTGATTATTGGATTTTATTTTATTTCATTATAACTTCGCTTTGGGTGAGGACTCGATCAAGGCAAGAGCCTTAGAGGGAGGCTGTTGGTGCAGACAAGGTCTTGAATGGAGTTCGAGGAGAAGAAGAGAGACAAAACATGCAAGGAGATGCACTTATGATTTATGAGAGGGTATTTTTTAGGGAAAATTAATTCCCACTCCCCATTTTAACCCTACTATAACAAATCATCCTTGTTGACTAAAACCCTAACTTCTAGTCCTTCATTTAAGATTTACCGTAATACAACATCCCTTATGATGTCATATTTTTTTAAAAATATCCAAAATATTTGTTATCATATTACATTTCCTCTTCCATGCCATAATTCGAAAATGCTTTCCCAAAATACCCTTTATCATATTACATTTTCTCTTCCATTTATCATTCCTTCAAAGGCTGTGTTGATGTTTCCTCTCCCATCCGAAGGATCGACCATTGAAGACGTGCCATTCATCCCTTCCTTGCACCCTACAGCAACCACTAGATCATAGAAATCAATGAAGAGAGTAGTCCCCTAGTGAAGCTCTCCCACGAGATCAATGTCCGTTCATCCCTTCGTTACTTGATAAACTCTGCCTCGAGATCAATGTGTGTCATCTACCAGTGAAGCTCTCCCACGAAGAGAGTAGTCCCCCCGCTCTTTCTCCACCATTCACACTCCCTCTCCACCATTCACACTTCCTCTCCTGCTGGCCCGTCTCCTCCTTGTTGATTTGTTCTGAATCCTCTTCCATGTCATGTTCACAAAACTTTCTTCTGATTTCTTCTAAATTAGATTCCTTATTATTATCTTGATTTTTAACAGTTATGGGTCCTAAGGATATTGAAAATTCAAATTTTATGGCTGTGTGCTCCTATGGTAATGAAGCCCATATCATTTCAATTTCAAAAGACATAACTCTTAATTATATTGTCAATAAAATAGTGAAGAGATAGAAGCATATATCCCTTACAATGATTAATCTAAAATTTTATATTTTTAATAATTCAAGAATGCTCGTTACACTCATAGAAGATAAGGATGTCAGCAATATGTACGAAATACATCAAAAGTTAAAAGTTGAAATAATTGAGATGGTTGTATTTTATGTAGCGTCGATGACTGAATCATCTAATGTGATAATCAATTTGAGGTGATTCAACGTCTATTCATAATTTATTTTTGTATATTATTTTTTATAATTAATCTAAATCATATAATGTGATGTTCAATGTGAGGCTATTATTTATGGGAAGAACCAATCTTTTGTACTTGTAGGGATGGTGTCCCATCTAAAAATGATGAACATGTAAATTATTCTAAGAATTATCAGAAGGGTAGTTCATCTCATTTTTCCTTATTTGGCAGCTTAAGTAATTTTGTTCGAGTAGTCAAAAAAACTAGGAGCATCATTGAAGATGATCCAAATCCAAGAAACACTTTGGATGCTTGGAAAAACTCTATAGAGGGTGTAGGTCAAGAATTCAAGGATGTTGAAACCCTTCATGATACAATTCATAATTTCTGCATTACAAATTATAGAGATTTTGTGTTTATAAAGAATGATCATCAGCATGTTACTATTGAAGATGCATATGAAGGATGTGGATGGCGCATTCATGCTTCTTGTCTTGGGAATCAAGATAGATTTGCAATTAAAACAATGAGCAATCAACATACATGCAGAGTAGGGTTACAAGTTCGATCTCATCCCAAGGCTTCGAAGTATTGGATTTCAAATATTATGAAAGAGAAAATTCATGATATGCCTTTGTATAGGCCAAGTGATATTGTAAAAGATATTCATCATGAATTTGGTGTGGAATTACCATATCATCAAGCTTGGCATGGGAAAGAATTGCTATGAAGGAGCTATATGGTTAAAGGTCAGTCAGTATCTTATGAACGGATATGATGGTATTATAATGCCATTCTTGAGACCAACCCTAGTAGCATAACAGAGTATGAAACCCTCGAAGATCAATTTAGACATTTATTCATTTTCTTTAGAGCCTCAATCAATGGTTTCCTTAGAGGTTGTAAACCTCTAATATTCATAGATGCAACATTTGTTAAACATAGGGATAGAGGAGTTTTACTTGGTGCTACGGGCAAAAATGCGAATGATGATATGTTCCCTATAGCATATGCCATTGTTGATATAGAGAATGATAATAATTGGGACTGGTTTTGTCAGATTTTAAAAGGAGCCGTAGAGTCTTGTGTTGAGTACCATAGACAACCATTCATAATTATGACAGATAGACATCAGAGTCTTATGAAAGCAGTATCCAGGTACTTTTTTGATAGCTACCACTCTTACTGCATTCGTTATATCAAAGAAAATTTTAAAAATCAGGCATGCAGCATCCTTATCAAAACTTTTAATTTTTATTTTTAAATTAAAAGGTATGTTAACATACGATCATTGTATACGTGCAGGTGCTTGCTCATTATCGTGTAATTGAAAGGAAGAGGTTGGTTGATTTGTTAAATGCTGCTGTATATACTCCGAGGCTAAATATTTTTCAAAAATTAATGAGTAAACTTATAGCTAAAGTCCTAATTGCAAGTAACTTTATAACACATTCAAAGCCAGAGTACTGGGCAAATTCAGTATTTCCAGGTTTGCATTGGGGTATTATGACATCTAATGTTGCCGAATATCTTAATAGTTGGATTCTAGAGGCTTGACATCTTGCAATTCCTCAGATGGTTGATTATATAAGCTTCAAATAATGCAATTGATGCATGCTAGACGAATGCGAGGACATAGCATCCAAATCCATCTTTGTCCTAATCCTGAAAAAATATTGCAAAGAAACATGGAAGAGGGTCGAAAGTTATCTGTGTTTACATCAAGCATCATGATTTATGATGTAAAGGACACAAAGTACTCATGTAAAGTTGACCTAAAAGATTGCACGTGCTATTGTAGTGAATGGCAAATCTTTCGGATGCCATGTAAGCATGCATGTGCATGCATTGAGAAGGCTGGCAGATTATTATATCACTTCACTAATACTTATTTTCAGGCTAAAATGTATAGAGTAGTATATAAAGAATGTATCAATCCAATTCCTGCTATTGAGATGAGCCATGGTAGTTCAGATGAGGTGCATATTTTACCTTAATGTTAATAGGGCTATTGATATCAGTTTACTCTTATGTCAATAAATTCTAAATTTTGAATTTTTGTTCATATTAGGACTATGTACCGAAATGTTGTAATATCTTACTAAAAGAAGTAAAATTGGTACAATGTTAATATATACCACCTTGTACTTCATCTTACTGAATCTTAAATTTGGCACAATATTTTTAAGGGGACTTAACATCTAAAATTTGGCACAATATTTTTAATAGTACATAGTTAATTAACTAAATATAGCACACAGTTATTTTATTCCTACACACACAGTGTACACAATTATTTTATTTCTGCACACAATTGTTGTAGTACAATTAAATTAAGCCTGCACATAGTTATTTTAGTTCTATGATAGTTAAATTAAGCCTGCACATAGTTATTTTAGTTTTGCACAGTTATTTTAAGCCTGCACACAGTTATTTTAGTTCTGCATATAATTATTTTAGTTATATACACAGTTAAATTAAGCATGCACACAATTATTTTAGTTCTTCACATAGTTATTTTAAGCCTGCATATAGTTATTTTAGTTCTGCACACAGTTAAATTAAGCTTGCACATAATTATTTTAATTCTACACATAGTTAAATTAAGCCTACACACTGTTATTTTAGTTCTGCACATAGTTAAATTAAGCATGCATACATTTATTTTAGTTCTGCACATAGTTAAATTAAGCATGTACATAGTTATTTTAGTTATGCACACTGTTAAATTAAGTCTGATACAGTTATTTCAGTTCTGCACACAATTAAATTAAGGCTGCACACAGTTATTTTAGTTATGCATAGTTAAATTAATCCAGCACACAGTTATTTTAGTTCTGCACACAGTTAAATTAATCTTGCGCACTGTTATTTTAGTTCTACACATAGTGAAATTAAGCCTATACATAGTTAAATTAAACCTACACACAGTTATTTTAGTTCTGATACAGTTATTTTAGTTCTGCACATTAAGACTGCACATAGTTATTTTAGTTTTATTTTAGTTATGCACAGTTATTTAATAGTATACAATGTTAATAGAGCTTTTGCTATAACAAAATTTGGCATAATGTTAATGGGACTATTGTGATATCAATTTACTCTAATGTCAATAAATTCTAAATTTTGAGTTTTTATTTATATTAGGGCTATGTACCAAAAAGCTGTAATATCTTACTGAAAGAAGTATAATTGGCATAATATTGATATAAATCACCTTGTAAAATTGGCATAATATTCATATTAGGGCTATGTACCAAAATGCTGTAATATCTTACTAAAAGAAGTAAAATTAGTACAATGTTGATATATACCACCTTGTAAAATTGGCACAATATTCATATTAGGGCTATGTACCAAAACACTATAATATCTTATTGAAAGAAGTAAAATTGGCATAATGTTGATATATACCACCTTGTAAAATTGGCATAATATTTATATTAGGGCTATGTACCGAAACACTCTAATATCTTACTGAAAGAAGTAAAATTGGCACAATGTTGATATATACCACCTTGTAAAATTGACACAATATTCATATTAAGGCTATATACCGAAATGCTATAATATCTTACTGAAAGAAGTAAAATTTGCACAATATTGATATATACCACCTTGTAAAATTGGCACAATATTCATATTAGTGCTATGTACTGAAATGCTCTAATATCTTACTGAAAGAAGTAAAATTGGTACAATGTTGATATATACCACCATGTAAAATTGGCACAATATTCATATTAGGGCTATGTACCAAAACGCTCTAATATCTTACTGAAAAAATAAAATTGGCACAATGTTGATATATACCACCTTGTACTTCATCTTACTGAATTCTGAATTTGGCACAATATTAATAAAACTGTTGATATCGAGTTGTTCTTTCTTAATGAATGTTCAAACCTTTTACTGTAATAATAAGTTTTGATACATTGTACTACACATAATTAAATTAAGCTATCATACAATTAATTTGGCATGTAATTAAATTACTACTGCACATGGTTAATTTAGGTTTGTATATAATTAATTAAACATGGCACCCTGTTAATTTACTACTACACACAGTTATTAATAGTGCACAGTTATTTTACTATTATACAGTTATTTAACTCAACTAGCTTGATTCCTAAAAGTAAATAATGCCAGCATTAAATGCTCATTGTAGCAGGTTTTTGTATCAAATATGCTGTTGTTTATGGATCATATCAACTAGAATCTACATTAATCCAAGAGTTGCTGTATGTGTGAGTTTGGAGATAGAAGTTCATATGTTTCACAACATGGTTGGGATTTACAGCCTCCATCTTTTTGCATGAAACCTGTTAAACAACATACAAGATGATGTTGAGTGAGTAGCTAGACATTATACAGTTCATCTATATGAATCATTAATATAGTTCATATATGCTTTTTGCATCATTTGGTAGTGACATATTAGTAGTATTTTTTTGCCCATTCAACCTCCATTAGCCAGACCAATAGATGTTTGGAAGATTCCATGTTCAGTAAGGACATGATTGGATGCTTTGCATCCATCATCCTTGGAAACCTCATCATCTTACAGCAAAATTAGAATAACAGAAAGGAATATGTAATCCCCCTAATTTCTAGATTGTGAGACAGTGGTGTATAATGAAACAATTATTTTCTCTCTCTACCACTCTTCCATCCTTCTCGCTTCCTGTCAAAAGGTAAGTTATCTGCAAATAGTGCATGTAAAGCATCCAAAAAGGCCCTATGTAGCATCAAGAGCTTTGTAACAATGACTTCTTTGAAAAACTTGGTAATTAAATGGCTGGTAATTAAATGGCACACGTTCATTTAATTCTGCACGTAAATAGTTAAATAGCACATAGTGATTAATAGTTATAGTCAATTAAGCCTGTCGTACATTGAGACATGTTACATTATACAAAAATTTTTAAATTATATTAATTTACTACTTTATATATATGAAATAGGTACTATGATAGTATTTGTAATTGAAACAAACTTCCAAGATTGTTTTAGAACTAAAGATGTCCTAATCTTTTATACTTTGCATCTTCCTTTTATACCATAACCAAAATTTTTTATAAGTAGTAGAGTACCCATGGAACAAAATATTTCTTGCAACCCAGCTTCTAATAATGACACATCTTTCTTAAAATCATCACATAGTGATCTCGAGCTTCCTCTTGCAAGGATCTCGGCAAACATCAGCATATGCATTCTGCAATCTACACTGTCAAACTTTTGCTGTACACAATCATGAAGATTATAAACTTAACCTTCAGGGATGTGGAATCCTACTCGCTCGGACAACCAAAAATATACGAACATTGCCTATACAAGCATGGTATGAAATATAATACGTTAGTTAGACAAGTTGTTATATGTATAAGCAACAACACAAATGTCAAACAATGTTATATACATATCTATTTGCATCATTTGATACATTGATGCTCCACATCGAGTTGTAGCAGTAAAATTATTGGTCCTTCAAATCCAAAACTATTAGGTACTAATGCCATGCTATGTTCATCAGGATGAACAAATATCTACATTGCTTGAGATCTGATAAATTGATATCGGCCATTCATTTTTTTATACTTGGTTGTGCTGAATCTATGATATTATTTATAATTTCAGGGATGACTAAGGTGACCCCTGAAAGGGATTGAAGCACAGCAGTCTACAAGAAATAGAGAATGAAGAAAAAGAACATTGACTATTAAGATATGTTACTTTGAAAACTTTGTAATTAATGATTCTTAAAATTATTGACCTGTATCTCACAATGCAAAAATAAAGCAGCATTCTCCATAGGCT
Organism: Areca catechu; assembly: GCA_021397845.1. Lineage (NCBI taxonomy): Eukaryota > Viridiplantae > Streptophyta > Magnoliopsida > Arecales > Arecaceae > Areca > Areca catechu. Next base: position 24,870,642 of record CM038042.1, on the reverse strand, counting down.
CCCTATGCTCTATGTGGAATAGCTCCATGATGTGGAAATATATATTAATGAGCTATACATGATTCAAAAGAATATAATGTTAGCATAAAAAAATCAGGATCAATGAAAATGGACCAACAATTAGTTTTCATACATCAGTCCGAAGTGGCCCATCATGAAGGAGTTGATCCAATGCATGGCATGTGCAAGAAAGTTTGGATGTACTTGGATCCTCCCAGATATTCTCACTACATAAAAAATGTAGATATAAACAAAAGAAGTAATATGAAGAATTATATATAGAAATATAATTATATGGCTTACTCAAAATGATCTTCGTTGATGTAGATTCAATTGATGCTTCAAGATAAGATGGAAGTACACCTTTTCCCTTCCCGTGATAGGTGCCCCTTCGTGCCAATTGTATTGTCATATCTGGGACCACTGATATTTCAATATCTATAACTGTATTGGAATCTTGAATATGCTATATAATGATGAAATAAAAATAATATTTTAAGTAAGTGTATTAAATGTTTAAAGTTGGAGTCATACAAGCACACACAATATGAAGACAAAATCTATTACAGTGATTTAATAATAAGTACATGCAGATAATAACTACACCTCTCTAGGAAGAGATTGATCTTCTTGATCCTTAACTGACTGATGCAGCTCCATCAGCTACTTAAAGGATCTGAAGCATCTAGATCACTCTCGGTGGTGGGTAAGGCCGTACTTCTTTCAACTATGATACCCTCTTGTTCTTTCTTCCTTGCACATTTGTAGGTCTTTGGAAGATATAATATAGCCTTTTCCTTCTCACTAGGCTTTCTCTCACGAGGTTCCATTTTCACGTGCCTATATAATGATGACACATGTTTCACGGCGGCATATTCTTTCTTGCACTCAACTTCAACAACCTTTGCCAGATAAAAATAAAGGCAGTTAGGATATAATAAGCACTCATAAATATAATATAAAAAATAAATATTTGACTACTACCTCTACATCTTCACTGTTATAAGGGATACAAGGTTCCCCTTCAGCTGTGTAGGGTTGTTTATGTGAAGAAGAATACTCTACCCTCACCTAAATAATAAAAATTATTTAGATCATAAATGATATCATATCTATATATGTATATTATGATTAGAGTAGAAAACTAACCTCAACAGGATGCATATCCATGCCTTCAGTGTCATCTACCAGCAATAAACCCTTGTCCCGGAGGGTCTTCTCAATGAATGAAAACTTCATATCAAAGGCATGAATCCGTGCATCTTCTGCTATGATATCTTTAATGAGTTGAGGGTCCTCTAAGTGGAAACCATGACAAATCAAGGCCCTCTCAATCACTGCCAAACATGTCTCTAAAGCATGAATTGGATGTTGTTTAGGTTAGTTAGATGACGGAACTTGCTGCACGTAATTAAATTAACATAGTATCATATACATACTAGGTACACAGTTACATGGTACATGATTTAAGCTAGTGTTACAAAAAAGAGAGCTATTTTAAATGATGCAACATGCCTATCCTTGTATCGGATCCACCCCTTATGGCCTTCTTTGTGATAGGAGGTGCAACTCATCCTCCTTAGGCTCTATCATCTTCAACACCTGACAAAGGATAAAAAAATATAGTTATGCTTCAATTTAAATATATATGATGTTAGATATAAAACGTAATACCTCAAATCTTTTTAATTTCTTTATAACTTCAATGATCGCCTCCACCTTGTGAGGGAATGGGGCATTGCTCCAATACAAGAGACGAGGATACATTAATAGCGGTCTATATTTTTCAACTAGACTATTCGCATGCTCAATAGCCCATGCCTGCACAATAAAATAATGTAAATGAAAATAATGTTAGATTAACCATCAAATAATTAAATCGAAAGTATAAATAAAAAAGCTTACTACTAGAGCCACTGTATATCCTTCCATATACCCAGCACATCCATTTATGTTTTTGTTTCTTATATGTACACTCTTCGCTAGATGAGAAATTTGCTATCGGAGGAAAATAAAAATAACAAGACCTTAACTATAGGATTCCAAGCAATCCAAATCATCAACATACTGACACAATACTTTAGAAACATAATAGTAGATAGTTGAAAAAAGAATAGTTATAAAAAGATAAAGAACCCAACACTTTATAAAATCTTCTACATCTAGCAACCCAGACTTTCCAACAAGATAAAATAATTTATTTTTAACTGCATCCCTAGTAGTTAATTTATAGTCACCATTAAAAAAATGAGTGATAAGGTCTAACTGCATACTCCCTTTACTATAAAAATCAATCTCTTCACTTGTGGCCTTCAAACCAAGAATGAGAGCAATTTCAGTCTCAACAAAAAGAACTACAATCTTATCAAATCTAAAGCCCTCCTTGTCATCATCCCACAAAAAGAGTAGTGCATCTAATAATGGCCTACTCTGCTTGATGTATGGAAGATGGAGCAAATGACCAAATGGAGTCGTAGACACCCTTGCCTTCTGCTCCTTGGACATGGACTTCATTATTTTTTTCATAACATCCACATAGTGATTAAAATAACACCTTCTATTTATCATATTTGTTGAGTCGATACAAAATCATTTGCTTATCCTTGTAGTAGCCATCATCTACTCTGCACACTTCATTTATTTCCAAAAAAGCATAATTATGTTTCATAATATCTAAAGAAGCCACATAAATTCAATGATTCTGTATGAAACTAATATTGAGCCAATATATATCCAAAAAAAAGAGAACCAAAAGTTGCATAAATTAACAAGCTTCGTATAATCAAACAAATTAAATAGAAAGGAACATCTTTTATTGTCAGATATCAAAGCATTGCAATAGTTAGAAACTATTGTTGTATCTTAGTTTCTTGACTGAGCTAACCCTTCTTTCTGTGGAGGGAAAGTAGTTAATCAGATTTAGCATAATGAAGGGGTAAAACAAGAGTTACCTAAGATCTAAACAATGTGATGATATTATTTCTTATACAATACATATCAGATCTATTCAAATATAGATCATGAATGTATATTATTTATCAATTCATACAAATCAATCGAAAATCATTGAAAGGAACTAGAGATCTTAAAGAGAAAGAAAGTTAGAAGTTGTGAGAACCAGTGTTTTGGGCCAAAGTTGGCAGGCCCAGCCGACTTTAGCCTAAGTTGCAAAAAAAAAATGGGGCAAAGAGGTGGAGTCAGAATAGGGAAACCTGAGCTTTCTCTTATCTGGCCGGGGATTTCATCAGAAAAGACCAGGGGAGAGCCATGGACAGGAGGGGAGTGGTCGACGACGTATTTGAGATGGGTCAGAACTCCGATTGGGCAGTATTTGCTTCCTAAATGGCAAGAAGAACCCATCGGTGGTTCTCTTTAAATCCCCCACATCGTCGTCGGATCGAGCTCCATCAAGCCTCCCACTCCATCATCCTCCTCTCCAGCAAGTGTCTAGAAGCCTTCAAGACCAGTAAGTATTCTTTAAGAGGATTTAATTTAGTTTTTCTTGGGTTTGTTCGGTTCAGTTTATCTTGGAGCCATGGATCGTCGATGGCTGCGCTGCCATCTGCTCCGGTCCATCGAGCCCTTTCTGGTGACCATTTTCTTTGGCCACTGGCAACCGTGGGGAGGCTAGTTTGGTCAAGCCGATGGAGAAAGTATGGGCTCGAGAGAAGAGAAGAAAGAAGGAAGAGAAGAGAGGAAAGAAAGAAAGAAAAAAAAGAGGGCCTCTATTCCATGAAAAAAAAGAGAAGAAAGAGAAAACAAAAAGAAAAAGAAAAAAAAAGATGAGGAGAGAGAAAGAAGAGAGAGAAGATGAGGAGAAAGAGATGAGAGAGAAAGAAGAGAGAAGATGAGGAGAGAGAGAAGAGAGGATGAGGAGAGAGAAGAGGAGGGAGAGATGAGAGAGAAAGAAGAGAGAAGACGAGGAGAGAGAAGATGAGGAGGAAGAGGAGAGATAAATAAGAGATAGAAGAAAATATATAAATATTAAAAGGGGAGATCGAAAAGTCTTATTTTGGAAATTCATGAGATTAGGATTTATGGGTGAATCATAGAAGGAATTTGGATAAAAGATTTGGGTTTACAATTACCGTAGGATTATTGATTAAAAAATTTTTATTGTACCTGTAGGGAGGCAGGCAGTCTTTTGAGCAAAAGGACTTTGTGCGGGTTCCGAGTATGGACTAGTATCAGTTATCTCTAGTGAGGTAAGGATCTCTGGACTTATTCACCAGTTATATATATGTGTTTATTATGACATGATTTGATCCGTGAGCATATGCATTGGCATGCATGATTTGTTTTTGCATGGTATAGTTGACTTTTCATAATGGACAATATAATTATTAATATTTATATTCCTGTATACCATGTTTTATCAAAAATAGTGATATTTGTATGGATTGGTCCATGATACCATTATTGGAGAGCGGTAAATGATATGATTTGACATGATAATGTAGAAGGATAAAGTGTTAACGGTATTTGGACTAGCCATGCCACGGTGGTACCGTGGTTATACAGCTTGAGCCACGGGCTTTGTACGTAGAATAGCCAGCCACGGGTGGTTAAAACATGGGACAGCCTGAGCCATGGGCTTTGTACATGGAATAGCCGACCATGGATGGTTAAAATGCAGGACAGCCTGAGCCATGGCTTTGTACTTGGAATAGCCGGTCAGGGCAATTAAAACGTGGGATAGCCAGAGCCACGGGCTTGGTACGTGAGCTAGCCTGGCCACGGGTGGAGAATACATGGTTGATTATGAGGTTACTAGTCATAGGCTGGAGTATGACCATGGTTAGTCTAGAACCCTAAAGAAGAAGGATAACTAATGGAAAGACCAAAAGAAAATATGATATTATCAAAGATTTTGTTATACTTGATATTTGAATATTTTGGTTGCATGTTCTGATAAACTATTATTTTTTAATATTTTTAATTTATACTATTATTGGTGAGACTGTTTGGAGATCTTATTGGACTGTAAAGATCACAACGTCCTACTTTTTTCCTTCTCAAAATTGTGCAGGATATTCGAGCTTGGTAGTGGATTGGATTTGTGATGAAATGATACATAGCAAGGATCAGGCTGAGTGTGAGGCTTACATAAATTCTTATAGATGTTTTAGTTAGTTCTGTTTAGTTAGATCTGTCATTGATATTTATGTAATAAACCAGTAGATCCTTTAGTAATTTTGACTTGAATAAATAGATTGTTTAATTACTATTCAATTATTTATATAATATTGATTTATCTAAAGTGATTTTTGAAGTAAGTGACTTTTGTGTACTTAGGCCTTGCATGATCTCTAGGATAAAATCTTGGATTTGTACGGTCGGTCGCGTAGCTGATTCCGGTGTTGAATTCAAGGCATGATAGAGTGGTATCGGTGCTTAGGTTACGATCATTTGGAATAGTGATACAAGTAGCTAAGATAATAATAATAATAATAACATAATGATTATTAGGATATGACGATAATAATGTTGTTACGGCCGTTACAATGACGTGGCATGTCTCAGATTCCGCCAGGCGTGATTCGAGCCACGTGAAATTTTTTCAGCAGAACAGGGACGGTCCAGCAAGGTCAGATGTGGGCCCACCACGGCCGAAGTCGAGGTCGGGCCGGGCAAACCTGCTCCTTCACCAGGTGTCCGCCCAGGAGGGGTCCACCTCGGCCGAAGTCAAGTGCCCTTCTGCTGCTCCTTCGCCAGGTGTCCGCCCAGGAGGGGTCCACCTCGGCCGAAGTCGAGCACCCATCTGCGCTCCTTCGCCAAGTGTCCACCCAGGAGGGGTCCACCTCGGTCGAAGTCGAGCGCCTCTCTGCTGCTCCGCCAGGTGTCCGCCCAGGAGGGGTCCACCTCGGTCGAAGCCAGTGGCCCCTTCCTCCCACGCCGGGTGGCGCCCTGAGACGGTGCCACCTCGACCGAGGTCGAGTTGGGCCCTCTGCTGCTCCTTCGCCAGGTGTCCGCCCAGGAGGGATCCACCTCGGTCGAAGCCGGCGGCCCCTTCCTCCCTCGCCGGGTGAAGCCCTAAGATGGTGCCACCTCGGTCGAGGTTGAGCCGGGCCCTCTACTGCTCCTTCGCCAGGTGTCCGCCCAGGAGGGGTCCACCTCGGCCGAAGTCGAGCGCCTCACTGCTGCTCCGCCAAGTGTCCGCTCAGGAGGGGTCCACCTTGGTCGAAGCCAGCGGCCCCTTCCTCCCTCGCCGGGTGGCGCCCTGAGATGGTGCCACCTCGACCGAGGTCGAGCCAAGCCCTCTGCTGCTCCTTCGCCAGGTGTCCGCCCAAGAGGGGTCCACCTCGACCGAAGTCGAGCGCCTCTCTGCCGCTCCGCCAGGTGTCCGTCCAGGAGGTGTCCACCTCGATTGAAGTCGGCGGCCCCTTCCTCCCTCGCCGGGTGGTGCCCTGAGACGGTGCCACCTCGACCGAGGTCAAGCCAGGCCCTCTGCTGCTCCTTCGCCAGGTGTCCGCCCAGGAGGGGTCCACCTCAACCGAATTCAAGCGCCTCTCTGCCGCTCCGCCAAGTGTCCGCCCAGGAGGGGTCCACCTCGGCTGAAGCCAGCGGCCCCTTCCTCCCTCGCCGGTTGGTGCCCTAAGATGGTGCCACCTCGGTCGAGGTCAAGCCGGGCCCTCTTGCTCCTTCGCCAGGTGGTGCCCGGACACAGGTCCACCTCGGCCGAAGTCGAGAGCCCTTCTGCTGCTCCTTCGCTAGGTGGCGCTCGGACACGGGTCCACCTCGACCGAAGTCGAGTGCCCCTCTGCCGCTTCGCCAGGTGTCCGCCCAGGAGGGGCCCACCTCGGCTGAAGCCGGTGGCCCCTTCCTCCCTTCCCGGGTGGCGCCCTGAGATGGTGCCACCTCGGCCAAGGTTGAGCCAGGCCCTCTGCTGCTCCTTCGCCAAGTATCCGCCCAGGAGGGGTCCACCTCGGCCGAGGCCGGCTACCCCACATGGTGGGGCCGCCGAGGAGCAAAAGCACGAGTTCCGAGACCGCCCCTCGAGCAGCGCGCGCCGCACCCCAAGAGGAGCACCGGTACGGTCGACAGCAACACACGAAACTTCGTTTACATCGGCCCGATAGGTTCCTCAGCCGAGAAGCGAAATCCTAGCAAGACAGGACCCGGTAACAGGCATTGTCGGCGCCTGGGAAAGAGAGCGCTCGCGCTCGGCCCCAAGATCTGGCCAGCGTCCTCCCTCTACCCTTTCCTCGCTAGGCTCGGCAAGCAAGACAAGGAGGTCGCCGGGTTCTTAGACCCAAAGGGGAAAGGGGAAAGAGAGGGAGAGAAGGAGCTGAAAGCGAGAGGGAGCCTCCCAGGGGCGGGAAGCCGGAGGCAGCATGATAGTTAAAAGGATGGGAAGAGCGGACGACTAGGTAAGGGGAAAAAAGGGCTGGAAAAAGGAAAGACACCAAGAGCAGGATCCAAGATCCCGAGAGGGATCCCTTGGCGCAAGCTTGGTGAAGGAACCTGGCCCAATTTCTATTCTTCCTGAGACATTCTTTACAAATATAATCTCTAAGCCTGTGGCTCCGGGAGGGGCCCACCTTGGAGACTATGTTCCATCTCGCCGTTTTCTAACTTGACCGTCGGAGCCCCCTCGTCAGGATTCCCGGCCAGGGTTTCTGACCTTGTCTTGCAGGATCGGGAGTCCGGAGACCTCGAGGCGAGACGGCCTGATCAAGTCACCAGCTCTGAAGCTACAGGCGCAGCGGCAGGATCGGCAACAAGTGTCAAAGCTTAGGTTATGATGACTTGGTACTATGGTATAAGTGATTAGGATAGACATGAGTGACATCAGAATTTAGGTCATAATTGTTCGAGTTTGGGATATAAGTAAATTGGAAATCACATGGTAGTCAATAGAACATGATAGAATGATATCAAAACTTAGATTATGATTACTTGGAACTATGATGTAAGTGATTAGGACATGATAGAATGATATCATAACTTAGTTTATGATTACTTGGACTATGATGTAAGTAGTTAGGACATAACAAGAAAAGTATTGAAGTTAAAAGTATGATCGCTTGGGACTGTGATATAAGTGATTATGATATAATTTGAATATCAAAATTTGGATAATGATCATTATGGGTTATGACTTAGTATCATGATCAGTCGGGATATGATAAAGGTTAGAAGAATAGACTTAAAGTTTGGATTTCTAATCTTTAGGTTATGCATAAGATCTGGCATATGATTAGTACCAAAGAGGAACATGATTTTTATTTATAATATCAATAGTGAGGTTAATCTACGATGAATATAAAAGGCTAGATGATTTGTACTCTTCGATCATGATTAGTAAGCATATGATGGATATAGAAGAGCTAGATTGGATGTATCTTTACCTTTGATAAGTGGGTTGATCCAAGCATCAAGAGTACTAGCTGAAATTATAATATATTATGTTAACGAATCATGCTGAATAAGAAGGTTCAAATATCAATTGAATAATTTTGGAATCCTAAACTTGGTAGGGATGCAGATCATGATAACATGCCAATTTTTGTTGTTAATTATTTAATTATAAATTTTGGAATCATGCTGAATAAGTAGGTTCAATTATCAATTGAATGATTTTGGAATCCTAAACTTAGTAGGGATGCAGATCATAATAATATGATAATTTTTGTTGTTAATTATTGAATTGTAAATTTTAGGACTGTGTAAGAAGATGTTTAGGGTTTAGATTATGAAAGAGTTCAATGATATTAAAAAGGATATATTTTCAATGAATCTGTATGTGGATTATTATTAAAAATATATAAGAAAAAAATATATTTGGGATGATGTATAGTTTAGTAACTCTCTATTAGTAGATTAGATTATATTATGTTGATATGGCATACATATTTTAATAAGAATCATGATAGCCTATATTTGTAATTTTGGCTTGGATTACTAAATCTATTATATTATTATTGGGGATTATTGTTAAAAATATGTAATGAAAAGTATATTTAGGATGAAGCATAGATTGATAAATTATTATCAGCGGATTAAATTATATTATATGAACATGTCATGCACATCTTGATAGAATCCTTGATGGCTTAGGTTAGTAGTTTGGGATTGAATTACTTGATCCTCCTTATATTTGTTGGAGATTATTTGGTATATCTAATTTTGAGTTAAATTTAAGATCTATCAGAAGGTTTAAGTTATCCTACTACTGATGTTATACTAAGTGAAGGAATTGGTATTGGAAGACTTATATGGGTTCAACCTATAAGAGACAATATTTTAGGTAGGTTGTTAATTGATGTTAAAAGTTATGATAAGATAGCTCTATGAGCGATAATATGATTGATTCTATTCATAAGAACGTTGATTGGAAGTTTTTTCTTTTGTTAGAGTTAATGGTAACATTTCAAGAGAAAAGTTGATCCAGATTGTCTAATTGAATTGTCAAGAAAAATATGATTAACCCATACTTGAACTAGAGTTATGGGTGTCTTAAAAGGATGGTGAGATTTTGTAAGGACTTTCAATATGGAAATTAGGTCTGGATAAATCTTGATATGATATGCTTGAGAGTGAATGAGATAAAGAGAGTCAACAATCTTACTTTAATAACTTGAGATCTTCTTGATACCAAAATAAGATAAATTTTTGGAGGGATTCATTAAGTGAACCTAGATGGTTTAAAAATTTTTATCAAAGTATGTAGTGGAAGCGTAGTGGTCTGAGTTATCCTGAAATTAATTAAGAATATTAACTTTAACTTTAGAAGTATTATGATGGAAGTACTAATTTAAATTTCAGTAATAAGATTTTAGTATTAAATGAAAGGATGATGTTACTGACCCTTGGGCTGGTCTATAAGTGTGGCCATGCAATTTATATCAATAGGTTTCCTAGTATAGAGGACTCTAGTAAAAATGTTGGACATCTCCAGATTTAGATAAGACACGTGGTGATTCTTGTATCGGGCTTGGATCTGGAGTACTCTGACACAAAATTTTTTTTAGTTTTGATATTATGATCTCATTATTTGAAGAGGCTTAAAGTTTTCCTGAAATAAATGATTGATTGTAAAATTATGGAGAAGGTTAAGAGAAGAAAGTTTTTTAAAGACCATGGCAAGTGTTTATGTTCAAGCCTTCTTCTAATTTTTGGTTAAGAATAGAGTGGATCAATTATGATTTTCATGTGGGATTAATCAAGAGAAATAAATCTTAGGGACAAAAAATTGTGTACTTAATTTGAGGTTGAGGCGCTAATGTTCATTTGAAAGAAATTGAAGGAATTTATTATGGATGGTGATGATCAAAATAAAAATGCTTTATCATGTTGATATGTAAAGGTCATCATATGAGGAAAGCATTCTAAGAAGGGGATTATTTGAAAGCTTGTGGATGATGTTAAAAGTTGGGCTATCATGAATTTCCCGCGGAATTAATTAAGGATAAATTAAGCATATTGACATCGAAAGATTTGTATTCTTTTTGAAGAGCTCAAGGAAAATCGATATGTATTGTAAATGGAAAATATCAAGTTTTGAATGTTATATTAATTTTGTTAAGACTTGTGAAGCAAGTAACCTAAGAGACGGACTAATTGAGAGTTTAAGATTGACTTGAGGGCTGGTTACTTCCAAGGTTTAAAACTCAATCAAGCTAATTTTGAGGATGAAATTATTTTAACGGGGGAAGAATATGAAAACTAGTATTTTGGGTCAAAGTCGGCAGGCCCAGCCGACTTCAGCTCAAGTTGTAGAAAAAGAAATGGGACAGAGAGGCGGTGTCAGAATAGGGGAACCCGAGCTTTCCCTTATCCGGCCAGGGATTTTGCTAGAAAAGACTAGGGGAGAGCTGTGGAGGGGAGGGGAGTGGTCGACGACGTATTTGAGATGGGTTGGAACTCCGATCGGGCAGTGTTTGCTTCTTAAATGGTGAGAAGAATCCATATGTGGTTCTCTTTAAATCCCCCACATCGTCACCGGATCAAGCTCCATCAAGCCACCCACTCCGTCGTCCTCCTCTCTGGTGGGTGTCCGGAAGCCTTCAAGACCGGTGAGTATTCTTTAGGAGGATTTAATTCAGTTTTTCTTGGGTTTGTTCGGTTCGGTTTATCTTGGAGCCGTGGACCACTAGTGGCCACGCCGCCATCCACTCTGGTCAGCGGAGCTCTTTCTGGTGACCATCTTCCTTGGCCACCGACAACTGTGGGGAGGCCGGTTCAGTCGAGCTAAGGGAGAAAGCATGGGTTCGAGAGAAGAGAAGAAAGAAAGAAAGAAAAAAAAAGAGATGAGGAGAAAGAAAGAAGAGAGAGAAGATGAGGAGAGAGAGGAAAGAGAAAGATGAGAGAGAAGAGGAGGAAGAAAAGAGAGAAAGATGAGAGAGAAGATGAGAAGAGAAAGGAGAGAGAAAGAGGAGAGAGAAAATATATAAAAATATTAAAAGGGGAGATTGAAAAGTCTTACTCTGGAAATTCGTGAGATTAGGATTTACAAGTGAATCGTAGAAGGAATTTGGATAAAAGATTTGGGTTTACAATTATCCTAGGATGATTGATTAAAAAATTATTATTGTACCTGTAGGGAGGCAGCCTTCTGAGCAGAAGGGCTTGTGTGGGTTCTGGGTATGGACCAGTATCAGTTATCTCTAATGAGGTAAGGATATCTTGACCCGTTCACTAGTTATATATATGTTTATTATGACATGATTTGATCCGTGCGCATATGCATTGGCATGCATGATTTGTTTTTGCATGGTTTGGTTGACTTTTCATGATGGACAGTACGATTGTTGTTATTTATATTCCTATATACTATGTTTTATCAAATAAAGTAATATTTGTATGGGTTGGACTATGATACCAGTTATTGGAGAGCTATAAATGATATGATTTGACATGATGATGTAGAAGGATAAAGTGTTAACAGTATTTGGACTAGCCATGCCATGATGGTACCGAGGTTACACAGCATGAGCCACGCGCTTTGTACGTGGAACAGCCAGCCACAGGCGGTTAAAACATGGGACAGCTTGAGCCACGGCCTTTGTACGTGGAATAGTCAGTCACGGGTGGTTAAAACGTGGGACAGCCTGAGCCATAGGCTTTGTACATGGAATAGCCGGCCACAGAAGGTTAAAATGTGGGACAGCCAGAGCCATGGACTTGGTACGTAAGCTAGCCTGGCCATAAAAAAAGAATACATGATCGATTATGAGGTTGCTAGTCATGGGCTGGAGTATGACCATGGTTAGTCATAAAGAAGAAGGATAACTAATGAAAAGACTAAAATAAAACATGATGTTATCAAATATTTTGTTATACTTGATATTTGAGTTGTTTTGGTTGCATGTTATGATAAACTATTATTTTCCAGTATTTTCAATTTATACTATTATTGGTGAGAGTGTTTGGAGACCTTATTAGGCTGTAAAGCTCACAACCCCTACTTTCTTCCTTCTCAGAATTGTGCAGGATATTCGAGCTTGATAGTGGATTGGATATGTGATGAAATGATGCGTAGCAAGGATCGGGCTGGGCATGAGGCTTACATAAATTTTTTTTGATGGTTTAGTTAGTTTTGTTTAGTTAGATCTGTTATTGATATTTATATAATACATCAGTGGACCCTTTAGTGATTTTGACTTGAATAAATGAATTGTTTAATTACTATTCAATTGTTTATATAATATTGAGTTTTTTATAGTGATTTTTGAAGTAAGTGACTTTTGTGTACCTAGACCTTGCATGATATCTAGGGTAAAACCTAGAGTTTGTGCGGCCGGTCGCATAACCGATTCTGGTGCTGGATTCGGGATGTGACACAAGTTAAAGAATAGATGGGCATAATTAGAACCATTAAAGTAATAGGTTAAAGTTGATAAAGTAATAAATCAAATCACGTTCTGTTCAAATAGTAAAGCTTGTTATGTGTGCATAATATATATATGTTACATGGTCTCCTATAAAGAAAGATGCATTTAATCGCAAGTAATTCATGTTCCTTCTTTAAATCGAGAGTTTCTACCACTAGCAAAGCTTGTTATATGTGCACAATATATTTATTATATGCTCTCATACAAAGACAAGATGCATTTAATCACAAGTAGTCCATGTTCCTTCTTTAAGTTGAGAGTTTCTACCCCTTCAATATTCATAAGAAATACCAGAAAGATTTTAACATAATTATGTGAACGCAAAAAGAATCGATTGCTGAGCCATATGAGATAGGAAACTCTCAAATACGGTTCTAAAGAAAAGAACCACCTATTCCGATCGGAGAGAATAGTTCATTCTATAGGGTGATTCCGAAATTACGGAGGCTTGGTCTGCTCAAGCTGCTGAGTATTGGAAACAAGTGCTATTCATAAAAAAGAAGGCAATGAGGAAAAAAAATAGGTTACCTAACCGTGGGAAGGGGGAAGGGGGGGTTGGTGCTGTCGCCGCAGGAAGGGGAGGGGGCTGTTGGTGCTGTCACCGTAGGATGAGATGGTATTTTGTTCATCGGAGCTTCTCGTCGGAAATGGGGAATAGGAAAAATACGGCAATTCAAACATTAAAAGGGGATAAGGGTTTTGAAATAGGGGCATTTTTGTTCTCTAAAAATTTAAAACTATGGACCAGAGGTTATGATTTGAGTCAACAGGAATTAAAAATTTTATTCCGATCTACAAATGGATCGGATATCAAGTCCCCCAATTTTTTATCGAGGGAGATAGTGGTCTTATCTTTTATGATAGCATGCTACCCGTCTTGGCTCTTTGGCAAGCTTGAGGACCACTTAAAATTAATATTTTGGAAACTTTAAAATGCTATTATAAACATTCTCAAACATGAAGATGTATGTGTGAGAACAAAGGTTTGGAGCAACTTGATTCCGCAAGATCAGCTGCAACTCGAGGCCGATTAGGAATGTTGAAGTACGTATGAAGGCTGATAGCCAAAGTTCGTACGTTTTTAAAGAATATTTTTATACTTTCTCTTTCTTCCTCTGCATCCAGAATTAAAATATATTAAATAATACATAGACGTCTTATGCATAACTTTCTACTAATCGTTTTCATATACATTTATTTGATGAACGGTCTAGAGAAATAGCGGAGAAGATGCAATAGCTTACGTATTTGAACTGGCTGTGAATTCCACCTGCTGCCCCTTACCAATGACTCCTTTCAAGCGTTCCTAGCAAACGGTATAACGACTTCAATTCAAAGTAGCGCCCGTTTACCACGCTAATAAGTTTGAACTTGGAATCAACACCCTTCAAGTCTTTCTTTCATTCAAATCTCCTCTAAACACCCGTAAAGGAAACTATACATATAACACCCTTTGCCGTTCTTCCTTCCATCAACCAACCAAATCCGATAAACTAGTTGCCACCTCTGAGTTACAAGGTAGAAGGGAAGAAATTAACAGGAAAAAGCTCAGCTTCATATTAAGAATTGATGTCCATGGCTTCTATCAAGAGAAACCTCTTGGTTCTGATGACCATTCTCTCCGTCTTCTGCCTCCTGTGTTCCCAACCGGCCACGGCAGCAAGGCTTCTCGGGGCGGAGCAGCTGCTTGCAAGAGTTGGTTTCACGTTGCAATCCCTGACGCAATCCGGTCCTTCTGGTTGCACCAGCGGACCAGCCACCGGCGGAGTCTGCCCACCGCATTGAAATCATCACGAAATGAGTTATAAATTAAACTATATATATATATATATGCTGTAGCCTTTGGTTCTTGAGCTTCCCTTGTCTCCATGCAATGACGGACTTGGATGTGATAAATATTCAGTGTTACCTATTCTTTTGTTCATCTTCTATTTTCATGATTACGCTCGAATCATCTGTACGCTGGTTTCTTAAGGATAATAAGTCGAAATTTTGTTGTTTTTTCCCCTGGCCACTTATCTTGAGAAATCTGTGTAAGACGAGGGGTAGGCCCCATGTTATTTTGAAATACGAAATGAAAATCAAGGGTTTCCATTTATATCTGTTACCTTTTATTATGGACTCTATCAGGTCCGTTACCGTTGAATTAGACCTCCTCCAAAACTGTGCGGCCCACTGGTCCGGGTTTGGTTTATCAACCCAGTGGACCCAACCAAGCTAAAAAATTAAGCCGGTCCTTCAAGCTAGACTTGCATCGACCTGGCGTGACCCCGATCCAAGTTTGATTATTTAAATTAATGAATTATGTACGCACATGTTTGTAACATCTCGTACTTGCAGGAGGTGCCGTATAATAGATGAATGCAAAACAAAATCTTATCACTGCATTCATTAAAGGACTAGAGTACATAACCTATTATTAGACGTCTTTACAATCAACCAGAGATTTTATCATATGGCTTAAAATCATTATTTTTATTAGTAGACTGATAAAAGTATACTACGATAATAATTCAACAATAAGTTTCTCGAATATATAATACGAAGAATACAAGCATCTATAAGTATATTGGTATTAAATATTTTATTTTTCATGAGAACATAAAAAAATAATATCTATGGAACATATTAATAATCTACTGACTAAAGGATTCACTTCTGGATTTTTTAAGGATCACGTGGCTCGTTACCTCATCTTATCAATGATACGTATTGGAGACCATGTAACAAAGTGATCACATTTGATTTCATTTTCATGCTGATCAGCTGGTTATCAAGTGATAACAAAAACCAAGGAATAGACAAAGTTCCTTGTGTTAGTGTTTGGATGTTTAAAATTTATTTCAGGGATAGAAATATAAATTCTCAAAGAATAACTTATTCTCCTTGTTATTCCAGATTCTATTTAGTTTGAAATCTAGTATTTTACTTTATTCTAGTGTAATTAATACAGTGTTATTCCAAATAGTATTTAGATGACATAGAAATAAGCCTGTATTTCATTAAGAATAAATGAAGAATTTTGTAGAAAACCTAAAAACACACCTGACCAAAAATAAAAAGATTAATGATTTATCAATTTATTTATTTATTTATTTATTTATTTATTATGATGATGTATTATAATTTTGCATATTATATACATACATTTGTAAAGGTAGCAAGAGAAAATAGATTACACCATTGCCATTTTCCAAAGGATATAGTACAAGTAAAGCAAAATCCCACATATAACAAATACAAAAAATACAAGAATCCTTGTTACAATAATTATTTGATCCCTGATAAATCAAACACAAGTATAATAAGGCCCGATATACAATTCAGATACTAAATTAGTCGATTGAAATAAGAATGTGAAGATGGAAATATGTTGCAAGTTATAAGAAAAATAAATAATTTATTATTAATTATGATTCTTTTTAAAAATCTTTACAAGAGCAGCAGTTGATATAAAAATAAAAAGACAACATACATGCCTAGACAATAAAATATAGAAACTGAGTTCCAAAAATAAAACAAAATATACTATTACATTTGATTTAGGAACTATAATATACTAATATATTCCACCCTGCTGCATGGCAATCCTTGACCATTAGCACTATTCTTAGTAGTATAGTTAAGAAGACTATCCTTTTGGTGCATGGAGATCTAATATAGCCCTTGCAAAAAAAAAAAAAAATGCCTGTAATAGTAACAACTTGTTGACTCCATTAATTAATTTTGATGATAAGCAAAACGGTTAAGTATAAGTTAAGGACTAATAATTTGCTTTAAGTATGTTTCTATTGAAAAGGTACTTACAAAATTTGAAGAAGCCCAATTGTTTTGAAGAAACCAAGTTTGAATGAAAAGATTACTCAAAGAAGACTTGGACACTCAAGAGTTGGTTGATTGGATGGCTAAGACAAATGGAAATTTGTTCCAGCTCAAATTCAGTACTTTCTGTGAATTTCTTAAAGAAGTGTCGACTCAAAGTATCGACACATGACATGAAGTATCGACATATGGAGATGAAGTGTTGACTCAGGCCGGTACGCAGCAATGTTTCAAATGGCACAGATCAAGTGTCAACACATGGACCTGAAGTATCGACTCAAAGTGTCGACAAATGGATCAACACATCGCCTGAGACTTTCAAGCCACAGAACTTGCAGAAGTTGAAGGAACAGCTGAAGTGTTGACACATGGAAGCAAGGTGTCGACTCAAGATGTCGACTCAACTAAGAAAGTGTTGACACATCCGAGATTTCTAGAAAATCAAAATGGAGCAATTTGAACTAGGTGTCAACTCAAGAAGATCAAGTGTCGACCTTATGTGTCGACTCACAGCTTGAAGTGTCGACACATAGAGTTCTGACAACAGTAATGGCTAGTTTTTCAGACATAGAACTCATCCCAAATGCCCTCCAATGGCTAGTTTTTCAAGTCTAACGGCTAGAAACCTATTTTGAGGTCTTGGAAAGGTATATATATGCTCTAAATCAAATCAAAAGATAACATATTGAAGACCATTAAAGAATTTTGAGAAAAGAGAAGAGAAGTGAGCTTTAACTCCTATTCATTGAAGTTTCAACCACTCTCAAGCTAAAAGAAGCCTCCAAGCATTCAAAAGCCTTCAAGAGCATTGAAGATCATCCATTCTTAGGCATTCAAAAGGCTTCAACAAGTGCAAAGCAACTCTACATTGAGCTACAAAGAGATATCCACTTTGTTTTAGAAAGCTTACATTGGTTCTTTATTTTTAAACCATATTTGTTGTAAGGGTTTTTGGTTAGCCTATTGTAAAACCAAGTGAGGTTATTGGTAAGCCTTGAAAAATCAATTAGGTTGGTGGTTAGCTCGCAAGACCACTAAGGTTCTTGGTTAGCCCGGAAAATCAAGGAAGGTTGTTGGTTAGCCTTGTAAAAACCAATTAGATTATTGGTTAGCCCGTAAAACCAAGTGAGGTTTTGACTTGTGAGCCTTATGAAAACAAGTCGGGTTTTGATTAGTAAGCCCGGAAAACTAATCGACTGTAATTGGTTGTGATTATAGTGAATTCCCAAGGGGATCTTGGAGAGTGGAGGTAGGTGCATTGGATAGCACCGAACCACTATAGTTCTTGGTCTTTGTGATTGCTTGATCTCTCTCTCCTTACTCTTTATTTCCGCTGTATTTTATTTTAGAGCATTGCAATTGTTTTAATAGTACCTTGCTAATTATTTTGTTGAATTGGATTGCATTGCTTAGTGTCAAGTAATATTAAGTTTCAATTTTTTAGAGACCCAATTCATCCCCCCTCTTGGGTTGCTTACTGGGCAACAAGTGGTATCAGAGCTCTATTCTCAGTGTATAGGCTTTACCGCCTTGAGTCAAGATCTATGGTAGCCCTAATTGGTACTAGTGTAGTTGAGGGACAAGCCTCAAATAGACCTCCATTTTTTAATGGATCAAATTATACTTATTGAAAAACTAGGATGAGAATTTATATGCATTCTATTGATTACAATTTATGGAAAGTAGTAGATAAGGGTCCTCATATTCCTTCGATAGCGGTTAATGGTGTTTCCATCCCAAAGCTCGAAGAGGATTGTGATGAAAATGATATTAAACAATCCAAGATTAATGCTAAGACAATGAATCTCCTTTATTATGCATTAGATCCTAGTGGATTAAATAGGACATCTACATGCATGTCTGTCAAAGAAATATGGGACACACTTGAAGTTACCCATGAGGGTACCGATCAAGTGAAGAACACTAAAGTTAATATGTTGATAAAATACTATTTTAGATGCAATAGTTATTATAAAGAATTTCACCCAACAACTAGTTATAAATATAGTAGCCAGAGGAGGGTCCAAGTGTAACATTTTTAAAGTTTTGAGATATACATGAAAATCGAGAAGACTTAAACGTGCGTTTATTATTTTTGAGCAGTTTTTTGATTTTAAAATAATAAGTAAATTAGTATAAATTTAACAGTCACCATTAATAGAATTAGATCTTTATTGGTGTCAAGTTCCAGCTCCTGGTTTGGTCATACGACCGACCGCACGAGTCCTAGAATATACCATAAAGATCATGCAAGGCTTATAAAAATGTCATTACAACTTCAATTTTGTATAATACTATTGATCACAATTCATAAGACAAAACTTGATGTAAAGAAAATAATATAACATATTTAATTACAAATTTGGTTACTCTTCAATCGTCTGATCGGTATTAATGACTCTCTATCTATTCATCATTTTATTACAAATCCAATCCACCACCAAGCTCGAAATATCCTACATAACTCTAAGAAGTAAAGAAAATAGGGTGTAAGCTTTACCCTAGTAAGGATTCCATTCAATCATATTGATAGTAATATGATTTGAAAATAGCAAGTAAATAATAGTAGTATAAGGAATCATAAAATATCATGTCATGTAACCAAAACAACTTAACTGCCATATATAACAAAACCTTTAGTAAAATCATATTTCATTTTTATGTTTCAGTTTTGTTCTCCATCTTCTTTAAAGTTTTAAACTAATCATAATCATGCTTCAGCCCATGATTGACAATCAGTGTATCACACTTCAGCCTGTGACTAGCAATCTCATTGTCATCTCTAGCCTGTGATAGGCAATCTTAGTAA
Source organism: Areca catechu (assembly GCA_021397845.1). Lineage (NCBI taxonomy): Eukaryota > Viridiplantae > Streptophyta > Magnoliopsida > Arecales > Arecaceae > Areca > Areca catechu. Next base: position 24,851,175 of record CM038042.1, on the reverse strand, counting down.
TCATAGTCTTGCCAGTGGAGTTGCTAGTCCAAATATCTCTTTTTCTTGATTATCACTTTATCAAATCTTTAACCATGTTGTCAAATCATATATTCTTTTCAAGATTTCTAATAACCAGTATCACAATCCAAATCATCCAAAATAATCATGATTGATATGAACATATCATATAGAATATATAAATAGTAATACTAGTAAATGTTCATCATGCAAAATCAAAATATATATAATACATAAACAATCATGCATGCTAATGCTTATGTGTAAGGATCAAAATCATGTCATGTAAAACATATTTGTAAACCAGTGATTATATATAAAAATCTTTACCTTATTAGAGATGGACTTAATATACCTGATTTCAGTCTATACCCGGGACTCGATCAACGTGCTCCTACCCAAAAAACCATCTTTTTACAATAGTAATTTTATTTTTTAATATGAATAATTTTATGGTATAGTAATTATAAATCCAGAACTTGTACCTAGATTTCATCCACGACCTACCTCCACTTGAGAGAAATTTTAGAGAGAGAAAGTAGAGAGAAAAACTAAAAAGAAAAAGTAGAGAGAAAAATTAGAGAAAGAAAGTGGAGAGAGAAAGATAAAATTTATATTTTTCCTATTTATATAATTCTTTTCTTTTTCTTTTTCTCTTTTCTTTTCCTTTTCTTTTCTTTTTCTTTTTCTCCTTTCCTTTTTCTTCTCTTTTCTTTTCTTCTTCTTCTTTCCTGGTTCTCTTCTTCTGCTTAGTTCAGCCAAAACACAAGACTCTTTTAAGTCCCTTTTTTTCCCCAAAATCCTGGATAGAATGTGTTGCCGCTAAGATTGCCATGGCCTGTAGCTGCTGTCGGTGTCAGAGCGCACCTCCTTCACTGTCTCGTCGTCCGGTGGTCATGGACCTGCAAAACAAGGGTTAGTAACCCGGGCCGGGGTTTCCGGTGAGGGCACTTCGACGATTAAGTTAGTGACGACCCAGGAGAACAGATCCTCCTAGTTGAGCCCCTCTTGATGGACTCCATACTAGGAGGAGTGATTAGTGTGAGAGTGGGATGCAAGTGTGTCGGGGAAAGAGTGGCCTGGCTAAAGGGAGTCTCTGTGTGGCCCTTCCGCCTAACTTTGCTTGAGGATGCTGGTAGTGCCATGCTCTTTTGGTTGAGCTTGCACTTGTGTTCCAGTGGTATGGCTTGTGCCTTTGCTTGTATTATGGTTGCTACCTCCAAGTTTTGTAGATTAGGTTACCGTTGGACGTTCGTCTTGGAATCTCCACCGGGCTGTCAGGCACGTGCGACGGTGTCCCGAGGAGCCTTTCCCGATCCGTAATAAGGAAAGCTGTCATGTGCTCTGACATTTCTCTTGGTCACCTCATTCCAGGAAACTTGGCAGTACCTCGATCGGTGGGTCGCCGCCCTTGGGATTCGAATCTCCTGGTTGACTTCCTCTCTTGGGTGGTCCAGGCAGTTGGTGAGGAGCGTGGCACCTCGATCAGTGGGTTTCTCTTTTTTTTGGTGTAACTGGCGATCGCAGGCGGTCAGTACGGTCTAGCAGGTGTTCCAGTGTAGTCCTCAGGTGGCTCGCTGGTGTCCTGGGATGGCGGTGTCCATGTTTGAGCTGGGGCTGAGCTAGAATGGTAGGACTCACTCTGACCTAGACGCCCTGAGCTTGCGGGATCACCTCGATGGAGAAGGGCAGAGTGCGGGCCCGGTCCAGAGGGCTCAGCCTCGGAGAGGCTCCACGTGGTAGAGGAGGGCTGAGCTCGACTCCGACCAAAGGGCTCAATCTCCAAGGGTCTCACTCTGGAGGGCAGAGTGCGGGCCTGGTATAGAGGGCTCAGCCTCGGAGAGGCTCCATGTGGCAGAGGAGGGCTGAGCTCGACTCCGACCAAAGAGCTCAATCTCTGAGGGTCTCGCTCTAGAGGGCAGAGTGTGGGCCCGGTCCAGAGGGCTCAGCCTCGGAGAGGCTCCACGTGGTGGAGGAGGGCTGAGCTCGACTCAGACCACAGGGCTCGATCTCCGAGGGTCTCGCTCTGGAGGGCAGAGTGCGGCTCCGGCCTAGGCATCCCGAGCTTGCGGGACCGACCTAGCAGAGGATGGAGCTCGGCTCATTGTCTCGAGGGAGCTCAGCTCGGTGGAGGAGTCCAGGCAGGAGAATTGACGTGGCATCCAACATGGCTGCTTCCTTTGATGTGGCGCTTGTCAGCTCCCCCATGTCAGTGATCCCGCCACATCATTTGCTCTCCACTCCCAAGGCTCATTAGTGCACGGTGATCAGGCCGAAGGGAGTAATTGTGATGCTGACATGGAAAGGCGGAGATCTGGCATAATGATGGCCATGATTGCTGGCACTTCGTGAGACGGTCCTGTAGCCCAATGCGGGGGTGCCACGTGGCCATGTCCGAGGAGTAGTTAATGTTGGCACAGAATTTAGAGCGACCGGGATGCCATTTTCGCCAATGGGCAACACATGGCGTGGATCCGTTGGTGGAGAGGTCGTAGTGGTACGGATCCATCGAGCCATTTCGAAATGAAAAGAGGGCCTTACCCGAAATATCCATTCTTTTGAATTCTCTACACCTGCTACTGTGTTCGAGCCTTCTTGTTCCTCTTAGTTGCCTCAGATCTTCTAAGAAACCAGGTTAGTCCCCTTTTTCTTCTCCCTTCACTAGAGTATGGTCCTTCCTCCGGGTCTAGGATCTCCTTCGAGTCGAGTCCGTTCTTTTGTCCTTTACCTTGAGTCCTTCACTTCTTTTGTTCTTGAGGATGTACCGCTTTGGCTCGGGCTTCCGCCTCTCCACTGATTAGGGTGAGGCCGGTCCCTCTGAGCGGAGGCTGGCATCTTCTTCTTCCTCCGGTGAGGAGGAGGATGCGACTCGCTTCGAGTTTAGTAGGAGGCGTTCTCCCGGTCTGGTGCTCATTAGGGAACCAGGGTCCGGTCCTTCTCTCCCTCCTTCTTCTGTACCTATTCCTGAGTTTGCCCAATCCACAAGTCCTGGTGGGGTCGCCTCGACGATCACTTCCGAGGAATTGGGGACCGTTCGGGATGTCTATGGCATCCCACATTCTGTTTGGCTTATAATCCCTTGTCCAGGGGAACGGGTCACTTCCAGGGGCCCGGGTAGCATTGCTTTTTACGAGGAGACCTTTTTAGGGGGTCTCCACTTTCCCTTCCATCTTTTCTGCATGTCCATCTTGGACAACTATCGTTTGGTCCCTACCTAGTTAGTGCCAAACGTCATTAGGGTCATCTTCTTCTTCATTGTGCTCTGTCACCTCCACAAGTTTGTTGCACGGTTCTCTTTGTTCAGGACTTTCTTTGCCCTGAAGCGCCACTCGACTGAAGACGGGTGGTGGTCCTTATCCTCCCGCCCGAAGGGCATCAGATTTGAGCTCCCATCTTCCATCAAGGGATGGAAGAGCAAATTCCTCTTTGCCGCGGTTGAGGGGGTCGACTGGATCTGGAGTGATCCGGACCAGTCCCCCAACCAAAATTTTATGGTCGATGCGGCTGACCGGGATGACTATGAGCAACTCTGCACCGTCCAGGTCCCTTCTCTCAAGATCCTGTTATCAAAGCAGAACCTCTCCGACGCCGAGGTCGACCCAACAAATTGGTTGGGTGAGTTTGACCTGAACCTCTCTTTCTCTTCCTTACATTTCTTATATTACTTTTTACGGGCTCTGACCGTTGTGTGACTTGCATGCAGGGATGATTTTCACAGAGAGTGACCTACTGGCGATCACCCGGAAGATGCCACTGACCGAGCTGGTCGAGGAGCCTCCAGCAAGGTGGGTCCTAGGCAAGAGCGCGCTTGAGGCTGCTCCTGCCGCGGTGGCCAGTCCGAGCTCTGCTGCTCTGGTCGGTCAGAGTTCAAGGGCGACCCGAGATGCCCCTGCACCAGTGGAGAGGGCGGTGTCTTCGATGCCGGGGCCGGTCTAGCAGGAGGTCCAATGGTGGGGACACCTGAGGAACCAGAATAAGACAGAGGCTTTTCAATCCTCTGTAAATTGATCAATAATTTATGAGTCCATCTATAATAAGAGCTTAGCTCATCTGAGTCCATTTTAGTTGTTATTTGAGTTTTTTGAGTTATTATTTCAGTTCTGTACTAGTCAGCTCATGTTGAGCTAGTTCAGTCCAATGCTGGTCAGCTCATGTTGAGCTAATTTTATTTTTTTTGAGTCATATCCAAGCATACTGAAGACTCAAGATCACATCATACAAGTAAAGACTAAGTCCAACCAGATTGAAGACATGGAAGTTTCGCCCAAGTCCAACCCAGCTTGAAGATTTGAAGACCCCAAGAGGAAAATCAGAAACCCTGATTCCTTGCAGATGCCCTCCAAATGCCCAGATTTCCTTCTAGATGCTAAAATATATTCATAGACCAAGGCATCCATGATTTTAGAGGTCCATCTGCATCCTAGCCCAAAGAAATCAAGCCCAGGCGCCAAGCCCAAGCCCCTAAGAAACAAGATACCAGGGAATATTCCTGCTACCTGGCTACCAGGCCACCCCAGCTTCCAGAGGCCCAAACCCATGCACCAGGGCCCCTTTGGGCCAGCCCCTTGCTGCTCTTAGAAGCCCAACACGCCCCCCTAGGTGTCCTTTGAGTGTTGGCCAAGTCAAGAAAAATTTTAGGGATTTTTTCTACTTAATGTTTCCTTATTTTCTAGCTAGGGTTTGAGAGGGAAAAGGATTCTCATGTAAAGACTAATGTGCCCTTACTTGGAGCCCAAGGTTAAGGGTCTATTTAAGGGACCCTAGCCTCTTGTATGAAGGGAGAACTTTGATGAATGAAAACCTTGAGTTCTTCTATTGAGTTGTGTGATACCTTGCTGTGTGCATAAAGGAGTTTGCGAGAGTTTTTCTTCCCAGTGCTGCAATCATCTTCCTGCTGCCAACAAGCATCTCAGATCCCTGGACGCCCAATCCAAAAAAAGCCTTACCTTGCTGTTTTTCCTTTGTTTTCTTGTTCTTTTGTGAGTTTTCTAACCCTTGATAGGTCGTTTACATGTCCCCGAGTTCCTACGAATCCAACGACTCCAGCCAAGCCTCAATCGGATCACCGAGCAGAAAGCCAGGTATCCGCGGGACTTTGGCTCGGTTTTCCAGGCCGCATCCATCGAGAAATGAGAGACCCTTTGCTGTGATCTTCATAGACGTTGTCAGGTACACCCCCTCTACCTCCAGTAGTTTTATTGTAGGAGAACTTGCCCTAACCGAGGCTTCTCAGCCCCGGCGATCCTTCTTTTCTACTTTTCTAGGTCCTAATCTGCATGCTGATCTTCTAAAATTCATATAAAATCTCCTACAATTTATTTTAATCTGAGATTTGGGAATTAATCACTCAACCCCAAATATAAAATATACAAAAAAAATTGCATGCATATTAGTCCCCCATCATTTGGTATCAGAGCTTAGATTAGGGCTTGTTTTCTGTAATTTTTAGTCCGTATATACTCTGTTATTTTAATTATTTCTCCCTGATAAAAACTCCACAAATTCTAAAATTTATTTTGATAGATTCATCATAATTCACTGTAATCTTAAGAGTTTTTGCAAATTTTATTATGGAATGTGAATTTTCTGCAAGCCGAAATATAGCCTGCAAATCTTTGGCTCTGTTTTTTCAGCAAGACAAGTTTGGAAGTTTTAGGGTTTTGTTTAGCATCTTTTGCATATCTTTTAATTTTAGTATATTTCCAGCATATTAGGCCATGATTTGAAAGTTTTCTTTTATTTAAGAAAATATATAAAAAAAATTACATATTCTCCAAAAATACCAAAAAAACATCTAAACCCTAATTTGCATCCTCATCTGTTGCCATCATTGCATAATTTACTTTTAAGGGCACTCTTGCTATATCAGATGGAGGGAGGATTTGATCACCTCTCCTTAGCCCAAAACCACATCCCTTGCATTCGATCCCAAGCCTTAACCTAAAATTAACTAGACTTAATTTGCCCTAGTGGGCTAGGGACACCAACTGGTCAGGTACGGGCTAGTGTTAGATCACTGTGTCAAGTTAACCTGTGTGTGCCTTGTGCTCAGTGTCTAGAATGGTGGTTTAGGGATTCAATCCCGAAGGGCTTGTGTGTTGGTCCGCCTACCTGGCCAATCTCTGATTGGTGTCTAGGATTGGCAATCAGGGACCTAACACTCCCCTTACACCTGCCTGGCTGAGTGCAGGGTTACTATAGGCTAGTTTGCCACCCTGATTGAGCATCTAGTTTGGACTCTAGGTCTAGTCAGCTATAGTCGGTCTGATTGAGTCTTGCATGAGCACTAGATTAGGGGTTTCACATCACCCACCTCCTTCACAAATGTCTGAACCCATGAAAAATTTGCAAGCCCAAATAAAAGCACTCACTGAGCAACTAACCCAATCCATGGCCCAGTTAACTCAGTCTAGTACCCAAACCAACAATAGAATTGACCATCTTGCCAACAGGTTTGACCAGTTAGAAGGCCATGTAGGGACCATACAAAGAACCATGGGTCACAGTCTGATCCAGATCCAGAGTCCCCTCAACCTAGGAGGACCCCAAATCCTGATCTATACCATGAGGTCGAACCTAGGAGAGCCCCTCATCCTGACCCATACTACAATCCTCAACCTAGGAGGACCCCAAACCCTGATCCCTACCGAGAGGTTGAACCTAGGAGAGCCCATCGTCATGACCCATACTATAATACTGAGCCCAGGAGGATCCCAAACCCTGATCTATACCATGAGGTCAAACCTAGGAGAGCCCCTTATCTTGACCCGTACTACAATCCTCAACCTAGGAGGACCCCAAACCCTGATCTATACCATGAGGTCGAACCTAGGAGAGCCCCTTATCCTGACCCGTACTACAATCCTCAACCAGGAGGACCCCAAACCCTGATCCATACCGAGAGGTTGAACCTAGGAGAGCCCCTCAGCCTGACCCATACTATAATCCTGAACCTAGGAGGACCCCAAACCCTGAACCATATCGTGAGGTTGAACCTAGGAGAGCCACTCAGCCTGACCCATACTATGATACTGAACCTAGATCCTATGACTCTAGATCCTATTTACCCACATCCTATAAGCCTAGTATACCCACAACCTATAGATCTTATGACTTCAAATCCTCTGACTCTAGAATCTACGAACCCATATCCCATGAGTCCAGTAGACTCAAGACCCATAGAGCTGAACCCAAATCCTATGACCCCAGATCTTATAATCCCGTGACCCATAGATCTGCACCCTTATCCTATGAGTCTAGGGAGCCCATAACCCCTAGATATCAATCTAGTACTAGTCAGGTTTCCCTTAGTCAACTTGAATCCCATAGGATTAGCACCCCTAAATATGAGCCCAGTAGTGAGCCACTACCCCTTAGGCAACCTGAACCTACTAGGATTAGTGTCCATAATCAGAAACCAGGACCTAGCCAATTTTCTCCTAGCTGACCTTCTCCAACCATTCCTGAGATTGACAAGGCTTACATTAACGCGAAAGTGTATGAAGCTGATGCAAACTTAGTGGATGAGTATGAGGGAGAGGAGGAGACACCTTTAGATGACCTAGAATTAGCTGACCCAATAGATACCCAGGTAGAAGCCAACCTAGAGGTAGTTGACCTTAACCACATCCAACCTAAAGCTATAGTGGAAGAACAAATAGAGGAAGAGAACCTAGGTACTGCTGCTAGAGCCTTACCTGAGGAAACCATAGAGGAGAGCCAAATTATAGAGTCTAGTCCTAAAATACAAGAACCTAAAGAATTTATTAAGGACTTGATCTCTTTGAATCAGTACCCTCAGGATGAGCCTCCTCCTATAGTTCCCATTAAGGACCTCTTCCCGGAGATTAGTAACCCATCCTTCCATTATGCAAACCCCATAGCTATACCGCAACCTTGTAAGGTTAGCCTCATTAGTCTAGGATTAGTCCCTGACATGCCTTCTTATATCGAACTTTATCCAACTAACTTTGAACCTTTTTCCCTACCCTACCAAACTAATTCTGAATCCACTTCCTATTTTCTGCCCTTGCCTAACACCTCCAGCATTTCTAGGATTATTAGATTGCATTTAACTAAAATTAGCATACTGCATGCATTCATCACACATGTTAGGTTTGCATCTTACTTCTGGCATACTCTTTGGAATTTGCTAGAAGTTCACTGTAAATTTTTATGTGCATGTCAAGCTAGGATCAAACCTAGAGAACCTATAATCTATTAGGTTTAGATCCAAAGAGTTCAATAAAATTTCCTTCGATAGGAATGCATAATCAAGTCTTTAGGTGTCAGTATGAGTCCTTTGCATCATCTTGTTAGGAGTCTGCATATGCCCAGCATGTTCACCACCTGCACTAATTTTGAAACAACTGGCTAATTCTCGAAGATGGATTAAAGAATTTGATGTAGTGGATTCTATCTTGGTTAGGCTTAGGCCTAAAAGAAGCTTCATGCTCGCAGAGCCGGATCTTTTAAAGTGATAGAGAAGGTTGGATCAAATGCCTAGGTGTTAGAATTGCCTTCGGATTTGGGCATTAGTTCTACCTTCAATATTACAGACCTGGTTGAGTATAGGGAACCGGCAGCGATACCTAGTGAGGCCTTTGGACCTATTCCTTTTCATTGTGAGTGACCCTAACCTAGAGTGTCCACAAACAAATTTGGCCTGAGAGAGGAGAACGGATCGAGCGTATCCTGGATGATCAAGCCATCACGACCTAGGGCCATGACTATCAATGCTTCCTGGTCCGATGGCAAGGCCGGCCAGAGTCGGACGATTCATGGATTTCTCGAGAGGACTTGCAACGCCTCAACCCAGACCTTCTAGAGAGATATGTGAGCCAGTCTGACCTTCACTCAACAGGGTCGAGTTCCTCCCACCCCGGGAGAATTGGTGGGGACACCTGAGGCACCAGAATAAGATAGAGGCTTTTCAACCCTCTGTAAATTGATCAATAATTTATGAGTCCATCTGTAATAAGGGCTTAGCTCATCTGAGTCCATTTTAGTTGTTATTTGAGTTTTTTGAGTTGTTATTTCAGTTCTATACTAGTCAGCTGATGTTGAGCTAGTTCAGTCTAATGCTGGTCAGCTCATGTTGAGCTAATTTTATTTTTTTTTGAGTCCTATCCAAGCATACTGAAGACTCAAGACCACATCATACAAGTAAAGACCAAGTCCAACTAGATTGAAGACATGGAAGTTTAGCCCAAGTCCAACCCAGCTTGAAGATTTGAAGACCCCAAGAGGAAAATCAGAAACCCTGATTCCTTGCAAATGCCCTCCAGATATCCAGATTTCCTTCCAGATGCCAAAATATATTCATAGACCAAGGCATCCATGATTTTAGAGGTCCATCTGCATCCTAGCCCAAAGAAATCAAGCCCAGGCGCCAAGCCCAAGCCCCTAAGAAGCAAGATACTAGGGAATATTCCTGCTACCTGGCTACCAGGCCACCCTAGCTTCCAGAGGCCCAAACCCATGCACCAGGGCCCCTTTGGGCCAGCCCCTTGCGGCTCTTAGAAGCCTAACACACCCCCCTAGGTGTCCTTGGAGTGTTGGCCAAGTCAAGAGAAATTTTAGGGATTTTTTCTACCTAATGTTTCCTTATTTTCTTGCTAGGGTTTGAGAGGGAAAAGGATTCTCATGTAAAGACTAATGTGCCCTTACTTGGAGCCCAAGGTTAAGGGTCTATTTAAGGGACCCTAGCCTCTTGTATGAAGGGAGAATTTTGATGAATGAAAACCTTGAGTTCTTCTATTGAGTTGTATGATACCCTGCTGTGTGCATAAAGGGGTTTGCGAGAGTTTTTCTTCCCAGTGCTGCAATCATCTTCCTGCTGCCAACAAGCATCTCAGATCCCTGGATGCCCACTCCAAAAGAAGCCTTCCCTTGCTATTTTTTCTTTGTTTTCTTGTTCTTTTGTGAGTTTACTAACCCCTGACAGGTCGTTTACGGGTTCCCGAGTTCCTACGAATCCAACGACTCCAGCCAAGCCTCAATCGGATCATCGAGCAGAAAGCCGGGTATCCGCGGGTCTTTGGCATGATTTTCTAGGTCGCATCTGTCGAGGAATGAGAGACCCTTTGCTGCGATCTTCACAGACGTTGTCAGGTACACCCCCTCTACCTCCAGTAGTTTTATTGTAGGAGAACTTTCCTTAACCGAGGCTTCTCAGCCCCGGCGATCCTTCTTTTCTACTTTTCTAGGTCCTAATCTGCATGCTGATCTTCTAAAATTCATATAAAATTCCCTACAACTTATTTTAATCTGAAATTCGGGAATTAATCACTCAACCCCACATATAAAACATACAAAAAAAATGCATGCATATTAGTCCCCCATCATCCAAAAGATCTCAGAACGGCTCGGTCGTCAGGGGATGGCCCCCGCCATGGAGCCCGAGGTAGTAGACCGGCAAGGGCCGCAGCTGCTGCCGCTGCATCCTCCCATCCTTCGAGTCCACCTGTGATCGAGGTCGGGGATGAGGAGGTTCAATCCATGACCAAGGCTACGATTGAGGCGCCGCCTGCACTGGTATCAGCTCTCAGCCTACCTTTAGGGGCCCTGCCGCTAGTGGGGCAAGGCCGCCTACTCCAGGAGAGAGTAGGAAAGAGAAGGCGTGACGTCGTCTCTCCTTCAAGATGGGGCCGGGGAGCTTTGTCCTCCTGAGCCCCACACTGGCCGAGTGCATGATGGGTTTTTCAATCCAGAAATGCGACCGGGAGGAGATAGCCGGACTGCGGCTGAACGATGTCCTCGGCGTCATCTTCCCCTAGCTTTACTCGGTGAGTTATCCCTTTCTTCTCTTTTCTCTCTTTTCTTCTTTTTTTTTTGGGTTGACCTTTATTCATGGTGCAGATCGGTGCCGAGGCCCTCTTCATTAGGGGCTGCTGTCAGAACTGGGAGCGTATCGAGTGGTAGCAGGCGGCTAAGATCGAGTCTCTGAGGACCAATCTGAAGGAGAAGGCTGGGGTGAATGGGGCACTCGAGCAGAAGGTCAGGGACCTGGAGAAGCAGCTCGCCGATGCTGAGGGGCGAGCGAGGAAATTCCTGGAGGCCCTTGACCTGGAGTAGAGTCGCTCAAAGAAGGCTGTCGACGATCTCTCCACCGTCGAGAAGAAACTGAAGTGGTCCAGTGCCGAGGCTGATCGGCACAAGGAGACCTCCCAAACTGCCCAGGTGGAGCTGGCGGTAGGGAAAGAGAGGTTGGCCACGGCTTAGAAAGCGACGGAGAAGGCGGCCAAGTCGGCGGAGGCTGCCAGGTTGGAGGCCATCGAGGCAAGGAAGGGGGCCGCCGAAGTCAAAAAGGATGCTGAGGAGGCCATTGCCAAGTTCAATGCCTCGGAGGAGTTCATCGCTGAGACCCATCAGACGGCGTCGGACTCCTTCTATAAAGGCTTCATGTTCTTGCACGGTCAGATTAAGGCGTTCGTTCCCGATAAGAGCTGCGATCGCCTCAGGTACCCCTCAGCCTCGAATGCAGAGCTTGATGAGGAGGTCGTCGTTGAGGAAGCTGTAGCTTCTGAGCCTCCGACGCTAGCCGAGGCCGAGCCATCCGAGGTCGGAGCCGTCCAGCCGGAGGTCCCTGAAGGCAGGACCTCTCAGCCTCAAGGCTCAGCAGGGGGCCGGCCGGTGCAGAGTAGTCCTTTCTCTTTTCTTTTGTACTTTGTTTTCTTTTTGTGCTTGGTCGGGGTCATCCGGCATGTTGGGGGCCCATAAAATGTTTGTAACTGACTCTTGATCAGTAAAATCTGAACTTTCTTGCAACCCGTCCTTCCCTCCTTTTCTCTTTCTTTCCCTCCCCTCCCTCTCTTTCTTTGTTCTTTCTCTTTTTCTTCTTTTCTTTCTTCTTATTCTTCTTTTTTTTAAATGAGTGGGGAGATCAGAGAAGAGGGTCTTACCTTGCCTGGGGCTTAATTACCAAGCTTTGGTGTCGGCGAATCGGGCATAAGGTTCTGGCAGTTGTGAGCAACTAGGCTCATTAGTTCCTTGGCCGAAGAGCTGGGCCCTGGTCCAAGGTGTCTGAGGGCTGTTCTCAGGTCTTGGATGCTTTGGAGCTAGGCTCGATGCCTTCCTGGCAGGAGCACTGGGCCCCGATCCAGGGATTGCCTGAGAGCTGGGCTCAAGTCTTTGGAGCCTTGGAGCTAGGCTTGAGGCATTGATAGGAGCTGCTTGGCTCGAAGATCCTTTGGCCAGAGAGTTGGGTTCCGGTCTTAGGTTGGCGTCTCAGAGCTGGGCTCAGAGACGTTGATGATTAGGAGTAGCTTGGCTTGAAGGTCCCTTGGCCAGAGATCTGAGCTTCGATCTTGGGTTGGCATCTCGGAGTTGGGCTCAGAGACGTTGATGATTAAGAGCAGCTTAGCTTGAAAGTCCCTTGGCTGAAGATCTGAGCTCTGGTCTTAGGTTGGCATCTTGGAGATGGGCTCGGAGACATTGATGATTGAGAGCAGCTTGGCTTGAAGGTCCCTTAACCAGAGATCTGAGCTCTGATCTTGGGTTGGCATCTCGGAGCTGGGCTCGAAGACGTTGATGATTAAGAGCAGCTTGGCTCGAAGGTCCCTTGGTCGGAGATCTGAGCTCCGATATTGGGTTGGCATCTTGAAGCTGGGCTCGGAGGCGTTGATGATTGAGAGCAGCTTGTCTTGAAGGTCCCTTGGCCGGAGATCTGAGTTCCGGTCTTGGATTGGCACCTCGGAGCTGGGCTCGGAGGCATTGATGATTGAGAGCAGCTTGGCTCGAAGGTCCCTTGGTCGGAGATCTGAGCTCCGGTCTTGGATTGGCACCTCGGAGCTGGGCTCGAAGACATTGATGATTGAGAGCAGCTTGGCTCGAAGGTCTCTTGGCCGGAGATCTGAGCTCCGATCTTGGGTTGGCATCTCGGAGCTGGGCTCGGAGACATTGATGATTGAGAGCAGCGTGGCTCAAAGGTCCCTTGGATGGATATCTGAGCTCCGATCTTGGGTTGGCATCTCGGAGCTGGGCTCGGAGGCGTTGATGATTGAGAGCGGCACGGCTCAAAGGTCCCTTGGCCGGAGATATGAGCTCCGGTCTTGGGTTGCCTGAGAATTGGGCTCAGGTCTTGGCACCGCGGAGATGGGCTTAAAGGCGTTGATGACATTTTCCTGCATGACAAATAGATACTTGTGCAAGGAAAAACCATTATCATTATTATTTTTGGGAAACCTTACATTATTGATAGTATCTTCGCAAGTTGCAGGCATTCCACGTTCGAGGGAACCTGACGCCGTCGAGATCTTCGAGGTAATAGGCCCCTTGTGAGAGGGCCTCAGCCACCTTGTAGGGGCCTTCCCAGTTCGGTGAGAGTTTGCCACACTCCCTGGATTGAGATGCCTCTGCCCGGCATAGCACCAAGTCTCCGAGTTTGAAAGCTTTTGGCCTGACCCGGGCGTTGTAGTACCGTGCTACTCATTGCTGGTATGCCGCCATTCGTAGCCGTGCTTTATCACTTGCTTCTTCGAGGAGATCCAGGTTGAGCAGGAGGTGTGCCGAGTTCCGCGCCTCGTCATACTATTGTACTCATAGCATGGGCACGTCGAGCTCGACTAGGACGACCGCCTCGGCACCAAAAGCAAGGTTGAAGGGCATCTCATCGGTTGCCGTTCTGGGCATTGTGTGGTAGGCCCACAGAATGCTTGGAAGTTCTTCCGCCCACCGGACCTTAGCTTCGTCCAGCTTGGTCCTGTGTCCTTGGAGGATGGTCCGATTGGTCACCTCGGCTTTCCCATTTGTTTGAGGGTGAGCTATCAAGGTGAATCGATGTTGGATGCTGTGCTCGGTGTAGAATCCTTCAAACTCCCAGTTGTTGAACTGTCGCCCATTGTTAGTGATGAAACAACGGGGAGTCCGAAGCAGCAAATAATTGACTTCCAGAAGAACTGGCAGACGTTGGCTACCGTGATCCGGGCCAATGGCTTTGCTTCGATCCACTTGGTGAAGTAGTCGATCGCCACCAGAAAAAATCTTCGTTTCCCTGGTGCAGGAGGAAACGACCCTAGGATGTCTATTCCTCACTGGGCAAAAGGCCAAGGGGTTGAGAGCTGGGAGATCGGCGCCGCCGGCTAGCGCTGTATGTTCGTGTGGCACTGGCACTTGTTGCACCTTTTAATGAAGTCGGTGGCATCCTCCCTCATGGTCTCCCAGATGTATCCCTGGCGAAGGACTTTATAAGCCAGTGTTCTCCCTCCCACATGGTTCCCGCAGAGGCCTTTGTGTATCTCTTGGAGCACAAAGGTTGCCTTGGCGGGCCTGAGGCACCTCAGGAGTGGATAGGAGAAGGATCGGCAGTAGAGCTGGCCCTTCATCAGAATGAACCAGGAGGCTTTATTCTTGTCGAGGGTTGCTTCTATCCGGTCCTCGGGTAAGGAACCATTGGTGATGTACCTGATGTACTTGTCCATCCAGCTCAGCTCGGGGGGGACTTGATGCATCTCCTCTAAGCTTTCGTAGTTGGGACCTTCGAGATACTCGACGTAGGCGCGTCCCAGTGATGAATCTAGCAGGGTCGCGAGCCTAGATAGTGCATCCATGCGCGCATTCTTTCCACGAGGGATGTGGAAGATGCTGAAGCACCGGAAGCCTGCCATGCTTAAGTGGACCCGCTCTAGGTACTTCATCATCTAGGCATCCCTGGCTTCATACTCTCCAGAGACTTGTTCGGCAACCAGCTGAGAGTCGGCGAAGACTTTTAGATTCTGCACACCCAACTCGTGGGAGACTCTTAAACCCGCGAGGAGTGCCTCATACTCCACCTGGTTGTTTGTGGTGGCGAATTTGAAGCGAAGGGCACATTCCGTCACAACCCCATCGCCGTTGGTGAGGATGAGGCCTGCTCCGCTCCCGCCAGAATTGGATGCTCCGTCCATGTGGAGGATCCAAGGTTCCTCTCCTGGTCTGAGCTCCGCTATTGTCTGCTCCGGCTCCTCGGCAAACCCGGTGCACTCGACCATGAAGTCAGCTAGGACTTGGGCCTTCTGTGAGGGCCTCGGTCGATACACTAGATCAAATTCGCTGAGCAGCAGGGAACACTTGGCCAATCCCCTGGAAGTTTCGGGTCGGCTGAGTATGGTCCTCAGTGGCTGGTCTGTCACAACCACTATTGGGTGTGCTTGGAAATAGGGCCTGAGATGCTTAGCAAACATTATTAGTGCAAAAATGAGTTTCTCGGAGCGAGTATATCGAATCTCCGCATCACGGAGGATTTTGCTGGTGTAGTATACTGGTTTCTGAAATTTGTCCTCATCTGCGCGAACAAGCACCGAGCTGACGACTCTTGGTGTAACCGTCAGATAGAGCAAGAGCTCCTCCCCCTCCTCCAGCCTGGAGAGCAACGGGGGACAGGCGAGGAATTTCTTCAGCTCCTCAAAGGATGTTCTACACTCCTCCGTCCAGGTGAAGTCGTGCATCTTGCACAACACCTTGAAGAATGGAAGGCAACGATCGACCGACCTCGAGATGAATCTGCTGA
Source organism: Areca catechu (assembly GCA_021397845.1). Classification (NCBI taxonomy): domain Eukaryota; kingdom Viridiplantae; phylum Streptophyta; class Magnoliopsida; order Arecales; family Arecaceae; genus Areca; species Areca catechu. The sequence continues at coordinate 24,835,688 of CM038042.1, read as the reverse complement.
GGGCGGCGACATGCCCCGTCAGGCACTGGACCTGCTTCTTGGAGGTCGGGTGCTCCATGTCGATGATTTCCTGAACCTTTTCTGGGTTCGCTTCGATGCCTCTCTAGGTGACCATGAAGCGGAGGAACTTCCCTGCCGCCACCCCGAAGGCGCACTTCACCGGATTCAACTTCATCTGATGTTGTCACAGGTTGTGAAAGGATTTGGCGAGCTCAGCGATATGGCTCGAGCTCGGCTTGCTCATGACGAGCATGTCATCCACATATACTTGCATATTCTGGCCAATTTGGTCCTTGAAAACCTTATTGACCAGACGCTGGTATGTAGCTCCTACATTCTTCAGACTGAAAGGCATCATCCTGTAGTAGTACGTCCCCTAGTCGGTGATGAAGGCGGTGTGCTCCTCGTCCTCTAGGTGCATACGGATCTGGTTGTACCCAAAGAATGCATCCATGAAGGAGAGCAGCCTGTGGCCAAAGGTGGCATCCACCAGCTAGTCAATCTTCGACAGAGGGAAGCTATCTTTTGGGCAAGCTTTATTGAGGTCGGTGTAGTCAACACAGATCCTCTACTTGCCATTGCTCTTCCTCACCATGACTATATTCGCCAGCTAGCTCGGATACTGGACTTCTCGAACAAAACCGGCAGCTAGGAGTTTGTCAACTTCCTCCTTGATAGCTGCATGCCTCTCCAGGGCGAAGCTTCTCTTCTTTTGTCAAACTGGCCTGTGCTTTGGGTCAACACTTAATTTATGAGTAATGATGTCAGGAGGAATACCTAGCATGTCCACTACTGTCCAGGCGAACACATCCATGCTCGTCCATAGAAACTCCAACAGTTGGGCCCTCTCCTCCTCGGGTAGCTGGGCTCCAATTTGCACCGTCTTCGCGGGGTCATCTCCGAGTGGATAAGATAGTAGACATTCGACCAGGCCTCCCCTGGGATCTTGGTCCCTTTGGTCGAGATCGTCTACCTTGGGGTCATCGTCGGTGACCTTGGCCCCTGGGATCATGGAAAAAGGGCTTTTACATGTTCAATTATTATTTATTTATGTTCCATTTAATTTTCAAAATCAATATTTGTGTTTTTTGGCTCAAATTACACTTGATTGTGAATTTTTCAGTATCAAGTATCGACACCTGGGAAGCCAAGTGTCGACACTTCAGCATTTGGCATGCAGAAAAATCCTTGGCACGCCAAGTGTCAACACCTAGAACTCAAGTGTCGACACCTGCATTTCAAGTGTCGACACTTAGGTTTCCAAGTGTGGACTCAAGACTTGAGTTTTTGAAAATACAGAACTTTGCCAATGGAGGGTTTTTGTGTCAAGTGTCGACACCTGTGCATCAAGTGTCGATACTTGAAAGTTCAAGTGTCGACACCTAGAAATCAAGTATCGACACCTGACAGCCAAGTGTCAATACCTGATGAGCCAAGTGTCGACACTTGAAGCCTGACAGCCCAAACGGATCTATTTTTCTGACTTGCAGAACTCACTTTTCAAGCTCTAAACGACTAGATTCGAGGCTCCAACTGTCACAAACCATTTTTAGGAAGTTTTTTATTGTATTTAACCTCCACCAACTTCATTTTAAAGGTATTGAAGAGTATTGAAGTCCATTCAAAGCCAAAAAGCCAATATTCTCTCAAGAACTTCACATCAAGAGCCATTTATAGTTTGATTCCCTGAAAAAGCCTATAAGCTCATCCTTACATTATTGTAAAAGAAGTGTTTTGAAGGATATTCTAAGGAGGAGAGAAGACAAAGTATCAACTTGAACTTCAAAGCTTCCATTCTACTCTTGAAGAGAGTTTGTCTTATTTTTGAAATTGTATATCTGTTTTTGTCTTGTGATTTAACCTTGCTTTCAAGGGTATCTTGAAAGAAGGTTGTTGTGGTTTGTTGGTAAGCCAAAGGGATAAAACCAACTAGGGTTAACTTGTGAGCCCGAAGACAAAACAAGTATAAGAGGTTGTTGGTGAGCCTAGGTGACAAAACCAACATAGGTTTTGACTTGTGAGCCTTTTGAAAAATAAGTCAGCTATAATCTTGATTTGATTATAGTGGAATTTCCAAGAATGGCTTGGGGAGTGAATGTAGGAGCTAGGTTTGCACCGAACCACTATAAATATTGTGTTTGTGTGTGATTGCCTTCTTTCCCTCTTACTCTTTGCTTATTATATTTAATTTACTGCGTTTCGCTGCATTTAGTTTTAAGCATTGAATTTATTACTCACAAACACCACTAGACCTTCACATTACTATTTTATATTTAAAAAGACCTAATTCACCCCCCCCTCTTTGGTTCCATTTCTAGGCAACAAGTGGTATCAGAGCACCGGTACTCTCTTGTAGGTCCAAGGATCTTGAGTGAAAGATCATGGCAGCCCCAATAGGAATGGGTGTAGTTAAAGGTCAAGCTTCAAATCGTCCCCCACTCTTCAATGGCACAAATTATACGTATTGAAAAATATGCATGCGCATTTTTATTCAAGCAATTGATTATAATTTGTGGAGGATAATTATAAAAGGTTCTCATCAGCCTACTATGTTGGTTAATGGCATTCTCACTCCAAATATGGAAGATGATTGGGATGAGAATGACATTAAGCAAATAGAGCTTAATGCTAAGACTATGAACTTGTTATTTTGCTCTCTTGGCCCAAGTGAATTTAATAGAATATCTAATTATCTCTCTGCCAAGGAGATTTGGGATACATTTGAGGTTACCCATGAGGGTACACACCAAGTGAAAATAACCAAGGTTAACATACTCATTCATACGTATGAAATGTTTAAAATGGAACCTACCGAGTCTATTAGTGAGATGTACACTAGGTTCATAAATATTGTGAATGGCATGAGAAGCCTAGAAAAAATTGTTTCTAATGGTGAACTTGTAAATAAACTTTTCAGGTCTCTACCGGCTTCTTTGGGATGCAAAGGTAACAGCTATTGAAGAAGCCAAGGATGTCAACACTCTTCCACTTGAACAACTGTTGGGGTCACTGATGACCTATGAGCTCTCCCTCAAGCAAAAGAATGTGGAAGTCGATAAAAAGAAGAAAGTGATCGCCTTCAAATCCACTTCTAGAGAAGAATCAAGCGATGACTCCGAAGAAGATGATGAAGATGATGAGATGGCTCTTATGGCAAGAAAATTCAGAAGGTTTATGAGGAAGAAAAGATTCAACTTCAAGAAGAAACCACTAAAAGGTGAGCCAAGTAAAGAGAAAGACAAGGAGAAGGAGAAAGAGCAGCCCACTTGTTTTGAATGCAAGAAACCCGGTCATTTTAAGGTGGACTGCCCCTTGCTCAAGAAAAACAAAAGAAAGTTAAGAAAGAAGGCCATGATGGCAACCTGAAGTGACAGTGAGGACTCCAGTTCTGAGGAAGAATAGCAGGAGATGGCAAACTTCTGTCTGATGGCAGATCATGATGAGGAACATTCTGAAACAGAAAATGAATTTGCTGTTGATGAACTTCATGAAGTTTTTGATGAATTAGTCATAGAATTTCAAAAACTAAAGTCAAAACATAAAGATTTGAAAAAGCAAAATTTGGATTTAGCCAAAACAAATGATAAGCTTTCAAATGAAAATGAATGCCTTCTTTTTCAAAATAGAAAATTAAATGGTAAGATTTTACTTCTTGAAAAGGAAAAAGAAGTTTTGAAAAAGAAAAGTTCTTCAGTTTCAAATAAAAATCTTTCAAAACAAAGCAAAGAAGTTTTGGATGAAAATAAAAGATATAAGAAAGAAATTAAAAAATTAAAACCTTTTGTAGATAAATTTACTTATAGTTCTAAAAAATTAAATTTGCTTTTGAACAATCAAAGAGCTGTTTTTGATAGAGCAGGTTTAGGATTTAGAACTCATAAGAAATAAAAACTTTTCAAAAATTTCTTTGTGCCTGCATCTTCATCCATTACTTATTATGCATGTGGTACTAAAGGGTATAAATCTTATATGTGCAACAAAAGAAAATTGAGTAATATTAAAAAAGTTTGGGTTCCAAAAGGAACCAATGCCACTAACCTAAAAGGACCCAAGATAACTTGGGTACCTAAAGTCTCCACTTGATCTTTATTGCAGGTATGCCTTACAACCAACAAGAAAAGAATGTGGTACCTTGATAGCGGTTGCTCAAGGCATATGACAGGGGATATGAAGCAGTTTTCATCACTCGAATATCAAAATGGTGGCAATGTGACTTTTGGTGATAATGGAAAGGAAAAAATTATTGGTATTGGTAAAGTCCATATCACCCCCTCTTCTTACATTGATAATGTTTTATATGTTGATGGTTTAAAACATAACTTGCTTAGTATTAGTCAGTTTTGCGACAAGGATTTTAAAGTTGTTTTTGAATCTTCTATGTACATTGTTTCTAGTTTAGATGATAATGACATCAAGTTCATTGGTCATAGGCATAGCAATATTTATATGGTTGATCTTGATGATCTTCTGATTCAAAATGGTCAATGCCTAATGGCAATGGAAGCCAAGATCAATGAAACTAGTTGGCTTTGGCATCGTAGACTAGGACATGCTAGTATGCATTTGATTTCAAAACTTAGCAAAAAAAATTTGATAAAGAATTTGCCTAAACTCAGTTTTGAAAAAGATAAGATTTACGGTGCATGTCAACTTGGAAAACAAACCAAATTCTCTTTCAAACCAAAAGGAGTAATCTCTACATCTAGACCCTTAGAGTTGCTTCACATTGACCTCTTTGGGCCAACTAGAATATATAGTTTGGGAGGTAAGAAGTATGGTCTAGTTATTGTAGATGATTTCTCATGATTTATATGGGTCATGCTTTTAGCACATAAAAATGAAACATTTTTTGAATTCATTAGATTTCATAAACGAGTTTCAAATGAAAAAGGTGTTTCAATCATATCTTTGAGAAGTGATCATGGAACCGAATTTGAAAATGCTGATTTTGATAAATTTTGTATTGAAAATGGCATTCATCACAATTTTTCTGCACCTGGGACACCTCAATCAATGATACTAGTTGGCTTTGGCATCGTAGACTAGGACATGCTAGTATGCATTTGATTTCAAAACTTAGCAAAAAGAATTTGATAAAGGATTTGCCTAAACTCAGTTTTGAAAAAGACAAGATTTGCAGTGCATGTCAACTTGGAAAACAAACCAAATCCTCTTTCAAACTCAAAGGAGTAATCTCTATATCTAGACCGTTAGAGTTGCTTCACATGGACCTCTTTGGGCTAACTAGAACATCTAGTTTAGGAGGTAAGAAGTACAGTCTAGTTTTTGTAGATGATTTCTCATGATTTACATGGATCATGTTTTTAGCACATAAAAATGAAACATTTTCTGAATTCATTAGATTTCATAAACGAGTTTCAAATGAAAAAGGTATTTTAATCGTATCTTTGAGAAGTGATCATGGAACCAAATTTGAAAATACTGATTTTGATAAATTTTGTATTGAAAATGGCATTCATCATAATTTTTCTGCACCTAGGACACCTCAACAAAATGGGGTGGTAGAAACGAAAAATAGAACTCTTGAAGAAATGGCATGCACCATGCTTTGTGAAAATGATTTACCTAGATATTTTTTTATGGAAGCCATAAATACTGCATGCTATGTTTTAAATCGAGTTTTGATCTGACCGATTTTAAAGAAAACACCTTATGAGCTTTGGAAGGATAGAAAACCCTCAATTCGTTATTTTCGTATTTTTGGATGCCGTTGTTTCATTTTAAATAATGATAAGGATAAATTGAGCAAATTTGATGCCAAATTAGATGAGGGAGTCTTTCTAGGCTACTCCATATCTAGTAAGGCATACTGGGTCTTCAACAGAAGAATACTTATTGTTGAAGAATCCATACATGTGGTATTTGATGAATCTGACCAGAAATCTTCGAGAAAAAAAGATGTGCCTTCTGATAAAACAGGTATCAAGAAAACTGAAAGTATAAACAACAACGAAGAGCCTACCAAGGAACAAGAAGATGATCAAAACATTGAAGAAGATCAAGTACAAGGTGATGAAAACACATCTACAATTGATCCACTGCCAAAAGAATGGAGGTATGCTCATGGACACCCAAAAGAACTAATTATTAGTGATCCATCTAAAGGTGTAAGTACTCGATCATCCCTTAGAAATATCTGTGAGTATTTAACTTTTGTTTCTCAAATTGAACCTAAAATTATTGAGAAAACTGAATGTGATAGTAATTGGATAAATGCTATGCAAGATGAACTTAATCAATTCAAAAGAAACAATGTTTGGACATTAGTAGATAGGCCTTCAAATACTTCAATTATTGGCACAAAATGGGTTTTTCGAAATAAACTTGATGAAAATGGTGTTGTTACTAGAAATAAGGCTAGACTAGTTGCCAAAGGATACAATCAGGAGGAAGGGATAGATTTTGATGAAACTTTTGCTCCTGTGGCTAGACTTGAGGCAATTAGGCTATTGTTGGTTTTTGCTTCTTTATGAATTTTAAATTATTTCAAATGGATGTTAAAAGTGCCTTTTTAAATGATCTTATTGAAAAAGAGATTTATGTTGAACAACCTCTTGGCTTTGAAAATTCTGAATTTCCAAATCATGTTTACAAACTTCATAAAGCTTTGTATGGTTTGAAACAAGCTTCTAGAGCTTGGTATGATCGTTTAAGTTCTTTCTTGCTCAAAAATGATTTTGCTAGAGGTAATGTAGACAAAACTTTATTTTTGAAGAAAAAAAATGATGATCTCTTAGTAGTACAAATCTATGTAGATGATATCATATTTGGTGCTACCAACGAATCTCTTTGTCAAGAATTTACAAAGTTAATGCAGGGTGAGTTCGAGATGAGCATGATGGGAGAACTAAATTTTTTTTTCGGACTCCAAATAAAGCAAACCAAAGAGGGGATCTTCATCAACTAAGTGAAGTACACAAAAGAAATACTCAAGAAGTTTGGGATGGAGAACACCAAGCCTTTAGGTACCCCTACGAGCTCTACTTGTAGACTTGACAAGGATGAATCAGGTAAATCTATTGACCAAAAATTATATCGTGGCATGATCGGTTCACTGCTATATCTTTCTGCCAGTAGACCAGATATCATATTTAGCATTTGTATATGTGCTAGATATCAATCTAATCCTAAAGAGTCTCATCTTTTGGCTGTTAAATGCATACTTAGATATCTATCTGGCATAATTTAAATTGGTTTGTGGTACTATTCTTCATTTGAATTGATTGCTTATTCTGATGCTGACTTTGCTAGGTGTAAACTTGATCATAAAAGTACTTGTGGAACCTGTCAGTTTCTTGGAGTAAATTTGATCTCTTGGAGTAGCAAGAAATAAAAGTATTGTCACATCTTTTGGCATTAAACTAACTAAGACACCCATAAGATGTGACAATACTAGTGCAATCAATCTAACTAAGAATCCTGTGCAACATTCAAGAAGTAAACACATTGAAATAAGACATCATTTCATAAGAGATCATGTACAAAACTCTAATGTTATTCTTGAATTTGTGTGTATAGATGATCAATTAGCTGATGTGTTTACCAAACCATTGAGTGAAGAAAGGTTCTGTCTGATTAGAAGAGAGTTAGGTGTCATTGATCCATTTTCCTAGAACTCTCACAAACTTCATCTTACCCAAGGTATTTTTCTCAAAAAAATACTTGCTTTGAGTCCCAAAAGCTTTTAAGTATTTTCTTAGATTTTTTGAAAATTTTTTGATTTTTTTTGGGATTTTTTTGGCCAAGTGTCGACACCTGACCAAGTGTCGACACTTGACAAATACTAACGTCGACACTTGCAAAAAGACATCTATTTTTAAAACGACCGATCGAGGGTTTTGTTTTCACTTTCCCCCCATCACTCTCAAGCTACAGTGGTCCCCTACACTCCAAATCCCTCCTCTTCCCGTTTATCCCTTCACGTATCAAGTATTCCCTCTTTTTATTTCACTTTATTTCCATTTATTTCTCCTATTTTCTTATTTTCGTTACCATGAAGCTGCATAACCTAGAATAGGTTTTTTCGATTTTTTTAGGGATTTCAATCAGATTTCCATGGATTCTAATGGTTTTCTAAAATTCCATTTGAAAGAATGGTGGTTTAATGGCTTTTTTCTTGGATTTCCCATGGTTTTTGGCCGTTTTCATGCTCATTCCATCCGAATTTGGGAAAAACCACTGTTTGATTGATTTTGGCCGAAAAAATTTGGGTTTTCATCCAAAATCTAGTGTTCTAAACTTATTTCTATTGATTTATCATAGTTTTGAAAAATTATTCATGATGTTTTTGCGATATTTTCACCATTTTGCTAAAATCCTAATTGATTTAAGCCCAAATCCCATGTGTTTTGGTATTTTGACCTTACAAAATGTATTTTTATAAAAACTCAAATATATTTTAACAACCAAAAATATTTTCTAATTGTTTGTAGATTTCCTAAATTTTTTAGAGAGTATTTCACAACCCAAAATTATTTTAAAACTGTCTTTGCACCTCTTGTGAAATGAATTTCTCCTTAGCTAAACCTGTAGCCAGTTCCATAGCTCTAAGTTTGATTGAATCTATCCTCTTTTCCTTTCTATCCAGCAGGTTTGACATGGGTCATAGAAAGAGACTAGCAGTTAGGAGACCGAGTCAGAGGACAGATAGGAGAACAAAGACTAGGCATGACACTGGTGAGTCGAGCAGCTCAGTTGCACCTGGTTCCCCCACGGAGAGGATGGCAGGGAAGGCTGTTGCTTCCGGTCGACGAGTGGACTTGGAGTTTTTCGACCGCCAGCATTTTTAGATCCAGCAGACCCTTATCGATGCGGGTTTGGTGCCCTTCTGCACTATGTAGGAGAGGTATTACCCTCATCTGGTACATGAATTTTATGGAGCTTTGGATTGCCGACGTATGACTTGGAGGACATCTGTGCGAGGTGTGGAGATTCTACTGACAGAGGAGCTCTTGAGCAGAGTTTGGGAGATACCACATCGAGGGATTAGCATTTTCTCTGTGGATGACAGGGAGGCCGCATTCTGTTGTATTTTGGAGTGCAAGGATGTTCGCGGTGTGACAGTAGTCACCATGAACCAGCTGTCGGTGGAGATGCAGCTCCTTCATCATATCACGGCCTGGATTCTTCTGCTGAAGACAGGGCATTTTGATTTTATCATAGAGAGGGAGCTTATGCTCATGGTTTGCTTGACACAGAAGACGTAGGTAGACATTCCTTCTATGTGCTGATACAGATGAGAGATGCGGCCAGCCAGTGTCATCATTGTCTGCCCTATGGGATGGGACTGAATCGACTATTCCGAGCGTGTGGAGTATCCTTGGAGGGGGAGATCCCCAAGGAGATCTTACACAGATGTTTATGATGAGAGGTCGCTCCATTATATGGGCTATAGAGTGGTTGGTGGCAAATGGGTCAGGAGGGAGTCTGGCCAGGAGCCAGATGAGGAGGATGAGTTACATGAGGTAGAGGCAGGGCCATCAGGGTCGGTCAGTTCTCCTGTTCAGACAGCATATGCATCAGAGACCGAGCCTGCGATGCCTTTAGCCACACCTTCAGCAGCTCCTCCAGCATCTACTAGAGTACACTTTGAGGAGTATTCACGTGAGCAGTTTGCAGAGGTGAGAGGCGAGCTTATCAGTCTAGGAGCTAGGACGACTCTGCTTCAAATCGAGATTGAGAGCCTTAGAGCTCACACTACTATTGAGCATGCCGAGATTCGTCAGTCTATGGAGGCAAGATTTGCGCGCATTGAGAGTTTGATCAAATCCCTTCTTCCTCCAGCTGCTCCTGCTGATCCTCCGGGTGATGATGATGATGATGGCGACGACCACCAGGATGACCATGATGATACTATGGAGGGTGGTGATCGCACTGATGATAGGGCTACAGATGTTCTTGACAACGGTAGCGACAGTGATGATGGTGCCGACGGTTATGAGGTCATCAGTCGAGAGTTACAGACCCCTGATGTTCCTCTGGCTGATGCTACTGGCACTCCAGCTGCCACTGATCCAGTCTTTGTTACCCCTACTGAGACTCTAACCCCTTCTTCTTCTAGGGCCTCTAGAGTTGCACCTCGTTTTGGACCATCCACTAAGACTAGGAGCCATGGTATCCTGAAGACTCCTGGTAGTCTAGCCCGTAGGACTAGGGTTACCGGTCATATCTCTTTTGAGATTCCATCTGATGAGGATTAGCCTCACAGATGTCTCTTCTGTTGTAAGATCTTTATGTTTTATGTTACTTCTGATATATGACTCCTGATATATTTTGTATATTTCAGTTTTGCTGATGAGTCAGCAAATTTTGTACTGAAAACTCCACTTATCATATAAATATATATATATATATATATATATATATATATATATATATATATATATATATATATATATATTTCAGTTTGGATGTTTAAAAATTGTGATTCACTTTGATTGCTTGATTAGTTACATTTATTCTCTTTAGCTCTGATACTCTCTTTGGATCCTTTTGGCTATAATACCTGTCATATCTGATACTCTACCACTTTTTGTCTCCATGCTCATTCTAAGAGGGAGGTTATTTCTCTTTCTAATGATTGACAAAAAGGGGGAGTAATAGTATAGATTGTATGGGAGTATGGCATAAATTGTTTGTGAGATTTTTCCAAATTGTTTGTGTAAATTTTCAAATTTGATCTGCTTTGATACCCTGGTATATCATATCATTTGTTCTTCTTAGAAATATCAAATTGAGGGAGAGATTGATTCTTCCTAACTATGAAAACTATGGCTCATATCGTACTCATGAATTATCATAGTTAAAATTTGAAACTTAATGCTGTTTTACTCAAGGTTTTGTCATCATCAAAAAGGGGGAGATTGTTGGCTCCACCTAGTGATTTTGATGAATAACAAAATATTGAGTACATATTATATACTAATGTGTATTTCAAGCTATGAATTTTCAGGAAGAAAGCACCTCAGAATCTCAAAAGCTTATGTATCATGGCACGCCATGGCACGGAGCATTTTTCGCAATTCTGGACATCCTCTTCATGGAAAAAGGGCTTTTACATGTTCAATTGTTATTTATTTATGTTCCATTTAATTTTCAAAATCAATATTTGTGTTTTTGGCTTAAATTACACTTGATTATGATTTTTCATTATCAAGTGTCAACACTTGGGAAGCCAAGTGTCGAAACTTCAGCATTTGGCATGCAGAAAAACTCTTGGCATGCCAAGTGTCGACACCTAGAACTCAAGTATCGACACCTGCATTTCAAGTTTCAACACTTAGGTTTCCAAGTGTCGACTCAAGGCTTGAGATTTTTGAAAATACAAAACTTTGCCAATTGAGGGATTTTTATGTCAAGTGTCGACACCTGTGCATCAAGTGTCAACACTTGAAAGTTCAAGTGTCGACACCTGACAGCCAAGTGTCGACATCTGATAAGCCAAGTGTCGACACTTGAAGCCTGACAGCCCTAACGGATCTATTTTTCTGACTTGCAGAACTCACTTTTCAAGCTCCAAACGGCTAGATTCGAGGCTCCAACGGTCACAAAAATTTTTTTGGAAGTTTCTTGTATTTAACCTCCACCAACTTCAATCTAAAGGTATTGAAGAGTATTGAAGTCCATTCAAAGCCAAAAAGCCAATATTCTCTCAAGAACTTCACATCAAGAGCCATTTATAGTTTGATTCCCTGAAAAAGCCTACAAGATCATCCTTACATCATTCCAAAAGAAGTGTTTTGAAGGATATTCGAAGGAGGAGACAGGACAAAACATCAACTTGAGTTTCAAAGCTTTCATTCTACTCTTGAAGAGAGTTTGTCTTATTTTTGAAATTGTATATCTGTTTTTGTCTTGTAATTTGACCTTGCTTTCAAGGGTGTCTTGAAAGAAAGTTATTGTGGTTTGTTGGTAAGCCAAAGGGATAAAACCAACTAGGGTTAACTTGTGAGCCCGAAGACAAAACAAGTGTAAAAGGTTGTTGATGAGCCTAGGTGACAAAACCAACATAGGTTTTGACTTGTGAGCCTTTTGAAAAATAAGTCAGCTGTAATCTTGATTGGATTATAGTGGAATTTCCAAGGATGGCTTGGGGAGTGGATGTATGTGCTAGGTTTGCACCGAACCACTATAAATATTGTGTTTGTGTGTGATTGCCTTCTTTTCCTCTTGCTCTTTGCTTATTACATTTGATTTACTACTTTCCACTGCATTCAATCTTAAGCATTGAATTTATTACTCACAAATACCACTAGATCTTCACATTACTATTTTAAATTTAAAAAGACCCAATTCACCCCCCCTCTTAGGCTCCATTTTTGGGCAACACACCTGCGGCATCCGGAACCGACGCGGGATCAGCTCCGCTTGAATTTCTTGGGAGAAAGGGGGATGGGCATCGTAGCCCGCTGGCTCGCTAGCTAAGCCCTGCATGTTGGCAAACCGAAAGCTCTGCCAGCTTGCATTCATGCTCTTCCAGGCACTTCTCTGCCATGCACCTGACGGCTTCATCAGTAGACCCCTCCGTTGAGGGAGACGGAGAACGTGACATGGGTACACGATCTCCGTGATGGGGGGTTTTGCTCTTTTTGCCTCGATGGGGTCTGGGCATCGCCCGCCCGAGGTTTGGTGAGCGGCTCTCCCTGTCGACAAAGCCAGCTTGTTGCCTTTTTGCCAGAGTTTAATGGCTACCCCGGTTATTAGAAGTGGCTCATGGCTGTGATGGCTTTCCTTGGAAGGAACGCAGGCTGTCGTGGGGGGCCGCGGCATGGGCCACGGGTGTCTCCGGCTGTTGGTGGGTGGCCAGGGACCGGTGTTGCTGCTGGAGCTGGCGCACTACCATGGCGAGGACTTGCATCTGCTAGGCGAGTGCGGCTAGCTGGGATTCCGACGGAGGTGGTTGAACTGGAACAGGTGGCTCCACCTCTTGGTGGTGCGGGTTCCCCCGGGATGGGGAGTCACCCGCACGGCTGGTGGAAGCCTCCCTTGCCCGTGTTGTCACCATCCTTTCGTTAGACTACTTGTAGAAGAGGTGGAGGGCTTGACCTGGATCAAGGACTGCTCACGCTTCCCCCTACCTAGCGTGCCATCTGTTGCCGCCAAGATCACCGTGGCCTGTAGCTACTGTCGACGTCGGAGAGCACCTCCTTTGCTGTCTCGCCGTCCGTGGTCCTGGACCTGCGAAACAGGGGTTAGTGACCCGAGCTGGGGTTTCCAGTGGGAGCACTCCAACGATCAAGTCAGTGATGACCCAGGGGAACAGATCCTCCTAGTCGAGCCCCTCTTGATGGACTCCATACTAGGATGAGTGATTAGTGTGAGAGTGGGATGCAAGTGTGTCGGGGGAAGAGTGCCTAGCTAGAGGTAGTCTCTATGTGGCCCTTCCACCTGACTTTGCTTGAGGATGCTAGTGGTGCTATGCTCTTTTTGGTTGAGCTTGCACTTGTGTTCCAGTGGTATGGCTTGTGCCTTTGCTTGTATTATGGTTGTTACCTCCAAGTTTTGTCGATTAGGTTACCATTGGGCGTTCGTCTTGGGATCTCCACTGGGCTGTCAGGTGCATGTGGCGGTGTCATGAGGAGCATTTCCCGATCTGTGATATGGGAAGCTGTCATATGCTCTGACATTTCTCTTGGTCGCCTCATTCCGGGAAACTTGGCAGTACCTCAATCGGTGGGCCGTCGTCCCTAGGATTCAAATCTCCTGGTTGACTTCCTCTCTCGGGTGGTCCAAGTGGTTGGTGAGGAGCGTGGCACCTCGATCAGTGGATTTTTTCCCTTTCTGGTCTAACCAGCGACCGCAGGCAGTCAGTACGGTCTGGCAGGTGTCCCAGTGTAGTCCTCGGGTGGCTCGCCGGTGTCCTGGGATGGCGATGCCCACGTTTGAGCTGGGGCTGAGCTGGAATGGCAAGGCTCGCTCTGACCTAGACGCTCTGAGCTTGTTGGATCGCCTCGGTGGAGGAGGGCAGAGTGCAGGCCCGGTCCAGAGGGCTCAGCCTCGGAGAGGCTCCACGTGGCGGAGGAGGGCTGAGCTCGACTCCGATCATAGGGCCTGATCTCCGTGGGTCTCTCTCTGGAGGGCAGAGTGCGGGCCTAGTCCAAAGGGCTCAGCCTCAGAGAGGCTCCACATGGCGGAGGAGGGCTGAGCTCGACTCCGACCACAGGGCTCGATCTCCGAGGGTCTCGCTTTGGAGGGCAGAGTGCAGGCCCCGTCTAGAGGGCTCAGCCTCATAGAGGCTTCACGTGGCAGAGGAGGGCTAAGCTAGACTCCGACCATAGGGCTCGATCTTCGAGGGTCCCGCTCTAGAGGGCAGAGTGTGGCTCCGGCCTAGCCATCCCGAGCTCGTGGGACTGACCTGGTGGAGGATGGAGCTTGGCTCGTTGTCTCGAGGGAGCTCAGCTCGGTGGAGGAGTCAATGCAGGAGAATTGACGTGGCATCCAACGTGGCAGCTTCCTTTGACGTGGCGCCTGTTAGCTCCCCCATGTCAGCGATCCCGCCACATCAGAATGCATCCCCCATCTCTATCTCTCCCCCCTCTCTCTCTTGTTCTTCTCCCTCTCTCTCATTGTCTTCTTTGGGCGATGGCTAGGGTGAGGAGAGAGTACGGGAGGAAAAGGGGAAGGCCAAAATCTACGGTTGGGTGTCCTTGTTTAGGGTTTTATGAAGAAGAGGAGAGGGGAGAAGATTTATAGGTCTATTCCTAAAGCTTTGCTAAAATCCAACATCCTCTAAGAGTCCTTCTAATAGGATCGGGAGATGAGGAGATAGACTCCCATGGGAATCCTCTCACACACAGAACAAGGCTAAAAAATATCTGGGTTATCACATTCTTTCTCTCTTAAAATAATTTTGTCCTCGAAATTAGCTTATTGTTGAAACTTTAAACCTTGAAAGTAGTCAACCCTTATGCCATTATCAATTTGTCAAATAATTTATCTTTTAGAGTGCTTGCTCCACAAGATCTTAACATAATAATTATGTGATGTTTCAGGACTAGATTATTTGCATATCGAATTTTCTTGAACTCTTCCAAAAGAATACTAATTTTTTGATGTCAATATAATTAATTACCCTTGACTAATTCTATAAGAAAATCATGATGGCCTAGACTTCAAAAATACTCAACCCAAATATCATTCTTGAGCTTCTAGATAATTCTCGTCTTAAAATGCTTTTCTTCATAAGACTTTATCATAACAAAATTATATGGTATCTCAATTTTGATTCTTACCATCCACCATACATAGTAATTTTTTTCAATTTCTTTTAAATAAATATTAACATCTCAATCTCATATTAAAGTATATAATTTTCATCCATGAAATTTATTTCTCTTAATTAACTCCACATGAAATTCATAATTAGCCCAATGTACTCTTAACCAAAAATAGAAAAAGGCTTGAGTATTAGACACTCACCATGGTCTTTAACATTCTTTCTTCTCTTAACCTTTTCCATGATTTTATAATTAGTCTTTTACTTTATGGAAATCTCAAGCTTCCTTCAAATAATGAAATCATAACATCATATCTAAAGGAGCTTGGTATAAAAAATATTCCAAATCCAAATCTGGTAAAAGAATCTTCATTTATTTATTCTAAATTTAGAGATACCCAAATACTTTTCTCGAAGTTCTATATACTAGAAGAACTTACTGATGAAAATTGCATTGCTACGCATGCAAACAACACAAAGAATCAATAACATCATCCTTTCATTTATCACTCCAAGTTTTTTTATTAAAATTTAAATCAACTCCCTTATCATAATACTTCTGAAGCTAGAGTTAATATTCTTAATTAATTTCAAAATAACTCAAACCATTACGCTTTTACTGTGCACTCTGATATAATTTATTGAACTATCTTAGTTTACTAAATGAATTCCCTTAAAAATGTATCTTATATTGGTACCAGAAAAATCCAAAATTATTAAAGCAAAGCTTTTGAGTCTCTTTATCTTGTCCATACCTTAGACATATCCCACCATCCTTTTAAGACATTAATAACTCTTGTCCAAGTCCGAATTAATCATGCTTTCCTTGATAATTCAATTAGATAATCTAGGTCAACTTTTTTCTTAGAAGGTTAAATTTAACTAACAAAGTAAATGACTCTAAATCAATGTTCTTATGAGTAGGATTGATCATGTTATTGCTCATAGTGCTATTTTACTATAATTGTTAACATCAATTGACAACTTAAAATTTTGCCCCTCATAGCTAACTCATATAAATCTTCCAAAATCAATTTCTCTGCTTAATACAACTTTAGTAGCATAATAACCTAAATTTTCTTATAGATCTTAAGTTGGCTTAGAATTTAACATACCCAATAATCTCTAACAAATATAGGGAAGATCAAGTAATCCAATCTGAAACTACTAATATAAATTATCAAAGATTCTATCAAAATGTGTATGCCAAGTCAACATAATATAATCTAATTCATCATTAGAAAGTTATAAATCTATGCATTATCCTAACCATATTTTTTCTTATATATTTTCAATCATAATCCACATATAGATTCATCAATTTTTTTTTTTCTAATATCATTAAACTCTTTCATAACTTATACCTTAAATAATTTTTTGCAATAGTCCCAACATTTACAATCAAATAATTAACAACAAAACTAGTATGCTATCAAGATTTGCATTCATATCAAATTTAGAATTTCAAAATGATCTAATTAATAATTGAACATATATATTCAGCATAATATAACTAATGAGGACATTGGCAATAGGAAGAAATTACAAACTAATGATCTTTGGTTGTAGTCCATTTTTTTTCCTTTTTCAAATTTTCACAAATTTATGAAGCATCTCTTGAAGACTCCTCATTCTATGAAGTAAGATTGAATTGTTTAAGGACAAAATTAAGTGAAGACTCCTTTTCCAAGCCCATGGGCCGACCAAGTTATAAAGAAATCTTCTACCTTGAAGCCTAATTGAAGACCAAACCTTAAAGGACATGTGGAATGATGAGATGAAGACAAGTGTTGCAAGGAAATGGTGCCACATGGAGTTTCTAGAATTCTCTTGTTAGGATTAGTTGCTAGGAATTAGTTGCTAGGAACTAATCTTGTAATTAGCTACCAACTAAACTTGAATTAGTTGGTCCCTTAATCCTCTTCCTTAGCCTATAAATAGGGACCAAGGCCCCCCTCTTGTAAGCATTGAATGAATTGAGTTGAATGAATGAAATTTTTCTTGTTTGAGTTCTCTTTCATCTTGCCTAGTTCTCTTGAGTTCTTCCTAAGAATTTTGAGTGCTTTCTTTGATTTTCTTTGGAGTGTTGAGTTTGATCTTAAATTAGAGTTAGTGCTTTGAGTTTTGGAGTGCCATAGTTCCATTTTCAAGTTCTTCTACACAAGATCCAAATAGTCCAAGAAGAGGAGGAAGTGCTCCCAAGAATTCCAGCAATTCTCTTCACTTTTCTTATTAATTCCTTCATTTTTCCCTTAATTTCTTTGAATTTTGACCTCACCTTGACTCTTTGCAGGTTCTTCTTGGTGATTTGAAGATAAAAATAAAGGCTCCATGTTAAGGATCCAAGCTCCAATGGTGAATCCAAGAAGGGAGTAGAGATCTTGCCTCTAGCCTTCAATTTTTTGAGTGGTGAGTGTTTCCCTTCCACTTGAGCTTAATTTCTCTTCATTGTTGGAAAAAAAATCTCTTGATCCTTAGATCTAAGGTCATTAAAGGTTGCTTAGCCTAGTTGAGGGTTTCTATGCCCTTAGATCCTCTCTTTTATTTTTTTTTGAAAGGAAGCTTGCACAAGGGTGTCAGATTTTCTGCTCACCTAGTCTCTAGCTCGAGTTTCTTCATCTCTTCCACCCATAAATTCGGCCATATTTGGAGCTCTAATGCTGATATATTATTGCTAGGTAAGTAGATCACATCTCCACATATCCATTTCATCAAATTCGTCCCCCATCAATAACCCATCATCATAATACACTATACTTTTAAGCCAACATTTCTAATGCTCGAGTCAAATCCACTTGTCAAATGCAAGGATATATCTTATCTAGCTCTTCAATATCCATCATATGCTTACTTATCATGATCAAATAGTATAAATCATTCAGCCATTTACACTCATCCTAGATCAATTTCATTACTTATATTAGAGACAAATCATGTTTCTCTTTTTGCACTAATCATATATCAAATCTTATATATAATATCCAGAGATTAGAAATCCAAACTTCGAATCCATTATTGTAACTTTTATCATGTCCCGACTAATCATAATACTGATATAAATAGCTCTTAAATTATAGTCAATAGTGATTATGACCTAAATTTTGATATCACTCAAATCATATCCTAATCACTTATATCACAATTCCAAGTGATCATAATCAAGCTTCAATATTACTAATATCATATTTTAATCACTTATATCATAATCCTAAGTAATCATAATTTAAGCTTTAATATCACTCATATTATGTTCTAATCACTTATGTCATAGTCCCAAGTAATCACAACCTAAGCTCTGATATCACTCTATCATGCCTCGAACCTAGCATATGATTCAGTTATGCGACCAGCCGCACAAGCCCTAGAATATATCCTAGAGATCATGCAAGGTCTAAAAAAATTTCATTATAATTTCAATTCCTAGAATACTATATCATAATTTATAAGAGAAAATTTAATGTAAAGAAAATAGTATAACTCATTTAATTACAAATTTGGTCACTCTTCAATCAGCTGATCGGTATTATGACTCTCTATCTATTTATCATTTCACCATGAATCCAATCCACTGCCAAGCTTGAATATCATACATAACTCTGAGAAGGAAAGAAGAAAGGGATATGAGCTTTACAATCCAGTAAGAATTTCATACAGTCATATCGATAGTAATACAACTTAAAAATAACAAGGAAATAATAGTAGTATAAGGAATTATAAAATATCATGTCATACAACCAAAATAACTTAACCCCCATATATAATAAAATTTTGGTAAAACCATGTTTTATTTTTATGTTTCAGTTTAGTTCTCCATCTTTTTTAAGGTTTTAGATTAATCATGATCATGCTTCAGTCTATGGCTAACAATCTCAGTATCACACTTCAGCTTGTGATTGATAATCTCATTGTCACACTTCAGCCTGACTAGCAATGTTATTATCGCACTTCAGCCTGTGACTGACAATTTTAGTAACCACAGTCTTGCTCATAGAATAGCTAGTCCAAATATTCTTTCTTCTTGATTATCACTTTATTTAATATTTAACCATATTATCAAAATATACATTCTTTTCATGATTTTCAATAACTAGTATTACAATCTAAATCATCCAAAATAATCATGATTGATATAAATATATCATATAAAAAATATAAATAGTAATACCGACAAATGTCCATCATGCAAAATCGAAATATATATATAATGCATAAACAATCATGTATGCCAATGCTTATGTGCAAGGATCAAAATCATGATATGTAAAATATATTTATAAACCGGTAATTATGTACAAAAATTCTTACCTCACTAGAGACAGACTTAATACACTCGATATCAGTCTACACCTGAAAATCGCTCAACATCCTTTTGCCCAGAAAACTATCTTCCTATAATAGTAATTATATTTTTTAATATGAATAACTTTATGGTGTAGCAACTATAAACCCAGAACTTTCTTCTTGGATTTCATCCACGACCTATCCCCACTCAAGAGAAATTTTAGAGAGAGATAGTAGAGAGAAAAAGTAGAGAGAGAAATTAGAAAAAAAAGTGAAGAGAGAAAGAGAGAATTTATTTTTTTCCTATTTATATAATTTTTTTATTTTTCTTCTTTTTTCTTTTTCTTTTTCTCTTTTCTTTTCCTTTTCTTTTCTTTTTCTTTTTCTCTTCTTTTCTTTTATGTTTTTTTTCTTTTCTTCTTCTTCTTCTTTCCTGGTCCTCTTCTTCCCCTCGGTTCAGCCAAAATAGGGAACATTTTGGAGTCCCCTTTCTTTCCCAAAATTTCGGATAGACGCTTCCCTATCCTATCTCTCTCCTCCTCTCTCTCTTGCTCTTCTCCCTCTCTCTTGTTGTCTTCTTCTTTAGGCGATGGCTAGGGTGAGGAGAGAGTATAGAGTGAGAAGGAAAGGCCGAAATCTAAGATTTGGTGTTCTTGTTTAGGGTTTTACGAAGAAGAGGAGAGGGGAGAAGATTTATAAATCTATTCCTATGGCTTTGCTAGAGTCCAACATCCCCTAAGAGTCCTCCTTCTAATGGAATTGGGAGAGAAGGAGATAGAATGGTAGTCCTCTCACACAAAACAGGGCTAAAAAATATTTGGGTTATCATAATTGGCTGGCCATACCATATTAAAATAAAAACCAAAGCTTTAGGGTATGCTTGAAAAAATTAAAACTTTTGAGATGTTAGTACAAATCAAGAAAAATTGAATTAAGGTATGTTCCTGTAATATATCTTAATAATATTTGAGATTTAAAGCATTTTATGTCATGCTATTATGGATCTTGGACTTTATTTTATTTCATTGTCATTCCATTTCAGGTAAGGGCTTCGATCAAGGCAAGAACCTTGGAGGGAGGTTGTTATTGTAGATGAGGTCTTGAATGGAGGCCGAAGAAGCCACGTGGAGGAGGAGGAGAAGTAGAGGAAGAAAACCTAGGAGGATAAGGTCTTAAAAGAGGGTATTTTTTTAATAAAGGGAGATGATGGTTTTACGTTTTATGATAGCATGCAAGCCATGCAGGGGCAAGCCACACCAACTTTACTAAAAGGAGCCAAGAGAATGTAAAAATAAAAAAATATATTAATAAATTATTAAAATTAATTTAAATTTTTTTTTTATAAATATTATTTGATTTGTACTTATGTTATTTTATAAGACTAAACTTATCAATAATGGAATCTACTTTAAAATTTTTAGCTATCTCTTCATCGATATAAGTGATTAAATAATTAGTAAAAAAATCATCTTCCATCTTATTGTACAATCTAGTCTTGACAATCTTCATTATTGAATATGCTCTCTCTATAATAGTAGTTAAAACTAAAAGAGTCATAAGCACCACGGACTCATAGAGGATGCACGCGCATCGGCCACGGTGGTGGCAGCATCGTGTCGAGTGCCGTTAACATTGCACAATGGGATGGGACGTCCATCGAGCGGTGGGCCCAAAAGTGATGGGACACGAGTACAGTAGCATTGATCAGAGCATGGGGCATGACGGGCGCTTGCCCACTCATGCCTCCAAGACCCGATCGTGCTACACGATGGATCCGGTCGCTAGGATGGTGTGCGGCTTCACCGCACACGCGTCCGTCGGTGCTGCGAGGTGATAGAGGCTATCAGACGGCAGCCATAGGCTAGTGCATCGGTGGTATCCGGCCTTGCATATACGCAACCGGCCTTGCATATACGCAACCACTCAGTCTCGCTATGAGAGCGTTCCCACCAATTATACCGCATGACAAGTCCAGTTGCCATCTCATTCATCGGTGCGGTTAATGGAATGGTGCTAGCTACATGCAGTGGCTTCGGTCACGATGGATTCTGAAGATGGGTGCCGGTCGAGCGATAAAATGAAAATTCTGACTTCTTCTAAAAAATTATAGAAAAAATAAAATTAATAAATATAAAAGATAAAGTTGGAAGTAATCCAACTTTTCATTATAGAAAGCTAATTTATGATATTTGTTTTATTTTAATTTTTTTTAAAAATTTTTAAAATTATATTTAATACTTTCAATTTTAAAGATCAAATATGTAAATACATATATATTTAAAATTTTATATAAACTTTTAACCTGTAAAAAAAAAATGGAAACCCCCTCCCTGCCCCCGTAGTCTGCCCCTAAAGCTCCGTTGGCTGGTTGGCAAGCTTGAGGATCACTTGAGACTTGAGGATCACTTGAGACTAATATTTAGCAAACTTCAAAATTGCTATCATAAACATTTTTAAAGACGAAGATGCTAATTATAAAAAAACAACGGAGATGCATGTGTGAGAGCCGTCCAAATTTGAAAAGGTGACGTCAAAGCTTTGCAGAAACGTGACATCCAGCTGCAACTCGAGGCTGACTAGGAATGTTTAATAAGGTTGACTAGAAATGTTGACCAAGAACGCGTGAGGACTGTTGGCCAACGTTTGTACTTCATTATTCTTTTAAGAATGTTTATATACTTTCTCCCTCATTCGCTGCATGCAACGTGAAAATATATTAAATAGTACAAACATGTTTCAACTATTCACAAAGGATATATGCGACTAATCGTTTTCATATACGTTCATTTGATCGACGGTCTCGAAAAAAAACGTAGAAGGAAGAAGATGCAATAGCTTTTCCCAGCAACCAAACTGCTTACTTATTCCAACGGGTTGTGAACTCCACCTGCAGCCCCTTACTAAAAACTCCTTTCAAGCATGCCTAACAAACGGTGTAAAGACCTGAATTCAAAGTCCTGCTTGCTTACCGCGCTAATTAGTTTGAACTTAGAATCAACAACCCTCAAGTCTTTCTTTCATTCTAATCTCCTCCCAAAACGCACGTAAAGAAAACCATATATATCACCCTTTGCCGCACTTCCTTCGATCAACCAACCAAATTCGAAAACTAGTTGCCACCTCTTTAGGTTACAAAGTAGAAAGGAAGAAATTAACACGGAAAAAAGCTCAGTTTTATTAAGAATTGATGTCCACGGCTTCTATCAAGAGAAACTTCTTGGTTCTGATGACCATTCTCTCTATCTTCAGCCTCCTGTGTTCCCAACAAGTCACAGCAGAAAGGCTTCTCGGGGTGGAGCAGCGGCTGGCAAGAATTGGTTCCACGTTCCAATCCCTGCAGAAATCCGGTCTTCTTGTTGCACCAGCGGACCGGTCAAATGCGGAAACTGCCCACCGTCTTGAAGTCACTACGAAATGAGTTATAAATTAAATTATATTGTTACACCCAATCAGCTTTTCTACGAACCAAATCGGGGCTCCGACTGACCTACTAGAGATTTGACCGATCCACTCGAGGTTCTGCTGATCCACTGGAGGTCCGACCGACCCACTCGAGCTCCGACTGACCCATTGGAGGTACGACCGACCCACTCGAGGTCCTACTGACCCACTGAAGCTCTGACTGACCTGCTCGAGATCCTGCTGACCCGTTGGAGGTCCGACCGACCCACTCAAGATCCTGTCGACCCACTCGAGGTCTGATTGACCTACTTTAGCCGGACCCGTACTAATCAGAAGGCTCTAGAAACCCCTTCCAGCTGGTACCAGAATTCTGTTACAACAGGCCCCACGATGCAGCCACATCCTGGTGCCACCTGGCCACCACTCTGATTCTCCTATGGGCAAATCGGATATTTTCAACCTTGCCCCTAACAGATTCTGGCACTGTTCCGTGCCTATATAAGGTAAATGGGGGACTAAGAGCGGTAAGGGCACTTCTCCTTCTCCATGAGCAATCTTCATTTTTTATTCTGCCATTCCGTTGCTCTAAGGCTCCCACTGACTTAGCCATCGGAGTGTCCCCTGCCGAAACACCACCAGCCTATGGGACTTCTTTGCAAGAACTGGGAGAGGAGCACTCCAGCCAGGATGAGAGAACCCAGTCTAGGAGATTCAGCAGCAACATATTAGTACTAGAGGAAAGGCTTGAACCTTCGTTCTTGTTTTCCTTCCTTAAAAGGAGGAATCCACCGCTAAGTAGAGCAATGGTGAAAGGAAGAGCCCAGAATACCTCCATCAGGAGAGGTCACTCCCCGTCGAGATCGAAAGAACCTCTCAGGGAGAATGACGTCATCCAACCTACCATCGCTCGGGGACAACAGCAGTTCCAGACTCCTTTGAACCGCATCGACACCCTCGCTGCCGCGGTTCAGAACCTCCAAGATGCAGCCAATAATAGGCAGTAGCCACTCGCAACATCCCAAACCAACCATCAACCTGTTGCTGAGGGAAGTCGGTGGGCAAGGAGTTCCTCAGCTCCACTTCCACACGGCCTTGGAACCCCAAAGGTCTCAGAGGACTCATGCTAATGGAAAGAGAGTGAGGTCTGCCTCACTCTCTTCCGTAGACTCGGTCCCTGACGATGATCAATACCGCGGCGAGGACCCGAGAGACTATACCAGCAAGCTCCAGTGCATGGAGGAGCAGATCGTTGAGCTGGTCGATCGGCAAGAGGCCGACGAGGTGCAGGCGTATGACACTCGCCTGCCTTTCTCCACCAGAATCATGGGGAAAGCTATTCCCCGTCACTTCAAGATCCCTTAGATGGATGCCTACATGGCACCACCGACCTACTAGATCATTTGGGGACCTACTAGATCATTTGGGCACCTACAAGACCCACATGATGGTACAGGGCGCTTCTGATGCCTCCACTGCATCTCCTTTCCTGCAACACTCAGGAAGGCAGCTTGGATGTGGTTCTCTGCCATCCGACCAGGTATGATCCATTTCTTCTCCCAGTTAGAAAAACTCTTTTTGTCCCATTTCAGGACTTGCAGCTAGATACCGAGGAACATGGAGTGCCTCTTCCTCATGCAGCAAAAGGAAGGAGAGACCCTCTGGGATTACATGGCTTGGTTCAATTCATCGGCCATGGAGGTCCCGGACCTAAATGAGCACATAGCTATGTCAGCCTTCAAGAAGGGGTTGCGATCGTCCAGGCTCACTTTCTTCCTGGACAATAAATTTTCGACAAGCTACTCCGAACTACTAGCCCGGGCACGAAAATACACCCTGGCAGAAGAACAGGCGGCAGGTCGATGCCAGGCTGAAGGAAGGCTGGCTCCCAAGAAGAAGAGCAACAAGGCTCCCGAAGTCCAACCTCCTAGCGATGGCATCAACTCGGCCCGACACCGCAGCCCTAAGCCAAAGGACTTTTCCAGGAGGTTCAAGACTTATGCACCTCTCTTCCTCCCGAGGGAGAATTTCCTTATGAAAATAGAGAACAAGACCTTCTTGCAAAGGCCTCTCTCGATGAAGGGCCCCTCCATATTAAGGAGCAGAGATAAGTACTATCGGTTCTACCGTGATCACGGGCACAGCATAGAAGATTGCCTCCAATTGAAGGACGCGATTAAAGATCTGATTAGGCGGGGGTACCTGCACAAGTATATCCAATCCCAGAGGGATCAGGCAGAAACTTCTACTGCCAGAGACCCCCCGAGCGAAATCGAGTTGCCCAACCAGCACCCCACCGATGGAAATGTTGGTAGCTCCACCGTCGGTCCAACTGGGGATATAAAGAAGACCAGGATATTGTGAAGAGGCCCTGGAGTTTTAATGTAATTAGTTTCTCCGACGAAGACCTCTTAGAGGCCCGGATCTTTGGGAATGACCCTGTGGTTGTATCGGCAGTAATTGCCAACTATGATGTAAGGAGGATCCTCATAGATAATGGAAGCTCCACAGAAGTTTTGCTGTATGATGCCTTTGTCCGAATAAACCTGCCTAGAACTAGGCTGCAGGAATCTTCAATACCGTTGACAGGGTTCGGAGGGAACTCCATCTACGTAAAAGGAAAAATAACTCTGCTCATGACAATCGGGTCAAAGCCTTATCAAAAAACCCTCCCTATCAACTTTGTGGTAGTACGCACGACATCATCCTACAACGCCATCTTGGGATGGCCGGCCTTTAGCAAATTTCGGGCCATTGTGTCTACCTACCACTTGCTAGCAAAATTTTCAACTCGGAATGGGGTCAGAGTACTGAGAGGGGATCGTAGGATGGTCAGGCAATGTTTGACCATCCAGGACAAGCAATCAGGAGATCGTTCCATCTTAGAGCAGCTTGACCTCAGGGTCGAAGCTGACTACTGTGGACAACCGGTCGAAAGGATCCTGTTCGTGCCCCTCCGAGAAGATGACCCCACTAGGGTCCTGTAAATTGGAAGTACACTCAGCAAAGAGGCCAAGTCAGAGCTAATCAGCTTTTTATGGGACAATGCCGACGTCTTCGCCTGGTCGGTGTCGAACATGCTAGGCATCCCGTTGGAGGTCATAACCCACTGGCTTAAGGTGGATCCAACTTACAAGCCTGTCAGACAAAATAAGAGGAGCTTCGCCCCTGAGAGATAGAGGATGATTGATGAGGAGGTCAAGAAACTCTCCGATGCTGACTTCATCAGAGAGGCCCATTACCCCGACTGGCTGGGAAATATTGTAATGGTGAGGAAAGCCAATAAAAAGTGGAGGATATGTGTGGACTACACCGACCTCAACAAAGCTTGTCCGAAGGACAGCTTTTCCTTACTAAAGATCGATCAACTACTGGACGCCACTACTGGCCACCAGCTTCTGAGCTTCATGGATGCCTTCTCTAGGTACAACCAGATCAGTATAGACTCGGAGGATGAAGAGAAGATAGCCTTTGTCACCGACAAAGAGCCGTACTATTATAGAATGATGCCTTTTGGCCTAAAGAATGTTGGAGCCACTTTTCAAAGACTGATCAACTGGGTCTTCGAAGGGCAACTTGGAAGAAACAGGGAGGTGTATGTTGATGATATGATAGTCAAGAGCCTCCATAAAGCTGACCATATCAAAGATCTACAAGAATCTTTCGATGCCTTGAGGTGTCACCGGATGAAGCTGAACCTAACCAAATGTATTTTTGGGGTGACTTCCGGAAAATTTCTTGGCTTTCTGGTCACGTAGAGAGAAATTGAGATCAACCCCGATAAAATCAAGGCCATCATCGACATGGGGCATCCGACCAGCAAGAAGCAAGTTCAAGAACTTACAGGTCGGATAGCTTCTCTCAGCCGCTTTATTTCTAGATCAGCCAAAAAATGTCTTCCCTTTTTCAAAACTCTACGGCAGTCAGATCACTTCCAGTGGACCGATGAGTGTCGGTCGGCCTTAAGCATTGAAGTCGTATTTGGGGACTCCTCCCTTATTTGCTGAGCCTGTGGAGGGAGAGCCCCTGTACCTGTATTTGTCAGCATCAGATGAGGCGGTGAGCTCCGTCCTCATTCGGATAGGAGAGAACAATCAACAAAAGCCTATCTATTACACTAGCAATGTTCTTCACGATGCCGAAACAAAATACCCCAAGATGCAAAAGCTTGTCTACTCCTTGGTTATGGTGGCCAAGTGGCTACGGCTCTACTTTCAGGCACATTCAATCATAGTTCTGACTAATTAACCTCTTAAGGCGATCCTCAGAAGTCCCAATACTTTGGGGTGACTTGCCAAGTAGGCCATCAAGCTTGGCAAATTCGACATTTCCTTCTAGCCTCGATCGGCCATGAAAGCTCAGGTGATCATCGACTTCATAGCAGAATGTACCTGGAGACAAACAGCCGACACACCTAAGGATGACATTGTTGAAGAATCAGAACCCGCCTGGACACTCCATGCAGACGGGACCTCTAACCTTGCTGGCTATGGAGCAAGCTTAATCCTGGCCAACCCTGATGGGCAGAGCCTGGAATATGCCATGCATTCCGCATTCTAGGTGTCAAACAACTAGGCAGTATATGAAGCCCTCCTTGCAGGATTGAGGATGGCCGATGAGCTGGGCATCAGTCGGATCAGGGCCTTCTCCGATTCCCAACTAGTAGTGAACCATGTGAAGGGCGAATTCGAGGCAAGAGATCCGACCCTAGCCAAATATTTGAGCAAGGTACAAAGCCTCATGACTCGACTTAAATTTTTCAAGATTTTTCATATACCTCAAGTGTAGAATTCTCGAGCGAATGCCTTGTCATGGCTGGCCACCACTGTCACTAATCCGTCAGACCGGACCTTCGTGGAGCACCTACAAAGTCCAAGTATTGCTGAAGAGACATCAGCAATCCATCAGGTGGAGAGAGAGGCCTCTTGGATGGATTCCATCCTCGCATTCTTCGATGAAGGGACCCTGTCAGAAGATAAAACTGAAGCCAAGCGTGTGCGCTGGACTGCCTCAAAGTATGTCATCCTCGATGAGATTCTATATAAATGGTCATTCACGCAACCACTGCTCAAGTGCCTAGGATCGCCGAACGCCAACTATGCACTCAAAGAAGTGCACGAAGGCATCTATGGTGACCACTTGGGAAGAAGATCCTTGGTCTATAAAATTATCCGGCAGGGCTATTACTAGCCGACCATCTAGAAGGATGCATCGGACTTCATCAGAAAGTACGACGCGTGCCAAAAATATGCCAACATTCAAAGATGACCAGCTAGTCAGCTAACCCCGCTGACCACTCCCTGGCCGTTCGCACAATGGGGAATGGACATCCTTGGGTCGTTCCCACCAGCGTTCGGACAATGAAAGTTCTTGATCATAGCCATCGACTACTTCACCAAGTGGGTGGAAGCTGAGCCGCTGGCATAAATCACAGAAACCAAGGCGGAGAACTTCATCCTAAATTACATTATCTTTCGATTCAGCATACCACAGGCAATCATCATCGACAATGGAAGACGGTTCGACAATCCAAAATTTTGGAACTTCTACCAGCAGTACCATATTTCCCATGCTGCTGAATCTCTCGGACCGGGTTCTCTCGGCTTGGTTGGAGTGCTCCTCTTCCAGTTCCTGCAAAGAAGTCTCACGGACCGGTGGTGTTCTGGCGGGGGACACTCCGATGGCTAAGTTAGTGGGAGCCTTAGTGCAACAGAATGGAGGAATAAAAAATGGAGATCGCTCATGGAGAAGGAGAAGTGCCCTTATCACTCGGAGTCCCTCATTTACCTTGTATAGGCATGGAACAGTGCCAGAATCTATTAGGAGCTGACTGAAAATATCCGATTTGCTCCTAGAAAAATCAGGATGGTGGCCAGGTGGCACCAGGACGTGGCTGCATCATGGGATCTGTTGTAACAGAATTTTGGTACTAGCTAGAAGGGGCTTCTGGAGCCTTCTGATTAGTACGGGTTCGGCTGAAGCAGGTCAGCCGGACCTCGAGTCGGTCAGCAGGACCTCGAGTGGGTCGGTCGGACCTCCAGTGGGTCAGCAAGACCTCGAGCGGGTCAGTCGGAGCTTCAATGGATCAGTAGGACCTCAAGTGGGTCGGTCAAACCTTTAGTGGATCAATCGGAGCTCAAGTGGGTTGGTTGGACCTCCAATGGGTTAGCAGGACCTCGAGTGGGTCGGTCGGACCTCTAGTGGGTCAGTCGAAGCTCCGATTTGGTTCAGAGAAAAGCTGATTGGGTGTAACATATATATATTACTTGTAGCCTTCAGTTCTTAAGCTTCCCTTATCCCTGGTGGCAGGCTTGAATGCGATAAAAACTCAATGTCACCTTTTTCTTCTTGTTTATCTTCTATTTTCAAGATTATGATATAAGCATCTGTATATATGCTCGTTTTTTATAAATAATAAGTCGTGTTGCGATAAATTGCACCATAGAATTAATTAGCCCAGTCTAAACCGATCGACCCCGCATCTAGAAGACCAACTCAACATAAAGGCCGACCAGAGCTCATAAAGACCGACCAGAGCTCATATATGCCGACCAGCTCATATATGCCGACCAGTTCGAGGCCCATCAAGAACAAGCATGATTGTTACAACTAACAAACTATATAATTGATGACCGTTGCATCAAGACCAAGGTAAATTACTATTTAAGCCCAACAGTAACTACAATTAGCCGAGGGAAGGTTATCTTAATTAACTTCCCTAACAGCAATCAATTACAAGAAAGATTATCCACTTTCCGTTGAGCCAAGACCTATAAAAAGAGGTAAGAGGGAATCTTCGAGGTAAGCAAGTCTAAGGCTATCCAAAACCAAGTCAATCTAATTCATCCCTTTTCCATCCATATTTTCTTTGAACTCTCCATTCTGTTTCCCGATCTCTACTAACTTAGGCATTGGAGTGTATCCCAAAGAAATTATGGTCATGGGTCTGTTTTGCAGGAATCCAAAATGGTGAAGCAGTGATCCAGACGTTCCATCCGGTCCATGGAAATCAGCATCAACAAGTTGAAAAACATGGTGTTTTTCCCCTGGCATCTTCTCTTTTTTTGGATACATATATACATACATGTATATGATATCTCCTAGATTTCTTAAAACTTCTACAAAATTACATCCTCCCTATCCTGAAGCTGAAATGAAATCTCAAATCTTTGTTGAATGAACTAGAGGCAACATGAATCTCAAGCTTGTGCAGCTTGAATCTCAAGGCATCTTGAGTGACAACGGTGTGGGTTGCATGGTTTCGTTGGTCTCAAAGAGTGAGTGCTTCAACTAGACGTTGATGCTGCTCAACTAATCCACGCCGAGAAACGTTTAAAAATTACAGATGTTTTCTTCCTTTACGGACTCAGAGACTAGATTGGTGATGGAGCTGAAAGAAGACTTCATGAGCTCAGCATACCGGTCTCGTCTCTTGTCTTGCTCCCCACCTTTGGAACGCGCCAATCCATGGAAAGATCAAAATTTTCATATATGCCTCGCCTGTGATAACAATTAACAAACTTCTTGCAAATATTTCAAAAATAAGCTAAAAAACTTCTCAAAAGCCCCAAAATGCCCCCCATATAGCTATTAAAATGCATTAAAAAATAAATAAAAAATTGTAACGGCTCATAACGGCCATTGGAGAACCTGCGCGCGGATTGCGTTTGCATGGCTCATGGAACGGTTGGAACGGTCGCTCTACGCACGCGCCGGGAGGAGTTTTTGAGACTCCCTAAAAAAAGTAAACACAATAATGTCCTGATTGTCACAAAATTGCTGGCTAACGCTGTGGACCATGTAATATAGATTAGCAAGCACAAAATAACATTGCAATGGTTCGATATTCATCTTCGATGAAAGATCAAGGAATGTTTGGCTTCTTTTTGTTCTCTTAGGAGATTGATGATGTCCAATGCTACTGACGACTTGATGAGGGGTGCTATTGGCTTGGTATCAAGTCCTGAAACTGCTTAATCAGGACATGATCATGTCCTTGTTCTGGTTGGTCGGAGCTACTGGATCGCAGGACCGCTTCCTGATTCACCTGCAAAATAAATTCCTTGCCGGAGTTACTCCGGCGGGAGATACTCCGATGCCTAAGTCAGAGGCGGGCTCTAGCGACAGAATGGGGAAGGTGAGGAGAAACAGAGGGAAAAGACTTTGAGATTTGTGAAGTATAGTGTGCCTCTTACCTCGAGCATTCCCTCTTACCGTTATTTGTAAGGAGCCATCCAGCCTGCGGTTCCGTTCTTCTTCCAGCGGTTACGGTGGAGAGTTAATTCCTCCCCCATGATCCGTAGTTGTGGGTTATCGTCGAACGGTTCCTACCAGATCGGAGACGTTGCTGCTGGAGTTACGCGCCCTGATTGTATCCCGGAGATAGTTGATGGTAACCGTTGGTTACCACTGCTAGTCGTGCTTGTCGTGGTGCGAGACAGATCATGAATCCATCTTCAAACTTCCCTTTTAGGAAAATTCCCGTAATCAGATTGGGAATGTCTTCATCCCTGGATCTTCTCGAGGCGGATCGGAGATCCTGTCTTCGGCATAGATCGGGAACTTGACCTTTGTCATAGCCCGAAGACTATATTTTCATATGAACCGAAGAGTGTATCTTCGGGAGTCGGACCGGGCTGGTGATTCTATTTTCATGAGCCGAAGGACTTGGTCTTTGGTGAGAGCCGAAGATGCTACCCGAAGCTCTTGTCTTCGGGTGCTATAGACTCGTAAAGGGCTTCGGCTTGCCCGTAGGTTGTCTGGCTCTTCCTGAATACCTGGATCTGAAATTTGTGGTTCGGAAGGCAAGGCTTCGACCGGCTGAACCAGCGGTTGGATCGTACTTGGACTGAGATATCCCAACAGTTATCCCCTACTCTCAGTCTTCGAAGTAGAGGTTTGCCTCAAAGAGTAAGAGTATCAATGATTTGTCATTTTCTTTCTAGGGGATGATGTGGTGGATGATCGTAAAGATCTTTGATTGGACTGTCCATCATAACTGCCAGTTGATTTGGTGTAGCGGTGGACAGTTGTCATTTTCTGATTGAGGGAGGAGAAAGGAGTGGGTGGCTCGGGGGTCATCCTTTCTTTTTCCGCTGCATGGCGGTTCAACCAATCTTTTGGTTGGGATTTTGCTGGATGATGAGCGTGCTTCATCTTGGCCGTTGATCCAAATGAATTATACCCTTTGGATTGTTTCTTGTCATATCAGCTTGGCAGAGTTTTAGGGCTTTTTGTCTTTTTTTGGAAAAAAGAGAAGGTCCAGTTGAGGAAGTTTCTTTAACTTCAATCTTCGCTCAGCTTTCCTTATTCTTGAACATCAGTTCTTTTCTACAGGTAGAACTTTCTTTCTGATCTTTTGCTCCATTCTTTTATCATGGCTGAGTCTGTAGAAAGTCGAGAGGGACAGGTTGGGCCTTTGGGGGCTAGTGACGTAGTGAGTCCGGAATCAATCCCTAGCTCTGTTTCACCGAGGAAGATGAATCATCTTTAGGAGCACTATCGCATTCCCGAGGGGTTTCCTTTCATCCTTCCTGCATCTGAGGAACGGGTGAATAAACCTCCTCCCGGCTGCTTGGCCGTGTACGAAGACCACTTGAAGGCTGGGCTCTGATTTCCTTTGCATCCTTTCTTCATCAAAGTCTTTCATTTGTATCAAGTGGTGCCTGCGCAGCTAACTCCAAATAGCATTCGGAATATCTGCGGGTTTTTGGTTCGATACTGCATAGCTAACATAGAACCCATGACCAACTTGTTTACTGCCCTCTTTGTGCTCAAGAGGGATTTTCATGGCAATGGATGGTGGGTGATCGGCCCTCGGCTAGGCCGCAAGATCATCAAGGACATGCCTAGTGCCATCCACAGATGGAAACCCACCTTCGTCTTTGTGTTGTCTATCGACCCGTGGGGCTTCGATAGCATTTGGAAGAAACCATGCCTGACTGCCAATGATGGAAAAAAGTTTTTAGCGGCTGACCAGTCTGATTATAATCTGCTGACTGACTCGGAAACTGTTTCTATCTGTGAGTTGGAACCTCCATCGGGCAGGGATTAGAAGGTTTCCTGCATGAGGTATAGATGATGAAAGTTTTTTACTTCTTTTCTCCCCTTCAGGTCATAGTTCAGTTGACTTAGAGAAGTTTTTCTATTTGCAGACGGCGGAATGAAGGCTAGTCTAAGCTGGCTCCGCCAAACTTCCGAGAAGAGGGTAGCATAGGCCCCTCTTACAAGATCGGCAGTTCAGAAGAGGATCCGAAGAGATGGTCCTGAAGGGGACAGGGGCACTTCATCCTCCCGGGGAACCTCCGGGGAAGATGCGGTGCCGACGGTGGAGGCCCCGACAGGGCCTCATCCAGTCGAACCTCTGCCAGCAACTACCACTCCAGTTCGTACGGGGGAGAATTCATCTCCGGCAACTGATGTTCCATTGCCATGCCCCCTTGTAGTGGACAAGGGCAAGGCTCCACAAGTCGAGGGGGAGTCTGTTCAAGAGGCTTCTCCAGCTGGGAGTCGTCCTGCAGACTCTTCGGAGTTTTCTCCCGTGGGGGGTCTGTTAGTCCCTGCTATTGCTAGGCGAGTGCTGAAGGGCACTTTGCTACCTCATGATTTGGCAATCATCCGGAGCTGGAGCCTCGCTAGAATATCTGATTCTACCTTTTCTTCCCTGCAATAGGTGAGATCTTCAACACCTTCCCCTTGCCCGGAATGTTATTTGGTTTGTGACTTTGCCTCATCGATGTAGTTGGTCTACGACATTACCTTCATGGAGGAGGGCTTGGGAAATGTCGATAACCTTATCCATGGCCTCAAGGAGGAGCTCCACAAAGCTAGAGCCAAAAGAGAAGTGGCTGAAGAGCTGAAGCAGTCCATGGAAAATCATCTCATCCTCGCGAACGCTGAGATTTGTGGACTGAGGGGTGAGCTGAAAAGTACCCAGTTGACAATTGCGGAGCAAGGGGCAGGGTTGAGGAGGAGTAGGAAGCAAGTTGAATCCTTGGAGCAAGTTGCCAAAGAGGACCAAGAGAAAGTGGAGAGCTTGACCAAGGTGGTTGAGGAGGCTACCAGGAGAGCCAAAGAGGCAATCTTGGAGTCCGAGGCGGCTAGAAGAGAAGCCGCGGTCCTGAAAAAGCTAGCAAGTGATGCCATAGTAGACTTTAGGAAATCCTCTCAGTTCCAGGAGGAGATGAATGAGGCAACCTTATATGGCTATCAACATGGCTTTAATGATGGGCTTGCCAAGGTCAGGGGGGCTTTCCCACACCTTGACATTTCTGGTGTCCCCCCTTTCGACATAGTTCAAGAAGAAGAAGAAGAAGAAGAAGACATGGGAGAAATTGGGGAGATGTCGAACCCAAGGGGAGAGATCTCGGCTGTGGTCGAAGACATTGGTGCAGATTCGGCGCAGGCCGAAGGGGTTGACAGGGCCGAAGAGTTGCCACACTTGGGAGAGGAGGCTCCTACCTCAGTAGAAGGCCTGGAAGTGGTTCCAACTCTAATCTCGACCCCGGAGGGGGTTCTGGCTGAGGAGGAAGTCCAAGTTGAAGGCTCTCCGGTCCCAACCCAAATCGATGAAACCCTTACCGCGCATATCGACAAGCTGCTTCAATCTTGCGACGTTGGGTCCCCTCCAGCTGATGTCTAGCGATCCATGTAGC
This sequence comes from Areca catechu, assembly GCA_021397845.1. Taxonomy (NCBI): domain Eukaryota; kingdom Viridiplantae; phylum Streptophyta; class Magnoliopsida; order Arecales; family Arecaceae; genus Areca; species Areca catechu. The sequence continues at coordinate 24,801,119 of CM038042.1, read as the reverse complement.
TTTAGGCATTGTCTTCTTCTTTATTTTTTATTTTTTATTTTTTTGTACTTGACAACTCTTGAATGACAACTTTTGGACTATAAAGTGGCTTTCTCCTCTTTTGTATGTGCCATGTCATATCTTCGAATATAGCTCGAATAAGGTTGCTAGTTTGATCGGTAGTTCGGGCTTCGTTGCTCTCTCTCCCTTCTGTTTAGTCAAAAAGTCGAGGCCGAAGACCGTTTAGTTGGCGATCGGCACTGAAGACGAATTCTAAAGTAAATTGGTATGCCGTTGCTGGAGACCGTTTATGGCCAACCAGGTTGACATTACTTTTGTTTCATAATTAGACCGCACATCAAGGGATAGACATGACGGACATGTGTCACCTTCCCATTGATGGATGATTAAGGAACCTCGATCGTGGTTCTCGTTGCTTGCGCTGGGTGCGTCGACATTCGAACGGTCGCATTCTCTTGCACCATAGGTGCCGCCAAATCTCTCTTTTTCAAAAAGGAGCCATTAATGCCGTTGCCGCATAATGGAGATTCTTCCATATTTGTGGTATCGATGGTTTCTTTCCCAAGAGCTTTCAAACGATCATCCGGGGTCTTGAGGCGATGCCCCGACATGTGGCACCTTCAGATGAGCCTGAGAAAGGGTATGGGGCACGTCTCCTGGAGGCCAGCCATGGGTGTAAGGCCCTTATAAATGGGGCGCTGTCCTCCCCTATCGAAAGCCATCACAAGTTCAGACCCCCGCTTTGGGAATTCCTCTTCTTTCTTTGTTGTTTCGAAAAAATGAAGTTCAACGTCTCTGAGCTCCGTAGGGCAGCGAAGAGAAGGGCTATTGGTACTGGAGCCAGGAGGAGTCCCACATTCCCCGGATTGAGTGACGATGATGAGCCGGTCGTCGATCACTTGGGAAGGAAGGCCCGCGTCCTGGAGACTCAACTAGAGGCGGCTCAGACCCAAGTCGAGGCGGTTGTTGCGGAGGTGGAGGAGGTCAAGAAGAAGGTGGCAGATGCCATTTTGGACTTCAAGGCATCTTCTGCCTTCAAAGAGGAGGTCACCGAGGTGGCTCTAGACTCTTATCATCAGGGATTCCGGGAATGTAGGGGTAAGGCCTTCAAGTTTTATTACTTGAAGGGCCTTGATAACATCAAGCCCTCAGTTCCCTTTCCTGGACATGAATTCGATTTTGATTTTGAGGAGTCGGATTCTGATCCGGAGAGGAACCCTGGGGCCCCTTCGTCCTCCTTCCAAGACTCCCCCCGCCGGCATGGGAAAGGGCCGGTGGGCGGTTATTGAATATGCTTCCCAAATTCCTGCAATCTCTTTTTTTTTCTTTTCTCTCTTTATGAGAGTTTCTTTTCTTTTTTTTTTCATAAAAAGTTTAGAAAAGAAATGAAATATCTTAACTTTTTCGACCTTTTCCTGCATCTCCCTTATGATTTGTTGAATCATGGTATGCCAAGAGCGTAGATTTCTCAGACCACTTATGATCCATGAAGGAGAGTTGAGATCGACTGGACTATCTTATGAGTGTTTGTTGCTGACAGGAAGGACAGCATAGGTCCGTTCAAGCATGTTTTCGGGTTTACTATTGGGTAGGGAGTCTGTGCCATCCCAGTGCATTTTTGTCATGATTAAGGTAGGCTGTTCAGGCCCGTCCCAGTGCGTCTTCAAATTTTCTGTAGGGTAGGCTATGAAAACCATCCCTGCGCCTTCTTTAGTATAAGATAGGCTGGTTAGGCCCATCCCGGCACATCTTCGAGTTTTTCGTAGGGTAGGTTACTTGAGCCGTCCCTATGCCTTTGATCTTTTTAGTGGTTCGATGGGGCCATCCGTTGTGCTCGTCGGACATGCCGATAAGGTGAGTGGATCAGACTCTCCTTTATGCCGTTGGCAAATTCCTCAGATCGTGCCATTCAAGCCATTGTCGTCTTGTTGACGTAATAGGCCATGCAGAGTTAGGCAAATTTGTACAAGAAATGTAGGGGTCAGTTTATTGTTAGTATTTACGAAGGTTTTGTACATTCCATAGCCGGGACAGAATTTTTTCTTCTAGGGTCTTGAGCCGATATGTTCTTGGATATATGACTTCTTCAACCAGGTATGGACCTTTCCAGTTGAGAGAAAGTTTGCTCTATTCTGCCAGCCTGGACACTTCTGTCTTTCGCAATACCATGTCCTCTGTGCGGAAGATTTGATTCTTCACTCTGGAATTATAATATTTGGTGACCTTTTGCTGGTATATCGCCATTCTTATCTGGGCCTGAAACCTGGTGCTTGGCAGAAGATCCAGGTCGATCCTTCTGTGGTTGGAATTTTCATGCTCTTTGTAGTTGTCAATTCTTAAGGACTGGAGGGAGACTTTGATAGGAAGAACAGCTTCGGTACCGTATATCAGGTTGAACGAAGATTCACCGGTAGCTATCCTTGGGGTAGTTCAGTATGCCCAGAGGATGGAGGTTAGCTCTTCGGCCCAAAGTCCTTTGGTGGCATTCAACCTCGTCTTCAGGCCATGGAGAATGGTCTGATTAGTTACTTCAGCTTCTCCGTTGGACTGTGGGTGGGCAATGGAAGTTAGCCGGTGTTGAACATGGTACCGAGCACAGAAGTCCTTAAACTTCGGATTATCGAACTGTCTCCCATTGTTTGTGATTATTGCATTTGGAATTTCGAACCGGAAGATGATGGAATTTTTAACAAAATTCTCAACTTTGCCTTCTGTGATTTGGGCTAACGGTTCGGCTTCGACCCACTTTGTGAAGTAGTCGATGTCTACAAGGAGGAACTTCCTTTGTCCAGAAGCAGGTGGAAATGGACCAAGGATTTCCATTCCCCACTGGGCAAGGGGCCAAGGGGCTATCAGTTGAATCAAGTGACTTGTAGGTTGCCTTTGGATGTTGGCATACCTTTGGCATTGATCGCACCTTTGTACGAAGTCAGCCGAATCCTTCTGGATGGAAGGCCAATAATATCCTTGGTGAATGATCTTGTATGCTAAAGACCTGCCTCCCAAATGATCTCCACATATGCCCTCATGAACTTCTCTCAGGGCGTAGTCCACATCTGTCGGTCCCAAGCATTTTAGCAGAGGTTGAGAAAATGATCTCTTGTAGAGTGTTTCGTCTAAGATGACATACTGGGATGCCATCCAGCGGATCTTTTTAGCCTCTGCTTTATCTTTCGGTAGAGCGCCTTCATTCAGGAACTTGACAATGGGATCCATCCAAGTTGGTTCAGTCTCAATCTGATGAACCTCTATAGCTTCTTCAACTATACTTGGAGTTTTGAGGTGCTCAACGAAAGTGCGACCAAGAGACTCCGGAGTTGTTGTAGCAAGTTAAGATAGTGCATCTGCCCGGGAGTTCTCTGATCGAAGAACATGGATAATCTCAAAGTGTTCCAGTTAAGAGAATAGAACTTGTACCTTCTTCAGGTATTGTACCATGGTAGGATCCTTGGCTTCATACTCTCCTTTAACCTGGTTCACTACCAGCTGGGAGTCCGAAAAAGTCTAAAGTCTTTGAACTCCCAAACTCTTGGCGATCGGAAGTCCTACGAGCAGGGCTTCGTATTCGGCTTGGTTGTTTGAAAGATGGAAGGAGAACAGAAGTGCATACTTTATAGTGTGGCCATCGGGTTCAGCCAGTATAAGACCGGCTCCACATCTAGCAACATTAGAAGCTCCGTCTACATGAAGCACCCAAACGGACTCCGTATCCTTTGGAATTCTCTCTTTTGTTGAAAGTACTTCATCTTCAGATTTCCAGGTGCACTCAGCCAGGAAATCTGAAAGCACTTGGGCTTTCATAGCCGTTCGGGGCTGGAAGCTGATATTAAATTCGTTCAGCTTTATGGCCCACTTGGCTATCCTCCCTGAGGTATCAGGGGATCGGAGAACGGCCTTCATGGGTTGATCAGTAAGTACCATGATGGCATGGGCGTGGAAATATGGCCGTAGTCACTTTGCCGTAACCACCAAGGAGTAGATCAACTTCTGCATCTTCGCATACCTTGCCTCAGCATCATGTAGAACTTTGCTGATGTAGTAGATTGACTTGTGAGAGCCGTCTTCGTCTCTTCGAACAAGGACTGAGCTGATAGCTTCATCTGAAGCGAAAAGGTATAAGTAAAGCACCTCTCCCTCTTCAGGTTTGGAGAGCAGAGGCGAGGTCTCTAAATACTTCTTCAGCTCTTCGAAGGTAGTACGATTGTCTTCAGACCATTTAAAGCTCTTCGACTGCCGAAGCACCTTGAAGAATGGAAGACACTTCTCGGCCAAATGAGAAATGAACCTGCTTAGGGAGGCAATTCTCCCTGTCAGTTGCTGGACTTCTTTCTTGCAGGAGGGGTGCCTCATATCTTTTAAGGCCTGGATCTTCATAGGATTTGCTTCGATTCCCCGTTAGGTAACGAGAAAATCTAAAAACTTGCTCGAAGTGACCCCAAAGTTGCACTTTATTGGATTCAGTTTCATGCGATAGCATCGCAGAGCACTGAATAATTCCTCCAGGTCCTGGATGTGATCTTTTTTGAGGAGGCTTTTGATGATCATGTCATCGACATAGGCCTCCATATTCCTTTCCAGTTGCTCCTCGAACACTTTGTTAATTAATCTCTGAAATGTCATTCTGGCATTTTTGAGCCCGAATGGCATCATCTTGTAGCAATATAGGCCTTTGTCGGTGAAAAAGGCTGTCTTCTCCTTATCTCGGGGATCTATTCGAATCTGATTATAGCCAGAGAAAGTATCAATGAAGCTCAGTAGTTGGTGGCTGGCGATGGCATCGACCAGCTGATCAATTTTTGGGAGAGGGAAGCTATCTTTTGGACAAGCCTTGTTGAGGTCTGTATAATCAATGCAGATCCTCCACTTGCCATTAGCTTTTTTCACCATCACTACATTAGCCAACCACTCAGGGTAGTGGGCCTCTCAGATGAATCCTGCCTTGAGGAGCTTGCTTACTTCCTCATCTATTACTTTCTGTCTTTCAGGGGTGAAGCTTCTCTTCTTTTGTCGGACTGATTTATACTGGGGGGTTACTTCTAGTCGATGAGTGATTACTTCGGCGAGAATTCCTGGCATGTCCGAAGCTGACCAGGCAAAGACATCGGCATTATCTCTAAGGAAACAGATCAACTCCATTTTAGTTTTTTTATCAAGCATACTCTCGATATGCATGACTTTGGTGGGGTCCTCTTTTGTCAAGGGTACCAGGATAATTCTTTCCATGGGTTCACCAAAGTCTGTGGTGGGATCCCTTGGATCCGGCTGATCCAGAGTTGCAGAATCATTAGAATGCTTGTCTTGAATCATTAGGCACTATCGTGCCACTCTCTGGTCTCCTCTAACTTCTCCAACACCATTCCTGGTGGGGAAGCGCAGTAGGAGATAATAAGAAGACACCACGGTCCGAAACTTGTTCAAGGCAGGCCATCCCAAAATAATGTTGTGGCCGAGGGGGTTTGGACTATCGTGAAGTTGATCGGTAGTGTCTTTTATCGAGGTTCAGTGCCAAGAGTTACAGGTAGTACTATCTTTCCCTTGGCATCAACCTGATTACCCCCAAAGCTAGTAAGTGGAATGGGGGATCTCCGTAGTTGATGTCTAGGCAAACACATCTTAGAGAATGCATCGTAGATCAAGACATCAGTCAAACTTTCATTATTAACCAGAATCTGTTGTACATCATAGTTGGCCACAACGATAGAGATTACAATAGGGTCATCGTGCGGGAGCCAAACTCCCACAAGGTCATCCTCGGAGAAGAGAATGGCATTGTTGTCCTTGAGTCACTTCGGGATGTCGTCTTCGTCCCTTCTCCAGTTGGTAGGTCGATGTATCATCCCAACACCTTCATTGGTAGGCCTTTGATTCGGCAGTTTGGCCTCTTCAGGAGTTGGTTGGGGAATAGTAGCTTCCGATCGAGGTCCTTGGCGACCAATATACCGCCCCAGATATCCCCTTTTGATGAGATCCTTAATTGCATCTCTCAGTTGGATGCAATTTTCAGTGTTATGGCCATGGTCCCGGTGGAATCGACAGTATTTGTTCCTATTCCATACGGAAGATGATGCCTTCATGGGACGGGGCCGCTGGAGAAAGTTTTCTTTCTCAATCTCCATGAGGATTTTTTCTCGAGGGAGGTTGAGGAGGGTGTAGGAGTCGAATCTTCCACCCGATGCTTTGGACCTGGGGGGACTCCTTCGGCGATCAGTATACTTGTTGTTGTTGGAGATTAGTGGACCTTGTCCCCTGTTATTTTTCTTTTTTGAAGGGGGCTTCCCTTTGATCAGTCGTCAGTTTGCCGCTTACTCTTCAGCATCGGCATATATCTGAGCCCTTGCGAGCAACTCAGCATAGCTTTTGGGGAACTTCTTATCCAGAGAAAAGGTGAGCCTGGATGTGTGAAGTCCCTTCTTTAATGCAGACATGGCCATATACTCGTTGAGATCAGGGATCTTGAGTGTGGCCGCATTAAACCTGGAGATGTAATCTCACAGGCTTTCTCCTTCATTCTGATGAAGGAGGAACAACATTTTCGTAATTCGGGGGGTCTTGCGGCAAGTCCCGAAATGCAAGACAAATAATTTCTCTAACTCAGAAAAAGAATCGATGGTACCTGGACGTATGCTGGAGTACCACATCCGAGCAGCTTTCTTCAAAGTGGCTGGGAATGCGAGATAGTACATCACGTCAGAGGCTCCTTGAATCATTATATGGGTCTTAAAATTGCCCAAATGATCATAAGGATCAGAGGTGCCATCATAGGTATCCATCTGGGAAACCCTGAAGTGCCGAGGAATAACTTCGGTCATAATACGGTCGGTATAGGGAGGACGCAGATCATATACTGCCGCATCGTTGTGACCCTGCTGCTCCCGGATCCTTGCCATCTCCGATTCGATGGCCTTGAGCTTTCCATCGTAATCAAGGATGGTGTACTTGGGTACTTCCGCTACAGGAGTGGAATCTTTGGAAGATTGTGAAGAAGTTTCCCTAGGTCTTTTCCCTTTCTGTGGAGGATCAGGAAGCCTAGGCATTTCTGAACTTCGGCCTTCAAGAGAGGGCCGAGGATGATGAGAAGGGTGTGCGGACCCCTCTCGAGGGGTCTTCCTCCTCCGGGACTGTGAGCTATGTCCGGAGGTTGCCAGTGGGTTTCCCACCGGAAAAGCTTTATGTTGAAAGTCCTAAACTATCACCGTGAGATTGGTGAATTAGTTCAGGAGGGCTTCGAACTGTTGCCATTCCACGACCATGGTGGGAGGTGGAACTTCGTTCTCTGCTGGGGGTGCTCCTCCTTGGGATAGAGCACAACTTCGACTCGTAGAGGCAATCTGAGTCTTTCCTTTTGCCATTAAAAAATTTTACTTCCCCTTTATCAGGGAGGGGAGCTTAATAAGTGAGCTGACCCCCTACTTGGCACGCCAATCTGTTGGCGTAGAGTCTCTGTTTTGGTTGGTCGAAGCACTGGATCGCAGGACCGCTCCCTAGTTCACCTGCAAAATAAATCCCTTGCCGGAGTTGCTCCGGCGGGGGACACTCGGATGCCTAAGTCAGAGGCGGGCTCCAGCCATAGAATGGGGAAGGTGAGGAGAAACAGAGGGAAAAGACTCTAAGATTTGTAGAGTATATTGTTCCTCTTACCTCGAGCATTCCCTCTTACCGTTATTGATAAGGAGCCATCCAGCCTGCGGTTTCGTTCTTCTTCCAGCGGTTACGGTGGAGAGTTAATTCTTCCCCCATGATCCGCAGTCGTGGGTTGTCGTCGAACGGTTCCGACCAGATCGGAGGCATTGCTGTTAGAGTTATATGCCCTGATTGTGTCCCGGAGATAGTCGATGGTAACCGTTGGTTACCATTGCTAGTCATGCTTGTCGTGGTGCGAGACAAATCATGAATTCATCTTCAGACTTCCTTTTTAGAAAAATTCCCATAATCAGATTGGGAATGTCTTCATCCCCGAATCTTCTCGAGGCGGATCGGAGATCCTGTCTTCGGCATAGATCGGGAACTTGACCTTTGTCATAGCCCGGAGACTATGTTTTCATATGAACCGAAGAGCGTGTCTTCGGGAGTCGGACCGGACTGGTGATTCTGTTTTAAGGAGCCGAAGGACTTGGTCTTCGGTGAGAGCCAAAGATGCGACCCGAAGGTCTTGTCTTCGGGTGTTGTTGACTCGTAAAAGGCTTCGCCTTGCCCGTAGGTTGTCCGGCTCTTCCTGAATACCTGGGTTCGAAATTTGTGGTTCGGAAGGCAAGGCTTCGACCGGCTGAACTGGCGATTGGATCGTACTTGGACTGAGATATCCCAATAGGGTCTGTATTCGAATCCATGCTCTAGCCAGCCACTAATCCAATCAAGTCTTATTCAGACTGGATTAGGTAGGGATCAAGATTTATAGAGATTGGGTCTAGATCCAGGATGGGTTGGCATAGGTTCGAACTGGTTCCATGTCTTGAGCTGATACTCTTAGTAAGTTCAACTCTTTTCATGCCTTAAAAACTAGTTCCTAAAGATATCAACTCAAAGTATAATTAATAAATTTTATAGGGAAATTGAGAACATAAGTATAGAACTTTACTGATCAAGTCAAGCTTATGAAAATAATTGAATGCATATCTCTTGTGTCCAATTTTAGATCCATCTCTTTACCTATTAAATCGAAACGAGAGAGAAACTCGCTCTTCACAGTTTAGTAAAAGTAAAAAGAAAACCATAAAAATTGATTTTTGATTATTTTTGGAAGTCATGTATCACCTGATTTTCATGCACAAAAATTTTTAAAAAAAAAGTCTTTCTAAAGTAGCGCAAAAAAAAAGGAAGTAAAAAAAAAATGTTTCTTATTTTTTTAGGAACTAAAAAAAAGAAAATCCCGTTCTTTAATTTCCTCCATATTGAAAATTTTGAACTTGAATTTAGGGTGATGAAAACTGAAGGTTTAGGAGACCAAAAAAGCCTCACCTCTTTTTCTTTCTACAATTAAAGTACTAGGCTGTTGCCTAGTATAGCAACCCAAGAGTGGGGGTGAATTAGGTTTCTTAAAATTTTAAACTTAAGCAAGTATGTGCTGAACTAAGATTCTTCTGAAATAATGTGATTGTGCTTAATAAAGATATGCAGCAGGATAGTAAAGTAAATGCAAAGTAAATCAAAGAAAATAAAAAGGAAGAGCAAGAAATCACAAACACCAAGATGTATAGTGTTTCGGTGCACTTCAAGCACCTACATCCACTTCCCAAGATTTCTCTTAGATAAATCACTATAATCTATCCAAGATTACAGCCAACTTGTTTTCAAGGGCTTACAAGTGAAATCCTTGTCGGTTTTGTTACCTAGGCTCACCAACAACCTTTACAACTTGTTTTTAATCCGGGTTCATAAGTCAAACCCTAGTTGGTTTTGTTTCTTAGGCTCACCAACAACCTTTAATACTAGTTTCAATACCTTTGAAACTAGTAACAATAAGTAAGACAAAAGGTACAGATTTAAGCTCAAAAAATGAACTCTCAAAAGAGCAGAAATAAATATTGATGAAGCTTTTCTTGAATGCTTGAGTTGTCTTCTTCTTGGATGCTCTTCAATGAACACTTTTGGATAATGATTTGAAGGCTCAATAGTAAAATTGAAGACTTTTCAGGTGGAATCTTCTTTAAGGCTCACTCTTATCTTTTCAAAGGCTTTCTCAAAAGATAATATTTGTTTCTTGTGTCTCACTTTTTCTCTTCATGTCTTCAATGAGTTTGTGTTGGGAATAGTGTTCCAAAGCCAATCGTCTAGGCTGTAGACGGTTGGCTATTTTGTAATTGTACATAAATTTTTTAAATAAATAAAAGTTATTCTTTTGTTTGTTCATCACATGCGCATTTTCCTGAAAAGAACTCTTGTGTGATGGAGTCCTTAGAACTACATTATATTTGATGTAGAGAGGATATATGGAGTAGTTCTTAAACTGGTTCATAACCAAAGGATACATTATTATAGGACGATGATGTATCAAGCATAGGTTGTTGTATGTCACATTGGTTGGTTGTCCTCTTAACGAAGGAGTGTAGAGACACTGATGTGATATACAGGTAAAATATATAACATCTCGCTGAACGTGACTAACCACGGAGCTCCCTTCTGCCAAAGGGTTGCTCGTGAAGGGATATGGGTGAAAGAAAAACTATAGCGAGCATGCTTTCTATTTTAAAACTTTTTCAAAATAATATACAGCGGAAGCATAATAAAGAAGATTAACATTTAATCTAAGCATGCTTTTAGAACTTTTCTATGCTACTTAGCCCAAGATTTTGCATGAATGAGTAATATAAACTATGAAATCATGAACTCATGCTATGAACAGCTTTCAAAGCAACATATCTCTATATATATAACCATACCTCGTATGAAGTGGAGACGCTCTCCGCTGCGAAAGATCCAGGAGGAGGTAGAAGATCTCTGCTTAGCCGCACACGTGTCCGGCCTCTACAGGTGGTTCACACCGGGGCTCTTTCAAGATCCACTTCCACTCCAAGTGCTAGCTTGTTGTGGAATGATTTGATCGGGACTCCTTTTCTTCTTTCGATGTTGGACTCACCAAATGAATGAAGAGACTCAAGAGGTGGAGGATGAGATGTTAAAACCATTCCCAAACCTCAATCCCAAGACCTAGATCACTAGGTACAAACATGCACACTCTTTTTCCAAAGTCCTCACACCCATACAAAACCTAGAACCTTTCTTAGTTTCTTTCCTTTCCTCTCTTTTTATTTTTCTAGCATTTCTTTGCTGAATTATAAGTTATTTCGTCCTCCCATTTCAGCCAATCATATAGGTGGAGAGAGAGAGGGAGAGTTGGGAGTTATGGGTAGTTATGAAGGGGTTATGGATGGTAATGGGAAGTTATAGTCATGGGAGGTTATATAACTCCCCAAATCTGAATTTAAACCGACTTAAATTCAGATTAATGTCTAAATTATTTCAGTTCATAACTGAATTCAGTTGGGTCAAGTGTGTATACACTGGGTTCAACCCAATTGGACCCAAACTAATTTTGAACCAAATTCTATTTGATTCGTTCCAGATTTTTATAGCTCAATCAAATTGGGCTATCAAATAATCACATTACTTAATTCACCTGCATGCATCACCAACTTTTAGTGAAAAATTTTATGTCACAACTTTTGTGACATCAAGTGTCTACACTTGCGAAATCAACAAGTGTCGACACCTACACAAGTATCGACACTTTCAAGAATGTCAAGTATCGACACTATGGTAAAGAAAAATACTTTTTCTTTGTGAGTCCATGAACGATTTCCAATCATTCTTCGATCACTAGATCAAGTAGAAACCCCTAGGTGTGTGACCCTATAGGTTCGAACACTAAGTCGGTAGCACTGGAACATTTCCAATACTAGTCAAAGTCGCCATCTAGCAATGACACCCGATGTCCGGATAGGTCGAAGTTGCAGAGCAACAATCAAGAACCAGGAGATACGGAAATCCTGTAATTAATCCCTTTGACCTCAATGGTCAGGAAGACTTAGGGTTAAACTGCCCAACCCATAAAGTCCATCAATAATGTGTCTCAACCTCAGAAGTCTTGTAACACTTTACAGAGACTACCCTAGCCAAGGTTTTGCTAAATTGAAACACAGAAAGATATCTACTCCAAACACTTTGGAGGGGTCAATCCCATCTTGATCCGATCATTGCTACACGAGTACTTAACTGCACCTAGAAACCTTTCATCCCTAGATTAGAATTCCAGATAGTCCAGCACCAAAGTATAGTGAGTTGCTCGCAAGCTACCATGACGATCTCATGTATGAGGGATAACTATGTCCATATCAAAAACTCTAGGCAAAAAAAGTACAGACGGGTCATGTTCGATGAAATGTCAAACACAACATTTGCATGCCATACCAGTGTCTCCACACTCCTTGGTTAAGAGGACAACCAACGACTATGGCACACAATGACCTATACTTGATATATTATCATCCTGAAATAAGTGTATCATTTGGTCGCGAACAATTTTAGGACTATATGATATATCCTCTCTATATCATATACAAATAGTCCTAAGAACTTCATCACTTAAGAACTCATTACAGAAAGATGAAATAGTGATGAACTGCTAGAATAAATATTTTATTCAATAATATAATTCATATACAATTACATCAAATGTATAACTGTCTACAGTAGACAATTGGCTTTGGGACACATTTCCCAACAACTCCTACTTGGACTAAAGCCAATCAGAACAGTATCGTATACCCATCTTCCATTTACAATCATTGAGTTCTTGAATTCCAACAGCTTTAGTGAAGGGGTCAGCCAAGTTCTCCTTTCTATCGATCTTTAGAAGGTCACCTCACCTCACTCCATGATTTCTCGCACAAGGTGAAACCGACACAGAATATGCTTGGTACGCTGATGGGACTTTGGCTCTTTGGCTTGAGCAATGGCTCCATACTATCACAGTACACTAGAACAGGACTATCCAGGGAAGGTGCCACTCCCAGCTTGCCAAGAAATTTTTGCAACCAAACAGCTTCCTTTGCTGTATCAGATACTGCAATATATTTCGCTTCGCATACAGAGTCTGCTACAGTGCGCTACTTGGAACTCTTCCAGCAGATAGCTCCACCATTCAAGGTAAAAACAAAGCCAGACACACTTTTACTATCATCCCTATCTGACTGAAAACTAGAGTCAGTGTACCCCACAAGTTTCAAGTCAGGTCCTCCAAAAAGAAGCCACTGGTCCTTGGTATTTCGCAAATACTTCAGGATGGTCTTTGCAACTTCTAGTGTGCTTCACCTGGACCAGACTGGTATCGACTCACTACTCCTAATGAGTATGCCATGTCTGATCTAGTACATGTCATGGCGTACATGATGGACCCTACTGTCGAAGCATAAGGAATCCTACTCATACGCTCTCTTTCATCAGGAGTTGTCGGACAATCCTTCTTGGAAAGAAAAATTCCATGGCCTATCAGAAGATAACCTTTCTTGGAATTCTCCATGCTGAACCTTTTCAGCACGGTATCAATATACGTAGACTGGGACAAACCCAGAAGCTTCCTTGATCTATCCCTATAGATCTTCATACCTAGTATGAAAGAAGCTTCACCCAAGTCTTTCATAGAAAACTGGGATGACAACCAGACCTTTATTCCCTGTAATGCAGGGATGTCATTCCCGATTAAGAGAATGTCATCCACATATAGTACAAGAAATACAACTACAGAACCATTTGCCCACTTATATATGTAGGGTTCTTCTTTGTTCCTAACAAAACCATACGTCTTGATACACTTATCAAAATGCATGTTCCAACTTCGAGATGCCTGCTTTAGTGCATAAATGGACCTACTAGCTTACATACCTTAGATTCATCTGTGGATGTGAACCCTTCGGGTTGCATCATATACACCTCCTCATCTAGCTCATCATTTAGGAAAGCTGTTCGGACATCCATTTGCCAGATTTCATAGTCCAGATATGCAGCTAAGGCAAGCATAATCTGAATGGACTTGAGCATTGCCACAGGGGAAAACATCTCGTCATAGTCAATACCATAACGTTGACGATAATCCTTGGCAACCATATGGGCTTTATAGGTCTTTACCTGCCCATCTGCGCCCCGTTTCCTTTTGAAGACCCATTTGCACCCAATGGGTTTGACCCCTTCAGGTAGATCAACAAAAGTCCATACTTTGTTGATTTCCATGGACTCCATTTTGGATTTCATGGCTCCCAGCTACAACTCAGAATCAAACCTCTGCATTGCATCCATATAGGTGATTGGATCCTCGTTGTTCTCATCGAGCTCAACGGGATCACCATCCTGGATTAGAAAACCGCAGTATCTGTCTGGTTGACGCGGTACTCTACCGGATCTCCTTAATGACTAGTCAATAGGCTCAGGGTTTGATCTTATCATAACAGGTTCTGTAGCAGTCCTTGAATGATTTGGTTCTTCTATCTGTTGAACTTCAGTAAGCTCAACCTTGGCAGCTTGAGCACCTTCAGTAAGGTACTCCCTTTCCAAAAAGGTAGCTCTAAGACTGACGAACAACTTTTGTTCCCCAGGCATATAGAAGAAATAACCCTTAGACTCTTTAGGATACCCAACAAAGAGGCACCTGTCAGACCTAGGTCCAAGTTTATCTGTCTCCAAATGCTTGACATAAGCCGGACACCCCCAAACCCGAAGGTGTGAAAGAGTCGGCTTACACTCATTCCATATCTCATATGGAGTTTTGTTAACAGACTTACTCAGAACTCTATTTAGAAGATAGCATGCTGACTCCAAAGCATACCCCCAAAAGGAAGTTGACAAAGTTGCAAACCCCATCATGGATCTGACCATGTCCAACAGAGTCCGATTCCTCCTTTCTGACACACCATTTAACCGGGGCATCCAAGGAGGTGTCCATTGAGAGAGAATCTCATTCTCTTCAAGATAGGTCAGAAACTTTCCAAAAAGATATTCACCACCTCGATCTAATCCAAGGATTTTAATAAGCTTCCCGGTTTGTTTTTCAACTTCATTACGATACCGTTTGAATATTTCAAATGATTCAGATTTATGTTTCATCAAAAAGACATAACCGTACCTTGAGAAGTCATCTGTAAATGTAATGAAATATTTATACCCACCCTTGGCATCGACATTCATTGGTCCACATACATCAGTATATACTAGATGCAAAATGTCATCGGCTCGTACACCTTTTCCAGTAAAATGTGACTTGGTCATCTTTCCAAGTAAACAAGATTCACAGGTCGGCAGTGATTCACAATCACTTATGTTTAGGAGACCTTCTCCCACTAACTTGTTAATTCTATTCTTGTTTATATGACCTAGCCTACATTGCCAGAGATAAGCATCACTGACATTATCTAATCTAGGGCGTTTGCATGAAATGTACATTACACCAACAGGCTGTGATAAAACGTAAATGCCATTCTTAATATGTCCAGTCATAACCACAATATCATTCACAATGATTTTGCAAAAATCATTCTTGATTAATAGTTCATAATCATTACTGGCCAACTGGCCTACAGAGATGATATTTATAAGAAATGATGGACAATAGTGACAATCACTAAGAACAACTTTACAAGACTCGAAAATAGATTGATAATTCCCAATGCCAAGACTGGAGCTTGACTTCCATTCCCCACGTTCAGAAATCTCTTGCCATTCTCGAATCTTATACTAACTTGTAGTCCCTGCAACATATTGCAAATGTGGTAAGGACTACCAGTATCCAATACCCAGTTAGTAGTATCACAAATAGAAAAATAATAAGAATTTATCATATAAATACCTTGTCCAGCAACTTTTTGCTGCTTCTTCTTCTTTGGCCTGTTCGGGTCAAGTGTAGCTAGGTAAGCAGAACAATTCCTCTTCCAATGACCCGGCTTCTTATAGTAGAAGCATTCTGCCTGACTCTGGTTAGCCTTCTTCTTAGCCTGACTGGGCCCAGCACTTTGCACCATTTTACTTTTATTCTTCTTCTTCCCTTTCTTAAAGGGATGATGCCTTGACGCACTGCCTCCCACTAAATTTACCAAGCTCTTTTAGAGCTGGTGATCCTTTTCATAAGTCTGCAGCAACCCCATCAACCCATGGTAGTTGACTACAGGCCTTGTCAATCTATAATGATCTAGAAAAGGTAAGTAGGAGGGAGGCAAAGAATTCAAAATCGCATCCTTCCCAAGTTGCTCGTAGAAAGGATATCCGAGTTTGGCCAGACGCTCAATCATCTCGATCATGTACAATACATGATCAGTGACCGAGGACCCCTCAGTCATTCGAGCGTTGAAGATGGTAGAGAAAACCCTGTACCTTTCAACGTCGTCTGGGGCACCAAAAGATTCCTTCAACTTTTGAAGGATTTCCTCCGGCTGGGCCTCCTCGAATCTGCAACTGAACTCGTTGTTCATAGCCGCCAACATAATGCACCGCACCGTAGTACGGTCAAAGACCCACTTTTGATAAGCGTCCCTGACTGCAGTATGTGCGGTGGGGGCTGGGTCCTCAGGTGCCAGATCCGTTAATACATAAAGGATTTGCTCGTGCTCGAGAACAATTCTCAGTCTTCGAACCAGCTATCGAAGTTGGGTCCCATGAGCTTGTCATTATCTAATAATGACCGGAGTGACAGATTAGTAGACATTATCTGAAAAGGAGAAAACCAAGACTATTTAGTATATGAATTATTTAAAACTTAAAGACATGGACTTTTATCTAAAAGTTCCTCCCACTATTTTATTCAGACTGGTAGCCTCTACCTCCAATCCGAATAATAACACTTGTCCCTTAGTGGGTACCATAATCCAATAGACAATGCATGAGCCCGACTTTGGTCGGCCAACCCATGCTCATCTAAAGGTAGGTTCATAACCAGTTGTTTCTCCAAACAACTCCTAGTAATTTATTTTGCCCCAGGAACACTTCAATCGGCCTTTGGGCTAGCTATTAAAGAAGGTCCTAGTTAGGTCCAACCATTAACATGACTGATCTTAATGCTTCTAGCTAACAAATGATCAAGCCCGACTTTGGCCGGCTAACCTGACCACCTATTTAAGAAAGTTGCACTATGTCATCATATAATGAATGGCAATTCCAATAGCATGATGACCACCCGATCTGTGGATCTATCGATGATCACTCCACTACTGGACTCATTACCAAATACCTTAATGGGAGGCTAAGACAAAAAATTATCATATAATTTCCATCTTTTTAAGGACCTAATAATTTAAAGATTTTATACATGTTGTGACAGAAGAGAAAGGATAAGTCATGGATTATCTTCCACTAACTTCATATGTTAATGAAAGGGTTACATGAACCACAAAATCCATGGGCACCTAAATCATTCAAGCCGATTAACCTTATTGGCATGGGCTAACTTAAATCAATGAGTTAACTAATCAAATCTGGTTGACCACATTGGCCAGGTAAGTGAGATCAAGGTTATGGGTTAAGCCATTAACCATCTTTCCTTAGACACCAATATCATTGGCCAGGAAAGAGGTAGCCCCAAAAACTATAGATCAATTGCCATACTTACCTTAGACACCAATTGGTTTACCAATTTCGATTAGGCTAGCCTAAGGAATCGGGTCCTACTATGAAGCCAAGATTAAGTCCATTTAGATGTATGGACCAATCAATCTAACTATTAGATAGATACTAGAGAAGAACCTTAACTCAACATTTAATTAAGTTAATTCTCTATTAAGTCCAATTCATCTAAACTTAGGTCTAACCTAATTAGGACCTAATTCAAGCTAACCCATTTAATCCAAAGTTATGAATATGACATAGATCTTAGAATCATATCCCTAGATCATTTAGTCACTTAGATTTACTTAATTCATAATTAAGTTAATCATAAATCAGATTAAAACATTTTCAATAAACTTTGTAAAATATTTTTATAAGAAAACCCAACTTTTGAATTTCTGTTCACTGTGAAGTGTCGACACTTCAGTAGCAAGTGTCGACACCAAGGTGTCGACACTACTCTGAGACAGGTCGACACACAATGAAAAACAGTGAACCAATTTCTATGTTTTTGTTCGTGAGTCGACACCTAAAAGCCCAAGTGTCGACACATAGACACCCAAGTGTCGACACTAGGTAAACCAAGTGTCGATACTTGATCCAACCCAAGCACAGAAATGCAGAAACCCAGACTTTGTCTTTTCTAAACTTGAATTTTATGTTAAACTATTTAACATAATAATCATAAACTAACTTTAGAACATTTCTAAAACATTTTATGACTTCAAATTTAGAATATAATAAAGATCAAAACATTTTAATCTTTACATTTTCTTTTCTTTTTCTTCTTCATGAGTCCTTCACAATGGCACTCAATCCAAGTACTCGTATAAAATTAAACTGATTTTTAATGTTTATACTAAACATTCATGCTAGAGCAACCTTGTTGCTCTGATACCAATTAAAAGGAAAATTGTAGCGAGCATGCTTTCTATTTTAAATTTTTTTCAAAATAATATACAACAGAAGCATAATAAAGAAGATTAACATTTAATTTAAGCATGCTTTTAGAACTTTTTTATTCTACTTAGCCCAGGATCTTGTATGAATGAGTAATATAAACTATGAAATCATGAACTCATGCTATGAACAGCTTTCAAAGCAACATATCTCTATATGTAAAACCATACCTCGTATGAAGTGGAGACACTCTCCACTGTGGAAGATCTAGGAGAAGGTAGAAGATCTTTGCTTAGCCGCACACGTGTCCGGCCTCTACAGGTGGTTCACACCGGGGCTCTTTCAAGATCCACTTCCACTCCAAGTGCTAGCTTGTTGTGGAATGATTTGATCGGGACTCCTTTTATTCTTTTGATGTCGGACTCATTGAATGAATGAAGAAACTCAAAAGGTGGAGGATGAGATGTTGAAACCCTTCCCAAACACTCAATCCCAAGACCTAGATCACCAGGTACAAACATGCACACTCTTTTCTCAAAGTCCTCACACCCATACAAAACCTAGAACCTTTCTTAGTTTCTTTCCTTTCCTCCCTTTTTATTTTTTCAGCATTTCTTTGCTGAATTATCAGTTATTTTCGTCCTCCCATTTCAGCCCATCATATAGGTGGAGAGGGAGAGAGAGAGTGGGGAGTTATGGGTGGTTATGGAGGGGTTATGGGTGGTTATAGGAAGTTATAGTCATGGGAGGTTATATAACTCCCCAAAACTGAATTTAATCCTATTTAAATTCAGATTAATGTCTCAATTAATTTTAGTTCATAACTGAAATCAATTGGGTCAAGTGTGCATACATTGGGTTCAACCCAATTGGACCCAAACCGATTTTGAACCAAATCCTATTTGATTCGTTCCAAATTTTTATAGCTTAATCAAATTGGGCTATCAAGTAATCACATTACTTAATTCACCTCCATGCATCACCAACTTTTAGTGAAAAATCTTATGTTATAACTTTTGTGATATCAAGTGTCTACACTTGTGAAATCAACAAGTGTCGATACCTACACAAGTGTTGACACTTTCAAGAATATCAAGTGTCGACACTAGGATAAAGAAAAATACTTTTGCTTTATGAGTCCACGAACAATTCCTAATCATTCTCCGATCACTAGATCAAGTAGAAACCCCTATGGTGTGTGACCCCATAGGTTCGAACACTAAGCCGGTAGCACTGGAACATTTCCAATACCAGTCAAAGTCGCCATCTAGCAATGACACCCGATGTCCGGATAGGTTGAAGTTGCAGTGCAACAATCAAGAACCAGGAGATACGAAAATCCTGTAATTAATCCCTTTGACCTCAATGCTCAGGAAGACTTAGGGTTAAACTGCCCAACCCATAAAGTCCATCAATAATGTGTCTCAACCTCACAAGTCTTGTAACACTTTATAGAGACTACCCTGGCCAAGGTTTTGCTAAATTGAAACACAGTAAGATATCTGCTCCAAACACTTTGGAGGGATCAATCCCATCTTGATCCGATCACTGCTATAGTAGTACTTAACTGCACCTAGAAACCTTCCATCCCTGGATTAAAAATCCAAATAGTCCAGCACCAAAGTATAGTGAGTTGCTCACAAGCTACCATGACGATCTCATGTCTGAGGGATAACTACGTTCATATCAAAAACTCTAGACAGAAAAAGTATAGATGGGTCACATTCGATGAAATGTCAAACACAACATCTGCATGCCATACCATTATCTCCACACTCCTTGGTTAAGAGGACAACCAATGACTATGGCACACAACGACCTATACTTGATATACTATCATCCTGAAATAAATGTATCATTTGGTCGTGAACAATTTTAGGACTATATGATATATCCTCTCTATATCACATACAAATAGTCCTAAGAACTTCATCACTCAAGAACTCATTACAGAAAGATGAAATAGTGATGAACTGCCAGAATAAATATTTTATTCAATAATATAATTCATATACAATTACATCAAATGTACAACTATCTACAGTAGATAATTGGCTTTGGGACACATTTTCCAACAATGGGTATATGTGACCCCCAGACTTGACGTTATCATGGTAGCTTGCAAGCAACTCACTGTACTTTGATATCAGACTACCTGGATTTCTAATCCAGTGATAGAAGGTTTCTGGGTACAGTTAAGTACTTGTGGAGCAGTGGTGGATCAAGATGGGATTGACCCCTCCAAATGATTTGGAGTGAATGACTCACTATATCTCCATTTAGCAAAACCTTGGCAGGATAGTTCTTGTGAGGAGTCACAGAACTTGTAACGCTGAGACACGATCTGGATGTACTAAATTAGGGTTGGCAGTCAAACCCTAGGTCATCTTGAGCATTATGAGATCAAAGGGATGAATTATGTGGTAACCATTTGCTAGGGGTTCTAGAATGTTAGTTTGCAATCTTTGATCTATTCGGACATCGGGTATCATTGCTAGATTATGACTTTGACTGGTACTAGAAGTGTTCCACTGCTACCAGCTTAGTGTTAGAACCTATGGGATCATACACCATAGGAGTTTCTACCTGATCTAAAGACTGATCGATAATTGAGAATCGTTTGGCATCACGGGGATCAATATGATTGACCATGATCCAAGTGTTGATACTTTGGAGTGTCAACACTTCACTTTAACTGGTACTAGAAGTGTTCCAGTTCTACCAGCTTAGTATTCGAACCTATGGGGTCACACACCATAGAGGTTTCTACCTGATCTAATGGCTAATCGATGATTGAGAATCGTTTAGCATCACTGGGGGTCAATATGATTGACCATGATCCAAGTGTCGACACTTTGGAGTGTCAACACTTTGGAGTGTCGACACCACCATCTATCGACACTTGGCTATGATTAGAATTTTTTTTTCAGTAATTCGATTAGTAAATTTTGGAGGACTTATTTGCAATATGATTGCAACCTGATAGGTCAAGCCACATGTGATTTGGCTTAGGATCAAATTAGATTTGATTTTTCATACTCTCTTTCCTTTAAAAAGATTTAAATTTGAATTTCGAATTCAAATTTCAAATTTTGGTTGAAATTGGCTCTAAGGTTTTTATGAAATGCATTATTTGGGAATGCACATTTTCTCCCATTTAAATCTAGAGCTAATTTGGTTTAATCCTTAACCCTCTCCCCCAATCACTTCACCTTCCATATCTCTCTCCCTCTTCGCTGCCACTATAAATAAGTGTTATTGTAGAGCCAAGAAAAGGATGACAAGCTAGGCTTTTCTAAGAGAGAAAGAAAAGGATTCCTTAGAGTGGGGTTTGAGAGGATTAAGATTTTGGGTGTGAGCCTACCTAGAAATCAAGCTAGGATTTGGGAAGAGAGACTTGGTTGGGAAGGGTTCCACTTCCACTTCTCCTTATTATCCTCCAACAAGTTCTTCCTGGTGGCTTCAAGAAAGTCTTGCAAGTCTAAAGAAGGAGAAGTTGGCTTCTAGGATCCTGAGAAGCTAGCACTCCAAGGAAGTTGATTGGGATCGAGCCCTGGTGTGAACTACCCATAGAGGCCAGACACTTGTGTGGCTCGGCAACTCTTCATCACCTTCATCTAATGGTTTAAAGGTAATGTACCTTTCCCTTGGTCTCATGTGATCAGATCTAAAACATGAAATTGTTACATACTTTTTCTTTTTATTGCTTATGGTATCCTTTGCATGCACTTTTATTATGTTGGATCCTATTGCAGGCAGATTGGTAGATTGATTTACCAAGTCTTCTGTTATTTTTTATTTTAAAATAATTTTAAAATATAGTCTGCTTGTACTGCTTCACTTTTAGTTTGGTGAGTGAAAAATAGTCCACAAACCTCCAAAAAATTGTTTATGATCGTTAGAGTGAAGAAAATAACTGTTTGGAGCTATTTAAGATCAATTCAGAACTTCTGAAAATATAGTTGTTATACTAAGTGTTGACACTTGATTTATTTATGAGTCGATCTGTGAGTTGATACTTAGGTCGATACTTTAGTTGACACCAAGTGTAAAATTGAATTTCCAGGGTTCTGCTTCAATTCTATTCTCAGGCTATGAGTCGACCTGTGAGTCGACACTTAAGTCGATTTTTTGGTCAGCACTAGGCAAAAAGTCCATCGAATGGCCTTGTTTTGTTCAATTCTTGTCTTAGGCCATGAGTCGATTTGTGAGCTGACACTTGAAACTTATGAGTCGACACTTAAGTCGACACTTGAGTCGATACTTCACTAAAGTCTAAAAAATGATGTTCTGTCCATTTCTGTTCATTTCTGTTCTCAGGCCTCGAGTCATTCTGTGAGTCGACCTATGAGTTGACACTTAGGTCGATACTTGAGTTGACACTTAGCATGCCAGCTGAAACTCTACGTGCCAGTCTTCAAGGTATCGACACTTGCTTCATGAGTTGACACTTTGAGTCGACACTTAGGTTGACACTTGATCTATGCCATTTCTAAAAAGTGTGCCAAACTCCAAAATTCTCATAATTTGTCCATTCAACTTCCAGTTTCTTCTTCATAAAGCCCAAGGTGATTATTTTTATGGCATTCCAAGATGAGAAGACCTCTCAAACACTAAAATTCATCTTGCTTTGATGTCCATAACTTTGATATTCTTGAGTGGAGAGTTTGATGTACCTGTGACCTGGAATTTATAACTCCAATTGAAACATTAGTACTTACATATATTCAACATTTTGTTATTCATCAAAATCAAGGGCCAAAGCCAACAAGCTCTTCCCTTTTGATGATGATAAAATTTTGAGTATATAAGCAAATATTCAAAAGTTTTGAGCAAGTTCATTAAACATGCTTCACAATTATCAATATATCAAAGTTCATACAAGTATTTAGATGAAAAAGAATCAGTTCTTTAGTTCATACAATAATGTTTCAAGATTCATGATTAGTTTTTCTCATTTTCTCTCCCTATCTTGAGGAACTTATGAATTCTTCAAAATTTTGAATTTGTTGCTTATATGTCTTTCTTACTCCCCTTTTTGTCATCATTAAATAGTTAGTTCTATACATAGTTAAATTAATCCAGCATACAGTTATTTTAATTCTGCACACAGTTAAATTAATCTTGCACATGGTTATTTTAGTTCTGCACACATTGAAATTAAGCCTGCACATAGTTATTTTAGTTCCGACACAGTTATTTTAGTTCTGCACATTAAGACTGCACACAGTTATTTTAATTCTATTTTAGTTATGCACAGTTTTTTAATAGTACACAATGTTAATAGGGCTTTTGCTATAACAAAATTTGGCATATGTTAATGGGACTATTATGATATCAGTTTGCTCTAATGTCAATAAATTCTAAATTCTGAATTTTTGTTTATATTAGGGCTATATATCAAAACACTATAATATCTTACTGAAAGAAGTAGAATTGGCACAATGTTGATATATACCACCTTGTATAATTGGCATAATGTTCATATTAGGGCTATGTACCAAAACGCTGTAATTTCTTACTGAAAGAAGTAAAATTGAGACAATGTTGATATATACCATATTGTAAAAATGGCACAATATTCATATTAGCGCTATGTATTGAAATGCTGTAATATCTTACTAAAAGAAATAAAATTGATATAATGTTAATATATACCACCTTATAAAATTGGTACAATGTTTATATTAGGGCTATGTACCAAAATGCTCTATATCTTACTGAAAGAAATAAAATTGGTATAATGTTGATATATACCACCTTGTAAAATTGGCACAATGTTCATATTAGGGCTATATATTGAAACATTATAATATCTTACTAAAAAAAGTAAATTGGCACAATGTTGATATATACCATCTTGTAAAATTGGCACAATGTTCATATTAGGGCTATGTACCAAAATGCTTTAATATCTTGCTGAAAGAAGTAAAATTAGCATAATGTTGATATATACGACCTTGTAAAATTGGCACAATGTTCATATTAGGGCTATGTACCGAAACGCTCTAATATCTTATTGAAGAAATAAAATTGGCACAATGTTGATATATACCACCTTATACTTCATCTTACTGAATTCTGGATTTGGCACAATATTAATGGGACTGTTGATATCGGGTTGTTCTTATCTTAATGAATGTACAAACCTTTTACTATAATAATAAGCTTTGACACATTGTACTACACATAATTAAATTAAGCTATCATACAATTAATTTGGCACGTAACTAAATTACTACTGCAGATAGTTAATTTAGTTTTGTACATAATTAATTAAACATAGCACACTATTAATTTACTACTGCACACAGTTATTAATATTGCACAGTTATTTTACTATTGCATACAGTTATTTAACTAAACTAGCTTGATTCCTAAAAGTAAATGATGCTAGCATTAAATGCTCACTGTAGCAGGTTTTTGTATCAAATATGCTATTGTCTATGGATCATATCAACTAGAATCTACATTAATCCAAGAGTTGCTATATGTGTGAGTTTCAAGATTGAGGTTCTTGTGTTTCACAACATGGTTGGAATTTACAGCCTCCATCTTTTTGCATGCAGCCTGTAAAATAACATATAAGATGATGTTGGGTGAGTAGCTTGACATGATACAATTCATCTATACGAATCATTAATACAGTTCATATATGCTTTTTGCATCATCTGGTAGTGACATATCGGTAGTATTTTTTTGCCCATTCAACCTCCATTGGCCAGGCCAATAAATGCTTGGGAGATTCCCTGTTTAGTAAGGACATGATTGGATAATTTGCATCCATCATCCCTAGAAACCTCATCATCTTATAGCAAAATTAGAATGACAAAAGGGAATATGTAGTCCCCCTGGTTTCTAGATTGCGAGATAGTGGTGTATAATGAAACAATTCTTTTCTCTCCATGCCACTCTTCCATCCTTCTCGCTTCCTATCAAAAGGTAAGTTATCTATAAATAGTGCATGTAAAGCATCCAAAAAGGCCCTATATGACATCTAAAGTTTTGTAACAATGACTTATTTTAAAAATTCGGTAATTAAATGGCTGGTAATTAAATGGCTTGTATTTAAATGGCACACAGTTCATTTAATTCTGCACATAAATAGTTAAATGGCACACAGTTATTGACAGTTATAGTCAGTTAAGCCTGCTGTACATTAAGACATGGTACATTGTACAAAAAAATTTTAATTATACTAATTCACCACATTATATGTATGAAATAGGTTCAAGGATAGTATTTGTAATTGAAACAAACTTCCAAGATTGTTTTAGAACTAAAGATGTCATAATCTTTTATACTTTGCATCTTCCTTTCATACCATAACCAAAATTTTTTATAAGTAGCAGAGTACCCATGGAACAAAATATTTCTTGCAACCCAGCTCCTATATAATGATGCATCTTTCTTAAAATCATTACACGGTGATCTCGAGCTTCTCCTTGCAAGAATCTCAGCAAACATCAGCATTTGCACTCCACAATCTACACTGTCAAACTTTCGCTATGCACAGTCATGAATATTATGAACTTGACCTTTAGAGATGTGGAATCCTACTCTCTCGGACAACCAAAAATGTACGAACATTGTCTATACAAACATGGTATGAAATATAATACATTAGTTAGACAAGTTGCTATATGTATAAGCAACAACACAAATGTCAAACAATGTTACATACATATTTATTTGCATCATTTGATACATTGATGCTCCACATCGAGTTGTAGCAATAAAATTTTTGGTCCTTCAAATCCAAAACTAACAAGTATCAATGCCATACTGTGTTCATCGGGATGAACAAGTATCTACATTGCTTGAGGTCTGATAAATAGATATCGGCCATCCATTTTTTTATACTTGGTTGTGCTGAATCTATGATATTATTTGTAATTTCAGGGATGACTAAGGTGACCCCTGAAAGGGATTGAAGCACAATAGTCTACAAGAAATAGAGATAGAAGAAAACGAATATTGATTGATAAGATATGTTACTTTGAAAACGTGGTAATTAATGATTCTTAAAATTATTGTTCCTGTATCTCACAATGCAAAAATAAAGTAGCATTCTCCACAGGCTCTCTATACTCTATATGGAATAGCTCCATGATGTGGAAATACACATTAATGAGCTATACATGATTAAAAAAAAATAATGTTAGCATTAGAAAAAAAATCAGGATCAATGGAAATGGACCAGCAATTAATTTTCATACATCAGTCCGAAGTGGCCCATCATGAAGGAGTTGATCCAATGCATGGCATGTACAAGAAGGTTTGAATGTACTTGGATCCTCCCAGATATTCTCACTATATAAAAATGCAGATATAAACAAAAGAAGTAATACAAAGAATGATATATAGAAATATAATTATATGGCTTACTCAAAACGATCTTCATTGATATAGATTCAATTGATGCTTCAAGATAAGATGGGAGTACACCTTTTTCCTTCCCGTGATAGGTGCCCCTTCGTGCCAATTGTATTGCCATATTTGGGACCACTGATGTTTCAATATCTATAACTATACTAGAATCTTGAATATGCTATAAAATGATAAAATAAAATTAATATTTTAAGTAGGTGTATTAAATATTTAAAGTTGGAGTCATACAAGCACACACAATATGAAGAAAAAATCTATCACAGTGATTTAATAATAAGTACATGCACATAATAACTATACCTCTCTAGGGAGAGATTGATCTTCTTGATTCTTAACTGATTGATGCAGCTCCATCAATGTAGTACTTATATGCTCTATAAGATCTGAAGCATCTAGTTCATTCTTAGTGGTGGGTAAGGCCGTACTTCTTCAAACTATGTTACCCTCTTGTTCTTTCTTCCTTGCACGTTTGTAGGTCTTAGGAAGATATGATATGGCCTTTCCCTTCTTACTAGGCTTTCTCTCACGAGGTCCCATTTTCACGCGCCTATATAATGATGACACATGGTTCACGGTGGCACTTTCCTTCTTGCACTCAACTTCAATAACCTTTGCCAGATAAAAATAAAGACAGTTAGGACATAATAAGCACTCATAAATATAATATAAAAAATAAATATTTGACTACTACCTCCACATCTTCATTGCTATAAGGGATATAAGGTTCTCCTTCAACTGTGCAGGGCTGTTCATGTGGAGAAGAATACTTTGCCCTCATTTAAATAATAAAAATTATTTAGATCATAAATGATATCATATATATATATATATATATATATATATATATATATATATATATATATATATATATATATATATATATATATATATATATTGCTATAAGGGATATAAGGTTCTCCTTCAACTGTGCAGGGCTGTTCATGTGGAGAAGAATACTCTGCCCTCATCTAAATAATAAAAATTATTTAGATCATAAATGATATCATATATATATATATATATATATATATATATATATATATATATATATATATGATTAGAGTAGAAAACTAACCTCAATAGGATGCATATCCATGCCTTCAGTGTCATCTACCGGTAATAAACCCTTGTCCGGGAGGGTCTTCTCAATGAATGAAAGCTTCATATCAAAGGTATGAATCGGTGCATCTTCTGCTATGACATCTTTGATGGGTTGAGGGTCCTCTAAGTGGAAACCATGACAAATCAAGGCCCTCTCAATCACTACCAAACGTGTCTCTAAAGCATGAATTGGATGTTATTTAGGCTGGCTAGATGATGAAACTTGTTGCACGTAATTAAATTAAAATAGTATTATATACATACTAGGTACACAGTTACATGGTACATGATTTAAGCTAGTGTTGCTAAAAAGAGAGCTATTTTAAATAATGCAATGTGCTTGTCCTTGTATCGGATCCACCGCTTGTAGCCTTCTTTGTGATAGGAGGTGCAACTCATCCTCCTTGGGCTCTATCATCTTCAACACCTGACATAGGATAAAAAAATATAGTTATGCTTCAATTTAAATATTTATGATATTAGATATAAAATGTAATACCTCAAATCTTTTTAATTTCTTTATAACTGCAGTGATCGCCTCCACCTTGCGAGGGAATGGGGCATTGCTCCAATGCAAGAGATGAGGATATATTAATAGTGGTCCATGTTTTCCAACTAGATTATTCTCATGCTCAACAGCCTATGCCTGCATAATAAAATAATGTAAATGAAGATAATGTTAGATTAACTATCAAATAATTAAATTGGAAGTATAAATAAAAAAGTTTACCACTAGAGTCATTGTACATCCTTCTATATACCCAGCACACCCATTTCTATTTTTGTTTCTTATATGTACACTCTTCGCTAGATGAGAAATTTGCTATCGGAGGAAAGTAAAAATAGCAAGACCCCAACTATAGGATTCCAAGCATCCAAATCATCTACATACTGATATAATACTGTAGGAACATGATAGTGGATAGTTGGAAAAAGGATAGTTACAAAAAGATAAAGAACCCAACACTTTGTAAAATCTTCTACATCTAGCAATCCAGACTTTCCAACAAGATAAAATACTTTATTTTTAACTGCATGCCTAGTAGTTAATTTATAGTCACCATTAGAAAAAAGAGTGATAAGGTCCGATTGCACACTCCCTTTGCTATAAAAATAAATCTCCTCACATGTGGCCTTCAAACCAAGAATGAGGGTAATTTAAATCCCCACAAAAAGAACCACAATCTTACCAAATCTAAAGCCCTCCTTGTCATCATTCCACAAAGAGAGTAGTGCATCTAATAATGGCCTGCTCTGCTTGATGTATGGAAGATAGAGCAAATGACCAAGTGGAGTCGTAGACACCCTTGCCTTCTGCTCCTTGGACATGGACTTCATAATTTTTTTTATAACAACCACAAAGTGATTAAAATAACACCTTTCATTTATCATATTTGTTGAGTCAATACAAAATCCTTTGTTTCTCCTTATAGTAGCCATCATCTACTCTGCACACTCCATTTATTTCCAAAAAAGCACAATCATGTTTCATAATATCTAAAGAAGCCACATAAATTCAATGATTTTGTATGAAACTAATATTAAGCCAATATATATATAAAAAAAAAGGGAACCAAAAGTTGCATAAATTAACAAGCTTCATATAATTAAACAAATTAAACAGAAAGGAACAGCTTTTATTGTTAGATATCAAAGCATTGTAATAGTTAGAAACTGTTATTGTATCTTAGTTTCTTGACTGAGCTAACCCCTCTTTCTATGGAGGGAAAGTGGTTAATCAGATTTAGCATAATGAAGGGATAAAACAAGAGTTAGCTAAGGTCTAAACAATGTGATGATATTATTTCTTATGCAGAACATATTAGATTTGTTCAGATGAAGATCATGAATGTACATTATTTATTAATTCATACAAATCAACTAAAAATCATTGAAAGAAACTAGACATCTCAAAGAGAAAGAAAGTTACAAGTTGTGAGAACCAGTGTTTTGGGCCAAAGTCGGTAGGCCCAACCAATTTTAGCCCAAGTTGTAGAAAAAAAATGGGGCAGAGAGGCAGAGTCGAAATAGGGGAACCCGAGCTTTCCCTTATCCGACTGGGGATTTTATCAGAAAAGCTTGGGGGAGAGCCATGGAAGGGAGGGGAGTGGTTGATGATGTATTTAAGATGGGTTGGAACTTCGATCGAGCGGTGTTTGCTTCCCAAACGGTAAGAAGAACCTGTTGGTGGTTCTCTTTAAATATCCCACATCATCGCCGGATCGAGCTCCATCAAGCTTCCCACTCTGTTGTCCTCCTCTCCAGCAAATGTCCAGAAGCCTTCAAGACTGGTGAGTATTCTTTAGGATGATTTAATTCAGTTTTTCTTGGGTTTGTTCAATTCAGTTTATCTTGGAGTCATGGACCGCCGGTGGCTGCGCCGCCGTCCTCTCCGGTCCATCGAGCCCTTTCCGGTGATCACCTTCCTTGGCCACCGGCAACTGTGGGGAGGCTAGTTCGGTCAAGCCGAGGGAGAAAGCATGGGTTTGGGAGAAGAGAGGAAAGAAGGAAGAGAAGAGAAGAAAGAAAAAAAGAAAAAAAAGAGGGCCTCTATTCCATGGAAAAAAAGAGGAGAAAAAGAAAAGGAAAAAAAAAGAAGAAAAAAGAAGATGAGGAGAGAGAAAGAAGAGAGAGAAGATGAAAAGGGAGAGATGAGAGAGAATAATAGGAAGAGGAGAGAGAAAGAAGAGAGAGAAGATGAGGAGAGAGGGGAGAGGGGAGAAAGAAAGAGGGGAGAGAAGATGAGGAGGAAAAGGAAAGAGATAAATAGGAGAGAAAATATATATATATAAATATTAAAAGTTGAGATCCAAAAGCCTTATTTTAGAAATTAATGAGATTAGGATTTATAGATGAATCGTAGAAAGAATTTGGATAAAAGGTTTGGGTTTATAATTAACCTAGGTCGATTATTGATTAAAAAATTGTTATTGTACCTGTAGGGAGGTAGCCTTCTAAGCAAATAGGCTTTGTACAGGTTCCAGGTATGGACCAGTATCAATTGTCTCAAGTGAGGTAAGGATCTCTAGACTTGTTCACCAGTTATATATATGTGTTTATTATGACATGATTTGATCCGTGCGCATATGCATTGGCATGCATGATTTATTTTTGCATGGTATAGTTGACTTTTCATGATGGATAGTATGATTGTTATTATTTATATTCCTATATACCATGTTTTATCCAATAAAGTGATATTTATATGGGTTGGACCATGATACCAGTTATTAGAGAGCTGTAAATGATATGATTTGACATGATGATATGGAAGGATAAAGTGTTAAAGGTATTTGGACTAGCCATGCCATGATGGTACCGCGGTTACACAGCCTGAGCCACGGGCTTTGTATGTGGAACAGCCGGCCACGGGCGGTTAAAATATGGGATAGCCTAAGCCACGGGCTTTGTACATGGAATAGCTGGCTACAAGCGATTAAAACATGGGATAGCCTGAGCCACAGGGTTTGTACATGGAATAGTCGACCATGGGCGGTTAAAATATGGGACAGCTAGAGCCACGGGCTTGGTACGTGAGCTAGCCTGGCCACGAGTGAAGAATTCATGGTCAATTATGAGGTTGCCAGTCATGAACTGGAGCATGACCATGGTTAGTCCAGAACCCTAAAGAAGAAGGATAACTAATGGAAAGACTAAGAAATGTTGATCGCTTGAGTGATTTGATGATAACAAAACATTGAAGCATGCAATTATGTTACTAACTACTTTTCAAGTGATTTACAAGTTTTTGTAGGATAATTTCATTACTGAATTACAACGCCTACAATCTTATTATGTGTCATGAGTTGTGTTGTAAATGTGTCATGTAAAGAAGAGCCCAAAAAAAATTAAAGAAATATTCTCAAAAATGGGCTACTTCCAAGTGTTTTCAAGCTTAAATTTTTTAGAATCAATTGTTAGTTGAGTTGGGAAGAATCTTGAATGATAAAATTTTACTGGATGAAACTTGGAGAAGAAATGAAAGCTTTATTATAAAATTCATCCAAGCCGACTCGAGTAAAGAAAGCTAACTCTAGTTTATGGCATGCATGAATGATTCTGGCACGCAGAAATTCGAGCTGACTTGTCTAGTGCATCATTTCTTGAATCAAACAGGTAAGCCGACCCGAAAGAAGTCCGAGCCGACTCAACCATTCAGTCAGACATCCGAGTTGACCCTTTAGAGACCCTAGCCGACTCCTCCAGAGTCCATGAAAAATCAGTTCTTAGAGAATAGCCAGGCGAGCCGACTCTTCCAGAGTACAGTTTTGAAGACCTGTGAATCCAAGCTGACTCAAATTAAGATGAGCCGACTCATCCTGTAAGGAATCAAGAACACTATGAAACCGAGCTGACCCAATTGAGGCGAGGCAACTTGACCATAACTTCTATGAGGATCCGAGCCGACTCGAGGGATTCGAGCCGACTCGAAGGTCGATTCCAGGCAAGTAATGGCTACTTCTAGAACTTCATTTTTAAATTTGAAAAGTGCTCCAATGGTCAAATGTTACATCCTAACAGTCTACAATGACTATATCCACTTGAAAAGAGTACAAGACTCTATAAATGATGGATTTGGACAACTTTTGAAGAGGCTAATGCTTAGTTGAACATTAAATGAGCTTGTGAGCAAGAGAGCACTAAAGAGAGCATTCAAGTCAGTCTTCAAGACTTCACCAACTCCCATCTAAAGCTTGAAGCATACATTGAAGAAGTTGAAGAAGCCATTGAAGAGAATTAAAGTACAATTAAGAAGGCTTTTCTTGAGCTACATCGGCAACCATCAGACAACATTAGTTTGTCATCTTGTTGCTTATTTTCTTTAACTCTTTTATGAGTTGTTGGTTAGCCTGTTCAAAACCAAGTGTAGGTTCTTGGTTAGCCTGTTCAAAACCAAGTGTTGGTTCTTGGTGATCCTGTGTAAAACCAAGTATTGGGTTCTTGGTGATCGTGTATAAAACAAAGTGTTGGGTTTTTGGTGAGCCCGATTGAAAAACCAAGTTAGGTTTGGATTATGAGCCTGGTAAAACAATCCGACTCTATTCTAATAGTAAATATAGTGAAAATTCCAAGTGGTATCTTGGATAGTGGATGTAGGAGCGAGGGTGCTCCGAACCACTATAAATTTGCTATGTTTGCATTGTGCTTTTTCTATTTACATTTGCTTCTGCTTTTACTTATTTGAATCATAGCACTATCACACTAAAGAAGAATTGAAAGAGCATATATCTGTTTAATTTTTAAATTTTCAATTCACCCCCCTCTTGAAAAAGCCACCTGGGCAACAACTGGTATCAGAGTAGAGTCTCTGAACTTAATTAGGATAAAGATTGATGGCTCATCCCATGAGTACTTCTTTGGCTGAAGGCCAATTTACTAATAGACCTCCACTATTCACTAGCACGAATTATTCATACTGGAAAGCTAGAATGAAGATATACATTCAAGCAGTTGATTTTTAGTTATGGAAGGTCATTCTTAAGGGTCTATAAATACCCATGATTAAAATTTATGGCGTGGATGTCCC
Source organism: Areca catechu (assembly GCA_021397845.1). Classification (NCBI taxonomy): domain Eukaryota; kingdom Viridiplantae; phylum Streptophyta; class Magnoliopsida; order Arecales; family Arecaceae; genus Areca; species Areca catechu. Next base: position 24,768,121 of record CM038042.1, on the reverse strand, counting down.
AAAACCTGAAGAGGATTGGGATGAACATGACATGAAAATAGGAGAATTGAATGCCAAAGCCATGAATTTACTATATTATGCTTTGGACGCAAACGCGTTCAACTGATTTTCTATTTGCTCATCTGCAAAAGAAATATGGGATAAACTCGAAGTGACCCATGAAGGACTTCCCAAGTAAAGACCTCCAAAATCAATCTTCTAGTACATAGCTATGAATTATTCAAGATGGAACAAACTGAAACTATCTCTGCCATTTTTTCATGATTTACAGATATTATTAATGGGTTGAAAAGTCTTGGCAGGGTTTACTCAAATATCGACTTGGTACAAAAGATTCTAAGATCACTTCCGAACAAATGGGATCCCAAAGTAACTGCCATCCAAGAAGCAAAAGATCTAAACACACTAACACTAGATGAACTGCTAGGTTCTTTCATCACACATGAATTGGCCATGCAGCATAGAAATGAAGATGGTCAGAAGAAGAAGAAAATAATTGCCTTCAAAGCTACATCGGATTCAAAGAAACAAGATGAGGAATCGGAAGAAGATTGCTCCTCCTTTGAAGACGACCTAGAAGAAGAAGATATAGCCATGGTCGTGAGGAGATTTAGAAGGTTTATGGAAAAAAAGAAAGGAAAATATTTTAGAAAGTTTCACAAGAAAGGGGAACATAGTAAGGACAAGGAAAAAGAAAAAGAGAAGGAACAAATGCCCATATGTTATGAATGTAAAAAACCAGGACATATCCATCCCGATTGTCCTTTACTAAAGAAAACATTCAAGAAGAAAAAGAAGAAAGCTATTGTTGCCACTTGGAGCAACAGCGAAGAGTCGACTTCAACGGAAGAAGAAGAGACCATAAAAACTGTCAATCTATGTCTTATGGGTCTCGAAGACGAGAAAACATCCCCCAAACCTCAAATAGCATTTACTTTTAATGAATTAAATTCTGTATTTCATGACTTATTATCTGAGTATAAAAAAGTTAGAGTAAAGATTAGAGTTTTAAAGAATACCAATAATTCTTTACTAAAAGAAAAGGAAGAGATTTCAGAAAAGAACAAGATATTACAAAAAGAATTAACTATCTTTTATAAAAATAATAAAGCTTTGAAAATTAAGAAAAATATATATCTTGAGAAAAATAGAGCTTTAAATATTAAAAATTCTAAATTAAAAAAGAAGGTTGAAAAACTCAAGCCATTGGTTGAAAAACTTACATTAAGTTCAAATAAGCTTGAGTTGATTTTAAAGGAACAAAGAATTTCTGACAATAAGGCTGGAATTGGTTACAACTCTTCAAATGCAAATGAAATTTCAGCTACCAAGTTTATACCTTCAAAAGCTTATGTTCCAAAAGTTTTTATCTCAAAAAGATTTTGTATCATATCCTTCAATATCCATTTCTAGAGCTTCGAAGTATATTCCTAAGTTTTCAAATCAAAAATCTTTGAAGTCAAATGTTTCTACATCTGCATCACATGCTTCTACATCTAGAACTTCAAAGTTTACTTCTTTCCAAAATTTTAGAATTATGTGTTATGCATGCAAAAGGATAGGACATAAGACCTTTCAATGCAATATTTTTAGAAATGCTAAAAGTAAAAGAACTTGCAAAAGGGTAAGAAAGATTTAAATTTCCAAAGGAACCACCTCTGCTAACCTACAAGGATCCAAGGTAGCTTGGATACCTAAAAGAACTTGTTGATTATTTTGCAGGAATGTCTTGCAACCTAAAAAATGAAGAAATGATGGTATCTCGATAGTGGCTATTCAAGACATATGACATGTGACAAAGATCAATTCATCACCCTAGATATGAAAGAATGAGGTTTGGTTACTTTCGAAGATAATGGCAAAAGGAAAATAATCGGTATTAGTAAGATCAAATTGACCCCCTCTACTTTTATTGAAAATATATTGCTAGTAGACAAATTGAAGCATAACTTGTTAAGTATTAGTCAATTATGTGATAAAGGCTTCAAGGTTATCTTTGAATCATCTATGTGTATTGTAACAAACTCTCTTGATTCTAGCAATAAATTTATTGGACATAGACTTGGAAATATTTATGTGGTAGATCTAAATGATCTAGTCATATCCAGTAGTTCCAGTCTAGTAGCGATGAATGCTAAGACCAAGGAGTCTTGTTTACTTTGGCATAAACGATTAGGTCATGCTAGCATGCATACTATTGCCAAGTTAATTTCTAAGAATCTAGTTAGAAATTTGCCTAAGTTTAAAGTTAATTTTGAACATGTTTGTGATGCTTGACAAATGGACAAATAAACTAGGAGGAGTTTTAAATCCAAAAATATGATTTCAACTTCTAGACCCCTTGAGCTACTTTACATGGACTTATTTGGACCAACTAGGACCACAAGCCTATGTGGTATGAAATATGCTCTTGTGATAGTAGATGACTTTTCAAGATTTACTTGGGTCTTATTTGTTGTACACAAAGATAAAACTTTCAAAGTATTTCGAAAATTTTACAAGAAAGTTTCAAATGAGAAAAATCTTTTAATCATATCTATTAGAAATGATCACGGCACTGAATTTGAAAATCAGTATTTTGATGATTATTGCATAAAAAATGGCATTGATCACAACTTCTCTGCTCCTAGAACACCATAATAAAATGGTATTGTAGAGAGAAAAAATAGAACTTTGGAAGAAATGGCCTGAATAATGTTATGTGAAGGCAGTCTTCCAAGGTACTTTTGGGAAGAAGTGGTGAACACTGCTTGTTATATCTTAAACCGTGTTTTGATTCATCCAATTCTAAAGAAAACCTCCTATGAGCTTTGGAATGAAAAAAAACCTAATATTAATTACTTTCATGTTTTGGTTGTAAATGCTTTGTGCTGAATAACGGTAAGGATAATCTAGGAAAATTTGATGCTAAATCTGATGAAGCAATTTTTCTTGGTTATTCATTACATAGCGAAACATCTAGAGTATTTAATAAAAAGAACTCTAACTGTAGAAGAATCAATGCATATCATTTTGATGAAAATAACCCCTCACCTTCAAAGAAAGAAGAGTGCATAGACAATGATGCAGGTACACTTCAAAAGAAAATGGAAGATATGAGCATACAAGAGAAACCAACTCAAGAAGGAGAAGAAGTGGTAAGTAAGGATCATGCTGATCTACCAAGAAAATGGAGGTATGTAACTTCTCATCTAAGAGATTTAATTATAGGTGATCCTTTATAAGGTATTAGGACTAGGTCATCACATAGAGATGCACATGATTACCTAGCCTTTGTATCATAAATAGAACTACATAGCTTAGAAGAAGCAGAAAATGATCCAAACTAGATGATGGCCATTCATGAAGAATTGAACCAGTTTGAAAGAAATAATGTGTAGACTTTAGTTGATAGACCACCAAACCATCCCATCATAGGAACCAAATGGGTATATAGAAATAAACTAGATGAACAAGGTAAAGTGATTAGAAACAAAGCAAGGTTGGTAGCCAAAGGATATAACTAAGAAGAAGGAATAGATTTTAATGAAACTTATGCACCCTTAGCAAGATTAGAGGCCATAAGATTATTACTTGCATTTGCTTGCTATATGAATTTTAAACTATTCCAAATGGATGTGAAAAGTGCTTTTTTAAATGATTTTATATCTGAATAAGTTTTTGCAGAACAACCACCTGGTTTTGAAAGTCATGCTTTTCCAAATCATGTATTTAAACTCAATAAAGTATTGTATGGACTTAAACAAGCACCTAGAGCCTGGTATGATAGGCTAAGTAAATTTTTGCTTGAAAATGATTTTGCAAGAGGAAATGTAGATAACACTCTTTTTATTAAAAAGAAAAATAATGATATATTAGTTATACAAATCTATGTAGATGATATTATATTTGATGTAACTAATGAAGAACTTTGTGGAGAATTTGCTAAGTTAATGCAGGATGAATTTGAGATGAGTCTAATGGGTGAACTAAACTACTTCCTTGGACTTCAAGTAAAATAATCAAAGGATGGGATCTTCATAAACCAAGCCAAATACATCAAAGAAATTATCAAGAAGTTTGGTATGGAGACAAGCAAAAAAATGAGCACACTCATGAGCTCAACCTGTAGATTAGACAAAGATGAAGATGGCAACAACATTGATCAAAAGCTCTATCGAGGTATGATCGGATCACTGTTGTACTTAACTGTTAGTAGACCTGATATCTTGTTTAGCATACGTGTTTGTGCTAGATTTCAATCTAATCCTAAAGAATCACATATGCTTGCAGTAAAAAAAATTATGAGATATCTAAGATGATCAAATAATTTAGGTCTATGGTATTCAAAGCAATCATCATTAAATTTAATTAGATTTTTTGATACTGATTATGGTAGATGCAAAATAGATAGAAAAAACACTAGTGGTACATGCCAATTTCTAGGGTTGAATTTAATCTCATGGCACTATAAGAAACAAAACTTAGTAGCATTGTCTACTACTGAGGCAGAGTATGTTGCTGCTGGGAGTTATTATGCACAAGTATTATAGATTAAACAACAACTAGAAAACTTTGGTATTACACAATCTAAGTTTTTTATTAAATATGATAACACAAGTGCTATAAATTTGTTAAAAAATCCAATTTAGTACTCAAGAACAAAGCACATTGAAATAAGACACCATTTCATAAGAGATCATATTTTAAATGGTGAAATTGAATTAGAATTTATTCCAATTGAAAACTAACTTGCTGACATTTTTACTAAACCACTCAATTAAGATAAATTTGAAATGATTAGAGGAGAATTAGGACTTTGTGACCCTTTTTAGAAAACTTAACCTAATCTTTTCAAAATTAAGGAAACTTTATCTAGAAAGCCTCCTACATCATATCAAGAACTTTGACTATCTCTCATTGTAAATTTCTGCCATTGAATTTCAATTTTGAACCTTTTAGACTCTTCTAGAGAGTTCTGGTTTGAGTCAACTCAAGCTACTGTGCTCAAGTCGAGCTGACTCGAATTCCTGATTAAGTCTTTTATATCTCTGCTCGAGCCGACTAGAGCAAATTAGGGCTTGTCGAGCCGACTCGGATGTCAGGCAAGCAATTTTTTATTAGAGCCATAGGACTTAATCTAAGATTTTATGCTTTAAATGTTCACTTCCTACTACCTTAGAACTCTTGTTCCAACCTGAAATACCTTCCATCCTTCAAAACCTACCTTTTCTAGCTCAATTTCTTGCATTCTTCTTGAGCTCGTGCAATGGCTCCGAAAAGGGCTATCGGCAAGAGATCAAAATGAGCCAAACCTTATGTTGAAAAGGAAAGGAGGACCAAGAGATGGCAGGAAGAGCTGACTCGGTCAGTTGAAGTGGAAGAACAAGAAGTGGAACCGGTTGCAACATCTTCTCCTCCAACACAAACTTTTTCCATAGCCATCCAACCCGTCACAAGTGGAAGATGGATATCTTCACATTCTTGAAAGAGTTAGGGCTTCGGATTGGAGATTTAATTGAAGACCAGGGCTGGAGCTTCTTCTGTTCCTTAAATGTTCTAACATATCCCAATTTGGTAAGAACATTTTATGAAAATTTAAGATTGGAAGAGCACCATGTTGAGTTTGTAGTTAAGGGAAAGAGAATTATAGTGATAGAGGAAAGATTAAGTAGCATACTTGAAATGCCAAATGAAGGGTTAAAGCATTTAATTCTGAAAGATAAATAGAAAATCCTCAGGATAATTTTAAATAGGGCTGATGTAAGTAGAATTGGGAATGTGATGGCTAACATCCTGTCCCTTGAAATGATGTTACTGCATAACTTTATAAGTAGGATCTTTCTCCCTAGAACTAGAAGGTTTGATTGGGTAAGTGAGAGAGATCTCAGCTTTATGGGACATCTAATTAAGGGGGAGGCTCTCAATTTATCTCACATTATGCTACTCCAAATAAAAGAAGCAGTCAGAAAAGTGAAGGCATGTTTGTCGTATGGAATGGTTCTTACTTTATTTTTCCAGGACTCTAGGGTGAACTAGATGGTGAGGATGGTAAGCCACTTCATCACACTGATACCTACTCCTCCAAATCTTTGCAAAGAATGGGATACCAACTAACTGAAGGAGCTTGGAGGAAGAAAGGATCGGATCAGAGAGCTATTGGATCCTCTAGTAGTGATGAGGATGATGAGGAGGAGGAGCAGCTACCTGCGAAGATTACCACTGCTGCTACTACTGAGCCTATTATTCATGATGCTATGGAGTCAGAGCATAGAGAGTATGGAAATCCCAAGATCTCTTCAGCACCAGCATCTCCACCAGCACCAGCATCTCCATCAGCACCTGCATCTCCACTAGCTCCACCACCTGCACCTTCAGTGACTACATCTGCTCAGGGACCATCTGCTGACACTTCAGGAGCTTCATTGTCTCAGGACTTCATTACAGATCAGATGAGACTACTCACTCAGACCCTGACCAGTACTTTTGATTCGATGTTTGATGACCTTCATCAAACAATCAAAACCAGACTTGAGGACATATATGGTGAGATTAGACATCTTCACTCCAGGGTAGACAGTGTTCAATCCACAAGACCTGCACCACAGGTGGATCTACAATCAGTCACGGATTCTTTCAAGGCAGCTTCTAAAGATATTAAAAAATTTGTTGATCATAGTATTGAAGAATTCAGAACTGAGTTGAGAGAAATGAGTTACAGGATGGGTTCTATGGAACAAGCAAAGAAAGTAGAAGATGATTACACAAAAGGGGTATAAATTCTTAGAGCTGAATTTGGAAGACTGAGAGGGTCTGCAGAGGCATTTGCCAATGCCTAAGCAAGTGAGCTAGTTGCACTCAATACAGAAATCAAGAAGATGGAAGAAGAGCTCAATTCTATCTGGATAATCCTTAGTCAGCTATCCATTACTGTTATAGCAGCCTACTCTTCTACTCCCAGACAGCAGGCACCTTATCCTAGTCAGCAAGCACCTCATTCTAGATAGCCCGCACCACACTTTAGACAGCCTCCACCTTAGTCTACTCAGCCATCACCTTCTGTTGATCCTATCTCTTCCAAACCACTATCTAGACCATTCACTAAAATTAAGGAAGAACCTACTGTAGAACTACCTAGTGATAGTGACTAGGCTAATGTTTGTATTTTTTTTTGCCTTCAAAGTTTTGTAATCTATATTGAACATCCTTGAATGCAATGAAATCTATGTTTCTTATGTTTGCAATGTGATCTGTGGAATGAATGGTATTACTAATGTGATCTATGTATGTAACTAAAGATAAATTTAAATTAGAATATCAAAATTTCTTTGAGAAAGTCAAATTATCTCAAACAATCTAATCAATCTTCTAATTCAATTTTAAAAACCATGCTTTGTGTACTTAACAAAGGGGGAGAATGACTTTAATTGAATACCTTTTTGATTGTTAACAAAAAGGGGGAGAATGATATAGAATATGCATGGAAAATATACAAGGGGGAGAATGATATAGAAAATTGCAAATTGGCATCAATTTTGTATAGAAACTTGCTTATATTTGGTCTGATAGATTTGCTCTGATATATATTCAACTTAATTATTCTGATACAATTTGAATTGCTCTAATATATTATCAATGGCTATCCATTATTAGCTCTGAAAAAACTCTAATATGGTATAGCTCTGATATATTATAGCTCTAATACATATTGAAAGATGAACAAGCTCTGATATATACTGAAAGCTCTGAGACATTATCTATATACAAGCTCTGAAATATATTAAACTTATTCCTAAAAGCTCTAATACATATTGATCTTATCTCAAAAGCTATGATACATTATCAAATTCTTTCAAATACATTTCAATATACAACTCATACATGTCTATACTTATTTGCAAATATACTTTTACATGTAATTGTAAAGCTTTTCCATGCCCAGTGTTTTGTCATCATCAAAAAGGGGGTGATTGTTGATCCCTTCAATGATTTTGATGATAACAAAATATTGGAGTATGCACTTATGTTACAAACTACTTTTCAAGTGTTTTACAAGTTTTTGTAGGATAATTTTATTACTAAATTACAATGCCTACAATCTTATTATGTGTCATGAGTTGTGTTGTAAATGTGTCATGTAAAGAAGAGACCAAAAAAAATTAAAGAAATATTCTCGAAAATGGTTTACTTCTGAGTGTTTTCAAGCTTAAATTCCTTAGAATCAATTATTAGTTGAGTTGGAAAGAATCTTGAATGATAAAGTTTTACTGGATGAAATCTGGAGAAGAAATGAAAGCTTTATTGAAAAATTCATCCGAGCCAACTCGAGTAAAGGGAGCCGACTCTAGTTCATGGCATGCATGAAGGATTCTAGTATATAGAAATCCGAGCCGACTCGTCCAGTACATCATTTCTTGAATCAGACAAGCGAGCCGACCTGAAGGAAGTATGAGCTGACTCAACCATTCAGTTAGACATCCGAGTTGACCCTTCAAAGATTCGAGCTGACTCTTCCAGAGTCCATGAAAAATCAGTTCCGAGAGAATAGCCAGGTGAGCCGACTCTAATGAGAAGAGCCGACTCTTCTAGAGTACAGTTTTGAAGACCTGTGAATCCAAACTGACTTGAATTAATGCAAGCCAACTCATCCAGAGTAAGGAATCAAGAACATTGTGAAACCAAGCCGACCCGATTGAGGTGAGGCGACTTGACCAAAACTTCTCTGAGGATCCGAGCTAACTCGAAGGTCGATTTTAGACAGGTAATGGCTAGTTCTAGAACTTCATTTTTGAATTTGAGTGCTCCAATGGTCAAATGTCACATCCCAACGGTCTACAATGACTATATCCACCTGAGAAGAGTACAAGACTCTATAAATAAGGGATTGGGATAACTTTTGAAGAGGCTAATGCTTAGTTGAACATTAAATGAGCTTGTAAGCAAGAGAGCACTAAAGAGAGCATTCAAGTCAATCTTCAAGACTTCACCAACTCCCATCTGAAACTTGAAGCATACATTAAAGAAGTTGAAAAAGCCATTGAAGAGCATTAAAGTGAAATTAAGAAGGCTTTTCTCGAGCTGCATCGGCAACCATCAGACAACATTAGTTTGTCATCTTGTTGCTTATTTTCTTTAACTCTTTTATGAGTTGTTGGGTTATTGGTGAGCCTGGTTTAAAAACTAAATAGGTTCTTGGTTAGCCTATTCAAAACCAAGTGTAGGTTCTTGGTTATCCTAATCAAAACCAAGTGTAGGTTCTTGGTGATCCTGTGTAAAACCAAGTGTTGGGTTCTTGGTAATCCTGTGTAAAACCAAGTATTGGATTTTTGGTGAGCCCGGTTGAAAAACCAAGTTAGGTTTTGATTATGAGCCTGGTAAAACAATCCCATTGTATTTTGGTAGTGAATATAGTTGAAATTCCAAGTGGTATCTTGGGTAGTGGACGTAGGAGCGAGGGTGCTCCAAACTACTATAAATTTGCTGTGTTTGCATTGTGCTTTTTCTATTTGCATTTGCTTCTGCTTTTACTTATTTGAATCACAGAACTATCACACTAAAGAAAAATTAAAAAAGCATATATCTATTTAATTTTTAAATTTTTAATTCACCCCCCTCTTGAGAAAGCCACTTAGGTAACAAGAAAATATGATGTTATCAAAGATTTTGTTATACTTGATATTTAAGTTATTTTGGTTGCATGTTTTGATAAACTATTATTTTCCAGTATTTTTAATTTATACTATTATCGATGAGACTGTTTGGAGCCTTACTGGGCTGTAAATATCATAACCCTTTACTTTCTTCTTTCTCAGAGTTGTACAGGATATTCGAGCTTGGTAGTGGATTGGATTTATGATGAAATGATGCATAGCAAGGATTGAGCTGAACATGAGGCTTGCATAAATTTTTTTAGTTGGTTTAGTTAGTTCTATTTAGTTAGATTTGTTGTTGATATTTATATAATAAATCAGTGGACCCTTTAGTGATTTTGACTTGAACAAATGGAATGTTTAATTACTATTCAATTGTTTATATAATATTGATTTATCTAAAGTGATTTTTGAAGTAAGTGACTTTTGTGTACCTAGGTCTTACATGATCTTTAGGATAAAATCTAGGATTTGTGCAGCTGGTCGCGTAGCCGATTCTGATGCTGGATTTGAGACACGATAGAGTAGTATCAGAGCTTAGGTTATGATCATTTGGGATGGTTATATAAGTGGTTAAGATAATAATAATAATAATAACATGATGATTATTAGGATATGACAAGAATAGTGTCAAAGCTTAGGTTATGTGACTTGGAACTATGATATAGGTGATTAGGATAGACGAGTGACATCGAAATTCAGGTCAATTATTCGAGATTAGGATATAAGTCAATTGGAAATCACATAGTGATCATTAAAACATGACAGAATGAAATCAAAACTTAGATTATGATTATTTGGAACTATGATATAAATGATTAGGATATGACAAAATGATATCATAACTTAGTTTATGATTACTTGGACTATGATATAAGTAGTTGGGACATGACAAGAAAAGTATTGAAGTTAAGAGTATGATTGCTTGGGACTGTGACATAAGTGATATGATATGATTTAAATATCAAAATTTAGGTAATGATCATTATAAATTATGACTTAGTATCATGATCAGTCAGAATATGATAAAGGTTACAAGAATAGACTTAAAGTTTGGATTTTTAATCTTTAGGTTATGTATAAAATATGGCATATGATTAGTACCAAAGAGGAACATGATTTTTATTTGTAATATAAATAGTGAGGTTAATCTAGGTTGAATATAAAAGGCTAGATGATTTGTAGTTTTCGATCATGATCAGTAAGTATATGATGGATATAGAAGAGCTAGATTGGATGTATCTTTGTCTTTGATAAGTGGGTTGACCCAAGCATCAAGAGTATTAGATAAAATTATAATATATTATGCTAATGGATCATGCTGAATAAGTAGGTTCAATTACTAATTGAACGATTTTGGAATCCTAAACTTGGTAAGGATGCAGATCATGATAAAATGCCAGATTTTTGAAAGGATTATGCCCTATAAGCCAATATTTGTATCTCCCAGACCATTGTAAATTGACAAGTTAATAAAGGCAATAATTTTTTCATCATTCGCTGTGTCATTATATGATGAACCCCATAGATTAGGGCTATGGTTGTAGGGCTATGATGAGATCATACCAGTGAGATCTAAGGCCTTAAAACCCTAATCTAGAATATTCCTAGTCATAGGAACCCTGAGTTGGGGATCAGGGTTTCCGGTTAGACTGGCACATCCAATGTATGCTGAAAAGGATGACTGCTCTCACAGTCACTTGTGTGAGACACTAATACAAGGATGTGGGTGCTCATTAGCGAATGAGTTCACTGAAGAGATCCAGTTTGAGAACATCTAATGGAGCCTTAGCTGCATGTCAATAGATGTTTCTCATAGTGGGAGTTGTACAAGTAGTCCTATGACCTGAGACTGCCATAAAACCTTATGTACATGAACCCATGCTTTGGTTCAATCTCATTCATGACACTGGGTCATGCACAAGGTTGATGCTGGGTGTGGTGAATTGTATATGAAGGAAATGAGTAGGTCAACAAGGAATTGATCACTCCTAGTAGGAGGAGATTGCATCCAGCCAAATTAGGTCAGATGATGATTCAGGAAATCTTTGATCAAAGTACAGATATTAGAAATGATTTCTAATATCGAATTAATTGAATCATTAGTGTATGACTGAGCTGGGAATGAGTATAAACTGGATTTGACATGATTCCATATCCATAGTTATATTCGGGATGCAAGATGATTGAAGGATCGAATTGTACGGGAACTTTCCACTAAAGGGTAGTTTTGGAATTACACCAGAATTTCCATATCTTCCGGGTAGACATGACACGTTGCTAGACGTCAATCTTGTCTTGTGGGTTGATCAAATTAAATGATTTAATTGGATCACTAATTAGGAGGAGTCCTAATTGACTGACTCGAGTTAGCTCGATTTGACCTAAATCGATTAGAATGAGTTCTGATCAAATTAGGTCAACTTGCACTCGGACCCACTGCTGGCTAAGTATGGAACCCAATGGGTCACACACTTAGGACAGATAATCAAGGTTTTAATTTGGAATTAAATCTCGTTTGCAGATGAACACACTAGCATGTGTTGCAAACCATGGCTTCTACTTGAATCGGATTTGAGTTAGGGTTCCGATTTGGTCTTTTTTAGATCCAAATTCCTTCCGGTTTGAATCTAATTGAAGATTCAAGACTTTAGGCTAATAATAGGCTAGCAATTGGGCTAACCTAAGAGGCTAAACCCCTTTCCCACATCGCCTAAGCCCTTTCCCTTCTTTTCCCATGCGCGCGCGCAAGGAGAAGAGTCCATGCGCGCGTGGACTCTCTCCAAGCGGCGTTTCTGCGTGAGAAAAGAAAGGAAGTCGACGTCTTTTGGCTGATGAGGTGTGGATCAGAGTCCACCTAGGCGTGGACTCTTCAAAAATAGAATTACCGTGAAAAAGAAAAGGAAAAACACCGAAGGGGCGCGACTCTTCTTTCTGCGCGCGCCCTTCTATGTTTTTCGCGATCCTTCTTCGCGTCTTCCCATCCCACAGGCCGTGAGATTAAACCCAAGGGTCGTGAGATAAAGGGAAAGGACGTGAGAAGGGAGAGAAGGACGTGAGAGGATGATTAACAGGTGAGAAGGCGCCTCTCTGTCGCCTATTTAAGGAGAAGACTTCACCGTGAAAATCATTCCAGATTTTCTACGGCGAAGCCTTGCTTCTTTTTCTTCTCCCTCTCCAGAAGACTGTTTCCCCCTCCTCTCTTTCCTCTTTGATTCCTTTACAGAGCCTAGGCTCTGTCGAATCTCAGAATAGAAGGAGAGTCAGAGAGAAACTCTCCGACGGTAAAGGAAGAAGGCGCCTCTCCTTTCTTTCTTACATTAAGACAATCTTGTCTTAATTTTCCTCTCCCTCCAAGACAAGCCTTGTCCCATTTTAGGACAAGGGCTTATTCTTAAGACAAGAGTGTCTTAAGGGGCCAAAGTTGCTAGAAGACGAGGAGAAGGGTAAGAGAGAAGGTTTAGTCCCAGTTTGGCTAGAGGAGTCCTAGCCAATAGCCCATATATCAAGTTCTTAGGGTAGAGCTTGATTGGAAGGAACCCAATTAAGGAGTCAGTGTCTTGATCATCTGCCCGTGTGGATCACCATCGGAGGGCGGACAAGTGGACGCCTGGTGTGTTCAAAAGGTTACTCAATTTGGAGTTTATTTCTACATCAGACTAGAAATAGCGATCTGAGGTTAGTATCTAAACCATGTTTAAATTTGGACATGTATGTAGTTACAGTTTTAATTGCTAATAAGGAGATTTTGGGATTAGGGTTCGGACCTGATTTCATAAAATTTTGAAATCCATACTTCCGCACTGGTTCCCGAATCCTACAGTGGTATCAGAGCCTCCTTATTAGGATTAAAACTTATGCAGTTCAATTCATGATGTAGTATCATGTTAAAGTTTTTATATTGATGCACAATGCATGTCTTTGATTGAACATGAGTTTGATGATTGCCACCAGTTAGGGTTTTTCACTGAAACCCTAATTGTCTTAGAGATATGATTAGCCCTGGAGCCATCATACTGAAATAAGGTTGCCCTGGCATAATGGTGTATCCATTATGTGGTAAATGGTTGTCCTAGTATGATGGCACACATTTCACATATTTGCTTAGTTTAAAGCATGTATTAATATATGTGATAGCTTTTAATTGAATGTGCTGGCATTGCATAAATCCCTCTTAAAAATTATATTAAGTGATAGTATAGTTAACCGATAAGCATTATTAGTCATGATGGATAATTAGTCATTTCGGTGTCTAGAAAGGTGGTTCTGGGAAGGTAAAGGGAATCGTGGTTTTTAATTGGTTCCGTTGACTGACCTGGCCAATTTTAAATTGGTGTCTAGGAAAGCAACGGGGGGACCCCCACATCTCTTCCACTAGCCTGGCCGATCTGATTGATTTAATTCTTGACTAACATGCTTGGTGTTAAAATACTATTATTGGCCTTCCTTCATGATAGGTCATTATTATGTTACGATCTATACTAGGTTTGTTGTGTACACACAAGACCTAATATGGTGACTAACATAATTTTTGGCCTAATACAATTATTTGTTTATGGCATGATTTAATGTAATATTTTGTTGTGTACACACAAGGGTATTACTATTAAAGTCATGACTGTATGGCTATGAAGGGTCTTACTTAACTGAAATATTATAGTTTGTTGTGTACACACAAGGCTATTAATATTTTAGAGGCCGGGATAAGTTGAGAATTGTACGGGTTACAATTGGAGAGAGTTTTCCTACCTATGAACTTATATAAGATTTGTTGTGTACACACAAGGTCTTTTATAAGGGATTGGGATCTTAACCCCACTAAGAAAACTAATTAGGGTTTTCTCGATCATCGTATAGAGGGTTATGATGCTCGATAAAATAGTGGGAGACATAATTGAATTAAAGTCCTAATTTAATTATATATTGTCATTTCATGGTTGTTTGCTTATGTATTGTTCTTTGTTTAAATGTAGATAAATGGCCTCTTCACTCTCACTCCGTAGTATTTTAGATGCCAACAAATTGACTGGGCCTAATTATGTTGATTGGCTGAGAAATTTGAAAATAGTACTCAGTCAAGAAAGAATTTCCTATATTCTTGATACCCCAATTTTGGAACCACCAAGGGAAGATGCCTCGCAAGAGGAGAAGACCACATATAATATGTGGCAAAATGACTCACTTACTGTCAAATGTGTTATGCTTGCCTCTATGACTAACGAGTTGCAGAGGCAGCATGATAGCATGGATACTAACTCCATACTGCTCAATTTAAAAGAGCTTTATGGAGAACACAGTAGAACTGCTAGATATGAAATATCTAAGCAGTTGTTCCGTGCAAGGATGACAGAAGGTACATCAGTACAAGACCATGTATTAAAGATAATTGATCTAATCACTCGATCAGGTCAATTAGGTTTTGTAATGGATGGGGAGTTGAATCAAGACTTGATCTTGTAATCACTCCCAGAGTCATTTTCACAGTTTGTTCTTAATTACCATATGAACAAACTTAATTCTTCCTTGCCTGAGCTGTTGAATATGTTGAAGACAGTAGAGAGCCATGTAAAGAAAAATAAGGCTCCAGTTCTTCTTGTGGATAAGAGGAAGACAGGAAAAAAGGGTTCCAGTAAGAGGATGAATCCCAAAGGGGGCATTAAGAAGAAGAAAGGAAAGAAGGCCTCCGGACAGATGACCTGCTTTCATTGTGGCAAGCCGGGTCATTGGAAAAGGAACTGCAAGGTTTACCTTGCAAGTGTGAAGCCTGGTGCATCAGAGGCACCAAAAGGTATGAAAGAAGTTCATACTATTTTGTCATTGGATTCTTCCATTTCAAATACTTGGGTGTTGGATACCGCCTGTGGTCATAACATCTGCAAATCATTGCAGGGACTTCAGGGGCTTAAAGTATTGAAGGAAGGTAACTTTGAGCTCTACGGTGCTGGAGGGGACCCCATCCAAGCAGAAGCTGTAGGGACTTATGCTTTGAAGTTACCTTCAGGGAAGATTTTGGAGCTAAGGAATTGTTACTATATGCCAAAAATCATTAGAAATATCATATCTGTACCCTTGTTACTTAAACAAGGATATACTATGAATGTAATGAGCAGTGGCTGCTCAATTTCTTTATCTAATGAAATTATATGTTATGGCATATTCTGCAATGGTCTATTAACTCTTTCCACTAATGACAATATTTTTCATGTTTCTAACAAACGGAAAAGAGATAATGTTAACAATACCTTACTTTGGCATTGTCAACTTGGACATATTAGTGAGACTAGGATTAACAAGTTACACAAAGAAAATTTCTTTGATCCTTATGACTATGAGTCATTAGGAACTTGTGAATCATGTCTCATGGGTAAGATGACCAAGACTCCATTTAGTGGACATGGAGAAAGGACAAAAGAGTTATTAGGACTCATACACACAGATATATGTGGGCCTATGACAACTCAAGCCTATGGTGGATACTCATACTTCATCACATTTACTGATGATTTTTCAAGGTATGGATTTGTGTATCTAATGAAACATAAGTCCGATGCTTTTGAAAAATTTTTAGAGTATCAAAGTATGGTAGAGAAACAGACAGGAAAAAGTATAAAGATCCTCCGATCAGATAGAGGAGGTGAGTACTTATCCACTGAGTTTCTTGATCACCTTAAAGTTAAGGGGATCATCTCTGAATGGACTCCTCCTTACACACCATAATTAAATGGTGTTGCTGAAAGGAGGAATCATACTTTATTGGATATGGTACGGTCCATGATGTGCTTCACGGAGTTACCTTTTTCTTTCTGGGGATATGCTTTGGAAACAGCAACTTATATCTTGAATAGAGTACCATCTAAAACTGTCTCTAGCACTCCATATGAATTATGGAGAGGTAAGAAGCCCAATCTTAAGTATATTAAGATATGGGGATGTCCAGCCTATGTAAAAAGAAATTTTGGACATAAACTAGATGCTAGAGCAGACAAATGTCTATTTATCGGATATCCTAGAGATAGTATAGGATATCTGTTCTACCACCCTACTGAGCAAAAGGTTTTGGTCAGTAGGCATGCCACTTTTATGGAAAAAGAATTCATCCTACAAAAGGGCACTGGTAGAAATATCGAACTTAATGAAATTCAACAAATAGACACATCTCAGTCAAGTAACAACATAGTTAATATAGAACCTGAACACACTCCTATCCGTAGGTCTGATAGGGTGCGACAAGCACCTGAGAGGTATGGGTTCATAATTGAAAATAATGAAGCCCAAATCATTCAAAATGATGAGCCTCTAACCTATACGGAAGCAGTCATGAGTAGAGACTCAGACAGATGGCTGGAAGCCATGAGATCCGAGATGGACTCCATGTATGTCAACCAAGTATGGTCTTTGGTTGATGCACCAGAGGGTATTAACCCTATTGGGTGTAAATGGGTCTATAAAAGGAAGAATGGGGCAGATGGCCAAGTTGAAACTTATAAAGCCAGATTGGTGGCTAAGGATTTCAGACAAAAACAGGGAATAGATTATGATGAAACATTTTCCCCTGTTGCCATGCTCAAATCTATTCGGATTATGCTTGCTATAGCAGCATATCATGATTATGAGATCTGGCAAATGGATGTAAAAACTGCATTCCTCAATGGTTTCCTTGAGGAAGAGGTTTATATGTCACAGCCAGAAGGTTTTGTCTTGGAGACTAAACCTAATCAGGTATGTAGGCTAAAGAAATCCATTTATGGATTAAAGCAAGCATCAAGGAGTTGGAACATCCGATTTGATAAAACAGTCAAAGAATTTGATTTTTTCAAAAATGAGGATGAACCTTGTGTGTACAAGAAGACTAGTGGGAGTGCCATAGTTTTCTTAGTTCTATATGTCGATGATATACTTCTTATTGGGAATGATATCCCAATGTTACAATCAGTCAAAGTGTGGTTATCGAAACAGTTTTCCATGAAAGACTTGGGAGAAGCATCCTATATACTGGGTATAAAGATCTATAGGGAAAGATCAAGAAGGATGCTAGGCTTATCCCAGTCTAGGTACATTGACCAGGTGCTAAAGAGATTTAGCATGGAGGAAAGTAAAAGAGGTTACTTACCTATTGGTCATGGCATACGTCTTTCTAAGAGGATGTCTCCTAAGACACCTGAAGAAAGAAATAGAATGAGTTCTATATCTTATGCTTCGGCTATAGGGTCGATTATGTATGCTATGTTATGTACCAGGCCTGATGTGGCATATGCCTTTGGTGTAGCCTGTAGATTTCAGGCTGATCCAGGAGAGGATCACTGGAAGGCTGTGAAAAATATTCTTAAGTACCTGAGAAGGACTAAGGATATTTTTCTCATATACGGAAGGTCTGATCTTAAACTAGAAGCCTATTCAGACTCTAGTTTTCAATCAAACCCAGATGATAGTAAATCCATTTCAGGGTATGTCTTTACCTTGAATGGTGGAGCAGTAGGTTGGAAGAGCACTAAACAGCAGACTGTAGCTGACTCAACTACCGAGGCAGAGTACATAGCTGTCAGTGAAGCCGCCAAGGAAGCTGTTTGGATGAAGAAATTCATCACAGAGTTAGGAGTAGTTCCTGAGATTGAGAACCCGGTGCCACTCTATTGTGATAACACTGGAGCAGTTGCTCAAGCTAAGGAACCGAGAGCCCATCACAAGTCCAAGCACATTCAGAGACGCTTCCATCTTGTCCGAGAGATAATCGAGAGACAAGAAGTCTGCATCAATAGAGTAGATACAAAGAACAACATAGCAGACCCGTTCACTAAGGCTCTACCACAGCGGGAGTTTGATCGCCACCTCGACAGTATGGGGTTAAAGAATAAGAGTGATTGGCTTTAGTGCAAGTGGGAGATTGAAAGGATTATGCCCTATAAGCCAATATTTGTATCTCCCAGACCATTGTAAATTGACAAGTTAATAAAGGCAATAATTTTTTCATCATTCGCTGTGTCATTATATGATGAACCCCATAGATTAGGGCTATGGTTGTAGGGCTATGATGAGATCATACCAGTGAGATCTAAGGCCTTAAAACCCCAATCTAGAATATTCCTAGTCATAGGAACCCTGAGTTGGGGATCAGGGTTTCCGGTTAGACTGGCACATCCTATGTATGCTGAAAAGGGTGACTGCTCTCACAATCACTTGTGTGAGACACTAATACAAGGATGTGGGTGCTCATTAGCGAATGAGTTCACTGAAGAGATCCAGTTTGAGAACATCTAATGGAGCCTTAGCTGCATGTCAATAGATGTTTCTCATAGTGGGAGTTGTACAAGTAGTCCTATGACCTGAGACTGCCATAAAACCTTATGTACATGAACCCATGCTTTGGTTCAATCTCATTCATGACACTGGGTCATGCACAAGGTTGATGCTGGGTGTGGTGAATTGTATATGAAGGAAATGAGTAGGTCAACAAGGAATTGATCACTCCTAGTAGGAGGAGATTGCATCCAGCCAAATTAGGTCAGATGATGATTCAGGAAATCTTTGATCAAAGTACAGATATTAGAAATGATTTCTAATATCGAATTAATTGAATCATTAGTGTATGACTGAGCTGGGAATGAGTATAAATTGGATTTGACATGATTCCATATCCATAGTTATATTCGGGATGCAAGATGATTGAAGGATCGAATTGTACGGGAACTTTCCACTGAAGGGTAGTTTTGGAATTACACCAGAATTTCCATATCTTCCGGGTAGACATGACACGTTGCTAGACGTTAATCTTGTCTTGTGGGTTGATCAAATTAAATGACTTAATTGGATCACTAATTAGGAGGAGTCCTAATTGACTGACTCGAGTTAGCTCGATTTGACCTAAATCGATTAGAATGAGTTCTGATCAAATTAGGTCAACTTGCACTCGGACCCACTGCTGGCTAAGTATGGAGCCCAATGGGTCACACACTTAGGACAGATAATCAAGGTTTTAATTTGGAATTAAATCTCGTTTGCAGATGAACACACTAGCTTGTGTTGCAAACCATGGCTTCTACTTGAATCGGATTTGAGTTAGGGTTCCGATTTGGTCTTTTTTAGATCCAAATTCCTTCCGGTTTGAATCTAATTGAAGATTCAAGACTTTGGGCTAATAATAGGCTAGCAATTGGGCTAACCTAAGAGGCTAAACCCCTTTCCTACATCGCCTAAGCCCTTTCCCTTCTTTTCCCACGCGCGCGCCCAAGGAGAAGAGTCCACGCGCGCGTGGACTCTCTCCAAGCGGCGTTTCTGCGTGAGAAAAGAAAGGAAGTCGGCGTCTTTTGGCTGATGAGGCATGGATCAGAGTCCACCTAGGCGTGGACTCTTCAAAAATAGAATTACCGTGAAAAAGAAAAGGAAAAACATCGAAGGGGCGCGACTCTTCTTTCTGTGCGCACCCTTCTGTGTTTTTCGCGATCCTTCTTCGCGTCTTCCCATCCCACAGGCCGTGAGATTAAACCCAAGGGCCATGAGATAAAGGGAAAGGACGTGAGATGGGAGAGAGGGACGTGAGAGGATGATTAACAGGTGAGAAGGTGCCTCTCTGTCGCCTATTTAAGGAGAAGACTTCACCGTGAAAATCATTCTAGATTTTCTACGGCGAAGCCTTGCTTCTTTTTCTTCTCCCTCTCCAGAAGGCTGTTTCCCCCTCCTCTCTTTCCTCTTTGATTCCTTTACAGAGCCTAGGCTCTGTCGAATCTCAGAACAGAAGGAGAGTCAGAGAGAAACTCTCCGACGGTAAAGGAAGAAGGCGCCTCTCCTTTCTTTCTTACATTAAGACAATCTTGTCTTAATTTTCCTCTCCCTCCAAGACAAGCCTTGTCCCATTTTAGGACAAGGGCTTATTCTTAAGACAAGAGTGTCTTAAGGGGCCAAAGTTGCTAGAAGACGAGGAGAAGGGTAAGAGAGAAGGTTTAGTCCCAGTTTGGCTAGAGGAGTCCTAGCCAATAGCCCATATATCAAGTTCTTAGGGTAGAGCTTGATTGGAAGGAACCCAATTAAGGAGTCAGTGTCTTGATCATCTGCCCGTGTGGATCACCATCGGAGGGCGGACAAGTGGACGCCTGGTGTGTTCAAAAGGTTACTCAATTTGGAGTTTATTTCTACATCAGACTAGAAATAGCGATCTGAGGTTAGTATCTAAACCATGTTTAAATTTGGACATGCGTGTAGTTACAGTTTTAATTGCTAATAAGGAGATTTTGGGATTAGGGTTCGGACCTGATTTCATAAAATTTTGAAATCCACACTTCCGCACTGGTTCCCGAATCCTACAGTGGTATCAGAGCCTCCTTATTAGGATTAAAACTTATGCAGTTCAATTCATGATGTAGTATCATGTTAAAGTTTTTATATTGATGCACAATGCATGTCTTTGATTGAACATGAGTTTGATGATTGCCACCAGTTAGGGTTTTTCACTGAAACCCTAATTGTCTTAGAGATATGATTAGCCCTGGAGCCATCATACTGAAATAAGGTTGCCCTGGCATAATGGTGTATCCATTATGTGGTAAATGGTTGTCCTAGTATGATGGCACACATTTCACATATTTGCTTAGTTTAAAGCATGTATTAATATATGTGATAGCTTTTAATTGAATGTGCTGGCATTGCATAAATCCCTCTTAAAAATTATATTAAGTGATAGTATAGTTAACCGATAAGCATTATTAGTCATGATGGATAATTAGTCATTTCGGTGTCTAGAAAGGTGGTTCTGGGAAGGTAAAGGGAATCGTGGTTTTTAATTGGTTCCGTTGACTGACCTGGCCAATTTTAAATTGGTGTCTAGGAAAGCAACGGGGGGACCCCCACATCTCTTCCACTAGCCTGGCCGATCTGATTGATTTAATTCTTGACTAACATGCTTGGTGTTAAAATACTATTATTGGCCTTCCTTCATGATAGGTCATTATTATGTTACGATCTATACTAGGTTTGTTGTGTACACACAAGACCTAATATGGTGACTAACATAATTTTTGGCCTAATACAATTATTTGTTTATGGCATGATTTAATGTAATATTTTGTTGTGTACACACAAGGGTATTACTATTAAAGTCATGACTGTATGGCTATGAAGGGTCTTACTTAACTGAAATATTATAGTTTGTTGTGTACACACAAGGCTATTAATATTTTAGAGGCCGGGATAAGTTGAGAATTGTACGGGTTACAATTGGAGAGAGTTTTCCTACCTATGAACTTATATAAGATTTGTTGTGTACACACAAGGTCTTTTATAAGGGATTGGGATCTCAACCCCACTAAGAAAACTAATTAGGGTTTTCTCGATCATCGTATAGAGGGTTATGATGCTCGATAAAATAGTGGGAGACATAATTGAATTAAAGTCCTAATTTAATTATATATTGTCATTTCATGGTTGTTTGCTTATGTATTGTTCTTTGTTTAAATGTAGATAAATGGCCTCTTCACTCTCACTCCGTAGTATTTTAGATGCCAACAAATTGACTGGGCCTAATTATGTTGATTGGCTGAGAAATTTGAAAATAGTACTCAGTCAAGAAAGAATTTCCTATATTCTTGATACCCCAATTTTGGAACCACCAAGGGAAGATGCCTCGTAAGAGGAGAAGACCACATATAATATGTGGCAAAATGACTCACTTACTGTCAAATGTGTTATGCTTGCCTCTATGACTAACGAGTTGCAGAGGTAGCATGATAGCATGGATACTAACTCCATACTGCTCAATTTAAAAGAGCTTTATGGAGAACACAGTAGAACTGCTAGATATGAAATATCTAAGCAGTTGTTCCGTGCAAGGATGACAGAAGGTACATCAGTACAAGACCATGTATTAAAGATAATTGATCTAATCACTCGATTAGGTCAATTAGGTTTTGTAATGGATGGGGAGTTGAATCAAGACTTGATCTTGCAATCACTCCCAGAGTCATTTTCACAGTTTGTTCTTAATTACCATATGAACAAACTTAATTCTTCCTTGCCTGAGCTGTTGAATATGTTGAAGACAGTAGAGAGCCATGTAAAGAAAAATAAGGCTCCAGTTCTTCTTGTGGATAAGAAGAAGACAGGCAAAAAGGGTTCCAGTAAGAGGATGAATCCCAAAGGGGGCATTAAGAAGAAGAAAGGAAAGAAGGCCTCCGGATAGATGACCTGCTTTCATTGTGGCAAGCCGGGTCATTGGAAAAGGAACTGCAAGGTTTACCTTGCAAGTGTGAAGCCTGGTGCATCAGAGGCACCAAAAGGTATGAAAGAAGTTCATACTATTTTGTCATTGGATTCTTCCATTTCAAATACTTGGGTGTTGGATACCGCCTGTGGTCATAACATCTGCAAATCATTGCAGGGACTTCAGGGGCTTAAAGTATTGAAGGAAGGTAACTTTGAGCTCTACGGTGCTGGAGGGGACCCCATCCAAGCAGAAGCTGTAGGGACTTATGCTTTGAAGTTACCTTCAGGGAAGATCTTGGAGCTAAGGAATTGTTACTATATGCCAAAAATCATTAGAAATATCATATCTGTACCCTTGTTACTTAAACAAGGATATACTATGAATGTAATGAGCAGTGGCTGCTCAATTTCTTTATCTAATGAAATTATATGTTATGGCATATTCTGCAATGGTCTATTAACTCTTTCCACTAATGACAATATTTTTCATGTTTCTAACAAACGGAAAAGAGATAATGTTAACAATACCTTACTTTGGCATTGTCGACTTGGACATATTAGTGAGACTAGGATTAACAAGTTACACAAAGAAAATTTCTTTGATCCTTATGACTATGAGTCATTAGGAACTTGTGAATCATGTCTCATGGGTAAGATGACCAAGACTCCATTTAGTGGACATGGAGAAAGGACAAAAGAGTTATTAGGACTCATACACACAGATGTATGTGGGCCTATGACAACTCAAGCCTATGGTGGATACTCATACTTCATCACATTTACTGATGATTTTTCAAGGTATGGATTTGTGTATCTAATGAAACATAAGTCCGATGCTTTTGAAAAATTTTTAGAGTATCAAAGTATGGTAGAGAAACAGACAGGAAAAAGTATAAAGATCCTCCGATCAGATAGAGGAGGTGAGTACTTATCCACTGAGTTTCTTGATCACCTTAAAGTTAAGGGGATCATCTCTGAATGGACTCCTCCTTACACACCACAATTAAATGGTGTTGCTGAAAGGAGGAATCGTACTTTATTGGATATGGTACGGTCCATGATGTGCTTCACGGAGTTACCTTTTTCTTTCTGGGGATATGCTTTGGAAACAGCAACTTATATCTTGAATAGAGTACCATCTAAAACTGTCTCTAGCACTCCATATGAATTATGGAGAGGTAAGAAGCCCAATCTTAAGTATATTAAGATATGGGGATGTCCAGCCTATGTAAAAAGAAATTTTGGACATAAACTAGATGCTAGAGCAGACAAATGTCTATTTATCGGATATCCTAGAGATAGTATAGGATATCTGTTCTACCACCCTACTGAGCAAAAGGTTTTGGTCAGTAGGCATGCCACTTTTATGGAAAAAGAATTCATCCTACAAAAGGGCACTGGTAGAAATATCGAACTTAATGAAATTCAACAAATAGACACATCTCAGTCAAGTAACAACATAGTTAATATAGAACCTGAACACACTCCTATCCGTAGGTCTGATAGGGTGCGACAAGCACCTGAGAGGTATGGGTTCATAATTGAAAATAATGAAGCCCAAATCATTCAAAATGATGAGCCTCTAACCTATACGGAAGCAGTCATGAGTAGAGACTCAGACAGATGGCTGGAAGCCATGAGATCCGAGATGGACTCCATGTATGTCAACCAAGTATGGTCTTTGGTTGATGCACCAGAGGGTATTAACCCTATTGGGTGTAAATGGGTCTATAAAAGGAAGAATGGGGCAGATGGCCAAGTTGAAACTTATAAAGCCAGATTGGTGGCTAAGGGTTTCAGACAAAAACAGGGAATAGATTATGATGAAACATTTTCCCCTGTTGCCATGCTCAAATCTATTCGGATTATGCTTGCTATAGCAGCATATCATGATTATGAGATCTGGCAAATGGATGTAAAAACTGCATTCCTCAATGGTTTCCTTGAGGAAGAGGTTTATATGTCACAGCCAGAAGGTTTTGTCTTGGAGACTAAACCTAATCAGGTATGTAGGCTAAAGAAATCCATTTATGGATTAAAGCAAGCATCAAGGAGTTGGAACATCCGATTTGATAAAACAGTCAAAGAATTTGATTTTTTCAAAAATGAGGATGAACCTTGTGTGTACAAGAAGACTAGTGGGAGTGCCATAGTTTTCTTAGTTCTATATGTCGATGATATACTTCTTATTGGGAATGATATCCCAATGTTATAATCAGTCAAAGTGTGGTTATCGAAACAGTTTTCCATGAAAGACTTGGGAGAAGCATCCTATATACTGGGTATAAAGATCTATAGGGAAAGATCAAGAAGGATGCTAGGCTTATCCCAGTCTAGGTACATTGACCAGGTGCTAAAGAGATTTAGAATGGAGGAAAGTAAAAGAGGTTACTTACCTATTGGTCATGGCATACGTCTTTCTAAGAGGATGTCTCCTAAGACACCTGAAGAAAGAAATAGAATGAGTTCTATACCTTATGCTTCGGCTATAGGGTCGATTATGTATGCTATGTTATGTACCAGGCCTAATGTGGCATATGCCTTGGGTGTAGCCTGTAGATTTCAGGCTGATCCAGGAGAGGATCACTGGAAGGCTGTGAAAAATATTCTTAAGTACCTGAGAAGGACTAAGGATATTTTTCTCATATACGGAGGGTCTGATCTTAAACTAGAAGCCTATTCAGACTCTAGTTTTCAATCAGACCCAGATGATAGTAAATCCATTTCAGGGTATGTCTTTACCTTGAATGGTGGAGCAGTAAGTTGGAAGAGCACTAAACAGCAGACTGTAGCTGACTCAACTATCGAGGCAGAGTACATAGCTGTCAGTGAAGCCGCCAAGGAAGCTGTCTGGATGAAGAAATTCATCACAGAGTTGGGAGTAGTTCCTGAGATTGAGAACCCGGTGCCACTCTATTGTGATAACACTGGAGAAGTTGCTCAAGCTAAGGAACCGAGAGCCCATCACAAGTCCAAGCACATTCAGAGACGCTTCCATCTTGTCCGAGAGATAATCGAGAGACAAGAAGTCTGCATCAATAGAGTAGATACAAAGAACAACATAGCAGACCCGTTCACTAAGGCTCTACCACAGCGGGAGTTTGATCGCCACCTCGACAGTATGGGGTTAAAGAATAAGAGCGATTGGCTTTAGTGCAAGTGGGAGATTGAAAGGATTATGCCCTATAAGCCAATATTTGTATCTCCCAGATCATTGTAAATTGACAAGTTAATAAAGGCAATAATTTTTTCATCATTCGCTGTGTCATTATATGATGAACCCCATAGATTAGGGCTATGGTTGTAGGGCTATGATGAGATCATACCAGTGAGATCTAAGGCCTTAAAACCCTAATCTAGAATATTCCTAGTCATAGGAACCCTGAGTTGGGGATCAGGGTTTCCGGTTAGACTGGCATATCCTATGTATGCTGAAAAGGGTGACTGCTCTCACAATCACTTGTGTGAGACACTAATACAAGGATGTGGGTGCTCATTAGCGAATGAGTTCACTGAAGAGATCCAGTTTGAGAACATCTAATGGAGCCTTAGCTGCATGTCAATAGATGTTTCTCATAGTGGGAGTTGTACAAGTAGTCCTATGACCTGAGACTGCCATAAAACCTTATGTACATGAACCCATGCTTTGGTTCAATCTCATTCATGACACTGGGTCATGCACAAGGTTGATGCTGGGTGTGGTGAATTGTATATGAAGGAAATGAGTAGGTCAACAAGGAATTGATCACTCCTAGTAGGAGGAGATTGCATCCAGCCAAATTAGGTCAGATGATGATTCAGGAAATCTTTGATCAAAGTACAGATATTAGAAATGATTTCTAATATCGAATTAATTGAATCATTAGTGTATGACTGAGCTGGGAATGAGTATAAACTGGATTTGACATGATTCCATATCCATAGTTATATTCGGGATGCAAGATGATTGAAGGATCGAATTGTACGGGAACTTTCCACTGAAGGGTAGTTTTGGAATTACACCAGAATTTCCATATCTTCCGGGTAGACATGACACGTTGCTAGACGTCAATCTTGTCTTGTGGGTTGATCAAATTAAATGACTTAATTGGATCACTAATTAGGAGGAGTCCTAATTGACTGACTCGAGTTAGCTCGATTTGACCTAAATCGATTAGAATGAGTTCTGATCAAATTAGGTCAACTTGCACTCGGACCCACTGCTGGCTAAGTATGGAACCCAATGGGTCACACACTTAGGACAGATAATCAAGGTTTTAATTTGGAATTAAATCTCGTTTGCAGATGAACACACTAGCTTGTGTTGCAAACCATGGCTTCTACTTGAATCGGATTTGAGTTAGGGTTCCGATTTGGTCTTTTTTAGATCCAAATTCCTTCCGGTTTGAATCTAATTGAAGATTCAAGACTTTGGGCTAATAATAGGCTAGCAATTGGGCTAACCTAAGAGGCTAAACCCCTTTCCCACATCGCCTAAGCCCTTTCCCTTCTTTTCCCACGCGCGCGCGCAAGGAGAAGAGTCCACGCGCGCGTGGACTCTCTCCAAGCGGCGTTTCTGCATGAGAAAAGAAAGGAAGTCGGCGTCTTTTGGCTGATGAGGCATGGATCAGAGTCCACCTAGGCGTGGACTCTTCAAAAATAGAATTACCATGAAAAAGAAAAGGAAAAACACCGAAGGGGCGCGACTCTTCTTTCTGCGCGCGCCCTTCTGTGTTTTTCGCGATCCTTCTTCGCATCTTCCCATCCCACAGGCCGTGAGATTAAACCCAAGGGCCGTGAGATAAAGGGAAAGGACGTGAGAAGGGAGAGAGGGACGTGAGAGGATGATTAACAGGTGAGAAGGCGCCTCTCTGTCGCCTATTTAAGGAGAAGACTTCACCGTGAAAATCATTCCAGATTTTCTATGGCGAAGCCTTGCTTCTTTTTCTTCTCCCTCTCCAGAAGACTGTTTCCCCCTCCTCTCTTTCCTCTTTGATTCCTTTACAGAGCCTAGGCTCTGTCGAATCTCAGAATAGAAGGAGAGTCAGAGAGAAACTCTCCGACGGTAAAGGAAGAAGGCGCCTCTCCTTTCTTTCTTACATTAAGACAATCTTGTCTTAATTTTCCTCTCCCTCCAAGACAAGCCTTGTCCCATTTTAGGACAAGGGCTTATTCTTAAGACAAGAGTGTCTTAAGGGGCCAAAGTTGCTAGAAGACGAGGAGAAGGGTAAGAGAGAAGGTTTAGTCCCAGTTTGGCTAGAGGAGTCCTAGCCAATAGCCCATATATCAAGTTCTTAGGATAGAGCTTGATTGGAAGGAACCCAATTAAGGAGTCAGTGTCTTGATCATCTGCCCGTGTGGATCACCATCGGAGGGCGGACAAGTGGACGCCTGGTGTGTTCAAAAGGTTACTCAATTTGGAGTTTATTTCTACATCAGACTGGAAATAGCGATCTGAGGTTAGTATCTAAACCATGTTTAAATTTGGACATGCATGTAGTTACAGTTTTAATTGCTAATAAGGAGATTTTGGGATTAGGGTTCGGACCTGATTTCATAAAATTTTGAAATCCACACTTCCGCACTGGTTCCCGAATCCTACATTTTTGTTGTTAATTATTGAATTATAAATTTTGGGACTGTGTAAGAAGATGTTTAGGGTATAGATTATGAAAGAGTGCAATGATATTAAAAAGGATATGTTTTCGATGAATCTGTACGTGGATTATCATTAAAAATTTATAAGAAAAAAATATATTTGGGATGATGTATAGCTTAGTAACTCTCTATTAGTGGATTATATTATATTATATTGATATGGCATACATATTTTGATAAAAATCTTGATAGCCTATATTTGTAATTTTGGATTGGATTACTGGATCTATTATATTATTGTTAGGGATTATTGTTGAAAATATGTAATGAAAAGTATATTTGGGATGAAGCATAGATTGGTAAATTATTATCAGCGGATTAAATTATATTATGTGAATATGTCATGCACACCTTGATAGAATCCTTGATGGCTTAGATTAGTAGTTTGGGATTGAATTACTTGATCCTCCTTATATTTGTTGGAGATTATTTGGTATGTCAAATTCTAAGTTAAATTTAAGATCTATCAGAAAGTTTAAGTTATCCTACTACTGATGTTGTATTAAACGAAGGAATTGGTATTGAAAGATTTATATGGGTTCAACCAATGAAGGACAACATTTTAGATAGGTTGTTAATTTATGTTAAGAGTTATGGTAAGATAGCTCTATGAATGATAATATGATTGATTCTATTAATAAGAATGTTGATTGGAAGTCTTTTCCCTTGTTAGAGTTAATGATAAGTTTTAAAGAGAAAAGTTGATCTAGATTGTCTAATTGAATTGTCAAGAAAAATATGATTAACTCAGACTTGAACTAGAGTTATGGGTATCTTAAAAGGATGGTGAGATTTTGCAAAGACTTTCAATATGGAAATTAGGTCAGAATAAATCTTGATATGATATGCTTGAGATGTGAATGAGATAAAGAGACTCAACACCTTACTTTAATAACTTGAGATATTTTAATACCAAAATAAGATAAATTTTTGGAGGGATTCATTAAGTGAACCTAGATGGTTTAGGAAGTTTTATCAAAGTGCACAGTGGAAGCATAGTGGTCTGAGTTATCCTAAAATTAATTAAGAATGTTAACTTTAACTTTAGAAGTGTTATGATGGAAGACTTATTTGAATTTCAGTAACAAGATTTTAGTATTAAATGAAAGGATAATGTTACTAACCCTTGGGCTGGTCTATAGGTGTGGCCATGCAATTTATATCAATAGGTTTCCTAATATAGAGGACTCTAGTAAAAATGTTGGATATCTCCAAATTTAAAAAACACACGTGATGATTCTTTTATCGGGCTTGGATCTGAAGTACTCTGACACAAAGTTTTTTTTAGTTTTGATATTATGATCTCATTATTTGAAGAGATTTAAAGTTTTCCTGAAATAAATGATTGATTGTAAAATTATGGAGAAGGTTAAGAGAAAATTGTTTTTTAAAGAACATGGCAAGTGTTTATGTTCAAGCCTTCTTTTAATTTTTGGTTAAGAATAGAGTGGACCGATTATGATTTTCATGTAGGATTAATTAAGAGAAATAAATCTCGGGGGGCAAAAAATTGTGTACTTAATTTGAGGTTGAGGCACTAACGTTCATTTGAAAGAAATTGAAGGAATTTATTATGGATGGTGATGATCAAAATAAAAATGCTATATCATGTTGATATGTAAAGGTTGTATGAGGAAAGCATTCTAAGAAGGGGATTATCTAAAGCTTATGGATGATGTTAAAGGTTGGGCCATCATGAATTTCCTGTGGAATTAATTAAGGATAAATTAAGTGTATTGACATTGAAAGTTGGTATTCTTTTTGAAGAGCTCAAGAAAATTTGATATGTATTGTAAATAGAAAAGATCAAGTTTTGAATGTTATATTAATTTCGTTGAGACTTGTGAAACAAGTAACCTAAGAGACAGACTAATTGGGAGTTTGAGATCGACTTGAGGGCTGGTTACTTCCAAGGTTTAAAACTCAATCAAGCTAATTTCGAGGATAAAATTATTTTAACGGATGGAGAATGAGAGAACTAGTATTTCGGGTCAAAGTCAGCAGGCCCAGCCAACTTCAGGCCAAGATGCAGAAAAAAATGGGGTAGAGAGGCGGAGTTGGAACAAGGGAACCCAAACTTTCCCTTATCCGGCCGGGGATTTTGCCAGAAAATACTAGGGGAGAGCTGTGGAGGGGAGGGGAGTGGAGTGGTCGACAACGTATTTGAGATGGGTTGAAACTTCGATCGGGCAATGTTTGCTTCCCAAATGGCGAGAAGAACCCATCGGTGGTTCTCTTTAAATCCCCCACATCGTCGCCGGATCGAGCTCCATCAAGCCTCCCACTCCGTCGTCCTCCTCTCCGGTGAGTGTCCGGAAGCCTTCAAGACTGATGAGTATTCTTTAAGAAGATTTAATTCAATTTTTCTTGGGT
The DNA here is from genome assembly GCA_021397845.1 of Areca catechu. NCBI lineage: Eukaryota > Viridiplantae > Streptophyta > Magnoliopsida > Arecales > Arecaceae > Areca > Areca catechu. The sequence goes on along the minus strand of CM038042.1, from coordinate 24,737,294 downwards.
TTGTTAGGTTCAGTTTATCTTGGAGCCGTGGACTGCCGGTGGCTGCACCACCTTCCGCTCCGATTCGTCGAGCCCTTTTTGATGACTATCTTCCTTGGCCGCTGGCAACCGTGGGGAGGCTGGTTCAGTCGAGCTGAGGGAGAAAGCATGGGTTCGGGAGAAGAGAATAAATAAGGAAGAGAAGAGAAGAAAGAAAGAAAGAAAGAAAAAAAGAGGCCTATGTTCCATGGAAAAAAAGAGAAGAAAGAGAAAAAAAAGGAAAAGGAAAAAAAGAGATGAGGAGAGAGAAAGAAGAGAGAGAAGATAAGGAGAGAGAGGAGAGAGAAAAGGAGGAATAGGAGAGAGAAAGAAGAGAGAGAAGATAAGGAGAGAGAGGAGAGAGAATATGAGGAGGAAGAGGAGAGAGATAAATAGGAGAGAAAAAAATATAAATATTAAAAGGGAAGATCGAAAAGTCTTATTCTTGAAATTCGTGAGATTAGGATTTATAGGTGAATCGTAGAAGGATTTAGATAAAAGGTTTGGGTTTATAATAATCCTAGGATGATTGATTAAAAAATTGTTATTGTACCTGTAGAGAGGTAGCCTTTTGAGCAAAAGGGCTTGTGCAGGTTCCGGGTATGGACTAGTATATGTTGTCTTTAGTGAGGTAAGAATCTCTGGACCTGTTCACCAGTTATATATATGTGTTTATTATGACATGATTTGATCCGTGCATATTTGCATTGGCATGCATGATTTGTTTTTACATGGTATAGTTGACTTTTCATGATAGATAGTACGATTGTTGTTATTTATATTTCTGTATACCATGTTTTATCAAATAAAGTGATATTTGTATGGGTTTGACCATGATACCAGTTATTGGAGAGCTGTAAATGATATGATTTGATATGATGATATGGAAGGATAAAATGTTAATGGTATTTGGACTAGCCATGCCATGATGGTACCGTGGTTACATAGCCTGAGCCACGGGTTTTGTACGTGGAATAGCTGGCTACGGGCGATTAAAACGTGGGACAACCTGAGCCATGGGCTTTGTACATGAAATAGCTGGCCACGGATGGTTAAAACATGGGACAGCCTGAGCCACAGGCTTTGTACGTGGAATAGCAGGCTATGGACAGTTAAAACATGAGACAGTCAGAGCCACGAGCTTGGTATATGAGCTAGCCTGGCCATGGGTGGAGAATACATGATCGATTATGAGATTGCTAGTCATGGGCTAGAGCATGATCGTAGTTAGTACAGAACCCTAAAGAAGAAGGATAACTAATGGAAAGACTAAAAGAAAATATGATGTTATCAAAGGTTTTGTTATACTTGATATTTGAGTTGTTTTGGTTGCATGTTCTGATAAACTATTATTTTCAGGTATTTTCAATTTATACTATTATTTGTGAGACTGTTTGGAGATCTTACTGAGCTGTAAAGCTCACAGCCCCTACTTTCTTCCTTCTTAGAGTTGTGCAAGATATTCGAGCTTGGTAGTGGATTTGATTTATGATGAAATGATGCGTAGCAAGGATCAGGCTGGGCATGAGGCTTACATAAATTTTTTTAGATGGTTTAGTTAGTTCTGTTTAATTAGATTTGTTGTTGATATTTATATAATAAATCAGTAGACACTTTAATGAATTTGACTTAAATAAATGGATTGTTTAATTACTATTCAATTATTTATATAATATTGATTTATCTATAGTAATTTTTGAAATAAGTGATTTTTGTGTACCTAGGCCTTGCATGATCTCTAGTATAAAACCTAGGATTTGTGCAGCCGGTCGCGTAGCCGATTCCGGTGCTAGATTCGGGGCATGACATAAGTTAAAGAATAGATGGGCATAATTAGGACCATTAAAGTAATAGGTTAAAGTTGATAAAGTAATAAATCATGTCACGTTCTATTCAAATAGTAAAGCTTGTTATGTGTGCATAATATATGTGTTACATGCTCTCCTACAAAGAAAGATGCATTTAATCACAAGTAATTCATGTTCCTTCTTTAAATCGAGAGTTTCTACCACTAGCAAAGCTTGTTATATGTGCATAATATATTTATTACATGCTCTCGTACAAAGAAAAGATGCATTTAATCACAAGTAGTACATGTTCCTTCTTTAAGTTGAGAGTTTCTACCCCTTCAATATTCATAAGAAATACCAGCAAGAATTTAACATAATTATGTGAATGCAAAAAGAATCGATTGCTGAGCCGTATGAGATAGGAAACTCTCAAATACGATTCTAAAGAAATGAACCACCTATTCTGACCGGAGAGAACAGACCATTCTACAGGGTGATTTCGAAATTGCGGAGGCTTGGTCCGCTCAAGCTGCCGAGTATTGGAAACCAGTGCTATTCATAAAAAAAGAAGGCAATAAGAAAAAAAAAAAAGGTTACCTGACCGTGGGAAGGGGGGAGGGGGGCTGGTGCTGTCACCACAGGAAGGGGAGGTGGTTGCTGGTGCTATCGCCGTAGGATGGGGCAATATTTTGTTCGTCGGAGCTTCTGGTCGGAAATGGAGAATAGGAAAAATATGGCAATTCAAACATTAAAAGGGAAAAAGGGTTTTGAAATAGGGGCATTTTTGTTCTATAAAAATTTAAAATTAAGTATGGACTAGAAGTTATGATTTGAGTCAATAGAAATTAAAAATTTATTTCGATCTACAAATGGACCGGATGTTAAGGCCCCTAATTTTTTATCAAGGGAGATAGTGGTCTTATCTTTTATGATAGCATGCTACCCGCCTTGGCTAGTTGGCAAGCTTGAGGACCACTTAAAATTAATATTTTGGAAACTTTAAAATAGCTATTATATATAAACATTCTCAAACATGAAGATGTATGTGTGAGAACAAAGGTTTGGAGCAACTTGATTCCGCAAGATAAGCTGCAACTCGAGGCTGATTAGGAATGTTGAAGTTCGTATGAAGGCTGATAGCCAAAGTTCGTACGTTTTTAAAGAATATTTTTGTACTTTCTCTTTCTTCCTCTGCATCCAGAATTAAAATATATTAAATAATAAATAGACGTCTTATGCATAACTTTCTACTAATCGTTTTCACATACATTTATTTGATGAACGGTATCGAGAAATAGCGGAGAAGATGCAATAGCTTGCGTATTTGAACTGGCTGTGAATTCCACCTGCTGTGAACTCATTTCAAGCATTCCTAGCAAACGGTATAACGACTTCAATTCAAAGTAGCGCTCGTTTACAACGCTAATAAGTTTGAACTTGGAATCAACAGCCCTCAAGTCTTTCTTTCATTCAAAACACCCGTAAAGGAAACTATACGTATAACACCCTTTGCCGCTCTTCCTTCCATCAACCAACCAAATCTGATAAGCTAGTTGCTATGTCGCACCCCGATCCCAAACCTGAGCCAGATGCGCAATAGACATCGTGTACCCTAGAATTTATTTGTCCTTTCTTCGGACACACAAGGCCTCTACCAACCAGGCTACCACATTAGCGGTATTGTCTGCTATGTCCTAAGTTCCTCACTGACTGGTCCCAAAGCCCAATTAATCTTCTAGATCTGTAACAAAAATATAAGAAAACAGGGATGAGCTATACAGGCTCAGTAAGTTATCAACACCTCTAATATACAATATAAATATGCCAACAAAAAAATCAACAAGCATATACACGTCATACAACGAAATGTCCATCAATATGATAATATAACCAGCAACGTGATACAAATATGTACACTTAATTCTAACCGACACCGACACGACTATGAATAGCCAACCATTTACTTAACTCTCTTAGTCCCTCTGACTATGACCACGATCGGCCAGTAGCTCATCCCGAAAGAGACTAGATCCTGTGTCACATACCGCTCAACGGCCATGTGCCAACGATAGCCCCGTTGGAGGCCCAAAAGGAAACTAGCTTTGAGTATCACATGAAAAACATGCATCCTCGGCATGTGCCTTCCATGCATGGTTAAAATAAGGCAACTAGCTCCTATGTCACATACTGCTCAACGGTCATGTGCCAGCGATAGTCTCGCTGGAGGTCCAAAAGAAGACTAGGTCCTCGTGTGATCATAGTCGGACTAGAGAGCGACATCACTAACACAATGCTTGCAACCCAATGCAATCCAATGCAATCCAATGTAATCCAATACAAATTAAAATATATTACATGCATTTAATATTTTATAAATATATAACATATTTGGCATATAGTATCAGAGGTCAAGATAATTTACTGAAGAGTATCCACCAACTACGTACAATTCAAACATTAGACCTGGTCTTCCAAGGACAACGACGATCCTGGCCAACAATTTAAACATATAATTAATTTCTATTTCAAAACTAAAAAGAAAACTTAATTATCATTGGGCACTCTCCTCAACCCAATTCCAATTCTGGTCCAAAATTTACCTTTCCTTCCTTTCTTTTCTCTCTCCTCTCTCTCATTTTTCTCTCTCCTCTCTCTTCTCTCTCTCCTCTCTCTCCTCTCTCTCTTCCTTCTCTCTCCTCTTCCTCTTACCCTTTCATCTTTCTCTCTCTTCTCCAAATTTTGCTTCAACTGAACAAGCCTATTGAGTCAACACATAAGACAATCGAGTCAACACATCCCATAGACCCAGTTCTGTTGACCGAGTCAACTCCCCTTGCAAACCGAGTCAACTCGATTCTGTTGACCGAGTCAACCCAGCCTGCCAATCGAGTTGACCCACCCTTACTAACCGAGTTAACTCGGTTCTTCCTCCCTTCACCCGATCTGCTACCATCTCCCCTACCAAGCCGATCCCCCCTCCTCCAACGGAAGACCAGAAGGAGGAAAGACCGGCGGCGACCCTGACAGCCATCCGGCAACCTGCCAGAAATCCAAAAGCGAGATAAACCCCCCTCTCCCTGATGCTCCTCTCTCGGCTTGACCGAGTCGGCCTCCCCACGGCGGTCGGCGGTAGCCATGGGAGACGGCCACCGAGAAGGGAGCCCAGCTGGCAGGAGTGGACGGTAGCTCAACCACCGGTGGCCGTCCAATCACCGACCTAAATCCCAAAAAAAAAAATAAAATGGATCCCCCCTGTCCGGTCATCCCTGCTCAAGCTCATGCTCAAGAGGAGACGGGCTCCTGCCGATCGCCTCTAATTATGCCTATGCCCAAACAAAAACAGGGGATAGGGCACTTACTGGCGAGGTCGGCGATGGTTTTGGCAGCACCAGAGGAAAAACGGTCGTCGGGAAGGGCCGTAGCATGCGAGGGAATCGCCCGGCGCGATCGGCATCGATCTTCGGCATCCACCGGAGGAGGAGGGTTCAGTTTGGACTTAGGCATGCGAGGGTTTATCCCCCCCCCCCCCACGCCATTAACCGGCCTCTCCCAAACCTTCGCCGATCGTTCCGAAGGTTCGGCACCACAATGAATTAGAACTGAAGTCAGTAAGGGCTGCCGACTTCAGCCCAAAATTGGCCCAATAATATTGAGCCTCACATTCTCCCCTCCTAAAAAAAAAATTCGTCCTCAAAATTTTAAAAATCTAAATCTTCCAAAACTTACATGATTCATTTGTCCAAATTTCGGTAATCCCAACAAGAGCTCCTATTCATTCATCATAATACACTTTAATCCTAATATCTTTAGTCCACCATTCTTCCGCTACGCACTCTGATATAAATTTTTAAATCCTCTAATTTTATTAAGTAAATTTCTAACAAGGATATCTATTTCATTAGAATCTAAAACCAAATTTAACCTTCAAATAAAACAATATCAAAACTAATAAATTTTCTTGTCCTTACTGGGCCTCGAGTATATCATATCAGATTTAAACGTGATCCATCCTCTACGTTTAAAGTCTTTACTTAAGATTGTATCGTCCATTCAATACATCAATAATTCTGGTCCCAATTCAAACTATTTATGTTTTCCTTAACAATTCAATTGAATAATTTAGATCAATTTTTCTCTTGGAAGGTTAACATTAACTTTAACAAAATATGGAGTTGAACATATCCATTAAGCTCCATAAATATATGGAAGATTAAATAATCCAATCCAAACTACTAACATAAACCATCAAAGATTTTACCAAGATATGCAGCCATGTTCACATAATATCCTTTAATCTGCTAATAGCAAATTACAAATCTAAGCATTATCTAAAACATATGTCCATTGCATAATTTCAATAATAATCCATATACAGATTCATCGAAAGATTCTCCTTCTTAATCTCATTAAACTCTTTCATAACCTATATCATAAACATCTTGCAACAATCCCCAAATTTATAATCCAGAAATTAACAAAATTTGCAAGCTATCATGATCTTCATCCATATCATTTAATTAATAACTGAATATACATATTTAGCATACAACAACATATTATACTTCTAATCTACTATTTCCAAGGTTGGATCAAACCCATTTATCAGAGATGAAGATATATCTGATTTAGCTCTTCAGTATCTATACTAAATCATTCAGCCTTTTATACTCATCCAAGATCAATTCTTTACAAAAATCATATTCCTCTATTGGGCTAATCATATGTCCATTCTTATGCACACTACCTAGAGATTATAAATCCATACTTTGAATCCATCATATCCCAACGAATCATAATACTAAGTTCAAATATCTTTTATGTCATAGTCCATAGTGATTACAACCTAAACTTTAATATCATATCCTAATCACTTATGTCAGTCTTAAATGATCATGATCCAAGTTTGGGTATCATTCAGTCATGCCTTAATAAACATCCATTAATTTCTAATCACTTGTATCACAATTTGCAATTATATCAAAATTAAATCCATAATATAACTTAAAATATATCTCCATATATCCATTATCTAGTCTCGATGATATCCTTCCAAAAGTTAAGCTAGGAGAATTTAATCATTTTATTTGTGCAAGCCTTCTATACTTATCAAAATCCTTGGAACTATAACATACACCTATCAAAGGAAATTAAATAAATTTTCAATATTGATAATTATTCCAGAATATTTAATCAAAATCTTAATTCTATCCCACTCTCACTAACTAGGTCATCTTGATCTTAAACCTTTGCTCTGATAGCAAAAAATCTATCACGCCCCGATCCCAAACCCGATCCGGATGTGCAACGGACGATCGTGTGTCCTAGAATTTATTTCTCCTTCCTTTGGATACACAAAGCCTCTACCAACCAGGCTACCACCTTAGCAGTATTGTCTGCTATGTCCTAAGTTCCTCACTGACTAGTTCCAAAGCCTAATTAATTTTCTGGATCTGTAACAAAAATATAGAAAAACAGAGGTGAGCTATACAGGCTCAGTAAGTTATCAACACCTCTAATATACAACATAAATATGCCAATAAAAAAATCAACAAGCATATACACATCATACAACGAGATGTCCATCAATATAATAATATAACCAGTAACATGATGCAAATATGTACACTTAATTTTAACTGACACCGACACGACTATGGATGGCAACCATTTACTTAACTCTCCTAGTCTCTCTGACTATGGCCATGATTGGCCCGTAGCTCATCCTGAAAGAGACTAGATCCTATGTTACATACTGCTCAATGGTCATATGCCAGTGATAGCCCTGCTGGAGGCCCAAAAGGAAACTAGCTCTGAGTATCACATGAGAAACATGCATCCTCGGCATGTGCCTGCCACACATGGCTAAAATAAGGCAACTAGCTCCTATGTCACATACCGCTCAACGGTCATGTGCCAACGATAGTCCCGCTGGAGGCCTAAAAGAAGACTAGGTCCTCGTGTGATCATAGTCGGACTAGAGAGCGACATCACCAACACAATGCATGCAACCCAATACAATCCAATGCAATCCAATGCAAATTAAAATATATTGCATGCATTTAATATTTCATAAATACATAACATATTTGGCATATAGTATTAGAGGTCAAGATAACTTACTGAAGAGTATCCATCAACTACGTACAATTCAAATACTAGACCTGGTCTTCCAAGAACAACGACGGTCCTGGCCAACAATTTAGACATATAATTAATTAGTATTTCAAAACTAAAAAGAAAACTAAATTATCATTGGACACTCTTCTCAACCCAATTTCAATTCTGATCCAAAATTTATCTTTCCTCCCTTTCTTTTCTCTCTCCTCTCTCTCATTTTTCTCTCTCTCATCTTTCTCTCTCTTTTCTCTCCTCTCTCTCTCTCTTCCTTCTCTCTCCTCTTCCTCTCACCTCTCTCTCATCTTTTCTCTCTTCTCTCTCTCCTCTCTCTCTTCTCCAAATTTTGCTTCAACCAAGTAAGCCTATCCCTGAAAATCGAGTCAACACATCCCATAGACCCAGTTTTGTTGACCAAGTCAACTCACCCCTGTAAACCGAGTCAACTCGATTCTATTGACCGAGTCAACCCAGCCTGCCAACCGAGTTGACTCACCCCTACTAATCGAGTCAACTCGATTCTTCCTCCCTTCACCCGATTTGCTGCCATCTCCCCTACCAAGCCAATCCCCCCCTCCTCCAATGGAAGACTGGAAGGAGGAAAGACCAGCGGCGACCTTGACGGTCATCCGGCCATCTACTGGAAACCCAAAAGCGAGATAAACCCCCCTCTCCCTGATGCTCCTCTCTTGGCTTGACCGAGCCAGCCTCCCCATGGCAATCAGCGGCAGCCATAGGAAATAGCCACTGAGAAGGGGGCCTGACTGACAGGAGTGGACGGTAACGTGACTACCGGTGGCCGTCCGATCACCCACCTAAATCCCAAAAAAAAAAAAATGGATCCCCCACTATCTGGTCATCCCTACTCAATCCCATGCTCGAGAGGAGACAGGCTCCTGCCAGTCGCCTCTGATTATGCCTATGCTCAAACGAAAACAGGGGATAGGGCACTTACCGGTGAGGTCGACGGTGGTTTTGGCTACACCATAGGAAAAACGGGTATCGAGAAGGGCTGTAGCACACGAGGGAATCGCCCAGCACGCTCGGCATTGATCTTCGGCATCCACTAGAGGAGGAGGGTTCGGTTGGGCTGAGGCACACGAGGGACCTTTAAATCCCAAGGAAGACACTTTCCCCTCCCGCGCCATCGACTGGCCTCTCCGAAACCTCCGTCGATCGTTTCGAAGGTTTAGTGTCATGGTGAATTCGAACTGAAGTTGGCAAGGGCTGCCGACTTCAGCCCAAAATTGGCCCAATAACACCGGGCCTCACATGCCACCTCTGAGTTACAAAGTAGAAAGGAAGAAATTAACAGGGAAAAGCTTAGTTTCATATTAAAAATTGATGTCCATGGCTTCTATCAAGAGAAACATATTGGTTCTGATGACCATGCTCTTCGTCTTCTGCCTCCTGTGTTACCAACTGACCACGATAGCAAGGCTTCTCGGGGCAGAGTAGTAGCTTGCCAGAGTTGGTTTCACGTTGCAATCCTTGATGCGATCTAGTCCTTCTGGTTGCACCAGCGGACCAGCCACCGGCGGAGTCTGCCCACCGCCTTTAAGTCATCACAAAATGAGCTATAAATTAAACTATATATCAATAATTTAGTTCTTTCTATCCCGAATCACATATCTTTCTCATAATACTGAAGTCTAAAAAAAGAAGAAAAAAGAATCAAATTGCACCATCTCTGAAATAGGTAAATGCCTTTTTTTCTCCTGAAGTTGTCAGAATTATTCTTAATAGAATATTGGTTACAATTGAAGAGGTCTTATCAATAAAATTTACATTTATCTGAGATCTAGGCATAATTAGCAATCCTTTCTATAATCTATAATTAGAATTCTTTTCATTACCCTTCGGGGAAAATGATCCCACAAACAAAGGAATTGTACAATATGAAATAACATAAAACAGACTAATTCTAAAAATGTGGACCTTCTGCTCAAATTGTTCCATTTTGTTTGGACAAGGAGAGATATAAAATATTTGAATCAGATTGGATTTCATTACAATTTCGTAGTATACCAATGAACAGAACTATTATCTAAGATTTCATCTAAGTTGAATAACCAAGGACTTTCTTTTACTATAGATTTTGATAACTCGAGAAGTTTTGATTTGGTTATTATTGTACCGATCTGGCTAATCTTGAGTTGAACCGGCAAAGAAGTCCAACCGGCTGACCCATGGAAGAAGAGGTCTGAATGACCTGCTCCCTTTGAGGTCCGACCGGTCGGTTCCCTTAGGGAATCCTAACAGATTTCCTCACCTGAAGGCCAAAGGCCGACCAACCTGAAGATCGACCCACTGAAGTTGGGGTCTGAACGACCCATTCCTACTGAGGTATGGCTAACCCACTCTAAGGATATCTCGGAGACTCCAGAAGCTTCTTTCCACACGTACCGATCGGCTTCCTCAAAGCTCCTCTCAGACACTTCCTGTCAACCGGACGATGGGCTCCTGTTAAGTCTGACTGACTTGTTCTCCTTCTGGGAACCACTCGAAGGCTCTAGAAGCCCTTTTCTGGCTGACACCGAAATTCTGTTACAATGGATTCCACAACAAGGCCACATCTCCGCGCCACCTGGCCATCACTCTGATTCTCCTAGGGGAAATCGGGACTTTCCAGCCTATCCCCTAACAGAATTTTATAGTACTCCATGCCTACTTAAGGTGACCGGGGGACCTTCGTTTGGAGCTAAGTATTCTCTCTCTCTCCATGCATTACGTTCTTTCTAGTTTTCTCCATTTTGTTGCTCCCAAACTCTAGCTAACTTAAGCATCGGAGTGTCCCCCACCGGAACACCACTGGTGCTTAAGGGACTTTGTTGCAGGTTGACCAGCAAAGGAGCTCTCCAGCACAATCGATCGAGCCCGGTCCAGGAGAAGGCGCAGCAATAGATTGGCGCTAGAGGAAGGGGCTGAGCCTTTGTTCTGCTCTTGACTCTAAAAGAAGAAATCGCTTGAGAAAATCCAGCAATGGCGAGGGGAAGAACTCAAAATACCTCCACCGGAAGAGGCCATTCCCAGTACAGGTCTGAAGCACCTCCCAGGGAAGATGACGTCGCTGCTGCCTCTGAGCCCACCATCACTCTGGGACTGCAGCAGTTCCAGATGTTGGTGAACCGCATTGAAACACTCAATATGGCGGTCCAGTGTTTCCAAGGTGGCCGACAACCAACAGCAACCACCTGCGGTGTCTGGCATCAACCATCAGCTGGTCGTTGGGGCAAGTCAGCAGCCGGAGGTTCCTCCGCCTCCATCCCATGCCATTCCGGAGCCCCGAAGGTCCCTGGTGCCTCGTGCTGACCAAAAGAGGGCGAGGTCAGCTTCCCCCTCTTTAGCTGACTCCGTCCCCCATAACGATCGGCACCCTGTTGAAGATCCGAGGGACTATGGCAGCAAAATCATACGCATGGAAGAGCACATTGCCAAAATTGCTAAATGGTAGAAGGCTGAGGGGTGCAGGCTTACGACACCCACCTACCTTTTTCTGCTAAAATTTTTGGGAAACTGATCCCCCGTCACTTTAAAATTCCTCAGGTGGACCCCTACGACGGCACCACCGACCTCCTAGACCATCTGGGCACCTACAAGGCCCACATGATGGTATAGGGCACCTCTAATGCCCTTCATTGCATCGCCTTCCCAGCGACCCTAAAGAAGGCCACTCGGATGTGGTTCAACGCCATCCAACTAGGTACGATCCACTCATTTTCTTAACTTGAGAGCCTCTTTCTTTTCTATTTCAGGACATGCAGCCAGATCCCAAGGAACACCAACTGCCTCTTCCTCATGCTCCAAAAGAAGGGAGAGACTCTCCGGGACTACATAGCCCATTTCAACTCAGCGGCCATGAAGATCCCGAATTTCAATGAGGTGGTAGCTATGTCAACCTTCAAGAGAGGGCTCCGCTCATCCAAGCTCACATTCTTCCTGGACAAGAGGTTTCCTATGAGCTACACCGAGCTGTTGGCCAGGGCGTAGAAGTATGCTCTGGCAGAGGAGCAAGCGGCGAGCTGACGCTAAGCTGAAGGGAGGTCGGCCCCTAAGAAGCGGAGCAACAAGGCTCCCAAAGTCCGACCTCCCAGCTCTGGCGGCCGATCTGCCCAGCACTGAAGTCCAAAGCCGAGGGACTTCCTAGGAGGTTCGAGACCTATGCGCCCCTCTCCCTTCCAAGGAAGAAGATCCTCTTGGAGATCGAGAACGAGGCCTTCCTGCAAAGGCCTCGGCCGATGAGGGGCCCTCCTACCACCAGAAACAAAAATAAGTACTATCAATTCCATAAGGACCACGGGCACAACACCGAAGAGTGACTCCAGCTAAAGGATGCCATTGAAGACCTCATCAGAAGGGGGTACCTAAACAAGTACGTCCGACCCTATCAAGATCGGGCCGAGACCTCGACCACTAGAGACCCTCCAGAGGAGGCGGAGCTTCCCAACTAGTGCCCGACTGATGGGGGTATTGGTATGCTGCATCGACGGTCTAACTGGGGGCACGAAGGGGACCAAGATATTGCAAAGAGGCCCCAAGATTCCAATATAATCAATTTTTCTAACGAAGACCTCCTAGAGCCTCATCTCCCAGGAGATGATCCTGTAGTTGTGTCGGCAATCATTACCAACTATGATGTAAAGCGCATCCTCATTGATAATGGAAGCTGTGCAGAAGTTTTACTGTATGATGCCTTTGTCTGAATGAACTTGTCCATGTCCAGGCTCCGAGAATCCCTAATACCGTTGACTAGCTTTGGGGAAAGCTCTATCGGATTTGAGGGAGAAATAACTCTGCCCGTGACCATCGGGACGGAGCCTTACCAAAGGACTTTCCCCATCAACTTCGTGGTCATCCGTACGACCTTGACATATAACGCCATTTTCGGGCCATCGTATCCACTTACCATTTGCTGGCAAAGTTTCCAACTGGTAACGAAGTCAGAGAAATGAGGGGAGACCGTAGGATGGCTAGACAATAACTGGCTATTCATGATAAACAATTGGAAGGACGCCCCACTCTTGAACAACTTGATCCTCGGGATGAAGTCGCTGACCATGGTCAACCTGTCGAGAAGATCATGTTCATTCCCCTTAGGGAGGATGACCCTACCATGGTCCTCCAAATTGGGAGCACACTAGGTGAAGAGGCTAGACAGGAGCTGATCAGCTTCTTGAGGAGCAATACTGATATTTTTGTTTGGTCGGTGTCGGACATGCCAGGCATCCCGTCGGACATCATCACTCACTAACTTAAGGTGGATCCAACCTATAGACCCATCCGACAGAAAAAAAGGACTTTGTCGCTGAAAGATAGAGGGCCATCAAAGAAGAAGTGAAGAAGCTCTCTGATGCTGGCTTCATCAGGGAGGCTCATTACCTCGAGTGGCTGGCCAATGTCGTCATGGTGAAAAAGGCTAGTGGAAAGTGAAGAATCTGTGTGGACAATACTGACCTTAACAAAGCTTGTCCGAAGGACAGCTTCTCCTTGCCAAAGATCGATCAACTGGTGGATGCCATGACGGGCCATCAGCTCTTGAGTTTCATGGATGCCTTCTCCGGGTATAACCAGATTATGATGCACCCTGAAGACGAGGAGAAGACGGCCTTTGTCACAGGCAAAGGGCTGTATTGTTACAAGATGATGCCCTTCGGCCTAAAGAATGCGAATGCCACTTTTCAAAGGCTGTTAACCGAGTCTTCGGAGGGCAGCTCGGAAGGAATATGGAGGCGTACATCGATGATATGATTGTTAAGAACCTCCGCAGGGTTGAGCATATCAAGGACTTGCAAAAATCCTTCAACGCATTGAGGCGCCATCAGATGAGGCTAAACCCTGCCAAGTGCATATTTGGGTAACCTCCGAAAAGTTCCTTGGTTTCTTGGTCACTCAAAAAGGAATTGAAGTCAGCCCCGACAAAATTAAAGCTATCATCGACATGGCACATCCGACTAGTAAAAGGCAAGTGCAAGAGCTCATAGGACGGATAGCTTCTCTCAGCCATTTTATCTCCCGGTCGGCTGAGAGGTCTCTACCATTCTTTAATACCTTGCACCGGTCGAACTACTTTCATTGGACCGACGAGTGTCGGTTGGCCTTTGAAGCCTTGAAGGATTACCTAAGGAACCCTCCACTGTTGGCTAGGCCAATGGAGGGGGAAGTGTTGTACCTCTACCTGTCGGCGTCGGACGAGGTGGTCAGTTCCGTCCTAGTGCAGGTGGGTGAAGATGACCAGCAAAAACCTGTCTACTATATCAGTAAAGTCCTCCATGATGCCGAGACAAGGTATCCTAAAGTGCAAAAACTGGTATATTCCTTGGTCATAGCGGCAAAATGCCTCCGACCCTACTTCCAGGCACATTCGATCACCGTGCTCACTGACCAGCCCCTCAAGATGATCCTTCGAAGTCCTGACACCTTCGGTCGGCTAGCCGAGTGGGCTGTCAAGCTCGATGAGTTTGACATCTCCTTCCAGTCCTGATCGGCTTTGAAAGCTCAGGTAATCGCTGATTTCATTGCAGAATGCACCTGGAGGCTGGGAGTGACCTCACCAGTAGCTGAAATGCTAGAAGCCGATCCCGTGGAAGAGACCAAACCTACTTGGACCCTCCATGTGGACAGAGCATCCAACCTCACAGGGTGCGGGGCAGGCCTGATCTTAGCTGACCCCGACGGGCAGTGCCTGGAGTATGCTCTACACTTTTCATTTCAAGTATCGAACAACCAGGCGAAGTATGAAGCCTTGCTTGCGGAGCTAAAGATAGCCAATGAGTTAGGTATTGGCAGAATCCAGGCCTTTTCCGACTCTTAGTTGGTGGTCAATCATGTGAAGGGCGAATTCGAAGCGAGGGACCCAACTTTGGCCAAGTACTTGAATAAGGTACGAGGCCTCATATCTTGGTTTAAATTCTTTGAAATTCTTCACATACCTCGATTGTAGAACTCCCGGGCGGATGCTCTGTCACGATTGGCCACTGCCACTATTGGCACCTCTGATCGAACCTTTGTGGAGCATCTGCAACACCCCAACATTACCGAAGAGCCGACCGAGGATCACCAAGTTGAGTAGAAGGCCTCATGGATGGACCCAATCCATGCATTCCTGGTCAAAGGAACTCTCCCGAATGATCCGACCGAGGCTAAGTGTGTGCACTGGATGGCTTCTAAGTATGTCATCCTTGACGGCATCCTCTAAAAATGGTCATTCTCACAACCGCTACTGAAGTGCTTGGGGCCGACCGACGCGGACTATGCACTCAGAGAGGTACATGAAAGCATCTATGGTGACCACCTTGGAGGGAGATCCCTGGCTTATAAAGTCATCCGGTAGGGATACTATTGGCCTACAATTCAGAAGGATGCGTCGGATTTTGTTCGAAAGTGCGATGTGTGTCAAAGGTACTCTAATATCCAAAGAAGGCCCGCCAGCCAGCTGACCTCACTTACGGCACCTTGTCCATTTGCACAATGGGGCCTGGACATTCTGGGACCCTTTTCCCCGACATCCAGCCAACAGAAATTCCTCCTTGTGGCCATTGACTACTTCACCAAGTGGGTAGAGGCTGAACCACTGGCACAAATAATGGAGGCCAAGGTGGAGAACTTCATCCGGAACTACATTATCTTCTGGTTCGGCATCTCACGGACAATCATTACTGATAATGGAAGACAGT
Organism: Areca catechu; assembly: GCA_021397845.1. Lineage (NCBI taxonomy): Eukaryota > Viridiplantae > Streptophyta > Magnoliopsida > Arecales > Arecaceae > Areca > Areca catechu. The sequence continues at coordinate 24,721,699 of CM038042.1, read as the reverse complement.
TCGACAACTCTAAGTTCTAGAATTTGTGCCAACAATATAACACTCCCATTGGCTTACATCGATCGGCCACCCTCAGTCCAACGGAGAAGCCGAGGTTACTAATTGGATGATCCTACATGAATTAAAGACCCGGCTGAATGAAACCAAAGGGCTTTGGGCAGAAGAGCTGCACTCAGTGCTTTGGGCTTATCGAACGACCGCCTGAATGGCGACCGGGGAGACTCCATTCAACCTGACCTACGGAAGCGAAGCCATCATCCCCATGGAAGTCTCTTTGCAATCTCTGTGGATTGATCACTTTGCTGAGCCGACCAACTCAGAGCAACGGAGGGCTGACCTAGATCTACTTGAAGAAACCAGGCTCCATACCAGTTTGAAGATGGCAACTTACCGTCAGAAGATGGCTAAATATTATAATTCGCGGGTCAAAGCACGAACCTTCCGGGTCGGAGATCTAGTTTTGCGAAGGACTGAGATTTCAAGACCAACCGAGCAAGGAAAACTCTCCCCTAATTGACAGGGACCCTATCGAGTCATTGAGGTGGTTCGAGCCGGAACCTACCGACTCGAGCATTTAGATGGACGGCAGATAGCACGCCCATGGAATGTAGACAACCTTCGCAAGTATTATCAATAAAGTCCACAATTTTCTCTAAGGCAGCCCACTTTCAAAAGTCCGATCCCGGTCGGCAAAGGTGCTAAGGCAGCCCACTTCCAAAGGTCCGACCCCAGTCGGCAAAAGGCTTCAAAGAAACCCAAATGGAGGACGGGCCTCAAATTTGGACGAGCCGACGGACCAATACTTGGTAAGATTTCTAAGTACCTAGGTCCAAACCGAGCTATTGTCCATTAGCCATCCTACAGGCCTCAATTTGAATGAGCCGACAGGCTGACACTTGGGAATTTTCCTAAGTGTTCAAATTCGGATTGAGCTAGCGCTTGGCAACTACTTTGAAAAGCTGGCGGTCCTAAAGAGCTAACCGAAAACACTTAGAAGAATTTTTAAAAAAAAGGTGTTCCATTTTATAAAATACACACAAGTGACAAAAGGCTTCTTCTATTAAGTTCAAAGAAGCTATTTATAAAGGTAGGTCAGACCTTTACAAATGCCCTATGTCTGACCCACCGAAGGTGCGGCAAGGGCCTCAACTTTAGCCCCGCCCGTTATAACTGGAGTTTCAGCTGAGACATCCATAGTCTCTACATCAGTTTGAGTTGGGGCTACGGCCCTGACCTCTTCTACACTGCCTTCTACCTGGTGCTCCCCTTCCTCCGCTGGTTCCCTTAGTTCGGCGCCAGACAGGTCAAGCTCCAAAAAAAGTCTGGCCACCCTCTTCAAGCAGTCGTCATAGCCTTCTCTATAGAAGTCTAACACCGCTTCTTCTACCTCTTCGATGAAATTGGTCGAAGCCTTGTGCTTCGCTACGGCATCCCGGACTTGTCCTGCCGCCAGCTCCTTGGCATCCTCAAGCTGGACCGCCAACTTCACTGCAGCCGCCTACTCAGCCTGGGCCCTCCCATCGGCCTCAGTAAAACACTCCTCCTCCTCTCTCAGCCAGTGGGTAAGGGAGTTCACCTTCACCTTCATTCTTTTTAGCCTAGCTTCTTAATTAGCTAGCTAGTCTTGCATCACCTTCGATGCCTCTTTCGATGACTTGGCCTTCGCCTGGACGGCCGACAGCCTCTCCTCCGCGGGCCTCAAAGATGCCTCCGTGGCTGCCTGAGCCGTCTCCAGCTCCTGCACTCTCTTGGCAGAGGTCTTGGCCTCATACAGTATCTGACTGATGCTGTCATCCATCAAGGAGATGCCATGAAGAAGTTGTAAACAGAAGGTCAAATCAGCATTATGCAAAATAATTGGGAGAAGAGGAAAAGTACAAGGGAGCAAGATGGGCACTTTACCCTCATGAGGTCACGGTAGGACTCCTTGGCCACTCACTCTGATTCCTCTGAATGGACAGCTCCTAGTCGGCGTCTATCATGGCCCCCCTGAGCAAACTCCGCGCTCTTCTCGAATTGTTCAGGGCATGCCAATGCTAGAATGCCTCCTGACGGACCTCTTCCTCGAACCCTTCTCCGGCCGTCTCTCCCTCGGTCGCCTCTCCTTCGACCACCTTGCCTTCAGCCACCCCTCCTTCAGCTATCCCCTTTCCTTTGTCTGTGAGGGGAATCGCCTCTTCCGGGTTGGCTAGTGATGGGGCTGACATTGCCGTCGTGCCAGATAATTTTGGTTGTTTCTGCTCCGATCGGGTGGCTAACCCCCGGCAGGAGCTGAAGACCCTGGTGTCCTCTTCGCCAATACCTCTGTAAGAGGGGCGCCGTCTTCATCAGAGTCTACGTCTACTATAGGAATAGGCCGTTTCTCCTCTCGCCCTTTCTTTTGTCTCTCCACGATTGGCTCTAGGGTGGCCCTCTTTCGCACTGCCCGCTGGATGACTCTAACTTTGTCGATCTTCATTGCCTTTCCTGCTCCAAAAAAAGGAGATCAGGGTGAACAAAAGAAAGGAGACATAATAAGATAAATGAGGTGAACGCACAGGAGGTCAGCCAACCCTGACGGCCCCCTCTGTTTCTACCTAGGTGCCCCTGTCAGCTGATCCCTGCCTGGTGAAGAGCACCCTCCCCAAGCAGTTCATATGCCATGGTCGAGCCGGCTCCGTCAATCTCATTAAACTTGGCCTGGTCGGCCATCAGGATTGCCCTCCCCTCGTGAAGCCTCGGCCATGGCTCTCTCCATAAGGGTTCAAAACCCCAAGGGTGAAGACTATCTATAAAAAAGAATTTGGCCTTCCACTCGTGGATGGCCGAAGGAAGGCACTTCAGGATCTTTCAATTAGGGCGGGGACTTAGCATCCACCAGTCTCGGCTCCTGAAGTCCTTCTTTAGAAGAAAGAAGTTGCCAAAGAGGGACAGCCTAGGTTCAGTCTCAGCCTTGTGATAGAGCACTATGAAGCAACAGATCGTCCGAATGCTGTTCGGGATCAGCTGCGCTGGAGTGACTCTGTAGTAATTGAAGACCTCTACGAAAAAAGGGTGCAGGAAAAACCTGAGGCCGGCCTTAAGGTGGGCCTCGTACATGGGGAGGTTCCCCGGTCCTAGTGGGTTGTTGGCTCTACCCTCTCAGCCTGGAATGGACAGATGCAAGGTCGACGGAATGCTGTACACGACCCTAAGGTTCTCGACCCGTTCCCGGGTCATCACCGATTGAATCTCACTCGATCCTTGTTCCCTACGCCTATGGGTCGGACCTTGCCTACTGGACGCCATTAGAGCTAAAGGAAAAGAAGGGCTGGGGGACTGACCTGAGGCTGGACTCCTAGAAGAATGGTCTTGTGGAAGAGGTGGAAGAGGCTCTCTTTCTCTGGCGGAGCATAGTCGCAGCGAAAAAATCCTTCCTGAGCGCCTCGCCCCTCCTTTTATAGGTCTTTGGGGGAGCGCTGGCCTTCGCGTCATGGGGGTTTTGACTATCCCATCGACGGACATGACCTTCCACACCTCAGAAATTGAAGTGACGGGTCGATCAGGTCCGGCAAGCAGCGATTCGCGTGAAGGCCAGATCAACGGTACAAAGATTGCCTGGGAAGCGACATCGACCGTTCGGATGCTACCATGTGGCGCAGCACGTCCCTCCACTCAAACCGTCGCACGAGCCAGCCTGGCCCCTCATCATGGCGCCCTCTCTGCATTAACTATGACTCCTACACCCCCAATGTGGAGCCGACATCTGTCCATGATGTTGGTCATGGGAGATTCGAGGCGATCCGGTGCGATGATTCTGGATCAAACTTGGACGGATGCGAGCTATGCGAAAACAGTGCTCCTGTCCTTTGAAGCCACGTGCCCCATCAAAGTCCAGAAGCAGGGGGGCAATTGTTGTACGGATCCGACTAATCCTGAGTTGAACCGGCAAAGAAGTCCGACCGGCTGACCCATGGAAGAAGAAGTCCGAACGACCCGCTCCCTTCGAGGTCCGACTGATCGGTTCCCTTAGGGGATCCTGACAGATTTCCTCACCTGAAGGGCAAAGGCTAACCAACCAGAAGACTGACCCACTAAAGTTGGGGTCCGAATGACCCATTCCTACTGAGGTACGACTGACCCACTCTAAGGATATCTCGGAGACTCCAGAAGCTTCTTTCCACACATACCGGTCGGCTTCCTCAAAGCTCCTGTCAGATGCTTCTCGTCGACCGGATGATGGGCTCATGTTAAGTCCGACTGACTCGTTCTCCTTCTGGGAACCACTCGAAGGCTCTAGAAGCCCTTTTATGGCTGACATCGGAATTCTGTTACAACGGATTCCACAACGTGGCCACGTCTCTGCGCCACCTAGCCATCACTCTGATTCTCCTAGGGGCAAATCGGGACTTCCCAGCCTATCCCCTAACAGAATTTGGCAGTACTCCATGCCTACTTAAGGTGACCGGGGGATCTCCGTTTGGAGCTAAGCATACTCTCCCTCTCCATGCATTACATTCTCTCTGGTTTTCTTCATTCTGTTGCTCCCAGACTCCTGCTAACTTAAGCATCGGAGTGTCCCCCACCGGAATACCACCGGTGCATAGGGGACTTTGTTGCAGGTTGACCGGCAGAGGAGCTCTCCAGCACAACCGACCAAGCCCGGTCCAAGAGAAGGTGCGGCAACAGTTATGATCCAAAGAGGAAAAAGAATAATTATTCCATGATAAAATAGAGTAGCCTTTGGTTCTTAAGCTTCCCTTGTCGATCACCTTGCAATGACAGACTTGGATGTGGTAAAAATTCAGTGTTACCTATTCTTTTGTTCATCTTCTATTTTCAAGATTACGCTCGAATCATTTGTACGCTGGTTTCTTAAAGATAGTAAGTCGAGAATTTTGTTGTTTTTTCCCATGGCCACTTATCTTGAGAAATCTGTGTAAGACGAGGGGTAGGCCCCTTGTTATTGTGATATACGAAATGAAAATCAAGGGTTCCCATTTATATCTGTTACCTTTTGTTAAGGGTACTCTATCAGGTCCGGTACCGTTGAATTAGACCTCCTCCAAAACTGAGCGGCCCCTTAGTCCGGGTTTGGTCTATCAACCCAGTGGACCCAACCAAGCTAAAAAATTAAGCCGGTCCTTTACGCATGCCGGGCTTGGATTTGCATCGACCTCGCTTGAGCCCAAATCAAGTTTGATTATTTAAATTAATAAATTATATACATATATTTATAACATCTTTTAATTGCAGGAGATGCCATATCATAGATGAATGCAAAATAAAATCTTATCATTGCATTCATTAAGGTAGTGTTTGGATGGTAAAATATTATTTCAGGAATAAGAATACAAATTTTTCAAGAATAACTTATTCTTCATGTTATTCTAGATTTCTGTTTAGTTTGAAATCCGGTACTCTATTTTATTCCAGTACAATTAGTGTTATTCCAAATAATGTTTGGATGATATAGGAATAAGGCTATATTTTATTAGAAATAGATGAATTTTTTGGAAATCTCAATAATATCCCTGACCAAATGATAAGGTAAAATGAGTTATCAAATATTTTTTAATTTATAATTACCTAAATAAAATATTTTATACTAATTAATATATTACTATGATCTATTAAAATTATGTTCATGTATTATGTATACATATTTCTAACATGTTAGCAACAAAAAAATGGATTATACCATTATCATTTTGTGGTGGACATTGTTAAAATAAAGGTTTATTGCATATACAAGAAATACATGAATTAGAAGAATCCCTGTTACAAGAAATATTTGATTCCTAATATTTCAAATTACATTGCATAAGAAGGGCTGATAATTAATTCAGATAACATATAACACAAGTGAAATAGGATCGTGGAGACGAGCCGAATATGTAAATTAAAAGAAGAATGAATATTTTATTATTAATCTGAATTATCATCAAAAATTTATATAAGATGAATACCTGTTACAAGAATAAGAAGAGAACATACAGGCCCAAACAATGTAACAATGAAATTGAGTTTCCAAAAGAAAAAAAAATTGTTACAATTGACTTAAAAACTGAAAAATATTTTATGCATTGCACTTCAGTCCTTAACCATTAGCTCCAACTCGTAGTAGTATGGTTGAGCAAACTACTTTTCGGACCGTTTTAAAATATTATAGCCCCTGTAATAAAAGAAAAACATTTGTCGATAATAATAAAACATAATCAATAATGCAAAATCTTCAATTTTTATAAACAACATAAATTTAGATATATCAAATTCCAAACTTGTGCAATAAAGGTTTATTATGACAATTGATAAAAGTAACCTGAAAATTGACATGATAACATAACAGTCTTGGCTAGAAGATGAAAAACTATAAATACATGCATTTGATCAAAAGATCAGTTTCGTATCGCTATCCATACGAGAGGTCAATATCCTGGAACATTAAAGGCTGCCAACAATATAAGCATAGCACATAACAGCTACTAGTACAAATATATATTTACAAAATATTGCTCAGGACAGCAAAGCTAATATCACTTGAGCATCACGGCAACAACAGCAAAACAAATGTGTAATTCCACTCCTGCCTCCCAATAATGATCAATCAATAGGCAGCCCATCATCATTGCCACACATGTAATATGTCTCTTATGAAATCAAAAAAGTAGAATGGCATGTTTACTAGATCCCAAGAACAATCCATCCATAAATCATTTATATGCAGCATATGAAGTAAGAATGGCACGTTTACTCGATATGAAGTTATTAAAAGTAAATCAATTAACATAACAAGTATACTTTGAACAAAATAAGTGAAATGATTCATAGTATGATAACATAACATCACTTCACATAAAGTGTTATATCAACATAATATCGCTCCACCAAACCCAGAATTTCAATAACAAAAACATAGCTAATGCACAAAATCCCATTTAATGCATATAAACAAGCCTCTCAACTTGCATATAATGGAGAACTGACAAATCAACACCTAATATATTCAACATATTACCCAACCTGGAAAATAGTACATTATCAAACCACGTAGTAACATGAATATGATAGAAGCACACCATCCCTAGCATCAAGAAATATTTCCAGTAGAATGGATAGAACAAGATTATGTCACAATCTATAACATGAGTAAACAATATTGAAAACCAAGAAAACCAACACAGAATAAACAGAAGCAAAAATCAAAGGCTATTAATAATTCCTTGCTATTAAATTTTCAATAACATGAATGACTACCAACATTTTCTACACCTTACAGGCTGTCAATTTCCAATAAAATGAAGGGCTATCAACATTTGAAACGTATCATAGAATACCTGCCATTGGTACAAACATACATACATCTTTATCAAAATATCGACACGGACAGCAAAGATAATGACAGTTCATCACACATGTATCTTATAAATATCGTGTATATATAACTATCAAATGTATGAACATCATAAACCAAAGTATTAAGGAGCCAAACAATGCACTGTATCCCCAATACATCTATCTTATAATGGTACAAAATATTTGTTTGTACAATCTGTTCCTAATTTGTGACCAAAAAGAAACCTGAGAATTGATATTCTGCATTACAAAATATTTCTTGTCAGCAAAAAAGCAAGGGAAGGTGAAGGCTATAATGACATCAAAGACTAACACAATGCTCTGGCAATCATCATAATCCATGAAATTATATTTCACTAGTATCATTATACTGATTTCAGAAAAAGAAGTCTCATCATACCAAAGAGATTTTGTGATAAAAGAAATACATCTGAGCAATTTATAAGGCTTATAAGGATGCATGGCAATTGAATCATACATAGAAATGAAATGTGATAAGGCTTCTCACTTGTGGCAGGCATTAGAAGTTAAAGTGATGAAGAACGAAACGGTGAATGGAATGATTTAGTTTTGACAACTCTAATTGTACATCATGTCACAAAGCTTAATAGCTAATAACCTAACAACATACCAACAACATCCATGTCAAAAATTCATTTTACATTAGTTATAACTGGACAAACCCAAAATCATAGCTTACTTCATAACCTGTTAATAGAAGATGTACGAAAAATAGTTTTGCTAAAATTAAATGTCTAGCCAAAAAATTGCAAGCATGAGAAGCAAAATAACAAATCTATTAAGGATAGAGAATATAAGAAAAGTTTCAATAAACTAATGAAGTAAGATAAAGAAACACTACTAGTACAAAACACAGTAATCATTCCATTCATCTAGGGCAATGTACCTGCTACAATTTCAAATATAACAAAAGCTATTAGGATAAAAAAAATTTAGGTATAATACAATATAATCTTTCTGTTGTGTACTCTGAAACCAAGATCATCAACCCCATATAAGTTCATTTCTTGAAAGATAAACTGTGATAAATGATATTGATGAAGTTTGTAAGAATGGAGCATAATCTCATCATTCCACATTTGCAATGAATTTTACATGGCAAGGAATTATACAATAGCATAGAAAGGGCCACCATCAATTCCAAATATAACACATAACAGCCCTCATAGTTTAACAACAGTTAACTATAGAAACAATTTCACTCCAGGCATAATACAACTGCACGAAACACAAGATAGAGTATTTGGAAAAATCCTAGACAAGAGGAACTTCGAAAACTGATTTCATGTAGTACAACAACCTGAATTATGCTTTTTGGCAAACTTCAGAACTTATAAAATTAATATAATCATCAAATTCCAATTTGATTAAATATTGTTGAAGTCCTAAGAATTATATATATCTTTAGCATACCAGACCAAACAAAGCACCTCCCAACTTGAAGCTAACCTCAAATGATCAGGTAAGAGTATATTGGAGAAATAGCACATCATGATAAATATCTTACATACCTACTTGCTTTGGGGATCTAAACCAGAATTTAAAAATACATAAAATAAATACTCTGTCATCTTGTCAGCATGGAACATGCTCCTTAAATACCATCTGAATTTTTTTTTTTAAATAGGAAAAAAGATAGGTATTTTAAGCTATGTCGAAATACAATCATATCACTCATATATCTTCTGTGAAGGACTTTCTTAGACCTTCATTAATGTAAAAAAGAAATTGTTCTTGCTCCTTGTCTAGAATGCCTTTCATAGATTGGGATTTTGCAGCCCTTGTACTTAAATTGTAAGGCCCAAAATATGTTGCTCAAGTATATTAACTACTTTCAACATAGATGAAATTGGACTTTGCCATTGCAAATTTTTAGTCCATTGCAATAACCAAGCAAATTTTTGAAGTCAACACTGTAGCAACTATTAAGATTCCAATGCAAAACTAACCTTATACTCTGAATGCTATTTTTAGTTATATGAATTGATCAAATAGAGATTATATTAATTTCATCATCAAATTTGCAGTAAGATGTCTGAATATGATAACATACAATAGAATCATGACAAAAGAAAAAGGTTCATTGTCAGAAAGTGGTGCTAAGATAGAATCATACAATTGAGAATGCCAACAAAATCATCAAATTGAGGGTTGATGTTGCCAGACATCGAAGAAAATGTTAGTTGAGCATCACGGCAGCAAGGGAAAAAAAATATGTTATATTCCACTCCTACCTCCAAACAATGCTAAAATAATAGGCAGCATATCAACATTGCCAAACATGCAATATGTATCCTACCATATGAAAGAATATATAAATTTCTATCTCCATTAAGAATCCTGAACTTAGAATAATTGGATATAACTTTCATCGCATGAAATAAATTATGGATCCTATCCATCCATATATCATCCATAATCAGCATATGTCAAAAGAATGGCATGTTTGATCTATAAAAAGTAAAAAAATGAAAAAAATGAACATAACAATTATACTCTAAACATAAATATATGTTTCGAAAAACAAAAATATCCTATACATATAAATGTTCAAAGTTTTGAACATCATAACCATAGTATTAAGGATTAACATCATTAGAGGGCTAGTGCCATAAACATTATAAAGTGCCAAACCCTTTAGAATGTGATCATTTGTAAATCTAATGTTATCATCGTTCAGGATTAACATCAGAACATATGTATATGTCACGAACTTAAGAATCAATGATCAAAGAATAGTTATATCATAGCATATAATGAGGCTGGATGGCAACAACATGAGTATTATAGCATATTAGAGACTTCCAACAATAATACAAGTCTACATACCACACAAAAGGCTTCCAAGAAATATTGCCCAAACCGATTCTTATGATTGTTATACATTTTTATAAGTTTGAGAATATAGTAAAATAGGAAAAAATATGGCTCAGATCCATTGCCATAATTAGTAATGTAGCACAGAACATTTATGTTGTAACATAAGGAAGCTCAATATCCTGGAACATTAAGGGCTGCGAACAATATGAACATTGCACAAAACATCTGCCAATAACATAAGCATTATAGCACATAAAAGCCTTCCAACCATATTACAAATTTTCATAGAACAACAACAAATGCTGAAAATAAGCAAAAAATAGAAGTTATAGAAAGCCATTATGGTTTTACAACTCTTTCAACAACAACATTAACAAGAAATAATAGTCATAACCATCTAAACTATTAACAGAGTCTATCCATACTTAAACCCAAGTACAAAGCCTACAAGAAAGGCTAATAAAATAAATAGAAATGTTTTAAAAGGTGCACCCACATTCCTAGCCAAGGCTATATCTTTTTTTCCTCTTTTGTATGTATTTTTCCAATAGATGAATGATCAGGAGGTTGAAGATAACTCTCAAATGCAAATATTGCCTCTTGTCTAGTTTTAAACTTCTTATATAAGACATGCTTGAACCCAATAATCTCGCACTGACACTTAGGTCAGGTTTTATAGATCCCTCTTCGACGTCCCTAGAAAACTATATAACAACTTTTGGAAGACATCACTAAAACTCAAGAGCATGCAGCTTGATTTCCTGCATTATTGTTAAACCAAAATGGTACTCAAATTACATACTACATTGCAGTAGTAATAAAGTTAGCCATTGTAAATATACTAACTTATCAAATAATAGGAACAAATTGTACTTAATAAAAGAATACAAGTTAGACTTTCTTCGCATGTTACGAGCAACCCATAGCCTATTAGCTATAGAATTGTATAGTTTATCATCCCTTTGGGATTTGTCATCCTCTATAATCAAATAAGGGTCGACATCATCCTCATCATGGTCAGCAAGCAAGGGTTCAATTGATATATTGAAGTATTTGTCATTTTCTTGGGTGCATCGAATGAAGTTGTGAATGATGCAACAAGCAATTACAATACTTTTTTGGACCTTGAAGGGGTATGGGATGGAACTTCTAAGAATCTTATATCGCTTCTTAGGAATTTCAAAGGCCTTCTCTATGCAATTCTTGGGTTGAGCATGTTGATAGTTGTATAAATCCTGATAATTATTATATCTTCAAGTCCTAGGATTGTTAAACATACTTAGATGGTACCTGTTGCCCTGAAAAGAGATAAGAAGCTTATCTGTATTGGCATATCCTGAGTCAACAAGATAATATTTTTCTGTTTACGACCAATGCAATTACTTAAACCACTCGAAACTTTACTAAAAATATAAAATCAATTAAATATCAAAGCTTTTGAATACCTTCTGGTATAATAAAGCCTCCTGACTCGATACACTAACATAGTACTCTCATGTCGATAGCAAATCCTTCCCATCTAGTACCAATGAAAAGATAATATTGTGTGTGCTTGTTAAAAGGCCATATGATATAAGCAACTCTTCTAGCCTCAAGAACATAGTATTTGTCATCCTAAAGTGATCATATCCTCTATATGGATTTTCACTCAAAATATCTATTATGAGTTTGTGACCCGAGAATGGACGAGTTTGATATGGCACCTTCCAAATTATGGTACAATCTTGCACAATAATGATGCTACTACTTATCAGTACAGTTATGACATCCTACTAATAGTTGTCCTCATCTATTAAAAATACCATAAGCTCATGCAAGGTATCCATCTATTAAAAAAAGAGAGAAGTTAATGATACAAGCATATGCATAACTATGTGTTGACAACCAATAATAAAAGACAATATAGTGTATTAACAGACATTCCGGTAAACTAACAATCCTGTTCGTATTTACAACAAAATTTGTCATAAGAAAGTTCATATATAACATAATATAGATTACATATATAAAAGTCATATATCACAAAATATCATCCCTTAACACAAACATGCCAAATATATGTTAAGGCCAACCATGATCGCCAAATTCTCTTTGATGTGTTGGAGGTGCAGATGTGGTATGCATGAATATCTAAAGACTACCACACGGAGAAAGGGTACAATCCTAGAAAATGCTATCTTCACTACTTGGCTTGAATGATGGCTGCATGAATGGAATAGAGCCACCCGGAGTAGCAGCATGCATGGAAGGAGGCATAAATACATGGGGGCCACCTTGATGGACATCATGCATTGGAGAAGGCATAAAAACATTACACACATGAGCATAACTTTCAGTAGGGGCTGCCATTGAAGGTGGTACATGGTAGAACTCAACTATTTATCTTTTAAGCCAAGCTTCCAGTAGTGGCCCTTCATAATGAATAAAGAATCACCTATTTATCTCATTTTTAAGGTCTCCCTCTAGCAAGAAAACATTCAGGTATAATCCCAAGGAGACTCTCTAACTTTCACATGCACTCATCAATAAAATACATCATAGGACAGGCAAGCTCATCTCTCTTGAGGATCTCATTAGTAATTTTCAATCTCTTTCTACCTTGATCCACCAAATCTAAAAGGACATCAGTTGCATCAGTAGTGGGCTTAGTCCTACGTGCTATAGGAGTAATGGATGCTGACCTTGTCCTCTTTCCAATACTAGAGGATGGACGTGCATCTAGAGAACATTTTGTGGATAGGGTCGAGGCACATGTAGTCGGGCTATTTGCAGATACATCATCAAATAGATCAAAAGGACCGGATGATGAGTTGGAGACTCGACCACTTTATTGTGATGGATGGTCAAGGTTGATGTCTAAATTTATCCGATCCACTTTATCATCCAAGGTATCATTGTCCGATACCCCCTCTAGAATAGCAATATATCCCCCTGTCGACCTATGGCCATATTCTTGGAGGATGTCTATGTCATCGTATGCAGGAAATGGCTTATCCTTTATCTGAGTAAACTCCATGCTAACCTGTTAACAATAATTTAAAAGTAATTATTATAATGTTATCAAAAGCATGCTACATATGATGTCAACATCAATTGACCACTCAGTGAGATGACCTCCTCACATATCTGTTCATCACCATATGTGGGCACTTTTAGTACAGGATCCCATCCCTAGCCAGATCGATTAGATAAGTTATAATACAAGTTGAAGGTCTTCTTTAGTACCTTCAATCGATTCTTGAGGCTCCTATAACTGAAGGACTTATTTGTCTGTGCATTAAATGAAATAGTCATCTTCTTCTATGTTTCTTACATGAAAGTACCATTATGATAATTACCTTCATCGTTCTCTTGGCTCATTATGGCAAGCATGATCATATCAAGAGCATTGATCTAGTTAGGTGTTCTAATACGACATGATCCTTTCCTTGCATCTACTGGTTGATTGACTTTTTTTGATTTAGGCATCTTATCTACAGTATCCCAAATGTTACATAATTAAAAAAAAATCAATATGTATTGTTACAATTGACTTCCTAATGATGCAAAAATAAATGATAATAAAGACATGTTATGGAACAAAGAAATAAATCCACTGGAATATGTATGTGTTGAGACATGTACTTGCAATAAAAGTAATCCATAGTTTAATGAATTGAAAAATATATATGCCTCAGAATAAGCAACATTATAGACACTGAAACATCGTGGCTACAATATAGATTAACTACTTATTAAGGCAACTTATCATGTAAATGTAGTTAAACCCTTGTCTCCTAGCAATGCTCATTCTTAAGGCAGCCTATTATCATTGCAAAACATAATATAAAAGATACATTATCGAACATATTATACATGGAAATAATGGAAATAAGAAAAAGTGTTGCAAATCAACAAAATGCTGAAACCATTAACTTTAACAATGCCTCCACATTATTATAAAAGGCTACCAAATATTTATTCATCTAGCAACATATGTAATTGGAGGCTAGTTATGGAGATTTATGAATTTAAAAAGTAATTAAACTTGTGCCTCAGGACATGAAAGCTTAAAATCATTGAAGCATCGCGGCTACAACATACGATAAGTAGTATTGTTCATCATATCTTGTCTTCAAGCCATGCTAATTCATAAGGCTACAACATATGATAAGTGGTAAAGTTCATCATATCTTTTCAGTGCAACCTACCAAGAGACAAATTGAATTTATTTATTTCATTTTAATAAGACTAAGATCAGACTACTAGTTCCTCAGCAAAAAAAAATTGAGAGTTTCAGATCAAATTTGAAGAAATAAATATGTGGGAAGAAAACAAAAGTGCTTTCAGACAGAGAAGCTAAAGAAGATAAAGAGTTTAAAGAAAGAAGAGAAGGTCTTGGGTTCCGGGATATTTCAGTGAATAGACCCTAGGGTTGCGGATTACTTGCTCTAATATAGGAGATCTGTTTAAGTGCAAGCTTCCAAATAAAAGACAGGTTTCTTTTTCTCTTAGCTCATATCTTTTATTGGCTTGTTAAAATAGTTTTCTTCTGAAGTACTCGATCTCCGGAGGGTCTATATAAATAACGAAAAAATAACAAAACCTTTTAGACACAAAGTTAAAGAAGAAAGAATGAAATTTTCACATGATATTTTTGTTCGCTTAGAGTATGTCATACTCTTACATTGAAAAAGTCATTTAACAAAAGATGATCATGGCACTCCATCTGTAAATGTGATTACAAACTTCCAATTCTATTACAACTACAAATCCATAGCATTGCTGCTCTTTCAGAAGCCAAGACTAATAATCTATGTGAAGGTTAGACTTGTGCAAAAGATACCATAGAGGAATTTAATGGCAGCACAGCATCATTTGTCATAAGACCCTTCAAATGGTCAAATGATATGCTCATATATTGCATGCCCACATGTTTTAAGAAGCACTAAATCTTTGTTTGTTAAACACTAAATTCATAATTCACATGCAATCCAATCATAAGGAATCAAATGTATTAGAAAATTAAGAATACCTCCAACATATTACTCGCTCCGTATTAATGAATACAAAAGGGCAAATTCAACAGAAAACATCAGCATAGGCTGAATTAACTCATGCAATCCACAAACTTTTCAAAATAAAAGCCATCTCTGATAATGTTACTGCAAATGGAATATTTAATCATGGCAGCAAAGGCCATATTTTGTCCCAAGAAGAAATCAAGATCAATACAGTATTTTCCATTCTTTACCGCTTAAACCCTTAATAATCACATTTTTATAATGTACCAAACCACCTATAATGAGTTCTATAACCCACTATCCTAAAAACAATACCTTTACGCAAAGAAACCCTAGATCTGAGACAAGAATTGCAAAAACCATGAAAAAAAGCCACAATCCCATCCACAAGTACCGGATGCATTAGAAAAGAACCAAGGAAACAAGAATAACAAGAAGAAATACTCGTGTAAATAGCAAAGAATCTGAAAAACTAATAGAAACTTCTTCAAAGAACATCGTTTTATTCAATGGGAGATGGGGAGAACGACTAACGATGATGGAAAAGGAGAATCGAGAGGAAGCAATTCGATACCTTGAAATTTTGTTTCCTTCTTATGGTCCCTTCTTCTTTTGCGAACCCTAAATGGGACTAAGAGCGCTCTCCTTTTTCTAGCCATTGCCCTTGGAATAAGGAAAGTGGGAATATGCTATTCCATCGGGGAGCATGGAATACAAATTCCAGAATACGCTCCGTTGACTGGAATACCGATTCTTGGGGTCCCACCTCCTTTTTTATGCCTGTCTGGGGGAATAACATGGAATAAGGCCCCATTCCAGCCAGGAATAGGGCATCCAAACACTACCTAAAGGACTAGAGCACATAACCTATTATTAGACTTCTTTACAATCAACTAGAGATTTTATCATATGGATTAAAATCATTGTTTTATTAGTAGACTGACAAAAATATACTATGATAATAATTCAACAATAAATTTCTTGAATATATAATACAAAGAATATAAGCATCTACAAGTATATTGGCATTAAATATTTTACTTTTCATGAGCACATAAAAAAATAATATCGATGGAACATATTAATAATCTACTGACTAAAGGACTCACTTCTAGATTTTTTAAGAATCATGCAGCTCATTATCTCATCTTATCAATGATATGTATTAGAGATTGTAACAAAGTGATCACATTTGGTTTCATTTTCATGCTAAACAGCTGATTATCAAGTATAACAAAAACCAAGGAATAGACAAAGTTCCCTATGGTAGTGTTTGGATGTCTAAAATTTATTCCAGGGATAGGAATATGAATTCTTGAAGAATAACTTATTCTCCTTGTTATTCAAGATTTTTGTTAGGTTTGAAATCTAGTATTTCATCTTATTCTAGTATAATTAATGCAATGTTATTCCAAATGATGTTTGGATGATATGGGAATAAATCTGTATTCCTTTAAGAATAGATGAAGAATTTTGTAGTAAGCCTAAAAATTTCCTTGATCAAAAATATAATATTAATGATTTATCAATTTATTTATTTATTTATTTATCATGATGATGTAGTATAATTTTGCATATTATGTACATACATTAGTAAAGGTTGTAGGAGAAAATAGATTACACCATTGCCATTTTCCAGAGGATATAGTACAAGTAGAGCAAAATTTTATATATAATAAATACATAAAATATAAGAATCCCTATTACAATAATTATTTGATCCTTGATAAATTAAACACAAGTACAATAAGGTTGGACATACAATTCAGATACTAAATTAGTCAATTAAAATAAGAATGTGGAGGTGAAAAGATATTGCAAGTTATAAGAAAAATAAATAATTTATTATTAATTATGATTCTGTTCAAAAATTCATACAAGGGTAATAGTTGATATAAAAATAAAAAGACAACATACATGATCGACAGCACTAGCCCTAGAATATACCTTAGAGATCATGCAAGGTCTAAAAAAATTTCATTACAACTTCAATTCTTAGAATACTATTGCCCACAATTCATAAGAGAAAATCTAACGTAAAGAAAATAGTAAACTCATTTAATTACAAGTTTGGTCACTCTTCAATCATCCGATTGTTATTAATGACTCTCTATCTATTTATTATTTAATCATAAATCCAATCCATCGCCAAGCTCAAATATCCTGCATAACTTTAAGAAGAAAAGAAAATAAGTGTGTGAGTTTTACAGTCCAATAAGGATTCCAAACAGTCATATCGATAATAATACTACTTGAAAATAGGAAGGAAATAATATAAGAAATCATAAAATATCATGTCATGCAATCAAAATAACTTAATCGCCATATATAACAAAATCTTTGATAAAATCATATTTTATTTTTATGTTTCGGTTTAGTTCTCCATCTTCTTTAAGATTTTGGACTATACTTCAGTCTATGACTAGCAATCTCAATGTCACACTTCAGCCTATGACTGACAATCTCGTTGTTATCTTCAGTTTGACTGGCAATTTCATTATCACATTTCAGTCAATGACTGACAATCTCAGTAACTATGGTCTTGTCCATAGCATTGCTAGTCTAAACATTCGTTCTTCTTGATTATCACTTCATCAAATCTTTAACCATGTTATCAAATATATGTTCTTTTAAAGATTTTCAATAACTAGTATTACAATCCAAGTCATCCAAAATAATCATTATTGATATGAATATATCATACAAAAAATATAAATAATAATACCGGCAAATGTCTATAATGCAAAATTGAAATATATATAATGCATAAACAATCATGCATGCCAATGCTTATATGTAAGAATCAAAATCATGACATATAAAATTTATTTATAAACCAGTAATTATGTATACAAATCCTTATCTTACTAGAGACAGACTTAATACACTCAATATCAGTCTGCACCCGAAAATTGCTCAAGCCCTTCTATCCAGAAACTATCTTCCTATAATAGTACTTTTATTTTTTAATATTAATAATTTTATGGTGTAGTAACTATAAACCCAGAACCTTCTACCTGAATTTCATCCATGACCTATCCCCATTCAAAAGAAATTTTAGAGAGAGAAACTAGAGAGAAAAGGTAGAGAGAAACTAGAAAAACAAAGTGGAGAGAGAAAGAGAGTATTTATTTTTTTATTTATATATTTGTTTTCTTTTTCTTTTCTTCTTTTTCTTTTTCTTTTTCTTTTTCTCTTTTCTTTTCCTTTCCTTTCTTTCCTTTTTCTCTTCTTTTATTTATCATTTTTTCTATCCTTCTTTTTTTCCAGTTCTCTTCTTTTGCTCGATTCAACCAAAATAGGGAACTTTTTTGAGTCCCCTTTCTTCTCCAAAATCTTGGATAGACTCTTCCCCATTGCTATCTCTCCCCTCTCTCTCTTGCTCTTCTCCCTTTCTCTTGTTGTCTTCTTTGGATGCTGGCCAAGGTGAGGAGAGAGTACAAAGGGAGCAGGAAAAGCCAAAATCTAAGGCTCAATGTCCTTGTTTAGGGTTTTATGAAGAAGAGGAGAGGGGAGAAGATTTATAAGTCAATTTCTAGGGCTTTTCTAAAGTCCAACATCCCCTAAGAGTATTCCTTCTAATGGGATCGGGAGAGAAGGAGATAGACTCCTATGGGAGTCCTCCTCTCACACACAGAACAGGGCTAAAGAAATATCTGGATTATCACAATTGGCTGGCTGAACCATCTTAAAATAAAAACCAAAGCATTAGGGTATGCTTGAAAAAATTAAAACTTTGGAGATGTTAGTACAAATTAGGAAAAATTGAATTAAGGTATGTTACTATAATTTATCTTAATAATATTTGAGATTTGAAGCCTTTTTATGTCATGATGTTCTGGTTCTTGGACTTTATTTATTTCATTGTAATTCCATTTCTAGTAAGGGCCTTGATCGAGGCAAGAACCTTGGAGGGAGGTTGTTGGTGTAGATGAGGTCTTGAATGGGCGCTGGAGAAGCTACGAGGAGGAGGAGAAGTAGAGGAAGAAAACCTGGGAGGATAAGGGCTTAAAAGAGGGTATTCTTTTTTTATAGAGGGAGATGATGGTTTAATATTTTATGAGAGCATGCAAGCCATGCAGGGGCAGACCATACCAACTTTTCTAGAAAGAGCTAAAAGAATATAAAAATAAATAATATATTAATAAATAATTAAAATTAATTTAAATATTTTTTTATAAATATTATTTAAATGGTACTTATGTTGTTTTATAAGACTAAATTCATTAATAATAGAATCTACCATAAAATTTTTAGCTATCTCTTTATCGATAAGTGACTAAATAATCGGTAAAAAAATATCTTCTATCTTATTGTATAATTTGATCTTGACAATCTTCATTATTGAAAATGCTCTTTTAATAGTAGTAGTTAAACCAGAAAAGTCATAAGCATCACAAACTCGTAAAGGATGTACGCGCACCGACCGTGATGGTGGCGACATCGTGCTAAGTGCCATAGCACTACAAATGGGATGGGATGTTCATCGAGTGGCGGGGCAAAAGTGATGGGGCACAAATATAGTTGTATCGATCAGAGTTTGGGGCATGATGGGTGCCCGCCTACCCATGCCCCCTAAGACCTGATCATGCTATGTGATAAGTCTTGTCACTAAGATGGTGTGCAGCTTCACTGCATGCAACGTCCATCGGTACAGCGAGGTAGATGGAGCCCATCAAACGGCGGCTATAGGCTAGCACATCGATGATATCTGGACTTGTGTATGCACAACCACCCGGTCTTGCCATGAGAGCATTCTTAATAGTCGTATCGCATTACAAGTCCGATTGCCATCTCATTTGTTGGTGCAGCAAATGAGATGGTGCTAGCTGCGTGCGATGGCTTCGGCTACGGTAGATTCTAGAGTTGGATGCCGGTCAAGTGACAAAAAGAAAATTCTTTGTCTTCTCCTAAAAAATTATGAAAAAAAGGAATTAATAAATATAAAAAATAAAGTTGGAAGTAATCCAACTTTCTAGTAGAGAAAGCTAATTTAAGGTATTTATTTTATTTTAAAACATTTTTCCAAGATTCTTCAAGTTATATTTAATTCATCCAATTTTAAGGACCAAATATGTAAATACATATATATTTAAATTTTTATATAAAATTTTAATATATAAAAAGAATTGAAAAAAATTACGGGGGCCAAGGCCTCCCCTCATGATGGTCGAGGCATCCCGCCGAGTGCCATTAGCGCTGCACAATGGGATGGGATTTCCATTGAGTGATAGGGCCAAAAGTGATGGGGCACGAGTATAGTAGCATCGATCAGAGCATGGGGCATGATGGGTGCCCGTCCACCCATGCTACCCAAGACCCAATCATGCTACGCGATGGGTCCGATCACCAGGATAGTGCATGGCTCCACCGCACGTGGCGTCCATCGGTACGGTGAGGCTAATGAAGGCCATTGGATGGCAGCCGTAGGCTAGCACATCGATGGTATTTGGATTTGCATATGCGCAACTACTCGATCTCGCCATGAGAGCATTCTCGTCGATCGTATCACATGACAAGTCCGGCTGCCATCTCATTCATCGGTGTGATAAATGGGATGGTGATAGCTGCGTGCGGTGACTTCGGCCACGATAGATTCTGGAGATGGATCCCGGTCAAGTGATAAAAAAAATTCTGTCTTCTCCTAAAAATTATAAAAAAATTTAATAAATATGAAAGATAAAGTTGGAAGTGATCCAACTTTCATAGAGAAAGCTAATTTAAGGCATTTATTTTATTTTAAATTTTTTTTCTAATATTCTTTATATTTAATATCTCCAGTTTTAAGGACTAAATACGTAAATATTCCGACCCCCCCCCCCCCCCCGCCAGAGCCACATTGGGTAGTTGGCAAGCTGGAGGATGACTTGAGATTAATATTTAGGAAACTTTAAAATTATGATCATAAACATTTTTAAAGATGAAGATGTGTATGAGAACCGTCGAAATTTGAAAAGGTGACGACAAAGCTTTGGAGAAACATGAGATCCAGCTGCAACTCGAGGCTGACAAGGAATGTTGAATAAGGTTGACTAGAGATGTTGACCAAGAATGCGTGAGGATTGTTGGCCACGTCTGTACTTCATTATTCTTTTAACTACAACAAATAATGTAATTAACAACCGAATAAGTCGTTGCAAAAAATCAGTTTTTGGTTGCTAAAACCTTTTACCAACTAAAATAATTGGTCGCTATTTTGGTCGTGAAAGCCCCGTCGGCAATTACCTTTAGCAACCAATTTTGAATTTGGTTCGAAAATATTAATATAAGATGACCAAAATAGATTGGGTTGGGAAAAATAAAATTTTTAACAACGAATTATTTGGTCGATAAATGACCAAATTTTCATTGCAAAAAGCCAATATTGGTTGAGAAATATCTAATACCTTTTGCACTTAATAACTAATTCAAAACCAAAATAATTGGTTGCAAAAAAGTCTTAGTATTTCCAACCATTTATTTTGGTCGTTAAATATTTAGTATATCATGAACAACCAAATACTTTGGTCGACATTAAACTATGATGATTCTTATCCCATTTATTTTAGTTGAAAAGAATTTCGTGTAAACTTTTAGCAACCAATATTTTTTATGAGAAAAAAACTTATACTATTACCAACCATTTTCTTTGGTTAAAATATGTATGACATAAAAGTTGGAGGAAAACCTTTACCAACCAACTATTTTGGTCGTTAAATATTTAGTACAACATGAACAACCAAATACTTTGGTCGACATTAAACTATGATAATTATTATCAACCATTTATTTTAGTTGAAAAGAATTTCGTGTAAACTTTTAGCAACCAATTTTTTTTTGTAGGAAAAGAAATTTATACTATTACCAACCATTTTCTTTGGTTGAAATATATATGACATAAAAGTTGGAAGAAAACCTTTACCAACCAACTTTTGGGTTATAAAAAATAAAAAATATTAACAACCAACTTTTTGGTCGAAAAAACCTTTTTTTTCACCCATGCCTATTTGATACATTTGTATATTCTTGATGTCACCTGTATTCAAAGATACTCATCATTGTTATGAACTTTTTATAATTAAAAATCTACAAAATCAATAAAATTTAATAAAATTTAGTGAAAAAGATCCAAATACTTATAGTCTTGAATATAAATTTGTCAATACACACAATAATCCAAAATGAGCAAAATGTTTGGCTATAATATCCAAATTGTCATCATAAACAGTTGTTGACATCAAAAATACATTCATCGCTCTTCAAAAGATCAAACATATTCAAAAATAAGTAACCGAGCATTTCTAAAACATGAGCAAGAATGCACAAAATTTGCACTTCAATAGATTTTGTGCTCCAAAATTTTCAACCTGCATGAACAAATATAAAAGATAGGTCTTTATTTATGAATATTTTAAGCTAATCAAATATAAAAAAGAGAACAGCAATAGTAATGAACTAATAAAATATAATGGAGGTTAGTACATCTTTGTAGAAGATCAAACAAGTAAAGAACTAATGAAATACCATACTGTTGACTTTGGCTCCTTAGTTTTGATGATTAACAAAAGGTTGAGTATATGTTTGGACTAATGTTTCATCTCTAGATAAAGTTTCAGGACTTAGGAGTATCAAAAGTACAATGATGAAACTAAGTTTGCATGATTTGGAAAAGAGCTCTTCTACCTTGGACAAGATCAAAATTCTCATAATGGACCTTCTTGTTAAGAAATATTTGACAAAAGAAACAAAGGCTTAAAGAAACTCAAGCATGGCACGCACATCTCAAAGAGTTTCAAAAAAAATTCAGATCAGAGGTCGACCCCCAGAGGTCGACACCTTGTCAAAGGTCGACCACCAGAGGTCGACTCATGAAGAGAAGAAAAGTTCAGCATGGCCGGCACGGCAAAATCTCAGTGGCACGCACCAGAGGTCGACCACCAGAGGTCAACACCTGTCCAGAGGTCGACACCAGAGGTCGACTCATAGCCTGAGAATTCAAACCTGGCAGAACTATGGTATTCTGAATTTTTGCCTAAAATTTACTGGAGGTCGACTCATGAGGTCGACACTTGATCCAGAGGTCGACTCATGAGGTCGACTCATGGCATAACGGCTAGTTTTTCTGAACTTCTGATTTGATTTCTAACGGCCATAAACGGCCATATTTTTGAATCTAACGGTCTTGTGGAGTTGTTTCAGCATGAATGAGGTATTTAACCTCCACCAAACTTCAAAAAAGACAAGGAGACAAAGTGGAAAAGTGTAGATTCAAAGTACAAAGCCTTCAATCACTTCCAAGCCAAAAGAGTGAGAAAACCAAGAGATTCCTTAGCCAAAAGCTTTCCATCTTTGAGGAATCCAACTTTCAAGTGTTTGGCATTTAGTGAGGTCCAAAGATTCCAAGGAAAAAGGCTTGAAGAGTCTCCATCAAGAGCTTCAACGAATTTCTTATTGCTCAAAAAGGAGTTTGTTTTATTTTTATTCATTGTATTCAAATTCTATTTGTGGTAGGCTAGTTTCAAGGGAATTTGAAACTAGTGTAAGGTTTGTTGGTGAGCCAATTGATAAAACCAACTAGGGTTGCTTGTAAGCCCGAAGCCAAAACAAGTGAGTGAGGTTTGTTGGTGAGCCAATTGATAAAACCAACTAGGGTTGCTTGTAAGTCCGAAGCCAAAACAAGTGTGTAAGGTTTTGACTTGTAAGCCTAGTAAAACAAGTCGACTGTAATCTAAAGATTATAGTGGAAATTCCCAAGTGGAGCTTGGGGAGTGGATGTAGGTGCTAGGTGCACCGAACCACTATACTTCTTGTGTGTTTGCATTGCTCTTCTTTTGCTCTTTAATTGTTGATTTATTTCATTGCTTCCGTTGCACAATTATTTGAGCACTATTACTCTTCACCTTAAAACTTGATAGCACATATATTGCTTTAATTTTTTAAATACCCAATTCACCCCCCCTCTTGGGCACCATATCTGGGCAACAAGTGGTATCAGAGCATCGATACTCTCTTGTAGGTCCAACGATCTTGAGTTAAAGATCATGGCCGCCCCAATTGGAATGGGTATAATTGAAGGTCAAGCATCAAATCGCCCTCCTTTCTTTAATGGCACAAACTACATATACTGGAAAACTCGTATGCGTATTTATTTACAAGCTGTAGATTATCATATATAGAGAGTAATCACTAAAGGGCCTCATCAGCCCACTCACTTGGTTAATGGCATTATCACCCCAAAATCTGAAGAAGAATGGGATGACAATGACATCAAACAGGCTGAGTTAAATGCTAAGGCGATGAATTTGCTATTCTGTGCACTTGATCCTAGTGAATTCAACAGAATATCAAATTGTATTTTCGCCAAAGAAATTTGGGATACACTTGAGGTTACCCATGAGGGTACACACCAAGTGAAGACCACAAAGGTGAACATGCTCATTCATACGTATGAGATGTTCAGGATGGAACCAACTGAAAGTATAAGTGAAATGTACACTAGATTTACCAATATAGTAAATGGTATGAGGAGTTTGGAAAAAATTATATCTAATGGTGAACTGGTTAACAAACTTCTCAGGTCTCTTCCGGCTTCATGGGATACGAAAGTAACAGCCATAGAAGAAGCCAAGGATGTCAATACTCTACCTCTCGAGCAGCTTCTTGGATCACTGATGACTTACGAGCTTTCACTAAAGCAGAAGACAGTGGACAATGACAAGAAAAAGAAAGCCATAGCCTTCAAGTCCACTACAAAAGAAGAGTCAAGTGATGAATCAGAAGAAGAAGTTGATGATGATGAGACAACCCTCATTACAAGAAAATTCAAAAGATTCATGAGAAAGAAGAAGGGCTTCTACAAGAAAAGGCCACAAAAAGGTGATCACAACAAGGAGAAAGAGAAAGAGAAAGAAAGGGATCCACCCATCTGCTTCGAGTGCAAGAAGCCTGGACATTACAAAACGGATTGCCCTTTGCTTAAGAAGAGTCGAAGGATGTTGAGAAAGAAAGCCATGATGGCTACCTGGAGTGAGAGTGAGGACTCCAGCAGTGAAGAAGAGCAGCAGGTAGTCGCCAACTTATGTTTCATGGCCAATGAAGATAATGAGGTAAATTCTGAACCTGAAACTGAATTTACTTTCAATGAATTGCATGATGCTTTTGATGACTTAGTTATTGAATATGAAAAATTAAAATTGAAAAATAAGAAATTAAGAAAGCAAAATTTTGAGCTTACTAAAAATTCAGAAAAGTTTTCAACTGAAATTGAAAATTTAATTCAAGAAAACAAGAAATTAACTGAACATGTAAAGACTTTAACAAATGATAAGAATAATCTTTTAAAAGAAAATGATTCTTTGAAAAATAATAGAAGTCTTAAAACTAATGAGAACATTGAAAAACAAAATAAAGAACTATTGCTTCAAAACAAGAATTACAAGAAAGATTTAGAAAAAGTAAAACCTTTTGTAGAAAAGTTTACTTTTAGTTCAGAAAAACTAAATATGCTTTTAAATAGTCAACATGCAGTGTTTAACAAAGCTGGACTTGGATTTAAGCCACACAATCAGCAAAAACTTTATAAAAACTTTTTCATACCGGCATCTTCTAATATTACCTGCTATGCATGTGGTAAATTAGGTCATAAATCATATGTGTTGCCGCTCTCGCCGCCGCGCCCGTGCCTCGGATCAGCCGATCCTTCCTGACCGCCCGGTGAGGGAGCCTCCCCTCCTGCGGAAAACCTGCAACAAAGGGGTTAGAGGACCCTGGCCGGGGATCCCGGCGAGGAAGCTCCGACGGTCAAGTCAGTAGACGACGAGAAGGAACAGACTCTCCAGTCG
The DNA here is from genome assembly GCA_021397845.1 of Areca catechu. NCBI lineage: Eukaryota > Viridiplantae > Streptophyta > Magnoliopsida > Arecales > Arecaceae > Areca > Areca catechu. The sequence continues at coordinate 24,695,721 of CM038042.1, read as the reverse complement.
GACCCTCTGAAGGGTTCCAGACTTAGAGAGTTAACTGGTGAAGGAAACGCTCTGGGGACCAGAATCTCGGCTGGGCCTCCTTGCCGAGCTCGCGCCCAGTCTTCCCCTCTCGGGATTTCTGGTTTCTCTCTCGGAGCAAGGCCTTGTGCCGGTGCTTCCTCCTTGTCCCCAGGCTCATTGGCTTACCTTGTCGTCCCCAGATTCTTCCCCCTTTATCTCTTTCCGTCGCGCATTTGTCCTTTTCCGTCTTGAAAACTCCCCTCCCCTGTCCTCTTCTCTTTTCCCCTTTCGGTGAAAGGTGCCAGGCGGTTTTCCGACCTCGTCCGCCGGGCCCAGCAGGGAAAAGGCAAAGACAGAAGAGAAAGAGGGGAGGGCGGCGCTGGCAGGGCGGCCGGTCAGGCCTTGGGCCCAGTGAGAGCGCCCTCTTCCCCAAGCATGGGCTCCATCCATCTATGGGGCCTGTGTCGTCAGGGTTGCGTCTCTCGGCCGTGGGACCTGTCGGGCCGATGCTAGTGATGTTCCGCGTGCCGCCGTCCTCTGTACAGGATGCCGTCTGGGATCCGTACGGCCCGAGGGATGGCCTCGAGGCCCGTCTCTCTCCCCAGGGCCCTCGCCGTACGAGCAGTCTGACCTCAGCTGAGTTGGGCCCGTCTCCGGGGGCCAACTGGCGAGGGGCGAGGGATCAGCCGACCTCGGCTTAGGTGGACCCCCCCTGGGTGGACACCTGGCGAGGTGGCAGGAGGTCGCCTGGCTTCGACCGAGGTGGGCCCATCTCCGGGTGGCCACCTGGCGAAGGGCGAGGGATCAGCCGACCTCGGCTTAGGTGGACCCCTCCTGGGTGGACACCTGGCGAGGTGGCAGGAGGTCGCTTGGCTTCGGCCGAGGTGGGCCCGTCTTCGGGTGGCCACCTGGCGAAGGGCGAAGGACCAGCCGACCTCGGCTTAGGTGGACCCCTCCTGGGTGGACACCTGGCAAGGTGGCAGGAGGTCGCCTGGCTCCGGCCGAGGTGGGCCCGTCTTCGGGCGGCCACCTGGCGAAGGGCGAAGGACCAGCCGACCTCGGCTTAGGTGGACCCCTCCTGGGTGGACACCTAGCGAGGTGGCAGGAGGTCGCCTGGCCTCGGCCGAGGTGGGCCCATCTCCGGGCGGCCACCTGGCGAAGGGCGGAGAGTTAGCCGACCTCGGCTTCGGTGGACCCCTCCTGGGTAGACACCTGGCGAGGCGGCAAGGAATCGCCCGACCTTGACCGACCTTACTTAAGCGGACCCCTCCGGGCCCGGGCGCCAATGAGGTGGTAGAGGAGCTCCGAGCCGAGCTCGACTTCGGCGAGGGCGGTTTGCCTTAAACAGCCGTCGTGCGGTGTAGTCTTGCCGATCCTGGCTTTGAGGATGTGGCGCTGACTAGGCCGGGGAAACGTACACGTGGCTCGCTCGTATTCGACGATACCTAAGCCTGGCCACGTCACTGTCACGGCTGTAACAGTTGCCCCCTAGCCCGCCGTTCCGTCGGGGCATCGTAGAACGGAACGTCGGGATTAAATGCGGACATGACGTGGAGAGGCGGAGATCTTGCATCATAATTGCCATGATCCTCGTCGTCGTGGCTCGATGCGGCTGAAGACCTATGGGGAGCCGCCACGCGTCGCCCACTTGCCCATAATCAATGCATCGCTTCGAGGCAGAGGCCGTTACTCTGCTAACGAGGCGTCGGTGTCGGGCGTGCACCCACGTGGCGACCATCCAATGGCCTGAGGCGGAATGACGGGTACGACCGCTGTCGGCTGAGTTTGAAATGGAGGGGACTTTCCAGAACGAGGCCTTTTCCCTTGCTTCGTGGGCGGTTTGCTGCAGGCTAACAACTCCTGTTGCTCGCGCTCGTCTGTGCATTTTCGGTGAGTGCCTCCTTCTCCTCTAGCCCCCCTCCTTCTTTCTCATTTCCTTTCCGATCTTCTTGTCCTTTCCTTTTCTATGGCGCGCCGTCGCCATGTCTCTTCCAACCCGGACGAGGCCGGTCCCTCCTGGCCGAGGACTCCATCTTCTTCCTCCTCAGATGAGGAGGTGATTCCGGAGGAGGTCCGCCGGCGTTTGCAACCCGGGGGTATCACCATCGGCATCCCCAGGGGGGTCCGGTCCCCTCCGGTTGCACCTGCCGTGCCCCTCCATTCCCTTCCTGCTCTGCCTTCTCTTCCTGCTCCACCTTCTCTTCCTGCTCCGCCTTCTCTTCCTGCCGGTCCCTCCGGTCATGCCTCCACCATGACCGAAGGCGATCTTTCTCTGCTCCGGGATGCCTATGGCATCCCGGGGTCTATTCGTCTGTTTGCTCCGTGGTCCGGGGAGCGCGTCACCATGAGTGCCCCCGGCCGCATAGCTTTCTACGAAGACTTCCTCCTTGGGGGTCTTCGGTTTCCTCTGCATCCTTTCTTTCTTTCCTTCCTCAGCCACTTTCGGCTCGTCCCGGCCCAGCTGGCTCCTATTGCCATCCGGGTCATCTTCTCCTTCATTGTTTTCTGCCACTTCCACGGGTTCGTTGCCCGTTTTTCTCTCTTCAGGGCCTTGTTCACCCTGAAGAAGTGCTCCACCGATGATGGCTGGTGGTACATTTTACCCCGGCCTAGGTGTCTCCGGTTCGACCTCCCTTCCTCGGTCAAGGGATGGAAGAGCCGGTTTTCTTCGCCTCGGTCGACGATGTCGACTGGGCCTGGAGTGAACCGAACCGGTCCCCGAACCGGAATTCCCGAGTCGAGTCGGCGGACCAGGAGTCCTATACCCAGCTCCTGAGTGACGAGGTCCCGGCGCTCGAGGTTCTGCTTTCTGAGCAGAATCTTTTCGAGGCCGGTATCAGTCCCATCCGCGAGACCGGTGAGATTTGGCCCCTCATTGACCTCTGCCCCCCCCCTCTCTTCATAACTGAGCCGGCTGACTTTCTGTCTCTTTTGCCTTGCAGGGATGAAGTTTTCATTGGAGAACCTCTTGGAGGGGGCGGCCCAGCGGGATGTCGTGGAGGTAGACGAGCCCGCAGCGAAGAGGGCTCGCACGGAGATGAGCCGGGAGGTCGTGGCGGCGACCGTGCCCGGCCCGGTTGCCATCATTTCCCCGCCCAGGCCACCTCAGGGCGGGGTCACTGATACTTCGGCCGCGCGACCTGGTGGCGCCGCAGAGAGAGCTCCAGCATCTGCCGCTCCACCCATCGCCGGGCCCGCCATTGCTGCCAGCTCGACAGCACCGCCTGTGGCGATCGCCGGCCCGTCGGTTGCGGCTTCGGCTGAGGGGGCAGCTGCCGCAGGGGCTGGCCCGAAGGCCCCGGCGCCGGTGATCACCCACTAGGACTCGGTCATCCTCGATAGGGGGCTGGCGGAGAAGATGATGGAGTACGCTTCCACTGCCCGGGACCGCCGAGCTCGGGGTGGCCGGGATTACGCGGACGCACTGCTCGGCATCCTTCCGCAGCTCTTCACGGTAAGCCCGAGCCTCTTCCTTTTCCTTTTTCCTATCTCGAGACTTACCTGCCTTTGCTCTGACCTGTGTCGTTTTTGCCATTGCAGATCGGGAACGACGTCCTCCTACTGAGGAATTTCCTCGTAGGGAATGCCAAGAGGGACTCCGAGCGGGAGCAGAAGCTCGGCAAGCTTGCGGCTGACGTCAAGGATTTAATGGAGAGGGGAGCCGAGCTGCGAGCCGACAAGCAAGCCCTCCAGTCCGACCTAGCACGTTCCGAGGAGCGGAACAAGGAGTTGGAGGCCTCCTTGTCGGAGGAGCGGACCTCCAACCAGCACCGAACTGAGGAGGAGGCGACGGAGAAGGCCCGCCTGCAGGCCCATTCCCAATGGCTGGAGCGTCAGCTGGAGGAGGCCCGGCGAGATGCGGCCACGGCGAAGGATCGGAGCGCCTACGTCAACGGGCTCCTGGAGGCGGCCAAGCGGGAAGCGCAAGAGGCCATCCCCAAATTCCGGGCCTCCGACGAGTATACGTCGAAGGTCCGGGAGGCTGCCGTGGACTCCTTCCTGAAGGGGTTCCGGATGTGCCGGGAGAAGGTGGGGGCCTTCTTCCCCCAGCTGGACCTGAGCGGAGTCGTAGTCGGTGGCAGGAGGCCAGGGGGTGAGAGCAGGGCTTCCGGCACGGCCGAAGCGACACCTGCGGCGCCGTCGACCAGCGATGCCGCGGCCCCGGAACAGCCCCAGGGGCCGGCCGCTGTAGAAGTCGAGGGCGCAGCACCCACGCCTCCTGCAGATGGCTCCGACCCCACATCCCAGTGATCCCGGCACTATCTTCTCTGCTTTACTTCTGTTGTCTTTGTTTTTTGGGGAGTCCCGGCCTGTCGGGGCTCCCAACTTGTACCGACTACTTATGTCAATGAAGATTTAAGCTTTATCGAAACCTTGGTCGTTGTTTCGTCTCACTTTTCTCTTCTTTTCTTTATGAGATGTCGATCTGGAGTACTTGAAATAACTGCAGGCCTGGTCCTCCCATTGTTCAAATCGAAGGATGGGGCCTGCAGAGTCGCGTCGCAGCAGGGCAAGCCTTAGGTGGGCCCGACTTTGGGTCACCTTCAGGCTTGCGCAGACAACACGGTTTCTGCACCGTCTTCCAGGCCGAAGCCCGGGACCTCCAGACGGAGCTTGGTGCCGCAGGCTTTCTCAAGCCTTGCACAGCTCTCTGAGCTGTGCTCCGGGCTTGCGTGGGCGAACTGGATTCGGCGCCACCTTCCAGGCCGAAGCCCAGGATCTTCCGTACTGAGCTCGATGCCGCAGGCTTTCTCAAGCCTTGCGCGGCTCGCTGAGCTATGCTCCGGGCTTGCATGGGCGAACTGGGTTCGGCGCCACCTTCCAGGCCGAAGCCCAGGATCTTCCGGACTGAGCTCGATGCCGCAGGTTTTCTCAAGCCTTGCACGGCTCGCTGAGCTGTGCTCCGGGCTTGCGTGGGCGAACTGGATTCGGCGCCACCTTCCAGGCTGAAGCCCAGGATCTTCCGGACTGAGCTCGATGCCGCAGGCTTTCTCAAGCCTTGCGCGGCTTGCTGAGCTGTGCTCCGGGCTTTTATGGGCAAACTGGGTTCGGCGCCACCTTCCAGGCCGAAGCCCAGGATCTTCCGGACTGAGCTCGATGCCGCAGGCTTTCTCAAGCCTTGCGCGGCTTGCTGAGCTGTGCTCCGGGCTTGCGTGGGCGAACTGGGTTCGATGCCACCTTCCAGGCCGAAGCCTGGGATCTCCGGACTGAGCTCGATACCGCAGGTTTTCTCAAGCCTTACACGGCTCGCTGAGCTGTGCTCCGGGCTTACGTGGGCGAACTGGGTTCGGCGCCACCTTCCAGGCCGAAGCCCGGGATCTCCGGACTGAGCTCGATGCCGCAGGCCTTCTTGTTGAAGTTAGAAGGGAGTGTTTGAAGTGGGGAAGCTTTGTTACAGAAACTGGGAGCCTTACATCACTGGTAGTACATTCTCAGGTTCGAGGAGTTCCATGTCCGGGGGAACCTGGCACCTCCCAATTCTTCCAAGTAATATGCTCCATGAGGGAGGGCTTCTGCCACCCGATACGGGCCTTCCCAGTTGGGCGATAGCTTGCCGCATTCCCGGGGTTGGGATGCTTCGGCGCACCGGAGGACCAAGTCTCCGGGACGAAAAACCTTAGGCCGCACCCGGGAGTTGTAATATCTGGCTACACGTTGCCGGTACGCCGCCATTCGGATTCGGGCCCTGTCCCTTGTTTCCTCGAGAAGGTCTAGGTTAAGCATCATCCTGGTTAAGCATGGGTAGGTGAGCTCGATTGCTCCACGCGCAGCGTGGGTAGATGAGGTTCGTCGGTAGCCGTCCTTGGGGTGGTGTGGTATGCCCAAAGGATGCTGGGAAGTTCATCGGCCCACCTGCCCTTGGCCTGGTCCAGCCGCGTGCGGAGGCCCTGAAGAATGGTTCTGTTCGTGACTTCGGCCTCCCCGTTGGTCTGAGGGTGCGCCACCGAGGTAAAGCGGTGCCTGATGCTGAGGTCGCTGCAGAATTCATCGAATTCCTGGTAGTCGAACTGGCGTCCGTTGTCGGTGACCACAGTGTGGGGGAGGCCGAAGCGGCAGACGATGGACTTCCAGAAGAACTTGGCGACGTTCGCTTCGGTGATCCTCGCCAAGGGTTCGGCCTCGACCCACTTCGTGAAGTAGTCGATAGCCACTATCAAGAACTTCCGCTGGCCTGACGCCGGCGGGAACGGGCCCAGGAGGTCCATCCCCCACTGGGCGAACGGCCAGGGGGCTGAGAGCTGAGAGATTGGGTTGGAGGGTTGCCGCTGCACCGTGGCGTGACGCTGGCACCGGTCGCATTTCTTCACGAAGTCGGCGGCGTCTTCCTTCATTGTTTCCCAGAAGTAGCCCTGACGGAGGGCCTTGTACGCCAATGCCCTGCCCCCCACGTGGTTCCCGCAGATGCCTTCGTGAATCTCCTGCAGCACAAGCTTGGCTTCTGTGGGTCCTACGCACTTGAGGAGGGGGTAGGAGTAGGATCTCCGATACAACTGCCCGTCCATCAGGACGAAGCGCACGGCCTTCTTCCTGATGAGGCGAGCCGCCTGTTGGTCCTCCGGCAGGGTGCCGCTGGCGATGTACGCAGCGTACTTGTCCATCCAGCTGGGCTCCTGGCTGACCTGATGGACCTCCATCGGTGCTTCGAGGCTTGGGACCTCAAGGCGCTCCACATGAGCGCGTCCCAGCATCGTGTCCGGTAGGGTCGCCAGTCGGGAGAGGGCGTCCGCACGGGCGTTCTCCGCGCGGGGGATGTGGAAGATGTCGAAGCGGCGAAATTTGGACGTGCCCGCCTTGACGAGCTCCAAGTACTTCGCCATTTGGGGGTCGTGCGCGACGTACTCTTCGGACACCTGCCCCGCTACGAGCTGGGAGTCGGTGAAAGCTCTGAGGTTGGTCATGCCCAGCTCGCGGGAGACTCTCAATCCGGCAAGAAGTGCCTCGTACTCCGCCTGGTTATTTGTTGCGGGGAATTGGAAATGGAGTGCACACTCGGCGACGACCCCGTCGCCGTTGGCAAGGATGAGCCCAGCTCCGCTCCCGCCGGAGTTCGAGGCTCCGTCCACATGGAGGATCCAGGCGTCCTCTCCGGGCTCATCGGTGCCAACCTCCATCGGCTAGGCCGGGGGGCCTTCCTCGGGCTCCTTGCCCAAGCCTACACACTCGACCAAAAAATCGGCCAGCACCTGTGCCTTCATGGTCGACCTTGGCCTGTATGCAATGTCGAACTCGCTGAGTTTCAGTGCCCACTTGACCAACCGTCCCGAAGTATCGGGTCGGCTGAGCATCGCTTTCAGCGGTTGGTCCGTCAAGACGGCAATGGGGTGCGCTTGGAAATAGGGCCTGAGACGCTGGGCAGACACTATTAGCGCAAAAACAAGTTTCTCGGGCCGGGAATACCTGAGCTCCGCATCTCGGAGGAGTTTGCTGGTATAGTACACCGGTCGCTGGAGCCCCTGGTCGTCGGTTCGGACCAAGACAGAGCTGACGGCCTTCGGGGTAACCGCCAAGTAGAGGGCAAGCTCCTCCCCCTCCTCGGGCCTGGACAGTAAAGGTGGTGATGCGAGCGTCTTCTTCAGCTCCTCGAAGGCCCGCTGACACTCCTCGGTCCAAGCAAAGCCATTCATCTTCCTCAGCACCTTGAAGAAGGGACGGCAGCGGTCCGCCGACCTGGAAATAAAATGGCTGAGGGCCGCGACTCGGCCGGTCAGTCGTTGCACCTGCTTCTTAGAGGCGGGCTGCTCCATGTCCAGGATGGCCTGGACCTTCTCCAGGTTGGCCTCGATCCCTCTTTGAGTCACCATAAACCCTAGGAACTTACCGACGGAGACGCCGAAAGCGCACTTCACCGGGTTCAGCTTCATCTGATGGCGCCGGAGGTTGCCGAACGTCTCCGTCAAGTCAGCCACGTGGTCCGAATCAAGTTTGCTCATCACCAGCAAGTCGTCCACGTACACCTGCATGTTGCGGCCTATCTGGTCTTTGAAGATTCTACTGACCAGACGTTGATACGTCGCGCCCGCGTTCTTAAGGCCGAAAGGCATCATCCTGAAGACGTCGTCGCATCATCCTGTAGCAAAAGTCCCACGGTCAGTTATGAAGGCAGTGTGCTCTTCATCCTCCGGGTTCATCCGGATCTGGTTGTATCCGGAGAAGGCGTCCATGAACGACAAGAGGCGATGCCCCGAGGTGGTGTCGACTAGCTGGTCGATCTTTGGAAGAGGGAAGCTGTCCTTTGGGCAAGCTCGGTTGAGGTCGGTGTAGTCCACACAGATCCTCCACTTACCGCTACTACTTTTTACCATGACCACGTTTGCCAGCCAGCTAGGGTATTGGACCTCTCGGACGAAACCGGCGGCGAGGAGCTTCTCTACTTCCTCGTTGATCGCCTTCTGCCTCTCCATGGCGAAGCTTCTCTTCTTCTGGCGGACCGGGCGGCAACTTGGGTCCACGTTCAGCCTGTGCATAATAACCTCGGGCGGGATGCCCGGCATGTCGGCTGCTGACCAGGCGAACACGTCAGCGTTGGTGCGGAGGAACCCCAGCAAGCGGGTTCGCTCTTCCTCGGGGAGCTGGGCCCCGACTTGCATCGTCTTCAGGGGATCCAAACCGAGGGGAAAAGTCAGCAGGCGCTCTACGGGCCCTCCCCTGGGTTCCTTCTCTCTCAGATCGAGGTCGTCGATACCATGGGCGAGCTCCGTGCCCCTGGCGCCTGGGACCGTCTGGAGGCAGAGCGGGACTGGCTGGATCGTCCCCTTCATCTCTCCGAGCCCGGAAGGCGTGGGGAACTGCACCAACAGCCTCCTCGTGGAGATGGTGGCGTCCAGTTGGTTGAGCCCAGGGCGCCCGAGAATGGCGTTGTAAGGCGAAGGGAGCCTGACGACGGTGAATGTTATTAGAACGGTCACTTGCCGGGGCGGGGATCCGGCAGTGACCGGGAGAGTGATTTCCCCCTCGACCCCCACTGAGTCCCCTGTAAAACCTACCAGGGGGGTGTGCACTGGCTTCAGCTGTTCGGGGGACAAATTCATCCGAGAGAATGCATCGTAAAAAAGTATGTCAGCCGAGCTTCCACTATCCACCATGATTCGATATACAGGATGCTTCGCGATGGTCATCTCGACCACCACGGCATCGTTGTTTACATTATCATTGATTTCCCCTCCCTTGGGAGGGATTACATTCTCCGGGACTTCCCGGGCTCTCTTCATTGCTCGGCCGGGCCCGCACGAGATCATGCCCACGGGCTTCTCCGTTGGGCGGTTGTCGATCGCAGGGACAGGCGGTAGGGCCGCGATCGGCTGCCCTTCAGAAGGGCCTCGTTCTTGACGAACTTCCTGAGGTAACCCCTCCTGATCAGCTCCTCAATCTCCCACTTCAGATGGCGACACTCCTCCGTGTCATGCCCGTGCTCGCGATGGAACTGGCAGTACTTTGATTTGTCTCGGGCGGCTCTCGGGTTCTGAGGAGGAGGTCGGCGGAGGTAGCGCTCGCCCTCGATTTCCATGAGGATCTTCGTTCGAGGTACGAGGAGAGGGGTGTACCTCCGCTCGGGAGTGGCTTCGCCCCTCGGCTTTGGATTTGGGCGGAGGTCGGTAGATGGCCCGGGCCTCCGAGCTCCCGGGGTGTCCCTCGGGAGCGGCTTCTTTGGAGTCTTCCCGTCCAGCTCTCGATGGGTGTGGTCGGCCTCCTCCGCTCGGATGTACTTGTGGGCGCGGAGGAGGAGCTCGGAGTACGTCCTGGGCGGCTTCTTGTCCAGGGAATAGGTTAGGCGGGACGTCTTGAGTCCGCCTTCAAGGCCAACATGGCGACGGGCTCGTCCAAGCTGTAGATCTCCAGTGTTGCGGTCTTGAACCGGGTGATGTAGTCCCGGAGCAGCTCCTGGTCCTGCTGGCGGATGGAAAAGAGGCTGTCCACCTCTCTTGGCACCTTTCGACAAGCGTCGAAGTGCGCCACAAACTTTCCTTCCAACTGATGGAAGGAGCAAATGGATCCGGGCTCGAGGCGGGTGAACCAGACTCGAGCGGCCTTCCAAAGGGTTGCCGGGAAGGGGATGCACAGAAGGGCGTCGGTGGCCCCCTGGACCCTCATGAGAGCCTTATAGCTCTCCAAATGATCCAGGGGGTCGGTGGTTCCGTCGTAGGGATCCACCTGCGGCATGCAGAACCGTTTCGGGATCGGTTCTGCCTGGATTTCTTCAGAGAAAGGGGGGCGGGAGTCGTAGCCCACCGGGTCTGCCGACGAGTTCTGCAGGTCGGCGAACCGGTGGGCGAACTCTGCCAGCTTGCGCTCATGCTCCTCCAGGCGCCTCTCGGCTTGGCGCCTGATGGCTTCATCGGTGGAGTCTTCCACCGAGGCTGCGGGTGAAGGGGGCGCCAATCGGTCTCGGCGCGAGGTCTGGCCTCGGCGTCGCTTGCTGCGATGCGGCATTTCGGCCCCGTCGGCCGGGGATCGGCTCTCGTGATCCTCCGAACCGGAATAGTTTCTCTTTGCAGGAGCTTGGTGGCTCCCCCGGGGGTTGGAGATGGCCCTCGGGTGGGATGGCCTGCCCTGGATTGAGCGCAGGCTCCCACGCTGCCCCGCGGCTCGGGCCGCGGGGGTCCCTGGCTGCGGCTGAGTGGCTAGGGACCGTTGCTGATGCTGAAGCTGTCGGACTGCTGAAGTCAAGGTCTGCAGCTGCTGGAAGATGGCCGCAAGGGATCCGTCCATCGGGGCAGGCTGCTGTGGAAGAGGAGGGGGAGCCGGAAGCTCCCTTTCGGGGCTGTGGCCCCCTAGAGGGGAGTGGACATCCCCCACACGGCTGGTGGACGCCTCATGACCACGAGTGACCACCATTGCTGGAGAGCGTGACACCTGCAGAAAGCTGGTTCCTACTAGGGGTTAGTGTCCTGCCCCCCCTACCTGGCGCGCCAATCTGTTGCCGCTCTCGCCGCCGCGCCCGTGCCTCGGATCAGCCGATCCTTCCTGACCGCCCGGTGAGGGAGCCTCCCCTCCTATGGAAAACCTGCAACAAAGGGGTTAGAGGACCCTGGCCAGGGATCCCGGCGAGGGAGCTCCGATGGTCAAGTCAGTAGACGATGAGAAGGAACAGACTCTCCAGCCGGACCCTCTGAAGGGTTCCAGACTTAGAGAGTTAACTGGTGAAGGAAACGCTCTGGGGACCAGAATCTCGGCTGGGCCTCCTTGCCGAGCTCGCGCCCAGTCTTCCCCTCTCGGGATTTCTGGTTTCTCTCTCGGAGCAAGGCCTTGTGCCGGTGCTTCCTCCTTGTCCCCAGGCTCATTGGCTTACCTTGTCATCCCCAGATTCTTCCCCCTTTATCTCCTTCCGTCGTGCATTTGTCCTTTTCCGTCTCGGAAACTCCCCTCCCCCGTCCTCTTCTCTTTTCCCCTTTCGGTGAAAGGTGCCAGGCGGCTTTCCGACCTCGTTCGCCGGGCCCAGCAGGGAAAAGGCAAAGACAGAAGAGAAAGAGGGGAGGGCGGCACTGGCAGGGCGGCCGGTCAGGCCTTGGGCCCAGTGAGAGCGCCCTCTTCCCCAAGCGCGGGCGCCATCCATCTATGGGGCCTGTGTCGTCAGGGTTGCGTCTCTCGGCCGCGGGACCTGTCGGGCCGATGCTAGTGATGTTCCGCATGCCACCACCCTCCGTATAGGACGCCGTCTGGGATCCGTACGGCCCGAGGGATGGCCTCGGGGCCCGTCTCTCTCCCCAGGGCCCTCACCGTACGAGCAGTCTGACCTCAGCTGAGTTGGGCCCGTCTTCGGGGGCCAACTGGCGAGGGGCGAGGGATCAGCCGACCTCGGCTTAGGTGGACCCCCCCTGGGTGGACACCTGGTGAGGTGGCAGGAGGTCGCCTGGCTTCGACCGAGGTGGGCCCGTCTCCGGGTGGCCACCTGGCGAAGGGCGAGGGATCAACCGACCTCGGCTTAGGTGGACCCCTCCTGGGTGGACACCTGGCGAGGTGGCAGGAGGTCGCCTGGCTTTGGCCGAGGTGGGCCCATCTTCGGGTGGCCACCTGGCGAAGGGCGAAGGACCAGCCGACCTCGGCTTAGGTGGACCCCTCCTGGGTGGACACCTGGCGAGGTGGCAGGAGGTCGCCTGGCTCCGGCCGAGGTGGGCCCGTCTTCGGGCGGCCACCTGGCGAAGGGCGAAGGACCAGCCGACCTCGGCTTAGGTGGACCCCTCCTGGGTGGACACCTAGCGAGGTGGCAGGAGGTTGCCTGGCCTCGGCCGAGGTGGGCCCATCTCCGGGCGGCCACCTGGCGAAGGGCGGAGAGTCAGCCGACCTCGGCTTCGGTGGACCCCTCCTAGGTAGACACCTGGCGAGGCGGCAAGGAATCGCCCGACCTTGGCCGACCTTACTTAAGCGGACCCCTCCGGGCCCGGGCGCCAATGAGGTGGTAGAGGAGCTCCGAGCCGAGCTCGACTTCGGTGAGGGCAGTTTGTCTTAGACAGCCGTCGTGCGGTGTAGTCTTGCCGATCCTGGCTTTGAGGATGTGGTGCTGACTAGGCCGGGGAAACGTACACGTGGCTCGCTCGTATTCGACGATACCTGAGCCTGGCCACGTCACTGTCACGGCTGTAACAATATGTTTGTAATAGAAGAAAATTAAATACCTTTAAAAAGATTTGGGTTCCAAAAGGAACCAATTTGACTAACCCTAAAGGACCCAAGATGACTTGGGTACCTAAAGTTTCAACTTGATCAATTTTTGCAGGTGTGCCTTGCAACCAAAAATAAAAGAAGAATGTGGTATCTGGATAGTGGTTGCTCAAGGCACATGACTGGGGATGTGAAGCAATTCTCATCACTAGCTGCTATTGATGGTGGAAACGTTACTTTTGGTGATAATGGAAAAGGCAAAATCGTCGGAATTAGTAAAATCCATATCACCCCTAATGCTTATGTAGATAATGTATTATTTGTTGATGGCTTGAAGCATAATCTTTTTAGCATTAGTCAGTTTTGTGATAAGGGTTTTAATGTAATTTTTGAATCATCTTTGTGCATGGTATCTAGTCTAGATGTCAATGGCATCAAGTTCACTGGTCTTAGGCATGGAAACATTTACATGGTTGATCTTGATGATCTAGCCATGGAAAGTGGTCAATGCCTAGTGGCTAAGGAAGCCAAGGCAAGTGAAACTAGTTGGCTTTGGCATCGTAGGCTAGGGCATGCTAGTATGCAGTTGATTTCAAAATTAAGCAAAAAGAATCTTGTAAAAGAATTGCCAAAACTCATATTTGAAAAAGATAAAATTTGTGCTGCATGTCAATTTGGAAAACAAACTAAATCTACTTTCAAACCTAAAGGAGTAGTATCTACTACTAGACCCCTTGAATTATTGCATATGGACCTCTTTGGACCAACCAGAACAACTAGTTTGGGAGGTAAAAAATATGGGCTAGTAATTGTAGATGATTACTCACGATTTACTTGGGTAATGTTTTTAGCTCATAAAGATGAAACATTTTCAGCTTTTGTTAAATTTCATAAAAGGGTTTCAAACGAAAAAGATCTCACTGTTATTTCTTTGCGTAGTGATCATGGAACTGAATTTGACAATCATGATTTTGAAGCTTTTTGTAATGAAAATGGTATTAGTCATAATTTTTCTGCACCTAGGACACCTCAACAAAATGGGGTGGTAGAAAGAAAGAACATGACTCTTGAAGAAATGGCACGCACAATACTTTGCGAAAACGATTTACCTAGATATTTTTGGGCAGAAGCCATTAATACTTCCTGTTACATTTTAAATCGTGTTTTAATTCGACCTATTTTTAAGAAAACATCATATGAGCTTTGGAAAAATCGAAAACCTAATCTCAAGTATTTTCGTGTATTTGGTTGCCGCTGTTTCATATTAAACAATGGCAAAGATAATATCAGTAAATTTGATGCCAAGTCAGATGAGGGTATCTTCTTAGGATACTCTACTTCTAGCAAGGCATACAGGGTCTTCAACAGAAGAACTCTTCTGGTTGAAGAATCAATTCATGTAGTGTTTGATGAATCTAACGAAAAATCTTCTAGAAAAGAAGATTCTATTGATGTTGAAACAGGTACAAAGAAACTTGAACAATTGACAATCAGTGAAGATGAGCCCAAAGGAAATGATGATCAAGAGAATCAAGATCAAATTCAAGAGATCAATGCAACTTCACCAAAACCTTTACCTAAGGAATGGAGGTATGCACACGGACACCCTAAAGAGCTAATAATTGGTGATCCATCAAAGGGGGTAAGTACACGCTCTTCTATTAGAAATGTTTGTGATTATTTAGCTTTTGTATCTCAGATAGAGCCTAAGTCAATAAAAGAAGCTGAAAAAGATTGTAACTGGATTAATGCTATGCAAGATGAACTAAATCAATTTAAAAGAAATAATGTTTGGACTTTAACTGAAAGACCCCTTAATGTTTCTGTAATTGGCACAAAATGGGTTTTTAGAAATAAACTTGATGAACATGGTATTGTAATTAGGAACAAAGCTAGACTTGTTGCTAAAGGCTACAACCAGGAAGAAGGGATCGACTTTGATGAAACCTTTGCTCCTGTTGCTAGGCTAGAAGCAATTAGACTTTTACAGGCTTTTGCTTGTTTTATGGATTTCAAGTTATTTCAAATGGATGTTAAGAGTGCCTTTTTAAATGGATTTATTGAAGAGGAGGTTTATGTTGAACAACCTCCTGGTTTTGAAAATCATGAATTTCCTAATCATGTCTTTAAATTGCATAAAGCATTGTATGGTTTAAAGCAAGCTCCTAGAGCTTGGTATGATAGATTAAGTTCATTTTTGATGAAAAATGATTTCTCTAGAGGTAATGTAGATAATACATTATTTTTGAAAAAGAAAATTGATGATCTCTTAGTAGTACAAATATATGTAGATGATATTATTTTTGGTGCTACTAACGAATGTCTTTGTCAAGAATTTGCTAAGTTAATGCAGAGTGAGTTCGAGATAAGCATGATGGGAGAACTCAACTTCTACCTCGGACTCCAAATTAAGCAAACCAAAGAAGGGATCTCCATCAACCAAGCCAAGTACACAAGGGAGATATTGAAAAAGTTTGGGATGGAGACTACCAAACCAATAGGTACCCCTATGAGCTCTTCATGTAAATTAGACAAAGATGAATGTGGTAAATCAGTAGACCAAAAATTATATAGAGGCATGATTGGCTCATTGCTATATCTAACTGCCAGTAGACCAGATATAATGTTTAGTGTTTGTATGTGTGCACGTTTTCAGTTTGTTCCTAAAGAATCACATCTCTTAGCTGTAAAACGTATACTTAGATACTTATCTGGGTCTATCGAAATTGGTCTTTGGTACTCTAGAGAGTCATCATATGAATTAATTGCATATTCTGATGCTGATTTTGCTGGGTGTAAACTTGATCGAAAAAGTACTAGTGGAACTTGTCAATTCCTAGGAGTTAATTTGATTTCATGGAGCAGTAAGAAACAGAATTCGGTTGCTCTATCTACGGTGGAAGTCGAATATATAGCAGCTGGAAGCTGTTGTGCTCAGATTCTATGGATCAAACAACAACTCGAGGACTTTGGCATCAAACTAATTAAGACACCCATAAGATGTGATAATACTAGTGCAATCAATTTAACAAAAAATCCTGTACAACATTCAAGAAGCAAACATATTGAAATAAGACATCACTTCATAAGAGATCACGTTCAAAACTCTAATGTGTTGTTAGAATTTATTTGTACTGATTATCAATTGGCTGATATATTCACAAAACCATTGAACGAAGATAGATTTTGTATGATCAGAAGAGAACTGGGAGTCATTGATCCTTTTGCTTGAAACTCTTCAATTTTCATCAAAATTCCTCAAAAATGATTTATAAATTCTCAAATATGTTTAAAGGTTATTTTTCTAAATTTTATCAATTTTTTTTATTTTACAGAATTGTATTAATTGTTGGAGGTCGACACTTTAATTTTCGGAGGTCGACACTTGAGGTCGACACCTAAGTTTTGGGGGTCGACACTTGAGGTCGACCCCTGAAAATTTTCAGAGGTCGACACTTGAACGGAAACCTGCTTTTTTAAAACCCGTCCGCAAGCCTTTTTTCTCCACTTTTTTCTTACTTCTCCTTCGTGTGGTCCCCCTCCAACTTCCTTAAACCCCTAAATAGTAGATTTCCACCCTTCTCCTTCATCATTTTGGGTAATCCTCTCCTCTCCTCTTGCTTTTCTTGGAATCAACCATCTTTTTGACCGTATTCTTGATTTTGGACAACCGAAAGCCTTCGCACCTATCTACCCTCAAATCTTGATTGTTTTTCAATTGAAATTACGTATTTCTTTCCTCTGTTTCTTACTTTTTCTTCATTTACTCTCTATTTTCTCCATTCTCACAAACCCTATCTCACCATTTCACCTTCTCCTCTTTTTCCCAATCCGTGAACCTCTCTTTCCCTCTCTTTTCCTCTTAGCCTTGCCTCTTTGCTCTTCTCCCTAAGTTACCCCTCTTCCTTTCACATGGGTTCGAGAAAGCACTTGGCAGTAAGGAAAAGGAGATTGGAACAAGGCCAGGGTAGTACTGAGCGACGACAAAAGGTCAGACATGAGCGTGAGCCGACCCCAGAGCCACCTGCACCAGTGCCAGCCAGCCTAGTCCGGAAGAGCATTGCTAGTGGGAGGCGCGTGGATATACCATTCTGGGATCAGCATCACTTCTTCATTGGAGATGTACTGAGAGATGCATGTCTGGTTCATTTCTGTACGATGTCTGAGAGATTCTACCCAGACCTCATCAGGGAGTTTTATGGATCCATGGCCACTGATGGCGTTGGATGGTCTGCTACAGTACGAGGGATCGAGATTCCAGTGACACCGGAGGTCATCAGTCGCGTCTGGAGGATTCCACTTCATGGCCCTGCTGCCACTTCGATCAGCGATAGAGAGCACGCCTTCAGATGTATCCTAGAGCATGAGGATGTTAGCGATATTTTCACAGTAGCCGCTAACCAGCTTTCACTGGAGATGAGAGTGCTGCATCATATCATCGCCCGTATCTTGATTCCGAAGAGCGGGAGATTCGATTTTATCACTGAGCGTGAGCTGGTGTTGATGGTGTCCCTGAGACAGCGGACTCCCATCAACCTTCCCAGGATCATGCTTCAGCAGATGGGTGAGGCAGCTTCTCACAGGAGACTTGTTCAGCCTTATGGCATGGGACTGACTCAGATATTCAGAGAGCATGGTGTCTCATTCGACGGTATACCCTTCAGTCAGCTACAGCACACTGATACTTATGGAGAGAAATCCCTGCATAGGATGGGGTTTCGACTGATCAGTGACCGTTGGGTACGACGAGAGTCTGGCCAGGAGCCAGATGAGGAGGATGAGATCCGAGCTGCTGAGGCAGGGCCTTCTGAGCCTACTGATCATGGTACACCTCCTCGCCCAGCACCGGAGACAGAGACTGCGGAGCCTGAGCCATTCACGCCACCACCCTCATCAGCTCCAGCACCTACTATTACTGCTACACCACGGAGGACTTCAGTGAGGATATCGGACTTCGAGCAGAGAGTGACTGATCATATTTCAGAGGTCCGGACAGAGATCACTGGTGTACGACAGGAGCTACATGATCTGCGGATACACACAGACATGCGCATTGGTGCTCTCTCAGCTAGTATGGATACAGGATTCCGACAGATCCTCAGCCTACTGAGATTAGCACTGCCATCAGGGACTGCAGATCCGACAGTATCTCCTCCACATGATGATGATGATGATGACTCCAGTGGATACAGTAACAGTGATGGAGATCAGCCTGGAGCAGGGAGTTCTGAGGTTCCACCTGCAGATCCGATTCCAGAGATACCCCCTGCTACTGATCCTCCAGCTACAGATCTTTCGAGTACAGCTCCTCCAGATGTGCCAGTTGATACTGAGCTTACAGAGTCACTTTTTGAGACTATCACTGGGATTCCGGATGACATAGATGAGCATACAGAGACAGACATTGATGATCCCACAGCTTATGAGATAGTCAGCAGGCAGACCCCGGCTCAGTCTACTCAGCATACTGATCCGTCTACTCCTTCTGCTACTGCTTCAGTCGGGACACCTGTGGAGCCCTTTCCTAGGACATATAGATCTCGTAGGACTACCCCTAGGTCTGGTCCCTCTCTGAGGACTCGGAGTTCCTCACATAGGACTCCAAAATCCTCATCTAGGATCATGGCTCCTGTATCTTTTGATATACCTTCTGATGAGGAGTAGCCTCATAGATTTACTTGTTGTACTTAGTTTGCTTTGTATGGTCTGTTATATCAGTGTTTTTGTGCTTACTATGTAAGCAATTTTGTAACTGTATACATTTATTTTTATCTATATTGTGACTTTTTATCTATATTGTGACATTTTGTGACATTTTACTGTCTGATACCAGCTCTTAGCATTTATCCTTTTAAACCCTCAAGTTAGAATATTTTGTTATATTGAATGCACAAATTTAGGGGGAGCATGTATTTTATGCACCTAAATACTTCATTATAATTGAACATAAGTTTCATTAATATATCTTTCACTACAAAAATGGACTTTTTGATTCTTGACAAAAAGGGGGAGTAGTAAAGTATATATGAGACTCATGATACCAGTAGTATAGTATATATGAGACTCCTTCTTATGAGTAGTAAAGTACTCCTTCTTATGAGTAGTAAAGTAAAATATGATTCTTATGAGTAAAGCTAGTATGTTTCTTATCTTTTTGACTCATGAGAATGTTTTCACAAAAAGAAAGAAGTAAATGAAAAGTAAAATTTTTATGCATGGTATTTTGTAAGGATTCTTTGAAAATTTTTATCATTGCTATATTTTGCTTTTGGACTAAATTGCATATATACTCAAGGTTTTGTCATCATCAAAAAGGGGGAGATTGTTGACTTTGGCTCCTTAGTTTTGATGATTAACAAAAGGTTGAGTATATGTTTGGACTAATATTTCATCTCTAGATAAAGTTTCAGGACTTAGGAGTATCAAAAGTACAATGATGAAACTAAGTTTGCATGATTTGGAAAAGAGCTCTTCTACCTTGGACAAGATCAAAATTCTCATAATGGACCTTCTTGTTAAGAAATATTTGACAAAAGAAACAAAGGCTTAAAGAAACTCAAGCATGGCACGCACATCTCAAAGAGTTTCAAAAAAAATTCAGATCAGAGGTCGACCCCCAGAGGTTGACACCTTGTCAAAGGTCGACCACCAGAGGTCGACTCATGAAGAGAAGAAAAGTTCAGCATGGCCAGCATGGCAAAATCTCAGTGGCACGCACCAGAGGTCGACCACCAGAGGTCAACACCTGTCCAGAGGTCGACACCAGAGGTCGACTCATAGCCTGAGAATTCAAACCTGGCAGAACTATGGTATTCTGAATTTTTGCCTAAAATTTACTGGAGGTCGACTCATGAGGTCGACACTTGATCCAGAGGTCGACTCATGAGGTCGACTCATGGTATAACGACTAGTTTTTCTGAACTTCTGATTTGATTTCTAACGGCCATAAACGGCCATATTTTTGAATCTAACGGTCTTGTGGAGTTGTTTCAGCATGAATGAGGTATTTAACCTCCACCAAACTTCAAAAAAGACAAGGAGACAAAGTGGAAAAGTGTAGATTCAAAGTACAAAGCCTTCAATCACTTCCAAGCCAAAAGAGTGAGAAAACCAAGAGATTCCTTAGCCAAAAGCTTTCCATCTTTGAGGAATCCAACTTTCAAGTGTTTGGCATTTAGTGAGGTCCAAAGATTCCAAGGAAAAAGGCTTGAAGAGTCTCCATCAAGAGCTTCAACAAATTTCTTATTGCTCAAAAAGGAATTTGTTTTATTTTTATTCATTGTATTCAAATTCTATTTGTGGTAGGCTAGTTTCAAGGGAATTTGAAACTAGTGTAAGGTTTGTTGGTGAGCCAATTGATAAAACCAACTAGGGTTGCTTGTAAGCCCGAAGCCAAAACAAGTGAGTGAGGTTTGTTGGTGAGCCAATTGATAAAACCAACTAGGGTTGCTTGTAAGCCCGAAGCCAAAACAAGTGTGTAAGGTTTTGACTTGTAAGCCTAGTAAAACAAGTCGGCTGTAATCTAAAGATTATAGTGGAAATTCCCAAGTGGAGCTTGGGGAGTGGATGTAGGTGCTAGGTGCACCGAACCACTATACTTCTTGTGTGTTTGCATTGCTCTTCTTTTGCTCTTTAATTGTTGATTTATTTCATTGCTTCCGTTGCACAATTATTTGAGCACTATCACTCTTCACCTTAAAACTTGATAGCACATATATTGCTTTAATTTTTTAAATACCCAATTCACCCCCCTCTTGGGCACCATATCTGGGCAACACATACTCTTTACCGAAATTTTTATAATGAAGTGCTCGAGAATTCTGAACTATGTAATGTTTTATATGATTTAAATCCAAAGCCTTGTCCTGCTCACATAACGCATTAAAAGCACTTCTCCACTTCATGCACCAAAATCTAATTATTTTAGATGTCTTCACTCATCCCTTGCATGGTAGATCTAACAAAATGGATCACAATATGGTATCTTTCAGCCACAAATTCTGATTCAGGCATCATTTTTCTTTGCTTTTTCATTGATATAACATTCTAATTTCTCAAATTCTGTTCTGGTAGTTCCATAGGTCCTTATCTTCTAAGACTTTCCTTCACAACTCCAATTTATGATTCAACGTTGGCGTCTTATTCCTAGTTACACTATACCTTCTGTAAAGAACATGAACCACCGTTCAACTTCATAAATATTAATTGCAACACTATTCATCTGGTTTAGTGCTATTGTTCGTGCAAGGCCATTGTGGCTAGAAATTTAGATATCTCAGCACAACTACCTGGCACTTGTTGCTAGCTCAGAATATGTCATGAACAATATCAATGTGTCACTAACAAGCCTTTTTCCTTAGTGCAAACCAAATTATATCCTAGCATAAAGCATCACATGTTTCCTGAAACTGGATAAAGACCATATAGACACCCAATCTCTTTTATCTAAATTTTTCATGTAAACATCATCCTGTAGATGTCAAAATAATATTAACCAATGGTATAGGCAAACACAAACATGTCATATTTTTATGTATACTCTTTATCATGAGCTGTATGGTAATCATAACTTACAGGATCTGTACTAAATTTCCTTGGTAGGGCATGATTATGAACTGATAGTTTGTGTTGCCCAGAAATGGAGCCCAAGAGGGGGGGTGAATTGGGTCTTCTAAAAATTTAACACAATAAAGTGAAGGTATAGTGGTGCTTGTGAGCAATAATAAATTATATGCAAGATGATAGCAATTAATTAAAGAATGCGAGAGGAAAAGAGCAATCACACACAAACACAAGGTTCATAGTGGTTCGGTGCAAACCCAGCACCTACATCCACTCGCCAAGCTACCCTTGGGAATGCCACTATAATCCACACCAGATTACAGTTGACTTATTTTTCACAAGGCTCACAAGTCAAAACCTAAGTTGGTTTTATCACCTAGGCTCACCAACAAACCTAAATACTTGTTTTGTCTTCAGGCTCACAAGTTAACCCTAGTTGGTTTTAACACTTTGGCTCACCAACAAACCACAATAACCTTCTTTCAAGACACCCTTGAAAGCAAGGTCAAAGCACAATAAAACAGATATGAAATTTAAAGCTACAACAAACTCTCTTCAAGAGTAGATTGGAATCTTTGAAGCCCAAAGGATGCTTTGACTTCACTCTTCTTCAAGTTGCCTCCTTTTGGAATGTAGTAAAGTTGAGCTAGTAGGCTTTTTCAGTGGAATCAAGCTAGAAGAGGCTTTTGATTTGAAGTTTGGAGAGAATATTGGCTTTTTGGCTTTTGAGTGGACTTGAATGCTCTTGAATAGACTTCTCTCTTCTTTTCTTTTCTTTTCTTCACTTCTCTTACTTTTAAAATGAGGTTGGTGGAGATTAAATACACCAAAAACCTTCTAAAAATGGTTTGTGACCGTTGGAGCATTGGAAATAGCCGTTTGAAGCTTGAAAACCAGTTTCTGCAAGCCAGAAAAATAGATCCGTTAGAGCTGTCAGGCTGCAAGTGTCGACACTTGGCTGTCAGGTGTCGACACTTGGCTGTCAGGTGTCGACACTTGATTTCTGGGAGTCGACACTTGAATATTCAAGTGTCGACACTTGATGCACAGGTATATTCAAGTGTCGACACTTGATGCACAGGTGTCGACACTTGACACAAAAATCCTTGAAACAACAAAGTTCTGTATTTTCAAAAATCACAGGCCTTGAGTCGACACTTGAAACCTAAGTGTCGACACTTGGTGTCGACACTTGAATATAGGTGTCGACACTTGGCGTGCTAAGGATTTTTGTCCGTGCCAAATGCTGAAGTGTCGACGCTTGACTGTCCAGGTATCGACACTTGAGACTGAAAACATCCAGATTCAAGTGTAAAAGCCTCGAAATCAAAAATAAAGTTCATGAATGCATAAACACATAATAGTTAAGTAATTATAAGCCCTTTTTCAATGAAGAGGATGCCCGGATATGTAAGAATTGCTCCGTGCCATTCCGTGCTATACACCATAAGTTTTTGAAATTTTGAGGTGCTTTCTTCTTGAAAACTCAGAACTTGAAATCCTCATTAGAATACAATATGTACTCAATGTTTTGTTATTCATCAAAATCACTGGGTGGAGCCAACAGTTTGGCTATATGAAAAGTCCAAAAATATTTCAAGGGCTAAAAGTTCAAGGTTACATGATATCTAGAACTTGTATCTATTTGAGATCATCAAAGTAGAGATGAACAGGTAAGATATTCTCCCCATGTATTTATCTTATTAGAGGAATACTAGTTGGTGAAATATATCCTACTCCACTCCTCAATATTTCATCATGTAATCAATTATGCATTTCTTTTTCTTCTTTTAGTTTTTTGCTAGGGTGGGGTGTATTTTAAGGGCCTCTATCTTTGATTCTAGTGCTATTTTCATGGAATTAAAATGTTACCCTCTCCCATTGACAGTATTTTGGACCCTAGATTTGAATATCAAGAGTGCACATAACTACAATACACATTTGAAAGTTGCATGAATTCTGTGTATTGGAACTTTCATGGGTTTTAGTTGTTATTTGATGAGTTTTAGATGTTATTTGCTACTGCATGCATGCCAATTTTCAATGCACACTTACAAAACTATGTGCATACTTTTAACACATGGTGACCCATACATTGTGGTTTTATACATATTTCTGCTTCATAGGGTGCATTGTATCCCATTTTTTAATATGCATACTTTGTCTATTGATGCAAAATTTTTGAAACAGATATGTAGGTGCCCCCAAGTATATGTAAATATTTCATCTAAGAAATGAAAGCAAAGAGAATAAAAAGCTCAATGTAAAAATACAAATATTTTCTCAGGTGGGTCACAACATCAAGAAGCTCAATTTTAAGGCCATATGCTAGTATTCTTATCCCTAAGATTTTTTTCTAGTTGAGAGATATGGGAGGAAGGGCAAACTCTCTCTCTCTCTCTTTCAAGATTATGCAAAGCTACCATTTAAGAATTCTTCTAACATTAAAACAAAGCAACATAGTCTGAAAGCTAATTTCCAAATTAAGAATCGAATCCATCCTTATGGCACATATGCATAGTATATATTGAGATGAAAGATGTAAAATCAATATAAAGTTAAAAGTATGTATAGAATCCAGCAAGACACATGCTTCAGCTCTTTGTTTTCATTTCTAGTAATCTACAGCAGACCAAGATCCATGAATGCAGGTACAAGTAACAACCAGGATACAAAAATGAGAAGCAGACACTTGAGATAAATTAGGCTACAACATTTACCCCAAAAGACTGAAGACATGTTGTTGAACGCCATTTCTAGGTGCACCTTTTCTGCAAAAATAAGAATATAACCATATCAAGTAAAACAAAATTAATATTTTACATATCATTAATTTATAAAATTAAAAGATGACAAATTATCATAATGGTCTGGTTACGGATTGACCCTGTATAGCAAGTAACATCTCGATTAAATGTCCTTGCTGAACCAACTTGTCCCTAAGTTCATCTACATTTTCTTTCAACTTGTCATTCTCCAATCGAGATTCTTTTAATTGTTCTTCAAGTTGGTTTAACTTAAACTTTGATCTTGAGGCTTGTTGTGGCTTTGGACCATGCCCAAGTCCCTTAATGTATCCAGATCTTACTCCCAATACTTTGTCACAAATCTCATCCATAGTTATTGAGTTTCCTTCAATTTTAGACTCAGCCAATAATAACCTTTGCATTTCATTCTAAGACAAAAGTCGTTATATGATTAAAACTTGAAAATTTGAAAATTTGTATAATGAATGAAACTAAACATGTTAACTTACATAACACTCCTCTGCATAAGAGTTTGCCTCTACACCTGCTAAATTACAATAAGTGTGCTTGAACAAGGTAATTCTGTCACACTCTTCCCCATTGAGCTCTTTTTGTGACTAATATTACACCAAAGTCAATAAATTTATTAAAAACCTAAATTG
This sequence comes from Areca catechu, assembly GCA_021397845.1. Lineage (NCBI taxonomy): Eukaryota > Viridiplantae > Streptophyta > Magnoliopsida > Arecales > Arecaceae > Areca > Areca catechu. The sequence continues at coordinate 24,671,153 of CM038042.1, read as the reverse complement.
TGTTAAATAATATAAAAGTTATAAAATAGTCTCTTACAATCTCATGTCGCACTGCTACAAATTCCATAGATCCTGTTTTATGCATCATCTTTGCCTTTTCTCGATTTGCGGCATTGATTGAACAAATTTCCTTGAGATAAAAAAAATACAAACAACTTTCATATGTTAGTAACTATGTTCATTAGCATATGGACTAATAAAAAAAAAAATCAAATTTTGTTACTAGGTAGAATATTATAAACCTTCACACGAGGATTGACCAATAATCACATAGCTCATCCCAATTCTGTTAAGATATATTGACAGGCTTATTTCGCCTTGCTTCTGCATCAGAGCTAAATTTCAAATAATGCTTTCGTAAGTTTGACCTCACATCCTTGCCACGTGCTTGCATTCTTTGAAGCACACATTTCGCTACTTCCGAGTCCTCTCTCAAATCCTGAATCTTCAATTTGCTCTATAAATTATATAAATAAAAAAAAAGCACCACCATTCTATGTGCATGCTAAATCTTCAACTATAAGAAACATATAATGTGTAAAAGAATTGGCTCTTACATGGGCAACCTAAAAATACTTCAATGTCCTCATGTTCATAACAAGATTCTATAACTTTATATGAAAATTCATAAAAAAATGTCTTACCTCCAACCTATCAAATGCAGGATTTAAGTCATCTTCATTTAGATCCTTAAATTTTTTAGGCACATGCATACATTGACGAGAAACAAAACCCACTTCACTAGAGAATTTTGCTGATTGCACTCGATCAACTGGTCTCCCTTGATCTACATCTATCACTACTGTCAGATTTTTACCTAGTATTTTTTCATCTTACTCAAACCAATACCGCGTGTAGGACCACGACCCTTCCTCGTTGATGCAGAACCTGTAAACATTTGAAAATATAAATAAATTTTTTTTTCTTTGGAAATCAAAGGACTTAATTAAAAAATAACTATATCACCTTGTGCAGAATTAGATGTATTAAGTGGCACACATGTCTCATTTGTAGCTATAAACTGGGCTGACTAGGTGGTACTATAAACTCAATGGGGGGTGAGTTAGAAGCATTTTGTCGAGTCAAAAATATAGATGGCTCTACTATTAGGGTAGGTTCGGTGGAATGAACATTTTTGGAATCGGCCCTTGTACGGCGTTTCAATCCTGGAACCATTTTCAAGTATCACTACAAATAAATAGTTAAACAAGTTAGTACAAATAATGAACACAAGCAAATATAAAAAAATAATGATGAAAATAAAGATGGTGTACAATCATATATTACATGAAAATGAAGATATTAACTATGTATCTCCATCAATGTCATTGTCATGATCATCATAAGTAGTTATGTCTGCATCATCACAATATTCTATCAATGTTTCATCTTCTAAATCATCATCTGTGAGAAACTCATTGACCTTTTCATGCACTCCATCTATTGTGTGTACTATATTAGCTTCAATAATATCTGGATCGACATCACGTCTAACCAAAGGTTTAACATCTAGATTTTCAACAATTGAATCACTTACATTCAGCTCATTATCTTGATACACTTCATCATTCAGATTCAGCTCATTCACATTTAGCTCATTATCTTGATTTTTTGAAATATCAAATATATGCCAATGTTTGAATTTTTGCACAACTCGCTAATTTTTTCCTAATTTGGTATCATTGAGATAGAAGACCTGTTTTGCTTGTGTAGCAAGTATAAAAGGATCATTATCAAACCATGTTTTGCTCACATTAATACTAATAATCTTGCCATCTATTTGAATGCTGAACCTCTTATTCCCAACATCAAATCAAATGCATTTGAAAAGAACTACCCTCTTATCTCTTATATATTCTAACTCTATGATCTCATTGATCATGCCATAGTAGTCAATGACATCATCTCCATTATTTCCTTCTACAGTCACCCCACTATTTTGTCTTCTACAGCGGTCATCACAATCTCTTGTGTGAAACCTAATACCATTGATAATGCAACTGACATATTTTCTAACACAAATGTGAGGTCCACATGCTAATGAATATAATGCCACCGTTGCTTCTAGTGCTTTTTGGTTGAACAAGCATGTCATCTACAAAAAAAATAAGATATATTTAGTTAATATATGGTTAATGTAGATATGCACTCAACATTATGATAATTTACTTACATGCTTTTTAAACCACGATGGGAATTGCTCCATTTGTCTTCTCTCTACATTAGTTGTGCATTCTCTCTTAAGATCCTCCAAATGTTTTCTATCAAGTAGCATTGTAATTAATTTACAAACATAGGCTCATTGATTTGTACATCTAAGATATATGCACTAATAAATACTTACTCAAGATAAGGCTCTAACTCCTCATAATTAGATAGCACATACCAATGAGCCATCTCGAGTTCATTGGATGACATTTGAACATATTTTGTTGCTCCAAGTGATCTAAATCTATGAGAGAAAATAGATAACTCGCCATCTTCTACTATATCACAATTTCTTTTCTCTCTATTGAAATGAATCTCAATTCCATGAAGATAAAATGAGCAAAAAGTTAAACATTCACTGACAACATAAGCTTCAACTATTGAACCTTCAGGACGAGCTCTGTTTCGCACATTTTTTTTTAGATTTCCCAAAAATCTAATGAAACAAATAAACAAATAATGTATTAAAAATATATTCATTTCTTATCTCAATGACAACTACAAATAAATTATAGTTTAACTATTCACATTACCTTTCAATCAAAAACATCCATCGAAATTGTACAGGACCCCCAAGTGTTATCTCATTGGGTAGATGAATTGCCAGATGCACCATGACATCAAAGAAAGCAGGTGAAAAAATCATTTCAAGCTTGCAAAGGATCAATACAATTTTTTTTTTCAATTTCTGTACTTCTTCCACATTAAGTGCCATGGAACATAAGCTTTGGAGAAAATCTCCCAACTCTGTTAGTGCAATACATACATCCCTTCGCAAGCATCCACGAATGCCAACAGGAAGTATCCTTTGAAGAATAACATGGCAATCATGACTTTTTAAACCCATGACTTTTCCTTCATTCACATTCACACACCGAGAGATATTTGAAGCATATCCATCCGGGAACTTCACTGACTTAAAAAACTCACATAATATCTGTTTCTCATTCTTAGTTAAAGTATAACAAGCAGGTGGAATGATATATGAGCCATCACTTCTCTGTATTAAGTATAATTCCTTCCTTATATTCATGTCTTTCAAGTCTTGCCTTGCCTTCAAAGTATCTTTTGTTTTTCCATCAATGTTCAACAATGTACCTAGAATATTATCACAAATATTCTTTTCTATATGCATAACATCCAAGTTATGCCTCAATTTCAATTTTGTCCAATATGGAAACTCAAAAAGAATACTTCGTTTAGTCCAATTCAACTCAACTGGAGAATGTTTTCTCTTTCTATTGTTTGGATGCTTTCCTTGTTGCATATCTTTTAAGCTTGCCAATTGTCGCAATTTATCATTCCCAGATAACTCTTGTGGCGGCATTCGATGCTTAATCTTTCCATCAAACTTCTTACTTTTTCGCCAACTATGATCATGTGGCAAGTATCGTCGATGCCCCATGTAACAAATTTTACTTCTTAACTTATGAGAACATGTCTGGTAATTAGAAACTGGGCATGCCATATATCTTTTTGTACTCCATCCAGATACATTTCCATATGCTGGAAAATCATTTATAGTCCACAACATTGCAGCATGCAATTGAAAATTTGATCTACTGCAAGCATCATATGTTTGCACACCAATTTCTCAGAAGTCTTTTAATTCATCTATCAAAGGTTGCATATATACATCGATATCTTTTACAGGTGCTAGGGGGCCTGGAATAAGCAATGACATCATGAAAGATTTCTCCTTCATACATTTCCAAGGGGGCAAGTTGTATGGCACCAAAATAACTGGCCACATGCTATATGATGTACTCATATTACCAAATGGATTAAAACCATCAATAGCAAGACCAAGTCTAACATTACGAGGATCTACAGCAAACCATGAAAAATCATTATCGAACATTTTCCAAGTTTTCGAGTTGGCTGGATATCTCAACACCTTTCCATCATTTATACGTTTATCCTTATGCCACTGCATCTCTAAGGCAGTTTCCTTTGACATAAAAAGGCATTGCAACCTTGGTTTTAATGGAAAGTAACGCAATATCTTATATGGCACTTTCTTACCTTTACCATCATTGATTTTCCATCTAGATGTACAACAAACAGGACACTCTTCATGATTTTCAAACTCCTTCCAAAATAATGCACAATCATACTTGCATGCATGAATAGCTTCATATCCCAAACCCAAACCATGCAACACATTTCTTGTCTCATAGTGGGACTTAGGAAGTGTCTCCCCTTCTAGCAATGCTTCTTTTAGTAATTTAAGTAACATGTCAAATGATTTGTTGCTCCATTTATTATAAACTTTCAAATGGAGTAACTTCATCAAAAATGACAATGTAGAATACTTTGAACAACCCGGATATAGTTCTCTTTCAGCATCCCTCAAAAGTTTAGCAAATACATCTTGTGAACCATCATTTCCATTAAGATCGGACACACCATTATTATGATTTATGTGATAATTATTTACAAAATTTCCTAAGTCATTTAGCATTTCATGGACTCTATCATCCTCATCTATGTCATTGCATGGCACACTATCATCATCCACATCATCATGATGGTAAAAAGTTTCATATGGTCTTGGAATTTTAAAAGTTGTATGTTCTCCATGAAATATCCATCTAGTATAACCTGCATCCATCCCCGGAATTAGTAAATGATTATAAACCACATCTTGACTCTTGATATATAGGTTCAAACGATCAATACATGGATATCTAACCTCATATTCTTTACACATATGATCAGCAACGAATTCCATAAAAGCTTGAACTCCCTTAACATACTGTTCAGTCCACTTTTGTGCATTCATCCAACTCTTATCCATCTTACAAAGATACCTAATATATGAGATTAAAAATGCACCTGAGTTCCCTTCAAACAATCTCCTCAGTTTTTGTATTTATTTCAATCTAAGATAAAAAGGCACACATAAAAAAATATTTTTATGTTAAACTAAGTTTTGAATTAAATAAACTATCAAAATAAAATCTTACTACTAAAATGCTTATATGTACACCATGAAATATCTCTTTGTTATGGCAAACATTTCTTTTTTTTTCTTAGGACTTCCTAACCAGGCCTAATTTGAAAGAAAAAGTATCTGAAAGGAAGCTTTAGCAAAAACAGTGTTGATAATTCAAAATCCAAATAGATAGGATTTCTTAAAATACATGTTATATATTTTTTAATTTATTCTTTAATCATAAATGACCGAAAGAAATCCAAAAAAAGATAAAATTCCATGATCAGTAAGGTAGGTTTCATCCATTTAAAAGGTAACAAGCACCAATAGTGATTTCTAAAAAAGGTTGAGTAACAGCAATAAATTACCTACAATACAAAATATAGAATAAGGCAATTTATTAAGGACTAAAATTTGTATTATATTCAAGTTCATAAATAGTAAGCTATTGCAACAAGTTACAAGAAACAACAAGAAATTCTTTCTTCCATTTAGTTGCCTGCCATTTCCAAATCTTGAAATCTTTGATCTCTTCTTCCTCCATTTTATCTAGCTTTTTTGTTCCCCCTTAAAGGGTGATATATATGGCTTTTTTTTTTTTTTTTTTGGTAGAAGATATATATGGCTTGTTGGCAGTAATGTGTCTTGGTGATCAGTCCATGTTTTGTTTCTTAAACTCCATGTTATGTTTTAAGCTTGGATAAGTCTTAGGTTTTCCAATCTTTTCTTCTTGTTCCTTTTTTTTTTTTCACTTGATGTAAACTTTATGTTTGCCAATCATCTTCTAAGAAAGCAGGTTTAAGGTTTAAGCAAAGAACAGTTATGTTGCTAAACTTGCAGATGCGAAGCACATCCATTCAAAGAGAAAATTGTCATAAATTATTCCCGGAGTAAATCCAACAAAATCACATTCAACTAAAAGTTATTTCTGAAGTCGTATATAGCTGAATAAAAGTAAGAATAACTTATGACATTACCGTTCCAATATGCATAATAATTTCCCTTCTATGTTTCTTGTTCCTAAACCAAATGCAATCAAGGTAGTTAGTGTTGTTGTCATTTTTTGCTTGTAAGATACTCATGTCTAGGGAGACTTGTTGCATGAAAGACTTTATAGATCTTTTAAGTAATCCATATCTAACTCCTACTAGAGCACTACTAGTAAACGATTGTGTTGTCCATCGATTAACGTTAAAAGCAAGAACTCATTCATAAGAACATCATACTTCATCTAAAACTTTCTTGAGATAAATAATAATGCAAATTAACCAACCTTAGTAATGTGTAATGCACCTAATTCATGCATCACATGGCCAACACCGAAGACATCAAGTAAATCTTGGAGCAGTTCCTTTTTCTCATCACACTGTTTTTTCCTTTTACATTTGAGTTTACAATGGCCATACATACACAATAAAAATGTAAACAAGAAATTTGATCCTATAATTTTAGTGGGAAAGCAAAAGCATATTTCAAGATGAAAATAATTTGAATTTTCAAACTGCAAACTCCTACAAAGAAATGTTAGATTGATAGTACATGTTTGGATAATTAAGTCTTGCTTCCCAGACCTTCAAAAAATGACAGGGTGCTAAGCATTCCAACCTGACAAACGACAGAATTGCAAAAACATCAACGCTAGATAGCCTGTAGCAGGACCTGCAACCCTAAAGGCAAATAACTCCGTCATTAACCCAGATTTCTCAGAACGAGTTTGTTATGTCAGCATTCTTTTCTAAATCTAATAGACATCATCCATTAATGCGGCCAGCATAAGTTCGTAGTACCTTTAGCGAAATCTGGACTGCTTAAGGGCAGACACAATGAATAAAAATCACTGGATTTCAAGAAGATCAAATATCCAACACCAGCAATGAATTACAGCTCTTCCACAATTTAAAACACAACAGATTTCATACCTTATCGATGTCAATACATACACTGGCAGCAACTTATAAGCGATAATGGTATCTGGATGATACCGAATTCCCCTAATTCGGCAATTCGAGGACCCACCCCATCCCTTCTCTCTGCTCTGTTCCCCTCTCTCTGTTCTATCGAACTTCCCTTTTTCTTTTTTTTGCCCGTAGCTCTTCCGCGGCATCTTCACCGCCGTGGATCGTGACGGCCCTCACCGTCCCCCCCGGATCGTGACGACCCTCCTCGCCGGCACCCTCCTTCAGTCCCATACCGAGTCACGATCCGCCTACCATCTCCGTATCTCTAAATCCCTCCCACCCCTCCCATCTGTTCCTCCTCTCCCTCGCCCGTCGCTGACATCTCCCCCAACACCCTCGGATGCGCCGCTCTGCTCTCTCCTTCAATGCCCCTCCTCCCTAACAGATATCACAATCCAAAAAAAAATAATCACTCGACGACTCACCTGGATGACGACTGGAAGTGGAAGAAGCCGCTGCCACCACTCGCTGCCGCTTCTTCACCAATACGAGTGGTAGAATCGAGGAAGAGCTGCCGAAGAAAGGAAGAGAAAGAGGCCAAGGAGCAGGGGGATACGAGCGAGAGTGGAAAGGAAAAGGCCAGGCACGGGAGAAGAAAAATTCTGATGGCGTGCACGTTTTTTTTTTTTAAACAAAATTTAATTTTTTTACAACCAAATTATATTTTGGTTGATAATAAATTTAAAAACTAAATTATTTTTTTATAATCTATATATATTTGGTCGTTATTAATTTTAGCAACTAAAATTTTGGTTGATAAATAATTTTTTTTATGACAAAATTATAATTAGTCGTGAATACAAAAATAATGGTCGCCAATGTTTCATGCAATATCTCAAATTTTTTTGGTTGTAAATAATTATAATTTAGTTGGCAAAAAGCTTAATTATTCTCAACCAAATTGTATTTTGGTCGATAATACATTTTTTTATAACCAAATTATATTTTGGTTGATAAAGAATTTAAAAATTAAATTATTTTTTAATAATATATATATATATATATATTTGATCGTTATTAATTTTAGCAACTAAAATTTTGGTTGATAATAATTTTTTTACGACAAAAATATAATTGGTCGTGAATATAAAAACAATGGTCGCCAATTTTTCATGCAGTATCTCAAATAATACCAAAATTTGTTTAGTTGTAAATAATTATAATTTGGTCGGTAAAGAGTTTAATTATTCTCAACCAAATTATATTTTGGCCGGTAATACATTCTTTTGTTGTAGTGAGGATGTTTTTATACTTTCTCCCTCATTCTTTGCATGCAATGTTAAAATATATTAAATGGTACATACATGTCTCAGCTATTCACAAAGGCTGTGTTTGGAAATGGAATAAGAGGGAGAATAAGGCCTTTATCCCTCTTATTCCGCCAAACGGTACAAAAAATGAGGGAGAATAAAAAAAGTAACTTATTCTCGTTAACGCCGGTAATTTCTGAATTGCTATTCCATGTGTCTCCATGGAATAGCCTATTCTCACTTTTCTTATTCCAAGGATAATTTTGAAATTTCTAAAAATTAATTAGTATGAAATATTTTTTAATTATTTTAATATATAATAATAATAAATTAATTAATATAATATAATTTTAATAGATCATAATAATAAATTAAATAATATAAAATAATATATTTAATTATTTTAATATATCATACTAATAAATTAATTAGTATAACATAATTTTAATATATCATAATAATAAATTAAATAATATAAAATAATTTAATTTATTATTTTAATCGATTATAAGATATCATACTAATGAATTAATTAGCATAACATAATTTTAATAGATCATAATATTAAATTAATTAGTATAAAATAATTTAGTTATGTAATTATAAAATTAAAAAATATTTGATAACTCATTTTATGATATTATTTGAGTAGGGGTATTTTTGGGATTTCAAAAAATTCCTCCCTTATTCTTGATGGAATACAGGCTTATTTCCATATCATCTAAACATCATTTAGAATAACACCGCATTAATTACACTGGAAAAAGATGGAATACCAGATTTTTATCTAAACAGAAATTAAGAATAACAACAAAAATAAATTATTCTCGAAGAATACCGATTCCTATTCTGAATAACTTTTTACCGACTAAATACTATCAGAGTACATATGCGACTAATCGTTTTCATATACGTTCATTCGTTGAACGGAGAAGTAACGAAGAAGATGAAATAGCTTTTCCCAGCAACCAAACTGCTTACTTATTCCAACGGGCTGTGAACTCCACCTTCAGCCTTACTAAAAACTCCTTTCCAAGCATGCCTAACAAACGGTGTAAGGACCTGAATTCAAAGTCCAGCTTGCTTACCGCGCTAATTAGTTTGAACTTAGAATCAACAACCCTCAAGTCTTTCTTTCATTCTAATCTCCTCCCAAAACACACGTAAAGAAAACCATATATATATAACACCCTTTGCCGCGCGCTCTTCCTTCCATCAACCACCCAAATCCGATAATTAGTTGCCACCTCTGAGTTGCAAAGTGGAAAGGAAGAAATTGATATGGAAAAAGCTCAGCTTTATTAAGAATTGATGTCCATGGCTTCCATCAAGAAAAACCTCTTGGTTCTGATGACCATTCTCTCTATCTTTTGCTTCCTGTGTTCCCAACAGGTCACAGCAGCAAGGCTTCTCGGGGCGGAGCAGCGGCTGGCAAGAATTGGTTCCACGTTCCAATCCCTGCAGAAATCCGGTCCTTCTTGTTGCACCAGCGGACCGGTCAAATGCGGAAACTGCCCACCGTCTTGAAGTCACCACGAAATGAATTATAAATTAAACTATATATATTACTTGTAGCCTTCAGTTCTTAAGCTTCCCTCGTCCCTGGTGGCAGGCATGAATGTGATAAAAATTCAATGTCACCTTTTCTTCTAGTTTATCTTCTATTTTCAAGATTATGATATAAGCATCTCTATATATGCTAGTTTATTACAAATAATAAGTCGAAATACGTGGTGTTTTTCCCTGGCCTCTTCTCTTTTTTTGGATACATATATACATACATATATATGATATCTCCTAGACATCTTAAAACTTTTACAAAGTTACATACTCCCTATCCTGAACCTGAAAACTCAAATGTATTTTGAATGAACTAGAGGCAACATGAATCTCAAGCTTGTGCAGCTTGAATCTCAAGGCATCTTGAGTGACAACGGTGTGGGTTGCATGGTTTCGTTGGTCTCAAAGAATGAGTGCTTCAACTAGAAGTTGATGCTGCTCAACTAACCCACGTCGAGAAACGTTTAAAAATTACAGACATCTTCTTCCTTTACGGACTCAAAGACTAGATTGGTGATGGAGCTGGAAAGAAGACTTCATGAGCTCATGCTGAAGTCTTTACCGGTCTCATCTCTTATTTTGCTCCCCACCTTTGGAACGCGCCAATCCCATGGAAAGATTAAAATTCACTTATGGCTCGCCTGTAATAACTGATGGATAGAGTTTGAAATGATAGTGGAATCACAAGAATATGAAAAACAAATATTTTATAAGATAATGGAGAAAGTTTTTCAAACCCTCACTATTACTTTTGCTTTTCTCTTTTCTCAACATACGTATTTCTTCGTTACAACTACATATTTATAGGCACTAGAAATGACCTTTTAACTTCTCTAATAAATACATAATTATATAATATTTTGGACTTCCCATATGTCCTTTGAATGACTCTTTGGATTCTCCATATGACTCTTTGAATTCTCCAATACAATTAAGTTTATCAACTTCCAACATCCCCCCTTAAACTTTATTATTATTTCTTTATCACACCAAGAGAATTTTTTAACTTGATGAAGAGATCTACTCCCAAAGGTTTAGTAAATATATCAGCCACTTGATCTTGTGTCTTCACATATAGTAGCTCTACCTCTTTATTCTTTACATGTTCCTGGATTGAATGAAAACAAATATCAATATGTTTGCTTCTTTGATGATACATCGGATTCTTTCCTAGTGCAATGGCTAATTTGCTATCAATATTTATTTTAGTAGGCTTCTTTTACTCAAAACCAATTTCCTTTAGTAAGTTCCTTAGCCATATTGCATGTGATACACATGCAGATGCAGCAACAAATTCAGCTTTACATGTAGAAAGAGTAACAATAGGTTGCTTCTTTGACATCCATGAAAAAACTGTATCTCCCATATAAAATACAAACCCGGAAGTACTTTTACGATCATCTATGTCTCCAGCCCAATCACTATTTGAGTAGCCAACAAGTTTAAAGTTATTATGATGAGAATAAAATAGTTCGTCAGTAATAGTACCTCGGATGTATCGAAAAATTCTCTTTGCTGTCTTTCAATGTATTGATTTGGGCTCTTCCATAAACTTGCTGACTAAGCCGACTACATATAATATGTCCGGCCTTGTACATGTCATATACTTTAAACTTCCTACTAAGCTTCCGTAGAGAGGAGGATCAACAACCTTTCCTTCATCTTCTTTTGATATTTTTGCTCCACAATCAACAGGAGTGCTTATAGGATTACAATCTTCCATCTTAAATCTCTTCAAGATTTCTTTAGCATAACTTTCTTGGGATATGAAAATTCCTTCTTCATGTTGTTTGACTTCCAAACTAGGAAAGTATGTCATTAGCCCCATGTTCGCCATATTAAACTCCATCATAGCATGCTTGAATTCTTTAATCATCTATGGATTGTTACCTGTAAAGATGAGATCATCCACATACAATGTTGGGATGCGCGCAGCGGATTGAACCGGTTTAGGCTTCTAATTAATTCCTGTTTACTCACTTTAGCAATTTACCAATCACACAGGCAGATATCAAATCAGAAGGAAAGACGAGATTTAACGTAGTTCGGCAAATTTGCCTACATCCACACAGAGGAAGGAGCATTCCACTATAATTTGTCCCCAAAATTAGGCACAAAAGAAATACAAATATCCCAATAACAATTGCAGATTAATCACAAAGAGGCAAACAAATCGAAAGGGAAGAAGAAAACATGAGAGATCACAGAATACCAGGCCTCTAGCCTTGCCAAATCCTATCATGGATTCTCTGATATTTTATTCTCTCTGGATCATCTTCAATATTTTTCTAGACCTTCTGCAGCTCTTTGTTGCATCTCAGAAAAATATTTCGGTGTCTTGTATCGCTGGGCGTCTTTATGGTTTTAAAAAATCATCGGAAACTGCATCAAAAGAGGCCTAAAATAAGTCCAATGCATTCCAAAAATATCTTAAGCCATCAGATAAAAAATCAATGGCTCAAATCGAGCCACAATCCATGCAAAACACTACCTCCATGCTAGATCAAACCGTGGTCATTCGATCGCGTGATCGAACGGTCAAGAACTCGCCATGCAGTGGACCGAAGGGAAGAAACTATGCACCGTGCGAAACACACACGGAAACGCTCTGCGCGACCGCCGCAACACGCTGGGCCGAGCCCACGCGTGTTCACGCACGTGCGTCATGGGCTGGGCTAGCGGAAGCGCTCTCCTGCACATGTATCAAAAAGGGACGCGGAAGACTTTTGTCGGTTGTGGCTACGGGCATTTAGGAGCAAAACAACGATAACAATCCTCCTCCTTATGACCAAAAAAAAAATGCCTCTATCAAATATGGATTGTAAAGCCTCCTCCTCATCACAAGCCCCGAAGGGGCATCACCAAGTGCTCAAACCAATCAAGTTCAGGAATGTCCTGAACTTGACCACTGGAATTGGTTTAGTGAGCATATCAGCCGGATTAATAGCAGTGCTAATTTTCGGTAGTTGAATATCACCATCCTCTACCAAATCTCAGATAAAGTGATACCTGACATCCACATGCTTAGTGCATTCATGATACATCCGATCTCTGGCAAAATGTAAAGCACTCTGACTGTCACAGTGAATAACCAAACAATTCTGCTTAAAACCCAAATCTTGTATAACCCTCTTAGCCAGAGAGCTTTCTTTGCTGCCTCTGTCAATGCCATATACTCTACCTTTGTAGTAGACAAAGCAACTATATATTGCAAAGTACCCTTCCAACTAATTGCACAACTAGAGAGAGTAAATACATATCCAGTCAATGACCTCCTCCTATCCAAGTCACAAGCATAATCTGAATCACAAAATCTTGTAACAGTGCAACCACACTATCCGGAGAATACCAATCCCAAATCCAAAGTGCCTTTTAAGTATCTAAGAATTCATTTCATAGCTAACTAGTGAGCTTTTCCAGGCTTGTCCATATATCTGCTCACTACACTAACTGCTTGTGAAATATCAAGACGAGTGCAGACCATTGCATACATAATACTGCCAACTGCACTCGCATAAGGTACTTTAGACATATACTTCTCCTCATCCTTAGTCTGAGGAGAATCCCTGGCAGATAACCGAAAATGACTGGCAAAAGTAGTGACTGGCTTAGCACATGCCATATCTGTCCAAGACTTTCTCAATATAATCATGCTGAGTAACAAATAGTCTACATAATTTCCTGTCATGAATGATCTCCATCCCAAGTATCTTCTTTGTCAGTCCAAGGTCCTTCATCTCAAATGCAGTACTAAACTCAGCTTTCATTTTCTGAATGACTGACATATCCCTGGCTGTAATCATCATGTCATCCACATATAATAATAAATAACAAAAGGATCCATTTGAAAACTGCTGATGATACACGCAACTATCATATGGAGATCTTTTGAAGTCATGGTCGACTATAAACCTATCAAATTTGCGGTACCATTATCTTGGAGACTGCTTCAAACCATACAAAGATCTTTTGAGCAAGCATACATGATCTTCTTTATATGGAGCCTCAAAACTAGGTGGCAGTTGCATATAAATGTGCTCCTCCAAATGTGAAGCCCAGTTCTTATTGGGCTGATTTTGGACTGAAGTCGGCAAGGGCCGCCGACTTCAGTTCAAATTTCTTCTGGTTCAAGAGTTTGGATTTCCCGGCGGGAAATCCAGAGAGGCTCGTCGACGCCGCCGGAAGTGGGGGGGATAAGGGTTTTTTCTCGGGTTTTAGGGGCATTGGGAGCCTCTGTTGATCCGGGAAAACCCTCCCTGTGGGTGGAGCGTCGACGGATCCTTCGAGTGCCCCTGCCCTCGCCGGAGCGCTCTTCGTCGGTGGTCGTTGCGGTCGGAGCCACCCTCGCCGGTAAGTCTTCCCTCCTCGGAAAGGGTAATGGGTGTTCATGCGGCCGGGCGGAGGGGAGAATCCGGTTGATTCTTCCTCTCCGTTGAAGCTGTGGGTTGTGGCTGGCAGCGAGAAAGCCACCACCGGATTCCTCCTCTCCGGCAACCGTCTTGGGCGGCCGATCACGGGGATCGCCGCCATCCCTTCGCTTGCTTGGGGGGGAGAGAGGGAGGGAGAGATGGATTTTGGTCGACCGGGAGGACCTGTTGCAGGCGGCAGTCACCGGCTCAGTGCTCACCGGCTGTCGGTCGGACGGCCACCATAGGGGTCGCCGGACTTTCTTCCTTCTCCGGCGAGAACTCCGTGATGGACGGACGGGAGGATCGCCGTCGATCCTCCCTGCTTCTCCCATGGGTTCGGGCAAAGGCCATGGCCGATGAAGGCTGGGCTGGGTTTGGATGGGCCGAGCTTGGCTGGGCCAAGCCTGTTATGGGCTGGGTTTGGATGGGCCGAGCTTGGCTGGGCCAAGCTGGATTGGGCCGGGTTTGGCTGGGCCGGGCTTGGCTGGGCCGGGCCTCATTGGGCCAGACTTGGTTGAGCCATGCCCTGTTGGGCTAGGTCTATTTCTTGGTTGGGCCGGTCCAGTAAAAACCCCATTGGGAAAAATAAATAAATAAATAATAATAATAATGATTATATTAATAATATTAAATAAAGGGGAAGAAGGGGAAAAGATCTGTTGGACAAGGTTGTTCCAAGAAAATTTAGTTTTATTTTAATTTGTGATTCAGGATCATCGTTGACTTTGGAAGACCCGGATTAGTGTTGGACTGTTCTAGTTGGTGAATACTCCTCTGTAAGTTATCTTGATCTCTGATATATATGCCAATATATGTATATTTATAACTTAATAGATATATGTAATATATCTGAATTTGATTGCATTGGATTGCGTGCATCATGTTGGTGTGGGTGCTGTGTTGGCGTGAGTACATTGTGTTGGTGTGGGTATATTGTGGGATTGCTTTGGATTGCGTGCATTATGTTGATGTGGATGCATTGTACTGGTCTTGAGTGGTGCAGTTGGTTATGAGTGCTCTCTAGTCTGACTATGATCATACGAGAACCTAGTCTCCTTTTGGGCCTCCAGCAGGACAATTGCTGGCACATGACCGTTGAGCGGTATATGACACAGGAGCTAGATGTCTTATTTTAGCCATGCATGGCGGGCACATGCAGAGGATGCATGTTTCTCGTATGATACTCAGAGCTAGTTTTCCTTTTGGGCCTCCAATAGGGCTATTGCTGGCACATGACTGTTGAGCGGTATGTGACACAGGATCTAGTCTCTTTCGGGGCGAGCCATGGGCCGATCGTGGCCATAGTCTGAGGGACTAGAAGAGTTAAGTAAATGGTTGGCCATCCATAGTCGTGTCGTGTCTGTGTCGGTCGTATTAAGTGTACGTATTTGCATCAGGTAGTGGGTTATTATTATTATATTGCTGGACATCTTGTTGCATGATGTATTATGCTTGTTGTTAATAGATGCATATTGGTGTATGTATATTGAAGGTGTTGATAACTTACTGAGCCTGTGTAGCTCACCCCTATTTTCTTATATATTTTTTTTTTTCAGATATCGAAGATCATTTGGGCTTTTGGACCGGTCAGTGAAAAGCTAGGTTTTAGGTGTTAATCTTTAAGTTTATATTTTATCTGTATTTTATATTCTGTTAATCTTTATGGAAAGTTGTTCCTTACTATTGTTTGGTTGTAGATTTGAAAGTTAGGCCTGGCATGATCTCTAGAAGATATCTAGGATTGTGCGGCCGGTCACGTAGCCGATCCTTGATCTGGATTCGGGGCGTGACACCAAATCACCATGTAGAAAAGCTGTCTTGACATCTAGCTGTTCTAACTCTAAATTCTGAGAAGCAACTAAAGCAAGGAATACACAAATAGAAGAGTGTTTAACCATAAGAGAAAATACTTTCTTATAATCAATACCCTCTCTTGATTGTAACCCTTAGCCACCAACCTTGCCTTATATTTCAAATCCTGAGGAGTAGCTCCTTCCTTTTTCTTGAAGATCCATTTGTAGCCAATTTTTTTCTTGCTCTTAGGTAATCTAACTAATTCCCAAGTTTGATTCTTTTCCAAAGACTGAAGCTCTTCTACCATAGTTATGGTCCATTGTTCAGCCTGTGAACTACCAATTGCTTGAAATATGGTCGGTTCATCACCTATAGTGTCTACAATATTCAGAGCATAATATACTAACTCAGTGCAAACAGAATCCTCAGAACCATACCTTTGAGGTGCTCTGATATGTCGCCTGGTTCTTCGAGTGGCAATACTATCATCTTAAACTTGACCACGTACAATAACCTCTTCCTAAGTCTATAACTCTGGATCTGTCTGTTGATGCTGTTCATTCTGAATATCACCTATAGGCTGCAACTGCTGTGATCTAACAGTATGATTAATATCAACAACAGTCCTATCCTGCTGATCTTGAACCTGATCTCCTGGTGAAGAACTTGGCTGTAGCTGCCATAAAGAAGTGGCTAACTCATCAAAAGTCACATCCCTACTGACTAGAAAACCCTGGGATCCGGGCTCTATGCACCATAATCTGTAGCCCTTCATCCCATATGCATATCTAAGAAATATGCATTTCTTAGCCTTAGGATTCAGCTTTTCATCTTTGACATGTGTATATGCTGAACACCCAAATACTCTAATAACTGAATAGTCTGCAGGTCTACCTGTCCACATTTCTTTCGGAGTCTTCATATTCAATGCAGATGTTGGGATCGATTTATAATAAAGCAGGCTGTATGTGCAGCCTCCGTCCAGAAATCTCTACTCAATCCAGAACTTGATAGCATAGATCTGACTCTTTCCAGTAGTGTGCGATTCATGCGTTCCGCCACACTATTTTGCTGAGGAATATACACAACGGTCCTATGCCTAACAATGCCCTCTGACTTGCAAAAGTCATTAAACTCTATAAAACAAAATTTCAATCCATTGTCAGTCCGGAAGGTTTTCACCTTCCTCTCAGTTTGCCTCTCAACCATAGCCTTCCACCCTTGAAAAGTGTGAAACACATCACTTTTATTTTTGATAGTATAAATCCAGACTTTGCGGGAGTAGTCATCAATCAAAGTAAGCAAATATCTAGATCCACCCTTGGATGTAACTGGGATAGGTCCCCATAGGTCAGAATGAATGTAATCCAATATACCTGCTATCTTGTGCATGCCTGAAGTAAAGCTGACTCTTTGTTGTTTTCCAAATATGCAATGCTCACAGAATCCAAGTGCACCAACTTTCTGACCTCCTAGTAGACCACGTCTGCTTAGCTCCTGTAAACCTTTATCTGACATGTGGCCTAATATTTAATGCCATAACTGTGTCAATTGAATAATAGAGAAATGTGTTGAAGAAGCCTCACCAACCACCGTAGTGCCATCCAAATAATAAAGAGTGCCACTCAATTTACCTCTTAACAAAGTCAATGCATCTTTACTAATTGAAATAGATCCTCCACTCCATCTGCCCTCAAAACCTGCAATATCAAGAGCATTTATCGAGAAAAATTTCTTTTCAATTGGGGAATATATCTGACATCATCCAAAGTCATCACAGTATTTGCATGAGATTTGATCTGAACTGTACCAATTCCTTCAACTTTACAGATGGCATCATCCCCAAGAAGAACAGAGCCTCCATTACAGGATCTAAAAAAAGTGAACCATTCTTTATAGGGTGTTATGTGAAAAGATGCTCCAAAGTCCACCATCCAGGTATCAGCCTGACTGACACTGCATGCAGCTATAAATACTACATCATTTGCAACACTGTTGTGATCTGCTGAAGTAACTGCAACTGATGCAGAATCTGAGATTATTCCTTTTTTTTTTCTGCTTCTTCTCTTTCTTGGACTGTAGAAGTCTATACTCATTTTTCCAGTAGCCTGGCTTCTTGCAGTAATGGCAAACTCCGGGTCTTTTAGACCTAGACTTTGATCTTGTCTTGGACTTGTTTCTACCTTGTCTACCTATTCTTTGCTCATCTCTATCTCTGATAGTAAGTCCTTATGCCGGATTTGGAGCCTGATGCTCTAACTGTACTTTCAACCTGAGCTCATTGGATAACAAAGTGGCTTCAACCTCATCGAGACTTATAGTCTTTCTTCCATAGAGCATGGTAGTAGTAATATTTTCATAGGACTTAGGCAAAGAATAAATCAGGATCAAAGCCTTGTCTTCCTCATCAACATTAACACTAATATTCGCCAAATCGAGCATGAGCTTATTATAATCATCCAAGTGATCCTTGAGTGAGGTTTCTTCCATCATATGGAATGTGTATAGCTTGCCTCTCAAATACAGCCATTTATAAGAGATTTTGGTATATACAAAGTGTCTAATTTTTTTCATACATTTTTAGCTATAAAAAGATCCACCATATTGCGGAGAACTTTATCACTCAGTCTCAAAAACAGAGTCCCATGTGCTCTCTCATTCATCTCCTCTTTTGCAGCTTCTGTATCACTTGAAATTGCATCTATACCTTTGAGGGCTATTGACATGCCCTCCTTGACCAGCAGATATTTCATTCTCACATTCTATAGTGCAAAATCACCTGTGCCATCAAATATCGCCATCTCATGCCTAGAGGTAGTAGAATGAAAATAATTGCCTCAAGAGCCATAAAAGAACTTGGTTGCCCGTCAGATGCCATCCTAATGCTCTGATACCAATTATTGGGATGCGCGCAGTGGATTGAACCGGTTTAGACTTCCAATTAATTCTTGTTTACTCACTTTAGTAATTTACCAATCACACAGGCAGATATCAAATCAGATGGAAAGACGAGATTTAACGTGGTTCGATAAATTTACCTACATCCACATAGAGGAAGGAGCAATCCACTATAATCTGTCCCCAAAATTGGGCACAAAAGAAATACAAATATCCCAATAACAATTGTAGAATAATCACAAAGAGGCAAACAACTCAAAAGGAAAGAAGAAAATAGGAGAAATCATAGAATATCAGGCCTCTAGCCTTGCCAAATCCTGTCGTGGATTCTCTAACATTTTATTTGCTCTTTGGATCATTTTCAATATTTTTCTAGACCTTCTGTAGCTCTCTGTTGCATCTCAAAAAAATATTTCAGTGTCTTGTGTTGCAGGGCGTCTCTATGGTTTTAAAAAACCATCGGAAACTATGTCAAAAGAGACCTAAAATAAGTCGAATGCCTTCCAAAAATATTCCAGGCCATCAAATAAAAAATTAACGGCTCAAATCGAGCCATAATCTATGCAAAACACTGCCTCAATGCCAGATCAAACCGTGGCCATCCGATCGCGTGATCGGATGGCCAAGAACTCGCCATGCTGTGGACCGAAGGGAAGAAACTGTGTGCCATGCAAAATGCACGCGGAAACACTCCGCACGACTGCCGCAACGCACTGGGCCGAGCCCACACGCGTTTGCGCGTGTGCGTCATCGGCTGGGCTAGCGGAAGCGCTCTCCTGCGTGTGTATCAAAAAGGGACGCGGAAGACTTTTGTCGGTTGTGGCTGCGGGCGTTTCGGAGTAAAACAACAGTAACATACAAACAAACAAGTAATATGTTAGAATTTTTTTCTTTTTTGTATACAGCATACTTAGAGAGGGACATTACTTGAAACCATTCGCTCTAAAGTAGCTATCAATCCTTGAGTTCCAAGCTCTTGGAGCTTGTTTTAAGCTATAAAGTACTTTCTTTAGCTTCAAAACCTTCTCTTCACATCCCTTCTTTACATACCCTTTGGGTTGCTCAACATATATTTCTTCTTCTAAAAAGCCATTCAAAATAGCCGACTTCACATCTAGTTGGTAGATTTTTCAATTGTTTTATGCAGCCAAGAAAATTACCAGGTGAATTATCTCCATACGAACTACGGGAGCAAAGACCTCCTCGTAGTCAATCCCAACTTGTTGTTTGTAGCCTTTAGCTACTAAACGAGCCTTGCATTTTTCTATCTTTCCTTCTGCATTCTTCTTCACCTTGTAAATCCATTTCACTCCAATGGGCTCATGGCCATCTGGAAGAGTGGTAAGCTTCTATGTGTCATTCTTTTGGATTGCTTTCTTCATTCATGGCCATCTTCTAGTTTTCATTCTGTACTGCTTCTTCAAAAAAGATTACATCCTCGTTGCCATATAAACAAATGAGATTAAGAGGTACTACAAAAAAAGTCACATATATCCATGCTTTTTAAACACGTAAAATATATACGCGTGTAAAAGTTCAAATTCTAAAAGAAGGATTATATATATCCATGTTTGGCAAACGTGAAATGCTATAATCAATTTGTAACTTACGTTTCAACTATTAAACATGAGTAAATCAAATATAATGGATAAACGTTGGTTTGCTAAGAAAAGAGTGTCCAAAAAAATTAATACTGATTTCAGGTCTAGAGCTATTCCAAACTTGGATCCGATTAACTCTAACATAAATGGATCAGATCTGGATATTTACTATCCAGACCCAAGACCCGACTAAAAATATAATATAATATATATTTAAATAATATGATATAATATAATATAATATAATGTAATGTAATATGACATATTTTATAATTTATTATAATATATTATTTTAAATTTTATATTTTAAATATTATAAATATAATTACACTATATTATAATTTATCATAATATATTAAAATGTATCATATACAATTTTATAATTTATTATAATATATTTTATATTTTAAATATTAAAAATATAATTATATTATAATTTATCATAATAACTTGCTATCTATTATAACAAACCATTCACAACCATAACCACTACGTTGTTATGGTAATGATCTAAAATTTTTGATGATATAATATTTAAACTAATTAAAGCCCTTCTTATAAAAATAATTTAAATCTTTCTCACCACCCAAGCTTCTTCATTTGCACATCTCTTCCATTCCAGATGCCATTCATATCATGTTATTATTTTTTTATTTTTTTAATTTATTAGTTTTTTAAAATATTATTAATTTTTAAAGATTTTTACTAATTTTTTAATTTTTTTAATTAAATTTTAAAGTGGGAATGTGAAGAATCACGTACCCCACTTCATCATATTATTTTTTTATTTTTTTTATTTTATTAATTTTTAAAGATTTTTTATTAATTCTTAAAGATATTTTTTAATTCATTAATTTTTTATTAAATTTTAAAGTGGGAATTGGAGAAATTGTATGTTATCCCTACTTCATCGTTTTATTTTTTTTTATTTTTTAAAATTTAATTAATTATTAAATTTTTTTAATTAATTATTAAAGATTTGTATTAATTTATTAATTTATTAATTTATTATTAAATTTTAAAATAGGAATGTGGAGAAATCATAGGTATAACCTACGATTTCTTCACATATACCTTATTACTTTTTATTTTTTTTAAAATTCTATTAATTTTTAAAAATCTTTTATTAATTTTTTTGTTTTTTTATAAATTTTAAAATAAAAATGGAGAAATTGTACATACAACATGGATTTCTCTACCTATCCCTTATTATCATTTTTAATATTTTTTAAATTTTTTAAAAAAATTTCTTAATTTTTAGAATTTTTAATTAATTTTTATTAATTTATTAAATTTTTATTAAATTTTAAAGTGGAAATGGATGCCCGCGATTTTTCCTTGTGAACCCTTCACGTCAATCAAAAATATCTAAAATGGAAAATATAGTTTGGGTTGCACCTATAAATATTTATTTAAAAAATATTATTTTAAAAAAAAATTCGGGCGCTGGGCGTTGGGCTTTGCCGCAGGAACCACCTCTGGTCATTTTTTTTCTCGAAATGTTTAAAATCTCCCGCTTGTTTTTATCTCCTTCTTGTTTCCATCTCTTGTCGCCCTGCGTACCTAGAGTAAAATAAAACCGGTGCTTTCGGCATGCGTCCGTTACCCGTCCCTTCTTCCTTCCCCTCTTTCGCTCTCCGTGATGGTCAAACAGCACAAAGCTAAGAAGCCTAAGAATCTGGAGAGGGGGAAGGTTACCCCGGTCCAGATCGCCTTCATCGTTGACCGCTACCTCTCTCTCAGCCTTCCGAGTCGAAGCCTCCGATATCTTCTCCAGAACCAGGGGCAAAGAGGTAATGGCCTCCCAGAGCCAATCTCTTCCCTGGATCTTATCTTTTATTTCTTTCCGCTTCTTGCATTGGAGTATCTACCATATTGTCCTCGTATTGCGAGAAATTGAAATGGGCAGGTGCCAAAAGGGTTATTGGGGTTGGGGGAGATATTGGACGAGTATATAAGCATGAAGGAGCAGCGGGTGATGGTGGATCAGGAGAAACGTAAGGTCGAGATGGCATTGCAGGGCATGCAAGACGTGATCCAGGTCGACCACACTGCTGGAAATCCCGCTCTTCCGCCTTCACCCCCTCTCCTTCCTCCTCAGTTCGTGGCAACACCAATGGCGCTGGTTCTTACGGCCCCATGCTCTACTAATGGGTCTCCTCCAGGTACGATCTTTTCTACATCGTCCATCATTTTGTATTAATTTAATAATTTATAGTCTAAACTCTAAACACTCTTCTTTTGTTGCATGGGTTTGCTTCTCTTCCATGCCATGCAATTGTTTGTTGCTTTGTTTTAATGGAAAAAAAAAATTGCTTGTAGGTACAATTTGACAGATTCAGAAAAGGAATCGGTCAGGAAGCCAATATACTATTGTAAGGGTCATTCCTAGGATTGGAGCATTAAAACCTGATCACTCTGGGTTGCTTAAAATAATTAAAAAGGAATGCCATATCTCTATACAAAGTTCAAATAGCTTCATATTGCAGTCTAGTGTCAGACTTCTTAGATCTGGGATGTTAATTATTATCCTTCTGTGATAAAAGCTTTGCATGTTGAAGATGTGTCTTTCTCTTTGTAGTGGAGTTGCTTTGCTTGTCTTTGTGCATCATTTTGCTTAATTCTTGGGCTGGCATATAAAGATTATTCACTAATCCTTGTGATGTCACATTAGATCAAATACGGGGGCAGGATAATTTGTTCATTGGATTTCGGGTAACAAGTTTTCACCATAAATTGCATTCACGTCCTCAACTGCTAGCTAGCATTATCATATTAGTTAAATGCCATTAAATTAATATTTTTCTATTTAATACTTAGGTGAAGTATCCAATCTGACCCGCCTTTCTTCCTTGACTGCAACATTTTCTACAAGGTTTTTGAGTTAATAACATATTCAATTGCTGAGTTTAGCTTTGCTATTTAATATTTAGGTAAAGTATCCAATCCGACCAAAATTTATTATAGGTTATCATATTTGTTTAGCTTTGCTATGTCATGATACATATTTATCAGTTTTCAGATGAGTTTGTATTTCGCACCAGCATTTTTAAGCCATCTTCTAGGAAAATGTCTTAGGCATCAGAATCCATTTTTTGAGGTCATGAAATTGGGCTTAGTGGTCATAGGAACATTTGCACTTGTCTGCCAGCCTTATTTATATTCTCTGGAAGTAGCGATAGAGGTAAAAGGCCTTGTTCCTATTTCTTCTCACTTCGTTATTGATTAATGTATCATCTGCTTTCTCTCTTTGATTGATCAAAATTTGAAACTATGCCTTGAAATAGCTACTATATTCATTATGTGAATTTATACAGTTAGCTGTATGCCATGCTTAACTTTCTGTTTCACAAATTCTGGCTAATTTAATGAGGTTGTCCACTTTTTTCTCTTTCATTGTAATTGAAGATGCAAGAGCAATATGAAATATATCGTTGATAGTTTCAAAGGTAGTTATGTTTTGTTTTTTAAGTAAAATAATTTATTTACATGAAACATCGAGTATAATAGTCATTAATCTTTTTGTTTATATTTTAATAATAATAGGTACCAATGCAACCAAATGGAAATGATTGTGGATACTTTGTTTTATATTATATCCATCGTTTTATGCAGGATATTCCCATAACTATCTTTCTAAACAAGATTCCTTCTTTTGTATATTTTAATCCTCTTAACTTATTACCAAATTTTTATATGCATTCCAAAATTATTTATTGATTTTTATTTATTTAGCTTAATGATCACTAGTTTATAATGGCGGAGTTGGATTTTTTTTTGACTGGTTTAGATTCTATTGGATGTATAAAAAGGAGTGCAACTAGGCAAGTCATTGATGAGCAGAGCATTGTACATGAAGATGATACTAGTGTAGCCTTAAAAGAAGAAGAGATATCCCAACCTGAAGACCCACCTAAAAAGTAATGAAGATGATACTAGTGTAGCCTTAAAAGAAGAAGAGATATCCCAACCTGAAGACCCACCTAAAAAGTATCGTGGTGAGATACAAATGAAAGATGTGCATACGAGAATTCTGATAAGATGATTCATGTAGAGTGGAATGAGTATGGACAGCCAATAGGGGATGGTAGGCAATCATTTATGAGCTTTTTGACTAGCCTAACAAAATTTTATGAGCAGTTGCCTAGTGTGAATGATTGGCGAAAGATATTTAAAATCACTAAACTTGAATTTTGGGAATACACGAAGGTGATATTGATTTTTATTTCATCTATGATTTGGCATTTATTTTTATGATGTATTAATAATATTTTTTTATTTCAGAAAAAGTATGATATGGGAGATGAGCATTATAATTTTGCAATAAAGACTTTGACAGGAAAATGGAGAAGAATGAAGTATCGTTTAAGAAAAAAATACTTAATAAAAAATTATAAAAAGAATATGAAAAAATAAGGTGAAGTACCTAAGAATGTCCCAGAGGTTCAATGGAAGGAAGCTATAGGTAGTTGGTCTACTTTACAATGGCAGGTATATAGGAATTGTTATTTTTCATTGGTTGAGATCAATTTTTTTATAATAGTTAATGTCAGTTTTAAATTTTGGTATATATGGAACAATGATAGAAAAGGGCAGATATTAATATTAACTGCAAGAAGAAGTACAAGTACCCTATTATGCAGGAACAAGGAGCTTCGCGCAAATCAATCACCTATATATAAAACCCATCCAAATTTTTTTAAATGCTTGCTCTGATAACTATATATATTATGTTTAACTAATTTTTTCTTATTTTGTATACTCAATTCAAAAGGATAGGAAAAAAATTGAGCCGTCCCTGCATGTGGGTGAACACTCGTACTAGAAAGAATGGTAAACCTGTAAATGATGCTGCTGCTGGACTAGTTGTAAGTATCCTTTATTAGTCAATTAAATTATAAGTCTATATTATTTTTTATTATAATATTTATTTCTTGTAATTAATACATACATGTTTGTTGGAACCAAAAGAAAATGTTTAAAGATGCAGAAGAGGATAAAGTATTTTCTAAACAGTTTGGCAAAGAAAGACCAGACATGATCCGTTGTTTAAGGACAGGAATAACTCCCAGTTCATTGTGGGGCTCTAAAGTAACAAATGAAGTCTTGAAAAAGGAAAATGAGAGTTTGTGTAAAATGGTTAACGACTTGGCAGGTCAAGTTATAATTCTCCAAGTCCAGGTAGCAAATATTTATAGTTCAATAGTTTCAGTGAGTACGTTAGTTAAATATATAATTCTTTTTTTATTTTTATATGAATAAAATTGGATAACTTAATCTTTATTTTCAGGATTGTTCTGATTTTTTTGAAAATAAAAAAATATCATTAAAAAACCTAATGACCATTCATTATACTTGCTATTTGATTGATGAATTTAACATGTTATTATACTATTTATTAATAGAGTATTGCCAACATGAAAGAAGCTGATGGTCATTCACCAAAAATAGATAAAATATCATTTGTTAGTAACAAACATAATCTAAAGATATCTATAATATCATTATTTTATGCAATACTTGTAATTTAATATTTTTTTAAAAAGTTGGCTAACTTTTTATTATTTTTAGAATGATGATAAAGTTGAGCTAAACTCATCTCAAGTAAACATATTATCCATTCTTGAATTATCTAAAATTGTAAGTAAAATTTATTTTAATGAATTTATAGATTTAAATAGAGTGGTTCAATGTTATTAAGTGGTGAATCATCAGGACTTATTCATTATATTATATAAAATCAGTATTTATAGGGTGAAGAAGTAATTTTATTGGATATCTCACAGAAAGAAGTAGGCAAAGGAATATTTATTTCTGATGATAAAGACAAGATGTTGATGGGCAAAAGTTTAGGAGATGTATTTTATTGGATTTTTGTTTCTTATGCAATTGAGCCTGATGCTCCATTGCTTGTAAAGGACAAAAGTCGATCTTTAATAAAACATGCTGTGGGCACTCATATTATTTGGTGGAAAGATTATGTATGTATCTGTATATATTATTGGTTTAATAATAATTTATACTATCTCTGAATGATGTATATTTATATGATTCCTTTATTTTTGCAGATTCAGGTAATATAATGGAAGGTATTAAAGAAAAAATGGAGATTTTACAAAGTTTACTTTATTTATCTTTATTTACTTTATGGTGTAGCAAAATAGTTGGAACTTGTTTTATGATATGTTTTGAATTCTAGTATTTACTCTTTTGAAATCAGTATTATATTTTGTTTATCATTTTTTGGATTTTGATGAAATTAATAAAGTTGAGACAATATTTTTATGAGACTATCATTATGTATGATAAACTATATTTAATATAATGATGAAAATTATCTTATTTATAGTTATTTTATGTCTTTCTATTTTTATTTATTATTACAGGTGATCCATATTTTGAAATTGGATTTAGCATGACTATATTTAATTATATACCTATATTTTATTATTGATAGTATAGGTTCATTTATACCCATATTTTGTTAATTCCAACGAATTCTAATTCGTATGTATTTAATTACCCACGTTTCTAATTCGTGTGTATTTAATTATCCATGTTTTATAAAGGAAGGTATAGACTAGATTTATACCCACGTATATAATCTTACTTACGTTAGATATTATATGGGTAAAGCACATCTACACACGAAAAAAAACATGGATATAAGCTATAGCCACACCGGACATATCCATGTTTAACCAAATGTGTGTACCAACGTGGGTGTAGATATATATATCCACGTTTTTTAAGCTTTTATCTACGTATTTTCACGTGGGTGTAGCTCAGTTTTTTTTGTAGGATCTTGTTACCTCATAGAGATCTTGAATGCTTCT
Organism: Areca catechu; assembly: GCA_021397845.1. Lineage (NCBI taxonomy): Eukaryota > Viridiplantae > Streptophyta > Magnoliopsida > Arecales > Arecaceae > Areca > Areca catechu. Next base: position 24,643,701 of record CM038042.1, on the reverse strand, counting down.
TATCTTTCTGAAATCCTCACTTAAGGATGGATATCTTGTGCTAGGTGAAGAGAAAGGTGTGGAATCTTTAACTTGAGCCTTTACTTCTTCTTCTTCTTGTATTTCTACCAAGTTGGTACTCCAATTCCAGATTCCTTCTTCACTGAACTTCACATCTCGGCTTACAATAGTCTTCTTTGTCTTTGGATCATAAGGTCTATATGCCTTGGACCTCTAGTCATATCCTATAAAGATGCAAGGATAACTCTTGTGATCTAGCTTGCTTCTTATTTGATCTGGGATGTGTGCATAAGCAATACAACAAAAAACTCTTAGATGAGATACATTTGGCTTATAGTCATTCCATGCTTCTTGAGGGGTTCTTCTACCAAGATTCTTTGTTGGGCAGCGGTTGAGGATGTATACTATACAATTCATAGCTTCGTCCTAAAACTCTTTTGGGAATTTCTTTGTCTTTAGTATGCTTCTTACCATGTCAAGAATGGTTTGATTCTTCCTTTCTGCTACACCATTTTGCTGGGATGATATGCGGCATTTAAAGTCCTCCAAATGCCTGATATCTGCAGAATTCTTCGAATTCTTTCAAGGTAAACTCTCCTCCTCGATATGATCTCAAAGCTTTGATTTTGCACCTAGTTTGATTCTCCATAAGAGCTTTGAACCTTTTGAATATTTTCAGGGCCTCCCGCTTCTCCTTCAAGATATACACCCAAGATTTTTTTCTAAAGTCATCAATAAATGTTAAAAAATAACGATGACCTCCAAATGAGGCCGGTGTGATGGGACCACAAATATCCGTATGGATAAGTTGCAAAAGTCCTTGGGTTTGATGAAATGACTTCTTTGGAAAGCTGGTTCTTGACTATTTTCTGACAATACATGCTTCACATATTCCTTCAGAGATATTATCCATGAGAGGTAACCCCTTCACATTGCCTTTGTAGATAGGAGCTTCAAAGAGCTAAAGTTCAAATTCCCGAACCTCAAGTGCCATAGCCATATGTTATCCTTCATGCATGCACTCAAGCACTTTGTATTGATATACTTAATGTTCAACACGAACATTCGGTTCTTGGGCATAGGTACTTTTGCAATCAACTGATCATATTTATTCAAGTACATGCATCTTCCTTTCATGGAAACATTAAAACCTTGTTCTAGTAATTGACCAAGACTTGAGATATTTGTTTTCATATTAGGCACATAGTAAACGTTTGAAATGAACTATTGAGAACCATTCCTGAGTTGGATTAGGATCTTACTTATCCCCTTCACTTGAATTTTTGAGGCATCTCTAAAAGAAACATTGCCTTCCACTATCTCATCTAACTCTTTAAAGACATGTTTGTGCCCACACATATGATTGTTTGCGCCGGTATCTAAGTACCATCTATTCTTATTAATAGCTTCTTCTCCCTTCTCTGCTAGTAGTAGCACACCATCTTATCCTTCCTTCTTTCTTACATAGTTGGCCTTTTCATGCACTTGGTTATTCTTATTATGGTAACATTCCGAGGAATAATGACCATATTTGCCACAAGTAAAACATTTAACATTTCTTTTATCATACCTTCGTCCTCTTCTTGAGAAACCTCCTTGCCTTTTTTTGCCTTGAATGCTTTCTTCATTTGGTGGAAGTCCTGGGCCTCTTCTTCCTCTGTCACGTCCAAAGGAGCCTCGTCCTTGTCCACAGCCTCGTCCATGATGATGTCCACGATTGTAACCATGATCGTGGTTTATAAGTTTGTCCTCGTCAGTTGGGCCTTCCTTCTTCTCATTGATTGTGAGCTTGCTTTTCAGGGCTTGCTCCAAAGGTTCTTCTTTCTGCAGCAATATTCTCTGCTCATATACTTGTAGAGAACCCATGAGTTTATCAACTATCATAGTGTCCACATCTTTGGACTCTTCAATTGCTGTCACAACATAGTCAAACTTTTGATCCAAAGATCTTAGGATCTTCTCCACCACACGCTTGTCCTCTATATTCTCACCATTTCTCTTTATTTGGTTTACAATAGATAGAACCTTTGTGAAGTAATCCGAGATGGATTCTCCTTCCTTCATTTTCAAAGTCTCGAACTTGCCTCTCAATATTTGGAGGCACACCTTCTTCACTTTCTTAACACCTTTATGGGCTTTCTCGAGGATCTCCCATGCTTGCTTTGAGTTGGTAGCACCAGTAACCTTTTAAAAAGTGGCCTCATCTAAGCCTTGATAAATAAAGTATAGAGCCTTCTTATCTTTCTTTAAAGTCTCTCGTTGTTGCACTCTATCTCTGCCTTCTTCATAGACATTTTTGACTATATCCCAGATATCTTGAGATCCAAGTAATGCCTTCATTTGGATACTCCAATTCTCATAGTTGGTATTGGTGAGACGAGGAATAGGAAGTGTTGTTGCCCGATCACTGTGGCCTATAGCTGAGGTCAGACTCGGACTATGCTCCTGTCGCTTAGGATCCTGCTCGAATGCCCAGACCTGCAAAATAGAGTTAGAGACCCAGGCCGGTGATCTCGACAAGGGCACTTCAATGCTCAAGTCAATGGCAATCCAGGGGAACAGATCCTTCCAGTTAAGCCCCAAGGGTGGACTTAATGCTAAGAAGAGAACTTATGAAATGAGAGGGTGCAGGCGAGTCGAGGGCAGAGTGAGGGAGTGACAGCAGAGGAGAGCTTGAGCTGAGCGGCTGTGTTTGTCAAGACCCCTCCTGGGGGTTTTGCGATAGCCTAGAGTGGTGATCTTCCTGTGCACTGCCCCCTTCGTGCCCGATCGTCCACTTGCTCGGGGTGACTTACCTTGTTTGAACCTTGGAGGACCCCTTTTATCTAGGGTTGTTGTGCACCGCCTACCTCGGGATCTTCCCCTCTCTTGCAGGTGCTTGCGGCGATGTCTGATGCCGTGCACGAGATACCTTTTCCCATCCATGATAGGGAACAATACTGCGCACGCTGTCATTCCTTCTTGTCGCTCCATTTTTGGGAAGCATGGTAGAGCTTCGATCGACGGGCGGTCGCCCCCTGGATCCAAATCTACTGGCTACTTCCTTTTTGAGGGGTGCAGACGGTTGGTAGGGAGCATAGCTGTTGATCCCTGGAATGATTTTGATGATCACAAAATATTGGAGCATATATATGTTACTAATTCTTTCAATTACTTGAGAAGTTTTAGCAAGAAAATGGTTTAATTGGTTTTCAAATTGGTTGAAAGGTAATTCAAGTTTGTATAGACTCTTATATACTTTAAATTGCAAAAGCCATAATTTTTTCAACTATGTAACCTTGTAAAAGGGCCATAAAATTGTAAAAAAATAAGAGTGAGTATATTAGCTCTTGTTGGATTCAAGTATAGAAGATTTTTGGAGAAGTTTGAAGCATTGAATGAAGTTTTGGCAAGAGCCGACTCCTTATGGCATGGCATAAAGAAATCTCAGAGTTTCAGTATCTCAAGCCGACTCAAGCCCCCAAGAGCCGACTCATGGAAGAATACATGTTTTTGAAGCCTGAGATCTCGAGCCGACTCGAGCTCCAAGAGCTGACTCATCCAGAGTTATATTTGTTGGTGACTGATACTTCGAGTCGACTCCGCCCTGAAGAGCCAACTCAAGTAAATTGTTGTTTTGAATTGATTAAAGGTTCGAGCCGATTCCAGCTTGAAGAGCCGACTCATACAGAAATTTTGTTTGGGATGTCTGAGACTTCGAGCCAACTCGTGGACCTAGAGCTGACTCGAGTGACTATTTTCTGCACTCTAACGGCTAGTTGCTGAAAGTGATTTTTGAATTCCAAATGATCTCCAACAGCTCTTTTTCGAATCCCTAGGCCCTACAACGGCTATATCTCATGGAAAATTATAAAAGTGATTACTTTTGATGGATTAAACAATTTTTAAGGGATTATTATTGATTTATCTTGGGAATTTGAAAAGCCTTCAAGTCTTTCACCAACCTATTTCAAGAGCATTCAAGATAGGATTCAAAGCTCCACCAATTTTTCTTCATCATTGAATCCACTCATTGAAGAAGATTAAAAGTAGCTTAAAGAGCATTCAAAGCTAAGCTTCACCTTGATCTATATCGGCAACATTTTAACAAACTCGGTTTGTTATGTAGTTGCTTTACATTTCTCTTATATCTTTGTTTTCTCTCTAAGAACAGCAAGGGGCTGTGTCTTAAGAGAGAGTTAAAGGATTTTAGGTGAACCTTGTGAAAACCTAAGTTGGGTTCTTGGTAATCCCGGTATAAAACCAAGTGTAAGGTTTTCTTTGGTGATTTCGTTTAAAACCAAAGGGAGTTAGGATTTCTTTGGTGATCCCGGTAAAACCAAAGTATATAGGTTTGGATTGTGAGCCTTGTAAAACAAACTGATTGTATTCCGATTGGGGGATATAGTGAAAATCCCAAGTGATCCTTGGGTAGTGGACGTAGGAGCCGGTTGCTCCGAACCACTCTAAATTTTCTTGTATTTGTGTAGGTGCTTACTTTAACTTATTGCTTTTACTTAATTACTTCCGCATTGCATATTGCACCATAACACCCAAAAGATTTTCAAATTGCACATACTTGTGAAAAATTTTTATAATCCCAATTCACCTTCCCTCTTGGGAAGCAACCTGGGCAACAAGTGGTATCAGAGCAGAGTCTCTGAAAATTACTTAAAATAAAGATAGATGGCACATCCCATGAACAATTCTTTGGTCAAAAGCCAATCTACAAATCGACCTCCACTTTTCACCGGAATCAATTATATATATTGGAATGCGAGAATGAAAATATACATTCAAGCCGTAGACTTTCAATTATGGAAAATTATTTTGAAATGACCTCACATACCCTCTGTTAGAGTTAATGATATTGAGGTTCCCAAACTGGAAGATGAATGGGATAAAAATGATATGAAGTTAGCTGAGCTAAATGCTAAAACTATGAATTTGTTGTATTGTGCTTTGGATCCAAATGAGTTTAACAGAATTTTAACTTGTAATTCTGCTAAAGAAATTTGGGATAAGCTTGAGATTACACATGAAGACACATCACAAGTTAAAACATCAAAAATTAATCTTCTTATGCACAACTATGAATTATTTAATATGGATCCCAATGAAACTATATCTGCTATGTACACTCATTTTACTAATATTATCAATGGTCTCAAAAGTGTTGGTAGGACTTATACTAATGCTGATCTTATTCAAAAAGTTTTGAGATCCTTGCTAGATAAATGGAAAGCTAAAGTGATAGCCATTCAAGAGGCAAAGGACTAGAACACCCTACCACTGGATGAGTTGCTTGGATCATTAATTGCTCATGAATTAGCCATGCAACAAAGGACTGATGAAGATTCTAAGAGAAAGAAAGCTATAGCATTTAAAGCTACTGAAAAAGACAAGAATGAAGATTCAGATTCATCTGATGATGATGATCTTGAAAATGATGAGATATCCCTTGTAATGAGAAAGTTTAAAAGGTTTATGGGCAGAATAAGAACAAATAGATGGAGGAAGCAATTTAGAAAAAGAGATTTTGGAAGAGAAAGAGAAAAGGACAAAGAAAAGGAAAAGGATAAAGATAAAGATCAAATTCCAATCTACTATGAATGCAATAAACTGGGACATATATGTCCTGACTGTCCTGAAGCAAAGAAAAAGATGATAAAGAGAAAGAAAAAAAAGGCAATGCTTGCAGCATGGAGTGATAGCAACGAATCTACATCCACTGAAGAGGATGAAGAAATAACAAAAATTGCTCAGATTTGTCTTATGGGTTTCGAGGACGAGGTAACTACTTTTGAACCTAATTTAGAATTTATATATGATGAGCTGTATAATGTATTCTTTGAATTATTAGTAGAATATAAAAAGGCTGGTTTGAAAATGAAAGCTTTGAAAAACCATTGTGATATAATTGAAAAGGATAAAGATGAATTTGGTGAAAGAAATAAGATTTTGCAAAGGGAATTGAGTTTAATGTGTGAAAGATATAAAACCACCCAATTTGAAAAAGAAGAGCTTCTTGAGAAAAATAAAAGTTTGCTAAATGAAAATATTGATTTGAAAAAGGAAGTTCAAAAGCTTAAGCCTTTGGTTAAAAAATTAACCCTAAGTTCTAACAAGCTTGAACTAATTTTGAATGATCAAAGAGAGACAAATAACAAATTTGGAATATTTTACAAAGGTTCAATTTCAAATAAATTTTCTGCATCTACATCATATGCTCCTAAGTTTATTACTTCGAAATAATTTATACCTAAATTTGCATCATCACATACTTTTTATTCAAAGTCAAGAATTGTATGCTATGCTTATAATAATATTGGTCATAAGGCATTTGAGTGTCATTTGAAATATAATGACAAGAAGAAAGTCAAGAAAATTTGAGTTCCAAAAGGAACTATTTATATTAACTTGCAAGGATCCAAGAAAGCTTGGATACCTAAATCTATTACATGATTGTTTTGCAGGGATGTCTTGCAGCCTCAAATATAAAGAAAAAATTATACCTTGATAGCAGCTGCTCAAGACATATGACGGGTGATATTGATCAATTTTTCATTTTAGAACAAAAAGATAGTGGAATGGTAACCTTTGGTGATAATCGCAAAGGAAGGATAATTGGTATTGGTAAAATCAAAATTACTCTTATATTTATTGAAAATGTGTTACTTGTAGAAAAATTAAAACACAATTTTTTGAGTATTAGTTAGCTTTGTGATATTGGTTTTAATATTTTCTTTAAGTCTTCAATGTATATAGTGGTTGATCCACTTGACTCTAGTATAAAATTTATTGGACATAGACTTGATAACATTTATGTGTAGTCTTAATGATCTGGCTATGTCAAGCAATACAAGTCTTGTAGCAATGAATGTCAAGAGCAAGGAATCAAGTTTACTATGGCATAGGCGACTTGGACATGCTAGAATGGATACTATAGCGAAACTTATTTTGAAAGATTTAGTTAAAGGGTTGCCAAAATTTAAATTAATTTTGATTATGTCTGCGATACTTGTCAATTAGGAAATCAAGTGAGGGAGAGTTTTAAACCCAAAAATATTGTTTCACTACTAGATCCTTAGAGCTACTTCACATGGACCTATTTGGACCTACTAGGACAACAGCTAGGTGGTATGAAATATGGCCTTCTGATTGTAGATGATTTTTCAAGATACACATGGGTTTTGTTCATTGTACATAAAAATAAAATTTTCAAAGTATTCAAAAAGTTTTATAAAAGAGTTTCAAATTTGAAAAATCTGTATGTTATTTCTATTCATAGTGATCATGGTATTGAATTTGAAAATCAACATTTTGATTACTTTTGCACAAAGCACGGTATTGACCACAACTTCTCAGCTCCTAGAACATCACAGCAAAATGGTGTTGTAGAAAGAAAGAATCGTACTTTGCAAGAGATGTCCAGAATAATGCTTTGTGAAGGAAATCTTCCAAAATATTTTTGGGTAGAAGCTGTAAATACCGCTTGCTATATTTTGAACAGAGTTTTGATTAGACCTATCATTAGAAAAACCGCCTATGAACTGTGGAATAATATAAAGCCTAATATCAAATATTTTCATGTTTTTGGCTGTAAATATTTTGTTCTTAATAATGGAAAAGATAACCTTGATAAATTTGATGCAAAATCTGATGAGGCTAATTTTCTTGGATATTCTTTAAATAGTAAAGCCTATCGAGTTTTCAACAAAAGAACTTTGACTATGGAAGAATCAATATATGTTGTTTTCAATAAATCTGACATTACATCTTCTAAAAGAGAAGATCGTGCTGATGATGATATAGGTATACTAAAACATGGACTGAAGGATTTGACTCTCAAAGACAAACAAACAAGTGAACCACATGAAGAAGAGGTAAGCAAAAATCATGATGATATATCCAAAGAATGAAGATATGTACATTCACATCCCAAAGAACTAATTATAGGAGACCCATCTCAAGGTGTTAGAACTAGATCTACATATAGCGATGTACATGACTTAATTGCTTTTGTTTCTCATATAGAACCACGCACTATAGAAGAAGCTGAAACTGATCCTAATTGGATGTTAGCCATGCATGATGAGTTAAACCAATTTAGGAGGAATAATGTTTGGACCCTAGTAGAAAGACCTAATGACTATCCTGTTATGGTACCAGATGGGTTTATAGAAATAAACTAGATGAGCAAGGTAATGTAATTAGGAATAAGGCTAGACTGGTAGCACAAAGATATAATCAAGAAGAGGGAATAGATTTTGATGAGACTTATATACCAGTAGCTAGGTTAGAGGTTATTAGATTACTATTAGCATATGCATGCTTTATGAATTTTAAATTATTTCAAATAGACGTAAAGAGTGCATTTTTGAATGGTTTTCTATCTGAAGAAGTTTTTATCGAACAACCACCAGGTTTTATCGATCACACATTTTCAAATCATATCTTCAAATTGAATAAAGCTTTATATGGTCTAAAATAGGCACCTAGAGCCTAGTATGACAAACTAAGTTTTTAATTGGAAATGATGTTATAAGAGGTAGTGTTGACACCACACTATTTATTTAAAGAAAAGACAATAATATTTTAGTTGTTCAAATTTATGTTGATGATATTATATTTGGATCTACTGATGAATCTTTGTGTCAAGACTTTGCTAAGTTAATGCAGGGTGAATTTGAGATATGCTTGATGGGTGAGCTGAGTTACTTCCTCGGGCTTCAAATTAAATAATCTAAGGAAGGTATCTTGATCAACCAGGCCAAATATATCAAAGAGATTATCAAAAAGTTTGGCATGGAATCAAGCAAAGAAATTGGAACACCCATGAATCCTGTATATAGACTTGATAAAGATGAGCATGGCATAAATATTGATCAAAAGCTGCATAGAGATATGATCGGTTCTTTATTTTATCTAATAGCTAGTAGACCTGATATTTTATTTAGTGTTTATATGTGTATGTTTTCAATCTAATCTAAAAGAGTCATACATCATAACCGTTAAAAGAATCATTAAGTATCCTAAAGGCACATGCAATCTAGGTTTATGGTACTCTAAGCATACATCATTGAAATTAATTAGTTATTCTGATGTTGATTATGGAGTCTGTAAAATTGATAGAAAAAGCACAGTGGCACTTGTTAATTTTTAGGTATCAATTTGATTTCATGGCACTATCATAAACAGAACTCTATAGCACTGTCTACTGCTAAGGTAGAATATATGGCTGCAGGGAGCTGCTGTGCTCAAGTGTTATGGATCAAGCAACAACTAGTAGATTATAGTGTTGTCCAATCTAAAATTTCTATTAAATGTGATAACACTAGTACTATTAATTTATCTAGAAATCCAATTTAGTATTCTCGAACTAAGCATATAAAAATTAGACATCATTTCATTCGAGATCATGTTTTAAATAATGTTGTTGAATTAGAATTTGTACCTACTGAAGATCAACTTGTTGACATTTTTATTAAAACCCTTAGTCAAGATATATTTGAAAAGATTAGAGGTGAATTAGGCCTGTGTAACCCATTCTGAATGTGTTAACCTATTTTTCTTTAAAAAAAGAAAAAAATTATCTAAACGTTTCAAATTTCCTTCTAGAGCTTAGGACAACCTCCTTTAGTGAAAAGAAGTCCATAGAAATTAATTTTACCTTTTTCGAGTTTTGAGCTAAGTTTGGGCTCGAGCCGACTTGAGTTACCAGGTGTTTCGATGAGCCAACTTGAGAGTCGGGCCGAGGGTTTTTAAATAGGGCTTCATAGGTTTGAAATCACTATTTCTTTCCTCCTTTCTCATTCTCCCTTAGCCGACTCCTTTCCTTAATCTAGGAAAAGCTCCTAGAACACCTCCACAACCTTCAAAAATCCTAATCTAGCCTAGATGACTCCTAGGAAAGCCGTGGCCAAGAAACCTAGAAGAGTCGTTTAGTCAGTGGCAGAGGAAATAAGGACAAAGCATAGGTTGGATACTTCAAATCCGGAAGAGGAATATCAAGAAGAACATGAAGAAGAGCAAGAGGCACCAAGGCAGGTAATATTGATGGGAAATAGGCAAGTTACTTCGGGTAGATGCATTGATTTCTCATTTCTAGAATAAGAAAACTTGCACATTGGTAATTGGTTAATTAGACAAGGTTAGAAAGAATTTTGTATGCTTAATCTTCGCACATATCCTAACCTTGTTAGACAATTTTTTGAGAACATGGCTTTGAGTGCATTTCATAATGAAGCTACTGTGAAGGGAAAGTATATTGAAATCAGTGAACAGAAACTGTCTAGTGTTCTTCATGTACCTAAAGCGGGTGAGAGCTACCTAGTGTTGAAGGACAAGCAAAAGACATTGAGAGTTGTGCTTGAAAGAACAAATGTAAAAGGGGTAATTCATATTAGTGCCAACCAACTCTCTTTAGAGATGAGGTTGCTACATAACATTATTAGCCGTATCTTTTTATCCCGGACTAGGAGATTCAACTGGGTGAGCGAGAGAGACCTAGTCTTCTTGAGATGCTTGGTTGAGAGGGAGGCCCTCAATTTACCGTTCATCATGTTATCGCATATGAGGGAAGCTACTCGGAGGGCATGAGCATGTCTTCCATACGGGATGGTGTTTACTCTACTGTTTCAGGATGCCCAGGTTGATTTGTTTGGAGAGGACGACATACCACTTTTGCATACAAACAAATACAACATGAAGTCTTTGACCCGGATGGGATTTGTAAAGGTTGAGGGTCACTGGATTAGGAAGAGCTCAGGTCTTCCAGTGACTCATTCAGATGATGACTCAGATGAGGATGATCAGGCAGCACAGGGACAGGATGCAGAGGCAGAGACACATGTTGACGAGGCTGGACCTTCAGAGCCAGGTCCTTCTACTCCTCGATCACCTGTTAGAGGATTGATAGCTGTTGGAGCAGGTGATGATGACAGACTGCAGCATGTACTGGATGAGATCTTGAGTCTTCAAAGAGGAAGATCAGAGACTGATGCCAGGATATCTGCACTTCAGTCAGAGATGCACCAGGGTTTTCAAGACATCATGGCTATTCTTCAGCAGCTTACAATAGCTAGTCAGTCTGTACCTACTACTTCTACAACAGAACAGACATTGGCACAGATTACGGGCAGGGACAGGTAGCACACTTCACTGATATTCCTTCGAGGCTACTCCTGATGAGGCTGGGACTGGACTGAGATTCCTAGTTCTGACGTTGGAGACACTCCGGGGACAGAGATTTTGTCTACCACCAGCACCCTCACCTTGTCTTTTGATCCTCCTACTGCTAGACCTACTCCTATTGTAATTTCATCTGAATCTAAAGTTAAAGCCAAATCTAAAACTTCTAGGACTACTACTCCTGTTAGGACTAGACTCAGGGATCTTAGGCCTAGGTTTCCTAAGTTTAGGCCTACTCCAAGCATTTTAGAGGTCGATTCCTCCTCTAGTGAGGAAGAGCCTAGTGATGATGACCCTAGTCCTTCCTTTTGATGTTTCAGGACTTTATGATTTTCATGTTTTGTTGTTGTGAGACTACTTTTATCGTGCCGAGGCACTTTTGTATTGCATCACTTATGTACCGACACTTTCCATATATATATATATATATCTTTTTATGATCCATGTTGAGAATGATCTATTATGTGAATGTATGTTCTCCTTTTTATACCTTTTGTTGATGACAAAAAGGGGGAGAAGGGAGAAAATGTGAATGAGCATGAAAGTATGAAGATATGAATGAAAATAAAATGTGAATGAATGTGAATATGAAAATGAAAATATGAAAGAAAATATGAAGAAATATTATTACATTAGTAAGGGGGAGTTTATATTAAGTTTTCTGAAACTTACTTCAAATTCAAGTTAATTTTGTGAAGTTTCGATACTTAATACACATGATACAATTTGATGATACACATGATACATTATGTTTCGATACTTAATACACATGATACATTGTGTTGATATTTTTCAGTTTTATGATATATTGTGATACATTGTATTGATACATATGATACATCGTGATACATTGTAATAATACTTATCAATTCAACAATTTGATACTTAATTTGGTTTGATACACACTATGTTAAATATCATTTGATACATATGGTACATAGTAATTATAGAGTATTTTTTTAATCCTGTTCATACCCAGTATTTTGTCATCATCAAAAAGGGGGAGATTGTTGACTCCTGGAATGATTTTGATGATCACAAAATATTGGAGCATGTATATGTTACTAATTCTTTCAATTACTTGAGAAGTTTTTGCAAGAAAATGGTTTAATTGGTTTTCAAATTGGTTGAAAGGTAATTCAAGTTTGTATAGACTCTTATATACTTTAAATTGTAAAAGTCATAATTTTTCAATATGTAATCTTGTAAAAGGGCCATAAAATTGTAAAAAAATAAGAGTGAGTAGATTAGCTCTTGTTGGATTTAAGTGTAGAAGATTTTTGGAGAAGTTTGAAGCATTGAATGAAGTTTTGGCAAAAGCTGACTCATGGATCAAGAGCCGACTCCTTGTGGCATGGCATAAAGAAATCTCAGAGTTTCAGTACCTCGAGCCGACTCAAGCCCCAAGAGCCGACTCATGGAAGAATACATGTTTTTGAAGCCTGAGATCTTGAGCCGACTCGAGCTCCAAGAGTTGACTTGTCCAGAGTTATATTTGTTGGTGACTGAGACTTCGAGCCGACTTTGCCCTGAAGAGCTGACTCAAGTAAATTGTTGTTTTGAATTGATTAAAGGTTTGAGTCGACTCCAGCTTGAAGAGCTGACTTGCTGTCTGAGACTTCGAGCTGACTCGTGGACCTCGAGCCAACTTGAGTGACCATTTTCTGCACTCTAACGGCTAGTTACTGAAAGTGATTTTTGAATTCCAAATGGTCTCCAACAGCTCTTTTTCGAATTCCTAGGCCCTACAACGGTTATATCTCATGGAAAACTATAAAAGGGATTACTTTTGATGGATTAAATAATTTTTGAGGGATTATTATTGATTTATCATGAAAATTTGAAAAGCCTTCAAGTCTTTCACCAACCTACTTCAAGAGCATTCAAGATAGGATTCAAAGCTCTACCAACTTCTCTTCATCATTGAATCCACACATTGAAGAAGATTAGAAACAGCTTGAAGAGCATTAAAGAGCATTCAAAGCTAGGCTTCACCTTGATCTACATAGGCAACATTTTAACAAACTCGGTTTGTTATGTAGTTGCTTTACATTTCTCTTATATCTTTGTTTTCTCTCTAAGAACAGCAAGGGGCTGTGTCTTAAGAGAGGGTTTAAAGTATTTAGGTGAACCTTGTAAAAACCTAAGTTGGGTTCTTGGTGATCTCGGTATAAAACTAAGTGTAGGGTTTTCTTTGGTGATCACGTTTAAAATCAAAGGAAGTTAGGGTTTCTTTGGTAATCCCAATAAAACCAAAGTATATAGGTTTGGATTGTGAGCCTTGTAAAATAATCCGACTGTATTCTGATTGGGGGATATAGTTGAAATTCCAAGTGGTCCTTGGGTAGTAGATGTAGGAGCTGGTTGCTCCGAACCACTCTAAATTTTCTTGTGTTTATGTTGGTGCTTACTTTACCTTATTACTTTTACTTAATTACTTTCGCATTGCATATTGCACCACAACATCCAAAAGAATTTCAAATTGAACATATTTGTGAAAAATTTTTATAATCTCAATTCACCCCCCCCTCTTGGGAAGCCACCTGGGCAACAGCAGCACCTCGATCGGGGGAACTCCTTCCTTCTTGGCGTAAGTGGTAGCTGGGATCATTATTGTGGCCTGGCAGACGATCCTTCGGTTGCAGGGCTCTTCATCCGAGATGGAGCCGATCTGGAGAGTCAGAGCTTGACTTCGACCATGATGTATCGATTCGAAGGGAGCGCAACCGGGCGAAGGAGAGGCAGAGCTCGACTTCAGCCACGATGTCTCAACCCGAAGGGAGCGCAGCTGAGTGAAGGAGAGGCAGAGCTTGACTTCGACCAAGGCATCTCGACCCGAAGGGAGCACGACCGGGCAAAGGAGAGGCAGAGCTTGACTTTGACCACGACATCTCGACCCGAAGGGAGCACGGTCAGGTAAAGGAGAGGCGGAGCTCGACTTCAGCCATGGTGTCTTGATCTGAAGGGAGCGCGGTCGGGCGAAGGAGAGGCGGAGCTCGACTTTGGCCACAGCATCTCGACCCGAAAGGAGTACGGCCGGGCAAAGGAGAGGTGGGGCTCGACTTCGACCATGGCGTCTCGACCCAAAGGGAGTGTGGCTTGGCAAAGGAGAGGTGAAGCTCGACTTTGGCCATGGCATCTCGACCCGAAGGGAGCATGGCTGGGCGAAGGAGTCTGGAAAAGAAATCTGACATGGCAGCTTCATCCAATGTGGCATTTGACAGGGTCTGACATGGGTTCCATGTCAGCGACCTCGTGACATCATTTGCCCCCCATTCTTGAGTCCCATTGGCACGCGGCGCTCAGGACGAAAGGAGTAAATTCATTGCTGATGTGGAAAGGTGGAAATCCGATACAATAATGACCACGATCGTCGGTGCTTCATGAGGTGATTCTCCAAGCCAGTGCGGATGGCCATAAGGACACATCCGAGGAGCACTTATTGTTGGCACAGAATTCAGAGCGATTGTGATCAAAGTGAGGTGTCTGACTCGCCGATTGCTGACACGTGGTGCGGATCTGTCGGTCAAGATGTTGTAATGGTACGGTTAGGCATCCGGTCACTTTGAAACGAAAGATAGATTTGCCAAAAATATCTTTTCTTTCAAACTTCGTGTGCCCGCCATCGCACTAGTGTCCTTCTTCTCCCTCGGCCATCCTTGCATTCCCAAGTCTAGCCAAGTTTGTCTCCTTCTCTTCTGGTTGAGTAGAGCTTTCCCCTAGGGTTCGGGTCTTCTCGGATCTCACCTGCCTTTTTCTTCTTCTTCTCCATCCTGTGACTTCTTCTTCTTTCAAATGTCCCGCTTCAGGCCAAATTTCCATCCCATGACTGACCAGAGTGAGGCTGAGCCTTCTCGGTCGAGACTGCCTTCTTCCTTCGATGAGGAGGAAGAAATGCACTTTGAGATCCGGAGAAGGCCCCGTCCCACGGGTATGGTCATCAGGGTGACCAAGGTCCATCCCCCAACTCCTCCCAAGCTTGCTCCCGAAGCCTCTTAGTTGATAGGTCACGATGGCGTCACTTTGACGATGACCGACGAGGAACTTTTGACTATCTGGGGCACCTATGGTGTCCCAGACTCCATCCAGCTCTTCGTCCCTCGACCGGGGGAGCGGGTCACTTCCAGTGGCCCGTGCCGGATTGCTCTTTACGAGAAATTCCTCATAGGGGGCCTCCAATTTTCATTTCACTCATTCTTTCTTTTGGTACTGAGCAACTATCACCTCGTCCCTGCTCAGCTCGTGCCAAATGCCATTAGGACCATATTTTCCTTCATTGTCCTCTACCATTTCCACGGGATTGTTGCTCATTTTTCTCTCTTCAGGGTCTTTTTCATCCTGAAATGCCACCCGTCTGAGGATGGGTGGTGGTCCATCTCTTCCTGCCCGAAGGGCCTGAAATTTGATCTCCCCTCTTCCATCAAAGGATGGAAGAGTAAGTACTTCTTTGCCTCGATTAATGGGATTGACTGGGCTTGGAGCAACCCAGATCGGTCCCCTAACTGGAACTCAACTGTCAAAGCTGCTGATCAAGAGATTTACAACTAGCTTTGCGCCAATCAGGTCCCCTCCCTCGAGATCCTGCTATCAGAGCAGAACCTGTTTGAAGTCGGGGCTAGCCCAATGTGGGAGTTGGGTGAGTTCGGCTAGAA
The DNA here is from genome assembly GCA_021397845.1 of Areca catechu. Taxonomy (NCBI): domain Eukaryota; kingdom Viridiplantae; phylum Streptophyta; class Magnoliopsida; order Arecales; family Arecaceae; genus Areca; species Areca catechu. The sequence continues at coordinate 24,627,877 of CM038042.1, read as the reverse complement.
CTTTTGTATCTTTTTCCTCTTCTCTTCTTTATTTTTTTGACTATCCAAACTCGGAGCTGACCTTGCCTTTCTCTATGCAGGCATGAAGTTTTCTTTAGATGAACTCCTCGACTTCTCCTGAAAGAGGGGTCCATCGGTGAGGGCGAGAGAGTCCCCACCAAAGAGAGCCCGGGACGAGGACGGGTTCAAGGCGGAGCCCATGGGGCCAACTGGGCTGAGCAAGAGTAGGGCTGATCCCATCTCTGAGCTGAACTAGTCGGGATCCGAGCTTGTTCCCGAGCGGAGTAGGGCGACTACTGAGCCTACCTCTATGCCGTCGTGGCAGCAAGATGTGCTCCCGGGACTAGAGCCCGAAGTGGTCGCCCGGGCCAGGAGTGCTGCTGCAACTACCGCCGTGATGCCCCCGCCTTCGGAGATCATCGAGGTCGAAGAAGACGGTGATCAGGAGAGAGCAGCTCCGACATCAGCGGCGATGTCCGCGGTGGCTGCGAGTGCCCACTACGCACCTGAGTCCTCCTTGGCCGGAGGAAATGGCGATGCTATATCGGTGGCGAGAAAGAGGGGGAGAAACCCTCGGAAGTAGCCACTCGAGGTGGCGCTGAATGCCTCCCTGGTTCGTGACCAGAAGCTAACTGAGTGCATGATGGATTTCTCCATCCCATCGTGTGATCAGTGGGAGAAAGCCAGGAAGCTCTTGGGCGATGTGATTAGCTGCACCTTCTCGCAACTGTTCTCAATAAGTGCTTTTTTCGCTTGCTTACTTCCTTCCTTCTTCGTTGAGGCTGACATCTTCCTTGGTGCAGCTCGGCACCGAACTCTTGCTAATAAGGGACTGCTGCAAGAATTGCGCCAAAAAGGACAAGCAAAGGGTAGCAGAGCTCAAGTCCTTTTTGGCCGAAGCCAAGCAGAAGTCCAACGCGGCCAGAGAGGCCAACTTGAAAAATAAAGAGCTCTGAGGGGAGGTGGCGAGCATCGAAAGGTGCATAGAGGAGCTTGAAGAATCTCTTGACCGGGAGAGGAGCTGGTCCAAAGGCAAGTCCAAGGAGCTCAAGGTCAAAGAATCCTGGCTCAAGGAGCTCGATGCTAAAGTGGCCCGAGAGAAGAAACATGTCCAAGCTCTCTGGGCAGAGTGGGAGGCGGTGAAGGAGCGGGCCGATGCCACCGAAAAGAGGGCCGACGCTGCTGAAAAGAAAACCTCGACTGCCGAAGAGAGAGCCACGATCACTGAAGAGAAGGCCACGACAGTTGCCAACTTGATGGAGGCGGCAAGGAAGGAGGCAGCCGAGGCGGTGGCAAGGTACAAGGCCTCCAAAGATTTTGAGGCTAAGTTCTGTGAGGTGGCGATGGACTCCTTCCTCAAGGGGTTCTTGTACCTCTGGTCCAGGGTGGAGGGTGTTATCCCAGACAAGAGCCAGAGTCTGCTCAGTTACCCTGGTCATCCGGATGAAGGCCCGACACCTGACTCCCACGAGATTGAGGAGCCAGCCGTTGCTGCCGAGCCAGCTCCGCCGGCGGTGGTCACCGAAGAGGAAGCCCCACTGCCCGAGGCCCCAAAGGGTGATGCCCCGCCTGCGCGCTGTCCTGGGAAGGAGCCGATCGAATAGCTTAGGTGCATGCTATAATCTTTTCCCTCTTTTTGCTTTTGTCCTGGGTTACCCGGCATGTCGGGGCCCAGTAACAGTGTAAGTTTTTGAGTTTAATTAATGAAAATCTTTTCCTTCATTTTCCTGGACTTGTGTATCTTGTTTGGTTTTGGGCATTCTAACTTTCATGTTTTCGTGCTTACCACACTTTGCCTAACTTCCTCCCTTTACTTCTTGGCTGCCCGTGCGCATGAACTCGTGGAGGCGTCCCACTTGGTGGTTCTGATGCCTTGGTCCATTCTCCACCTACGTCTAGATTTGCGAGGAGAATAGGGAGGATTTCTTGATTTGCTGAGTCGTTCCCACTTTGCAGACGAAGTAGCAGGAGGGGTATCCGGTCTCGACCAGGATCAGCAACAGATGCGCATGCAGAGGCTGAGCTCGGGTGCTGCCCTCATCGAACTTGTCAAGTAGCTGAGATGTGCCAGGCTTTGGAAGCTTGTGGGCTTTAAGAGCCATATTGTGAGTCAGGCAGTAGATGGCGGACCTCTTTAGGGGTCTGCTGACATCTCCAGACTGTGAGCATGATGCCGGGCTTCAGGATTTTTCGGGTTTTGGTGCCGAACCGGAGTCCGGGCTTGAGTGTTGGGCTTCTTATGTCTCCGGTCTTTGGTGCCGAACCGGAGTCCAGGCTTTAATGCCAGGCTTCTTATGTCTCAGGTCTTTAGTGCCGGACCGGAGTCCGGGCTTGACTATCGGAGAGCTGGGCTCCGGGCTCCAGTACCGGAGAGCTGGGCTCCGGGCTCTAGTGCCGGAGAGCTGGGCTCCGGGCTTTGGTGCCAAACTTAGAGCCGGGCAACGATGTCCCTGCAAGCAAAAGTGATTTGCACAAAGAAGATCTTTATTATTGTTTGGGAAAAGAGCTTAATGGTAGTAATTTTCAGGTTGTAGGCATTCCACGTCCATGGGAATCTGGCACCGTACAGCTCCGCTAGGTAGTAGGCTCCATGAGAAAGAGCCTCAACTACCTTATAGGGACCTTCCCAGTTCGGAGAGAGCTTGCCGCATTCCCGGGGTTGAGAGGTCTCAGCTCGGCACAGCACCAGGTCACCTGGGCGAAAGACCTTCTTCGGCTTCACCCGCGCATTGTAGTACCGAGCTACCTACTGATGGTAGGCCGCCATCCGGAGTCGAGCCTTGTCTCTGGTTTTCTCGAGGAGGTCCAGGTTGAGAAGAAGGTATGACAGATTCTCTGCTTCATTATATTGCTGTACTTGTAGCGTGGGCACACCAAGTTCGATTGGAACAACGGCCTCCGCACCAAAGACAAGGCTGAAAGGCATCTCATCCATGGCTGTCCGGGGCATTGTGTGGTAGGCCCAAAGAATGCTGGGGAATTCTTCCACCAACCGACCCTTGGCCCGGTCTAGCCTTGTTCTGAGTCCTTGGAGGATGGTCTAGTTGGTCACCTCGGCCTCTCCATTGGTTTGGGAATAAGCCACCGAGGTGAAGCGATGTTGAATGCTGAGCTTGGTGCAGAACTCTTCAAACTCCCGGTTGTTGAACTACTGCCCGTTGTCGGTGATGATGCTATGGGGGAGCCCAAAGTGGTAGATGATCACTTCCAGAAGAACTGGCGGACCTTGGCTTTCATGATCCATGCTAGTGGCTCCGCCTCCACCCATTTGGTGAAGTAGTCGATATCCATTATCAAAAACTTCCGTTGCCCTAATGCAGGAGGAAATGGACCTAAGATGTCCATTCTCCATTGGATGAACGGCCATGGGGTGGAGAGCTGGGAGAGCGGCGCCACTGGTTGACATAACCTTTTCTCCCTGATATCCATCTTCTTCCTCCCTCTCTTCCTCTCTGGTTGTTGCTCTTTATCAGGGTAATATCAGCATCCAAGCCACCATACCCTAGGAAGGGAAAAATTCCTTAGCACCTAGGGACTTCTAGTCCAAGTAGGAAACCCAGCACCTAGGGACTTCTAGTCCAAGTAGGAAACCCAGCACCTAGCATCTTTGGAGTCACCCTCTCTCTACCATTTTGAAGTTCGACTAGGAGCTTTGAAGGGTTGAATCCTCATTGGTTGGAGGTCCCAAGAGAGGTGGTTTAATGTCCATATCAAATCTGAAATGTTCGAGGCACTCTAAACAAGTTAGGAGATTTATGTACAAGAAGGTTTAATCCCTGCCAATCTGATTGCTTCAATTCCCTATTGTTGCCACTTCCAATATAATGTTCTGAGATTGGTTGCTAGTAGAAGGTTGTCCACATACCTGGGAACATGCTCCAACAAGTGGTATAAGCGGTTCGATACTTTTGTAAGGAGCATTGGACTTTCTAAGTGTGATCATGATTCTCATGTTTATGTGAGGACTTTGGATGATGGCTCTAGGATCTATCAACTCTTGTATGTGGATGACATGCTGATAGCATGCAAAAATAAAAAGATTATGTAAGAACCGAAGGCAGCTTTGTCTCGAAAGTTTGAGATGAAAGATTTGGGGCCTGCAAGGAAGATCTTAGGGATGGAAATCTTCATAAACCGAGCCAAGAAGGTGTTGCATTTATCTCAAGGTGGTTATATAAAGAAGATTTTGGAGAGATATGGGATGAAGGAAGCAAAACCGACAAAGCTATATATTGCCGGACACTTTAGACTCTCAAAAACCATGGCACCAAAGATTGAGGTAGAGGTTTAGGAGATGGAGACGGTGCTATATGCCTCTGGTGTAGGAAGTCTCATGTACACTATAGTTTGTTGTAGGCTGGATATCATCCATGTAGTGAGTCAGGTCAGCAGGTTCATGGCATAGCTTGGCAGGGAACACTGGCGAGCACTGAAGAGAGTCTTCAGGTACTTGGTAGGCACAGTTGGAGCTGACATATGCTATTGAATAGCGAGGAGGTGCCGAGAGACTCTCCAACATGTCCAAGGAGGTTCAAGGGCTGATAAGAGGGTTCGTGGATGCGGATTTCGGTGGAGATGTGGACACCCGTCGCTTGACAACAGATTTTATTTTCAACTTGTATGGTGGTCCCATTTCATGGAGATCATGTGATGCAAACACCAGGATCCAAAAGAGGCTACATTCGATTTAGACCAATCCGAGCTCATTTTGAATTGTAGATAATTAAGCTTTTAGGTCCTATAAGTTTTATTTTTTTCTTTAAGTTTATGTCTTGTACTTAGATATTTGAGTCAATTTGTTCTTTCTTCAGTTTATATCCTATAATTAATTTTATTTGAGTCAAGTTTAACTCAAGAGGATAACCAACATAGATCCAAGTCAAGATTAAGAAGCATGACTACTGGATAGAGGATGCCACTTCACTCTCCATGCAAGAAAAGACTCCAGAAGGAACCCATTCCTTGCACCACCTCATTCTCCACATAAGATGGTCCCCACCTCACTCTCCATGCCAACATGGAAGGTCCCCACCCTTGGTGCCCAAAGCATGAAATTCAAAATTCAAATGGGATGCCCCATTTTCATCTCCACGCCAACATGGAAGGTTTTTCAAATTCAAATAAGGCATCCCACTTATTCCTCCTTGATTAGTGCATGTAATCTCTCTAATTCAAATTTCAAAGAGGCTTGGGTGAATGATAAATATCCCTCCTCTTGTAATGGATGTTGAAGAATGAATAAAAAAAAAATTCTTTTATTTCCATTGCTCCAAGCATTGCCACTCCATGAGGGAGAAAGGCATGAGGCCCAATCAAGTTCTCTAGTCTTCAAGACTCCACCGCATCCTCTTCTCCTTCCCTTGCTAATCTTTTTTTCTTTTCTTTTCCCTATTCTTCTCTTGGTCTCTGATTATTCTGTTTGCAAGATCCCTGGGTGCCTAGAGCCAAAGAAGAGATCCTCCTTGCCTTGGAACCATTGATGTGAAGCTAGCACATTCAAGGGATTCAGCCTTCTTATCCAGACGCCCAATCTAGGAGTGTTGAGTGATCCAACTATTGAGGGAAGAGAGATCATTGTCTGGTAAAAAGTCCCTTTCTCTCTCTTGGATCTGAACTCTTGAGAGAGCTTGTCCTCATTCAAATAGTTTCTCAACTATTAGGTCCAATCAATTTATTGCTTAGATAGGTCTAATCTGTAGGAAAGTGATTTAATATTCTAGTAGTTTGCTTCAGTGCTCTTTTTTATTCTCTTATGGAAGAGTTAAGCCGTATTTTTGGAATCATTGCTCATCTTAAATTTTTGCATTTCATTATGTTGATGTTTGCATCCCTGCACATCCCGCATCAACTTGGTATCAGAGCATGGTTAAATTAGGACAAGATATGCTACTTGCTGAAATTTCTGTATTTCAAGGACTAGATCTGAAAATTCTTCTCATAACCTTTTAGATCTAAGTTTATTAGTAATTTTTTAATTAATTTGCCAGATTCAAATCCAGATCTGAAATCTCTCCTATAGATTTCTAGACCTGAATTTTTTAAATATATTTCCTTGTTTTCAACCTTCAATCTAACATTTCACGCCTCTTGAGCGGGTATACAAAAATATACTTATGACCCATGAGAGTAATAAGCTACAGCCAGACGTGAGACCTTCTAAATTAGAGAGTTCGATGTGCTAATTGCATGCTTGCATGATTGAAGTTAGATTAGTGAATGCTCTTTTACCGTCACAACGAACTTTTTTATTTTTCTAGCATAATTCAAATCTAAGTTCCCCATAAGGAATTTTAGATTTGAAATTTCAAATTTGAAAATTTTGAATTCTTGAAATCTGAATTTTCAAATTTGAAACTTCAAATTTCAATTTTGAAATTTCAAATTTTGAAATTTGAATTTTGACATACCTGCCAATTATAGTCTTTATGGTAAATCTTTGTTTGTGTATTCATTTTAAAACACTTAAGTGTAATCCTATCATAAGATAAGAGAAGGATCTCATCACCTTTCCTTGGCCCAAAAATAACCAACCATATATTGCATTTACCCAAGCTTAATCTAAAACTAAGAACCTAAAATAGGGACACCAACAAGTCAAGTTCATGTTTCATATTGAGACTTAGTATTGATCAATTCTGTATTTACTCCTGGAGATTGGTGTCAAGGATAGAGGTCCAACGGCAAACGCCTTAAGTGAATCTATGGTTTTTAATTAGGACCTTGTGAAAGCAAGGGGAGCCTTCCACAATCCCACCTCTTACCTGGCCAGTTGAAAGGGTGACTGTAGTCTTGATTAGTGCTTTGGTTATTCATGCTACATTGAGCTTCTAGGTCTCGGAGCCCTAGAAACTAGGAATTCTGTGCTGCATGACCACTAGAGCAGGAACCTAATACCAGCAATCCCAAACTTAGCCTAGTTTAACCATGGATCCCAATTTTGAAACAATAGTTTGCCCAACTAAATAATAGGTTTGATCGAATGGAGGAGCATATCAGGATCTTAGAAGAGACCCATGTGACCCATGCTGAACCTGAATCTCCTCTACCAATGCCCCTCAATCCTAGAAGAGCCCAATGCCATGAACCTACCTTGGAACATAACCAGAGACAACTATACCATGATTTTATGGACCAGGATGACAGAGCCATTAAGAGCATTCGCCTAGAAGCACCTACCCTTGATGGAAGTCTAGACCCTAAGGTATACACTAATTGGGAAGGCAACATGGATCAGTACTTTGAATGGTATGATATGTCGAAAGAGAGAAAGTTTAAATTCACCAAACTTAGATTAGTTTGCCAAGCGAGATTATATTGGAAAAATGTTGAGCACATATATCGTCAGAGAGGAGATATGCCCATAGCTACCTGGAGAGCCATGAAGATTAAACTTAGAGAAAAGTACCTCCTCATGTCCTATCAGTAGAGGCTTTTAGACTAGTGGCAAAGGTTGAGTCAAGGCAATAGAACTATATCTGAATACATTGCCAAATTCGATAAGTACATTATGAAATGTAGCATAGATGAGTTTGAGGTTGTGATCCTATCTAGATTTTGAGCTGGCCTATATGAGAAAATTCAAAAAAAGTTATTTTTTAGAGAAGTTCATGACCTAGAATAAGCCTATCAAATCGCTAGGGACTTTGATAGATTTCAGAGGGGACCCCATGATCTATCGGTCTGAACCCAACAGGATTAGTACACCTGGATATAAGCCAAGTTCTAGTCAAGTTCCTTCAACTTGACCACTCCTACTATCCCATTAGGTCGCAAGGATGACAGGGGTAAGGGCCCTAAAGTTCAAAGAAGCAATAATATTGATATTCATTATTTTAGGTGTCACAAAGTTGGTCACTATGCTAGTCAGTGTCCTACTAGAGCCTTACACATAGGAGAATTAGAGAAAAAAGCTCCTAAATCCATTGAAGAATTCAAGGAAGAAGTATATGAAGCATGATCAAACTTAGTAGATGAGTATGAAGGAGATGAGGAAACTATAGATCCACTTGAGTTACTAGGAGTCAATAGATTTATTCTGACTTTAATTAAGGAACATGAAGATTGGTATAGGATCACCATCTTACAAACTTTTATCAAATTAGAGGAGAAGGTTTGCAAAATTATCATAGATAGTAGGAGCTGTGTTAATGCCATTTTTACTAATGCTATCAAAAATCTAAGTTTGCCTACTGTTCTCCATCCCAACCCCTATAAGGTATCTTGGATTGATTCAACCTCCATTCCCATTAAGTTAAGATGCCAAGTGACAGTCCAAATCCAATCTTATCAAGATAAAGTTTGGTGTGACATTCTTCCTATGGGGGGTTAGCAGTATTATTCTAGGCCGACGTTGGTTGTATGGTCATGATGTTATCCTGTATGGTCGTTCCAACTCCTATTCCTTCAACCCCCATGGAAAGAAAATTGTCATAAACTCTTCACCACCTACGAACAACACCAAAAGAGGGTCTAGCAATTTGAAGGGAAAGAAATGAGGATTACACTTGATCAATGCTAAGGATTTAGAACGCAAGCTTAACGAGGGTTCATCCATTTGGATATTGTCTACTAAGAAAATCCAGGATCGACCCCAAAGGGAACAACCCCATGTTAGATTCATGAGCTATTTTTGGAAGACCCTATGGCACATGTTAGGAACCAAGCTCAAATTTTCTACCACCTACCATCCACAAACTAATAGCCGATTGAAGTTGTGAATAGGAGCCTTTGAAACCTATTAAGATGTCTTGTAGGCGAAAATGTTGGAAATTGGGATCTCTTGTTACCACATGCTGAATCTGCCTACAATAGCTCAGTCAATAGGTCCACTAGAAAGTGCCCATTTGAAATTGTCCATGGTTACAAGCCTAAGAGACCCATAGATCTTATTCCATTACCCATGCATGCATGAGTTTCTGAGTCAGCTGAGTCTTATGCATAGCATGTTAGAGATCTATATAAGAAAATCAACAAGAAAATTAATCTGAGCAATGAAGCTTATAGACGTATGGCAAATTCCCATAAGCGAGTCAAAGAGTTCACTAAGGGAGACTACATGATGATTAGGCTTAGACCTGAACGGTTGCCCCTGGAACCCTAAAAAAATTACATGCCCATGGAGCTGGTCCTTTTAAAGCAATAAAGAAAATTGGACCAAATGCCTATGTGCTCGAGATACCTAGTGAGCCTTTCAAGCCTGACCCCTTTCTTGAGAGTGAACCTTCACCTGAGTCTCTACCAGTCACTATATCAGAATGGTGAGAATGGATTGAGCGTATTCTAGATGACTAGGCTGTTACTACCAGGAATAAAGGCTATCAACATTATTTGGTTCATTGGCAAGGTTGACCCGAATCTCAAGACTCATGGATCACTCGAGAGGATCTGCAATGCATTGATCCAGACTTATTGGAGAAATATCAAAGTCAAGCTAACCCATACTCGACAGGATCGAGTTCCTCCCACCCCGAGAGAATTGGTGTGGACACCAGGATCCGAAAGAAGCTATATTCGATTTAGACAAATCCGAGCTCATTATGAATTATAGATAATTAAGCTTTTGGGTCCTGATAGTTTTGTTTTTTTTCTTAAGTTTATGTCATGTACATAGATATTTGAGTCAATTTAATTTTTCTTTAGTTTATATCCTATAATTTATTTTATTTGAGTCAAGTTTAACTCAAGAGGACAACCAACATAGATCCAAATCAAGACCAATAAGCATGACCACTAGATAGGGGACACCACTTCACTCTCCATGCAAGAAAATATTCCAGAAGGAACCCATTCCTTGCACCACCTCATCCTTCATATAAGATGGTCCACACCTCACTTTCCATGCCAACATGGAAGGTCCCCACCCTTGGCACCCAAAGCATGAAATTCAAAATTCAAATGGGGCACCCCATTTTCATCTCCATGCCAACATGGAAGGTTTTTCAAATTCAAATGAGGCATCCCACTTATTCCTCCTTGATTAGTGCATATAATCTCCCTAATTCAAATGTCAAAAAGGCTTGGGTGAATGATAAATACCTCTCCTCCTCTTGTAATGGATGTTAAAGAATGAATGAAAAAAAAATTCTTTTATTTCCATTGCTCCAAGCATTGCCACTCAATGAGGAAGAAAAGCATGAGGCCTAATCGAGTTCTCTAGTCTTCAAGACTCCACCGTATCCTCTTCTCCTTTCCTTGCTAATCTCCTTTTCTTTTCTTTTTCCTATTCTCCCCTTGGTCTCTGATTAATTTGTCTGTAGGATCCCTGGGTTCCCAGAGCCAAAGAAGATGTCCTCCTTGCCTTGGAACCATTGACGTGAAGCCAGCACATTCATGGGATTCGACCTTCTTGTCCAGATGCCCAATCTAGGAGTGTTGAGTGATCCAACTATTAAGGGAAGAGAGGTCATTGTTTGGTAACAAGCCCCTTTCTCTCTCGGATCTGAACTCTTGAAAGAGCTTGTCCTAATTCAAATGGTTTCTCAACCATTAGGTCCAATCAATTTATTGCTTAGATAGGTCCAATCTGAAGGAAAGCCATTTAATCTTCTAGTAGTTTGTTTCAGTGCTCTTTTTTATTCTCTTACAGAAGAGTTAAACCATATTTTTGGAATCATTGCTCACCTTAAATTTTTGTATTTTATTATGTTGATGTTGGCATCCCTGCATGTCTTGCATCATCATGCTTGCAGCTCATTACATCTTTATCAACCATGGAGGTGGAGTACATTAGTGTTACAGAGGCGGCAAAGGAGGCCCTATGGTTGAAGGGCTTAGCGTTGGAGATGGACCTCGAATAGAAGGCTGTCAGGATGCACTGTGATAGCCAGAGTGCACTTCTACTTGCATAGAACTCTATCTATCATGGTCGAACCAAGCACATCGATATCAGATACCATCAGATTAGAGAGCTCATGGAGGATAGCGAGGTGAAGCTGGTGAAGGTACACACCAAGGAGAATCTAACAGATGCACTGATGACAGTTCTACCACGTGATAGCTTTCATAAGTGTGTGGCACTGATGCAGCTCGTGGACAAGATGGAGTTGGCTAAAGTCTTGAAGCACCAAGGTGAAGATTGTTGAGTCTCATGTGGTGCTTCTAAGGATCAGGGGACCAAGGCTAAGGCCAAGGTGTAATGATCATGAAGCCAAGGTCCAATGATAATGATGCTATCATGGAATTTCTAGGACTAGTTTGGGCCCTATAATGAAAGGTTATTAGCCTTTCAGGTCTTGAGGTTCAGGGGATTTGGCCTTAAGGGGCCAACTTGTATTGGGATGATTTTGAGTCCTAGGTATGTGTGATTGGACTAAGTCAGGATGTACTTGGGCTTGGAAAACTCAATTATGCATTAAGTTGGCCTATGGGAGTTTTAGGATTAGTTTATGGTGACCTAGTATATATATACTTTGTATATGGGGCTGATTGGAGCCGTCATAGTGAAATAACCTTTTCTCTCTGATATCCATCTTTTTCCTCCCTCTCTTTCTCTCTGGTTGTCACTCTCTATTAGGGTAATATCAGCATCCAAGCCACCATACCCCAGGAAGGAAAAAATTTCTTAGTGCCTAGGGACTCCTAGTCCAAGTAGGAAACCCAGCACCTAGCATCTTTGGAGTTATCTCTCTGTACCTTTTTGAAGTTCGACCAAGAAATTTGGAGGGTTGAATCCTTACTGGTTGGAGGTCCCAAGAGAGGTGGTTTCACATCCATATCATATCTGGAACATTCGGGGCACTTTGAACAAGTTAGGAGATTTCTGCATAAGAAGGCTGAATCCATGCTAGGCTGATTGCTTCAATCCCCTATTGCTGCCACTTCCAATATAATGTTCTGAGGTTGGTTGCTGGTAGAAGGTTGTCCATGCACTTGGGAACATGCTCAACACTAGCTATGATACTTCAACCCATCATAACACCAAATCGCCAACCTTAAAGAATTTGCCTCGGACTCTTGCATTATGGTAGTGGGCAACCTTCCACTAGGAGGTTGCCATCCTTATAATAGCACACACCCAAACCTCTTCTAGTAGGTCCAAATTTGCTCTCAGCTATTCAAAATTATTGTTTTCATCAAAGTTCTCAACTTGAAGGGATGGGAGTCCTATTTTCAAGGGGATCATGGTCTCGGTCCTGAAGGTGAGATTGAAAGGTGTTTTGCTCATCAAGGTCCCTTGCATGGTTCAGTAGGCCTAGAGAATGTGATATAATTAGTATGCCCACCATTCTTTCACTCATACAAGGTTCATCTTCAACCCATGTAAAAGAATTTGGTTAGCAACCTCGGCCTCCCCTTTAGCTTGGGGGTGATCGATGGAAGTAAAGTAGTGGGTGATGCCTAAATCCTAGCAAAAATCGGCTAGCTTAAAGCCATTGAATTATCAACCATTATCGATGATGATGATTTGGGAAAGGCGAAAGCAATAGACAATAGACTTTTAGATGAAGTCTTTTACTTTAGCCTCCATTATCTTAGCAAGCAATTCAACTTCTATCCACTTGGTAAAATAATCAATTACTGCAAGTAAAAACTTTCGTTGTCCAAAGGTTTGGAAAAAGAACCTAATATGTCCATGCCCCATTGAGTGAAGGGCCATGGCACACTTAAGGGAGTAAGCGACACGATCGACAGTCACTACACATTTGAGTAGCACAGGCATCGGTCACACCTCATAACAAAATTAATAGTATCTTGTAGTATAGTGGGCTAGTAATACCCTTTCCTTAAAATTTTATGATATAGGGACCTGCCTCCCAAGTAGTTGCCATATATTCTTTCATGTACTTCTTATAATACATACCATGCCTCCAAGGGATGAAAGCACTTTAACAATAGTCAAGAAAATCCCTTTTTATAAAGTTTATCTATATGAAGAACAAATCTAGAGGCTTAGAATCAAACCTTGCAGGTTTCTTCTCTATCAGTAGGAAGAGTTCTATCATGGAGATTGTTGCCGCTCTCGTCGCCGCGCCCGTGCCTCGGATCCGTGGATCCTCCCTGACCGCCTGGCGAGGGAGCCTCCCTGGCTGCGGCGAACCTGCAAGAAGGGGTTAGAAGACCCTGGCCGGAGATCCCGGCGAGGGAGCTCCGACGGTCAAGTCAGTAGACGACGAGAAGGAACAGATTCTCCAAGACGGACCCCTTAAGGGGTTCCAGACCTAGAGAATTTACTAGTAAGAAAGGTGCTCTGGGGACCAGAAATTTGGCCGGGCCTCCTTGCCGGGCTCATGCCAAGCGATCCCCTCTCGAGACCTCAGATCTCACTCTCGGAGCGAGGCTTTTTGCCGTTGCTTCTTCCTTGTCCCCAGGCTTATCCGCTTACCTTGTTGTCCCCAGCTTCCTTCCTTTTATCTCCTCCCGCCGTTCGCCTGTCTTCTCCTCCTGGAAGGCTCCCCTCCCCCGTCCCTTTCTCTTTCCCCTTTTCGGTGAGGAGGGCCAGGCGGCTTTCTGACCTCGTCCGTCGAGCCCAACAGGGAAAAGGCAAAGACAGAAAAGGGGGGGCGGCGCTGGTAAGGCGGCCGGTCAGACCTCGGGCCCAGTGAGAGCGCTCTCTTTCCCAAGTGTGGGCGCCATCCATCTATGGGGCCTGTTTTGTCAGAATCGCGCCTCTCGGCTGCGGGACCTGTCGGGCCGATGCAAATGGTGTTTCGTGTGCCACCGCCATCCATACGGGGCGCTGTCTGTGATGCGTACGGCCCGAGGGATGACCTCGGGGCCCGCGCCTCCTTCCCTGGGACCTTCTCCGTACGGGCGGCCTGACCTCGGCCGAGGCGGACCCGTCTCCGGGGGCCACCTGTCGGAGGAGCGAAGGATCGGCCGACCTCGGCCTAGGTGGACCCCTCCTGGGTGGACACCTGGCAAGGTGGCAGGAGGCCACCTGGCTTCGGCCGAGGTGGGCCCGTCTCCAGGGGCCACCTGGCGAAGGAGCGAAGGATCGGCCGACCTCAGCCTAGGTGGACCCCTCCTGGGTGGACACCTGGCGAGGTGGCAGGAGGTCGCCTGGCTTCGGCCGAGGTGGGCCCGTCTCCAGGGGCCACCTGGCGAAGGAGCGAAGGATCAGCCGACCTCAGCCTAGGTGGACCCCTCCTGGGTGGACACCTGGCGAGGTGGTAGGAGGTCGCCTGGCTTCGGTCGAGGTGGGCCCGTCTCCAGGGGCCACCTGGCGAAGGAGCGAAGGATCGGCCGACCTCAGCCTAGGTGGACCCCTCCTGGGTGGACACCTGGCGAGGTGGCAGGAGGTCGCCTGGCTTCGGCCGAGGTAGGCCCATCTCCAGGGGCCACCTGGCGAAGGATCGGCCGACCTCGGCTTAGGCGGACCCCTCCTGGGTGGGCACCAGGCGAGGTGGTAGAGGAGCCCCGAACCGAGCTCGACTTCGGCGAGAGCAGTTTGTCTTAGGAAGTCGTCTGGCGGAGTAGCCTTGCCGAGCTCGGCCTTGGCAATGTGGCGCTGACTCGGCCGGAGAAACCTCCACGTGGCTCGATCATATTTGGTGGTACCTGAGCCCGACCACGTCATCGTTACGGCCGTAACAGTTGCCCCCCAGCCCGCCGTTCCGTTGGGGCGTCGTAGAACGGAACGTCGGGATTAAATGCAGATATGACGTGGGGAGGCGAAGATCTTGCATCATAATTGCCACGATCCTTGTCGCCGCGGCTCGATGCACCTGAAACCCTATAGGAAGCCGCCACGCGTCGCCCACTTGCCCGCAATAAATGCGTCGCTTCGAGGCAGAGGCCATTACCCTGCTAACGAGGCGTCGGTGTCGGGCGTGCATCCACATGGCGATCGCTCAGTGGCTCGGGGCGGAATGACGGGTACGATCACTGTCGACTGAGTTTGAAAAGGAGAGGACTATCCAGAATGAGGCCTTTTTCCTTGCTCCGTGGGTGGTTCACTGTAGGCTAACTTCCATTGCCCTGCGTTCGCTTGGCGTATTTTCGGTGAGTGCCTCCATCCTTCTCTAGTTCCCCTCTCTCTTTTCCTCTCTGAATCCTTGTTCTCCTCTTTGCCATGGCGCGTCATCGCTATGTCTCTTCCAATTCGGACGAGGCCGGTCCATCCCGGACGAGGCCGGTCCATCCCGGTCGAGGACTCCATCTTCTTCCTCCTCAGAGGAGGAAACGATCCCGGAGGAGATCCGCCGGCGTCTGCAACCCGGGGTGTCACCATCGGCATCCCTAGGGGGGTCCGGTCTCCTCCGGTTGCTCCTGCTGCGCCTCTTCTTTCTCTTCCTGCTTCGCCTCTTCTTCCCGCCGGTCCCTCCGGTCATGCTTCCACCATGACCGAAGTCGATCTTTCTTTGCTCCGGGAGGCCTACGGTATCCCGGGATCAATTCGTCTATTTGTTCCGCGGCCCGGGGAGCGCGTCACCATGAGTGGCCCCGGCCGCATAGCCTTCTACGAAGACTTCTTCCTTGGGGGTCTTCGATTTCCTCTGCACCCCTTCTTCCTCTCTTTTCTCAGCCATTTCTGGCTTGTTCCGGCCCAGTTGGCTCCCAATGCCATCCGGGTCATATTCTCCTTCATAGTCTTCTATCACTTTCACGGGTTCGTTGCCCGTTTCTCCCTCTTCAGGGCCATGTTTATCCTGAAGAAGTACACCGATGACGGCTGGTGGTATATTTCGTCCCGGCCCAGGTGTCTCCGGTTCGACCTCCCTTCTTCTATCAAGGGCTGGAAGAGCCGGTTTTTCTTCGCCTTGGTCGAAGATGTCGATTGGGCCTGGAGTGAACCGGACCGGTCTCCGAACCGGAACTCCTAGGTTGAGTCGGCGGACCAGGAGGCCTACTCCCTACTCCTGAGTGACGTGGTCCCGGTGCTCGAGGTTCTGCTTTCGGAGCAGAATCTTTTCGAGGCCGGGATCAGTCCCATCCGTGAGTCGGGTGAGATTCGGTCCTCCTTTGACTTCTGCACTCTTTTTCTTCATGACCGAGTCGGCTGACCTTCTATTCTTTTGCATTGCAGGTATGAAGTTCTGACTGGAGAGCCTTCTGGAGGGCGCGGCCCAGAGAGACATCCCGGAGGTAGACGAGCCCGCGGCCAAGAGGGCTCGTACTGAGGCGGGCTGGGAGATTGCGCCGGCGACCGTGCCCAGCCCAGTGGCCACTGCTCCCTCGCCCAGGTTGCCTCGGGGCGGGGCCATTGATGCCTCGGTTGCCAGACCTGGTGGCGCTGCCGTCGAGGGGGCTCCACCGCCCAAGGCTCCGTCCAGCGCCGGTCCCATCGTCGCCGTGGCTCCGACGGCGTAGCCCGTGGCCTCTGCCGGCCCGTCGATTGCGACCCCACCTGAAGGGACAGCCACCGTCGGAGCCGACCTGACAGCTCCGCCACCGGTGATCACCCACCGGTGTTCAGTCATCCGCGACAAGGGGCTCGCGGAGAAGGTCATGGAGTACGCCTCCACAGCCCGGGACCGCCGAGCTCGGGGCGGTCGAGACTATGCAGACGCCTTGCTTGGGATCCTCCCGCAGCTCTTCACGGTAAGCCCGAGCTCATTCTTCTCTGTCTTTCATGATTTTAGTGGCCTTTTCTCCTAACCCGGTTGCTCTATTTGTGAAGATTGGAAATGACGTTCTCCTACTGAGGAACTTCCTCATAGGGAACGCGAAGAGGGACACCGAGAAGGAGAAGAAGCTCGGCAAGCTCGCAGCCGACGTCAAGGACCTCATGGAAAAGGGGTCGAGCTGCGAGCCAGCAACCAAGCCCTCCAGACCGACCTGGCACGTTCCGAGGGGCGGAACAAGGAGCTGGAGGCTTCTTTGTCGGAGGAGAGGCTCTCCCACCAGTGTCGCACGGAGGAGGACGCGGCGGAGAGGGCTCTTCTTCAGGCCCACTCCCAGTGGCTGGAGCGCCAGCTGGAGGAGGCTCGGCGAGACGCGAACGCGGCGAAGGACCGGAGTGCGTACATCAACGGACTCCTGGAGGCCGCGAAGCAGAAGGCACAGGAGGCCATCCCGAAGTTTCGGGCTTCCGACGAGTACATGTCGGAGGTCCAGGAGGCTGCCGTGGACTCCTTCCTGAAGGGGTTCCGGATGTGCCGGGAGAAAGTAGGGCCTTCTTCCCCGAGCTCGACCTCAGCGGGGTGGTGCTCGGAGGTAGGAGGCAAGGAGCCGAGAGCAGAGCCTCCGGTGCGGCCGACACCACTCCTGCGGCCCCGTCGACCAGCGAAGCCGTGGCTCCGGAGCAGCCTCAAGAGCCGGCCGCCGCAGAAGGTGAGGATGCAGAGCTCGCGACCCCGGCGGAGGGCTCCGACCTTGCACCAAACTGAGCCACCGTCTTCTCGCCCTGCTCCGTTGTCGCAGTTGTATTTCTTTTTCTTCTTTTTTTTGGGGACTCCCGGCCTGTCGGGATTCCCGGCTTGCACTGTTGCTCAGATTAATGAAGACACTGTTTAACCAAGCCTCGAGTTCATCTTCTTCTCCACTCCCCCATCTCCCTTTTTCTCCTTTTTTTTTTTTTTTTTTTTTTTGAGATGTTGATGTGGAGTGCTGAAACGATCGTAGGCCTGGTCCCTTCCGTTGCTCAAATCGAAGGTTGGGACATCCCGGACCGCATGGCGTCAGAGTAGGCCTTGAGCTGGTCCGTCTTTGGGATCGCCTTCATACTCGCGTGGGCGACATGGTTTCTGCCCCGCCTTCCAGGCCGAAGCCCGGGACCTCCGGACTGAACCCCGGGGCCGCAGGCTTTCTCAAGCCTTGCGCGGCTTGCCGAGCTACTCTCCGGGCTTGCATGGGCGAACTGGGTTCTGCGCCACCTTCCAGGCCAAAGCCCAGGATCTCCGGACTGAACCCCGGGGCCGCAGGCTTTCTCAAGCCTTGCACGATTTGCCGAGCTGCTCTCCGGGCTTGCGTGGGCGAACTGGGTTCTGCGCCACCTTCCAGGCCAAAGCCCAGGATCTCCGGACTGAACCCCGGGGCCGCAGGCTTTCTCAAGCCTTGCGCGGCTTGCCGAGCTGCTCTCCGAGCTTGCGTGGACGAACTAGGTTTTGTGCCACCTTCCAGGCCGAAGCCCAGGATCTCCGGACTAAACCCCGGGGCCGCAGGCTTCCTCAAGCCTTGCGCGGCTTGCCGAGCTGTTCTCCGGGCTTGCGTGGGTGAACTGGGTTCTGCGCCACTTCCAGGCTGAAGCCCAGGATCTCCCAATTCCTTCGGCCGTCGGCCATGATCGGTCATGCCGAGCCCAGGGCCATGTGCCGGTTTTCCTTCAAAGTGAGAAGAGAGCGTTTGAAGCGAGGGGACTTTATTACGGGAGTAGGGAACCTTACATCACTGATAATACATTCTTAGGTTCGAGGCGTTCCACGTCCGGGGGAACCTGGCACCTCCCAACTCCTCCAGGTAGTATGCGCCGTGAGGGAGGGCTTCTGCCACCCGGTATGGGCCCTCCCAGTTGGGCGAGAGCTTGCCGCATTTCCATGGCTGGGAAGCTTCAGCGCGCCGGAGGACCAAATCTCCGGGACGAAAAACCTTCGGCCGCACTCGGGAGTTGTAATACCTGGCCACACGCTGCCTATACGCCGCCATTGGAACTCGGGCCTTGTCCCTCGTTTCCTCGAGAAGGTCAAGGTTGAGCATCATCCTGGCTGGGTTTTCTGTCTCGTCATATTGCTCCACACGCAGCGTGGGTAGGCTGAGCTCGATCGGGATGACCGCCTCGGCTCCGAAGACAAGGTTGAACGGGGTCTCGTCGGTAGCCGTCCTCGGGGTTGTGTGGTATGCCCAGAGGATGCCGGGGAGCTCGTCGGCCCACCTGCCCTTGGCCTAGTCCAGCCGCGTGCGGAGGTCCTAAAGAATGGTCCTGTTCGTGACTTCGACCTCCCCATTGGTCTGGGGATGCGCCACCAAGGTGAAGCGATGCCTGATGCCGAGGTCGCTGCAGAACTCTTCGAACTCCCGGCAGTCGAACTGGCGCCCGTTGTCAGTAACCACGGTGTGGGGGAGGCCGAAGCGGCAAACGATCGACTTCCAAAAGAACTTGGCGACGTTTGTCTCGGTGATCCTCGCCAAGGGTTCGGCCTCGACCCACTTCGTGAAGTAATCGATGGCCACTATCAAGAACTTCCGCTGTCCAGACGCCGGCGGGAATGGGCCCAGGAGGTCCATCCCCCACTGGACGAACGGCCAGGGAGCTGAGAGCTGGGAGATTGGGTTGGAGGGCTGCCGTTGCACCGTGGCGTGATGCTGGCACCGATCGCACTTCTTCACGAAGTCAGCGACGTCTTCCTTCATTGTCTCCCAGAAGTAGCCCTGACGGAGGGCCTTGTACGCCAATGCCCTGCCCCCCACGTGGTTCCCGCAGACGCCTTCGTGAATCTCTTGGAGCACAAGCTTGGCTTCCGTGGGTCCCACGCACTTGAGGAGGGGGTAGGAGTAGGATCTTCGATACAACTGCCCGTCCATCAGGACGAACCGCACGGCTTTCTTTCTGATAAGGCGAGCCGCCTCGCGGTCCTCCGGCAGGGTGCCACTGGTGATGTATTTAGCGTACTTGTCCATCCAGCTGGGTTCATGGTTGACCTGATGGACCTCCGCCGGTGCCTCGAGGCTTGGGATCTCAAGGCGCTCCACGTGAGCGTGGCCCAGCATCGAGTCTGGCATGGTCGCCAGCCGAGAGAGAGTGTCCGCGCGGGCGTTCTCCCTGCGGGGGATGTGGAAGATGTTGAAGCGCCAGAATCTGGATGCGCCCGCCTTGCGAGCTCCATGTATTTCTCTATTTGGGGGTCATGTGAGGCATACTCCCCGGAGACCTGTCCCGCCACGAGCTGGGAATCAGTGAAAGCTTTGAGGTTGGTTACGCCCAGCTCGCGGGAGACTCTCAGTCCAGCAAGAAGTGCTTCGTACTCCGCCTGGTTATTTATCGCGGGGAATTGGAAACGGAGTGCGCATTCGACGATGACCCCGTCGCTATTGGCAAGGATGAGCCCAGCCCCGCTCCCACCGGAGTTTGAGGCTCCGTCCACATGGAGGATCCAAACGTCCTCGCCGGGCTCACCGGGGTCTGTCTCCAGCGGCTGGCCTGAGGGGCCCTCCTCGGGCTCCTTGCCCAAGCCCGCACACTCTACCAGGAAGTCGGCCAGCACCTGCGCCTTCATGGCCGACCTTGGCCTGTACGTGATATCGAACTCACTGAGCTTCAGTGCCCACTTTGCCAATCATCCCGAAGTGTCGGGTCGGCTGAGCACCGCTTTCAGCGGTTGATCCGTCAGGACCGTGATGGGGTGCGCTTGGAAATAAGGCCTGAGACGCTGGGCAGACACTATTAGCACGAAAACGAGTTTCTCGGGCCGAGAATACCTGAGCTCCGCGTCGCGGAGAAGCTTGCTGGTATAGTACACCGGTCGCTGGACTCCTTGGCCATCGGCCCGAACCAGGACCGAGCTGACGGCTTCCGAGGTGACCGCCAGGTAGAGGATGAGTTCCTCCCCCTCCTCGGGCTTGGATAGCAATGGTGGCGACGCAAGCATCTTCTTCAGCTCCTCGAAGGCCTTCTGGCATTCCTCGGTCCAAGCGAAGTCGTTCATCTTTCTTAGCACCTTGAAGAAGGGACGGCAGCGGTCTGCCGACCTGGAGATAAAGCGGCTGAGGGCCGCAACTCGGCCGGTGAGTTGCTGCACTTGCTTCTTGGAGGCGGGCTGCTCCATGTCCAGGATGGCCTGGACCTTCTCCGGGTTGGCCTCAATTCCTCTTTGGGTCACCATAAATCCTAGGAATTTCCCGGCGGAGACGCCAAAGGCGTACTTCGCCGGGTTCAGCTTCATCTGATGACGTCGGAGGTTGCCGAACATCTCCGCCAAGTCAGCTACGTGGTCCGAATCGGGTTTGCTCATTACCAGCATGTCGTCTACGTACACTTGCATGTTGCGACCGATCTGGTCCTTGAAAACCCTGTTGACGAGATGCTGGTACGTGGTTCCAGCGTTCTTGAGGCCGAATGGCATCATTCTGTAGCAAAAAGTTCCGCGGTCAGTTATGAAGGCGGTATGCTCTTCGTCCTCCGGGCTCATTCGGATCTGGTTGTATCCGGAGAAGGCGTCCATGAACGACAGGAGGCGATGTCCCGAGGTGGTGTGACCAGCTGGTCGATCTTTGGAAAAGGGAAGCTGTCCTTTGGGCAAGCTCGGTTGAGGTCGGTGTAGTCCACACAGATCCTCCACTTACCACTACTCTTTCTCACCATGACCACGTTTGCCAGCCAGCTGGGATACTGGACCTCCCGCACAAAACCGGCGGCGAGGAGCTTCTCCACTTCCTCGTTGATCGCCTTCTGCCTTTCCATGGCGAAGCTCCTCTTCTTCTGGCGGACCGGGCGGCAACTTGGGTCCACGTTTAGCCTGTGCGTGATGACCTCGGGCGGGATGCCCGGCATGTCGGCTGCTGACCAGGCGAACACGTCAGTGTTCGCGTGGAGGAACTCCAGCAGGCGGGTCCGTTCTTCTTCAGGGAGCTGGGCCCCGACTTGCACCGTCTTCAGCGGATCCGAACCGAGGGGAAAAGTCAGCAGGCGCTTTACGGGCCCTCCCCTGGGTTTCTTCTCTCTTAGGTCGAGGTCGTCGATATCGGGGGCGAGCTCCGCACCCTGGGCGCTCGGGACCATCTGGAGGCAGAGCGGGACTAGCTGGGTCATCCCCTTCATCTCCCCGAGCCCGGAAGGCGTGGGGAACTGTACCAACAACCTTCTCGTGGAGATCGTGGCATCCAGTTGGTTGAGCCCGGGATGCCCGAGAATGGCGTTGTAAGGCGAAGGGAGTCTGACGACGGTAAATGTTATTAGGACGGTCGTTTGCCGGGGTGGGGATCCGGCGGTGACCGGGAGAGTGATCTCCCCTTCGACCCCCACGAAGTCCCCTATAAAACCTACCAGGGGATGTGCACCGATCTCAGCTGATCGTGGGACAAGTTCATCCGAAAGAAAGCATCGTAAAAAAGTACGTCAGCCGAGCTTCCACTATCCACCATGATTCGATGTACAGGATGCTTCGCGATGGTCATCTCGACCACCACGGCATCGTTGTTTACATTATCATTACCCTTCCCCTCCTCGGGAGGGATTACATTCTCCGGGTTCCCGACTTCCCGGGCTCTCTTCGCCGCTCGACCGATCCCATGTGAGATCATGCCCACGGGCTTCTCCGTTGGGCGATTATCGATTGCAGGGACGGGCAGTAAGGTCGCGAGCGGCTGCCCCTCCGAGGGGGCCTCGTTCCTGACAAACTTCCTGAGGTAGCCCCTCCTAATCAGCTCCTCGATCTCCCGCTTCAGGTTGCGACACTCCTCCGTGTCGTGACCGTGCTCGCCGTGGAACTGGCAGTACTTCGATTTGTCCCGGGTGGCTCTCGGGTTCTGAGGAGGAGGTCAGCGGAGGTAGCGCTCGCCCTCGATTTCCATGAGGATCTTGGTCCGAGGTGCGAGGAGAGGGGTGAACCTCCGCTCGGGAGTGGCCTCGCCCCTCGGCCTTGGATTCGGGCGAGGGTCGGCAGATGGCCCGGGCTTTCGAGCCCCCGGGGTATCTCTCGGGGGCGGCCTCTTCAGAGTCTTCCCGTCCAACTCTCGACGGGTGCAGTCGGCCTCCTCCGCTCGGATGTACTTGTGAGCTCGGAGTACGTCCTGGGCGGCTTCTTGTCCAGGGAGTAGGTCAGGCGGGACGTCTTGAGCCCGTGCTTCAAAGCCAACATGGCGATGGGCTCGTCCAGGCTGTAGATTTCCAGGGCTGCGGTCTTGAACCGGGTGATGTAGTCCCGGAGCAGCTCCTGATCCTGCTGGCGGATGGAGAAGAGGCTGTCCACCTCTCTCGGCACCTTTCGACAAACGTCGAAGTGCGCCACAAACTTTCCTTCTAGCTGATGGAAGGAGCAAATGGATCCGGGCCCGAGGCGGGTGAACCAGACTCAAGCGGCCTTCCGGAGGGTGGCCGGGAAGGCGATGCACAGAAGAGCGTCGGTGGCCCCCTGGACCCTCATGAGAGCTTTGTAGCTCTCTAGATGGTCCAGAGGGTCGGTGGTCCCATCGTAGGGATCCACCTGCGGCATGCGGAACCGTTTTGCGATCGGCGCCGCCTGGATTTCTTCAGAGAAAGGGGGACGGGAGTCGTAGCCCGCCGGGTCCGTCGACGAGTTCTGTAGGTCGGCGAATCGGCGGGCGAACTCCGCTAGCTTGCGCTCATGCTCCTCCAGGCGCCTCTCGGCCTGGCACCTGATAGCTTCGTCGGTGGAGTCTTCCACCGAGGCTGCGGGTGAAGGGGGCGCCGATCCGTCTCGGCGCGAAGTCAGGCCTCGGCGTCGCTTGCTGCGATGCGCCGTTTTGGCCTCGTCGGCCGGGGATCGGCTCTCGTGATCCTCCGAACCAGAGTAGTTTCTTTTTGCGGGAGCTTGGTGGCTCCCACGGGGGTTGGAGACGGCCCTCGGATGGGATGGCCTGCCCTGAATGGAGCGCAGGCTCCCACGCTGCCCCGTGGCTCGGGCCGCGGGGGTCCCTGGCTGCGGCTGCGTGGCCAGGGACCGCTGCTGATGCTGAAGCTGCCGGACCGCCGAGGTTAAGGTCTGCAGCTGTTGGATGATGGCCGCAAGGGGTCCGTCCGTTGAGGTAGGCTGTGGTGGAAGAGGAGGGGGAGCTGGAAGCTCCCTCTCTGGGCTGTGGGCCCCTGGAGGGGAGTGAACCTCCCCCACACGGCTGGTGGACGCCTCGCGGCCACGAGTGACCACCATTGTCAGAGAGCGCGACACCTGCAGAAAGCTGGCTCCCGCTAGGGTTTGGTGTCCTGCCCCCCTACCTGGTGCGCCAATCTGTTGCCGCTCTCGTCGCCGCGCCCGCGCCTCGGATCCGTGGATCCTCCCTGACCGCTTGGCGAGGGAGCCTCCCTGGCTGCGGCGAACCTGCAAGAAGGGGTTATATGACCCTGGCCGGGGATCCCGGCGAGAGAGCTCCGACAGTCAAGTCAGTAGACGACGAGAAGGAACAGATTCTCCAAGACGGATCCCCTAAGGGGTTCCAGACCTAGAGAATTTACTAGTAAGAAAGGTGCTCTGGGGACCAGAAATTCGGCCGGGTCTCCTTGCCGAGCTCACGCCAAGCGATCCCCTCTCGAGACCTCAGATCTCACTCTCGGAGCGAGGCTTTTTGCCGTTGCTTCTTCCTTGTCCCCAGGCTTATCCGCTTACCTTGTTGTCCCCAGCTTCCTTCCTTTTATCTCCTCCCGTCGTTCGCCTGTCTTCTCCTCCTGGAAGGCTCCCCTCCCCCGTCCCTTTCTCTTTCCCCTTTTCGGTGAGGAGGGCCAGGCGGCTTTCCGACCTCGTCCGCCGAGCCCAACAGGGAAAAGGCAAAGACAGAAAAGGGGGGGCGGCGCTGGTAAGGTGGCCGGTCAGACCTCGGGCCCAGTGAGAGCGCTCTCTTTCCCAAGTATGGGCGCCATCCGTCTATGGGACCTGTTTTGTCAGAATCGCGCCTCTCGGCTGCGGGATCTGTCGGGCCGATGCAAATGGTGTTTCGCGTGCCGCCGCCATCCGTACGGGGCACCGTCTGTGATGCGTACAACCTGAGGGATGACCTCGGGGCCCGCACCTCCTTCCCTGGGACCTTCTCCGTACGGACGGCCTAACCTCGGCCGAGGCGGACCCGTCTCCGGGGGCCACCTGTCGGAGGAGCGAAGGATCGGCCGACCTCGGCCTAGGTGGACCCCTCCTGGGTGGATACCTGGCGAGGTGGTAGGAGGTCGCCTGGCTTCGACCGAGGTGGGCCCGTCTCCAGGGGCCACCTGGCGAAGGAGCGAAGGATCGGCCGACCTCAGCCTAGGTGGACCCCTCCTGGGTGGACACCTGGCGAGGTGGCAGGAGGTCGCCTGGCTTCGGCCGAGGTGGGCCCGTCTCCAGGGGCCACCTGGCGAAGGAGCGAAGGATCGGCCGACCTCAGCCTAGGTGGACCCCTCCTGGGTGGACACCTGGCGAGGTGGCAGGAGGTCGCCTGGCTTCGGCCGAGGTGGGCCCGTCTCCAGGGGCCACCTAGCGAAGGAGTGAAGGATCGGCCGACCTCAGCCTAGGTGGACCCCTCCTGGGTGGACACCTGGCGAGGTGGCAGGAGGTCGCCTGGCTTCGGCCAAGGTGGGCCCGTCTCTAGGGGCCACCTGGCGAAGGAGCGAAGGATCGGCCGACCTCGGCTTAGGCGGACCCCTCCTGGGTGGGCGCCAGGCGAGGTGGTAGAGGAGCCCCGAACCGAGCTCGACTTCGGCGAGAGCAGTTTGTCTTAGGAAGTCGTCTGGCGGAGTAGCCTTGTCGAGCTCGGCCTTGGCAATGTGGCGCTGACTCGGCCGGAGAAACCTCCACGTGGCTCGATCATATTTGGCGGTACCTGAGCCCGACCATGTCATCGTTACGGCCGTAACAGAGATATTGGATAAATGGGTCCATCCAGCAAGGTTCAGCATCTGGCTATAGCATCGTTGTTGACTTGTGAATATTGGGTTCCTCCAATACTTCGAGAAAAATTTATGCACGCAAATCACACAGTGTTATTGCTATGAGATTAGACAGAGCATCAGCTCAGGTATTCTCTTTCCTCGGGACCTACTAAATGTTAAAGCTATAGAAAACTAAATGAGGACATCGCTCGGCATAGACTTGATGCATATCCTTGAGCAGATATTTATATTTTTTATTTTATCTAGGTATATGGTGATTGGATATATTATTTTTATTTTATTATTCTTGTATCCAACTCATGCATGGATCTCAAAGCATGAACATTAGATTAGTCTAGAGTTTGTTTTAGATTTGGTTAATTGTTTCAAATTGATTTGAGTCTTAGAATTTTATTTCATCTGGTCTCCAATATGTTGGAGAGTCCCAAAGTTTCAGTCTCCAATTTATGGAGGACCACAGCCTATATAAAGAGTCTTATGTATTATTTAAAGATCGACAAGAATTGAAAATTTTTTTTTATTAATCTCCTGACTCCCTTGTCTTCTCTTCTTCTCCCCTCTTCTTCTCCTTCTTCTTATTCTTCTTTATCTCTTCTTCTCCTTCTATCTCTTCTTCTCCTTCTATCTCTTCTTCCCCTAATCTTTTTCTTCCTCCTCTTTTTCTTATTCCTTCTCCTTCCTCTCCCTTCCCTAATGAATTCCTCTCCCTGAGATTTATTCTTCCTCTTTTGATCGCTATCATAGGCGGTCAAAAATAAAACCTACTCATATTATAGCTAGTGATGAATCGGGATCGTATCCTCGGGGACTAAGGGTTATTATTTCATAAAGAAAACAAAGAAAAGAGAATTATTTTGATGTCTAGAAAATAGATGATAGGTTAATTAAAACTAATCAATTAAAACTAAACATAAGATCGAGGGGTTTATATGATAAAAATGTGTCTTCGGGTTTCCAAGTAATCACTAACATAAAACATGCAATTATTCTAATCTAAATAATCAAATTTTGTATTTATTTCAGAATCTTTCAAACTAACTCTCGGTATGTTGCCAAGTGATGATGCAACCCAAGAGACGGGGTGAATTGGGTTTTATAAAACTATTAGAACTATTTCAACAAGTATGTGCTAATTACAATTAAGTGCTTGTATTTCGTCAAAGTGTTTGTGTGCTTCAAAATAATATGCAGCAAAAATTATAAAGTAAATGTAAAAGTAAAAGCAATCATACAAACACAACAAGTTTATAGTGGTTCGGTGCACTCCAAGGCACCTACATCTACTCCCCGAGTTGGTTTTGTAACCTAGGCTCACCAACAACCTTTACAACTTGTTTTGTCTTCGAGCTCACAAGTTAAACCCTAGTTGGTTTTATACCTTTGGCTCCCCAACAACCTCCCTTTGTTTTGCGGGCTAACCAAGAACCTAATTGGTTTTCCAATGCTCACCAAAAATCTTTACAACTTGTTTTGTCTTCGGGCTCACAAGTTAAACCCTAGTTGGTTTTATATCTTTGGCTCACCAACAACCTCCCTAGGTTTTGCGGGCTAACCAAGAACCTAATTGATTTTCCAAGGCTCACCAAAAATCTCTTTGGTCTTCCAAGGCTTATAAAAAACCTTAAGTAAATAATGTAAGAACAATATGAAAGAGTACAATTAAAGCTTTCTAAAATAAAGCAAATATCTCTTTGAAGTCATTGATTGTTGATGAAGAACTTGTCTTCAAGATGTTGAAGCCTTGAATGATACTTTAGGATGTGAACTTTGGATGCTCTCTTTGAAACTTGGAAGCTTGAAGGTTTGAACCACTCAACTCTTGAATCCTTGAAGGATATTCAATAATCTCACCAAAAGATTGCTTCTCCATTTGATTTTTGATGTTTATATAGCTCTCTAAATCATAGATGATCATTTATGACTGTTAGGGATGAAAATATGGCCATTTGAAGCAAGTTGGAGAAGTTCTGCTACTTTTAAAAAACTAGCCGTTACAGTCCAAGTATCGACACTTGACCTTCATGAGTCGACACTTCATTTTCAAGTATCGACACTTCATTTCTGTAAGTCAATACTTGAGACAAAAACCTCTAAATAGTCTGGTTCTATATTTTCAAAAATCTCAGGCCTTGAGTCGACACTTCATTTTAGGTGTTGATACTTATATTTCAGGAATCGACACTTGAATTCCAGGTATAGATACTTGGCGTGCCAGTGCTGCAACTTACTGAAACTTCTTCAAAATCAAATTTTAAGTCCTTCCAAGTCTTCCTTATATTCCAAAATCCTTATAATTTGATTTTCCATTAATTTAAGGACATTCTTCAACTGAAAAAGAATGAAAGACAATACAAAATAAGAATGAAGGTGGAAAGATTAGCAAGTAGATCATGAAAATCAATACATGAAATCAATTAATCATGATACCAATTAAATATGGTATTAATTAAACATGATACCACAAAAAAAATGATATGCACATGCAACAAGTAATTCAATATATACAAATTCTAATATGTATATTATCCATTCACGTCACTTGTTCATGGGATAAGGCCATAGTGGCACCCCAACACGTTATAAGAGACCCCAGTGAATGGAAAGAGAGGGTCTTTAAATCTTACTTAGCTCCTATGATCGGACAGCCATGGTAACTAACCCAATCCGAAGCAGTTACTAGGAGCTCTTCTTCTTGAAGATTCTTAAAAAATTTTGATACCAATTGAATGTAACTCCCCTCAAATGATTAGATTTTAAAATAAGGAGAATGAGTATCAGAGCAATATAAGTAAAGCATGATATCAAAAAAATATTCAAAGCATCACATGTATATAATGATAATAAATCTTTGAATGCTCTCCCTAAATATTATTTTTCCTTAAAAATATGCATTTATTTGAGGAATAAAATATGGAAGCACATGCATCAAGATTTGAAATTTTCAAGATATTCATAATTTTCAAAATACAAAGGATTAATCATTCAAAAACTTTTAGCATGATTTACAATCCATTTGAACTGATTTGATATCCATACAAATGCTAAAAGTAATTTAATAGCAAGTCTAGCTACTAGAGCAAGGGTTTATCAATATGCATACCTTCTTCTTAATTGTAACTCTTAACTACCAGTTCTATACTTGATCCAAATTATTTCTAATGTAAACATAGATGCCAAAAATGAAAACACATAAATCACTTGAAATAGTTTAAAACTATATTAATCAAAATCAAGTGAAAGTCTAATAATCACAAGTTTAATCATGAGAGCATGAAATTCATTAACATCAAAAAGTTTCTGATCATAACCAATGACTATAAGTCTAAACTTGATTTTAATTAAACAATTGAAACAATTTTTCAAAGTAATTGATGCAACATTTATAATAAATATTCAACTACATTTAAAATTATGGAAGGAAATGTTTAGAATTTATCAATATGTATAATCCTTCCATTACCATTTAGTCCAAAATGGAGTAGGTCCACTTCTTTAAATTGTCTTGTATGCCCACTTTTCAAAAACTTTCTTCATGTTGGGCTGCAAGACATTCCTACAAAACATACTAAGTGGATAATTTTGGTACCCAAACTTTTTTAGATCCTTTAGGGTTAGTAAATATGGTTTCTTTTGGAACCCAAATTTTTCTTAATCTATAAGGATATGCATTAAGTCCAGATTTACAAGTCAAATTGGAAGAAGTAGGAATAAAAAAAATCTTCAAAAATTTTTGCTTCTTTTCTTCAATCAAAATATTTTTCTCATTGCATAATTCTATCAAATCATTTTTTTTTCTAAAATTTCTTTTTCTTTAGAAAGATTATTCTTATCACTTTCTAAAACATCAATCTTTACATTTAAATCATGGTTTTCATTAGAAAGATTGGTGTTCTCAAGAGAAAAAGAATCTACATGTCCTTTTAATTTCTTGTGCTCAATTTTTAGTAATTTATATTCAGGCACAAGATCATTAAATGCATAATATAGTTCATCAATGATAAAATCATAATCATTTTTAGAACATACCTCTTCGTCATTTGCCATGAAGCAAAGATGGGCAACTTCTTGTTCATCTTCCGAACTTGAATCTTCACTATCGCTCCAAGTTGCCATCATTGCCTTAAATTTTTTTTGGCATTGAGGGCTATTATCTTCTTCTTCTCTTGATCATCAACTACTTCCTGTTGTCATAAATTCAACTCATGGATCATGAGTGAACCAATAAGGTTCTCCAAAGATAAGGTTTTTACATCTTTAGCTTCTTGGATCGCCGTCACCTTTAGATCCCATGATATTGGCAAAGATCTAAGTATTTTATTAACCAAATCAGTATTAGTATAGACTTTGCCAAGACTTTTCAAATCATTTACAATAGTCATAAATCTAGTATATATATCAGATATAGATTCAAAATGTAGCATTTTAAATATTTCAAAAAAATGAATAAGCATATTAATTTTAATATTTTTTACTTGAAGAGTATACTCATGAATAATTTTAAGTGTCCTATATCTCCTTCGTCGATGTGCATATGGAGATCTTATTGAATTCATTAAAGTCCAATACATAATAAAGCAAGTTTATTGCTTTAGCATTAATTTCAGATTGCTTAATGTCAAATTCATTCCAATCCTCTTCAAGTTTTGTAATAGAAATGCCATTAACTAAATGGAAGGAATATGAGGACCATTAACTATAACTTTTCAAAGATAATAACTAATAGATTGAATATAGATACGCATGCAAGTTTTTCAAAAAGTGTAATTAGTGCCATTAAAAATGATGGTCAAACATCAATACCTACAAGGGTTGCCATGATCTTTTTACTCAAAATTGTTAGATTCTTTGCAAAGCACCAAGTCTAGATATCAACGATTTTGGGTTCCGGGCTCTGATACCACTTGTTGCCCAATGATGATGCAACACAAGATGGGGTGAATTGGGTTTTATAAAACTATTAGAACTATTTCAACAAGTATGTGCTAATTGTAACTAAGTGCTTGTATTTTGCCAAAGTGTTTGTATGCTTCAAAATAATATGTAGCAGAAATTATAAAGTAAATGTAAGAGTAAAAGCAATCACACAAACACAATAAGTTTATAGTGGTTCGATGCACTCCAAAGTACCTACATCTACTTCCCAAGATCCTCTTGAGAATTTTACTATAATCACTAAGATTACAGCCGATTAGTTTTCCGGGCTCACTAGACAAAACCCAAGTTGGTTTTGTAACTTAGGCTCACCAACAACCTTTACAACTTATTTTGTCTTCGGGTTCCAAGTTAAACCCTAGTTAATTTTATACCTTTGGCTCACCAACAACCTCCCTTTTTTTGCGGGCTAACCAAGAACCTAATTGGTTTTCCAAGGCTCACCAAAAACTTCTACAACTTGTTTTGTCTACAAGCTCACAAGTTAAACCCTACTTGGTTTTATACCTTTGGCTCACTAACAACCTTCATTGGTTTTGCAGGTTAACCAAGAACCTAATTGGTTTTCCAAGGCTCACCAAAAATCTCTTTGGTTTTCCAAGGCTCACTAAAAATCTTAAGTAAACAATGTAAGAACAATATGAAAGAGTATAATTAAAGCTTTCTAAAATAAAGCAAATATCTCTTTGAAGCCCTTGATTATTGATGAAGAACTTGTCTTCAAGATGTTGAAGCCTTGAGTGATGCTTGAGGATATGAACTTTGGATGCTCTCTTTGAAACTTGGAAGCTTAAAGGCTTGAGCCATTCAACTCTTGAATCCTTGAAGGATTCAATAATCTCACTAAAGGATTGCTTTTCCATTTGATTTTGGATATTTATATAGCTTTCCAAATCATAGATGACTGTTTATGATCATTAGAGATGAAAATATGGCCATTTGAAGCAAGTTAGAAAAGTTCTGTAGCTTTTGAAAAACTAGCCGTTACAATCCAAGTGTCGACACTTGACCTTCATGAGTCGACACTTCATTTTCAAGTGTCGACACTTTATTTCTATGAGTCGACATTTGAGACAAAAACCTCCAAATGGCCTAGTTATTTATTTTCAAAAATCTCAGGCCTTAAGTCGACACTTCATTTTAGGTGTCGACACTTATGTTTCAGGTGTCGATACTTGAATTTCAGGTATTGACACTTGGCATGCTACTGCTGAAACTTACTGAAACTTCTTTAAAATCAAACTTTAAGTCCTTCCAAGTTTTCCTTATATTCCAAAGTTCTTATAACTTGATTTTTCATTAATTTAAGGATATTCTTCAACTGAGAAATATGTATTTTTTTATTCAACATGGATGAGTACTAAGATATGATAAACACACTAAAACATACAATTAGTATGCATATATACTTAAGTATTTTGTCAATCATCAAAATCAAGACCAGAGTCAACAATCTCTTCCTTTTTGATGATGATAAAACTTTTAAGTATATAAATAGGGTAAGCTTAATAAGATAAACATGTAAGCTCAAAATCAGTAAGCATTAAGCTCCTCCTCAAAATATGATCCAAAAAATATTTTTCAAAATATGCAAAATTTTAAAATTTTCTCCCTCTTACTAATTCTTTCCTTATGATTTGTTTTCCCCCTTTTTCACTTTCTTTCATTTCTCATATGATTTTTCATGTTTATCATATCTTTCCCTTTTTCATACTTAACATTTTTCTCCCTCTTTTTGTCATCATGAAAAAGGATGAAAGGTAATATAAAATATGAATGAAAGTGGAAAGAATAGCAAGTAGATTATCAAAGTCAATACATGAAATCAATTAATCATGATACCAATTAAATATGGTATTAATTGAACATGATACCATAAAAAAAATGATATGCACATGCAAAAAATAATTCAATGTATATAAACTTAATATGTATATTATCCATTCACCTCACTTATTCATGGAATAAGGCTATAGTGGCACCCTAACACGTCATAAGAGATCCCAGTGAATGAGAATAGAGGGTCTTTAAATCCTACTTAGCTCCTATGACCGGATGGCCATGGTGACTAACCCAATTCGAAGCAGTTACTATGAGCTCTTCTTCTTTAAGATTCTTAATAAATATTGATATCAATTGAATATAACTCCCCTCAAAGGATTAGATTTGAAAACAAGGAGAAGAAGTATCAGAGCAATATAAGTAAAGCATGATATCAAGAAAATATTCAAAGCATCATATGTATATAATGACAACAAATCTTTGGATGCCCCCCTAAATATTATTCCTCCTTAAAAATATGCATTTATTTGAGGAATAAAACATGAAAGTACATGCATCAAGATTTAAGATTTTCAAGATATTCATAATTTTCAAAATACAAATGATTGATTATTCAAAAACTTTTAGCATGATTGACAATCCATTTGAAATGATTTGATATCCATACAAATGCTAGAAGTAATTTAATAGCAAGTCTAGCTACTAGAGTAAGGGTTTATCAATATGCATACATTCTTCTTAAATGTAATCCTTAACTTCTAGTTCTATACTTAATCCAAATTATTTTTAACTTAAGCATGGATGCCAAAAATGAAAACACATAAATCACTTGAAATAATTTAAAATTATATTAATCAAAATCAAGTAAAAGTCTAATAATCACAAGTTTAATCATGAGAACATGAAACTTATCAATATCAAAAAGTTCATGATCATAACCAATGACTATAAGTCTAAACTTGATTCTAATTAAATGATTGAAACAATTTTTCAAAGTAATTGATGTAACATTTATAATAAATATTCAACTGCATTTAAAATTATGGAATGAAATGTTTATAATTTATCAATATGTATAATTTTTCCATTATCATTTAGTCCAAAATGGAGTAGGTCCACTTCTTTAAATTGTCTTGTATGCCCACTTTTCAAAAACTTTCTTTCATCATGTTGGATTGCAAGATATTCCTCCAAAACATACTAAGTAGACAATTTTGATATCCAAACTTTCTTGGATCCTTTAGGGTTAGTAAATATGGTTCTTTTTGGAACCCAAATTTTTCTTAATCTACAAGGATATGTATTAAGTCTAGATTTACAAGTCAAATTAGAAGAAGCAGGAATAAGGAAATTCTTCAAAAATTCTTGCTTCTTTTCTTCAATCAAAATATTTTTCTCATTGTATAACTCTTTCAAATCAAAATATTCTTTTTCTAGAATTTTTTTTTTTTTAAAAGATTATTCTTATCACTTTCTAAAATATCAATATTTACATTTAAATCATGGTTTTCATTGACAAGATTGGTGTTCTCAAGAGAAAAAGAATCTACATGCCCTTTTAATTTCTTGTGCTCAATTTTTAGCAATTTGTATTCATTCCAAAGATCATTAAATGCATCATGTAGTTCATCAATAATAAAATCATAATCATTTTTAGGACATACCTCTTCCTCATTTGCCATGAAGCAAAGATGGGCAACTTCTTGTTCATCTTCCGAACTTGAATCTTCACTATCGCTCCAAGTTGCCATCATTGCCTTAAATTTTTTTTTTGGCCTTGAGGGATATTATCTTGTTCTTCTCTTGATCAGTAATTACCTCTTTTTGCTATAAATTTAACTCATGGGTCATGAGTGAACCAATAAGGTCCTCCAAAGGTAAGGTTTCTACATCTTTAGCTTCTTGGATCGCCATCACTTTTGGATCCCATGATATTGGCAAAGATCTAAGTATTTTATTAACCAAATCAGCATTAGTATAGACTTTGCCAAGACTTTTCAATTCATTTATAATAGTCATAAATCTAGTATACATATCAGATATAGATTCAAAATGTAGCATTTCAAATATTTCAAAAGAATGAATAAGCGTATTAATTTTAGTATTTTTTACTTGAAAAATATACTCATGAGTAATTTCAAGTGTGTCCCATATCTCCTTCGCCGATGTACATGTGGAGATCCTATTGAATTCATTAAAGTCCAATGCATAATAAAGCAAGTTCATTGCTTTAGCATTAATTTCAGATTGCTTAATATCAAATTCATTCTAATCCTCTTCAAGCTTTGGAATGAAAATACCATTAACCAAATAGAAGGAATATGAGGACCACTAACTATAACTTTCCAAAGATAATAAATAATAGATTGAATATAAATGCGCATGCGAGTTTTCCAAAAAGTATAATTAGTGCCATTGAAAAATGATGGTCTAATACTAATACCTGCAAGGGTTGCCATGATCTTTTAACTCAAAATTGTTGGATTTTTTGCAAAGCACCAAGTCTAGATATCAACAATTTTAGGTTCCAGACTCTGATACTGCTTGTTGCCTAGTGATGATGAAACCCAAGAGGGGGGGTGAATTAGATTTTATAGAACTATTAGAACTATTTCAATAAGTATGTGCTAATTATAATTAAGTGCTTGTGTTTTGCCAAAGTATTTGTGTGCTTCAAAATAATATGCAGCAAAAATTATAAAGTAAATGTAAGAGTAAAAGCAATCACATAAATACAACAAGTTTATAGTGGTTCGATGCACTCCAAGGTACCTACATCCACTTTCCAAGATCCCCTTGAGAATTTTACTATAATCACCAAGATTATAGCCGATTAGTTTTCCGGGCTCACTAATCAAAATTCGAGTTGGTTTTGTAACCTCGGCTCACTAACAACCTTTACAACTTGTTTTGTCTTCGGACTTACAAGTTAAATCCTAGTTGATTTTATTCCTTTGGCTCACTAACAACCTCCCTTGGTTTTGCAGGCTAACCAAGAACCTAATTGATTTTCCAAGGCTTTCCAAAAACCACTACAACTTATTTTATCTTCGGGCTCACAAGTTAAACACTAGTTGGCTTTATACCTTTGGCTCACCAACAATCTTCCTTGGTTTTGCGGGCTAACCAAGAATCTAATTGGTTTTCCAAGGCTCACCAAAAATCTCTTTGGTTTTCCAAGGCTCACCAAAAACCTTAAGTAAATAATGTAAGAATAATATGAAAGAGTATAATTAAAGCTTTCTAAAATAAAGCAAATATCTCTTTGAAGCCCTTGATTGTTGATGAAGAACTTGTATTTAAGATGTTGAAGCTTTGAATGATGCTTGATGATGTGAACTTTGGATACTCTCTTTGAAACTTGGAAGCTTGAAGGCTTGAACCACTCAACTCTTGAATCATTGAAGGATATTCAATAATCTCACCAAAGGATTACTTTTCCATTTGATTTTTGATGTTTATATAGCTCTCCAAACCATAGATGATCATTTATGACCATTGGGGATGAAAATATGGCCGTTTGAAGCAAGTTGGAGAAGTTCTGCAGTTTTTGAAAAACTAGCCGTTATAGTCCAAGTGTCGACACTTGACCTTTGTGAGTCGATACTTCATTTTCAAGTATCGACACTTCATTTTCAAGTGTCGACATTTCATTTCTGTGAGTCGATACTTGAGATAAAAATCTCCAAATGGCCTAGTTCTGTATTTTCAAAAATCTCAGGCCTTGAATCGATACTTCATTTTAGGTGTCGACACTTGTATTTTAGGTATCGACACTTGAATTCCAGGTGGCAACACTTGGCGTGCCAGTGCTGAAACTTGCTGAAACTTCTTCAAAATCAAACTTTAAATCCTTCCAAGTCTTCCTTATGTTCCAAAGTCTTTATAACTTGATTTTTTATTCATTTAAGGACATTCTTCAACTGAAAAACATGTTTTTCTTTATTCAACATGGGTGAGTACTAAGATCTGATAAACACACTAAAACATACAATTAGTATTCATATATACTTAAGTATTTTATCAATCATCAAAATCAAGACCAAAGTCAACATAGAATAGACTATCTTACCGAGTACGAACCATATCTTATCAGGATCATGGCCCGTCCTACTTAGGTAATCAATTTAGGAGATCAAACAAAAGGGAATTGAAAAAAAAAATGAAAGTATTTATTGAACTATATAGAAGAGATAATAATTACAAATTTAAAAGAAAGACCCATATACTTTCCTACAGATTGCACCTCAATCGAGCATGGCTCCTAGATACATCTTCTTTGAGATTTGGGGCTCCGTCATCGCATCTCCTCCCCTGAATAACTTTTTTTCTTGATTCCTCTCCCTCACTCTCTTGAAGCCTAAACTAATCATAAAAAGAAAAATAGGATAAAATTTTGCTATGGAATTGATGATCTTCTCTACTTCCCAGGGTCCTCCTTTTATAGAGCTCATCTAGAACTTTCTCAGGTCAAATTTGGAGTCAATCAGGCTCAAGATTGGCTAGATATCATGAAAAACTTCTCAGCCATCCATTCTGCATCACAAGCCTTAGATTGTGTTGAGATTCATGAGGAATAGTCTCCTTCCTTCTTAGATGAACAAAGTTCGATCCAGACTCTGTCGAGTCCTGAATCCCTTCTCCCAATCAAATTTGAACTCTCTTCTCCCGACCAACATAGTGGTGAGAGGCGACAAAAGATGGTGGTGGTGGAAAACGGTGGCCGGCGATCGAGTGACGGTGATAGTAGGAGGCTGGCCAACTGTGGTTGAAATGAGGATACTCGATTGTTCAGAATAGGGAGATGGAGGTGGTGCTGGGTGGCAATGATGGTGAGCAGGCATCTCAAGATGAAGTCCGTAGTGGTGGAATGGCCATGGACGGGTGGTGATAGTGGGCGGATGTCGATGTGAAACTCCTATCAAAAAACCAATATTTTTTTGGTTTCCTGGCAGCTTCTCCAGTAGTGGTTGGCTTCTCAGCACCTTTTCAGGCAACTGGTGATGATGGGCAGCCAAAATTGGTGCTCTAAACAAAGTTGGTCCATGGATGGGCTCATGGATCAACTGTAATGGCTACCAGTGGACCATTCTTGTTCTTGTAGACCAAGCGGGCAGTCCACCATAGATTGGCTGCTCTAATAATCATGCAATATTTAATGAAATTAGTTTTTCTTTGATATCAGATCTATTTGAACTTCGATTTGAGTGTCTGTTGCACCGTTAGATTCCAAAAATTATGCTCTTTCGATTCATGGACTCCCTTTTCTACAAAACTCTAATAAAAAGCATCAATTTTTAATAAATATGGATTAATTAATATTTATTTGAATGATTAAATTAGGATATTTAATAGTCTTATCATATCCCTAACTTAATCATTGCTAGTCTCTTAGTAATGCAATTAAATTATAAGTATTAATTTTATAACCATGTGTCACTAAGATTCTTTTTAAAATCTAGGTTTAAGGTCAAAAAAAATTAGCCAGCATCATTAACTAGGTATTGAGTTTTCAAAGTAAATTTTACAGTCCAAACTATTAGAAATTTTTTTAGACTTCATCCAAAGGTCTATAGCACTTATATTTATGATGGCTAACTCGGTATTTTAGTCCTAGATTGTGAAGAATAATTATATCTTTGTTTATTACCTATTTTTGGTCAATTTTCTATACACCCCTCAAATTAAGCATATGACTGAGATAGCTTTCAATTACTCGATGGAAAATCAATGTTTAGAACTTGTCCCTTTTTCCTTCTCTTTTTTATTTTTTTCTTCTCTATTCTCTGTTCTTTGTTCTCTCTTTTTCTTTTTTTCTTTAGGCATATAGCTTTTTCCTCAAATTCAAGTTAAATGGGGGGTGTATATCAATTACCAATTTTTCAGTAATAATTGAATCTTTAATTGACCTTACAACTAATACCTACTTTATCTCATTAGTATGCATGTGTAATAGGACTACTAATAGCCTTTACATAACCTAAGTAAGCCACTAAAAGTTTGACCAACTAGTTTACTTCTTGACTTGCTACACTAATTAGTAAATGCTTTCTAACTCTATTATCCTCTTCCTAGTCTATTTAGTTTAAGAATTTTTTTTCATGGCATATGATTTATCAAAGATTTTCTCCATAGTTTGTTTGATTTTTTTTCAAAATCTTTCAAAAGATTTTCAAAATAGTTTTCAAAGTAATTTTTAAATTTTTTCAAGAGATTTTTTCTTACCCCACAACTTAATTTTTATTATCATTAATGGAGTAAAGAAAAATTGGGACATGACAATAAGACAAGGAAAGGTACCACTTTTAATTTTTATTATCATTAATGGAGTAAAGAAAAATTGGGACATGACAATAAGACAAGGAGAGGTACCACTTGGACTAGATATACATCATGCATTGCCAGGTGCATCTGTAAGAGTGGTCTATTATTCCTACAAAAATGAAAATCACTAAAATAAAAATCAATAAAAAGATTGTGTTGCCTCTTTATAAGTGCTAAGTTTAACGTCTTCAGTTAGACCTCTTAGAGTGTTCATCCAATTCTTACCTGAATGTTGAAAAGGTTTTGCAATTCTCTATGTGATTCAGGTTTAGCTTCGGAATATTTCTTGCATGGGACCATTAGGTAGCTTATTCCCCTGATAGCTAACAATTCTTCCTTTATAATTAGATCTAGGTACAACTTAAATATCAATTAGGATTCCAAGGGACTTAGATCTATGTAATTAATGTGCCAAGGGGGTACCTTAGAATCCCCATTTGATGCCTCTTCCTTCCTAGACAAAGGTTCAACCAAAGTTAGAACAGGTTCAGCTAATGGTTTAGATCTTGGCACAAGCTCTTTCTGATCCATAATTTGGCACTTTTTCTAAATCAATATCAACTCTGTCTCCATACATCATTTTAACACTATAGATAAATTTTGGAGGAAGTTCTCAAAAGTAGTATCAAATACAGATAAATCAGATAGAAAAGCTTTAACTTCGTTATCCCTCATATGTGCAATGTCCCATCCAACAACTTCTTTGTACACTTGTAGAACACCTATAATTTGGGCTTCCCTAGTATATATTACCGGTAAGGTATTAGTGGTTGCACCAAGAAGTGCTTTCAATTTTGGATCAGGTGGTGATTCTAACAAGGGAGCTATTAGGGGTCTCGATGATAGCTCATATTTCTCGCTCCAAAGTTGGGTGGTGTTGGGTTAGGGTGTTTCTGTTAGGTCACTCATCTTTAGGATACACCCCTCTATGTCAAGATCATCCACCTCAAAGAGAGCCAAACTAGGGTTTGATGAATCATAGAGGGAACTTTCATGCATGGCTTTCTCTATTACATTATACATTTATGATCTATGGGAAGTCTCAATTAATTCTACCATTGCACCTATTTGTTCTTCCTTCCCATTGAAAGTAATGGATGATTCTAGGATTCTTGGAATTATGACCATAGGTAAGTTAGGTGATGATGGAGGCGGTTCATCCCTTCTTTTTAATTTCTTTACATATATTTTTGCCTTAGTCACATTATCTAGGTTGATCTCTTTGGTTGTACAGGATTGCTCTATGACCAATTCATTCTCGAGCATTTGACTAGGTAGCTCTTCTTCACTTACAGCCATGGCCAATTGACTTAATTACATCTCCAAACAAGCAATAGCCTGAGTGTTAGAGGTTATCTGTTAGCCTGTGGTCTGCATAAAGTTATGTAGGATAACATGAAGGTCAGCTTGGGCTTTAACCAAAGTTTCTAGACTCTTTTCTAATGTGCCGGTTTCTTCCTCAAGATCTAAACCTAGTTGATGATTAGGTACTTGACTAGGCCTAGGATAGGGCTAGTCAAAATTAAGGGCTCCTAGTGTTGCATCTTGTGACCACACAAAATTGGGATGATGATCCCACCCTAAGTTATAGGTTGGGGCATAAAGGTCGGTTATATATCTATTATTGGCTATAGTCCCCTATGTGAACCCATTTTGGGTTGGATGCGTCAAGTAAGAACATTCCTCTATAACATGGTTTGGTGTGTCATATGCCATGCACATAGGTGCTGGCACATGCTGAAATTCGGTATATCCTTCATGTTCTAGGACTTCCTCGATCCTATTGATCAATGATGCCATGTTATTTCTTATAGGTTCCCTTGTGTGATAGTATGCATCTTCAAATCTCATGAAATTAGGATGCATACCAATCTATTGTAGTCATTCATAGGATTGTTAGCTTGGCTCTCATTCTTAATGGTTGGTCAGAGTCAATCTTATACCAAAAGGATCTGGATAACAATAATCCATTAAGCTCTTTGGTCGTTCAATAGAATTTATGATCTTTTAATCTTGTATGGTTTAGATTGTATCTGACCAATCATCATTTTATCTTAGCAAGAGATTTTTTTTGAGTTTTTTTATTAACTTTTTTTAATATTATATGGAGAAAGAGGAGAAGAAGAAGGAAAAAAGGAGAGAAGTCTAAATGTGAGAGCCTAAGGAGTCCTAAATCTAGAAATGATAGTGAAGGGTGGTTTAATTAGGTTAAAATTTTGTTAGCACAAACAAGTTATCATATAATGGACTCTCTATCCTAGGATATCCTATGTTTAGATAGCTCCTAACTGCTAAGGTTGCTTTTGAGCCTTCGAAGTCAGATACTAACTAGCCACTAGCTAGGTAAGGATAAGATCGATGGGGGTCCCCCATTGCTTTTCTTAGACACCAAATTAATTAGTCAGGTTAGACAATAGAACCAATTAAAGAACTACCTTCCTTTAGGGCTATAACATCCTTGAACCCCTTTCCTAGATACTAGTAAACTAATTAATTCTGAGCTAGTCCAACTCTCAGGTTCCCTTGTCCTAGTGAGCTCGAGAATTCTTAGGGGCCAACGTCTAATTGATTTTAAATTAAGTCTTAGGTCAATGCAATATGTAGGGTGGTGATTTGTGGACCAAGAAAAGATGATGAAATTTTCATCTTATGTTGTCTAGGAGTTATGCCCTTAAAGTATTTTATGGAAATGCAATGCAAATTAAACAAAGTATCCAACAATTTAGGAAGTTTTTAAAGTTTATTATTTGTTTTCATAAATTTATTAAATTTTTATGGAAAGTGTCTTAGGGTTTTCTTTTTGAGTTATTTAAGGTAGTTTAATTAAAAGAAAAGGTTAATTAGATTAGAAATGGATTTATAAAAAGTAGGAAAAGATTTTATGTTAAGAAAAAAATAAAAAAAATCTAATAATTAAGGCAACTAAAAAAAAATAATGAACTAAAGAGAGCAATAGCTATATAAAAAAGACTTTTTTTACTTTTTTAATTTTTTTTCATGAAACAATCATGCCTAGATCCCCGACAATGGTACCAAAATTTGATCGTTATTATAGACGGTTAAAATAAAACCTACTCACTACTATAGCTAGTGATGAGTCGAGATCGTATCCTCGGGGACCAAGAGCAATTATTTCATGAAGAAAACAAAGAACAGAGATAATTATTTTGATGTTTAAAAAATAGATGATGGGTTAATTAAAATAATCAATTAAAACTAAACATGAGATCGAGAAATTTATATGATAAAAAGATGTCTTCAAATTTCCACGCAATCACCAATATAAAACATGCAATTGTTCTAATCTAAACAATCAAATTTCATATTTATTTCAGAATCATTTAAACTAACCCTTGGTATAGACTATCTTAACGAGTACAAACCATATCTTATCAGGATCATGGCCCATTCCACAAGTATAGGCTATCCAATGTTTAGTTAAAAAGATTCTAATAAGACATGTAAATAAAAACCCCAAAATTAATTATCTATGTTGAGCATGGACCATACCTTATCAAGGTCATGATCCATCCCACTTAGGTAATCAATTTAGGAGATGAAATAAAAGGAAGTTGAAAAAAAATTGAAAGTATTTATTCAATTGTATAGAAGAGAAAACAATTAAAAATTTAATGGAAGGATCCCTATACATTACTACATACTGCATCTCAGTCAAGCATGGCTCCAAGATACATCTTCTTGGAATTCGGGGCTTTATCATAGCACCTCCTTCCCTAAAATACTCTTTTCTTGATTCCTCTCCCTCTCTCTCTAAAAACCTAAACTAATCACAAGAAGAAAAATAGAATAAGATTTTATTATGGAATTGATGATCGTCTTTACTTCCCGGGGTTTATCTTTTATAAAGCTTATCTAGGGCTTCCTCCTGATCAAATTTGGAGTCAATCAGACTCAAGATTGGCTAGATATCATGAAAAAAATTTATTAGCCATCCATTCTGCATCACAGGCCTTAGATTGCATGGAGATTCGTGTGGAATAGTCTCCTTCCTTCTTGGGCGAACAGAGTCCAATCCAGACTC
Source organism: Areca catechu (assembly GCA_021397845.1). Taxonomy (NCBI): domain Eukaryota; kingdom Viridiplantae; phylum Streptophyta; class Magnoliopsida; order Arecales; family Arecaceae; genus Areca; species Areca catechu. The sequence continues at coordinate 24,585,392 of CM038042.1, read as the reverse complement.
CGTCGAATCTTGAATCCCTTCTCCTAATTGAATTCAAACTCTTTCTCCCGATCTAGTGTGGCGGTGAGAGGTGGCGGAAGACGGCGGTGGTGGAAAATGGTGGCCGGTGGTTGGGCAACGGTGACAATAGGACGATGGCCAACTATGGTTGAAAGGAGGCTACTCGGTGGTTCAAAACAGGGAGGCAGAGGTGGTGCTGGGCGGTGGTGATGGCCGTGTCAGTGTCACGGGACAAAGCTAGTGGTGGTGGAATGGTTGTGGATGGGGGACGACGGTGGGTGGATGTCAGCATGAAACTTCCATAAAAAAACTAGTATTTTTTGGTTTCCCAACAGCTTCTTCGATTGTGGTCGACTTCTTAACACCTCTTTCGGTGATTGGTGGCGACTGGCGGTGATGGGTGGCCAAAATTAATGCTCAAGATGAAGTGGTCCATGGACGAGCTTGTGGATCAGCTGTAATGGCTGTCAGTGAACCATTCTGGTTCCTATAGACTGAGCAGCAGGTCCATCATGGACCGGCTACTCTAATAATCTTGCAATCTTTAATGAAATTGGTATTTCTTTGATATTGGACCTGTTTAAACTCCGATTTGAGTATCGTTTGCATTGTTGGACTCCAAAAATCAAGCTTTTTCGATCCAAAACTCCTTTACTATAAAACTATGATAAAAAGCATCAATTCTTAGTAAATATGGATTAATTAATATTTTATTTTAATGATTAAATTGGGATATTTAATAGTCTTATCATCTCTCTTCTTCTTCCCCTATTTTTTCTTCCTCTCTTCCTCTTCTTCTTCTTTCTCTCCTCTTTCTTCTATCTCTCCTCTTCCAGCTAATCTTCTTCTTCCTTCCACTGGTTTGAGAATCAAGCTCCCGAACACTCTCGACCATCGCCTACTCATTTGCCTACAACCATGATCATCCAATCACCACTAAAAAATCATTTCCCTTTCTGACCATGCTGCCACCAACTTCATCTCCTCCCCACCATAGCCAATGAACAATCGAGTCCACGATCTCCTCTAACCTCTTGATTGAGAAGAATACTAAGAGCCTGCCATTCAAATCTACTTTCCTCGGCCAAAACTAGTCCCATTTTCTAGCCATGCCACTCCTTCGATGGGCCATCTTTCCGTGTCACCGATCATTGACCGTGCCATCCCACTCTAGCATTGATTCCTTCAAGATCGCCAATGAAAACCCTATTGAATCTTCCTTCGAAGCAGGTCCCCTGTTTCGCATGCTCGTGAAGGCACCTAAGGGAGCCTTGGCACGAATGTGAATGCAAAGCCTGCATTCTTAGCTAATAGCCAAAGAAAAAAAGAAAGAAAAAAGAAAAGAAAAGAAAAGTAGAAAAAATTGGGTTTTAAAATCAATATTTCAGGCTTCAACACCATTTGATTCCTAAACATCCTGATCACGATCAAAGAGTCTGCATGCTTTTCAGAGTAATTCCAGAAAACTGCACCAACTATAATTTTGGATTTATTGGATCAAAGCTAACCTTGTTCTATTTTGAAAAAAAAAATTATGATTGCAATTATTGTCTTTTGGTATTCCAGGTCCAAAATCTTTACTAGACTCACCATCCAACCAGGATCGCAATCCGACTTGGTCAATGCCTTCTCTTCTATTTTGACCATGATCAAGTTTATGAGCATCCATTTTACTTAAAAATACTTAATTGATATTGGTCGTGAGATTTATTCTTTAATTTTATTAGATTTATATATTAATTGCTTGTACTTGCCTAAACTTACGAGTAGTTTCTCAATTATCCATGATCCTATCTTTTTTAAGATCTAAGGCTTTTATTATTGCTTGTAGTTATTTTTTTAAAAAATAAATTTGATTATAGCTTAATCCCTTCCATATTCATAAAAAAAAGTTAATTTTGATTTATAGTTTTAATTTTCTGATAATTAAAATATAATATAATATAATATCTGTATTAGTTCTATCTTTGCATCCCTAGATTAGGCTGTCCCACATCAAATTTTTGGTATCAGAGCCCAACTTAATTTAGGTTAGGTATATTTGCATTTTTTTTAAAAAAATTCTAAATATTTTAGCATATTCAGCATACCCTGCGTATCTTTTAGTATTTTAAAAAGTCCCGTCCATAGAAAATCCTAAAAGTTATAAAATTTACTTTGTTAGAAAATTGATTAATAGCTGAATAATTCTATAGTTGCAAATTCCTGAAATTACTTTAAAATCCATGCCAAATTTGGAATTAAATTCTTAGCCTCTATTTTGAAATTATGCAAACTAAAAGTTTGGACAACCTCTGTTTAAACCTAAAGTCTTATTTCTAGGAGTATCAAAAAATTATAAAATTAGTGTCTCTAGAAATTAGACTCGAATTAGAAAATTTTTATATGTAAAAATTTGATAAACTACTTTGGATTCATGCCAATTTGATTGAGAACTTCTGATTGTGCATACAGAAATCTACAAATTGTAGAATTGCATAGCACTTGTTCTTTTGACAATTCCTGTTGATAGGATTATCAAAAAAATTTAAAATTTATAGATCTGAAAACTAGACTCAAAAAAAAAGATGCCTATGTTTGAAGATTTTAAAATTGACTTCTAGATTGATGATCCTTGCATGACTATTGGGTCAGGAGAAAAATACCATCCCGAATCTTTAGAGCCAAATAGTAAAATAGATCCTAACCAAATAGCTGCATCCCTTCAAGCCCTTACTGAAAGAATAGATAATCTGACTGTCCTTTCTCAAGAGCATAGGTTAAGACTAGAAAATTTGGAAGAAAATTGAGCTACTAATGCCCAAATTAGGAATACCCCTCCTAGATCCATAGCACAATGAGAGTGTCAAGATTTTAATAGGGATAGAAATCAGGCGATTCGACAACAACAAGATTTTATTGAACAAGATAAGTGAATTTTGCATAATGTTAAGGCTGAAGCCCAAGGTTTTATGGGTCGATTGGATCCTATAGAGTATATTGATTGGAAAGCAGACACGGACCACTATTTTGAGTGGTATGATATATCCGAAGAAAGAAAAATTAAGTTTGCTAAAATGAGATTATTAGGATAGGCTACAATGTACTAGAATAATATTGAGCGATTAGCCATGCATGGAAGATATGAACCTATTAGGACCTGAGTTTAAATGAAAAGTAGACTTTGTGAAAAGTACCTACCCACATTCTACCACCAACATCTTCTTAATCAATGGCAACGACTGACCTAGGGCAGCAGATCTGCTAGTGAATACATCTCTAAAATTTGATGAATACCTTATGAGGTGTAACGTACTTGAAGATTCTTCAGTCACTCTATTTCAGTTTTGAGCTGGATTAACAGAAGATATTCAGAGTGAACTATTTATGCGAGAGATTTATAGTCTAGAACAGGCTTACTAGTTGGTTCAAGATTATGAAAGATTTCATAGAATATCAGTTACCTATCGAATTGAATCTCAAAGTCTTAGAATCTTAGGACTTAGACCCAGTAATAATCAGACCTCTACTAATCATTCCCCACAAATAGCACCACCATATAGGAAGGATGACAAAGGAATATCTATTTCAAGAAAGGTTTCCGAAACTAGTAGTTCCAAGATGCAATGTTTTAAGTGTAATGAGCTAGGTCACTATACAAGTCAATGTCCCTCAAGATCTTTATATATAGAGGAGCCTGAAGAAGAAAATATTAAAGATGAACCCGAGAAAGAAATTTACATTGCAGATCCGGAGTTAGCAGACACTTATGAAAAATATGATACTACCTAAGAAGAACTTGAACCATTGCATACAACAAAGGATAGACTTTGAGTGGTTAGGTGTGTACTCACCTAGTGATGGGGACCAGAGAGTCTATTATATTTGAGTCCATTAGTCCCGAGTCACTTGTACAGCCAATTGAGTCCTATAATAAAGTAAGACAACTAAGTCTAGTTAAGTCCACTTAGTCAAGTCCAGCTATTTTTGGTCCAGTCAAGTCTAATCGAGTCCATGTAATTTTCATTCAAGTTAGAACCAAGAAGAGAGTCACCAGACCAGGAGATTCACTAGGCCCCCCCAACCACAGCTGGCCTTCATGCACCTGGGCCCCTAGTCAAGCCCCCAGGCAGGCGCCTGGGCCCCTTTCATGCTGCCAAGCCCACAAGAGAGCACCCAAGTCCAAGCTTCAAGAGAAGGCATCCCAAGTCCACAAGCATCTGGCACCCCCTAGGCCCATTAGTGCCCCGGGCCCTCATGTTTGGCACCCCCCCAGCCCAAGTCCACCATGAGTTGGCACCCCTTCCAGCCCAGCAAGAACCCGGTGCCCTAGCCCAAGCCCAACAATTGAGTTTTCTTAGTCCTCAAGTCTTGTAATCCCAGTCTGTCAGGGAGTCTAGGGACCTGGGTGAATCTATAAATACCCCACCCCCTCTTGTATTTTTTGATGCTATAATTGAATAAAATGTTTATGAGTATTTTCTTTATTTTTCGTGCATGTTTATGCCTTGTGGCTCCATGAGGGAGAGGGTGTGAGGCCCAAAACTTTCGTGCCTTAGGGCATCAATGCTCCGTGAGGGAGTGGTTATCTAAAACCAACCAACTATCTGCTTCTTCCATTCCATTATTTTCTTTCCCACCTCCATACCAAAAAAAAAAAATTTTTTGTGGTACTCTAATCCCTAGTGACTTCTAAATTCACCAACGATCCTTCCTCTCATCCCATCCCTCATCAGTTTGGTATCAGAGCGGATTAGGATACACTGCATCTTCCCGTATCACCTTAGATTCCCCTCACCGGTCCCACCATTCTCTCTCCCCTGTTCTTGCTCCATAGCCCTCCTCATTGGCCTCAGACATTTTCCTCCCGAGAAGAAAGTGTTCTCAGGATTCACCATGGCCTGCCGCTTTGCAATCTGCCCCACCAGCTGATCACCATTCTTCATCATGCCCTTCTACGGTGGAATCCGCAATCCTTCTCCTCTTTCTCCCATCCACCAACCCTAAACCTAATTCTAATCTCGTCCCCCTGGTCTCTTTATCATCTTCGATCTAATCATTGGACCCTTGCAAAACCCTATCGGAAGGAGGAGTTTCTTCGATCACAGAGGTGGAGGAGGTGGCAGATGGTGGCGACGGTGAGGGTTGAGAGGCAGGAGAAGGTGATCACGACGATGCAGCATATCATCAAGAGCCTCACCACATCCAAGAACACCGTCGAGGACATGATCCGCATCCTCTCTGGCTTCGACAACCACCTCTCTGTCATGAATGAAGACCTCTTCCCGCCCGGCCTCGATGACTGCCCCTTCGGCTCCACCAGCTGCATCGACGATGTCGAGCCCTTCGAGGCCAAGGCCTGCCTCGATGCCGTCGATGAGGTAATCCTCTGCTGGGACCCCTCCTGCTGTGACTCCCTTCTTTGGGAGGCCCCTCCCGAGGAGATCTCCGAATTCCTCACCACCGTCGATGAGGTCATCTCCTTCGCCACCAATCTCCAGGCTTTCCCCTCCTCCCCACTGTGCCGCTGCTAGTCGTCGATGAAGCCCGCCGGGAGTCCCTCCCCTGTTCCGCCTACATCGATCATCCATGGAGAAGTAGCAGCGCCATCGCACGAACATGAAAGCAACCCCGATCCCTGTTGCAGACTTCAAGCCTGCACGCTCCTCAAAGCTATACTCTCCTCAAAACTGCATGATCCTCAGAGCTGCCCAGATTTCAAAGCTTCATGGATCTTAGAATAGCATGGATTTCAGAGTTACACGATTATCAAATCAGAGCATCATCTTTATTTCAAGCTTATTTGGGTATATTTGGGTTTATTTGATTGGGTTTATTTTATGGGTTTGTCTTATTTGATATGCTTGGATTTGGTCTCACCAAAGTCTCCGCTGACCCAAATGCAACGGGGTCGAGTTTCTCCACTCCAGGAAAATGATGGGGACTCAAGAATCTATTATATTTGAGTCCATTAGTCCTGAGTCACTTGTACTAAAGTGAGCCAATTGAGTCCTGTAATAAAGTGAGACAACTGAGTCCAGTTGAGTCCACTTAGTCGAGTCCAGATATTTTTGATCCAGTCTAGTCCAATCGAGTCCAAGTAATTTTCATTCAAGTTAGAACCAAGAGGAGAGTCACCATACCAGGAGATTTACCAGGCCCCCCAACCAGAGCTGGCCTTCATGCACCTGGGCCCCTACTCAAGCCCCCCGACAGGTGCCTGGGCCCCTTTCATGCTGCCAAGCCCATAAGAGAGTACCCCAGTCAAGCTTCAAGAGAAGGCACCCTAAGTCCACAAGCATCTGGCACCCCCCCCAGGCCCATTAACGCCCCAGGCCCTCATGTTTGGCGCCCCCCCCAACCCAAGTCTACCAGGAGTTGGTGCCCCTTCCAGCCTAGCAAGAACCCGGTGCCCTAGCCCAAGCCCAACAATTGAGTTTTCTTGGTCCTTAAGTCTTGTAATCCTAGTTTATTAAGGAGTCCAGGGACCTAGGTGAATCTATAAATACCCCACCCCCTCTTGTATTTTTTGATGCTATGATTGAATGAAAAGTCTATGAGTATTTTCTTTATTTTCTGTGCATGTATATGCATTGTGCCTCTGTGAGGGAGAGGGTGTGAGACCCAAAACTTCCGTTCCTTAGGACATTGATGCTTCGTGAGGGAGTGGTTATCTAAAATCAACCAACTATCTACTTCTTCCATCCCCATTATTTTCTTCCCCACCTCCATACCAAAAAAAAAGATTTTTTTTTGTGATACCCTAATCTCTGGTGACTTCTCAGCTTGCCAGTGATCCTTTCCCTAATCCCGTCCCTCATCACCTAGCCTAAAGCAAGTAAAGATTGGCATCAAACTTCTATTTTCAAACCTTTATTGGTCAAGGTGATGAGGTGTGTAAAGTAATTATTGATAGTGGTGTTGCTCAATGTGATTTCCACTTGTTGCCGTCTGGATCGTTGTAGCCTGTAGCTCCGGTACGTCGCCACCGTGTCGGGTGCCTCCTTCCATTCCCTCCTCCCTGGGGGTCGGCCCTTCAGCTTGCTTGGCCTACAAAATAGAGGAGACTCGGGCCGGAGATTCTGGCGAGGACACTCCGACGATCAAGTCAGTGAGATGATTGAGGGAAAAAGAATCCCAAAGACGGAGAGCTTGGAGGACTTCCTCGCCTCAGGGGGTGACATGAAAAAGATATTCAAATAATATGAAGAATAAGATGATAATGCCTAAGCGACAAAAAGAAGGAATGGAGAGTGGGGAGCGGGGAGGTTCTCTGACTGATCCCTTGGCCGCTGAGCTTCTGATGGCCTGCTTGCTTAGCTATCCGCGCTCCTCTTGCATCTACCTCTTACCTTTCTTACCTTATGGCTTGCACGATGGCCTTGATCGGACCTTGGGTCGCATTCCGGTGCCCTCTCATTGTGTGTTCTCTGGAGGGGCTCGCCACCACTCACGGCTTTTCTTTCTTTCTTCCCCCCTCTCGGAATAGTCCTTTCGGAGGACGAGGTGACCCTTGGACCTCTTGGAGCCTCTTCTTCTCTCTCGGACTGGTCCTCCTCTCAGCCTTCAATGAGCTCTCTCCTGAGAGCTCTCCTGAGAGCCCTCTGGGGACCATTTTTTCCATAACTCCTCTGGGGGTGTCATTTTTTGCTTCTCCAGAGGTGGGTGCTGTGCCGCTGAGCCCCATACCCTCGTGGGAAGTTTTCATCTCCTCCCTCTCTCCGAGGGACTACCCAAACATTCCTCCGGAGGTCCCCCTATAGCTTTGGCAAGATTCTCCTTATAGGGGAACTCTGGGCCTCGCACCGCGTGGATCGGCATCCTCTGGCCATATAGTAGTTGATGTGGCAGCATGCTACGGGGCCCTGGATCTGATAGGGCTTACCTTGTGTAGAGCATGCAAGCGGCGTGCTGCATAACTGGCATTGGTGGCAGGACATGTGCCACCTTTCGGAGGTTGCAGGTGGACAGTGACCTCCATGCCGTGGTTTGAGTTCTTGTTGATCTTTCCCTCCTTCATTGCTGGTGGGGATTCTGGACTTCGTACGGCAGGGAAGGACCTCTTGAAGAGATCTGCCTTCGGCAACATGAGCTCCTGAAAGGGTTGACCCCGGCCAGGAGCTAGCCTCGAACAGAGGGCTTATCCTGTGAGCTCGACCCTGACTGGGAGCTGGCCTTGGATGGTAGATTCACTTCGGATGCATGGGCATGACCCCGACCGAGAGCTAACCTTAGATAGAGGGCTTGCCCATAAGCCTGACCCTGGCTGGGAGATGACCTCGATGGGAGTGTTGACTTTATGAGTTTTGCTTCGACCAAGAGCTAGCATCAGATGGAGGGCTCACTCCATGAGCTCAACCTCGGCTGGAAGCTGACCTCAGCATGGGGGCTCGCTTCATGAGCTCGACCCCAGTCAGGAGCTGACCTCGGCATTCCACCGGGGGCCACATCCAGGTGGTAGCCCCTACCCATGCGACTGCTGGCTGGTGACTGTGTAGGCTCCACATTAGTGGATGTTGCCACATCAGAGGCCCCCCACTCTCGAGCTTGGAGAATAGGGCGTCGCTCGAGGCGATGGGAGTAATGACCATGCTGACATGGAGGGATGTACCTTTTACACCATCAATGCTTCGACTGGCCGTGCCCCAAAGATCGTGCCTTTACATTAATGGGGCATTGCACTCAATTTTTCAATAGAGGGGTCATCAATATCCTGGCTAGATCAAGGCATCTGTTCCACGAACTGAAGCATCATGAGGTGCCTGGAGCCGATACATGGTGACTTCCGATTGGCAGCGTGGCTTTTAAAAGGCCTTTGGGCGCAGGTGGCCAGGGTTCTGCAAAGCTTCCTTCCTTCTTCTTCAGCCCCCTTTTGATTCTAGTGTTGGCCTCCATGTTTGCCTTCTTCAATCCCTCTCCCTCGACCTGTGCTGGGGGAGGGCTCTTGGTAGACTTCAAGATTTCAACCTGAGATTCGGAGGGCCAAATGAAGGCTCCCCGAGAGCAAAGGGCCAACATCAAGGCATGGGTGTCTGATTCAGAGAAGAAATCCACCGAACTCGAAACTTCTTTCCCAGATGTGAATGGGGAGATCCTTCGGTCGTGCAACTGGGGTAGAGAAAGAGGCTACCTCCGGCTGCCTCAAAAGCAGAGGCAGCCGGAGCCACCTCCCGGTTCACAAGACCAGAGATCTTACAAGAGGAGGTGGTGGCCCGGGTCGTGGTTGCTATGGAAGGGGCCACGGTCGTTGCAATGCTGACAGGGGTATTCTGATGCGGGGCTGCTGCAGCTACCCTTAGGATCATGAGATCGATGAATTCTAAGGAGGATGATGTGGTAGAGGCAGAGCCGATGCCAAGCTCCAATGATTTGGTGGGCCCATACCGGTGCCTCCTACACCAATCACGGAGGTTAAGGTCAAAGCTCTCCGGCAAGCATTGCATCGATGTTAAGGGGACCCACTCACCAATCAGGCAAGGAGAAAAGATGGGGCTTTAGCCCGTCTTCCTTTCATCTTATATCTTAGGATTTTTGGAAGTCTCCCAGCCTGTCGGGGGCCTCCATAGGATGTAAGAGACTTTTGATCAATGAAGGCACCTCTTCCTTTACGACTGCTGCTCCCTCTTTCTTTCTTTCTTCTTCATCCTCTTTTATTTTAGCTTGAATTTGTTGCTCGGCCTCCTAGGCTACTGGGGTCCTCTCTCCGAAGTGAGGGACATTCCAATGAGGATGATTTTTCTTCTCCTTCCAATCGAAATGCTTTGTGTTTCCTGCACTTTGCTTACTATTTTTTCTTTCTTTGGCTTGGATTGCTTCTGGAGGGTCTCCTTAGCTTGCCAAGTCATGAGTCAGGCGGTCGACGATGGAAATTCAGGGATTTCTCACTAACATCCCCAGGCTGTGAGCAAGGCAACCAGACACAGGGCTTCCAGAATATTTCGACCTGGTTCGCCATGCTGTGAGTCAAGGGACAGATGGTGGGATTCTGGAGTTTTTCGGTAGACATCTCCGGACTATGAGTATGGCAGTAGATGCGGGGCTTCATGAGTTTCCCGGCTTATAGGTCCCAAACTATAAGTTTCACGGTAGATGGCAGGGTTCCAGGAATCTCCAACTATACCTTGAGACTGTGAGCGGGGTGACTGAGCATGGGTCTATCGAAAGGACCTAGCTTGGAGATTGCCTAGCTGTGGGCCTCTTGGTAGATGGCGGGTTGCCCTGTTATCACCTCAAGGTTATGAGCTTGCTGATGAAGGTGGGCCCGATGTGGAGCCTGGCCTGTTGATGAGAAGTTACCATGCTGTGAGTCTCATGGTAGATAGTATCTTGGTACTACCTCCATGCTATGAGCATGGCTGAGGAAGGTGGGCCTGGTGGGGGGCCCAGCTTGCTAATGAGGAGTTTTCATGCTATGAGTATTGTGGTAGATGGTATCTTGGCACCGCCTCTAGGCTGTGAGCACGATTGAGGAAGGCAGGCCTGGTGGGGGGCCTAGCTTGCGGATGAGGAGTTGCCATGCTGTGAGTCTCGTGGTAGACGGCATCTTGGTGCTGCCTCCGAGCTATGAGCACGGTTGAGGAGGGCAGGCTTGATGGGGGAGCCCGCATTATTGATGAGGATGTCAAATTATGAGTCACATGGTAGATGGCATGTTGGTGCCACCTTCGGGCTGTGAGCTTGACTGATGAAGATGGACCTGGTGTGGGGCCCAGTTTGTTAATGAGGAGTTGATATGCTATGAGTCTTGTGAAGATGGCATCTTGGTATAGCCTCCAGGCTGTGAGCATGGCTAAGGAAGGTGGGCCTGCTGGGGGGCCCGGCTTGTTGATGAGGAGTTGCCATACTGTGAGTCTCGCGGTAGATGGCATCTTGGTGCCACCTCTAGACTGTGAGTACGGTTGAGGAAGGCAGGCCTGGTGGGGGTCCAGCTTGCTGATGAGGAGTTGCCATGTTGTGAGTCTCATGGTAAACGGCATCTTGGTATCACCTCTAGGCTATGAGCATGGTTGAGGAAGGTGGGCTTAGTGGGGGGCCCGACTTGCTGATGAGGAGTTGCCATGTTGCGAGTCTCGCAGTAGACGGCATCTTGGTACTGCCTCCGGACTATGAGCATGGTCAAGGAAGGCGGGCCTGATGGGGGGGCTCGCATTGTTGATAAGGATGCCAAACTGTGAGTCACGTAGTAGATGGCATCTTGGTGCCACCTCTGGATTGTGAGCTCAACTAATAAAGATGGGCCTGGTGTGGTGCCCGCGTTGTTAATGAGGATGCTGAACTGTGAGTCACACGGTAAATGGCATCTTGGTGCCACCTCAGGGCTGTGATCTTGGCTGATGAAGATGGGCCTAGTGCGGTGCCCACGTTGTTGATGAAGAGTTACCATGCTATGAGTCTCATGATAGACGGCATCTTGGTGCCACCTCCGGGCAGTGAGCACGGTTAAGGAAGGCGGGCCTGGTGGGGAGCCTGGCATGCTAATGAGGAGTTGTCATGCTGTGAGTCTCATGGTAGACGGCATCTTGGTGCTGCCTCCAGGCTATGAGCACAGCTGAGGAAGGTGGGCCTGATGGGGCCTGCATTGTTGATGAGGATGTCAAACTATGAGTCACGCAATAGATGGCATCTTGATGCTGCCTCCGAACTATGAGCTCAGTTGATGAAGATGGGCTTGGTGTGGGGCCCGGCTTGTTGACGAGGAGTTGCCATGCTGTGAGTCTCGCGGTAGATGGCATCTTGGTATTGCCTTCAAGCTATGAGCATGGTTGAGGAAGGCAGACCTGGTGGGGGGCCCGGCTTGCTGATGAGGAGTTGTCATGTTGTGAGTCTCGCAGTAGACGGCATCTTGGTGTCGCCTCTGAGTTGTGAGCATGGCTGAGAAAGATGGGCCTGATGGGAGGCCCGGCTTGCTGATGAGGAGTTACCATGCTGTGAGTCTCGTGGTAGATGGCATCTTCATGCTGCCACCGGGCTATGAGCATGGCTGAGGAAGGCGGGCCTGATGAAGGGCCCGCATTGTTGATAAGCATGCTGAACTATGAGTCATGCGGTAGATGGCATCTTGGTACCACCTCCAGGCTATGAGTTCAATTAAGGAAGGCGGGCTCGATGGGGGGCCTCGCTTGTCGATAAGGATGCCGAACTATGAGTCACGCGGTAGGTGGGTTACCTTATCGTTGCCTCTGGGCTATGAGCTCGGTTGATGAAGGCGAGCCCGATGGGGGGCCCATATTGTTGATGAGGACGCCGAACTGTGAGTCACTCAGTATACGGCATCTTGGTGCTGCCTCTAGGTTGTGAGTTTGGCTGAGGAAGGCGGGCCCAATGGGGGGCCTGGCTTGTCGATAATGATGCCGAACTATGAGTCACGTGGTAGGTGGCGGTAGGGTAGGTAGTGGGTTACCCTACCGCCGCCTCTAGGCTGTGAGCTTAGCTGATGAAGGCGGGCTTGATGGGGTGCCTGTATTGTTGATGAGGAGTTGCCATGCTATGAGTTTCGCGGTAGATGGCATGTTGGTGCTGCCTCCGGGCTGTGAGCACGGCTGAGGAAGACGGACCTGATGGGGGGCCCGTGTTGTTGATGAGAAAGCCAAACTGTGAGTCACACGGTAGACAACATCTTGGTGCCACCTCCGAGCTGTGTGCTCGGTTGATGAAGGTGGGCCTGATGTGGGGCCTGGCTTGTTGATAAAAAGTTGCCATGCTCTGAGTCTCGTGGTAGACAGTATCTTAGTGCCGCCTCCGGGCTGTGAGCACGGTTGAGGAAGGCGGGCCTGGTGGGGAGCCCGACTTGCTGATGAGGAGTTGCCATGCTGTGAGTCTTGCGGTAGATGGCATCTTGGTACCGCCTCCAAGCTGTGAGCACGACTGAGGAAGGTGGACCTGGTGTGGGGCCCAGTTTGCTGATGAGGAGTTGCCATGTTATGAGTCTTGCGGTAGATGGTATCTTGGTGCCACCTCTAGGCTCTAAGCATGGCTGAGGAAGGTGGGCCTGATGGGGGGGCTTGCGTTGTTGATGAGGACACTGAACTGTGAGTCATGCGGTAGATGGCATCTTGGTGCCACCTTCGGGCTTTGAGTTCGATTAAGGAAGGCGGGCTTGATGGGGGGCCCGGCTTGTCAAAGAGGATGCCAAATTATGAGTTACACGGTAGGTGACGTGTTACCCTGTCGCCACCTTCGGGCTAAGAGCTCAATTGATGAAGGTGGGCCTGATGGGGTCCCACGTTGTTGATGAGGACGCCGAACTGTGAATCACGCAGTAGACAACATCTTGTTGTCACCTCCAGGCTATGAGCTCGGCTGATGAAGATAGGCCTGGTGTGGGGTCCGGCTTGTTGATAAGGAGTTGCCATGCTATGAGTCTCGCGGTAGACGACATCTTGGTACCACCTCCAAGTTATGAGCACGGTTGAGGAAGGCGGGCCTGGTGAGGGGCCCGGCTTGCTGATGTGGAGTTGCCATGCTGCGAGTCTCGCAGTAGACGGCATCTTGGTGCCACCTCCGGGTTGTGAGCATAATTAAGGAAGGCAGGCCTGGTGGGGGGCCCGGCTTATTGATGAGGAGTTGCTATATTGTGAGTCTCGTGGTAGACAGCATCTTGGTGCCGCCTCTGGGCTGTGAGCATGGCTGAGGAAGGTGGGCCTGATGGGGTGCCTATGTTGTTGATGAGATGTCGAACTGTGAGTCATGCAGTAGATGGCATCTTAGTGTCGCCTCCGGGCTATGAGTTCGGCTGAGAAAGGCGTGCCCGATGGGTGCCCGGCTTGTTAATGAGGACGTCGAACTGCGAGTCACGCGGTAGGTGGTGGGTTACCCTACCATCGCCTCTGGGCTGTGAGCTCGGCTGATGAAGGCGGGCCTAATGGGGTGCCCACGTTGTTGATGAGGATGATGAACTATGAGTCATGCGGTAGACGGCATCTTGGTACCGCCTCTGGGCTGTGAGTTCGATTGAGGAAGGTGAGCCTGCTACAGGGCCCGGCTTATGCCCGCCAACTTTGAGTCAGACGGAGATGTCACTGCACAGGTGAAAGGCAAAGTTGCATGAAAAAAGGACTTAGGTTATTGAGAAGAAGTTTCACATCACAAGTAGCGCCCTCTTGAATTGCTCGTGTTCTCGGTTCGCGAGCATCGAGGACCGGCGAGGTAGTAGGCTCCATCTGGTCGGGCTTCGACCCCTTCACTTGGGTACTTTACGGGGTTGCAGTAGCATGCCTTCTTCTATTGGCAGGGTGCCCCATGGGGTCAGGCCCCGTCTCTTGTTAATTTGACCTCCTACGGGTCGCGTAGTGGGTGGCATTCTGCTGCCATCCCCCAACCGTGGGCAAGGCTATGGTGCTTGCCTCTGACGGTGACATAGGGGCTTCTCCTGCAGAACTATAATATAGTTTTCATATTGCAATGGTAGTGGGGAAGGGAGTTACCCATTAGGTTTGCACGAGATGACAGAAGCCCCCACGTGCAAGGGAGTGCCTGGATTCTGGGTCTAACCGGAGAGTACCGTGAGGGGTGGCAAGTGCTCGGGAAACCCGCGAACACAAGCCCCTCTCTCTGCTATTGTCAAACCCTTCTTTTCTCGTTCTTTGGGTGGGCTCCCAAGAGGGAGCTCTCGCATCCCCAGCCTGCCCCCCAGAGAGGTGGCTATTGTCATTCCGTCGATTGAAGAGCCTGGATCCTCAGCATTGGCTGGGATCCTCTCAGCTCCTGAGTCATCTACTACTCGGGCCCCTACCTGGTGCGCCAATCCGTTACCGCCTGGATTGTCATGGCCCATAGCTTTGGTGCATCGCCGCCATGTCGAGTGCCTCTTCCGTTCCCTCCTCCCTGGTGGTTGGCCCTTCGGCTCGCTCAGCTTGCAAAATAGAGGAGACCCGGGCCAGGAATTCTGGCGAGGAACTCCGATGATCAAGTCAGTGAGATGATCGAGGGGAACAGAATCCCAAAGATGGAGAGCTTGGGGTACTCCCTCGCCTCAGGAGGTGACATGATAAAGATATTTAAATAATATGAAGAATAAGATGATAATGCCTAAGCGGCAGAAAGAAGGAATGGAGAGCAGGGAGCGGGGAGGTTCTCTGGCCGGTTCCTTGGTCGCTGAGCTTCCGATGGCCTGCTGGCTTAGCTCTCCCCGCTCTTCCCACATCTACCTCTTACCTTTCTTACCTTATGGCTTGTGCGATGGCCTTGACTGGACTTGGGGTCGCATCCCGGTGCCCTCTCCGGTGTGTTCTTCGGAGGGGCTCGCCACCGCTCGTGGCTTCTCCTTCTTCCCTCCCCCCTCTCGGAATGGTCCTTCAGGAAGAGGAGGTGATCCCTGGGCCTCTTGGAGCCTTTTCTTCTCTCTCGGACTGGTCCTCCTCCCAGCCTTCATTGAGCTCTCTCTGGAGAGCTCTCCTGAGAGCCCTCTGGGGACCTTTTTTTCCAGAACTCCTCTGGGGGTGTCATTTTTTGCTTCTCCAGAGATGGGCGCTGTGCCGCTGAGCCCCATGCCCTTGTGGGAAGTTTTCATCTCCTCCCTCTCTCCGAGGGACTTCCCAAATGTTCCTTCGAAGGTCCCCCATATAGCTTTGGCAGGATTCTCGTTATAGGGAAAATCTGGGCCTCGCGCTTCATGGGTCGGCATCCTCCAACCGTACAGTAGTTGACATGGCGGCATGCTATGGGGCCCTGGGTCTGACAGGGCTTACCTTGTGTAGAGCATGTGGGTGGCATGCTATAAAACTGGCATTGGTAGTAGGACATGTGCCACCTTTCGAAGGTTGCAAGTGGACAGGGACCTCCATGCCATGGTTTGAATTCTTGTTGATCTTTCTTTCCTTCATCGCTGGCAGAAGTTCTGGCCTTCATATGGTAGGAGAGGACCTCTTGAAAAGGTCCACCTTCGATAGCATAAGCTCGACCCCGACCAGGAGCTGGCCTCAGATGGAGGGCCTCGACCCCGGCTTGGAGCTGGCCTCGGACGGTAGGTTCACTTCGGCTGCATGGGCACGACCCCGGCCGGGAGCTAACCTCAGACGGAGGGCTCGCCTCACGAGCCTGACCCTGGGAGCTAACCTCGGTAGGAGGGCTGACTTTATGAGTACTACTTCGGTCGGGAGCTGACCTCGGTAGGAGGGCTGACTTTATGAGTTCTGCTTCAGTCAGGAGCTAGTCTTAGATGGAGGGCTCACTCCATGAGCTCGGCCCCGACTGGGAGCTGATCTCGGCAAGGGGGCTCGCTTCATGAGCTCGACTTCGGTCAGGGGCTGACCTCGGCATTCCACAGGGGGCCGCATCCAGGTGGCAGCCCCTACCCATGCGGCTACTGGCTGGTGGCTGTGTAGACTCCATATCAGTGGATGTTGCCAATCACCCCTGATTTCTTGAAATGCTTAGGTTTAATACTTATAGACCACCCAAGTCCATACAAAGTTACTTGGATAGACATGTCATCAATCCTAATTAAGCACAGGTATTTGGTACCTATTAAATTCTAATCTTATCAGGATAAAGTTTGGTGTGATGTCATGCCCATGGAAGTTGGAAGTATTATTCTAGGAAAACCTTGGTTGTTTGACCAAGATGCAATACTCTATGATCGATCAAACTCATATACTTTTGAGAACAATGGAAAGAAAATTACTATATATCCTTCACCTCCTAGAGTTATTAAAAAGAATGGAGTTGATGATAAAAAATATGATAAGCTTAGTAAAAGCCTATACTTAATTAGTACTAAAGAAACTGAAAAGGAATTGAATATGGGCTCTTTAATGGGGGCGAAACTAAAATTTTTATCTGCATACCATCTCTAAACTGATGGTCAATCTAAAGTCATGAATAGGAGCTTAGAAAATCTTTTTTGTTGTTTAGTTGGAGCATATGTTAAGAATTGGAACTTTTACTACCTGGAGCTAAGTTTGCCTATAATAGTTTTGTTAATAGAATAATAGGAATGAGTCCTTTCAAAATAGTATATGGACTTCAGCCTAGGAAACCAATTGATCTTATTCCATTACCCATGCATGTTAGGATATCTGAATTAGCCAAAGTATTTGCACAGCATGTAAAGATCTGCACAAAGAAAATATTAATAAAATTAATGTTAGTAATCAGATCTATAAACAATTAGCTGATTCACACAGATGAGCTTATGATTTTGCAATAGGGGATTATGTTATGATACGAATTAGGCTAAAGCGGTTTCCTTCTAGAACCATTAAAAAATTACATGCTCGAGGAGTAAGCCCTTTTAAGATCTTAAAACTAGGATCAAATGCATATATTATGGATTTACCATCTGATATGGCATTAGCACTACCTTTAATGAATCAGATCTAATAAAATATAAAGAACCAATATCAATATCCAGTGACCCTTTTGAGCCTAATTCCTTTGATGAGAGTAAACCCCCATCCAAGTATCCATAGCCAAAAGTTTTTCGAAGATATGATCGGATTGAGAAGATTCTAGATAAGCAGGTCATTTCTATCAAGAGTCATGGATATTAGAGATATCTGATGAGATGGCAATGCCGTCCTAAGTCTGAGGATACATGGATTACCCGAAAAGAACTATAGGGGATAGATCCTAATATTCTTAGCATTACTAAAGAAATAAGGAGCCTGACTCGATGAAGTCAAGTTCTTCCCAGTCTAAGAAAATGATGAGGATATCATCCAACACAGATCTTGATGCACATCCTTAGTAGACATTTATATTTTTTATTTTATCTGAGTATAAGGGGATTGGATATATTATTTTTATTTTATTGTTCTTGTATTCAGCTCATGCATGGATCTTAAAGTATAAACACTGGAATAGTCTGGAGTCTATTTTAGATTAGATTAATTGTTTTAGATTGATTTGAATCTTAGAATTTTATTTTATCTAGTCTCCAATCTGTTGAAGAGTTCCAGAATTTTGGTCTCCAATTTGTGAAGGACCAGGGCCTATATAAAGAAGTCTCATGTATTATTTGAAAATCGATAAGAATTGAATAATTTTTTTATTAATCTCCCGACTCCCTTGTCTCCTCTTCTTCTCCCCTCTTCTTCTCCTTCTTCTTCTTCTTCTTTATCTCCTCTTCCCCTTCTCTCTCTTCTTCCCCTAATCTTCTTTATCTTCCTCCTCTTTTTCTTCTTCCTTCCCCTTCCTCTCTCTTCCTCTCCCTTCCCCAATGAATTCCTCTCCCTGAGATTTCTTTTTCCTCTTTTTTCTTCTTCCCCTAATTTTTCTTCCTCTCTTTCTCTTCTTCTTCTTCTTTCTCTCCTCTTTCCTCTTTCCCCTAATATTCTTCTTCCTTCCACTAGTCTAAGAATCAAGCTCCCGAACACTCCCAATCGTTGCCCACTCGTTCGCTTGCAACCACGGTCATTTAATCATCACTAAAAAACCATTCCCCTTTCCAACCACACTGTCACCGACTCCTCCCCCACCATAGCCAATGAACAATCAAGTCCATGGTCTCCTCTAATCTCTTGACTGAGAGGAAGACCAAGATCCCACCATTCAAATCCACTTTTTCCAATCGAAACTAATCCCATTCTCTTGCCATGCAACTCCTCTGACGGGCCATCTTTTTGTGCCACCAACCGTCGACCGTGCTGCCCTACTCTGGTGTCGACTCCTTTGAGATCGTCAACAAAAACCCCGTCTGGTCTTCCTTCGAAGCCGGTCCCCTGTTTGGCATGCTCATGAAGGCACCTAAGGGGGCCTTGGCATGAATGTGAATGCAAAGCCTGCATTCTTAGTCGACTTCAAGCCAAAGGAAAAAAAAGAAAGAAAAAAGAAAAGAGAAAATAAAAGTGAAAAAAAAATGGATTTTAAAATCAACATTTCGGGCTTCAACACTATTTGATTCCCAAACATCTTGATCACAATCAAAGAGTTTGTATGCTTTTTAGAGCAATTCCAGAAGACTGCGCCAACTATAACTTTAGATTTATTGGATCAAAGCTAACCTTGTTCTATTTTGAAAAAAAAAATGTGATTGTAATTATTGTCTTTTGGTATTCCAGGTCTAAGGACTTTACCAGACTTGCCATCTAGCCAAGATCATAACCAGACTTGGTCAACATCTTCTCTTCCAGTTTCGATCAAGATCTAGTTTGTGAGCACCTTTTCCATTTAAAAATATTTAATTGATATTGGTAGTAAACTTTATTCTTTAATTTTATTAGATTTATATATTAATTACTTGTAATTAGCGTAAACTTATAGGTAGTTTCTCAATTATCCATGATTCTATCTTTTTTTAAGATCAAGGGCTTTCATTGTTGCTTATAGTTATTTTTTTTAAAAAAGAATTCGATTATAGCCTAATCCCTTCCATATTCATAAAAAAATAGATAATTTTGATTTATAGTTTTAGTTTATTGATAATTAAAAAATATAATATAATTTCTATATTAGTTCCATCTTTTTATCCCTAGATCATGCTATCCTGCATCACAATCGAGGTTAAGCCCTTTACCTTTTAGAGATATTTTTCATATTTTCCTTCCTTGTCTCGTACTCATTCAAAATATGGCTAACGACGAGTTGGGAGTCACTATAAGCTTTTAGATACTGCACTCTCAGTTCCTTGGCTATTGTAAGACTAGTAATCAGAGCCTCATTCTTGGCCTCATTGTTAGTGGAGAAAAACCTGAACTAGAGTGCATATTGAATATCTCCTCCTTCGAGGTTGACAAGGATAAGCCTGGCTCCTGAGCCGCTGGTATTTGAGGCTCCATCTACATACATTATCCATTATCACTATAGGTCTTCAAGTATTGAATCATCTCCTTCAAACTCTCCCTCGGGAATGGTGAATTCCATTACAAAGTAAGCCAATATGCGTGCCTTGATTGAGGGCCTTGGAAAAATTCTAGGTCAAACTCAAAAAGCTCAAGGGCCCACTTTGCCATCTTGCTCGAGATATCTAGCCATTACAGAGTTATTTAGAGAGGCGATCAGTTTGGACCACCATTATGTAGGCTTGAAAGTATGGATGAAGCATCCTAATCGAAATTACAAGTGCAAAATGAGCTTCTCTAGTCGAGTGTATGTAGTTTCAGTATTTTGCAAGACCAAGCTAACATAGTATACTGGCTTTTATGTTTGATCTTCTTCTCAGACAAAGATCAAGTAGATAGCCAAGGGAGAGACTACCAAATATAAATATAGCTCCTCACTCGAATCAAGTTTGCTAAGGAGTGGAGGAGCATCAAGGTAAGCTTTAAGCTCATCGAATACCATTTGGTGTTCCTTGGTCCATTGCAAATCCTTCGACTTCTTTAATATTTGGAAGAAGGGTAAACGTCGCTTTGCTGATCTAGAGATAAATCGATTGAGAGCAGCAACCTATTTGGTGAGCCTTTGGGCTTCCTTTACTATTTTTAGCTAGCCATCTGCCTCATTGCTTGTATCTTCTTTGGGTTAGCTTTAATTCCTTGGTGAGATACCATAAACCTGAGAAGTTTTTCAGAAGTGACTCCGAATGTGTACTTGGTTAGATTTAGCTTCGTATGATATTTGCATAGGATGGTGAAGGTCTCCTTTAGATCAACTATGTGATTTTTTGGTGGCATGGCTTTTAACTAGCATATCATCGACACGAACCTACATATTATGGCCAATTTGCTTGAAGACCTTGTTCACAAATTGCTAGTAAGTGGCCCCTATATTCTTTAGGCCAAATAGCATCATCATATAACAAAATAATCCATGATCAGTAATAAAAGAAGTTTTTTTCTCATCCTTAAGCACCATGCAAATTTGGTTGTACCCTGAGAACTCATCCATGAAGGTAAGGAGCTCATGGCCAACCATTGCATTTACTAGTTAGTCAATTTAGGGAAGTGGATAGCTATCCTTCGGACAAACCTTATTAAGGTCGATAAAGTCTATGCATATTTATCACTTCCCATTGGCTTTCTTCACCAATACTTTGTTGGCTAGCCATTCAGGATAGCTAACTTCTACATCGATCAATTTCTGCACTTCTTCGATCATAACCTTTTATAGCTTTAGAGCAAAACTTCTTTTCTTTTGTTTCACTGGTTGGTGATTCGGGTCCACCTTCAGGTAATGCATCATCACTTTAGGATCGATACCTAGCATATCTACAGGAGATCAAACAAAAATGTCAGCATTATTCTATAGAAAAGTTATTAGTTATTGCTTTGTAGCCTCATCAAATTTAGAGTCAATCTAGACTGTGTTGGGGATCTCCATCATGTAAGAGAATGGCCACAAGGTCCTCGATAGGCTTCCCTCTTTCCTTGGTCAATTCATCTTTGGTATCCAGCCCTTCAATCGAAAAAGCATTTGGAGGTTTGGCTTGGCAGGCCACTAGGTAGCATTGTCTCGTCAGGGCTTGATTCCCACATACATCCCCCACTCTACGTAGGGTAGGGAATCTCATGAGCAGGTAGTAAGTTGATAACACTACACGAAGAGCATTTAGATCCGGCTGGCTGAAAATGGCATTGTAGATTAAGAGAGTTTTTACGAATGTGAAGGTAAGGCACATTTGGGATCGCCGGAGGGTGCTTCCTACTGTACCGGTAATGTAATGGTTCCTTCGATAGGAATCAGCTCCCCCAAGAATCCCTTTATGGGTGTGCCCAACCTTTTCAGCCATTCAGGAGAAATATCCGTTTCAAAAGAGCAGCATAAAATAACACATCTACCGAGCTTCCACTATTAACAAGTATGCGATGTACATTATAATCATCAATATTGAGAATTACAACCATGGGATCATGGTGGGAATATTGCACTCCCTTGGCATTGGTCTTAGTGAAGGTGATGACTTCATCAAAGCTTTGCCCTGGATTAGTTTCAATTTCTCCTTCTGGCCCTCTTGCAATGGTGCTGATATCATCTTTGGCAAGTCGGCCGACCGATGGTTCTTCTACCCTCGACTATGGTTTCAGCAGGCATGGGACTAGGGCATCATGCCTTTCTCTCCTATCCTAGATGAATCGATCCAACTAGCCATGATGAATGAGCTTCTCTATTTTATTTTAAAGTTGTATACTTTACTCCGTGTCATAGCTATAGTCTCAATGGTAGAAGCAATATTTGTTTGGGTTACACTTTTCTAGCTTGGCTTGCATCTTTCTAGCCTCAAGCAATTGCCCCTTGATCTACATCAAAAAACATAAATACGTGGGGCATTTAAAGGAATATACTGATCGAACTGATACGGTGGCAAGGTGTCTAGCCGATTTGGACTTTGATGGCATTGAATCCGAGGGGGAGTTCTCCAGCATCGCGGGGATGAATGACTTCTTGGCCTCTTCCCATAATCTTCCCTCATTGGCTAGAATTCTCAGATCGAGGGTTGTTCTTCAAGCGGTAGAGTAGGTAATGGGATAGAAGGCAGGGAAAGATTGAAGTGGAGGGTAGAGCAAATGATGGAACAGAATGTGGTGCTGGTAATGAAGTAGAATATGGGATAGCCAGAACAATCAAAAGGACATGAGCGCCAAATGCTTCTTTAGTGCGTGCATACTCCTCCACTATGGTAAGCATTTTGAAGAAGTCTGTCATTGATCTTTTTTCCAAAAAGAAAAGAAAAGAATATTGCTGGAGACTGCTCTTGAAAGTAGTCATAGAATAGAGTGGTCCAAGTTATATACTTCCAAAGCCACCTCATTGAATCGGCTCACATAAGATCGAAAGGATTCTCCCTTTTTCTTGATGTAGATCAAGGAGTTAGAACTTTGATGCAACTTTATACTACTATTAAAATAGAAAACAAAAGATCAACTTAATTGGTATGAATAAATAGAACCTGGCATCAACTGAATACCAATATCGGGCTAATTTTTTGAGTGTAGAGGGGAAGGCCTAGCATAGCACTCCATCAGTGGCCCCATGAAGAAGCATCAAGGACTTGACATTTTCTAAATGGTCCACCGGATCAATAGATCCATCATAGATTTCTAGCTGCTGTATCTTGAAATATTTTGGTGATGGCTCTTGCATGATTTGGACTTTAAAAGGTAGTTTGGTGGAGAAGGTGAGACCTTCATCACTGGGTGGCACCAAATCTAGCAAGGCTTCAATATACTGATCTAGCTTCTGAAATTTTCAATCTACCACAGCTTCTTTGATAGCATGTGTCTCAGGTGGCTGGAGAGGTGATCGAGCTAGTGTCAATCCCTCGTCTGATCAAGAAAAAGGAGAGCATCTTCTTGCATGTCTAGGACTCCCTAGCATGCCCGGAGAAATATACTCCTTTCACTTAGTGCCTCGTGAAAGAGAAAGCTATCATGGCTCCAGGCATGCCGCCCCTAATAGTTCAGGGGTTTGTGGTGGCATCGCTTGCTCCACCTTCGACTACGATGCGACTATCGATGCCACTAACACCGCCAAATGCTGGATTGCTTGGATCGTAGCTACCAATGCATGGATCTACTAAAAAAGCTGCTCCAAGCAATCAGGTTAGCCTTCTTGTTGGGTAGTACCAGCTTGAGGCTTTAAAGCAAGATCTCCAGCATGTTGGCTACTTTACTAGGAGGTGGTGGCATCGGAATACCGGGTGATCATGCCTTTAGGCGGCAGGGAAGCTTTACTCAATATTTCTTCACGTGAGTAGACAGACAGAACCTTACTCTATCTGATGGCATTGGTTCCTACTCAAATATAGGAATATATTAGAGAAGGGAGTGTTCGTAGCTATACTTATAAAAAAAGCCCTACTGAAGGTGGCTCCGACGAAGGCACTCTGATATTCAAGTCAGTATTTCAGGCCATAGAGAACGATAAAATGGAATAAAGCAGTGAGAGAGATTTTATCATCATACCTAGGGAGCTCCCTTTTATAGGTGAGTGGCTAGAGTATTTTTGAAATAGTTAATATACTTTAGTGAGTTGGTGAGAAGTAACTGGTTGTCTGATCCCATCAAAAAATCTAGAAAGGAATTACTCTATTTGCCTAGAATATTCACCTCCCATTTAATAAACTCTTTGTCTTATATGCATTGACAGTTGCTTTCTTTAATGGAAATGGGGATTATAGCCTAAAATGAGTCATGTTTCCTTGATTACAGGGATTTGTCATATATTACAAGATCTATTTGTTTGTCCATATTGAGATATGCATGAAAATGAGCATCAGTGAATTCTTCTTTTGTCCATCTTATAGAACACTATTGTAGGATCTTATTTATCCTTTAAGGGCTTAAGGGCTTAAGATCGGCCTAACAACCAACATGGGGACCGAATGTTCATGGGACTAGAGGGCTCAAAGAGCCAAGGGTTTATTTGACTAAGGGATTTCTAGTTATTGTCCTACCTTTCCTGGTGAACATGTTGTCAAAGGAAGTCTGGTTTCATGAATCAAGGGTTTTACCTCCATAGCTAAGGGTTAAACTTGTTGAGGGTTGATCAGGCCGAAAGATTTCATGTGTGCCTCAACCCTATCCGAGGGCCATATAGCCAAAGGAAGTCTCAATCTCTATCGGTCAGGAGGCATACATCAAGGCTGAAGGTCTATGGGACCAAAGGACTGAGAGAGCCAAAGGATTATTCGGTAAAGAGATTTTTAGGCATAGGGAGTTACCCCACTAGGGGGAGTTTCAATCTCCATCGGCTATATGAACAAAAAGAGATCTTCTCTCAGTAGCCAGTAGCTTGGGCTCAATTAAACCGCTTTGGCGAAGCTATTAATATGCTGGAACACAATTAAACTTTTGGCAAAGTTATTAATGTACCGGAACTCAATTAAACCTTTGGTAAAGTTATTGACGTGTTGGAGCTCAATTAAACCGCTTTGGTGCAGTTGTTGGCATGCCGGAGCTCAATTAAACCACTTTGGTGAAGTTTTTGACGTGCCAAAAAAATTAGAAGGTAGCTTTGATAGCACCGCTTCACTTTTGTAGATGTTCGGTCGAAGCAAATGCTTTAAATATAAATATCCCTTAACATCGAAGGCCCAATATTGAGGCGTGACTTGGCTTCATCTCCTAGGTGGTTGATGATCGTCCATGCCTTTATCTTCCTCGTAGATCTTGGGTGCCCCCACCATACACACATCATCATTATTTAATATTGAAAGAATTAAAATCGTCCGATATGGGATAAATAATTGCAATTATATATAATGGTGGTTTTTGTCGGGGTCTGTTGTAGCAGACAGCGCTATTTTAGAAATCTTTGCAAGAAGTTTGTTAAATGTTATTACAGGCGAGCCATAAATGAAAATTTTGATCTTTCCATGGATTCGCGCGTTCCAGAGGTGGGGAGCAAAATAAGAGATGAGACCGGTATGCTGAGCTCATGAAGTCTTCTTTCCAGCTCCATCACCAGTCTCTAGTCTCTGTGTCCATAAAGGAAGAAAATGTTTGTAATTTTTAAACGTTTCTTGACGCGGTTTTGTTGAGCAGCATCAACGTCTAGTTGAAGCACTCACTCTTAGAGACCAACGAAACCATGCAACCCACACCGTCGTCACTCAAGATGCCTTGAGATTCAAGCTGCACAAGCTTGATATTCATGTTGCCTTTAGTTCATTCAACATAGATTTGAGATTTCAGGTTCAGGATAGGGAGTATGTAATTTTGTAAAAGTTTTAAGATATCTAGGAGTTATCATTGTATGTATATATGTATCCAAAAAAAGAGAAGAGGCCGGGGGAAAAACACCACGTATTTCGACTTATTATTTGTAATAAACCAGCATATATAGAGATGCTTATATCATAATCTTGAAAATAGAAGATAAACTAGAATAAAAGGTGACATTGAATTTTTATCACATTCATGCCTGCCACCAGGGACAAGGGAAGCTTAAGAACTCAAGGCTACAAGTAATATATATAGTTTAATTTATAACTCATTTCGTGGTGACTTCAAGACGGTGGGCAGTTTCCGCATTTGACCGGTCCGCTGGTGCAACAAGAAGGACCGGATTTCTGCAGGGATTGGAACGTGGAACCAATTCTTGCCAGCCGCTGCTCCGCCCCGAGAAGCCTTGCTGCTGTGACCTGTTGCTGTTGGGAACACAGGAGGCAAAAGATAGAGAGAATGGTCATCAGAACCAAGAGGTTTTTCTTGATGGAAGCCATGGACATCAATTCTTAATAAAGCTGAGCTTTTTCCCTATTAATTTTTTCCTTTCCACTTTGCAACTCAGAGGTGGGAACTGGTTATCGGATTTGGGTGGTTGATGGAAGGAAGAGCGCGCGGCAAAGGGTGTTATATATATATGGTTTTCTTTACGTGTGTTTTTGGATGAGATTAGAATGAAAGAAAGACTTGAGGGTTGTTGATTCTAAGTTCAAACTAATTAGCGCGGTAAGCAAGCGGGACTTTGAATTCAGGTCTTTACACCGTTTGTTAGGCATGCTTGAAAGGTGTTTTTAGTGAAGGGCTACAGGTGGAGTTCACAACCCGTTGGAATAAGTAAGAAGTTTGGTTGCTGGGAAAAGCTATTGCATCTTCTTCGTTATTTCTCGAGACCGTTGATCGAATGGACGTATATGAAAACGATTAGTCGCATATGTACTTTGTAAATAGCTGAGACATGTATGTACTATTTAATATATTCTAACGTTGCAGGTAGAGAATGAGGGAGAAAGTATAAAAACATTCTTAAAAGAACAATGAAGTACAAACGTTAGCCAACAGTCCTCACGCGTTCTTGGTCAACATTTCTAGTCAACCTCATTCAACATTACTAGTCAGTCTCGAGTTGCAGCTGATCCCACGTTGCTCCAAACCTTTGTTGTCACCTTTTTTAAATTTGGACGATTCTC
The DNA here is from genome assembly GCA_021397845.1 of Areca catechu. Taxonomy (NCBI): domain Eukaryota; kingdom Viridiplantae; phylum Streptophyta; class Magnoliopsida; order Arecales; family Arecaceae; genus Areca; species Areca catechu. The sequence continues at coordinate 24,558,682 of CM038042.1, read as the reverse complement.
ACACGTACATCATCGTGTTTAAAAATGCTTATGATAGAAATTTTGAAGTTTCCTAAATATTAATATCAGATGATCCTCAAGCTTGCCAACCAGCCGACGTAGTTTGCATGCTATCATAAAACATAAAACCATCATTTCCCTTGTAGAAAATACACTCCCACAATTAAGCCCTTATCCTCTCCCAGGTCTTCTTTCACTAATTCTCCTCCTCCTCCTCCCCATAGCCTCTCCGGCCTCCATTCAAGACCTCATCTACACTAACAGCCTCTATCCAAGACCCTTATTGCCTTGATCGAGGCCCTTACCCAAAATGAAATTACAATGAAATAAAATAAAGTCCATAGCATGACATAAAAAGGCTTCGCATCTCAAATATTATTAAGATAAATTATATTAACGCCCCTTCCATTTTTCATGATTTATACTACTACCGTAAAAATTTTAATTTTTTCGAGCATATCCTAAAACTTTGGTTTTTATGTCAATACGGTCCAACCATCCAGTAGAGGTCTAATGCTATTAATGATAACTATCAAATTACTAATTTACTTTTTATTTTTAAATCAAAAACTTATTCAAAAATTATAGACGCTTGTTCAAGCACCTTCTTGATTTGCATGTACTTTCTAAAACATTGAAAATATTTGACTTGGACCCTTTCCTGACTGTTATATCCACAGTTACTTATTGGGTGAAATCCTTTATAATAACCATCGCATCTCTCAAGGACAAATTTAGGGTTTTTGTTCAGTCAGGATATAAAAGATATTAGGATAAAAATTTATAGAAAAATATATATAAGCACAAAAAATAAATTACAAATTGTATTACAATTATTCTCGTTGACTTTTCATATTTTGAAAGTATTGTAAGATAATTTGATCGTCAATACTACTATATGTCATCAAGAATTTGAAAAGATATACCTCCAACCATTATACATTATTGCAAGATGATAACATGACATGAGTCAAAAAATATATCATAAATAATGTAGTTGAAAAATATACAAAAAAATAACAATACTTATAAAAATCAAATTAAAGATATATGCACATACAAAAAATTCAGTAATCAAATAGTATCTACTTGAAATCTTGAAGTGATGTTTGTACACAATTTCTTTGTTCAAAGTCCATTTTTTTTTTTTTTGCTCTCAGTTTTTTCTTTTTTCGATATTGTACAATTTTTTCACAATATTCAAGGATATTTTGTACAACTTTTCAATTCTCACTGCTTCACTTTCCCCTTTCTTAGATATATTTTTTAAACCTTTTTGATCTTGTCTTTATTCGGGTCTTCAAGAATGTGAAAAATTTTAATATTTATTTATATTTTAAGTTCTAACCTTTTTATATCCTTAAAAGACATACTGCTATTAAATATTTTAATTTTAAATTAAATTGTCTATACATGGTAGTATATCACTTTTGATAGTTTAGTAAGAGCAATATTAAAAAATTATACTATTTTATATCTATAATATAAAAAAGTAAGGATATCAGTGGGAATAGCTACCCCCATTGCCCTCATTGTACATCCATCCCTGCATCTTCTTCACAACACTCTATATCAATATCAACAAACACATTCATATATTAAAATACTAATGACAACTCATAACCAAGTTCTTTTTGTAGGCCTTTTCCCTTTATGAATATAGAGAACTTTGTCTATTCCTTGGTTTTTATTATCACTTGATAAATAGCTGATCAACATGAAAATGAAATCAAATGTGTTACGATAAACCGGATCAAAGATTTAATTGGTCCATCTGGACTGGTCGACCTAGCAACTAGAAGACCAATCCGACACGAGAACAGGTCGGCACAACCTGCAAGTCGACAACAACATATGACCCGCAGTCGACCATCGGCATGCTCCGAAGTAATTGGCCGACCTGTAGTCGACCAATCCACTTCGGCCTAAGGTCCATCGACTTCAAGTCCATCAAAAATAAGCCTAGTGATTATGACCAACAAGCTACATAACTAATATCCAATGCGCCAACAAAGGCCAAGATGAGTAACTACCAATAGTAACTACAATTAGCTGAGAAGAGGTTATCCTAATTAACTTTTCTAACAGTAATTAGTTACAAGAAAGCATTAACCACTTTCAGTTGGATCAATGCCTATAAAAAGATATAAGAGGGGATTCCGAGAGAAGGTCAAGGCTACTTGAAGCCAAGCCAATTTGACTTATTCCTTTTTCATCCATGCTCTCTTTGAACTCTCTATTATGTTACCCAAACTTTATTGACTTAGGCATCGGAATATCCCCATAAAAAAAATTTCAATCTGGATTTTGTTTTGCAGGAACCCAAAGCGGTGAACCGGCAGTCCAGGCATTCCATCCAGTCCATGGAGATCAGCATCAATAGATTGGTGTGCTAGGTAGGGGTGAAGACTCAGCAATGTAAATTGCCCCTCTTAGGAAGGAGAAGTTTCAGCAAAAGGCAAAAGATGGTAAAAGGAAGAGTACAGAATATCTCAGCAAGTAGGGGTCGTCCTACCTCTAAGAGAAATGATATCCCAAAAGAAAATGATATAGTTCCTCCGACATTAAGTATGAGGTAACAACAGATAGAGGCCATTTTGAATCGGGTAGATGCACTAATGGCTGTGGTGCAGAACCTTCAAGAAACTGCCCTCAATGGACAACACCAGCAGCGGGCTTAAGACTCAGCTACCGGTCCTTAAGGAGAGAAGGCCAACAACAAGAATTCACCTAACAGTCATCTCAGAATTGGTGATCCCTTGAACCTTAAAGCTCTCAGCACCGAAGGCATGTTGAAAGTTGACTCGAAAGGAAAAGGACAAGAAGATCTTTGTCGGTGTCTTTTGAAGACTCCACTCTAAAAAACACCCTACGAGAAAAGGGAGTACGTGATGACTACGAAAGGAAGTTCAAGAAGCTGGAGATGCAGATCGCAAATCTTGATGATCAAAGGAGGATTGATGAGACTGTGGCATATGATTCATGGCCTACTTTCTTCTAAAGAATAACGAAGGAAGTGATTTCACATCACTTCAAGGTTCCACAATTGGAACCATATGATGGTACCACTGATCCTCTTGATCACCTAGGAAGTTTCAAGACACACATGATGATACAGGGGGCTTCTGATGCCCTGCACTGCCCGCTTTCCTGCCACTCTAAAAAAAGTTGCTCGAATGTGGTATTCGAGCATTCATCCAGGTATAATTCATTCCTTTAATGAGCTAGAAAAATTTTTTATGTCACATTTCAAGACTTGTCAAAGGATGCCTCATAATTCGGACAGCCTCTTCCTTCTACAACAGAATGAAGGAGAAAGGTTATGAGACTATGTGGCCAGATTTAACTCTGTCACTCTTGAGATCCTCGATCTCAATAAAAATGTGGCCATGCTCACCATGAAGAAAGGCCTCCGATCATCCAAGTTCACCTTCTCTGGACAAAAAGTTTTCTACGAGCTACGCCGTACTGCTATCCATGACACAAAAATATGTGATGGCTGAAGAACAAGCAGCCAATCAGTGCCAAGCCGAATGGAGGTCGGTTCCCAAGAAAAAGAAAGGTAAAGCTTCGAAACCTAGACCCCTTGGTGATGGTGATACACCAGTGCAACGATGCAGCCCAAACCCAAGAATCTGGTCTACAAATTTGATGCGTACACTCCTCTCTCTCCAAGAAAAAGATCCTAATGAAGATAGAGAAGGAAAGTTATCTTTAAAGGCCTCATCCCATGAAGGCACCTCCTGCATCAAGAAAAAAAAATACATATTACCGGTTCCATCATAATCATGGGAATAACACTGAAGAATGCATCCAGCTCAAGGATACGATTAAAGACTTGATCAAGCGGGGATACTTGAGAAAGTATGTCAGCAATCAAGAACCCCGAACCAAAGCTGCTGCCCCCAAGAGAGTTGCTAAGAAGGCAGAACTGTCCAACCAAAGGCCTACGGATGGAACAGTAGGCATGCTACATCATCGGTTCGACTGGAAAAGCAGTGCTGAGGAGGGCACCTCCAAAAGTATAGAAGCAACAATATCATATACTTCTCGGATGATGATTTGCAAGGAATCCAGATTCCTCGTGATGATCCTGTAGCTATATCGGCTGTTATAGCCAACTACAATGTAAGAAGGATTTTGGTAAATAATGGAAGTTCTACGGAAGTCTTGCTCTACGATGCTTTCCTCAGGATGAATCTATCTAAAAATAAGTTGCAAAGGTCTCCAATATCTCTTACCAGATTTGGAGGTAGTCATGTCAGGGTAGAAGGAAAAATAATGCTACTGGTGACCATTGGTACAGAACCATTTTAAAAAATATTTCTCATTAACTTTGTGGTCGTACAAATGCCATCGACGTATAACACCATATTGGGATGACCCACTTTGAATAAGTTTCGTGCCATAGTGTCAACGGATCACCTTCTAGAATGATTCCCAACTAGAAATGGGATCAAATAAATGAGGGAGGACCAAAGGTTCTCCCGACAGTGCTTGATGATACAAGATAGATAGTCGACTAACTACATGACTTTGGAACAATTAGACCCAAGAGATCAGATGGAAGATTGCGGGGAGCCAGTTGAAAAAATCAACTCTATATGATTGAGGGAAGATGACCTACAAAAGTCATGTAGATCGGGAGTCTACTTGATGAAGAAACAAAGATGAAGCTGATCAACTTCCTACGAAGCAACGCTGATGTCTTTGCTTGGTCGGCTACTGACATGCCTGGGATCCTGACTACAGTCATTACACATGGACTGGAGGTCAACCCTGATCACAAACTAGTCCGATAAAAGAAAAGAAACTTTGCCTCAGAAAGATAAAAGTTAATTGATAAAGAGGTAAATAAACTTATCAATGCTGGATTCATAAAGAAAGTCCATTATCCAGACTGGCTAACTAATATAGTAATGGTAAAGAAAGCCAATGGCAAGTGGAGGATCTGCATCGACTATACCGATCTCAATAAGGCTTGCCCAAAAGATATCTTTCTTCTGTCAAAAATAGATCACTAGTTGATGCCACTATTGGACATCAATTATTAAGCTTCATGGATGCCTTCTTTGGATAATCAAATCTAAATGGATCATGTCGGCCTGAAAAATGCTGGAGCAACCTTTCAAAGGCTGATCAATAAGGTCTTCAAAAAGCAACTTGGTAGAAATATGTAGGCATACACTGACGACATGATCGTGAAAAGCCTTCAAAAGACCGATCACATCAAAGATCTGGAAGAGTCCTTTGATACCTTACGATGTCATTAGATGAAGTTGAACCTAACCAGTGCACCTTTGGAGTACCGTCAGGAAAATTCTTGGAATTCCTCATCACCAAACGAGGGATAGAGGCTAATTCAAAGAAAATATGGGCAATCCAAGATATGATGCATCCCTCCAATAAAAAAAGAGATGCAACAACTGACCGGAAGAATCGTCTCATTAAGTCGATTCATTTCTCGATCAATTAAAAGATATCTTCCTTTCTTCAAAGCTTTATGCCAAACAAGAGGCTTCGAATGGTTAGACGATTGCCAACTTGCCTTGGAAGAATTGAAGAAATATTTGAAGAGTCCTCTACTCTCAAAATCTCAAGAAGGTGAAATTCTCTACCTATATCTCTCTGCTTCGGACAAGCCATCAGCTCAGAGCTTGTCAGAAAAGGAGCCGATAATATACAAAAGCTGATATACTATACTAGCAAAGTGCTACATGAGACCGAAGTAAAGTATCCAAACGTACAAAAGCTCATATATTCATTGATTATTGCAGCAGAATGCCTACAACCTTACTTTCAGTTTTACCCAATCATGGTCTTGATGAATCAACCATTGAAGGCCATCCTCCAATGTCCCGACACTTTAGGAAGGATTGCTAAGTGGGCTATCAAGCTGGACAAATTTGATATCACATTTCAACCCAGTCAATCATGAAAGTCCAAGTATTAGCCGATTTCCTTACCAAGTGTATTTGTAGGTATGAAGATAGTCGCCAGATGAACGGTGGAGAAAAAAGAGTCAAAGAAGACTCAGAGTCCACTAGGGTACTCCATGTGGACAGAGCATCCAGTTCTACTGGTTGGGGAGCCAGACTCGTACTAGCTGACCCTGAAGGACAAACTATGAATTATACCCTTCATTTTTCTTTCCAAACTTTGAACAACCAAGCAGAATACGAAGCCCTCTTGGCAGAACTCAGAATTACCAAAGAACTAGGAATTCAAAGGATCAAGGTCTTCTCGGATTCTAAGCTAGTGGTGAATCAAGTGAAAGGTGAGTTTGAAGTCCGAGACTCAATTATGATCAAATACTTGAAAAAGGTATGGGATCTAGTAATCCAACTCGAATTCTTTGAAATATCTCATGTACCGTGGACCGAAAACTCTTTGGCCGATGTCATCTCTCGATTGGCTACTACCACTTTCGACTCCCTTGGTTGGACATTCATAGAATACCTAGAGGATCCCAGCATTTCAAAGAAAGCTTTGGAGGTAGCTTTGGAAGTGCATCAAATTTGCACAAACCCTGCTGGATGGACCTTATCTTCAAGTTCCTAAATGAAGAAATACTGCCAGAAGACAAGACTGAAGCCAAGAAAATATGCTGGATGGCTTCTCAGTATGTCATCTTGGATGGAGTACTCTACAAAAGATCTTTCACACAGCCCCTATTGAAGTGCTTAAGGCCATCGGATGCCGACTACACCCAGAGGGAAATACATGAGGGCATATGTGGAGATCATCTGGGGGACAGGTCTTTAGCCTACAAAATCATACACCAAGATTATTATTGGTCGACCTTCCAGAGAGACGCAACTGACTATGTCTGAAGATATGACCAATGCCAGAGATACTCCAACATCTAAAGACATCCTGCAAGTCAGCTGACTCAATTAACGGCTCCCTGGCCATTTGTCCAGTGGGGAATGGATATTCTTGACCTGTTCCCTTCAACTTTTGGTCAGCAAAAGTTTCTCATTATGGCCATTGACTATTTCACCAAGTGGATCAAGGCCAAACCCTTAGCATACATAACTAAGAGGAAGGTCGAAAACTTCATCAAGAATTTTATCATCTTCCGATTCAAAAACCCTCATGCCATCATTACCGACAATGGAAGGTAATTTGACAACCAGAAATTCAGAGACTTCTACACTCAATATCATATCCTCTATAAGTTAACCTCTATCGGTCATTCCCAATCTAATGAAAAAGTTGAAGTGACCAATCGGATAATTCTCGATAGTTTGAAAACCAGACTGAATGATTCCAAGGGGCTCTGGGCCGAAGAGCTAAACTCGGTCGTTTGGGCATATCGAATGACCCCTAGAATGGCTATAGGAGAATCTTCATTTAATCTGGCATACGGCAGTGAAGTAGTTCTTCCGATAGAAGTCACATTACAATCCTTAAGGATCGATCACTTCATAGGCCTGAAAATTCAGAATGCCACAAAGCCAACCTAGATCTACTCCAAGGTACTAGACTTTAAGCTCAAATGAGGATGGCTATGTATAGACAAAAGGTCATCAAATATTACAACTCCTGGGTTAAGGCACGAACCTTCTGACCTGGAGACTTGGTATTGCGAAGATCTAGCCAATAAAGCAAGGAAAACTTTTTCCTAATTGGGAAAGACCTTATCGAATCATTAACGTCGTATGCCCCGGAACCTATCAATTTGAAACTTTGGATGGTTTCCTAATGTCTCGACCTTGGAATGTAGAGAATCTTCACAAATATTATCAATAAAGCTCTTCTTCTGATGATCTCATCAAAGTGTCCAAACAAAGGTAGGCCTAACTAGCCTACCTTATCAATATGACTGACAAGCATAAAGGTGGACCTAACCAGCCTACCTTATCGGTATGTTCGACGAGTGCACAGGTGGGCCTAACCAGCCTACCTTATTAATATTACCAACAAGCACAAGAGAAGCCTAACCAACCTACTCTATTGGTATGTCTGACAAATGTGTGAGTGGGTCTAACCAACCTACTACATCAGCAAATTCAACAAATGTATAACTGGGCTCATCAGCCTACCACATCAACAAAATTGATCATGATCAGTGAAAGAGTCAAATCATGCTTCTACACCAAAACTATATCATTCTATGGGAAGAAGCATCCCTGTGTTGCCAAACTATCTTGCCGAAGACTCCATACTTGGAAAGTTTTTGAAGAAAAACTGAAGAACATCCGACCATTCTATACTTATAAAAGAATTTCAATAAATCCATCATAGAAGACTTAAGTTGAGGAAAAAAACTTTTCATTCATTTCTAGAAAGTTTTTTTTACATTTCTATTTCCTTACAAAAAAAAGGAGTACAAAGATCAGTCATCAGCAACTAGAGCAGTATCGAAGTCAACCATGATAGGAATCCTGTCGGACTGCCTTGGATCCTCTTCTACCTCAACCTGTGCCACAAGCTCTTCTTCGACATCATACAGTTGTATCTCCGAGATGTCCAAGCCAGGATGGATCTTGAGAACCTGTTAAAGGCAATCGTTGAAATCCAGTCGATAGCTAACTACTTCAACCTCAGTCATCTCGTCTTTGAAGCTTGAAGACTTCTTGTAGTCTTCAATAGCTCGGACGGCCTTCTCCTTCACCGACTCCATCTCCTTGGTAGCTTGGTTGGCCTTCTATAAAGCCTCTTTGGCTTTTTGTTGGTTGTCCTTGGCCATCTGCTTGAAAGAGTAAATCTTCTTTTTCTTCTTTCTTAATTTTGCCTCATGTTCTGCCACTTTGGCTTGAGCCTTCTTTAGGTCGGCTTCCAGAGACTAAACAGCAGTGGTGCTCTTATTCAACTTTTCCTCCATGGCCATTCTTAATTCTTCGGCCACCTCCTTCTCAGCTTTCGCTGTCTCTAGCTCATTATGAAGGTTCTTGCTGAGTTCCATGAATCCCGATATACCTTCTTCTATCAGGGTCTCTTCATGGATCAGCAGTGGCAAGTGACGGAAAAGTTAGTTATGTTTCTTACAATTTCAAGAAAGATGAAAGAAAGAGGAGCATTTACCTTTAAAATGTTGGGATATAGTGAGTCAGCAATCTGGTCCAGCCAATAGTTTTTGGTTACTTTCTAGTCTTTCGGGAGGAGTGTGGCCTTAATCAACTTCTTGGCCAAGTCAGGATTTTCTAGCCCCCTCCGGTTAGAGTAGACTGTGAAGTCTACTTCATACTCCCCCTAAGGGGATTATCTCTTTAACCCCTCCTCCACTTGGGGGCTTTGCCTCTATCTTGATAAGGAGGTTGAAGTGATGGCATGTTAGCTGCCAAAGTCGGCGTCGGCTATCTAGGAGTCTGAGCTAATGCAGCAACTCTGGAGCGGAGTTCTGTTAAGGGGACGTCGTCATCGTCAGACATCGCCCTCAACACTACAAATAGAGCTCCTCGCAACCTCTTCGGCCCGAGCCTTCTTCCTGCCCTCCGACTCCATTGGGTGGGCTAGTACAAGCCTCTTACATGCTGCTTGACGAAGCTTCTTGAAGTCTAGCCTCATCTTTTTACCTATGAAATAAAAAGATGATGGTGATCAGCTGACAAATAATAAGAAGAAAGGACCAAACAGAGACTATGTCTTACAGAGTGTACCTAAGGACGAAGACGTACTGATTTGAGTAAGATACAAACTATGCTCACTTAGCAACTCTTTCATTGGAGGAACCTCGAATCCCGAGAGCTTATCAAAGTCCTCTCGGTCAGCCTTCAGAACCTTATTTATGGTATTAGCAATCAGGTGAGATTCTCTCCACTCAGTGATGAAACCCTAGGGATAGCTGAGAATAGAAAGAAGAAACAAGGCTTCCATCCATGAATAGTGGATGGCAGCCTTGTGACAAACTTATGACTAGGACAAGGGTCGATAACCCACCATCCCTAGCCATGAAAATCATTCTTCAGCATGAAGAAAGATGTAAACAAAGAGGTCCTCAGCTCTATATTCAACCTACGACAAAGGACCAAAAAGGCACAGATGACCTAAATGCTATTTGGAGTCAGCTATGCCAGGACTACATGATGCAAGTTAAAGATTTTAACGAAGAAGGGATGCAAAGGGATCAAAGACCAGCCTTCAGGTGGTCTTCATACATCGATATGGTGCTAAATGGAGATTGGTTGATTCTTTTCTCAGGATGAGGGACCATCAATGGAAAGATCTCAGAAATTTTGTAATGCTCCTGCAAGGAAGCCAACCTGGAGAACGGATGGTACTTTTTATGGAATCAAGCTTCAGCTCAGACCCCTTGCCCTAGAAGGACCTACAGAGCTAGAGGGGTCACCCTCTCCCCTATCGACCAGAAGTTCGTCGGCTACGTGAACCCTTAAAGACCTAACTATTTCCGCCAAGATCGTTGTGGCCCGTAGCTACTATCGATGTTGGATTGCCTCTCGTCTCTTCGGCACTGGTCTGTGCTTCAGGACCTACAAAATAGGGTTAGAGACCCGGGCCGGGGATTCCGATGGGGGTACTCCGATGGTCAAGTCAGCGACGATCTAGGGGAACAGATCTTCTTGGTTGAGCCCCTTGATATGGACTCCATGCTAGGATGAGTGAGTGATGTGTAAGCAGGGTGCAAGTGTGCTGGGGAGAGTGATGTTCGAGGTGAACTGGAGTTGGCTCTCCTGTGCGGCCTCACCTCCCTCACTTGCTTGAGTGTGTTGGAGTATGTTGTTACCTCCCCTGTTGGGGATGTCGATGGCTCTTTTAAGTCCAAGTGGTTGCTAAACGCCTACCTCGGGATCTCTCCTGTGTCAGCAGGTACGTGCGGTGACGTTCCATGCCATGGATGGGATGTCTTTCCTGGTTCGTGATAGGGAAACCTACTATGCGCTCTAACATTCCTTCCGATCGCTCCATTCTGGGAAACTTGGCAAGGCCTCGATCAGGGGGCCATCGCCCCCGGGATTCAAATCTCCTAGTTAACTTCCTCTTTCGGATGGTGTAGGTGGTTGGTGGAGAGCGTGGCACCTCGGTCAGGGAGCCTCTTTCTCTTTTAATGTAAGTGATAGCTGCGGGCAGTTATTATGGCATGGTGGGTGCCTTCTTGGGATCCTCGGGTGACTCGTCGGTGTCCAGGAGGGACGGTGTCACCCCTTTGGTTGCTGGTGCCTTCGTTTGAGGTGGAGGCCGAGCTGGAGAGGTAGGGCTCGACTCCGAGGGGCTCGATCTCGAAAGGACTCCACTTGACGGAGGAGGGCTGGGCTCGACTCCGGACCAAGGGGCTTGACTTCGAGGGAGCTCGACCTAACGGAGGAGGATAGGGCTCAACTTCGAGGGGCTCAACCTCGAAGGGGCTCCACTTGGTGGAGGAGGGCTGGGCTCGACTCCGAACCAAGGGGCTCGACTTCGAGGGGGCTCAACCTGACGGGGGAGGACAGGGCTCGACTCCGAGGGGCTCGACTTCGAGGGGGCTTAACCTGACGAAGGAGGACAGGGCTCGACTCCGAGGGGCTCGACCTCGAAGGGGCTCCACTTGGCAGAGGAGGGCTGGGCTTGACTCCGGACCAAGGGGCTCGACTTCGAGGGGGCTCGACCTGATGGAGGAAGGCAGGTCGCGACTCTAGCCCAAAGGGCTCGACCTCGAAGGGGCTCGATTTGGGGGAGGTCACTTGGCTCCGACCTAAGCATCCCATTCCCGCGGGGCCGACCTGGCAGAGGATGGAGCTCGGCTTCAATAGGCAAACCCGACATCCTAAAAAAGCTCGGCCTGGCAAAGGAGTCCGAGGAGGAGTATCCAGCGTGGCAGCCCTCTCCGATGTGGTGTTTGATAGATGTTCCATGTCAGTGATCTTCTAACAGGTGTTCCATGTCAACGATCCTGCCACATCATTTGCCCCCCACTTCCGAGATCCATTGGCACGCGGCGCTCGGGTCGAATGAAGTAATTGCGGTGCTGACGTGGAAAGGCAAAGATCAGGCACAATAATGACCACGATCGTTGATGCTTCGTGAAGAGGTTCTCTAAGCCAGTATGGAGGAGCCACGTGGCCACGTCCGAGAAGCAGTTATTACTGGCACGGAATTCAGAGTGGTTGCAGTAGATGCGGAGCGTCCCACTCACCGATGGTCAGCACATGGTGCAAATCTAGCAGTAGAGGGGATGTAACGGTATGGATGAGTCGGGTCACTCTGAAATGAAAGGCAGATTTTTCCAAAACATCTACTCTTTCGAATCCTTGCATGCCCGCCATCATACCCAAGTCTTCCCTTCTCCCCCGGTCGTCTTAGACTTCCCCAGGAACCAGGTTAGTCTCTTTCTTCTTCCATCTCCCAGCAAAGTAGAGCTCTTCTTTTGAGTCTAGGGTCTTCTGGGATGCAGTCTGTCTTCCTCCTCCTCTTGAGCCTCCACCTTCTTCATCTCCTTAGATGTCCTGTTTCGGTCCCAACTTCCGTCCCTCGACCAACTAGGCCAAGGCGAGGCCTTCTAGGCCAAGGCCACCTTCTTCTTCTTCCGATGAAGAGAGGGAGGAAGAATGTTTTGAGTTTAGTAGGAGGCATCTCCCAGGTGGGATAGTCATTAGGGAGCCCAGGTCTAGCCCTCCTCCTCCTCCTCTTCCAACTGAACCCATCCCCGAACCTGCCTGGTCAACAGGTCCTGACGAGATTGCTTCGACAATCTCTGCTAAGAAACTGGGGCCCATCTGAGATATCTATGGCATCCCGCACTCCGTCCGGCTTTTAATTCCCTGACCAGGGGACTGGGTTACCTCCAGTAGCTCGGGTCGGATCGTCTTTTATGAGGAGACCTTTGCAGGGGTACTTCGGTTCCCCTTTCACCCTTTTTTTTCTTTTGGTCCTAAGCAATTACTGTCTGGTCCCTGCTCAGCTTGTCCCGAATGCCATAAGGACTATTTTTTGCTTCATAGTACTCTGCCATTTTCATGGGATTGTAGCACGTTTTTCATTGTTCAGGGCATTTTTCATCCTGAAGTGCCACCCTTCCGATGAGGGGTGGTGGTCCATCTCTTCTAGCCTGAAGGGCATTAGATTTGAACTCCCTTCTTCCATCAAAGGGTGGAAGAGCAAATTTTTCTTTGCTACCGTTGAGGGGATCGACTGGGTATGGAGTGACCCAGATTGGTCCACTAACCAAAACTCCACGGTTGAAGCAGTTGACTTAGATGTCTACGAGAAGCTCTACACCGCCCAGATTCCTTCCCTCGAGGTTTTGTTGTTAGAGCAGAACCTTTCCGATGCCAGGGTCAACCCAACGAGAGGGTTGGGTGAGTCCGGCTCGAACTTTTCTCCTTGTGTTCCTTACTCCGTTTCTCCAGACTCGAGACTGATGTTGCTTCCTCTTCATGTAGGTATGAAGTTCTTGGTGAACGACCTGCTTTGGATCACCAGGAAGAGGCCTCTGTCAGAGTTGGTCGAGGGGCCCTCTTCGAAGAGAGATCGCGATGAGAGCATGGTGGCGGCCGCACCTGCCATGCCGACCGAGTCGGGGAGGAGGGCGGCTAAGCCTGTGCCGGAGCGGCTGAGTTGGCAAGAGCCAGTCCTGACCCTAGAGCCCGAGGTGGTCGTCCGGGCAAGGACCGCTATCGCAGCCATCGCCGTGATGTCTCCTCCTCCTTCGCAGGCCATCATTGTCGAGGAGGAGGAGGGACAGGTGGGAACAGAAGCGGCACGGGAGGCACCATCCAAGGAGGCACCGAGCTCCTCCCATGCACCTAAGGCCTCTTCTATCGGTGGAATAGGCGACGCGGCATCCAGGGCTGGCAGAAGAGAGAGGGACTACCGTCGGGTCCCATTCAAGCTCGTGCCAAATGTCTCCTTGGTCCGGGATCAAGGGTTGGCAGAGCACATGATGGGTTTCACAATCCAATCATGCGATCAATGGGAAAAGGTCGGAAAACTTCTGGGGGATGCAATTGGCAGCACATTCCTCCAGCTCTTCTCGGTAAGTGACTTCATTCATTTCATTTCATTTTCATTTTTTTTTTGCACTGACGGTTGGGACCTCCCTTGGTGTGGCTCGGTGCTGAGCTTCTTCTGATCAAGGATTGCTGCAAAAATTGGCTAAAAAAGGATTGGCAACGGGCAGCAAAGCTCGAGTCTGTGAAGACTGAGCTTAAAGAAAAGAACGACGCCTCCTGGGAGCTCGGTTTGAAGAACAAGGAGCTCTAGAAGGAGCTCGCAAGTGCAGAGAGGCACTCAAAAGAGCTCTGAGAGAGCTTGGACCAGGAGCAGAGCCTGTCGAAGAGCAAGGCTAAGGAGCTCGTGGCCACAGAAAAAAGGCTAGCTGAGTTCAACACCGAGGCCTTCTGGCAGAAGGGGCGCGCACAGTCTCTCCAGGCCAAGCTGGAGGTGGCCAGGGAGAGGCTAATCGGTGCCGAGGAGAGGGCCATTTCCATTGAGAAGGAGGCGGCAGCGGCGACCGAGTTAGCAGAGGCTGCGAAGAGGCAAGCCGCTGAGGCGAAGAAGGAGGCTGAGGAGGCCGTGGCAAGGTACAGGGCCTCAAAGGAGTTCGCCGCCGAGTTTCACGAGACGACGTCGGACTCCTTCTATAAAGGCTTCATGTACCTTCGCTCCAGAGTGGAGGGCTTCATCACAGACAGGGGTCGAAGCCTCCTCCGCTTCCCCGCAGCCTCAGACATGGAGCCAGCCTTAGACTCGAGCACTACTGAGGAGCTGGCTGCAGAGTCCGAACCTGCTCCACCAGCGACGACCGTCGAAGCTGAAGCTGCTCAGCTCGAGGCCCTGAAGGATGACTCCATAATGGAGCACGGTCATAGAAATTATCTACCTGAGTAGTTTCTTTTTGTACTTTTTTTCCTCCATTTTTGGCCTGGGCTGCCCGGCATGTCGGGGGCCCAGGGACACTTATAATGAACAGCTTATCTATTTTAAATGAAATATGTATTTCTAGTCACCTTGGCTTGAGGCTTCCTTTCCTTTCTCTCTTCTTCTATTCTTCTTCTCTTTCTCTTTCTTCTTTTTTTTTTTGAACATGTGATGAAGTTAGAGAAAGGTCCTTTAGCTTATCGAGTTGCTCCTGCTTTGTTCCTGGGGGCCTCGGAAGTGGAAGGATGTTTCGAGTGCTAGAGGGCTAACCTCTAAGCTCTGCTGCTTGAGGGCTTAGCTCAAAGCTTCAATGCCGGAGAGCTGGGCTCCAGGCTTTGCTGAATGAGAGCTGAGCTCAAAGCTTCAGTGTCAAAGAGCTGGGCTCTGGGCTTGATGGCCTAAGAGCTAGGCTCCAGGACTTGGTGCCGGAGAGTCATGGGATCTGGGCTTTGATGCCTGGGAGCTGGGCTCTAGGACTTGGTGTCGGAGAGTCGTGGGATCCGGGCTTTGATGCCTGGGAGCTGGGCTCCAGGACTTGGTACCGAAGAGTCGTGGGATCCAGGCTTTGATGCCTGAGAGCTGGGCTCCAGGGCTTGGTGCCGGAGAGTCATGGGATCTGGGCCTTGAGCCTGCGAGCTGGGCTCCAGGGCTTGGTGCCTGAGAGTTGTGGGATCTGGGCTTTGATGCCTGGGAGCTGGGCTCTAGGACTTGGTGCCGGACAGTTGTGGGATCCAGGCTTTGATGCTTGGGATTGGGTTCCAGGGCTTGGTGCCAGAGAGTCATGGGATCCAGGCTTTGATGCCTGAGAGCTGGGCTCCAGGGCTTGGTGTCGGAGAGTCATGGGATCCGGGCTTTGATGCCTGAAAGCTGGGCTCCGGGCTTCTGTGCCAGAGAGCTAGGCTCCGGGCTTCTGTGCCGGAGAGCTAGGCTCCGAGCTTCTATGCCGGATAGCTGGGCTCCGGGCTTTTGTGCCAGAGAGCTGGGCTCTGGGTTTCCTTGCCAGAAAGTTGGGCTCCGGGTTTCTATGCTGGAGAGCTAGGCTCCGGGTTTCTGTGCCGGAGAGCTGGGCTCCGGGCTTCTATGCCGGAGAGCTGGGTTCCGGGCTTCTGCATCCCTGCAAGGCGAAAGCAGTTTGCATAAAAAGGGACCTTTATTATAAGGAAAGGCCTTACATTACTAGTAGTATATTCTCAGATTACGGGCATTCCATGTCCGCGGGAACCTGGTGCCGTCCAGATCCGCGAGGTAATAGGCTCCATGTGAAAGAGCTTCGACCACCTTGTAGGGGCCTTCCTAATTCGGCGAGAGCTTGCTGCATTCCCGGTGTTGAGAAGCTTCAGCTCGGTGTAGCACCAGGTCGCCTAGGTGAAAGACCTTCGGCTTCACTCGTGCATTGTAGTACCGAGCTACACGCTGTCGGTAAGCTGCCATCCGAAGTCTGGCCTTGTCTCTGGTTTCTTCGAGGAGATCCAGATTGAAAAGGAGGCATGTCGGATTCTCCGCTTCGCTGTACTGTTGTATCCGTAGTGTAGGTGCACTGAGTTCAACCGGGACAATGGCCTTCATTTCGAAAGTAAGGTTGAAAGGCATTTCGTCTGTCGCCATTCTGGGTGTTGTATGGTAGGCCCAGAGAATTCTGGGGAGCTCTTCCACCCACCTATCCTTGGCTTGGTCCAGTCTGGTCCTGAGTCCCTGGAGGATGGTCCGATTGGTCACCTCGGCTTCCCCATTGGTCTGGGGGTGAGCGATCGAGGTGAAGCGATGCTGGATCCTGAGCTCGGCACAAAATTCTTCGAACTCCCGGTTGTCGAACTGTCGCTCGTTATCAGTGATGATGCTATGGGGAAGCCCAAAGCGGCAGACGATCGACCTCCAGAAGAACTGGCGGACCTTGGCTTCCGTGATCCATACCAGTGGCTCCGCTTCTATCCACTTAATGAAGTAGTCGATGGCCACTATTAAGAACTTTCGCTGCCCTGAAGCTGGAGGGAACGGACCCAGGATATCCATCCCCCACTGGGCAACAGCCACGGGGCAGAGAGCTGGGAGAGCGGTGCCGCCGGCTGACATTGTATGTGGGCATGGCACTGGCATCGATCGCACCTCTTCACAAAGTCAGTGGCATCCTCCTTTATAGTCTCCTAATAGTAACATTGACGGAGAGCCTTGTATGCCAGCATCCTCCCCCCGATGTGGTTCCCACAAAGGCCTTCAAGAGTGGATAAGTGTAAGATCGGCATTAGAGTTGTCCTTCCATGAGGACAAATCATGAGCTTTCTTCTTGATGAGGCCTGCCTCTGCTTGGTCCTCTGGCAGAGTGTCATCGGTGATACATCTGACATACCTATCCATCCAGCTCGGCTCTGGGGTGACCTACTGCACCTTGGCGGGAGCTTTGTTGCTTGGATTTTTGAGGTACTCGATGTGAGCTCATCCCAGTGACGAGTCTGGCAAGGTCGCAAGTCTGGACAGTGTATCGATGCGAGCATTCCCATCTCAGGGGATGTGAGAGATGCTAAAGCACCAGAAACCTGTCATGCTTGAGCGGACTTGCTCCAGGTACTTCATCATTTGGGGGTCTCTCGCTTCGTATTCTCCAGAGACCTATTCGGCCACCAGTTGGGAGTCGGTGAAGACCTTCAGGCTCCTTACACCCAGCTCGCGAGAGACCCTGAGGCCTGCGAGGAGAGCCTCGTACTCTGCCTGGTTGTTTGTCGTAGCAAACTTGAAATAGAGCTCGCATTCAGCCACAACTCCATCGTTGTTGGCGAGAGTTAGGCTTGCATCGCTTTCGCTCGTGTTGGATGCACCGTCGATGTGGAGGATCCAGGGCTCATCCTATGCACCGGGCTCCTCTTGATGCTTCGAGACCATCTGCTCTAGCTCTTCGATGAGTCCTGTGCACTCGATTAGGAAGTCAGCCAGCACCTGGACCTTCTGGGATGATCTCAGTCGGTATGCGATGTCGAACTCGCTGAGCTTTAGTGCCCACTTGGCCAAGCATTCGGGCATGACAGGATAGCTGAGCACAGCTTTCAAGGGCTGGTCTGTCAAGACCGTGATTGGATGTGCTTGGAAGTACAGCCTGAGATGTTGAGCAAACATGATAAGTGCCAAAATGAGCATTTCGAATCGAGTATACCTGATCTTGGCATCCCGCAGGAGCTTGTTAGTGTAGTACACCGGCTTCTGGGATATGTCCTTGTCCATGTGGACGAGGATCGAATTGACGGCTCTAGGGGTGACCGCCAAGTACAACAAGAGCTCCTCTCCCATCTCCGGCCTAGAGAGCAGTGGTGGTGATGCCAGGAAATCTTTAAGCTCCTCGAAGGCCGTCCTACACTCTTCCGTCCAGGCGAAGTAGCTCATCTTGCACAGCACCTTGAAGAAGGGGAGGCAGCGATCCACCGACCTTGAGATGAATCGGCTTAGTGTAGTGATCCGACCCGTTAGGCACTGGACCTGCTTCTTCGAGGTCGGGTGCTCCATGTCGATAATTGCCTGGACCTTCTCTGGGTTCGCCTTGATCCCCCTTTGGGTCACCATGAAGCCGAGAAACTTTTCTGCTGCTACCCCGAAGGCACACTTCGCTGGATTCAGCTTCATCTTATGCTCTCGGAGGTTTTGGAAAGCCTTCATGAGGTCAGCTACATGGTCTGAGCTCGGCTTGCTCATGATGAGCATGTCATCCACATAGACTTGCATGTTCCTGCTGATCTGGTTTCTAAAGATCTGGTTGACCAGGCGCTGGTATGTGGCACCAGCATTCTTCAAGCCGAACGGCATCATCCGATAGCAGTATGTCCCTCGGTCAGTGACGAAGGTGGTGTGCTTTTCATCCTCCGGGTGCATCCGGATCTAGTTGTATCCAGAGAATGCATCCATAAAAGAGAGCAAGCGGTGCCCCGAGGTGGCATCCACTAGCTGGTCGATCTTCGGTAGAGAAAAACTATCCTTTGGACAAACTCGATTGAGGTCGATGTAGTCTACACAGACCCTCCACTTTCCATTATTCTTCTTCACCATAACCACATTCGCTAACCAGCTCGGATACTGTACCTCCCGAACGAAGCCAGCTGCGAGGAGTTTGTCCACCTCCTCGTTGATCGCCCTTTGTCTCTTCGATATGAAACTTCTCTTATTCTGCCAAACAGGGTGATACTTCGGGTCAATGCTTAACTTGTGGGTTATGATCTCTGGCGGGATCTCGGGCATGTCAGCCACTGTCCAAGCGAACACGTCGACATTCACCCGGAGAAACTCTAGAAGGTGGGCCTGTTCATCATGTTGCAGCTACCCCCCAATCTGCACCGTCTTTGTCGGGTCGGTTCCAAGGGGATACGATAGCAAGTGCTCGACCGGGCCACCCTTAGGGTCCTATACCCTTTGGTCAAGGTCGTCTGTGCTGGGATCGTCCTCGGCAGCCTTAGCCCCAGGGACGGTTTGGAGGCAATGCTGAATGGGCAGAGGTGCCCCTCTCATCTCCCCGATGCCATAGGGAGTTGGGAACTGCACCAACAACTACTTTGTGGAGATGACCACGTCGAGCAGGTTGAGCCCAGGTCGGCCAAGGATCATGTTGTAGGCTGAAGAGAGCCTAATAACCATGAATGTCATCATGATGGTGCTCTGTCGAGGTGGAGTCCTGGCAGCAACGAGGAGGGTATCTCCCCTTCGACCCCCACGGAGTCACCCATGAAACCAACAAGAGGCGTGTGCATGGGTCTGAGCTGAGCAGGGAAAAAATTCATCCTGAAGAAAGCATCATAAAAAAGCACATCCTTCCACGATCAACCATGATGCATTTTACAGGATATTTTGCAATCGTCATCTCGACGACCATAGCATCATTGTTTATATTTTTATTTTCATCCACCCCTTCCCTCACAAATGGAAGTACATTCTCAAGATTTCCCCCATCCCGGGCCTTCTTGGAAGCACGCTCAGCTCCCCAGCATATCATCCCGACTGACTTTTCGGTGGGCCGGTTGTCGACGGCAAGGACTGGAGGGAGCGCAACGAGCACCTGAGGTTCAGATGGAGGTCTACCCCCCACGAACCTTCTGAGATAGCCCCTCTTTATGAGGTCTTCAATCTCCCTTTTGAGGTTGCGGCATTCCTCGGTGTTGTGGCCATAGTCATGGTGGAATTTATAATATTTCGTTCTGTCGTGACCATTGGATGGCTTCAGCAGAGGCGGGCACTTCAGGTAGCGCTCACCCTCGATCTCCATGAGGATCTTCTCCCTCGGGGCGAGGAGAGGAGTGAAGCTCTCTTCCGGGATGGGGTCTCTTCTCGGCTTCGGCCTCTAGCGAAAGTTCGGAGCGACTGGTCCAGGCTTCTGCATCTCGGAGGTCTCCCTGGGAGAGGGCTTCTTTAGAGGCCTTCCATCCAGCTCCCTCCTCATTCAATCCACCTCCTCGGCATGGATGTACTTTTGGACTTGGAGGAGGAGCTCAGAGTAAGTCTTGGGGGGCTTTCTGTCAAGAGAGTAGGTCAAGTGGGAGGTCCTGAGCCCTCTCTTCAATGCCAGCATAGCGATTGGCTCATCAAGGTTGTAGATCTCCAGTGCGGCAGCCTTGAAATGGGTCACGTAGTCTCGTAGGAGCTCACGGTCCTGCTGCCTGATGGAGAAGAGGCTGTCCACCTCACGTGGCACCTTCCGACAAGCATCGAAGTGAGCCATGAACTTTTACTCCAGCTAAGCAAATGAGCTAATACCCTCCGGCTCCAGATGGGTGAACCACACCCGGGCTGCTTTCTAGAGAGTAGCAGGGAAGGCGACGCAGAGGAGTACGTCAGTTGCTCCCTGGACCCTCATGAGGGCTTTGTAGCTCTCAAGGTGATCCAGGGGGTCGATGGTTTAATCGTAGGAATCCACCTGCGGCATACGGAACCGAGCTAGGATCGGTTCCTCTTGGACTTCTCGGGAGAATGGGGGATGGGCGTCGTAGCCCGCTGACTCTCTGGTGGAGCCCTGTAGATTTGCAAACTGGCAGGATAATTCTGCCAGCTTGCGGTCATGCTCCTCTAGGCCCTTCTCTACCATGCGCCTGATGGATTCGTCAGTAAAACCCTCCTTCAGGTCGGTTCCTCTTGGACTTCTCGGGAGAATGGGGGATGGGCGTCGTAGCCCGTTGACTCACTGGTGGAGCCTTGTAGATTTGCAAACCAGCAGGATAATTCTGCCAGCTTGCGGTCATGCTCCTCTAGGCCCTTCTCTACCATGCGCCTGATGGATTCGTCAGTAAAACCCTCCATCGAAGGAGACGGGGAAGGTGACATGGGATGGTGTCCATGATGGGGGGTCTTGCTTTTTCGACCTCGGCAAGGTTTGGAAGTCACCCACTCAAGATTTGGGGACCAGCTCTCCCGATAGACCTATTTGGCCCATTGTCTCTTCGTCGAAGTCTGGTGACTACCCCGGTGGTCGGTGATGGCCCGCGGCTGCGAAGGCCTTCCTTGGAAGGAATGCATGCTGTCATGAGGTGCTGTGGCATGGGCCACGGGGGTCCCTGGCTGCTGGTGGGTAGCCAAGGACCGTTATTGGTGCTGAAGCTGGCGTACTACCATGGTGAAGATCTGTATTTACTGGACGAGTGCGGCTAGCTGGACGTCCATCGGAGGTGGTTGAGCTGGAGCGGGGAGCTCCCCTTCTGGACCATGCGGGTCCCCACAAAAAGGGGGATCTCCCGCACAGCTGGTGGAGGCTTCTCTCGTCCATGTCATCACCATCCTCCCGGTAAGCTGCTTGCAAGGGGCTTAGGTTAGACCAAAGTACGTCCTGGCCCCTACCTGGCGTGCCAATCTGTTGTCGTCAAGTTCATCGTGGCCTATAGTTGCTGTCGACATTGGATCGTCCCTCGTCTCTTCGGCATTGGCTGCGCTTTAGGACCTGCAAAATAGGGTTAGAGACCCAGGCCGGGGATTCCGATGGGGGCACTCCGACGGTCAAGTCAGTGATGATCCAGGAGAACAGATCCTCCTGGTCGAGTCCCTTGATATGGACTCCATGCTAGGAGGAGTGAGTGATGTGTGAGCAGCGTGCAAGTGTGTTGGGGAGTGTGATGTCCGAGTTGAACTGGAGTTGGCTCTCCTGTGTGACCTCGCCTCCCTCCCTTGCTTGAGTGTGTTGGAGTATGTTCGTTACCTCCCCTGTTGGGGGTGTTGATGGCTCTTTTAAGTCCAGGTGGTTGCTAAACGCCTACCTCGGGATCTTCCCTGTGTCAATAGGCACGTGCGGCGATGTTCCATGCCGTGAACGAGGCATCTTTCCTGGTTCGTGATAGGGGAACCTGCTATGTGCTCTGACATTCCTTCTGGTCGCTCCATTCCGAGAAACTTGGTAAGGCCTCGATTGGGGGGTCGTCGCCCCCGGGATTCGAATCTCCTGGTTGGCTTTCTCTTTTGGATAGTGCAGATGGTTGGTAGAGAGCATGGCACCTCGGTCAGGGAGCCTCCTCCTCTTCTGATGTAAGTAGTAGCTGCGGGCAATTATTATGGCCTGGTGGGCACCTCCTTGGGATCCTCGGGTGACTCACCGATGTCCAAGGGGGACGGTGTTGCCCCTTTGGTTGCTGGTTCCTTCGTCCGAGGTGGAGGCCGAGCTGGAGAGGCAGGGCTCGACTCCGAGGGGCTTGACCTTGAAGGGGCTCCACTTGGCAAAGGAGGGCTGGGCTCGACTCCGGACCAAGGGGCTCGACTTCGAAGGGGCTCGATCTGGGGGAGGTCGCTTGGCTCAAACCTAAGCATCCTGATCTTGCAGGGCTGACCTGGCAGAGGATGGAGCTCGGCTTCGACAGGCCACCCCGACATCCTGAAGGAGCTCAACCCGGCAAAGGAGTCTGAGGAGGAGTATTCGGCGTGGCAGCCCTCTTTGACATGGTGTCTGACAGATGTTCCATGTCAGCGATCCTTTGACAGGTGTTCCACGTCAGCGATCCTGCCACATCACTAACTATGAGGAGAAATGAAGAAACCTCTAACCTAAGAGGGATGGGAAAATCTAGAGGAACAAAGACCTAGAGTTGAAGTAAAAATGGAGACCTCTCCAAAAAAGATGAGAGCAGGAAGACCCATTCTATATGGTGGATACCCTTTGTATAAGTGACGACAATGGCTCTGATCTCTCTCTCGAGCAGTGTGAAGTACTTACGATCATGCCACGCGCACCAATGCTGATCGTGGATACGGACCTCTAAGAGGTAGAAGTCGATTCAGTGGGAGAAAAACAAGCATTTCAACCTTGATCCATGAAAATCTGATTGATGGCCAAGATGAAATCTTTATACAGCATCAAATAGCTGAGGTAATGCCATGTCTCATAATCCAAACCGGAGACAAAGAATCGCCTTAAATGCCAAAATGAAAAGAGTCAATGTGACTCATAAATCCACGCCAACCTCTTCGACACCAATGAGAGCCTGACATCTATCCAAAGCACAATGCCCAAAATGGAAGTGTCGACACATCACCTAAGACTTTCAAGCCACAGAACTTGCAGAAGTTGAAGGAATAGTTGAAGTGTCGACACATGGAAGCAAGGAGTCGACTCAAGGTATCGACTCAACTGAGAAGGTGTCGACACATCTGAGATTTCCAAAAAATCTGAATGGAGCTTTTTGAACTATGTGTCGACTCAAGAAGAACATGTGTCAACCTTATGTGTCGACTCAACTGAGGAATTGTCAACACATGGAGTTCTGACAACAGTAACGGCTAGTTTTTTCAAGTACAAAACTCACCCAAAATGCCCCCAATGGCTAGTTTTTAAAGTGTAACGGCTAGATTTTAGTTTTGAGGCCTTGGGAGGGTATTTATATGCTCCAAATCAAATAAAAAACAAAGATATTGAATACCATTAAAGAGTCTAGAGAGAAAAGAAGAGAGAAGAGCCTTAACTCCTATTCATTCAAGTGTCAACCACTCTCAAGCTAAAGGAAGCCTTCAAGCATTCAAAAGTCATCAAGAGCATTGAAGATCATTCAATCTTGTGCATCCAAAAGGCTTCATCAAGAGCAAATCAACTCTACATCGAACTACATCGACATATTCGCTTTGTTATTGAAAACTTACATTGGTTCTTTATTTCTAAACCTTATTTCTCGTAAGGGTTCTTGGTTAGCCTATTGTAAAACCAAGTGAGGTTATTGGTAAGCCTTGAAAATCAATTAGGTTGGTGGTTAGCCTGCAAAACCACTAAGATTCTTGGTTAGCCCGGAAAACCAAGGGAGGTTATTGGTTAGCCTTGTGAAAACCAATTAGATTCTTGGTAAGCCCGTAAAACCAAGAGAGGTTGTGACTTGTGAGTCTTGTAAAACAAGTCAGGTTTTGATTACTAAGCCTGGAAAACTAATCGACTGTAATCGTGTGATTATAGTGAATTCCTAAGGGAATCTTGGAGAGTGGATATAGGTGCATTGTTAGCACCGAACCACTATAGCTTTTGGTGTTTGTGATTGCTTGATCTCTCTCTTGGCTCTTTATTTATTGTACTTAATTTTTGCTGCACTTATATCTTAGAGCATTGCTGAATCATAGTATCTTGATTTATATATTTGTTGGATTGGATTGCTTTCATTGAGCTTGTAATTTATGATTAGCTTAAGTTTTTTAGAGACCCAATTCAGCCCCCCTCTTGGGTTGCTTTCTGTGCAACAAGTGGTATCAGAGCCTTGTTCTCAGTATATAGGCTTTACCGCCTTGAGTAAAGATCTATGGCAGACCTAATTGGTACTAGTGTAGTTGAGGGACAAGCCTCAAATAGACCTCCATTTTTTAATGGAATAAATTATACTTATTAAAAAACTAGGATGAGAATTTATATGTATTCTATTGATTACAATTTATAAAAAATTGTTGATAAGGGTCCTCATATTCTTTCGGTGATGGTTAATGGTGTTTCCATCCCAAAACTTGAAAAGGATTGGGATGAAAATGATATTAAACAATCCGAGATCAATGCTAAGGCAATGAATCTCCTTTATTGTGCATTAGATCCTAGTGAATTTAATAGGATATCTACATGCATGTCTGCCAAAGAAATATGGGATATACTTGAAGTTATTCATGAGGGTACCGATCAAGTGAAGAACACTAAGGTTAATATGTTAGTGCACACATATGAGATGTTCCAGATGGAACCAAATGAATCTATCACTGATATGTATACACGATTCACAAATATAGTTAATGGTATGAGAAGTCTTGGTAAAGTCATGTCTGATCTGGTGAATAAAATTCTTAGGTCACTTCCAACATCACGGGATCCAAGGTGACCGTAATTCAAGGAGCAAAGGATGTGGACAAGCTACCTCTTGAGCAGCTAGTGGGATCGCTCATGACTTATGAGCTCAATCTAAAACAAAAATCCATGGACCCTAACAAGAAGAAGAAGGGAATTACTTTCAAGTCAAATATACAAGAAGAATCCTCAATTGATGAGTCTGAAGATGAAGAAGAAGAAGGTGAAGAAGCCCTCCTTGCATGAAAGTTTAGAAGATTCATTAAGAAGAGGAAGTTTCCCTACAAAAGGAAATATCAGTCCAAGGAAAAGAGAAAGGAAAAAGAAAAAGAGAAAGAAAAGGAAAAGAAGAAGGAAGTACCTATATGCTTCGAGTGCAAGAAGCCGGGACATTACAAGTTTGACTGTCCTCTCCTCAAGAAATCAAGAAAGAAATTAAGAAAGCAATGATGGCCACTTGGAGTGACAACGAAGATTCCAGTTCAAAAGAAGAGCAAAATAAAGTTGCAAATCTCTGCTTCATGGTGCATCAAGACAATGATGAGGTTTGTTCTGACTCTAAAGTTGATTTCACTTTTGATGAACTTAGAAATGCTTTTGAAGAATTAATGCATGATTATAAATTAGTTTAATCTAAAAATAAGAAATTGAAAAAGCATGCAAATAGTTTTTCTTTAGAAAACAACTCTTTACTAAATGATGTTAGTTCTTTGAAATCTAAATTAGATTTTTTAGAAAAGAAAAATAGTGCTTTATGTATGGAAAATGAAGTTTTAAAAAGACCTAAAAATGTTATGTCTAACAATGATCTTTTAAAGAAAAACAAGGATTTAGAACTTGAAAATGCTAAACACAAAAATGAACTTGAAAAGTTAAAACCTTTTATTGACAAATTTATCTAAAATTCAGAAAAGTTAAACTTACTTTTAAATAATCAACGAGTAGTTTTTAATAAGGCAGGTTTAGGATACAAACCACAAAAGTAACAAATATATTTCAAAAACTTTTTTGTACCTGCATCATCTAGCATTACTTATTTTACTTGCAAAAAATTAGGTCATAAATCATATCAATGCAATTTTAGAAAAATCATCTCTTTTGGTAAAATGTGGGTTCCAAAAGGAACCATTTTGAATGCTAATCCTAAAGGATCCAAGTTGGCTTGGGTACCTAAAAACAAAGCTTGATCTTATTGCAGGTGTGTCTTGCAACCAAGAAAAACAAACGAGTTTGGTATCTTGATAGTGGTTGCTCAAGGCATATGACTGGAGATGTGAAGCAATTCTTTGAATGGAGGGAGTGTGACCTTCGGTGATAATGGTAAAGAAAAAATCATTGGTATTGGTAATGTTCACATAACTCCTTCTAATAGTATTAGTAATGTACTCTTAGTAGATGGTTTAAAGCATAATATTTTGAGCATTAGTCAGTTTTGCGATAAAGGTTTTCAAGTAGTTTTTAAATCATCATACTGCATGATTACTAGTCCAGATATAAATGGAGTACAATTCATTGGAAAAAAGGCATGTAAATATTTATTTGGTGGACCTTGATGATCTATCTTTATCTAATGGAGAATGCCTTGTTGTAATGAATTATATTAAGGAAGAGACTAATTGGTTATGGTATAGAAGATTAGGGCATGCTAGTATGTATCTCATTTCAAAACTTAGTAAAAAGAATTTAGTTAGAGATTTACCTGAAATTCATTTTGAAGAAGATAGAATTTGCCAAGCATGTCGATTTGGTAAATAAGTTAAAACTTCTTTCAAATCAAAAGGATTTGTAACTACTAGTAGACCACTTGAACAACTTCATATGGATCTCTTTGGACCAACTAGAATATCAAGTCTAGGAAGCAAGAGATATGGATTAGTCATTGTGGATAATTTTTCAAGATTTACTTGGATTTTCTTTCTAGCACAAAAAATGAATCATTTTCTGTATTTATAAAGTTCTATAAAAAAGTTTCAAACAAAAAAGGTGTTTCAGTTGTTTGTATCCGTAGTGATCGTGGAACTGAATTTGAAAATCAAGATTTCGAAAACTTTTGCAATGAAAATGGTATAGAACACAATTTTTATGTACTTAGGACACCTCAGCAGAATGGGGTGGTAGAAAGGAAAAACCGTCCTTTGGAAGAAATGGCATGCACTATGCTTTGTAAAAATGATTTGCCAAGGTATTTTTGAGCTGAAGTTATAAATTTAGCTCGTTATATTTTAAATCGAGTTTTAATTCATCCTATTTTAAAGAAAACTCCATATGAGCTTTGGAACCAAAAAAAATCAACTTTGAAATATTTTCGAGTTTTTGGTTGTAAATGTTTTGTTTTGAACAATGAAAAAGATCATCTTGGAAAGTTCGATGCCAAGTCTGATGAAGGTATCTTCTTAGGATACTCTACATCAAGCAGGGCATACAGAGTGTTTAATAAACAAACTTTGATTGCAGAAGAGTCAGTACATGTTGTATTTGAAGAATCTACTAACAAATCCTCAAGAAAAGAGGGTACATCTGATGAATGTGCAGGTGCTGACAAACTTCAGAAGCTGACATTGAATGATCAAGCTTAACCAAATGAAGAAAAAAGACAAGGATGAGAAAGAAGATGATACTCCAAAGCATCAAGATCTACCTAAGGAGTGGAGGTATGCTCATGGACACCCTAAAGAATTAATCTTAGGAGATCTATCCAAAGGGGTAAGAACTCGAGCTTCTATTAGAAATAAATGTGATTATATAGCATTTGTATCTCAAATAGAATCCAAATGTTTTGAAGAAGCTGAAAAAGACTTTAACTAGATCAATGCTATGCAAGAAGAACTAATGCAATTTGATAGAAATAATATTTGGACACTTGTAGAAAGACCATCTAATGTTTCAATTATTGGCACTAAATAGGTATATAAGAATAAATTAGATGAAAATGGTATTGTTATTAGAAATAAAGCTAGGCTAATTGCTAAAGGCTATAATCAGGAGGAAGGGATTGACTTTGATGAAACTTTTGCTCCTGTTGCTAGACTTGAAGCAATTAGACTATTATTAGCATTTGCCTGTTTTATGAACTTCAAATTATTTCAAATGGATGTTAAGAGTGCTTTCTTGAATGGTTTTATAAATGAAAAGGTTTTTATGGAACAACCACTTGGATTTGAAAATCATGCACATCCTGATCATGTTTTCAAATTACACAAAGCACTTTATCGATTAAAGCAAGCACCTAGAGCATGGTATGAAAGACTAAGCAAATTTCTTATTGAAAATAGTTTTTTTAGAGGAAATGTTGATAACACTCTATTTTTGAAAAGGAAAGATAATAATTTATTAGTAGTACAAATATATGTTGATGACATCATTTTCGATGCTACTAATGAAATTTTTTGTCAAGAGTTTGCTAAGCTAATGCAGGGTGAGTTCGAGATAAGCATGATGGGAGAACTAAACTTCTTTCTCGGACTCCAGATCAAGCAAACTATAGATGGTATCTTCATCAACCAAGCTAAGTACATAAGAGAAATCATTAAGAAGTTTGGAATGGAGACTACTAAACCAATAGGTATGCCTATGAGCCCCTCTTGTAGACTTGATAAAGATGAGCATGGTAAATCTGTAGATCAAAAGTTATACAGAGGTATGATATGCTCTTTATTGTATTTGACTGCTAGTAGACCAGATATAATGTTTAGTATTTGCATGTGTGCTAGATATCAATCTGAACCTAAAGAATTACATCTTATGGCTGTTAAGCACATTATTAGTATCTGTTTGGTACTATTAGTATTGGTTTATGGAATGATAGAAATTCATCTACTGAATTAATTGGATTATGCGAATTTTGCTGGTTGTAGACTAGATAGAAAGAGTACTAGTGGAACTTGCCAATTTCTTGGAGTGAACTTAATCTCATGGTTTAGCAAGAAACAAACTTCAGTTGCACTATCCACAGCTGAGACTGAGTATATTGCAGCAAGAAGTTGTTATGCTCAAATCTTGTGGATTAAGCAACAACTCAAAGACTTTAGGATCAAGTTGACTTGTACTTCTATTAAATGTGATAATACCAATGCTATTTGTTAACTAAAAATCCTGTTCAACATTCTAGGAGTAAGCACATTGAAATTAGACATCATTTCATTAAGGATCATGTAGAAAATAATGATGTTTTGCTTGAATTTATCTGTACTGAATTTCAATTAGCCGATATTTTGACTAAATCTCTTCTGGAAGATCGATTCTGTATGATTAGAAGAGAGCTCGGGATCATCAATCTGTTTGATTAAATCTTTTCCACATTTTGATTCAAACTAGATTAATTTGACCTTATTCATGATAAATCATGTTTGAACTTTGTTTATTTAACTTTAAATCTATCTTACTTCAATTGATTTTGATCTGTCTATGAAATTCCAATTTTTTTAGTATTTAAGTCGCCGTGTCGACACCAAAATGTGTCGACATATGCGTGAGCCGACACATGACCGACAGCGAACTGAGATTTAAGGGATTTCTGAACCGTTTTTCTCCCAAATTCTTTTCTCCTCAGAGCCGACACCTGGATTTGAGGTATCCATACTGTTCATCCTTCCATTTCACTGCTTTTGCCTGTTGTTTTCTTGGATTTGAACATTTGGTAGCCATTTTTGTTGGATTTCTTCCTAGGTTTAGCTTCCTAAACCCTAGAAACCCCCTTTTTCCACCAAAAACCTTGCCTAAATTTTGAATCTTGACAATGGATCCTCACAAGCAAGTTATTCGTCGACCTAGTCAGTCACAGCAAGAAGAAGAGCGAAGGACGAAAGCTCGACAAGAGTCTAGAGCTCCGGATCCACCCGCACGATCTTTGTTTGTTCCTTCTAGCCGGATGAGCTCCAAGACAGTGGTTGGAGGATGCCGAGTGAACTTTTCCTTTATAGACCAGTAGCATTTCTGGATAGGAGAGTGGATTCGACATGCTGGGTTGACCACTTTTTGTTCACTCAGTGAGAGATATTACCCTGGGCTGATGAGAGAGTTTTATGGTTCACTTGCCCACGGAGCAGATGGTTGGATTGCATAGGTCAGAGGACGGGATATCCCCATTTCATCAGAGATTCTGAGCAGAGTATGGGATATACCTATGACCGGATCAGTTGTTGATAGCCTGATGGACCGAGTCAGTGGTCTCTAGTATATTTTCGAGTTAGACATCTTACCAGAGGGAGCTACTATTCCAGCATCGAGGCTATCCGCAGAGATAAGACTGCTGCACCATATCGTTGCTTGGATTCTTCTGCTGAAGATCGGACGCTTTGACTATATCACCGAGCGGGAGTTGCTCGTGATGGTCTCACTGGTTCAGTGTACGTCGATATGCCTTCCTGTTCTGATGGTACATCAGATGACTAAGGCATTGTCTAGCCAGCGGCTCTGCTTACCTTATGGCATGGGATTGACTGTATTATTCAGGGAGTATGGAGTCAGCTTTCAGGATAAGCCTTATCGCATATTGATTCATATCGATGTGTATGACATCAGGTCATTACATCGGATGGGTTATCATTTGGTCTGAGACCAGTGGACATGGAGGATATCAGGTCAGGCTGAGGATAGAGCGATGATGAAGACATAACAGAGGAGGAGCGAATTCTTTTAGGTGAGGCAGGACCGAGCGAGACATAGCCTGAGACAGCAGTGTAGCCAATGGTTGCTCCTCAGTCTGATCCTTCTACTTCTGCCCAGCCTCGCCAGCACAGATGGAGACTCCTGGCACTTCAGATAGTCTACAGGATAGAGTCAGACGCATCGAGATCGACAAGTTCATCTTGACATTTTTATAGCTAAGATGAGAGAGAGCCATTGGTCTTAGTGATGGCATCTCAGCTATTCTTTCTACACTGTCCAGATCTTCGATGAGTGCTCCGGCTGCAGATACTACTCCTGCACCTGTTCATGTACCTGCTCCTGCACCAGCTGATAACATTGCTGATATCGATACTGGTGTTAAGACTACTATTGGAGATGGAGTTGGAGATACAGTTATTGGAGATATTGATGGAGATGAGGAGACTGACTCAGACCGGTTTGACATTGCTGATCTTACGTCAGAGCCAGTTGAGGAGGTGATGGCTGTTTTGCCTGCGAGCCCTATTGCTGACCCATCTTTTTCACCTACCCAGATTCCTAATCCATCTTATCCTTCTAGATTGGTTGATCACACTTCTGTTCCAGTTCCTATTCCTATTCTCACTCCTATTATCGATACATCTGTCATTGACTTACCTGATATTGATTCTCCTGATATTCATATACCTATCATTGAGACTCACACTATTGATACACCCATTGTAGATACACCGATACCTTCTACAGCTGATACTGTTATTCTTGATACGCCTATATCATCAGCTGTTATCCCTACTTTTGATACTCAGATTTCTGACACTCCTACCCTTCATACATCATTAGTCATTCGAGAGCTTGGGTTTTATACACCCGACTTTTAGTATCTTGACATTGGACCTTCTTTTGATCGCACACCTCTCCCAGCATGATGGGAGACCCGAAACCTATCCGGGTTTCACTTTTTTATTTTTTTTAGAATTTTTAGAATTTTTTGTATTTTTAGTTATTCCTGCTATTCCACCTATTCCCTTTATTCCCGTGTTATCCCGATGTTATTCCAAATTTATTCCAGGCTATCCCTATCTCCTTCAACCTCCAGAAAAAATCGCAGAGGCTTCATTTTTTTTCGATTTTTGCCCCACCGGTCCGCGATCTGTCGTGCCCGACCCCCGGTTGCCTCCACCGGCCCGCATGCCGGCCACCCTCGTTGGAAACCCCGGCGTCCGCCTTCCCGCTCGAGGAAGACCAACGGTCCGTGGAAGACCAACGGTCGACCACGACCGCCGCTGCCGTTTCGCCGCCACCGTCGTGCCGCCCGCCCACCGGCGCTCCACCGATCCGCCTCCCGGCCCGCCCGTCGGCCACCCTCGTTGGAAACCCCGGCGTCCGCCTTCCCGCTCAAGGAAGACCAACGGTCCGTGGAAGACCAACGGTCACCCACGGCCGCCGCCGCCGTCGTGCCGCCCCGCCACTGCCACCCGCCCGCCAGCGCTCCGCCGATCCGCCGCCCGCCCGCCGGCGCTCCGCCGATCCACCGCCCTGCCGCCCCGCTGGCATCCCTGGGCCTCATGCCCGTGGGAAGATTGAACGGAACGCTCGTGTGTGCCGTGCGGCCGTCCCACCCCTGCACCACCTGGCCGCCGTGCCACCCCGCCACCGTCGTCCGCCCGCCGGCGCGCCACCGTGCCGCCCCGCCACCGCCCGCTGGGCCGGGTGCCGAAGATCCAGGTGCCCCCTGTTGCTCGGCCGTGAAGGAGCTTTCGCACGTTTTTCAGAGCAGCCAAATGAAGCTTCTGCATGCTTCTCAAAGCAGTGGAAGAAGAGTTGTTTTGCACGATTTTTGGAGTAGCACGAGTTTCAGAGCGGAGGGGATTTCAAAATTCAAATAAACGGGATTTATTTGGTATTTTTTTTAATGAATGTAATTTGAGAAATTTGGGATTTTGATTTTGAATTTGATTTCAAAATCAAGGGAGGATTTCAGGGGATTTTATTTTTGAATTTCAAAAGGGATATGGGCATCTATAAATACCCATACTCATCTTGTAATAAAATAGTTGAATCAAATTTTTGAGTATTTTTTTCGGTGTGTGGTTCTGGGCTGAGGCCCTTTTTTCCTTCGTCCTTCAGGACGTCGAGGGGTGTGAGGTCCCAGGTATCTCCTTTCTCCCTCCCACCTTCGTGTCTTCCTCTCGTGGCCTTGAGAACCATCCTAGCACCTCTAAGTATTGAGGAGGGCGTAATGCCTTAGAGGTGGACGGTCTCTTCGTTAGGGTGAGTCCCAAGAACCATGAGTTCTCTCCCACCCCCCCATCCTTCGTGACCTTGAGATCCATCCTAGCGCCTCTAAGTATTGAGGAGGGCGTAATGCCTTAGAGGTGGATGGTCTCTTCGTTAGGATGAGTCCCAAGGTCTAGGAGTTCCCATCCCAGCCTTCCATCCCCATCATTCCTTCACCATCTCTGCCAAGAAAATTTAAAAACCAAAAGAGTCTAGTCATTTTAGGATTTTCAGGGGCCATTCTATCCTAGTCCTGGGAGGCTTCTTAGCCCTCCCATGATCCTTGGTTTGCTTTAGGTATTTTTTTTTTCTCTTTTCAAAATAACAATGGATTTTCTTTGTGTCCTTCGTTCTACATCAATTTGGTATCAGAGCCAGCAGCGGGCTAAGATTTGCTTTATCCTCGAACTCGACGGAGTCAAGTTTTTCGTGCTGCAGGAGAATGATGGGGGACCCGAAACCTATCCGGGTTTCACTTTTTTATTTTTTTAGAATTTTTAGAATTTTTTGTATTTTTAGTTATTCCTGCTATTCCACCTATTCCCTTTATTCCCGTGTTATCCCGATGTTATTCCAAATTTATTCCAGGCTATCCCTATCTCCTTCAACCTCCAGAAAAAATCGTAGAGGCTTCATTTTTTTTCGATTTTTGCCCCACCGGTCCGCGATCTGCCGTGCCCGACCCCCGGTTGCCTCCACCGGCCCACCCGCCGGCCACCCTCGTTGGAAACCCCGGCGTCCGCCTTCCTGCTCGAGGAAGACCAACGGTCGCCCACGGCCGCCGCCACAGTTTCGCCGCCGCCGTCGTGCCGCCCAGTCATTGCCGCCCGCCCGCCGACGCTCCGTCGATCCGCCGCCCGGCCCGCCCGCCGGCCACCCTCGTTGGAAACCCCGGCGTCCGCCTTCCCGCTCGAGGAAGACCAACGGTCCGTGGAAGACCAACGGTCGCCCACGGCCGCCGCCGCTGTTTCGCCGCCGCCGTCGTGCCGCCCCGCCACTGCCGCCCGCCCGCCGGCGCTCCGCCGATCCGCCGCCCGCCCGCCGGCGCTCCGCCGATCCGCCGCCCTGCCGCCCCGCCAGCATCCCTGGGCCTCATGCCCGTAGGAAGATTGAACGGAGCGCTCGTGTGTGCCGTGCGGCCGTCCCACCCCTGCGCCGCCTGGCCACCGTGCCACCCCGCCACCGTCGTCCGCCCGCCGGCGCGCCACCGTGCCGCCCTGCAGCCGCCCGCTGGGCCGGGTGCCGAAGATAAAGGTGCCCCCTGTTGCTCGGTCGTGAAGGAGCTTCCGCACGTTTTTCAGAGCAGCCAAATGAAGATTCTGCATGCTTCTCAAAGCAGTGGAAGAAGAGTTGTTTTGCACGATTTTTGGAGTAGCACGAGTTTCAGAGCGGAGGGGATTTCAAAATTCAAATAAACGGGATTTATTTGGTATTTTTTTTAATGAATGTAATTTGGGAAATTTGGGATTTTGATTTTGAATTTGATTTCAAAATCAAGGGAGGATTTCAGGGGATTTTATTTTTGAATTTCAAAAGGGATATGGGCATCTATAAATACCCATACTCCTCTTGTAATAAAATAGTTGAATGAAATTTTTGAGTGTTTTTTTCGGTGTGTGGTTCTGGGCTGAGGCCCTTTTTTCCTTCGTCCTTCAGGACGTCGAAGGGTGTGAGGCCCCAGGTATCTCCTTTCTCCCTCCCACCTTCGTATCTTCCTCTCGTGGCCTTGAGAACCATCCTAGCGCCTCTAAGTATTGAGGAGGGCGTAATGCCTTAGAGGTGGACGGTCTCTTCGTTAGGGTGAGTCCCAAGAACCATGAGTTCTCTCCCACCCCCCCATCCTTCGTGACCTTGAGATCCATCCTAGCGCCTCTAAGTATTGAGGAGGGCGTAATGCCTTAGAGGTGGATGGTCTCTTCGTTAGGATGAGTCCCAAGGTCTAGGAGTTCCCATCCCAGCCTCCCATCCCCATCATTCCTTCGCCATCTCCGCCAAGAAAATTTAAAAACCAAAAGAGTCCAGTCATTTTAGGATTTTCAGGGGTCGTTCTATCCTAGTCCCGGGAGGCTTCTTAGCCCTCCCATGTCCTTGATTTGCTTTAGGTGTTTTTTTTTCTCTTTTCAAAATAACAATGGATTTTCTTCGTGTCTTCGTTCTACATCAATTTGGTATCAGAGCCAGCAGCGGGCTAGGATTTGCTTTATCCTCGAACTCGATGGAGTCGAGTTCTTCGTGCTGCAGGAGAATGATGGGGGACCCGAAACCTATCCGGGTTTCACTATTTTATTTTTTTTAGAATTTTTAGAATTTTTTGTATTTTTAGTTATTCCTGCTATTCCACCTATTCCCTTTATTCCCGTGTTATCCCGATGTTATTCCAAATTTATTCCAGGCTATCCCTATCTCCTTCAACCTCCAGAAAAAATCGCAGAGGCTTCATTTTTTTTCGATTTTTGCCCCACCGGTCTGTGATCTGCCATGCCCGACCCCCGGTTGCCTCCACCGGCCCACCCGCCGGCCACCCTCGTTGGAAACCCCGGCGTCCGCCTTCCTGCTCGAGGAAGACCAACGGTCCATGGAAGACCAACGGTCGCCCACGGCCGCCGCCGCAGTTTCGCCGCCGCCGTCGTGCCGCCCAGTCACTGCCGCCCGCCCGCCGGTGCTCCGCCGATTCGCCGCCCGGCCCGCCCGCCCGCCGGCCACCCTCGTTGGAAACCCCGGCATTCGCCTTCCCGCTCGAGGAAGACCAACGGTTGCCCACGGCCGCCACCGCCGTTTCGCCGCCGCCGTCGTGCCGCCCCGCCACTGCCGCCCGCCCGCCGGCGCTCCGCCGATCCGCCGCCCTGCCGCCCCGCCGCCCCGCCGGCATCCCTGGGCCTCACGCCCATGGGAAGACCGAACGGAACGCTCATGTGTGCCGTGCAGCCGTCCCACCACTGCGCCGCCTGGCCGCCGTGCCACCCCGCCACCGCCGGCGTGCCATCGTGCCGCCCCGCCGCCGCCCGCTGGGCCGGGTGCCGAAGATCCAGGTGCCCCCTGTTGATCGGCCATGAAGGAGCTTCTGCACGTTTTTCAGAGCAGCCAAATGAAGCTTTTGCATGCTTCTCAAAGCAGTGGAATAAGAGTTATTTTGCACGATTTTTGGAGTAGCACGAGTTTCAGAGCGGAGGGGATTTCAAAATTCAAATAAACAGGATTTATTTGGTATTTTTTTAATGAATGTAATTTGGAAAATTTGGGATTTTGATTTTGAATTTGATTTCAAAATCAAGGGAGGATTTCAGGGGATTTTATTTTTGAAGTTCAAAAGGGATATGGGCATCTATAAATACCCATACTCCTCTTGTAATAAAATAGTTGAATGAAATTTTTGAGTGTTTTTTCCGGTGTGTGGTTCTGGGCTGAGGCCCTTTTTTCCTTCGTCCTTCAGGATGTCGAGGGGTGTGAGGCCCCAGGTATCTCCTTTCTCCCTCCCACCTTCGTGTCTTCCCCTCGTGGCCTTGAGAACCATCCTAGCGCCTCTAAGTATTGAGGAGGGCGTAATGCCTTAAAGGTGGACGGTCTCTTCGTTAGGATGAGTCCCAAGAACCATGAGTTCTCTCCCACCCCCCCCGTCCTTCGTGACCTTGAGATCCATCCTAGCGCCTCTAAGTATTGAGGAGGGCGTAATGCCTTAGAGGTGGATGGTCTCTTCGTTAGGATGAGTCCCAAGGTCTAGGAGTTCCCGTCCCAGCCTCCCATCCCCATCATTCCTTCGCCATCTCTGCCAAGAAAATTTAAAAACCAAAAGAGTCCAGTCATTTTAGGATTTTCAGGGGTCGTTCTATCCTAGTCCCGGGAGGCTTCTTAGCCCTCCTATGATCCTTGGTTTGCTTTAGGTGTTTTTTTTTTCTCTTTTCAAAATAACAATGGGTTTTCTTCATGTCCTTCGTTCTACATCACAGCGTTGGCTGAGTTGGTTGACCCGATCACTTCCGTTCCTGCAGTGGACATAGTTCCTACCTCTACTATTCTAGCCAGAGGTCGGACTTATGCTCGTCGCAGAGGACGTAGTCGTCGTACCCCTCCACAGCTGACCAGGACCAGACTTCGAGATCTTCGATCGAGATGGCCGCGAGCTTGATCATTTACTGATATAGAACCGATTGAGATCGGTTCATCTTCTGATGATTCGATGGACGAGGATTAGGATTTTGATATATTTCTAGATAGTTTACTTTGGTATCATGCTTACATGTACTTTTACCTTTGTTATGTCTTTGTTGTACAAATTTTAAGCATATATGAAAAACTCTTTAATTCCTCATATCTGTGTTTGATAAAAATGAATTTTATATCTTGAATTGCTTTTATGCTTCATTGTCTTCATCTTAATTGCTATATCTTGACTATTCACTTCCCTACCTTTTTAATGATAACAAAAAGGGGGAGTAATTTAGTGTGATTTAAGTATAAATGGAGAGTAATTTGAGTAATTGATAAATTTTTGAAAATGTGGTATGTATACTTGTGATATGCAAGAAATAGATATTTGTTTTAAAAACAAAAAAAAAAAAACCTGAATTGAAGATCATTTACAAAATTCCTTAAGAAAGGGGGAGCTTTACTCTATGTTCAATTAAAAATCCTTTCAAAGTGAATTTAATCCTTAAAACCCCTCTTTCAATGTTTTAAAAAGATTCTTACAAAGATTTCTTCTATGTGGTCAATGAGCAATAACCAAGATAGGACAACCTTACACTATAAGGATCCACCTTATAGTAGGACAACCTGATTTTACCTTGGTATTACGATGCAAAGATTTGGCTATAATCTTATAGCACAAGAGAAAAAATAATACAAACCAGAAAATAGGGTTTTTAACTATGATGCTCTAATCTAACCTGCTCTGATACCAAATAATGCAGGACACAATGGGAATGACATGCTCTTAATCAAATTAGTAAAGCTTAAATGAAAACAAAGCAATAAGATTTATCCATTCAAAGCAAAGAACCTAGACGTAATGAAAGGAAATTCTGAAATGTCACACAAAACCTTGAAATTTTTCTATTCAAGATAATTAGGAGAAAAGGATCTTAGTGGTTAGGAAACCACTCAAATTAAAGCCAACTCACCTTACCAATTTCAGATCTGAAAGAGTTCATAAGAGGGCTTCCAAGCATTAAATTACTCTCTTGAATAACACACTCAGGGAAGATTCTGGATGACAAGGAAAATACCCTAGGTAGGTTTTCTAGTTCTTAGCAAATCCAACCTCCTTCTTTGGAACTCAAGAAAAACCTGGGGATCCTGCAACAAAATTAGATGGAGGGATTAGGAAGAGAATTTATGATTGGAATAAAATAAATAAATAAACAAGATGGAAAGAGGTTGTCGAGGTTTGTCTTGAATCTTCCATGGCTCCTTAGAAGGATGACTCTGAGGTTTGTTGTAGAAACCCTTGTTGCACTAGTTGTTGATGAGTCAACCCTTGGCAAGCTCTTGGAAGATTTCCTCTAAGCCGAATTCATGCAAGATCTTGGAGTGGAAAAGGAGAGTTGTAGATTAAAGGAGATCAAAACTTCAAGGCCTCACACCTTACCCTCTCATAGGGTACCAAACATCACAAGAAAGAGAACTTCTACCAAACATCACAAACAAGAGAACTTCTTTGGAAAAGAAAGGCTATTTTCTTCATTCATCATCATCTGCTCTTTTACAAGAAAACAAGGACTCTTATAAGACTTTCTTTGCAGCCTTGTTTTTTTTTTTTTTTTTTTTTTTTGAATTCAAAATGCAACTCCTAGAAAGGTGGGTTGTCCCCATGAATGTATGAGAGATGGGTGGGGAGGTTGGCCAATTCAAAATTCCCTCTTCTTTGGTCGAATTTCCTTGAATTTGAACCTCCTTGTGATGTGGCAAGGAGGTGGCTTCCATGTGATGATGTGGCTTCTTTGGTGGTGAACCCATGGACCATGCTCCCTTTGACTTTTGACTAGACACTAACCCTTCATGATTTTTTAATTGGACTAGCCCGAACTTGACTTAAACAAGACTCAATGAAATTTGATTTAAACAAGACTCAATGAGACTTGACTCATGACTTAATTTAAAAGAAAAAAAATACAAAATTAAATTATTACAGGACTCAAATAAGAACCTAGCTAAGCTTGCTGAAATCTCTTCTTGTGCCTGGTGTCTGCACCAATTCTTCCCTGGTGGGAGGAACTCGACCCTGTCGAGTAAGGATCAATCTGCTCATGATATCTTTCTAATAGGTCTGGGTCAATCTGTTGAAGATCCTCTCGGGTGATCTAGGAGTCCTTCGATTCGGGTCATCCTTGCCAACGAACCAGGTAACGTTGATAACCTTTATTCCTAGTGGTAATTGCCTAATCATCCAAAATTTGTTCAACTCCATCTTTCCGGTTTGGTGGATTTGCTGGTGGACATTCAGGTAAGGTTGCATTCTCAAAAATAGGACAAGGCTCAAAAGGCTCATTAGGAATTAATGCTGGTTCTTTATACTCTTTTAGATCAGAAATATTAAATGTTGAACTAATGTCATATTCTGGTTGCAACTCTAATATGTATGCATTAGGTCCAACTTTCTTAATTATTTTAAAAGGTCCGGCTCCCCGGGCATGTAGTTTCTTCATAGTTCCCAGTGGGAACCTTTCAGGTCTTAGTTTAATCATTATAAAATCTCATTTGTTATATTCTTTTGTTCTTTTCCCTGAATTAGCCATATGCTTATATACTTCGTTACTCATTTGAATTTTTTTTCTAATTTCTTTATGCAATTCTCTAATATATTGTGCATATGACTCGGCAGACTCAGAAATTCGTGCATGTGTGGGTAGCGGAATAAGACCTAAAGGCTTCCTAGGTTTGTAACCATGGACTATCTCAAAAGGACTTCTGCCCGTAGACCTATTGACCGAGTTATTGTAAGCAAATTCGGCACGAGGGAGGAGAAGATCCCAATTACCCATATTGTCACCAACTAAGCATCTTAACAGATTCCCTAGGCTTCGATTGACTACCTCAGTTTGTCCATCAGTCTGTGGGTGATAGGCAGTAGAAAATTTCAGTTTGGTGCCTAGCAAATGCCATAACATCTTCTAGAAGTAGCTGGTGAACCTGACATCTCGATTAGACACTATGGTT
Organism: Areca catechu; assembly: GCA_021397845.1. Taxonomy (NCBI): domain Eukaryota; kingdom Viridiplantae; phylum Streptophyta; class Magnoliopsida; order Arecales; family Arecaceae; genus Areca; species Areca catechu. The sequence continues at coordinate 24,518,601 of CM038042.1, read as the reverse complement.
TTAGGTAGCCCATGTAACTTGACCACTTCGTCTAGAAAAAGTTTGACTACCTTGGATGCATCGAATGTTTGCGAACATGGGATGAAATGGACCATTTTTTAGAACCTATCGACCACAACAAAAATTGAATCGTGTCTCCTTTGGGTCTTAGGTAAACCTAACATGAAGTCCATGCTCAGGTCCTGCCAGGACAATCAGGTACAGGTAAGGGTGTATAGAGTCTAGTGTTTTGCTTCTGCTGTTTGGCAACAGCACAAGTTCGACAACTGGCCACTATTTGGGCAACTTGTCGTTTCAGTCCTGGCCAATAAAACTGGTCTTCTACAGCTAGGATGGTTTTGTTTCTACCAAAATCACCAGCTAAGCCTCCGGCATGGGTTTCCCAAACTAGAAAGTCCCTTAAAGATGTTTTGGGAATACAGAGTTTGTTTTCTTTGAATAGGTATCCATCTAAAAGGGTGTATTCACTATGATCAGAGGATGGTCCTTATTTTAAAGCATGAAAAGTTTCACTAAAGTCTGGACAAGTGTCATATTCATCCTTAATTCTTTCAAAACCCATAACTTCAGTGCTAATTGAATTTATAAGCAAGGCTCTACGATTCAATGCATCAGCAACCTTATTTTCAGTTCCGGCATGGTGTTTCAGGACGAAAGTGTAGGCTTGGGTGAACCCTACCCACTTGGCATGCCTAGGATTCAGTTTCTTCTGGGAGCTCAGAAATCTAAGGGCTTCATGATTAGAAAAAAGGACAAACTCTTGCGGTATCAGATAGTGTCTCCAATATCTCAAAGCCTGGACTGCCGCATACAACTCTTTGTCATACGTTGAATATCTCGCCCTAGTCTCATTTAACTTTTCACTAAAAAATGCCACTGGATGATTCTCTTGACTCAATACTCCTCCAATACCTACTCCAGAGGCATCACAAGCTACCTCAAAAACTTTAGAAAAATCTGGCAGTCTTAAGATAGGTGCTTGAGTCATCTTTTTTCTTAATATCTAGGAAGTCTTTGTCAGGTACTTTTGTCCATTCAAAACTTTCCTTCCTAATACAATCCATTATCGAGGCAACAATGGAGCTAAATCCTCTAATAAATCTCCTATAGAAAGTGGCCAATCCATGGAAGCTACGAACATCATGAACGGTTTTGGGAACGGGCCATTCAACTATGGATCTTATCTTTTCAGGATCGGCTGAAACTCTATCAGGGGTGACAATGAAACCTAGGAAGGTAACTCTTTGGGTCATGAATTCACATTTCTTTAAATTAGCATAGAGTTCTTCTTTCCTAAGGGTTGTACAGACTTGTCTAAGGTGGTCCACATGGTTTTCTTTGGTCCTACTATATATCAAGATATCATCAAAATATACCACCACAAATTTTCCCATGAAAGCTCGTAGGACCTGGGTCATCATCCTCATAAATGTACTCGGCGCATTGGTTAATCCAAAAGGCATTACTACCCATTCATATAACCTGTCCTTAGTTTTGAATGTTGTTTTCCATTCATCCCCTGGTCTAATCTAACCTGGTGATAGCTTCTCTTCAGGTCAATATTAGAAAATACATTTGCACCGGCCATCATGTCCAACATATCATCCAAATGGGGGATGAAAAATCTATATTTCACCATAATTTTGTTTATGGCATGACTATCGACACATATTCTCCCCGTGCCATCCTTCTTAGGGGTTAGGAGTGCAGGTACTGCACAGGGGCTCAGACTTTCTTTGATAAATCCTTTTCTAAGAAGGTCCCCTACTTGTCATTGCAATTCTAAGTGTTCGGTAGGGTTCATCCTATAGTGAGGTAAGTTGGGTAGGGTGGCTCTAGGGACTAAATCTATAGCGTGCTGAATATCCTTTAATGGTGGTAAGTGATCAGGTAAGTCTTTAGGAAAGACATCTTTAAATTCCTCTAACAATTTGATCACTTCCTTAGGTTGTTCTACAAGGTTTCGACTTTGGGTTTCCTTAACAGTTAGCATCCAAATGGGTGAACCTCCATTGATTTCTTGTTCTAATTCTTTTGCATTTATTAGGTTCAATCTCGGTCTCTTGTCTTTCAGGTTGCTCGACCCTCTCTTAGTGTTGTCCTTAGGCTGAGTAGGGTGAATGACAATTTTCTTGTCATTAAAAGTGAAGGCACATGAATTTGATCGACCGAAAATGGCCACATCATGGTCAAATAGCCATGGCCTGCCTAGGATGATGCTACTTACTCCCATAGGGAGCACATCACACCAGATCTTTTTTTGATAGGATTGGAATTGGATCTGGACCTGACATCTAAATTTGATAGGTATCGAGGTAGCATCTATCCATGAAACTTTGTAGGGGTTGGGATGAGGGATAGTGGTTAATCCTAGACTCTTGGCTGCACTTGTTGAAATTGCATTGATACAGCTACCACTATCGATTATGATTTTACAAACTTTCTCCCCTATCTTGACAAAAGTCTGTAGGATACTAGTCGTACGCCAATCTTCCTGTACCTTATTTTGGATCAAGATACATCTGACGACTCCTAGCATTTCTGATGAGTCAATAATCTCTTCATCCCCTTCATACTAATCAGCTAAACAATTATCAGCCTGATATACTTCTTCCTCACAATCTGCTAAGGGATATATGGGCTCAGATTCATTTTCCTCTGCTGCTCCTATGTGTAAGGCTCTATTTGGACAGTTGCTATCATAGTGACCTACCTTTTGACATTTGAAGCATGCATTCGGATTTCTTTGGACTTCAGGTGCTTTCCTTTATCATCTCTTCGGGTCTGAGGGGTGTTGTAATTGGGTCGATTATACCTTAACTGGTTTTGTCCTGGTTGCTGACTAGAAACACTAGGCCTAGGGGCTTCAGGTCGACGAAAAACTGGACCCCTATGGAATCGTTCTGCATCACGTGCTATCTGGTATGCTAGCTCCAAATCATGGACTTCCCTCATGAATAGTTCTTTCTAGATTTCCTCTCTAAGTCCGGCTCTAAACCTAGACAAAGTCACTGACTCTGATTCATCAACATTGCATCTCATTACAAACTCATCAAACTTTGCAATGTACTCAGCCACACTTTTGTTCCCTTGTGTCAGTCTCTGCCATTGATCTAACAATCTCTGATGGTAGGACATAGGAAGGTATTTCTCTCTCAACCTAAGTTTCATTGCTCTCCAAGTTACTATAGGGACATCTCCTCTTTGTCTAGCTAGTCTCTCAACGTTTCCCCAATGTAATCTAGCTTGACGCACAAGTTTAAGCTTTGCAAATTTACACTTCCTATCCTCACTCATCTCATACCAGTCAAAGTACTGGTCTATCTCACCTTCCCAATCAATGTAGATTTTGGGATCTAATATTCCATCGAAGGTGGGGGCTTCCAACCTAATGTTCTTCAAGGTTCGATCATCTTGGTCCAATTGGGCTGGGGTGGGTCTCCTAGGATTTGGTTCATAGACTCGATTAGGATCATGCTCTTGGAAAAGGCCTTGTCTTGGGATCATTCTAGGGTTGGCTGGTGTCTCAAATTCAGGCTCAGGGTCTAGCTCATTCTGGGCATCTTGATTTCCTCCAGGGGTTCTAGACTCTAGTCGGTCAAGCCTAGCAGTAATGTGGGACATTTGCTCCCTCATGGTCTGGTTGTTTTGGGCCAACTGATCAGTCAAATTTTGGTTGAGTTGGGTCATTTGGTCATTTAGGGCTTTCATCAGGGTTTCAAGATTCGGGTCCATGGCTACACTGGATTGGGTTTGGACTCGTGAATATGAAGCTCCTGATCTAGTTTTCATGAAATAATGCACTCAACCCAAGACGACTAAGGCTCCTAAACCTAGAGCACAAATTAGGGATCTAATTAAAAGGACCAACTAGCTAGTAGTAACTTATGTGACTTGGCCAGGTAGGTGGAAGGGGAGTGGAGGTCCCTGTTTTGCCAATCCTTAGACACCAATCTGAGATTTGCCAGGTAGGCGGACCAAACCACAAGCCCTAATGCACCAATCCTAAATACCAAGCCCGTAAGCACACACTAATTAGTTGACACAATTAACTTGACCCTAATCTGAACCTGACCCGTTGGTGTCCCTAACCCACTAGGGTAATTAGGTCTAATTGATTTTAATTAAGGGGTTGGGATCGAGATGACGGGTTGTGGTTTTGGGCTAAGGACATGTGATTAATTCCTGCCCCCATGTCATAATGATGCCCTTAATTGATTTATCATGAGATGATGCAAAGCATGCATATAAACCTTAATCTCAGCTGCAGAAATATTGTGTTGCAGTTTAAAGTGGGGCTGAGAAGTGCTGTGTAACAGTTTCAAAAAAAAATTTGAGAAATTCACAGAAGATTGCTAACTGATAGATGATATGCCATATGAAAGGAAATTAGAAGATAAAATCTGTACTGTGTTGAGCAGATCATTAAAGTTAAATAATGTGAAAAGGATCAGAACAAAACATACAGGAATTTCAGCAACAGTGATGGAGTGCAGTGATTTTCATTTTTTTTGTGATTTTTTTCTGATGATGAGATTTAATATGGTGACAACTAACTTGAAATGGAACAAGAAAAAAAATATTTCAATGCAAAATGCACTACTTGCCTTTGGAGTTGCAGGTGGATTACAGTCAGCCTGCACAGAATTAGAGAAAGCAGGGAAATCAGACCTACATAGATTTCTTCTATGTGGTCAATGAGTAATAACAAAGATAGGACAACCTTACACTATAAGGATCCACCTTATAGTAGGACAACCTGATTTCACCTTGGTATTACGATGCAAAGATTTGGCTATAATCTTATAGCACAAGAGAAAAAATCATGCAAACCAGAAAACAGGGTTTTTAACTATGATGCTCTAATCTAACCTGCTCTGATACCAAATAATGCGGGACACAATGGGAATGACATGCTCTTAGTCAAATTAGTAAAGCTCAAATGAAAACAAAGCAATATGATTTAGCCATTCAAAGCAAAGAACCTAGATGTAATGAAAGGAAATTCTGAAATGTCACACAAAATCCTGAAATTTTTCTATTCAAGATAATTAAGAGAGAAGGATCTTAGTGGTTAGGAAACCACTCAGATTAGAGCCAATTCACCTTACCAATTTCAGATCTGAAAGAGTTCATAAGAGGGCTTCCAGGCATTAAATTACTCTCTTGAATAACACACTCAGGGAGGATTCTGGATGACAAGGAAAATACCCTAGGTAGGTTTTCTAGTTCTTAGCAAATCCAACCTCCTTTGGAACTCAAGAAAAACCCGGGGATCCTGCAACAAAATTAGATGGAGGGATTAGGAAGAGAATTTATGATTGGAATAAAATAAATAAATAAACAAGATGGGAAGAGGTTGTGGAGGTTTGTCTTGAATCTTCCATGGCTCCTTAGAAGGATGACTCTGAGGTTTGTTGTAGAAACCCTTGTTGCACTAGTTGTTGATGAGGCAACCCTTGGCAAGCTCTTAGAAGATTTCCTCTAAGCCGAATTCATGCAAGATCTTGGAGTGGAAAAGGAGAGTTGTAGATTAAAGGAGATCAAAACTTCAAGGCCTCACACCTTACCCTCTCATAGGGTACCAAACATCACAAGCAAGAGAACTTCTACCAAACATCATAAACAAGAAAACTTCTTTGGAAAAGAAAGGCTATTTTATTCATTCATCATCATCTGCTCTTTTACAAGAAAACAAGGACTCTTATAAGACTTTCTTTGCAGCCTTTTTTTTTTTTTTTTTTTTGAATTCAAAATGCAACTCCTAGAAAGGTGGGTCGTCCCTATGAATGTAGGAGAGATGGGTGGGGAGGTTGGCCAATTCAAAATTCCCTCTTCTTTGGCCGAATTTCCTTGAATTTGAACCTCCTTGTGATGTGGCAAGGAGGTGGCTTCCATGTGATGATGTGGCTTCTTTGGTGGTGAACCCATGGACCATGCTCCCTTTGACTTTTGACTAGATACTAAGCCTTCATGATTTTGCAATTGGACTGGCCCGAACTTGACTTAAACAAGACTCAATGAAATTTGATTTAAACAAGACTCAATGAGACTTGACTCATGACTCAATTTAAGAGAAAACAAATGTAAAATTAAATTATTACATGACTCAAATAAGAACCTAGCTAAGCTTGCTGAAATCTCTTCTTGTGCCTGGTGTCCATACCAGTCGACACATGGAAGCAAGGTATCGACTCAAGGTATCGACTCAACTGAGAAGGTGTCGACACATTTGAGATTTCCAGAGAATCTAAATGGAGCTTTTTGAACTATGTGTCGACTCAAGAAGAACATGTGTTAACCTTATGTGTCGACTCAATTGAGAAAATTGTCAACACATGGAGTTCTGATAATAGTAACGGCTAGTTTTTTCAAGCACAGAACTCGTCCAAAATGCCCCCAACGGCTAGTTTTTCAAGTGTAATGGCTAGATTTCGGCTTTGAGGCCTTGGGAGGATATTTATGTGCTCCAAATCAAATAAAAAACAAAGATATTGAATACCATTAAAGAGTCTAGAGATAAAAGAAGACAGAAGAGCCTTAACTCCTATTCATTCAAGTTTCAACCACTCTCAAGCTAAAAGAAGCCTTCAAGCATTCAAAAGCCATCTAGAGCATTGAAGATCATTCAATCTTGTGCATCAAAAAGGCTTCATCAAGTGCAAAGCAACTCTGTATCGAACTACATCGACATATTCGTTTTGTTATTGAAAGCTTATATTGGTTCTTTATTTCTAAACCTTATTTCTTGTAAGGGTTCTTGGTTAGCCTATTGTAAAACCAAGTGAGGTTATTAGTAAGCCTTGAAAACCAATTAGGTTGGTGGTTAGTCCACAAAACCACTAAGGTTCTTGGTTAGCCCGGAAAACTAAGGGAGGTTGTTGGTTAGCCTTGTGAAAACCAATTAGGTTCTTGGTAAGCCTGTAAAACTAAGAGAGGTTGTGACTTGTGAGCCTTGTAAAACAAGTCGGGTTTTGATTAGTGAGCCTGGAAAACTAATCGGCTGTAATCGTGTGATTATAGTGAATTTCCAAGGGAATATTGGGGAGTAGATGTAGGTGCATTGTTGGCACCAAACTACTATAACTTTTGGTGTTTGTGATTGCTTGATCTCTCTCTCTTGGCTCTTTATTTATTGCACTTAATTTCCACTGCACTTATATCTTAGAGCATTGCATTTGAATCATAGTACCTTGATTTATATATTTGTTAGATTGGATTGCTTTCTTTGAGCTTGTAATTTGTGATTAGCTTAAATTTTTTTGAAACCCAATTCACCCACCCTCTTGGGTTGCTTTCTGGGCAACAACCTGTCAGCCGACGATAACATATGACCCGCAATCGGCATCGGCATGCTCCGAAGCAATTGGCCGACTTGCAGTTAGCCAATCCACTTTGGCCTAAGGTCCATCAGCTTCATGCCCATCAAGAATAAGCCTGATTGTTATGACCAACAAACTACATAACTAATATCCATTGCGCCAACAAAGGCCAAGATGAGTAACTACCAATAGTAACTATAATTAGCTGAGATAAGGTTATCATAATTAACTTCTCTAACAGTAATTAGTTACAAAAAAGCATTGACCACATTCAGTTGGATCAATGCCTATAAAAATATGTAAGAGGGGACTCCGAGGGGAGAAAGCCAAGGCTACCTGAAGCCAAGTCAATTTGACTCATTCCTTTTTTATCCATGCTCTCTTTGAACTCTTCATTATTGCCCGAACTTTACTGACTTAGGCATCGGAGTGTCTCCTACCAGAGAAATTCTAGTTCGAAAATTATTTTGCAAGAATCCAAGGCAGTGAACCGGCAGTCCAAGCATTCCATCCGGTCAATGGAGATCAGTGTCAACAAAATGTGATCACTTTGTTACATAGTCTCCAATACATATCATTGATAAGATGAGGTAGTGAGCCACGTGATTCTTAGAAAACCTAGAAATGAGTCCTTTAGTCAGTAGATTATTAATATGTTCCATAGATATATTCTTTTTATGTTCTAATGAAAAGTAAAATATTTAATGCTAACATACTTGCATATGCTTGCATTCTTTGTATTATATATTCGAGAAACTTATTGTTGAATTATTATCGTAGTATATTTTTATCTGTCTGCTAATAAAATCAACAATTTTATGCCATATGATAAAATCTCCAATTGATTGTAAATAAGTCTTATAACAGGTTTTGTACTTAGTCGTTTAATGATGCAGTGATTAGATTTTGTTTTGCATTCATCTATGGCATCTTCTGTATATAAGAGATGTTATAAACATGTGTGTATATAATTTATTAATTTAAATAATCAAATTTGGATCGGGCTCAGGCCAGGTCGATGCAAATCCAAGCCCGGCATGTTTAAACGACCGGCTTAATTTTTTAGCTTGGTTGGGTCCACCGGGTTGATAAACTAAACCCGGACCAGTGGGCCGCACAGTTTTGGAGGAGGTCTAATTCAACGGTACCGGACCTGATAGAGTCCATAATAAAAGGTAACAGATATAAATGGAAACCCTTGATTTTCATTTCGTATTTCAAAATAACATGGGGCCTACCCCTCGTCTTACACAGATTTCTCAAGATAAGTGGCCAGGGGAAAAAACAACAAAAATTTCGACTTATTATCTTCAAGAAACCAGCGTACAGATGATTCGAGCGTAATCTTGAAAATAGAAGATGAACAAAAGAATAGGTAACACTGAATATTTATCACATCCAAGTCTGTCATTGCATGGAGACAAGGGAAGCTCAAGAACCAAAGGCTACAGCATATATATATATATATATATATATATATATATATATATATATATATATAGTTTAATTTATAACTCATTTCGTGATGATTTCAATGCGGTGGGCAGACTCCGCCGGTGGCTGGTCCGCTGGTGCAACCAGAAGGACCGGATTGCGTCAGGGATTGCAACGTGAAACCAACTCTTGCAAGCAGCTGCTCCGCCCCGAGAAGCCTTGCTGCCGTGGCCGGTTGGGAACACAGGAGGCAGAAGACGGAGAGAATGGTCATCAGAACCAAGAGGTTTCTCTTGATAGAAGCCATGGACATCAATTCTTAATATGAAGCTGAGCTTTTCCCTGTTAATTTCTTCCCTTCTACTTTGTAACTCAGAGGTGGCAACTAGTTTATCGGATTTGGTTGGTTGATGGAATGAAGAGCGGCAAAGGGTGTTATATGTATGGTTTCCTTTACGGGTGTTTAGAGGAGATTTGAATGAAAGAAAGACTTGAAGGGTGTTGATTCCAAGTTCAAACTTATTAGCGTGGTAAACGGGCGCTACTTTGAATTGAAGTCGTTATATCGTTTGCTAGGAACGCTTGAAAGGAGTCATTGGTAAGGGGTAGCAGGTGGAATTCACAGCCAGTTCAAATACGCAAGCTATTGCATCTTCTCCGCTATTTCTCGAGACCGTTCATCAAATAAATGTATGTGAAAACGATTAGTAGAAAGTTATGCATAAGACGTCTATGTATTATTCGGATAAATTATTTTAATTAAGGGACAATTATAACAGCACATGACTTCTTATTGGATTGTAACATAAAATTTAAACTATTAGAATAGCCTTTTATTTTAAGCTTTGTTTCTCGTTAATACAATTTCTCCAAATCCAATTGGCCCACTCTAATGGTTGTTTCCATTGTGGTCAACAATCTAAAATTACTCATCATTTTTTCTCCTAGAGCAACACAGGTGGGAAACAAGATAATCTTAAGCAAGTTGAGCTAACTCAAGCTTAGCTCCATAACTAGTGAAGCCAGCTTTAAATCAGAAAAACACCAATGAAGCTAGCCTGTGCTCATCTAAGTTTTGAGCTACCTTGTACTTAGTTTAGTTCACCTCAATAAGGTAAGTGATGAGGCTGGCCGCTGGCATGGTACCCGCATCCAATATGGCAGGCCTTTGACGTGGCACCCGCGTCCGATATGACTGATCGCTGACATGACACCCACGGGCCACACCTCATTTGAGAAGAGCTCATGGCCGAGTAGAGCTTCCCACCTAAGTAGAGCTCCTGGTCGAGTAGAGCTTCCCGTCTAAGTAGAGCTCCTGGCCAAGTAGAGCTTCAAGCTGAAAGGAGCTCCCGGCCAGTTTGAGCCTTGGTTGCAGGAGAGTTGTTCCCCTACGTTCCAAAGCAAAAAAAATAGGTCAATGATGCATTAGAGGATCACAACCCCAGGCAGGCACGCTCAGCCTTCCTAGTTCCAACGTTGCTCGGATGGTGATGGGGAGAGCGGTGTCGCCATCTCCACCGAACCTGCCACAATGCTTGGAAAGGAACATCCCACAAGGGGGGAGTGGCATTTCATCGAACCTGTGCCCCTCACAGTGGCATGCTCTGTCGGGACAACAACTCCCGTAGCACGCCGCCTGCATCTGATACAGGAGGCTCTATCGAGATTCCAGTTTCTATCCCACAGGCTCTGCGAGACCTGCACCCTCCTCAAAAGAGCAAGCCCTGTAGCACGCCGCCTGCATCCGATGCAGGAGGCTCTGTTGGGACATCAGTTTCTATCCCACGAGATCTTGCAAAACCTGCACCCCTATCAAGGAAGTGCACTACCAGGATACCAGATCCTGTCCAACAATTAATTTCTATATATAGGTAAGAGGGACCTCCGGTCAAGGTAAGTGGTAAGCAACTCCCACTGCTTACTCTCCCTCTTCACGGTAGTCATCTAGGCTGCTATGACGGAGGATCTGTTGTCCTTGATCACCAAATTTACTTGATCGTCGGAGTGTCCCCACCGGGATACTCGACCCGTGCTCTCTTTTTCTTGCAAGATTGCCTGATGGCTAGGAGCATTCAAGGGCGAGGGACTCGACTCCTCCCGAAGTGACTAACGTGGTGCCAAGATCTACAGAGTCTATAGACAAGACGCGATCTTGGCAACAACAGATTAACATGCCAGGTACGGGGTGAATAAAAAAGGATGACACCACCAATCGTCTAGCCAATAAACCATTGTCTCGTTGCAACAATCTTATGATTGTGACACACTCATCGAAAGCTTCTACTAGCTATGTTGGGAACCCATCCCACCACAGGGACCAGCATAGTCAAGAGGTGGAGCCTTCAATTCCACACCCCCATCATCGGCAGACCAGCATGTGCAAATTGCTGGTCAATCTTATAAGAGTATTGGAATTATGGATTTTTACTCTTAAATAATTATGGTGAAAATATAATAAAAATATAATATTTAAATAATAGCTTCTGAAGAAAAATCTTTGGATTGATTGAATTTATTACTGAAAGGTAAGTAATGATTCACCTTTTCTAAATTTTTTATTTATATAAAATTATTTTAAATATCAAATAAATTGCTAATTGATTATATATAATTTATGAATTCTATAAAATCATGTCTGAATAAAAATTAATATAAAATTTCAAAGTAATATTTTTTAGACTATTACTATAGTTATTTATTAATCTAATATCGTATATATGGATTTTGATTTGATTATGAAAAATGTATTATTTTATGAAAAGAATTTTAATATAAATCAAATTTGGATTCTTAGCCTGACTATGTTTGGAACCCTGTCAATTAAGAGTTATGCATTGGTACTTTGAGCTCATAACTTTATTTTTGGTCTGGCTACAGGATATAAGTATAGCATTCTGGCCTAGCCACAAGATATAAGTATAGTATTCTAGTGGTGAGGACACCAGGATCAGACACAAATCACTGGATCCCATATGATTTATTGATTAGGATTTTAATTTTAGAACCTTAGTCATGTGTCACAATTTTGTAATCAATTAAGATTGAGTCCTGTAATAAGTTGAGGCTAGTTGATTTATCTCAACCCTCAACCCTAGTCAGTATATTAAGTCCTCTATTTCCATATAAGTCCAGTATGAGTCCAATTTTTGTACAAGAGAGGAGGTTACCCTATTTTGGAGTTCCACCAGGCCTCATCCAGGAGTCAGAGGCCACTACATCATCTTATTGGATTTTGCATGACACCCTAGGATCCAAGATGCCTTTCTAGATACCCTGATTCCTTCCAGATATTTTCTGGATGCCCAGATTTCCTCCAGATGCCAGAGTATATTCCCAGACAGGTCATAACATGATCCCAAAGACTTACCACACCCCAGCCCAAGTGAATTCAAGGCCTAGGTCCATGAAGAACCAAGATCTCAGGGATATTCCAGCCCAGAACCAAGATACCTAGAATATTCCTACTCAAGATGTCCCAAGCCTCCAGGGCCCAAAGCCCATGCGCCTAACCCATTCTTGGCTGCCCCTTGCTACCCCCATGAAGCCCAACATGTCCAAAGTGTCGACTTGGTCCAAGCTAAGAAGGAGGAATTCAAATAGAAGGAAACCTAGTTCTTATTCTATTCAACTAATATACTCCTAGTTCTAGGTTTATTTTATAGTCTTTCTCTCACATAAATTGTGTAAACCTACTCTAACTAGGAGAAGACTTGTTTTTTCTTTAGGAGAGGGCATGGGACTCTATAAATACCCCACCCCTCATTCTCTTGTAATCAATCAACTCTTATGAATTAAACTCTGCTGAGTTATTTTGAGATAGGTGTCTTGTGTTCTTTGGTTTTTAGTTTTGTTTTTTGTTCTTTGTTCTTGTATATATTGGCCGACCACTACCCTTGCTGTTCTCCACGCCCAAGCAACAAATCAGACATCTTGACATCAGCCACGCCTTTGAGAAGGAGCCCTAAAGCCATCCCTGAAAGCAGGAGTCTCCTTTATCCAGGCCGCCAGCCCTATTAGCCCTAATTCCCTTTCTTTGTTTTTCTTTATTCCATTTTTTGTTTCTTTTATTACTTACCTATTTCGTGCCTAACCTTGATATTTTGTAGATCCTCGAGATGTTTCCCCTCCCCAGAGGAGGCTTTCTTTGCCTTCAGACCGGATCCAGATCACCTTCAGATTCAGTAACCAAAGGCTTGTTCTTCCAGGCACCATCCAGAGGCTGAGAGATCTCTTCATCAAAGGAGCTGCCATCACTACCTGGTAAAAGCCTTCCCCCTCCTATGTTCGGATATGATGACAGGTATGCTATCCTAAACCGGGAGTTTCTCAACTCTCGAGTCCTGGCTATTTATTATTCTGCATGAGTTTATGCGGGTATGATAGTTTCTAGCATTACTAGTCATCATGCTGATTCTTTACTTATTTTCGGGTCTTTAGCCACTGAATTAATATCTTAAAAAATATTTTAAAATTAGATTTACTATTTTTCATCAGTCCTAGGTTCGTCCCGCATCATCTAGCCTGGCCATAAGGTATAAGCATGGTATTTTGGTCCTACCATAAAATATAAGTATGGCGATCCGATTATAAGGTATAAGTATGGTCATGATTAAAGACTGATGAGTTGCATAGAATTTATTTTGAATCAGATTATTGAATATTATTGATTTTTTGAATTAGATTTATAAATATGTATATGAATATTTAAAAGATAATAAAATTTCTAAATTTATATTTTAATAATGAACTTGATTAAGTTTGTATACTAATTTATGATAAATTATATTTTAACTATCGCATCTTATATTATTACATGAATTGTCTAGTTAAGGTATTCATTGCTAACTAGACTATCAAACTCATTATCATCTCTTTCTTTTTTAGATCCAGATACTTAGTTGCTAATGTGAGTATTACTTTAGGGTTGAGATTAAAAGCAAGATTTGTTAGTATCAATATAAATTGGTTTTGGGTTTAATACTACATTTTAGAGGTATATTATCAGAGGTTTAGTAAATGTAAAACTTTTGAGTTTTAATTATTAACTTAATTGAATTTCAAATTTTAGATATTTAAATTATCCCTATGATGATGCTTTATGATATCATGTTGGCATGTCTTATATCCTTGTGAAGAGAGTTTTCCATGACTATACAGCAGTTGCCATGACCCTAGACATAAGCAAAGCCCATATTGCTTAGTTTAGGGTACAAGAATGATATTGTGCGATGCACGGAATAATAATAAAAATAAAAATATAATAGAAAAATAATTAGAATTTAAAAAATGGAATAAAAAATTAATGTGCAATGCTAACATTTTCAGTTGCTTCAGTCACCATGGCATAGACTAGTACTTTAATTGTAGAAAGAAAATGAGGTAAGGATTTTTTTGGTCTCCTAAACCTTCAATTGCCATCACACTAAATTCAAGTTCAAAATTTTCAATGTGGAGAAAAATAAAGAATGCGATTTTCATTTTTTTAGTTTCTAAAAAAAATAAGAAACAGAATTTTTTGACTTCCTTTTTTTGCACTACTTTAGAAAGGCTTTTTTTATATTTTTTTTGTGCATGAAAATTAGGTGGTACATGATTTCCAGAAATAATCAAAAATCATTTTTTATGGTTTTCTTTTTACTTTTCCTAAATTATGAAGAGTGAATAAGTTTCTCTCTCCTTTCCAATTAATAGGTAAAGAGATGGATCTAAAGTTGGACACAAGAGATATGCATTCAATTATTTTCATAGGCCTGACCTGATTAGTAAAGTTCTATACTTATCCTATAAAACTTATCGATTATACTTTGAGTTGATATCTTTAGGAACTAATTTTTAGGGCATGAAAAGAGTTGAACTTACTAAGGGTATCAACTCAAGACATGGAATTGGTTCAAACCTATTGGCGTAGAATCCCTATTGACCGGGCGGAGCTGCTGGATCATAAGTCCACTCCCCTAGTTCACCTGCAAAACAGGTCCCTGGCCGGATGTTTTCCGGCGGGGGACATCCGATGCCTAAGTTAGAGACGGGTTCCAGCAACAGAATGGGGAGTATTCTGAAGAAGAGGGAGATGGCGAGGAAAGGAACTCTTATTTTTCCAGGGCCACGATTGGCTGGTCCAGCGCGCGATTTTTTCTCCCATCCTATGGTTAAGACGGGGGCTAGTCAACTCCCCTCTGCCCGTAACCGTGGATGGTTGTCGAGAGGTACCGGTCAGGCTGGAGGCATTATGGTTGGAGTTAATGGCCATGTGGCCACTTTGATGTAGTTATGATTCGGAGGTGATAGCCAGGCAGTTGATCATAACCGTCATGCCCACGTTCGCATGGGTTTGAGGTTGGTCAGAGATTTACCTTCGGGCCTCTTTTTCAGGAGGGGCCATTGCTGGACTGGAGATGTGTCTTCATCCTATTTTTTCTGAGATAGTCTTAAGACACCTTTGCTGTTCGTGGCGGGGCTGTTCTCTTCAGGGTGAATCATAGGGTGGAGTTGGCATCGTCTTCGGACCATTCTCTTTCAGGCCGACATCTTCGGTTAAGGTCGAAGACCGTGTCTCCGGCTAAGGTCGAAGATCATATCGTTGCTTTACCCATTCACTCAGCTTCCTCTGGGCACTCCGGTTTGAAGTGTCTAATTCTGGAGGGAGTGCGTGGGCGGCCAAATCGGCGACCGATTCATGCTTGAACCGACATATCTTAACAGTTGCCCCCACTCTTAGTTTTCGAAGCAGTGATTTGCCTCGAAGAGTGAGAGTATCGCCGGATTATCATTTTCTTCTAGAGGGAGGTGCAGCCAATGATTATAAAATCTCTGGTTTGGCTGCTTGCCATAACTGCCGATTGATTCGAAGATCAAGTTGAGGACAACTGTCGTTCCCTAATTGGAGCATGAAAAGGGAAAGGGTCAATCGAGAGGTCACTTCCATTTTTCTCCGTTGTAACGGTTTATCTGATCTTTTCATTGGGATCTGGGTGAAGGGCGTGGCCTTTTCTTGTCCCTTGGAAAAGATGTGGGCTTCATCTCTGCCATCGATTGGTGTCACGCGGATTATGACCTTCGATCCTTTCCGCGTCAAATTAGCTTGGGGCTGTTTGGAGTTTTGTATCCATTTTCGATGACCATGTACATGGCAGACTCAGAGACAGACGGTCACTTCCTTCGAGGAGGCATCCTGGAGACTTCTTGTCCCTTTATGAGGGGAAAGGGAGGACTAGTTGAGGAAGCTTCTCTATCTTTGTTTACTTTTACCTTTTTCCCAACTTTTCTCACTTCCAGCTATCAGTCTATTCCGCAGGTAGGATTCTTCTATTCCTTCCTTGTTTCTTTCTCCCACCATGGCTAAGTCGTAGGAGTTTGTGTTACCAGTGGCTAGCAGGTTGGGCCTTCCGGTGCCAGTGATGTAGTTAGATTGAAACTAGTTCCTAGTTCTGTTTCATTCAGGAAGATAGCCCACCTTCGAGAGCATTATCATATTCCCGAAGGGTTCCTTTTGATACTCCCGAAGCCTGAAGAGCGGGTAAATAGGCCTCCCACTGGGTGCATCACTGTGTATGAAGATCATTTAAAGGTTGGTCTTCGCTTCTCGATGCACCCTTTCTTCGTCAAGGTCTTTCATATGTATTAGACTGTGCCCACACAGTTGACTCCAAATAATATTCGGAATATCTATGGATTCTTGGTCTGATGTCACATGGCTAACATGAAGCCTGGGACCAATTTATTCACTTCCCTTTTTGCTTTGAAGAGGGATTTCCACAGTCACGGATGGTGGGTTATTGGTCCATGTCCTGGCTACAAAATAATGGACATGTCTAGTGCCATCCATGGGTGGAAACCTAATTTTGACTGTCTCCTCCACTCAAGCATGGGGTTTCAATAGTGAGTGGAGGGAGCCTCGTTTGGAAGCCAATGCGGGAAAGAAGGTTCTGGTGGCCGACCAACCCAACTATGCTTTATTGTATGGTTCGAAGGCCATTTCCATCCGAGAGATGTTAGAGAAAAGGAATCTTCACCTCGCAGGGATCAGTGAGTTCCCCACATTAGGTATAAGCGATAGAGGTCTTTGGCTTTTCCCTTTTAGTAGCTCTGTTGTCCAACTGATCTTGAAATGTGTTTTTGTTTGCAGGTGGCAGGATGAGGCCTGATTTGGGATGGCTTCATCAGTCTGCCAAGAGGAAGACAGTTCAGGCTTCTCCCTCAAGATCAGAGGTCCAGAAGAAGGTCCGGGGGGATGATCCTAGTAAAAGTGCTTCATCCTCTAGAGGAACGTCTGGAGGGGATGGGGTATCGATGGTGGAGGCTTCGGAAGGGCATCCACCGGCTAAGTCTTTGCCAAGGGTCGACTCTCCAATTCAGATCAGGGGGAGCCCATCTACGGTGGCTGACGTATCATTGCCTTGCCCCCTACGACGAATAAGGGCAAGGTGCTACAAGTCGAGGAGGAGTCTATATGGAGGGTTCTTCTAGGCAGGGGTTACCCTACAGACCCCTTAGAGTTCTCCATCGTGGGGGGTCTCGCAGTTCCTGCCATGGCTAGATGGGTACTGAAGGATGTTCTGCTGCCTCACAATTTGGTGGTCATCTGGGGTCAGAGCCTCGCTAAGGTGTCCGATTCTGCCTTTTCCTATTTGCTGCAGGTAGGGCAGCCGTCGTTTCTTTTGTATCCAATGGGCCATTTGGGTCATGACCGATCTTGTGCTTTGTTTTGTTAGTGCAGCTGCTCTACAATATCACCTTCCTGGAGGAGGGTTTGGGGAGCGTTGATAGCATCCTTCACGGCTTGAAGAAGGAGCTTCAGGTGGCCAAAGCCGAAAAGGAGATGGCCGAGGAACTGAAGCTGTCTATAGAGGAGCAGCTCACCCATAGAAATATCGAAGTTCAGGACCTGAAGGGCGAGCTGAAGAAGGCTCAGCTGAAGATCTCTGAGCAAGAGGTGAAGCTAAGGAAGAAGAAGAAACAGGTCCATTCCTTGGAGCATTCTGCCAAGAAAAACCAGAAGAAGCCAATGACTTGGTCAAGACGATTGAGGAGGCAATCAAGAGGGCCGAAGAGGCGACTTCGAAGGATGAAGAAGTGACTTTAAAGGCCAAAGTGGCTGTGAGGGAGTTCAAAGCCTTGAAAGAGCAGGCAGCCAAAGCAGTCGAAGACTTTAAAAAGTCTTCGCAGTTCAAGAAGGAAGTAACTGAAGCAAGCCTGTTCAGTTATCAGTATGGCTTCAACGATGGACTCGCTAGGGTTGGCGATGCCTTCCCCGATCTTGACCTTTCTAGTATCCCAGCATATGAGATTGAGGAGGAAGAGAAAGAGATCGCGGCCCCTGCTGAGGTTGAAGAGGTGCCGAGCCAAAATTTAGAAGTCTCGGTCGTAGTCGAAGAGTTGGTCGTGGCTGATCCGGCAATCTCGGCCCAGACTGAAGAAGTGGTTTAGGCCAAAAACACCTTGGCCTTGGCCCAGATTGAGGAGATCCTCCGTTCTGCTGACCTGGGGGCTTCTCCAGCCTGTCCGTAAGGGCTTGATAGGCTTTGAGCCTTGTACTTTTTTTTTTGTTAAAAGGAATGGTATGTAATTGATAGTTTCTCTTGGATTAATGAATGTCTTCCTTTTCTCTCAGTAAATGATAATGCTTGAATTGCAATGTCTAAGAAATCTCTTAAGTGTTGAGTCTTTGGATTTGGCTTTGGCAAGGCCATTGACCTCGATGATGAGTTGAGCCATACGATTCTTCGCTAAGTCGACTCTTTCTGAACATGGGTTCATTCTTTAGACCTTAGAATTCATAGTTAGGGAATTCTATATCCGAGGGAAACTTTTGGTTCACCGGGGGTTTGGCAGCCACCATGTTGTCACATGTAGAGAGAATGGTGATTGGAGTCATAAGGGATGCGTTCGCAAAGGACCATCATGATTGTAGCTTCCAGTGGTCCCCTCCAACATGCAGTGGTTCCCTCCAGTGGTCCCCTCCAGCATGCGGGTCGAGGCCTTCGCCGATTAGGGCAACCGTGCATGGCATGATTAGAGGCTTATTGTAAATGGGAGTGTTTGACCTGAGCCTTCAATAGTCTTGGTATAAGAGAAAGGGGTTCTCATGGGTTGAATTTTATCCGCTCCCGGTGAAGTTGCTCTCAGCACCATTTTCGTTTCCTTTTTCCAGCACCACTCGGGAGCTTATCATGTCATGAGGCCAGACGTAGCACGGCTTAGGTAGGCAGCGAGGAGGAGGCCAGTGGGGGGCCCTCCGATGAGGAGATTGGACCGGCGACGGAGCTATGTTTTGGCACTGCCGCGCGCCCATGTCGGGAACAACATCCCAGTCAAAATAGGTTCTTCCTCAGGGGAGGAGCAGGCTTCTCCAGGATGAACCATATTGGCTGGGCCATCTCGGAGGTCAAGCCCGCCAAGTGCTGGCGGGATTTCCCCGTGCACCAAAGATATTAAACCCGCAGTTCCGGTTGCGGAGGAGAGGAGTCCTGTGGAATGCGATGCATCCGCTACTGGAATCGAGAGGTGGGGGTTCGGGGACCATTTCTCCGCTGTTGGCTCCATCCAGTGATTTTGATGAATAACAAAACATTGAGCACATATTGTATTCTAATGTGAATTTCAAGTTGTGAGTTTTCAGGAAGAAAGCACCTCAAAATTCCAAAAACTTATGGTGTATGGCACGCAATGGCACGGAGCAATTCTCACATATCCGGACATTCTCTTCATTGAAAAAGGGCTAATATTTGCTTAACTATTATGTGTTTATGCATTTATGAACTTTATTTTTGATTTCGAGGCTTTTACTCTTGATTCTGGATGTTTTCAGTCTCAAGTGTCGACACCTGGACAGACAAGTGTCGACACTTCAGCATTTGGCACGAAGAAAAATCCTTGGCACGCCAAGTGTCGACACCTAGAATTCAAGTGTCGACACCAAGTATCGATACTTAGGTTTCAAGTGTCGACTCAAGGCCTGAGAATTTTGAAAATACAGAACTTGTTGGTTCGAGGGTTTTTTGTGTCAAGTGTCGACACCTGTGCATAAAGTATCGACACTTGAATGATCAAGTGTCGACTCCCAGAATTCAAGTGTCGACACCTGACAGCCAAGTGTCGACACTTGCAGCCTGACAGCTCTAACGGATCTATTTTTCTGGCTTGCAGAAATGGGATTTCAAGCTCCAAACGGCTATTTCCAATGCTCCAACGGTCACAAACCATTTTTAGAAGGTTTTTGATGTATTTAATCTCCACCAACCTCATTTTAAAGCAAGTGAAGTGAGAAGAAGTCAAGAAGAAAAAGAGAGAAGTCTATTCAAGAGCATTCAAGTCCACTCTAAAGCCAAAAAGCCTTTTATTCTCTCCAAACTTCAAATCAAAAGCCTTTTCTAGCTTGATTCTACTGAAAAAGCCTACTTGCTCAAATCTACTACATTCCAAAAGGAGGCAACTTGAAGAAGAGTGAAGTCAAAGCAATCCTTGGGCTTCAAAGATTCCAATCCCCTCTTGAAGAGAGTTTGTTGTAGTATTTAAATTTTATATCTGATTTGTTGTGTTTTAACCTTGCTTTCAAGGGTGTCTTGAAAGAAGGTTATTGTGGTTTGTTGGTGAGCCAAAGTGTTAAAACCAACTAGGGTTAACTTGTGAGCCCGAAGACAAAACAAGTAGTTAGGTTTGTTGGTGAGCCTAAATGATAAAACCAACTTAGGTTTTTTACTTGTGAGCCTTGTAAAAACAAGTCAACTGTAATCTGGTGTGGATTATAGTGGAATTCCCAAGGGTGGCTTGGGGAGTGGATGTAGGTGCTAGGTTTGCACCGAACCACTATATATCTTGTGTTTGTGTGTGATTGCTCTTTTCTTTTTGCATTCTTTAATTAAGTGCTATTATCTTGCATCTAATTATTTGTTACTCACAAGCACCACTAGACCATTTGTTTTATTGTGTTAAATTTTTAAAAGACCCAATTCACCCCCTCCCTCTTGGGCTCCATTTCTGGGCAACAAGTGGTATCAGAGCGCCGGTACTCTCTTGTAGGTCCAAGGATCTTGAGTAAAAGATCATGGCAGCCCTAATAGGCATGGGTATTGTTGAAGGTCAAGCCTCAAACCGACCCCCACTGTTTAATGGCACAAATTACACATACTGGAAGACACGCATGCGCATATTTATACAAGCTCTTGATTATAATTTATGGAGAACAATAGTAAAAGATCCTTATCAGCCTACAATGATGATTAATGGCATTCTCACCCCTAAAATGGAAGATGATTGGGATGAGAGTGACATTAAGCAAATTGAGCTTAATGCAAAGGCAATGAACCTTTTATTCTGTTCTCTTGATCCTAGTGAGTTTAACAGAATATCCAACTGTCTCTCCGCAAAAGAGATTTGGGATACACTTGAGGTTACCCATGAGGGTACACACCAAGTAAAGACCACCAAAGTCAACATGCTAATTCACACTTATGAAATGTTTAAAATGGAACCTACTGAATCTATCAGTGAAATGTATACTAGGTTCACAAATATTGTGAATGGCATGAGAAGTTTAGGAAAAATAATTTCTAATGGTGAACTTGTAAATAAACTTCTCAGGTCTCTACCAGCTTCATGGGATGCAAAGGTCACTGCAATTGAAGAAGCAAAAGATGTCAACACTCTCCCACTGGAACAACTGTTGGGCTCCTTAATGACATATGAACTATCTATCAAACAGAAGAACGGAGAGGTGGACAAAAAGAAAAAGACAATAGCATTCAAATCTACTACCAGAGAAGACTCAAGCGAAGACTCTGAAGAGGATGACGAAGAAGATGAAACTGCTATGTTGGCAAGGAAGTTCAGAAGGTTTATGAGGAAAAAGAAATTCAACTACAAAAAGAAACCTCTGAAGGGTGAGCCCAGTAAAGAAAAAGATAAGGAGAAGAAGGAGGAGCAGCCCACATGTTTTGAGTGCAAAAAGCCAGGGCATTTCAAGGTAGACTGCCCCTTACTAAAGAAAAGCAGAAGAAAGTTAAGGAAAAAGGCCATGATGGCAACCTGGAGCGAAAGTGAAGACTTCAGCTCTGAGGAAGAACAACAGGAAGTAGCAAATTTCTATCTAATGGCCGATCAAGAAGAGGTATGTTCTGAAACCGAAAATGAATTATCTTTTGATGAGCTTCATGAAATTTTTGATGAACTAGTAATAGAATTTCAAAAATTAAAGTCAAAACATAAAGACTTAAAAAAGCAAAATCTGGAACTAGCTAAAATGAATAACAACCTTTCAAATGAGAATGAATACCTTCTAATAAAAAATAAAAATCTAAATGATAAGATTATGGGTCTTGAAAATGAAAAGAATATACTTGAAAAGAAAAGTAACTTAGTTTCAAATGAAAAATTGTCAAGACAACACAAAGAAATTTTAATGGAAAACAAGAAATATAAAGAGGAAATCGATAAACTAAAGCCTTTTGTCGAAAAATTTACTTACAGTTCTGAAAAATTGAATTTACTGTTAAATAACCAAAGAGCAGTATTTGACAAAGCTGGTTTAGGATTCAGAACTCATAAGAAACAAAAACTCCTTAAAAATTTCTTTGTACCTGCATCTTCTTCAATTACATGCTATACTTGTGGTGTTATAGGACATAAATCTTACATGTGCAACAAAAGAAAATTAAGAAAAACTAAGAAAGTTTGGGTTCCAAAAGGAACCAATGCCATTAACCAAAAAGGACCCAAGATGGCTTGGGTACCTAAAGTCTCCACTTGATCTTTATTGCAGGTATGCCTTGCAACCAACAAGAAGAGAATGTGGTATCTTGATAGTGGTTGCTCAAGGCATATGACAGGAGATGTGGAGCAGTTCTCATCACTCACATATCAAAATGGTGGCAATGTAACTTTTGGTGATAATGGAAAGGGAAAAATCATTGGTATTGGTAAAATCCATATCACCCCTACCTCTTATATTGATAATGTTTTATATGTTGATGGTTTAAAACATAACTTGCTTAGTATTAATCAATTTTGTGACAAAAATTTTAAAGTTGTTTTTGAATCTTCTTTGTGCATTGTTTCTAGTCTAGATGACAATGGCATTAAATTCATCGATCATAGGCATGGCAATATTTATATGGTTGATCTTGATGATCTCCCTATTCAGAAAGGTCAATGTCTAGTGGCAATGGAAGCCAAGATCGATGAAGCTAGTTGGCTTTGGCATCGTAGACTAGGACATGCTAGCATGCATTTAATTTCAAAACTTAGCAAAAATAATTTAGTAAAAGATTTGTCTAAACTGAATTTTGAAAAAGATAAGATTTGCAGTGCATGTCAACTTGGAAAACAAACAAAATCTTCTTTCAAACCTAAAGGAGTGATCTCTACATCTAGACCTTTAGAATTGCTTCATATGGACCTCTTTGGGCCTACTAGAATATCTAGTTTGGAAAGTAAGAAGTTTGGTCTAGTCATTGTAGATGATTTCTCACGTTTTACATGGATCATGTTTTTAGCACACAAAGATAAAACGTTTTCTGAATTCATAAGATTTCACAAAAGAGTTTTAAATGAAAAAGGTGTTTCAGTAATTTCCTTAAGAAGTGATCATGGAACTGAATTTGAAAATGTCAATTTCAATAAATTCTGTATTGAAAATGGAATTAATCATAATTTTTCTGCACCTAGGACACCTCAACAAAATGGGGTAGTAGAAAGAAAAAATAGAACTCTTGAAGAAATGGCACGCACCATGCTTTGTGAAAATGATTTACCTAGATACTTTTGGGCGGAAGCCATAAATACTGCATGCTATATCTTAAATCGTGTTTTAATTCGACTGATTTTAAAGAAAACTCCTTATGAGCTTTGGAAGGGTAGAAAACCTTCAATTCGTTATTTTCATGTTTTTGGTTGCCATTGTTTCATCTTAAATAATGATAAAGACAATCTAAGTAAATTTGATGCCAAATCAAATGAGGGAGTCTTTCTAGGCTACTCCACATCTAGTAAGGCATACAGGGTCTTCAACAGAAGGACACTTGTTGTTGAAGAATCCATTCATGTAGTATTTGACAAAACTAACCAAAAATCTTCAAGAAAAGAAGATGTACTTTTTGATGAATCAGGTAACAAGAAGACTGAAGAAAGAAACAATAATGATGAACTTACCAAGGAACAGAATGATGATCAGAACATCGACAAGGATCAAGCACAAGGTGATGAAGATACCTCAACTGTTGATCCTTTACCAAAAGAATGAAGGTATGCTCATGGACACCCAAAAGAACTAATTATAGGTGATCCATCTAAAGGTGTAAGTACTCGATCATCTCTTAGAAATATTTGTGACTACTTAGCTTTTGTGTCTCAAATTGAACCTAAAACTATTGAGGAAGCTAAATGTGATAGTAATTGGATAAATGCTATGCAAGATGAACTTAATCAATTTAAAAGGAACAATGTTTGGACACTGGTAGATAGGCCCTCAAACACATCAATTATTGGCACAAATGGGTTTTTCGAAACAAACTTGATGAAAATGGAATAGTAATTAGAAATAAAGCTAGACTGGTTGCCAAAGGATACAATCAGGAGGAAGGGATAGATTTTGATGAAACCTTTGCTCCTGTGGCTAGACTTGAGGCAATTAGGCTACTATTGGCTTTTTCCTGTTTTATGAACTTTAAACTGTATCAGATGGATGTTAAAAGTGCTTTCTTGAATGGATTAATTGAAGAAGAAGTTTATGTTGAACAACCTCCTGGTTTTGAAAATTCTGAATTTCCAAATCATGTTTATAAACTTCATAAAGCTTTATATGGATTAAAACAAGCTCCAAGAGCTTGGTATGATCGTTTAAGCTCTTTTCTACTAAAAAATAATTTTGCTAGAGGAAATGTGGATAAAACATTGTTTTTAAAGAAAAAGAATGATGATCTCTTAGTAGTACAAATCTATGTTGATGATATAATATTTGGTGCTACTAATGAATCTCTTTGTCAAGATTTTGCAAGTCTAATGCAGGGTGAGTTCGAGATGAGCTTGATGGGAGAACTAAGTTTCTTCCTCGGACTCCAGATAAGGCAAACCAAAGAGGGGATCTTCATCAACCAAACAAAATACACAAGAGAAATACTCAAGAAGTTTGGGATGGAGAACACTAAGCCATTAGGTACCCCTATGAGCTCTACATGTAGACTTGACAAGGATGAATCAGGTAAATCAATTGATCAAAAATTATATCGTGGCATGATTGGTTCGTTATTATATCTTACTGCCAGTAGGCCAGATATCATGTTTAGTGTCTGTATGTGTGCTAGATATCAGTCCAATCCTAAAGAGTCTCATCTTTTGGCTGTTAAACGCATATTTAGATATCTATCTGGCTCAATTAAAATTGGTTTATGGTACTCTAGAGATTCTTCATGTGATTTAATTGCTTATTCTGATGCTGATTTTGCTGGATGTAAACTTGATCGTAAAAGTACTAGTGGAACCTATCAGTTTCTTGGAGTAAATTTGATCTCCTGGAGTAGCAAGAAACAGAACTCTGTTGCTCTATCTACGGCAGAAGCCGAATATATAGCAGCTGGGAGCTGTTGTGCTCAAATCCTCTGGATCAAACAATAACTCGAAGACTTTGGCATAAAACTAACTAAGACACCCATAAGATGTGATAATACTAGTACAATCAACTTATCTAAAAATCCAGTGCAACATTCAAGAAGTAAACACATTGAAATAAGACATCATTTCATAAGAGATCATGTACAAAACTCAAACATAATTCTTGATTTTGTCTGTACCAATGATCAATTAGCTGATGTGTTTACAAAGCCCTTGAGTGAGGATAGGTTCTGTCTGATTAGAAGGGAGTTAAGTGTAATTGATCCATTCTCCTAGGATTCTCTTAGTATCCTTTTTACCTTGTCCTAAAAGATCAACACTTATTGTTTTAAACCCCAAGAATTTTTTTTTATTATTTTTTCCCAGATTTTCTCGAATTTTCTTGGCCAAGTGTCGACACTTGGAAAGTGTCAAGTGTCGACACCTGACCAAGTGTCGACACTTGACAAATCTGAAGTGTCGACACTTGCGAATCTGAACTATTTTAAAACGGGCCGAACGAAAGGTTTTTTGAAAAATTTCCTTCCCCAAATTTCTTGGAACAGTGGTCCCCCCTGTCCAAACCCGTCTTTTCACCCTTCAATCCGCCTCAAATCAGGTATTTTCCCTCTCTATTTTAGTTTTTATTTCTCTATGTTTTTAACTTTATTGTTTTTAAACCAAACAATCATGTTTTAGGTTTTCCGAACTTTTTTTCTTCAATCTAACCGGATTTTTGTGTGTTTTAGTAAATTTCTAAAACTCCATTTGAGGGAATCTTGTTTTAGATTTGTTTTCCTCGAATTTTCCTCATCTTTTGGGTGTTCTTTCAACCCTTTTTCACAAAAATCACTATTTCATCAATTTTGGGCAAAATAAAATGGGTTTTCATCTAATTTAAATGTAATAAATCCTTTTATTAATGATTAGGAAGGATTTCTAGTATTGCATTTTGAATATTTTCGCCTATTTGCAAAAACCCTAAATGCTTAAAACCTAAATCCCATAATTTCTTTTCTTTTCTTAATTTTTGGGATTCAAATGTGCTCCACCCAACACAAATTTTACCTACAAATTTTACTCAAAATCTCTCATCTTGATCAAAACTTATTAATTCTGGTTTTTGAGACCAATTTAAACTCTAATCTCACCTATGGCCAGTCGTTTGTTCTGAACCTTTTTCTTTCTTCCTGGTCAGTTGGCTGATATGGGTCCTAGGAAGAGACTTGCAGTTAGAGCAAGGCCTAGTCAGGGTAGTGAGAGGAGGTCGAAGGCTAGATTCGGTCCCGCTCCGCAGAGCAGTTCAGCCACTCCGAGCTCCCCCCTACAGAGAGGATGGCAGGGAAGTCAGTAGCTTCAGGGAGGAGAGTAGATCTACACTGTTTCGACAGGCACCATTTTGGCATTAGAGAGATACTCTCAGATGCAGGGTTAGTACCCTTCTGCACCATGCAGGAGAGATACTATCCTCACCTGGTGAGGGAGTTTTACGGTGCCCTTGACTGTCGATGACTCTTATGGACGACATCCGTCAGAGGTATACAGATTTCATTGACTGATGAGTTGCTGAGCCGAGTATGGGAGATACCCCGGAGAGGAGTCAGTGCGTTCTCAGTTGATGATAGAGAGGCAGCTTTCAGATGCATCCTTGAGCGAGAGGATGATCGCGGTATCTCAGTAGTTACCGCGAACCAGTTATCTTTAGAGATGCGACTGCTGCACCACATTACCGCATGGATCCTTCTACCGAAGACTGGCAGATTTGATTTCATCACAGAGAGAGAGCTGATGTTGATGACCAGTCTGATCGAGAGGAGACCAGTTGATATACCGACCTTGATGCTGTCACAGATGCATGATGCTGCCACTCAGCGCCGACACTGTTTTCCATACGGGATGGCACTGACCCGTCTTTTCAGAGGTTGTGGAGTATCATTGGAGGGGGAGATCCCCAAGGAGATACTGCACACAGATGTATATGATGAGAGGTCATTGCACCGCATGGGTTTCAGGATGGTTGGAGGTCGATGGGTTCGGAGAGAGTCTGGCCAGGAGCCAGATGAGGAGGATGAGACTCGAGAGGCTGAGGCTGGACCATCTGAGCCAGCAGTCCTTCCTCCAGTGGATGTACCATCGACACAGGCAGAGCACCTGTCACCTGATGCTTCAGTTCCTCCACCACCTTCTACCGGATTATCCTTTGAGGAGCATGCCAGAGCCCAGTTCACACAGATCAGAGGAGAGGTGACTCAGCTACGTAGCGAGGTCGAGCTTCTACGAGCACAGACTACCTCAGAGCATGCTAAGATCCGCAGATCTATGGAGGAGGGTTTCACACGTCTTGAGGATCTTCTGAGATCACTTATACCTCCTGCTGCACCTGCTCCTGCTCCATATGATGATGATGATGATGATGATGATGACGGCGGCGATCACCAGAGCGACCATGCTGATATTGCTGACGGAGGTGATCAGGATGTTGACCGAGCCACTGAGGTGGTAGGCACTGACAGCGACAGTGTAGGCGGAGCTGATGCTTATGAGATGGTCAGTCGAGATCCTCCTACTACACCTGCTCCTTCTACTGTACTAGTTGACTTTGTTCCGGATCCTATTGAGCCAGCTGATCATCTTTCGCCTCCTTCTACCAGATCTTCTAGGGTTGTAGCCGCTTTCGGTCCTGCCGGCCGTACCAGGAGTCTTAGAGCTTTAGCACCTTCTAGGGCTTTAGCCACCAGATCTAGGATTAGTGCTCCTTTTAGTCTTGATGTTCCTTCTGATGAGGACTAGCCTCACAGATGACTGTTTCAGATCTCTTTTTATGTTTGATATATGTATGTTTCAGTTTGTACTAAAAACTTGTCTCATATATATATGGTTGTTATACTTCAGTTTGTCATATTTTAGCTCTGATATAATGGGATATTTTAACTTTAACACAAGCATAATTTCAGCTATAATATTTTCTATACTCTCTTTTTGTATACATGCAAATTGAAAGGGGGAGGTTATTTTTTATGATTGACAAAAAGGGGGAGAGAAAAAGTAATGAGAAAAAGTAATGTTAAAAAGTAATTGTTATGAAGAAAAAGAGTGATAATGGATGTTTAATTGAGTGATAATGGATGTTTAATTATTTTTGAGAATTTGAGAACATGTATCTTGTTTAAAAGAAAAAGATGCATTATATTGATTTGAAGTTTACCTTAATAAGAAGTATCTAATTAAGGGGGAGATTGTCTCCTATTAATTAGAAAACTCATGGTTTGAACTATGTTGTCTCTTTTTCTCAAGGTTTTGTCATCATCAAAAAGGGGGAGATTGTTGGCTCCACCCAGTGATTTTGATGAATAACAAAACATTGAGCACATATTGTATTCTAATGTGAATTTCAAGTTGTGAGTTTTCAGGAAGAAAGCACCTCAAAATTCCAAAAACTTATGGTGTATGGCATGCAATGGCACGGAGCAATTCTCACATATCCGGACATTCTCTTCAATGAAAAAGGACTAATATTTGCTTAACTATTATGTGTTTATGCATTTATGAACTTTATTTTTGATTTCGAGGCTTTTACTCTTGATTCTGGATGTTTTCAGTCTCAAGTGTCGACACCTGGACAGACAAGTGTCGACACTTCAGCATTTGGCACAAAGAAAAATCCTTGGCACGCCAAGTGTCGACACCTAGAATTCAAGTGTCGACACCAAGTGTCGACACTTAGGTTTCAAGTGTCGACTCAAGGCCTGAGAATTTTGAAAATACAAAACTTGTTGGTTCGAGGATTTTTTGTGTCAAGTGTCGACACCTGTGCATAAAGTGTCGACACTTGAATGATCAAGTGTCGACTCCCAGAATTCAAGTGTCGACACCTGACAGCCAAGTGTCGACACCTGACAGCCAAGTGTCGACACTTGCAGCCTGACAGCTCTAACGGATCTATTTTTCTGGCTTGCAGAAATAGGATTTCAAGCTCCAAATGGCTATTTCCAATGCTCCAACGGTCACAAACCATTTTTAGAAGGTTTTTGGTGTATTTAATCTCCACCAACCTCATTTTAAAGCAAGTGAAGTAAGAAGAAGTCAAGAAGAAAAAGAGAGAAGTCTATTCAAGAGCATTCAAGTCCACTCTAAAGCCAAAAAGCCTTTATTCTCTCCAAACTTCAAATCAAAAGCCTTTTCTAGCTTGATTCTACTGAAAAAGCCTACTTGCTCAAATTTACTACATTCCAAAAGGAGGCAACTTGAAGAAGAGTGAAGTCAAAGCAATCCTTGGGCTTCAAAGA
Source organism: Areca catechu (assembly GCA_021397845.1). Classification (NCBI taxonomy): domain Eukaryota; kingdom Viridiplantae; phylum Streptophyta; class Magnoliopsida; order Arecales; family Arecaceae; genus Areca; species Areca catechu. Next base: position 24,488,978 of record CM038042.1, on the reverse strand, counting down.
TTCCAATCCCCTCTTGAAGAGAGTTTGTTGTAGTATTTAAATTTTATATCTGATTTGTTGTGCTTTAACCTTGCTTTCAAGGGTGTCTTGAAAGAAGGTTATTGTGGTTTGTTGGTGAGCCAAAGTGTTAAAACCAACTAGGGTTAACTTGTGAGCCCGAAGACAAAACAAGTAGTTAGGTTTGTTGGTGAGCCTAAATGATAAAACCAACTTAGGTTTTTTACTTGTGAGCCTTGTAAAAACAAGTCAACTGTAATCTGGTGTGGATTATAGTGGAATTCCCAAGTATGGCTTGGGAAGTGGATGTAGGTGCTAGGTTTGCACCGAACCACTATATATCTTGTGTTTGTGTGTGATTGCTCTTTTCTTTTTGCATTCTTTAATTAAGTGCTATTATCTTGCATCTAATTATTTGTTACTCACAAGCACCACTAGACCATTTGTTTTATTGTGTTAAATTTTTAAAAGACCCAATTCACCCCCTCCCTCTTGGGCTCCATTTCTGGGCAACATTCGCCATCATTCCTGGAATACAATAGGTAGATTTCGACATGTGTGTTGTATGTCTGAGTATCCCAGACTGACTGACCGTGTATGTGCTCCCCTTTTGGTAGGTTTCTCATGACCTTTCCTTGTTGGAGAAAAGTGTTCGGGAGTCTATCAGCTTCGACGAAGATCTCCGAAGTCAGGTGGCTTCAGCTGTAATTGAGAAAGATGTTGTCGAAAGACTCCGGATTACTGCAGAAAAGGAGTTAGGTAAGGCTATCACCTCCAACGATGTCCTGAGAAGACAACTGAGGATGCTTGAGGCGCAAGCAACCGACGTGGTGGCCGATCTGAAGAAGAAGAGAAGAAAGGTGATCTCTCTCGAGTTATTATTGAGGGAATGTCTTCAGGATGCTGAGGGACTGAAGACCCAAAAGGCTGAACTGGAAAGGAGGATTAGCGAGATGGAGATGGATCTCTTAGCGGTCAACCAGAAGGCGGCGCAAGCCGAGGAGAGATCTTTCAAGGCCATCGAGGCTTACAAGAGCTTTTAGGCCTTCAAAGATGAAGTGCACGAGGCAGCAGTAGAAAGTTACCTCCTTGGTCATGCTGACTGCCTGGGCAAAGTTAAGAAGCTTTACCCCAGCTTGGACTTCCCTTTGGCCACTATTACGGGGGATGGAGCTGAAAAAATAGAGGTTCCAGCCAAAAAGACATCAACGTGTCCTGTTGAAGACAGTGGGATGGTCACTGGTGAAGTCTTGACCCTTGCTCCTGTTGCTAAAGAGGTTGACTAAGGATAAAATTATTATTTTTCTTTCTTTCTTGGCCAGCTATAATGCCTTTTTCCAAAATGAGGTTTTTTCTTCTTTGAAATGAATGACTAACTCTCTTTAAATTAGTCTCTTTTGAATCGATCATTTTTTGATCGATGTGTAGAAGACTGATCCGACGCTCGATAGTGGGCAACTAAGGTGAGGGGTTCAGAGTTCATGTTTTTGGCCTTGGCCGAAGGCTGACTCCGAAGTGAGGCCATAGCGCTGTTGAATCATTTTCGATTCCTCTAGTGTAGTCGACCAGTTTGAAAGGGACTTAGGCAGCCTTTCAGGCTAGGATTAGTCCCAGTTGGATCGGGGTCAACCATCTGTTATAATTATTTCCACTGGATCAGTGGCCATACAGGGGACAGATGTCCTCCTGTTGTTGGTGGTTGGTTGGAGATCATAGAGTACATTCTCCATTGCTAGTGCCAACTGTGCTAGTATTTGTACAGTCATGCTCCCGTGTGTTCCAGGTGCTGCCAAGCTCTCCTTTTTCAAAAATGGCCATTAATATTGTAACCTCCCAAGAGAGGTTGCTCTAGATTCGAAGCACCGCCAGCTTCTTTCTCCGAGAGTAATTATTGGTGACCGTATTATCTCCAAAATGGTCGCTTGGATTTCGACACATCGTTTCGACACGTGGTGCCCTCTGGTTAGTTTAGGGAAAGGCACGGGGCACATCCTCTACGGGAATTCGCGAGCATGAAGTCCCGTTAAATAGGACCCATCTTCTCCCTTTTTGGAAGCTATCAAGGTATCAGAGGAGCGGATCCTTATTTCAAAAGTCGTTCCCCTCCTCCATAGTACACTACGAATATGTAGTTCAACATGGCGGAACTCCGGGAGATGGCCTGGAAGAGGGCCACCACCTCTAGAGTGGATGGCTAGCCTAGTGAGAAGGTTCGTCGGGACGACAACTATGACCTCCGGCCCGGGGATGCGACCTGCCTAGAAAGGAGGGTATGGGTGCTAGAGGCCCAGTTGGAGGAGGTGAAAGCTTAGGCTGTGGAGGCCGTTGCGGAGGTGGAGGAGGCCAAGAAGCAGGCAACGGAGGCCGTTGCCAAATTCTTGGCATCACCGGCCTTCAGAGAGGAGGTCACTGAGGCGGTCCAGGACTCCTACCACCAGGGGTTCCGAGAATATAGGGACAAGGCCTTCCGCTTCTACAACTTGAAGGGCTTGGAAAACATCAGGCCTTCCATCCCTTTTCCTAGGCATGAGGACGATTCTAACTTTGAAGAGGAGTCAGAGTCTGAAGCAGAGGGATAGTCTAGAGCCTCCCCGAGCACCTCCCAAAGGCCTGGCACCACTCACTGGCATGGAAAGGGGTCGGCAGCTGGTCCTTAAATCAACCTTTCCATTATCTTTTTTTTTTTGCTGTAAGGTTTCTTTCGATGAATGAAAGTATCCCCTTTTTTTTAAGAGATATATTCTAAAATGTCACAAAGTGTGGACTCTTCAGCATGATGCTTATTGAAGGGCTCGTAGGGCCATCTAGGATCTACCGCTTGGACAAGCTGGTTAAACCATCCCATGGGGCGTCTGTCATTGATAGGATGAGTAATTTGGGCTCACTTCGGCATGTCTTCAGATCTCCCATAGGGTAGGGCATCTAGACCATCCCTGTGCCTTCTTTTGAAGTTAAGGTAGGCTGATTAGGCCCGCCTCGGTGCATTTTTGGATTCATCATAGGGTAGGTTATGTGAACCATTCCTGCACCTTATTTTGAAGCTAAGGTAGACTGATTAGGCCTACCCTGGCACGTCTTCGAATTCACCATAGGGTAGGTTATGTGAAACATCCCTGCACCTTCTTTTGAAGTTAAGGTAGGCCGATTAGGCCCGCCCCAGTGCATCTTCGGATTCACCATAGGGTAGGTTATGTGAACCATCCCTGCATCTTTGGTTGATCATAAGGTAGCCTGGTTGGGATTTCCTTTGCACTCTTCGAGCATATCGATAGGGTGAGTGGATCAGACCCACCTTTGCACTTTTGGTCGATTTCGTCGAGTGGACTACTGAGGCCATTCTTCCACCACCAGTAAGGTAGGCTGTCTAGGCTTATTCTCAAACAGACCTTTATGAAAGTCTTTCTTGATGGAAATGCTCATTGATAATATTTGCAGAGATTTTGTACATTCCAGGGCTGAGGTAGCATGATGCCATCCAAGATCTCGAGTCGATATGTTCCTGGGCGTACAATTTTCTTGATTCGGTAGGGTCCTTTCCAATTGGGGGAGAGTTTACCTTGCTGAAGGTGAAAAACATATGTACCTAGCATACAATATGCAGAAAAAGAGGGCAGAAAAATATATTTTTAAAATAATTTTAAGGCATGCACAGTGAAAGGCTTGGTAGATAGATCCAAACGATCTATCAATCTATCCGTAACAGGATATAGCATAATAATCTAACATGCAACATAACATCAAAGCAAGACAAAATCACAAATATAAAAGTACCATATCTTTATACTGAGAGAAGCTGTGGAAGGAGGAGGGCGCTCGAGCCACACACATGTCTGGCCTCTATAAGAAATCCACACCTAGGCTCGACTCTGATCAACTCCCTTGGAGTGCTAGCTCTTCGAGATCCTTGGGCCGATCTTCTTCTTCCAGGAAGATAAAAGAGGAGAGCTAGAACCCTTTCCCAAAGACTCTCTTCCCAAGACCTAGCTAGAATGCTAGGTAGCACACACCCAATTCCAAGAGCTCTCATAACCCTTCTCAATCTTCTTCTCTCAAAAGTTTTTCTTAAAAATCTGTTGTAGCCTCTGAAATGACTCTTATTTGTAGGGGCAACAAGGAGAGGGAGAAAGAGGAAGGAGGAGAGATGGAGGGAGAGAATGGGGGAGAGGATCAAGGCTATACCAAATGGGTCCAACCCATTAAGGTAAGTATGACTATCATACCAAATAACCTTGGAGCCAAAACTGATTTGAATTCAAAATTCAAACTAGATCAAAACTTGCCCAAAATCCTCCAAAAAATCTTTCCAAAAATTTGCTCGTCACAGGAAGTGTCGACACCCAAAAAATGCCAAGTGTCGATACTTCACCAAGTCTAGACACCTGCAAAAATCTAAGTATCGACACTTGGAACAAAGTCAATCATATTGACTTCCTAGTGACGGCAAATGATTCTTAATTGTTGATTAGCCTTAAGATCAGATAGAAATCCTCTATGGTATGTAATCCCATAGGTTCGAATACTAAGCCGATAGCACTGGAATATTTCTAGTACCAGTCAAAGTCCTCATCTAGCAATGATACCCGATGTCCGGATAGGTTGAAGATGCAGAGCACCTCACAAGAACCTCTGGCATATGGTTGACGTATAATTCATCCCTTTGACCTCATGATGCTCAGGATGACCTAGAGCTCGACTGCCAACCCTAATTTGGTTTATCCAGATCATGTCTCAACCTCACAAGTTCTGTGACTCCTCACAAGAACCACCCTGGCCAAGGCTTTGCTAAATTGAGACATAGTGAGTCATTTACTCCAAACCATTTGGAGGAGTCAATTCCATCTTGATCCACCACCGCTCCATAAGTACTTGACTACATCCAGAAACCTTTCATCACTGGATTAGAAATCCAGGTAGTCCGGTATCAAAGTACAGTGAGTTGCTTGCACGCTGCCATGGTGACTTCAGGTCTGAGGGACACATATATCCATATCCTTTCACGAGCAACCCTTTGGCAGAAGGGAGCTCCGCAGATGGTCACATTCAGTGAAATATCATACATTTCACTTGCATGTCATACCAGTGTCTCCACACTCCTTGGTTAAGAGGACAACCAATAAATGCGACATACAACAACCTACACTTGATACATTATCATCCTATAATAATGTATCCTTTGGTTGTGAACCACTTTAAGAACTACATGATATATCCTCTTCTATATCAAAAGAAGTAGTTCCAAGGACTCCATTATACAAGAGTTCATTTCAGAAAAATGTAAATATGATGAACAACCAAAAAAAAATAACTTTTATTTATTAAAATTTCATATACAAATATAAAATAGCACAACCATCTATAGCCCAGACGATTGGCTTTGGGACACAATTTCCAACACTTGCTCCATTGGTCTGGACACTTTGGTTCTTCGTAGCACCAAGTCCCCGGTGTGAAAAATCCGCTCTTTCACCCCAGAGTTATAATACTTGGCAACTTTGTCGATATGCTGCCATTTTTATTTGAGCCTGAAGTCCAGTACCCTGTAGTAGATCCAAGTCCACCCTTCTGCGTTCGAAGTTTTTGGGTTCCTCGTACTTGTCAATCCTCAAAGATTGCAAGGTAACTTCGATCGGAAGGACTGCTTCGGTACCATATGCCAGATTGAATGGGAACTCACCAGTAGTCATTTTGGGGGTTGTCCAGTATGTCTAAAGAATGGAGTTCAGTTTTTTGACCCAAAGTCCCTTGGCATCGTTCAATCGGGTCTTCAGACCATTGAGAATGATCTGATTTCTTACTTCAACTTTCCCATTAGATTGAGGGTGGCCGACAGATGTTAGCTTGTATAGCACATGGTACCGAGCACAGAAGTCTTTGAATTTGGGATTGTCAAATTATCTTCCATTGTCGGTGATTATAGTGTGTGAGATTTTGAACCGGAATATGATGAAGTTTTTGATGAAACTTTCAATTTTTCCCTCCGTGATGTGAGCCAGTGGTTCAGTCTCGACCCACTTGGTAAAGTAGTCGATGGCAACGATGAGAAATTTTCTTTGCCTAGATGCTGGTGGGAACAAACCAAGAATGTCCATGCCCCACTGGGCAAAGGGCTAGGGAGCCACCAGCTGAGTTAACTGGCTTGCTGGCTGTCTTTGGATGTTGGGGTACCTCTGGCACTAGTCACACTTTTGAACAAAGTTGGCTGAATCCTTTTGAATAGTGGGCCAATAGTAATCCTGGCATATTATTTTATACGCCAGAGACCTGCCCCCCAGGTGGTCTCCGCATATGCATTCATAGACTTCTCTTAGGGCATAGTCGACGTCCGATAGCCCTAAACATTTCAACAGAGGTTGAGTGAATGATCTCTTATACAAGGTCCCATCCAAAGTAACATATTGAGATGCCATCCAGTGGGTCTTCTTGGCCTCTGCCTTATCTTTCGATAATGTGCCCTAATTCAGAAATTTGAGGATGGGATCCATCCAACTGGGTTCGGTCTCGATTTGGAGCACCTTTGAGGCTTCTTCAGCTATGCTTGGAACTTCAAGATGTTCAATGAAGGTATGATTGAGGGATTTCAGAGTGGTGGTGGCGAGCCTAGATAGTGCATCCACCCAGGATTCTCTGATCAAGGCACATGGGTGATTTCAAAGCACTCCAACTAAGAGGATAAGGACCGCACCTTCTCTAAGTACTAGATCATCATAGTATCTCTAGCTTCAAATTTGCCTTTGACTTGGTTTACCACCAGTTAGAAATCCGAGAAGATCTGGAGTCTTCGGATTTCCAAGTTTTCGGTGATTCAGAGTCCTGTAAGTAAGGCTTCGTACTCGGTCTGATTGTTTAAGGTGTGGAAGGAGAATCGGAGTGCGTACTCCACTGTGTGTCCATCCAGCTCGGCTAGTATGAGGCCTGCTCCACATCCAGTGGAGTTGGAAGCTCCATCTACATGGAGTACCCAGACGAACTCCATATCTTTTGGAGTGGCTCCTTCCTCTCCAGCTGATCGTACTTCATCTTCGGGCTTCGAAGTACATTCAGCTAGGAAGTCAGATAGCACCTGTGCTTTCATAGCCGATTGGAGTTGGAAGCTGATGTCAAACTCACTTAACTTAATAGCCCATTTGGCTATTCTTCCCGACGTGTCAGGACAGCAGAGGACGGCTTTAAGGGGCTAGTCGATCAAAACCACGATGGCATGGACGTGGAAATAGGGCTATAATCGCTTCGCTGCAATTACCAATAAGTAAATTAGCTTCTGTATTCTTGAATATCTTGTCTCAGCAACGTGTAAGACTGATGTAGTAGATCAGCTTATGGAGGCCATCTTCCCCTCTTCAGACGAGAACCAAACTGACTGCTTCATCCGCAGCGGAGAGGTAGAGGTAGAGTCTCTCATTCCTGAGGTTTGGAGAGCAAGGGTGGGGTCTCCAAATATTTCTTTAATTTTTCGAAGTCAAGGTGGCAATCCTTGGTCCATTCGAAGTCTCGGGGCTATCGGAATACTTTGAAGAAGGGGAGACACTTCTCAGCCGACTGAGAAATGAATCTGCTTAAGGAGGCGATCCTTCCTGTCAGTTACTGTACTTCCTTCTTGCAAGAAGGGTGTCTCATATCCTGAAGGGCCTGAATCTTTTCGGGGTTCATCTCATCATTTAGTAATGAGAAACCCCAAGAACTTGCCTGAGGTTACTCCAAAGGCACACTTTGTTGGGTTCAATTTCATGTGGTGGTGTCGTAGGACACCGAATGACTCTTCCAAGTCTTTGATGTGGTGTTCTTTCAGGAGGCGTTTGATGATCATGTCGTCGACATAGGCCTCCATGTTCCTTCCTAGTTATTTCTTGAATACTTTATTAATCAACCTTTGGAACGTCATCCCAGCATTCTTCAGTCCAAACGGCATCATTTTATAGCAATAGAGGCCTTTTTCGATGACAAAGGCCATCTTTTCTTCATCCCGAGGGTCCATTCGGATCTGGTTGTATCCGGAGAAAGCATCCATGAAGCTTAATAGCTGATGGCCCGTGGTGGCGTCAACCAGTTGGTTGATCTTTGGTAAGGGAAAGCTATTTTTTGGGCAGGCTTTATTGAGGTTTATGTAATCGATGCAGATCCTCCACTTACCACTAGCCTTCTTTACCATCACCATGTTGGCCAGCCATTCTGGATAGTATGCTTCCCAAATGAATCCCGCCTTAATGAGCTTGTTCACTTCTTCATCTATTGCTTTCTGCCTCTTTGGGACGAAGTTCCTTTTTTTCTGCCGAACCAACTTGTGTTCAAGGGCAATTTCTAGCTGATGAGTAACCTTTCAACTGGAATCCCAGGCATATCAGAAGCTGACCAGGCAAAGGCAGCAGCATTGTTCCTAAGAAAATAGATTAGCCTTGCCTTTGTTTCCTCATCGAGCAAGCTTCCGATTTGCACGACCTCGATGGGGTCCTCCTCGGTTAACTATACCAGAATGGTCTTTTCCATGGATTCACCACAGTCTACGGTTGGGTCCCTCGGGTCCAACTGATCCAAAGTTGTGGGATCGTTGGATTGCTTGTCTTGTATCATCAGGCATTGCCATGCAATTCTCTGGTCTCCCTTTACTCCCCGACTCCATTCCTGGTGGGGAAACGTATCAAGAGTGATAAGTTGACACTATGGCCCGAAATTTATTTAGGACGGGCCAGCCTAAAATCATGTTATAAGTCGAAGGGGTTCGAACCATCGTAAAGTTAATTGGCAGTGTTTTCTATCGGGGTTCGGTGCCGAGGGTTATAGGCAGTATCATTTCACACTCGACATCGACTTGGTTGCCTCCAAAGCCGGTGAGCGGCATAGGGGATCTTTGTAATTTATTTTTAGGTAGACACATCTGAGAGAACACGTTGTAGAGTAAGATGTCGTAGAGCTTCTATTATCAATTAAAATATGCCTTACATCATAATTGGCCACGACGATCGATATTACAACTGGATCATCATGGGGGAGTTGGACCCTGACAAGGTCATCATCGGAGAAGAGTATGGCGTTGTTATCCTTGAGCCATTTCAGGGCATCATCTTCGGCCCTCTTCTAGTTGGTTGGCCGATGTAGCATTCCCATGTTCTTACTAGTGGGCCTCTAGTTTGGTAGCTTAGCTTCTTCAAGGGCCCTCTAGGGGACTGTGGCCTCCGACCGAGGTCCTTGGCGATCGATGTACCACCCCAAGTAACCCTTCTTGATAAGATCTTCAATGGCATCCCTGAGTTGGATGCACTCTTCGGTGTCGTGGCCTTGGTCCTGATGGAATCGGTAATATTTGTTCCTATTTCTCACAAAAGAGGACGCCTTCATGGGATGCAACCATTAGAGGTAGCTTTCTTTTTCTATTTCTAGCAGGATCTTTTCTTTGGGGAGGTTGAGGGGGCTATAGGAGTCGAATCTCCTGCTCGATTTTCTGGGCTTGGGACTTCGTCGCCGATTAGGATTACTATTGTTGTTGTTGGGGGGTGCAGGGGGGCCCAGCTCCCTGCTATTCTTTTTTTTTTGGGAGGGGTTTTCCTTCAGCTAGCCATCGATTCACCACTTGCTCTTCAGCATCGGCATACTTCTAAGCCCTTGATAGGAGCTCGGTGTAGCTTGTGAAAAACTTCTTATCCAGGAAAAAAGTAAGCCTAGACGATCGGAGCCCCTTCTTCAGTGCGGACATGGCCACGTGCTCGTTGAGATGAGGGATCTCGAGCATAGCTGAGTTGAACCTAGAGATATAATCTCGCAGGCTTTCTCCCTCATTCTGGTGAAGGAGGAACAGGGTGTCTGTGTTTCGGGATGTCTTGCGGCAAGTCCTGAAATGTAAGATAAATAATTTTTTTAGTTCGGAGAAAAAATCAATAGTACCTGGACGTATGCTCGAGTACCACATCCGAGCTGCCTTCTTCAAAGTGGCCGGGAAGGCGAGGAAGTATAGTACGTCTGAAGTCCCTTGAATCATCATGTGGGCTTTGAAACTGCCCAAATGATCAAGCAGGTCAGTGGTGTCGTCGTAGGGCTCCATCTAAGGAATCTTGAAGTACTGGGGGATGATTTCGGCCATGATGCGAGAGGTGAATGGAGGGCACAGCTCGCAAGCCACGAGGAAACCATGGTTCCTCTGATCCTGAAGCTTCGCAACCTCCGATTTGAGGGCCTTGAGCTTTCCCTCGTTATCGGGGTGGACTTCCTTCGACAGGTCCCTTTCGGGAGTGGAGTCCTCGGAGGAAGCAGAGAGAGACCGGCTGGGTCTCTTTCCTCTCTGTAGCGAATCGGCTGGTTTTGGGTTTCGAGAGCTTCGACCCTCGGGAGAGGGTCGGTCATGGAGGGAAAGATGGGTGGACCTGTATTGATGGTCTCTTTTCCTTCGGGATTAATGGATGTGTCTGGAGGTGGCTGGCAGATGCCCCACCTGAAAGGCCTTGTCTTGAAAATTCTGAACCATAGTCGTGAGAGCATTGACTTGGTTCATAAGAGCCTTGAATTGCTGTTGTCCCACGATGAGCGTGGGAGGCGGAATGTCATTCCCCGCTAGGGGGTCGCCCCTTTAAGAGGGAGCGTGACCTCTGCTTGTTGAGGCATTATGAGTTTTTTCCTTCGCCATTGAACCTCCTTACACTCCCCTTTTCCTAAGGAGGGGAGCTAGCGGTAGATGCTTAGGTCACTTCCCCTACCTGGCATGCCAATCTATTGGCATAGAATCCCCTTTGATCGGGTAGAGCTACAGATCACAAGTTCGCTTCCTTGGTTCACCTGCAAAATAAGTCCTTGGCCGGATGTTCTCCGATGGGGGACACTCTGATGCCTAAGTCAGAGACAGGTTTCAGCAACAGAATGGGGAGTATTCTGAAGAGGAGGGAGATGACAAGGAAAGGAACTCTTATTTTTTCAGAGCCACGCTGTGCTTGTCTTGAGTGTCCCCTCTTACTAGTATTTATAATGGCTGGTCCAGCGCGTGGTTTTTTCTCCCATCCTATGGTTAAGACGGGGGCTAATCGACTCCCCTCTGCCCGTAACCATGGACAGTTGTCGAGAGGTACCGGTCAGGCTGGAGGTGTTACGGTTGGAGTTAATGGCCATGTGGTCACTTCGATGTAGTTATGATTTGGAGGTGCTAGCCAGGCAGTTGATCATAACTATCACACCCACGTTCGTGTCGGTTTGAGGTTGGTTGGAGATTTGCCTTCGGGCTTCTTCTTCAGGAGGGGCCATTGCTGGACTAGAAAGGTGTCTTCGTCTTGTTTTTCCTGAGATAGTCCGAAGACACCTTTGCTATTCATGGCGGGGCTGTTCTCTTCAGGATGAATCGTAGGGTGGAGTCGGCATCGTCTTCAAACCGTTCCCCTTTGGGCTGGCATCTTCAGCTAAGACCAAATATCATATCATCGCTTTGCCCATTCACTCAGCTTCCTCTAGGCGCTCCGGTTTGAAATGTCTGGTTCGGGAGGGAGTGCGCGAGCGATCGAACCGGCGGCCAATTCATGCTTGAACCGACATATCCTAACAAAACCCATGCCAACCCAACCTAGATCTAAACACAATCTCTATCCATCCTGATCCCTACCTAATCTCTGAATAAGACTTGACTAGAGCTAGAGCATGGATTCAAATACAGACCCCATCCCTCAAGCAGGTCATGTCCTGGTTAGGAAGTACCAAGACTTGACCAAGCCAATAGCACCCCTCCTTATCAAGTTGTTAGTACCATTGGACATCGTCAATCTCCAAAGAGAACAAAAAGTAGCCAAACATTCACTGATCTTTCATTGGAGCTGAATGTTGAACCATTGCAATGTTATTTTGTGCTTGCTAAGCTATATTACATTGGTCCACAGCATTAGTAAGCAATTTTGTGACAATCAAGATATTACTGTGTTGACTTTTTTTTTGAGGAGTCTCAAAAACTCCTTCAAGGTGCATGCGCGGAGCGATTGTTCCAACCATTCCATGAGCCATGCCAATGCAAATGCACGATCCATGCACAAGTTTCCCCATGGCCATTCTGAACCATTTCATTTATTTATTTATTTATTTAATATCTTTTAATGGCTATATGGGGGGCATTTTGGGGTTTTTGGAAAGTTTTTTAGCCTATAAATAGGCCTTACCCCTAGCCTACAAACTATCCCAAGTTCTCCCTCTCGCATTCTTTCTCTCTCCCAAAATTCTCTAAAACTCTCTCTCCCCCTCAGTTTTTTATTTTATATTTGATCATTTGGGTTGAGGACAAGTTTGATTGGCATCCAATCAAGATCGTGCGACCAATGGGCATTAGAGTACTTGACTTTTAGGTTATACCTTGAAAGAGGGTATGCGGTCTAGATCTTCACACGAGAAGGGCTAAAGTCCCCTTTAGTATAGTGATTTTTACCACCTCCCAAGTCAGATTCTATTTTAATTTTTTAAAATTATTTGTCACACTAAAATATTATATTTCACACACATCATGAAAAAATGTTTTTAGTTTTTTTATAAATATATATTATTTTATTCAAATTTCAATAACAATCTAAAGAAGACTTAGTAAATATTTTTATAATGCACGCATATAATTTTATATTAAATATAATTGTTTGTATATAATTATAGTTTATGTGCCTTGTAAGTTTTATATTTATATCAATTATATTTTTGTGGCCCAAGTAAATAATCAAAGAGAGGGTGAATTATAATTTTTCAAAAATTAAAACCTAAGTAAGTGCTGCTAGTGAAGTGTAAGTGAGCAAAAATATATGCAAGAGTTGAAATGTTGAAAGTAAGAGCTAAGAATAAGAAGGCACATACATACAAAGACAAGAATTTTTATAGTGGTTTGATACCTCTAACACCTACATCCACTTTCTAAGCCTTCCCTTGAAAATTTTTACTATAATCTTCTCTAATACTTACAGCTAATTTGTTTTCTTGGGCTCACAAACCAAACCCTATACTAATTATTTTCTTGAGCTCACAATCAAAACCCTACAAGCCAAACCCTAGCTCAAAGAATACCTAACTTCAGTCCCAACTGAATTAGGCAATAACAAAACAAAAAAAGGGACAGTATAAGTATAGAAAACTCTTTAAAAAGAGCAAGAATGAGCACTTATAAACACTAGAAGAGGACACAAGAAATCTTTGGAAGCTTCAATACTTGTTTCCTTACTATGAACTCAATGATTGATGGATTTACTTCAAGTGGTTGAAAAAATAAGCTCTCAAATCAAGACTTTTAGCTTTGCTCACTTTTCTTGATAACACTTGAAATATTGCTGATTATTGTTATTTTTAATGAGTTTGATAACCTTTAAGAAGCCTTTCAAGATCAAACTAGCTATTTATAGCTATTAGAAAAGAAAATATAGCCGTTAGGAATAAGACATGATCAATCTAAACTTTTTGAAAAACTAGTTGTTATGTCTGTTAGTAGCCTTCAAGTCAACTTGGGTCACTTCGAAGTTGGGTTGGTCTTCTATTGAGTTATCTCAGTCTTTTTTCTCCAAAATAGGGCTTTATATTATCCACTATTGAGTCGACATGATTCTATCAAGTTGGCTCAAGATCCAGTCGAGTTGGCTCAAAGTCCATTCGAATCAGTTCAAGAAATAGCCTTCAAAATTCAGCTTTCTATATCCTAGGCTCCCCCTATTGAGTCAACTCAAATTTTGTCCAAGTCAGCTCGATAGCATGTTGATTGAAACTATGCAGTGCCAAGCTGAAACTTTCCAACACATAGCTAAAACTTGATTTTTTATAAGTTTTGAGACTTCAAACCTCAACACACATATTTCTTTATAAATCCATTGGCTTTTCACAAATATTTGGTCTTCAAAAACTTATGTTTTGAATTGTTGGATGTTACCCTCATTTTTTCTTGAAACATGGACTTGTGTAGTTCATTAGTGACATTATATATTCAAGTATTTTATTATTCATCAAAATCAATCCTTAAAACCAATAATCTTTCCCCTTTTTGGTGATGATGATAAAACTTTGAGCATATAAGGGAATGATATCAAGCTTAAATATAACATTTCTCTAAGAATTATGAGAGTAGACTTAAGGTATTAAATCAAATTTATAAGTATCAGAGTTTATGGATTGTAGAAGAATATCAGAGTAAATCTTCTAAAGTATAGATCAAGGTATATCATAACTAAGTAATATAGTAGTATCTAAGCAGATTTTGAAAGTATCAGAGCAAGCTTTTAAAAATAAAAGTATGAGAGTATCATAACAAATTTAAAATTTAAAGATAAGATTGAAGATTTCAGAAAGTATCAAAGCATGTTTTTAAAAATTAGAGTTAAGAGTGAAAATTTTAGAGTATAAATAAGAGTATCAGAGCATTTTAAAATTTAGAGTGAAAGTTTCAGAGTATAAGCAAGAATATCATAGCATTTTTAAAAGGATTAAGGTATTTAGTTCAAAATAAGAGATTTTGAAAATTTTAGAGTATAAATAACAGTATCAAAGCATTTTTAAAAGGATTAAGGTATTTAGTTCAAAATAGAGAAGTATGAGTATCAGAGTAAATAAATATGAGAGTTAGAGTAAATAAAAGGATGGATACAAGATATTTGAAAAATCAAGTATTTTAGTTTATATTACTCCCCCCTTTTTATTGTATTACTTCTTTTTTGTTTTATTCTTTATTACTTCCCTTTTTGTTTTATTCTTTATTACTCCCCCTTTTTGTCAACATTATTAAAAAGGTAGGAGGGAAATAGCTCCTCCTAAGACAAGCAATCAACACAATTAAGCAATATTAAGGAAATTAAAGATGTCATCCATATATATATAAGATGTAATCAAACATATAAATCATAAAAGTCATATGTAGCATAAATATATAAGTTTGTCGAGACAAGAGAAATTCCCTATACAAAAATGATGCACACAAAATGGTACACCTTGATATGATCATCAAGAGATTGAAACATAAAAAGTTTGATACATATAACATCAAAATATAAGGCCTAAGACATATAAAGTAGCCTAAAACCTATCTAAAGAACTTCTAATCTATGAAGTCAAATTTGGTTCTGAGTCCTAGTAATAGGTCCAGTAGGTGATGGTGGTGGCTTCCTAGATCTACAAAACTATTGCTATCTCACATAGGTCCTAGTAGATGGTTCGGGCTACGTAAGGATAGGTTGGGTAGCTCTAGGAGGTGAAGTCTGAGGAGGAGGGTGGCTCAACATCTGAATGGTTGAAGAAAAAACCAGAGGAGATGGTGGAGCTGCTACTGTTGTTGCCTAGTCACAGACTTCGTCAGTCAGATGAGATATCATACGAACAATAATACTGAAATCCATCGTTTGTGACATCCTGAGTCAATTAACAAGTGTATGGGTCCTATCAGTAGTAGCCTATACCTCAAAGAGTCTGATATCTATCCTCTAAAGCATAGCTGAAGCAAAAGATCCTCCATGATGCTCCTCAAGAAGTTTATGTATCTCAGTGATCTCTATTTGTATCCAGTCAACTCTACTAGAAAGAATCTACATCTTGGCTCGGATAGAACTACTCACAAGCTTGACTATCCTTTATGCCAAAAGATCAACTCTGGTCTATGGGTGAGAGATGCCTAGTGTCCTTGGCAATGAAAGTGGAATATCTGAAGGTCTAGGTGCAGCCTTTAATGCTTTGAGTGGTAAAGAAGGCTCAGCCATGTGTAATGGAGAATCTAGTCCCTCCTGTGGCCTAGACCAGAAACCCATCTCATCCAATGCCCTTCTGTTGCTACCCTCCGGTATCCCATCTGATGGAGGATTTGGTCATAGTACTCATCATAGCTCTGGTGTTTTTTTGAGGACTTCCCCTCAAATGATACTCTAAATGCCTCAAAAATATGGGTAGGAGCATATCACAAGGTAAGCTGACCTTCAATCTCTTTGTCGCCTCCCTCATCTGAGCTAACATAATCCCTAGAAGATTAATTGAAATGGTCTGCATCTTATGATACATCATAGCCAGCTCTCTCCAATATGAGGTCCAATCTCCTAGTCTTCGGTATCGAATTCCTTCTAATAATATGATGCAAAAGTCTCAAATCTATAGGCAATGTATTGGATTTAAACTCACCAATACCCTTAACATCCATCCTATATGGTACACATCTCAACCCAACTCTCCTATTAGCTAATCTATCTACCACTATACCCTCAGAAGGAATGCCAAGTATCTAACCTAGGGAGGTGTCGCTCAGAGTGATCTCAAAGCCCTTAACTGTAGAAGAGATCCCACTAGAAATCCTACTTAAGTTACCATAAAACTCCCTTACAAGTCTGGGATAGGTCAAAATGTTGATCTTGCAGAACTCTTTCCATCCTTGTTCCTTATCATTCCCCAAATACAAACCATTCTCATCAAAGAAGATAAAGTTGATCCACTTACCTATAGTGACGACTCTCCTTGCCATCTATTCGGCTTGTGAAGGTGGAGGAGAAGGAGCCTGCATGAATGGCATTGAGGGCACAGTGGGAGGTGGAGGAACTTCCTCTCTTGTTGCTTCTCTCCTCTGCCTTTCCAAGCTCTGAGTGGTTTGAGCTCTCTCGATTTTGATTTGTGAATACTTCAAATGGCGAGCCACCATCTTCCACAGGCACATTTTCATAATGAAACGAGTTAGAATCAAGGGGAAACAGGAAAAGAAGGGTGGATTTGGAGGTTTCTTGGATAGGTGGAGGGTTTGGATGAAGGATCATATTGTTCCTGAGGAGGGGGATGACCTAAATGCCTAAAATAGGGGCCTGTAGGTCCCTATATTAAGAAATTCGAGCCCGTGCTTGAGTCAACTTGAATGAACTATCGAGTCCACTCGGACTCGAGTCGACTCGATTTTGCTTAAGTTGGCTCAAATCTAGGTCACAGGGAAATCAGGGATTTTTGTCAAAAAATTACTTTATGAGGGTTTCAAAGGTTGTTTTGATGATTGTAAAATCATAGGAATTCATCTAGATAAAATTAATCCTTAAGAAGAAAAGAAGAATTTCAATTAAAGGAATCACCAATACCTAATTCTCTTCTAATAGTACTAAATCTATCCTCACTTAGGAGTTTTGTTAAAATATTAGCTAATTATCTATCAGTGCTAATAAAATTAAGCACAATATCATCATTTTGTACATGATGTCTTATAAAATGATGTCTTATTTTAATATATTTAGTTCTTAAATGTTACATTAGATTTTTAGTTTAGATTTATGGTACTAGTGTTATCATATCTTATGGGTATGTTA
The DNA here is from genome assembly GCA_021397845.1 of Areca catechu. Lineage (NCBI taxonomy): Eukaryota > Viridiplantae > Streptophyta > Magnoliopsida > Arecales > Arecaceae > Areca > Areca catechu. The sequence goes on along the minus strand of CM038042.1, from coordinate 24,471,753 downwards.
TTAAGTTCGATGCTAAAATCTACTAGTTGATGCTTAGTCCATAAGATTTGAACACAACAATTTTTGGTTGCAATGTATTCAGCCTCGACCATAGACAGTATTACCAAACTTTGTTTCTTGCTAAATCAAGAGATTAAGTTAACTCTTAGAAATTGACAAGTTTCACTAATACTTTTTCTATCTACTTTATATCTAACAAAGTCGGTATCTGAATAGCTAATTAAATCAATTAAAGATTATTTAGAGTACCATAATCCAGTATTAACAATACTAGATAAGTATCTAAATTTTTTTTTAAAAGCTAGAAAATATGATTCTTTAGGATTAGATTGGTATCTAGCACACATGCATATACTAAATATTATATCGGGTCTACTAATAGTAAGATATAGCAAAAATCCAATTATACCTCTAAAAAGTTTTTGATCTATGCTCTTGCCTTTCTCATCCTTATCAAGTTTACATGTTGAGCTCATTGGCGTGTCAATTTCTTTAAAACTTTCTATCCCAAACTTCTTGAGTATCTCTTTTATATATTTTGTTTGGTTGAAAAAGATTCCTTCATTAATTTGCTTTATTTGAAATCTAAAAATGAAGTTGAGTTCTCCCATCATGCTCATCTTGAACTCTTCCTGTATTAGCTTGATAAATTCTTGACAAAGGATTTTATTAGTAGCACCGAATATAATATCATCTACACATATTTGAACTACTGACAAATCATTATTTTTCTTTTTCAAAAATAATGCAGTGCCTATATTTTCTATTGAAAAATTATTTTGAAGTAAAACCTTAAATGTTCATACCATACATGGGATACTTGTTTCAAACCATAAAAAACTTTATATAATTTATAAACATGATTTAAAAATTCATGACTTTCAAAACTGGATGGTTGTTCTACATATACTTCTTTTGAAATAAAATTATTTAAAAATATAATTTTAACATCTATTTGGTAATGTTTAAAATCCATGTAACATGCAAATGCAAGTAATAGTCTAATTGCTTTTAATCTAGCTACAGGTACAAATGTTTCATTAAAATCAATTTCTTCTTCTTAACTATAATCTTTTGCAACTAACCTATATTGTTTCTTATTACTTTGCCATGCTCATCTAGTTTATTTTTGAAAACTCACTTTGTTTCAATAATAAGATGATTTAAAGATTTTTCTACAAGTATCCATACCTTATTTCTTTCAATTTGGTTAAGTTTCTCTTGCATAGTATTGATCTATTCATTATCTTTATAAGCTTCTTCTATAGTCTTAGATTCTATTTATCAAATAAAAGCTAAATAATTACAAGGATCCCTTAAAGATGACCAAATTCTTATCCCTTAAGATGGATCACCAATAATTAATATTTTGGATATCCATGAGCATAACTCTATTTTTTAGATAGATCACCTTGCCTTTGAGTTAGCTTGCTTTGCTCTTGAGTCAGCTCAACTTCATCATCTTCCTTCTTTGGCTCTACATCATTATCTTTATGGGATGATTCCTTCAATGTGAGATCCTTCATCTTTTTATTTAGGATACCTGCATCACCATTTAAGAAATCTTCCTTTTTTAAAGGATTTATATTAGTCTTATTAAAAACAACATGAATTGATTCTTCAACAACAAGTATCTTTTTGTTAAAAATCTTGTGTGCCTTACTAGATGAGGAGTAACCTATAAAGATTTCCTTATCTAACTTGATATCACATTTTTCTATGTTATCTTTACCATTGTTTAGTATGAACATTTGCATTTAAAGACATGAAATAACTAATATTAGGTTTCTTATTTTTTCAAAGCTCATAGAAAGTTTTAATCAGTCAAATCGAAACATGATATAAAACATGATATGTTGTGTTATTACTTCTATCCAAAAATATCTAGGGAGGTCACCTTCACACAACATAGTGTGAGTCCTTTTTTGTAAAGTTTTATTTTTCTTTCTACCACCCTATTTTGTTGAGATATCCTAGGTGCTAAAAAAATATGTTCAATACCTTTTTTATTATAAAAATTTTTAAAATATTGATTTTCAAATTCGGTTCTATGATCACTTCGAATAGAGATAATTGAAAGATCTTTTTCATTGGAAATTTTTCTATGGAACCTTATAAATGAAGAAAAAGTTTCATCTTTTTATGCAAAAAAGAAAATCTAAGTAAACATTGAAAAATCATCTATGATGACAAGTCCATAATGCTTGCCACCAAGACTAGTAGTTCTAGTAGGTCCACATAAATCCATATGAATAAGTTTTAAAGGCCTGTTAGTTGAAATAATGCCTTTTGGTTTAAAAGAACTCCTAGATTATTTTCTAAGTTGGCATGCATCACAAATTCAATTCTTTTCAAACTTAAATTTTGGTAATCATTTTATAAAATCTTTTCTAGCAAGTTGTAAGATCAAATCCATACTTGCATGATCTAATTTTATATGCCATAACAAACTAGTTTCATTATCTCTAACAGTCATTGCAACAAGTATTGGCCATTCTTTAAAGATATATCATCCAAATCTACTATATAAATGTTTCCATGCCTATTTTCATTGAATACTATTCTATCTTCTATTTGCTTATATGCAATGCACTTAGATAATTCAAATACTACTCTATAACTTCTATCACATAATTGACTTATACTAAGTAAATTATATTTTGAGTCATCAACATATAATACATTTTCAATAAATACGGAAGGGGCTATGCAAATTTTACCAATTCTATAAATGTTTCCTTTTTTTATTATCTCCAAATGTTACCATGCCTTCTTTTTAGCTTTCAAGTGATAAATTAAGCATTGTCACTCGTTATATGTCTTGAGTACCCACTATCAAGATACCATCTTCTCTTTTCTTGGACCGCAGACATACCTATAAGAGAAATTAAGTTTTTGATTTAGGTATCCAAGTAATCTCTGATCCTTTAGGGTTAGTCTAATTGGTTTCTTTTGAAACTCATACTTTCTCAATCATTCTTCTATTTACTTTTCTAAAATTATGTATATACCTTGTATCCTAATTTATCACAACAAAAACAAGTAATGCTTGATATAGAACTAAAAAGTGGTTTTTCAAAGAGATTTTTTAGATATTTCTATTTATTTTGAATTTTATAACTCAAACCAGTTTTATTGTAGATGCCCTTTAATCATTCAAAATTAGTTATAATTTTTCAGAACTCAAGCTGAATTTGTCTACAAAAGTTTTCAATTTCTTTACCTTATTTTTTAGATTTTGGTTTTCTAGCAAAACCTTCTCTTTTTCTTCCAAAATGTTTTCCTTTTTCGTTGAAACTTTTTGCAACTCAGTTTCTTTATCCTTCAAAATCTTTTTTTTTCTGTTTGAAACTTTTTGCAAAGCATTCTTCTTATCTTTTAGAGCACATTCTTTTTCCTTAGCTAATTCAACATTTTGTTTCTCTAATTCTGTTAGTCTTTCTTAATTTCTCAAAATCAGTAAGAATATCACTAAATGCACTTTGTAATTCATCATAATATAAAGAATACTCAGAACTTACCTCACTTTTTTGTTTCATAAAATAAAGATTAGCAACTTCTTTGATTTCTTTCTATTTGAAGCTTAAATCTTCACTATCACTCTAAATGGCCATAAAAGCTTTTTTCTTATATTTCTTGGCTTTCTTAAATTAAGGGTAGTCTACCTTGAAGTGGTTAGGTTTTTTGCACTCGAAGCATATCGACTGCTCTCTTTCTTTATCTTTCTCCTTGTCTTTACTAGCTTCATCCTTGTAAGTCTTTTTCTTAAAAGTAGGTTTCTTTCTTATGAGCCTTCTATCATATTTCAGCTTTTACGTATATCACTTGACAAAACATTTTGGCTCATACATTACATTTAAGTTTCAAAAGTACATACGTATTTTAATTTTTGAAAATTCAATTCACCCCCCTCTTGGATTGTCAGTCTAAGCAACATATATAAACCAACCTCAATATTTTATAGTCAAAGAATAAGAACATAAGATATGTAAACTAATTAAATCATTTTATGAACTAAAATAGACTCCTAGACAATGACATATTAAATTTGATAAAATTATCCTAGGTGACAACTTTAACATTAACAAACATGATAAATATGTATATTATAAAAAATAACTTAGATTTTATTATCTTATGCCTATATGTAGATGATATTCTATTATTTAGAACATCACTAATAATAATATAAGAATCTAAGATTATTTATCAAATAATTTTAATATAAAAGATTTAGAAGATGTTGATATAATCTTAGGAATAAAACTTAAAAGAATGAATAATGAAATAGCAATAAACCTAATAAATTCAATAAAAAAATGCTTTAGAAGTTTGAATATTTTAATCTAAATTATTTCTATCCCATATGATCATAGTTCTCACTTAATAAAGAATCTAGAAGAACCTGTAAGACAATTAGAATATTTTCAGAGGATAGGATCTTTGTTATATGTAGAAAATAAAACCTATCCTGATATAGTTTATGTAGTAGGTAGACTAAGTCGGTATACTAGCAATCCTAGTAAAGAATATTATAAAGCCCTTGAAAGAGTCTTTAGATATCTGAAGGAAACTTTAGATTACTCTCTTTTATACTCCGGTTGTCCAAAAATACTGGAAGGATATAGTGATGCTAACTAGGTAACAGATAATTTAGATATTAAGTCTACGACAAGATATATTTTCATATTTAGAGAAGGTACAATATTTTGGAGATCATGTTAATAAATAATAATAATGATAAGCATATTAGATTCGAATTAACTACTTTTGACACCACTTGCACTGAAGCATAGTGGCTAAAACATTTACTTAATGATATTAAATTTTTTTCATCCAGAATATCTTTAATACAAATAAATTATGATTGTAGAGCTCTAATAGAACTGTTAAATCAACAAACATCAAATAAAAATATGAACAATCATATCTTATTGGTCCCAAAGATTGATTTTTATGAATCACAAAATATTTGAGTATATAATGTAACTAATGTACTATACAAGTTAATGTTTCAGGAAAAGATAAAGGTAATATCAATAAATCTGAAACATAAGTTCACAAATTAATATTTTAGAAAAAGATAAGGATAATATCAATAAATCTTAAACATAAGTTTTTTAAGATCAAATGTTTGAGAAAGATCAATGGATTTCATTAAAAAATAGGTGTATTGAAGTTTGAAATCTCAAAAGCTATAGAAAATCAAGTTTCAGTCTCGTATCAGAAGGTTTTAGCTTGATATCGCAGAGTTTCAGCCAGCACGCATCTGAGTTGACTCGAATAAAATTTGAGTCAACCTGACAGGGTGTACCCAAAATAATAGAGAACTAATTTTTGTGGCTGATTTTTGAGTCGACTGAAAGTAATCTTGAGTCAACTCGAATGGACTTTGAGCCGATTTAATAGAACCAAGTTGACTCAATAGTAGACAACAGAGAGTCATATTTTGTAAAAAAAGTCTGACCCAACTCAATAGAAGACTGAGCCAACTCGAAAGAACTCCAAGCCTACTCAAAGGCTACTAACAAGCATAATAACTAGTTTTTCAAAAAAGACAGAATATTCCAAGTGTCAACTTTTCCTTCTCCAATAATTAGAAATAGCTAGTTTGATCTTAGAAAACTTCTTAAAGGCTACCAAATTTATTGAAAACATCTAAAAAATATCCAATCAAAAAAATATTCCAAGTATCATCAAGAAAAGAGAGAAATGTCAAAAAGTCTTGATTTGAGAGCTCATTCTTCCAATCACCTGAAATAAATTCACTAATCATTGACTTCTTAGTAAGGAGACAAGTATTGAAGCTTCCAAAAGATTCATTGTATCTTATTCTACTATGCATAAGTTATTTTCATTCTCTTTTTAAGAAGTTTTTTTTATACTTAAACTGCTCTTCCTTATTTTCTTATTGCCTACTTTAATTGGGAATGAAGTTAGGAGTTTGTTAAGCCAAGGATTGACTTGTTGGATTTGGATTGTGAGTATGAGAAAACAATGAGTATTGGGTTTTGATTGTGAGCTTAAGAAAATAATTGATTTTGGATTTGGTTTGTGAGCCCATGAAAACAAGCCGCCTGTAATCTTTGAAAAAGATTATAGTGAAAATTTCTAAAGAGATATTTGGGAAGTAGACATGGGTGCTAGAGACACCAAACCACTATAAAATTCTCTTATATATGTGATTGCTTGCCTATCCTCTTTACTTTCAGTACTTATATTTTCTGTACTTATATTTCTGCTCACATATACTTCACATTGTAGCACATAATTAAGGTTTAAGTTTTTTTAAAAATTTAATTCACCCCTCTTGGGTTGTCTAGCTAGGCTATATATCCTGATCAAATACAAAATTATGAGAAATAAAATGAAAGATATGATATCACTTCAATTTATAGGATCAAAAAATAATTTATCTAATCTTTTGATCAAAGATCTTTCTAAAGCTTTAATACTTGAGACATCAAGGGGATGAGGTTTAAGCCTATATATTAGTCATCAAAGTAGACCCCCGCCTTTGTGATTGGAAATCCTATGATCAAGGTTCAAAGAGAAATGACCTCTGAGAAGATATTTGAGAGTATTGTTTCTAGGAGTTTGTTTCTAACCCATCCTATGGTATAAAGCTTTATGTGTAACGGTTAGGTTGAGCATAGCTCTTAATAGATCCAATGCTAAAAGTTTAGCAATGTATAATTCCGTTATGCATACCCTTGAAAAATCTATTCTAGTGAGAGTAGTTACGAGGCCGTGGCTATGATATGAGGACGAATCTCTAGTAACTCTCATAAAAGTTAAGGCAAGTGCATGACCTGAATAGTGCTATCTCATATTATGATCCATTTATCTTCATACCATGTATATTTTTATACTAAATGCAAGTTCAAATCTTGAAAGAACTTGTACTAAGCACAGTAAAAATTTAAAATTTTATTGTTTAAACTTTTTACTAAATTTAAATATTTTATTATGAGTTTTTGAAATTTATGATAAATTATTGATTTCTTTTGGGGGAGTCTCAAAAACTCCTCCCAGGCATGCACGGGGAGCAACTGTTCCAACCATATCGTGGCTACACAAACACAAATGTATGATCTACGCACAGGTTCCCTAATGGCTGTTCTGAGCTATTATATTTTTTTATTTATTTTTTTGATGCCTTTTAATAGCTATATGGGGGGCATTTTGAGGCTTTTGGAAAGTTTTTTAGCCAACAAATAGGTCTCCTATCTATAGCCATATAAACCATCCCAAGTTCTCTCTCTTACATTCTCTTTCAAAATTCTTTAAAACTCTCTCCTCATCAATTTTTTATTTTATATTTGAACATTTGAACTAAAGCTGAGTACTGTGCCACCAACGAATGTTGAAGTACTTGACTTCTAGATTATACTTTGGAGATGGGCATGCAGTCCAAAAATTTTCATACAAGAAGAAGTCAAAGTCTTCTTTAGTTCTGTTTTATTTTTTAAAATTTTTTTTGTCACATCAAAATATTCTGTTTCATACATAAATATATAATATATATAATCAATAACATTACTGTTTTTGAACCTTTCATTTCATAAGACAAGAAATAAGAAGCTACAGAATTTTTATCTAATGCCATGGGACCGGGGTAACGAAAGAGAACAACACATTGCACATTTGCAGAGCATTTCATAAGACAAGAAATAAGAAGCTACAAAATTTTTATCTAATGCCATGGGACTGGGGTGACGAAAGAGAACAACACATTGCACATTTGCAGAGCTTCCTCATGACCACAGATCCCAGAACAGAGTAACCATGTGTGTGCTGATATGATTGTAATGCCAGCAAACCTTTTTATGGCTGTGTGCGCGCGCGTGTGCGTGAGAGAGAGAGAGAGAGGGAGAGAGAGAGAGAGAGTTTGAGCAGTTTGGGCTCTTCTTTGTTTACAAAAAAAAGTAATGAATAAATTAATGTTATCAAGTGAGCTTGAATCTGCTAAGACGCACAGAAAATCAGCTAACAGGCTAAAAGACCCAATCTTTATAATGGTGTAGTTAGCTTACATCAAGTACATTTTACATTTCACCATTCATAATGTAAAAGCCAATCATAATCCTCACCACCGTAGTCAGTCCTTTAAAAAAGTGGAAGATAATATGTTACAAAGTCATCTAAGATAAGAAACTCCAGAGTGAAAATATGAAAGAACTCGAAGCAGCATTCCTTGTTCGATGAGACTCAAGTAGCTGTCGCTCTATCCAACACTCCACTATCTTCATTAACATTTATGATTTATGATGCAATGAAGACTGCACCCTGTTGCGGTTAACCAAGCCTAACTGACAAGCTGAACAGAATTGTCAGATTCACATTGAAGGGAGAATCTGAAATAATTTTTTTATCACAATAAATATAAATTATATCGCGTTCTATAAGCCAATAAAAAAAAGAATCAAGAGAAATGATAACTAAGAAAGAAAAAAAAAATTATGCCTTATAGATGATAAAACGAAGGGAGGCTACTAGATTAAACTAGATGTACATTAACAAACTTATAATTAAAATGCAGTTGCCAACAGTGTTTGTAGAATATTATTTACTCAATAGACAGTCACCATGATCACATGCTCAGAAGTTCTGTTATTTGATGTCAACAAGTTATTCATTTACCTAGCAGGTATATCAGATGTGCTCCCATGGCCCAGTGGGAGACATCTTTTATTTGTAGAATAAACATGAAAGCCTCTTCACAAAGTAGACTATCTTTTATGTAATGAATCAATGAGCTAAAACAATGGAGAGTAAAACTGTTGAGAAACTCATGCAGAAAGGTCTATTATAGCCCATGGCAAGGTTTTATGTTCCGGTGGGATGGGGGCCATCCTGACTGTCCCATCTCATTCCTGTGAAAAAATGGGATCGAGATTGATTGGGATTTTAAAACCCATTTATATGAAAGGAGAAGAAGAAAGAGGAAAGAGAAGAAAGAAAGATAAAGAAAAGTAAAAAAATGAAAGGAAAGAAGAAGAACAATGAATTAATGAAAGGAAGGGATAACAAAAGGAAAAGAAAGAAAGAAGGAAGAAAGGAAAGAGAGAAGAAAAGGAAGGAAAGAAGAAAAGAAAAAAAAAAAAAAAAAAAAGAAATGAAAGAAAATGTAGAAGAAAAGAAAGAAAAGAAGGAAAGAAAAAAAAAAGAAAGAGAGGTGGATGCAAGATATCTACCAGAATGGATGATGAGGACCATTGTCAAATCGAGATACCTCCGTCCTATGGGATTTAAAACCTTGGCCCATGGCACAAAGTTGATAGCATTAATGCATAACTCGGCAGCTACAAAGACTTGATATTTGTTAACCAGCCATTCAGAAGGGTTAATTTTATAATGCAATAATCTACATTACAAAGAAAGAATAGGAGAGGTAAACATGAATTACACTAAATAACTAAGTAAAATAAGAAGAGAGATATGATATCAAATAGTATTGACCTCGTAGAAATAAAGTGTAGCATAAAGAAGATAAACTGAATCTCCAATACTAACCAACCAATTGAAAAGCACGAGTGCCAGCCAGAGCAAATACTTGTTTTCACTTTTGTTTACCCAACAAAATTTCATTGTCTATATGTTTGCACACATGTGCATGGATGAAATAACAAATATATTTCAGATGTTGAGGGACATGTGGACATGTGCCTTAAGATGTACATATTGACATATATCAATCAGTATCACTTTTTGTAACATATTGGCTAGTATGGTAGGAGACAGTTTTCTCAGCATGTATCAAAATGTTGTCATTAGATAGACTCAGACATTTTTCATAATGCCAAAAAAAATAAAAAGCAGGAACTACATTCCTTATATAATTTTGATTCTAGCCTAAGTTTGGAAATACATATATGTGGTTACATGTTGCTTTTGATGGTTCTTCGTCAAAAGCATCAGAGTATAATTTAAGAAGGGGGAAGTCAATATGTTATCAAACTTGTACTTTAAGGTTTGAGATAACTGTATTCATCAATGCAAGAAACCTAGAATAGTAACTTTGAGAATATTTAGATTCCATGCCAGTATGTTTGCTAAGGGCTTCTATAGAGTAACTGATTTGTTTCAAGTATATGTCAATGTTGCAATGTTAAACATTAAATAAAAGCAATCTCAAGTCTATGACAATGCAAGAAGAATCATCATTCTTCATCACAAACTTTTAACATGTTGCTGCCAAGACAAGTTTGTTCAAATTTATTAGATAAATGCTTGCTCAATTGTCAAAATTCAGGAACATGATCTAAAATGCTCACATTACAAGCTAGATACAAAATGATGTGATTATTAAACTTTATGTGGTCTCGGCAACAATAATAAGGTAGAGACAGAAACATTCAATAGTGCATAGTTGATAATATTAAGAATAAAAAAACCACAACACAAATTACTATGGACTGTAGACAAGAAGGATGCATTATGCGCGTCCCTAATGTATATCTAGTAGAATCAAGATATTCTTCAACATTCATATGACATTATTTCTAACCACAAACAGTAAAGAGAATTTACGGTGTGAGATGATCATTTTTACCACACCAAGCAAAATTCAATTTTACACCCCATGGTCGACCCTAAAACCAACCAGTGTACTACGTATTGGAATCTTTTCCTTAAAAAATTGCTTATCTTTTTTAGGTATGCATGTTTCAAAGAGCTTCAAGTTTTTTGAACATGTATTGCTTGTAGCATTGTTTGAATACTTTTAATCTCTATTGCTTCATAGATGCAAGGATGGCCAAAAAATGTTCTGAAAACAAAACATGAAAATAATAGCTAGTTGGAAAAAATTAAACATGATCAAGATATTTGTTTGACAATGTATAAAGATGGATCTTGTCCCTAGCTAAAGATGCTAAAGGCAAAGGAAAATTATCCGGAACATTTAAAATACTCAAAGCACCCCCCCAAGAGAATAACTTAGTTCAAACTAAGAGCTTAAGAAAATGAAAGTAACAATAGTGGAAGTCAAGTGAGGCAAAGACATGAAGAATTATGAGTAGAACCTATGCATGAGGAGCCAAGGTTCGCTATGCCTATACTAATTGACTGGTGACATGGTTCAATATGCCCCCGTACCATTTTATATCAAGCTCAAGCAAACATAGCAAGGTGGAGGAATAAGGAAAGAGAGGAAAAGAGGGAGAAGGGAGGCAAAAAAGAAGAGGGAGAAAGAGCCTCCGGAAACCTCCAAAAGGCCACTACACCAGCTAGAGTACTGACTTTATCCGATATCAGCAAAATTAAAAAATGGATATTAAGTCAGTAACAGCACCGCTAACTTCACCCGATATCCTCCAAAAAAAGATGAAACAGGGACTTCCTCCCCTATTTCAATCGGCCACCTCTACCCCTACAATGTCTTCAACGGGCTTCGGAGGCTTCTCTCCCTCTCACCTCTTTTTCCCTCCCCCTTCACTATCTCTCTTTACTCTCTTTCCTTCTCCCTCCCCCCTCCTCGCCAGCAGCCCTCCAACAACCTAGGCAGGCCTCCGAAGGCTCTCCCTCTCCTTCCCTTTCCTCTCTCTCACGAAAATCATGCTAGAGGGCCTAGTCAAAGTTCGAGGACCGTGGATAGCCAACAGCAACGACCAATCAGCAAAAAACATAGAAAAACTTAGAAAACCAAAAAAACCAACATATTGCATGGATTTCAAAGCAACTCCAATTTTTTTAAGGATTTCTTGGGTTCATAAACAAGGAATCAAGATTTTGAGCTGGATCTTCGTTCAACCTAAAGAGAGAAACCCGAGAGAGGAGAGAAAGTAAAGAGAGAAAATTTTAAAGAAAGAAAAAACTTATAGAGAGAGAAAGTGAGGGAACCAAGAGAGAGAAACATAAGAGAGAACAGGTCTTCTCTCTCCTTTTCTTTTCTTTTTTTCTTTATTTCTTTCATTATTTTTCTTTCTTTCTTCTTTTTTTGGATGAACAAGGGAGGAAGGGGTGCTATGGTCATGATCCAATGATGCAAATCGAAGGTCCAGCAGCAGGCGATCGTGCTTGCCAAAAGTGGGCCACGATGGATGGCTAGTGGTGAGGATTGGCCGACATAAATCAAGAAAAATAAAATATGAAAATAAGGGATCCATGAGTTTTTCTTCATTTTGGTCATTGGCCTCTCACTAACAGCTATGGCCTTGCCATGGAGGGGTCATAGGTTGGCCAAGCATCATGACATGGGATGTGGCACCAAGGAACGGCGATGCCGGTGGCCAAAAAAGAAGAATGCTCATCTAAAACAAAGAATTTTTTTCTTGGTTTTTTTAATAAAATCGATGGCTACCGGTGGTGCAAACGGCCATGGGAGGAAAGGAAAGGAAGAGGGAAAGAGGGATTGGAGCCTTACCTTAGCTCCGATGGCTTCTCCAGCTCTAATTTCTAGCAAGCACAGTGAAAGGAGGCAGCGACTCTAAGGGAGAAAAGAGGGAGAAAGAGAGTCTTTGCTTAGTAATAGAGTGCCTTAGAGGAAAAGAGAATTTTTTCCATGCTTTTATAGAAGAATTCCTAGGGTTAAACGACCCTGAGAGTCCGATTCCTTATCAGACCTGGTGGGGGAGAAGACTCCCATTGGGAGTCTTCCACTCAACTCTTTCCTTCTTTTTTTTTGACTTTTTGGATTGGGGACATAGAAGAGAAGAGTCTTAAATAAAGTAGAGAGGCTGGATCCTTCCTGGAATCAGCTTTCCTCTGATGAAATTAGATGGAAGAAGACTCCGATCAGGAATCTTCTTCTTCCACTATTCTTTCCCCCTTTTTTTTCTTGGGTGAAGATGTAGGCCATTAGGTGATGGGCTGGTCCAATTTGAGAGGCTGGGCCTCACAAGAAAGGTCCTTCCCTAAGAAGAAAAGGGATTGTACAGAAAGCAAAGATCCAACTTTTTCTTCTAAAAAAAATAATAGCTCCTATATGGTCTAAAAGTTAGTTCCTTTTCCTCTTGGCAATAGGCTCTCTACTAAAGAATAAAGTTAAAGATGAAAAAAGAACAAAATTAAAGGTGAGATTTTATTTGCCACTAGAATCAGAATTAGAATGGCTATATTCCCCAACACTTTTCGTCTCTAACTAAAATCAGAATCGAAATCAAAATTGCTTAAATAGGATTTTTGGAAAATCAATTAAATAAAGAGGTATTTTTGGAAATTATTTTTTTAAAGTAAACCTGGCTGAATGGAATTTTAATAGTAGGGAAGAGCCAGGTTTAGGTCTTCAAGGATTGGGGCATTTCCATTCCCCCATGGAATGGGAATGGGAATGGGACCCCCTCCCCAACCAAATGGCTAGAGAGGAGTCACTCATTCCTATTCTAAAGCCCACCTCACCACAACCAAACATGTCCTAAAAGTATTAGATAATTCAAAGTCCAGTGGATTTCCAATCATGAAATAATTAAAATAGGATATTTTGACACTAATTCTATCCATATACAACACCTAGGGTATGTTTGGTTGAGGGGAGTTAGGCTCTAGAATGAGAATGGAAATGAGAATGAGTGACTCCCATTCTAGCCATTTAATTAGGGAGTCCCATTCCTATTCTTATTCAATGAAGGAATGGAAATGGAATGCCCCAATCCCGCAAAACTTAATCCCATCTCTCAAATACTATTCAAATCTCATTCTGATTCTAGTCAAAATCGAATGCATCAGGGAATACAGCTATTTCAATTCCCATTTCAATCCATTCCAATTTTGAATTCAATTTCGAGTATGAACCAAACGCATCCTTAAAGCTATCTAAAGAACCAATATTAAAATTTCAAGAAAAAGAAAATTAGTAGGCCTAATAACTTCTACAACTAAGGAAGTCTTCAAGGATCCCAATTGCCCAAAGAATCATAAAGTGATTAATTGCTTCTATGTCCTACCTTAACTAGGAATTCAATTTTCCAAAAGATTATTATTTTAAAGGACATAAAATGAACAAGAATGAACAATATGAAATAACTCAAGTGTACTAACTAAGGACCCATGCAAGTGTGTGTTTGGCCCCACATCAAGTGTGCATTAAGAAAGTCTTGGGTACCTAAGCAGGGCCAATGACCCTAAATAAAATCTTCTACCTATAGTTTATGGGTGAGGTCTTATATAACTTACACAACTAAAACTAATAAATAAAAAGTAAAAAAATGACAAAGGGTTGACAATTTGATAAAACAAAGGAAGATTTATATGTAAAAGTATGCAGAAGATATGAAATGCTTTGTGTGCTTGTGCCATAGGTGGTAAAACGAACAACGCTTCAATGTCATATCACTCTTTCCCATGATATTATGAGATACAATAAATATTCCTTGCATGTAGTTGAATTGACATAGAAAATGTGTCAAAATATTTCATTCAAAATCAATGTTTCCATGTATGGTTATGATGTACTGAAAGTTATAAATAACAGGTAATCCGACATGGAAAATTGAGAATGGACATACATACTTGAACATTATTTCTTATAATTCTTATTTGGAGAACTAAAATATTGAATAATTTTTAGGGCTTCTTGACAAATGCAAAATAATAAATATAATTATCTTGAAAGAATGTAAAGAAATGAACACTAAGAAATTCTTTATCAAAATATATTACCACTTAGTTGAGGCAATGGAAGCTTAAGCAACAACCTGCTCTCTCCATTTGATCCCAAGTCTTCTTAACTCTCGTAGGTGACAAGCTATCTCTTGAACAAGTTGTACTCCATCATTTCCATTTCTGAGTGAATTGATAGTGTGCTCAAGGAATTTTCGATCTGCTTCAAGTGCTGCCACCCTCTTGTTCAGATCTGAAACTTCATCCTCGAGAGAGACTGTGTCACTATTTTTATCAGGAATCAAACATATTCCATTTTCAGTATGATCCCTACATAAAGATGTCTCTTTCTTTGATGAAATCTCCTCTCCTGTCTGACCATTTTCTGACCTATCATCATTCATATGATGGTGTTCCATCTCCTTGACCCCTACTGGTGCCTCAGCATGCTGACCATTTCTAGCTGCATCATCTTGTAACGGTGCATGCCTTTGTTCATTGCTCACTTTGTCAATCTTAAGCTCACCATTTTTATCAGATTGGCCATCATCTTTTGCTCTATGTCTGGATTCATCTTCATAATCTGCATTTTGAGGAAACTGGCCAAGCTTTTTCTCCAACCTCCTTAAGCACTCTAAAAGATAAGTCTTCTCATCTTCAAAACCCAACAATGGATCCTTTACAACTCCTGTACCAGCCAGGTCCTGGGCCATCATATTAGTTTGGTTGGAATTATTGAAATCTCTAGATATCATATAGTGCATTCCGGTAGTAGACTTATTTTCTCTTACCTCTGAACCGCCCAATGGTTCTAGAACTTTTTCTTCCAATGATTCATCCCCAAACTGCTTCTTGTAGCTTTCTATCTCCGCTTCCATATCTAGTATTTCTTTCTCCCTCTCAGTAAGCAACTCATTTAGCTTTTGAATTGCTTCTTGGTCATACCCAGCCTGCTCTTCCATCTCCCTTAGATATTGCAAAGCCTCCATCTGCATTGTTGCCTTCTCTTCCTGCAACCTATTAATCATGGCCATCGCTTCTTGTGCTGCAATTGCTGAAGCACTTCTTTCTTCTTCCAATTCCTTGTAGAGAAGACTCATGGACTTCCTATCCATCTCAACCTGCCGCTTCAAGCGATCAATTGAAGCTTCTCCTTCTATTTCACTAACAAGACTTATATCATATGGCTCTAACCATGAATTATTTCTCTCAATGGAGATCCTCTTAGCAATATTTTGCAATCCAGCTGAGCTAGAAGCATCAGATACTCTAGGACTGGAATTGATATCAATTGGGGAGAACTCAAGCCCCGGAGAAGAAGACATTTGTGCAAGCCGTGATTTCAGTTCATCATGAGCTCTGGAAGAATCCTTCCCTGCAACTATTTCAGAACCTCTGGGAGAAAGCAGGCCTCCTTTATTTCCAAGAACATTCTTGAAACTATTATCTCGAACAACTCGCAAGCGTGCAGATGAATCAGTGTCAGTGGTAATTGGGCTTGTCTTCCCAGTCGAATTCAGAACCTTGATAACCTCCCCATTTGACCCAGCAGAAACACATTCAGTGTGACCAATTTCCATGAAGTTAGCTGAAAAACATCCACATTAAATAAGGTTTAATTCTGTATAAAGAAGTGCAAATATAAAAAAAAATCGATGCAAAAAACATTTAACAAAAGAAACCAAGATGATAATATCTTACATTTTTCTTTTGAAACATTGGTCAAGACTTGTTCTGATATAATTTCAGATGATGTGATTGGATCTGTCATCATATTGACTTGGCCCCAATTAATTTCCTCCAGACCATGCCCAATAGCGTCAGTGGATCCTGTAGATGACTCATCACGAGAGTCATGTGCATTAGTTTTTGTCCGAGCATCTGAAAAAGAAGGCTCAGGGGTAATAGGATGGGGATGGATCAGCTTCTCAGGAACCACATCATCTGAAACAAAGTTAGATGAACCTATTCTTGGTGGAATTTGGGCCAAAATTTCCTCCTCGAGATCTTCAGTTCCACGAACCAGAACATTTCCATCATCATCA